>JAKEEE010000011.1:2971164-4456746 GCA_021498325.1 Bactrocera minax | reverse complement strand
ACCCAACAAGACAATTAGATTATATCGTATTTGCTAGAGCAAAATTCATTTATTACCACCCCATTGCCATTAAGCTCGAAGGTGAAACTGGTTCATAAAGGTACCTAAAAATTTATCAATAACATCTTTGTTCATAAGTCCAATAACAGACCTCATATGCATCTAACTTATCGGGTTTAAACGTTTCTATAATAGATTCTTTAATAGATCCTCTGAAGTCTAGAATTTTTGGAAGTTATAACTTGATATCACTTAGTTTTAGTGAAAGTAGCATCCGGCTTGACTTTAATGAATATTCTTCTTTGCACAATATTCACTACAATTTCATCTTATTTCACCAATGGTCTAAGGTTGAGTGATATCAGGAATGTAGTGAGGATAAATTTATAAGATTTAGGAAAACTTGTTGCTCCTCATTTATTTTTGACAGCTATCGAAACTAACATTAATAAAATTTATCTTTTCGGTACTGATCTTTTGAGTTACTTCTCTGCTCCGACTTTTCCGTTCAAGCAAGCTCTTTTTGTTTGGAAATTTGGTTACTATTAGTTTAACTAAAATTTATATCTCGTCGGAATGCTTACATACATTAAAAAGTAAGGATTCGGCATAAGAATAATTTTCCAATTTTTTTACATGAAACGCTTAAGCAATACCTAGAATCTCTAGCTCTTCTATATATATAGCTTTTAAATTTTCCAAGCGTCTAATTTCTAACCATTATAAGTAATACAATAAAAAGAGAAGAACAATGGAAAAATTAGATCACTCATACGCACTGTAGTTATCTTGTTTGCCAAAATAACTTCAATTAGTCAGCTTTATACCCTAAAAAAAAGTATATAATTTTCTCTCTGTCCCGTGCTATTAAATCTCTCATAATTGAGGGTACATTTTTAGTTCAGCTTTTTATTTAAAATCAATTTATTTGTCTGGCCTTGCAATGAAGTCACAGCGTACTTATTAAATGCTCCGCGCTAACTCACAGAATATCTTTACAAAGTTGAAAACTTTTTTGTTGTAAAAATAAAGCAATTTTATTGTGTGAAGTTTGCACGCAAATAAATTATTTGTAGACAATTAGATAAGAGCAAGAGAAAATTTGCTTTATGCACTCACAACAAATTCTATTTGTAGCTCTACATAGACTCGTACTTAGAAATGTATTGTCGATCTAACCAAGCAGTTGAAAATACATTTCGCATTAATTAAGTAATTGTAATTTATATTTATCAATGTGTGTGCGAGTTCAATTAAAACTTTAGACTGAAAATAAAAATGATTGATGGCAAGTTTAGCATTCTGAACTCTCATATAAACAGCTCATAAAGTAATGCTGTTTTTCTTTAAATTATAAAATAAGATAGAACATTTTTTTGTTAAAAGTCAATATAATAAATATTTTATAACCACATTTATTAACCAATTTTACTTCAAAGTAATTACTTCATGTTTCTAAATTAAATGAATTTCCACTTAGTTCAACACGAAAAAAACCTGAAAAATTAGAATTTCATGTAAAATGGAACATTAAACACTAAGGAATTTTGGTAAAAGTTTAGATACCTAAAAAATCATACCTAATCATAAAATTAGCAAGTAAGGAAGTAAGGATGAATGTCGGCGAAATATTTCCAGATGTTGGCAGAACTTTAGTGATATAATGCTAACCAAAATATCCTAGCTTGACTTTTACTAGGATGTCTTGCGCTGACACCGTTCGTTTACTCAACGAAGGGTACGAAATTTAATATATTTAAGAAGAAGGAGTCAAGTTATGGGAGAAATGAATCCGTCCGCATCCCAGAAGCGCTGCTAGGCCGCATTGATATAACTAGGTTAAATCATTTAGTGTGATAGGAGAAGAGGGCACAATAGGACACAGGTCATTAATCTAATCTAATATAATATGAGGGATAATAGGTATGTATTGATAGACCACACTGTAGTCAAGAAAACATTGCCGCTAGGAGAATAACTGAACCTATTTTATCCATTTTTAATACAAAGCCTGATTATTAGAAAGATGCCGATTTAATTTCATTCAGATATCTTACAGAACGTCCGATATTTTCGGTATAAAGTCAGTGATTGATACCGAGTCCCTCATATTCGGTATCTGGGTGGTTGAAAAATTTCGGATTTCGACTCTCTTGAAATGAGGAATGCCACGACTTTAAAACACTATTTTTGCTAAGTTTTATACCGATACCTTCATTGGTGCTTGATTTAACTATTGTAAAGTGAAAGGATTTGAGGGAATTTGAAATTGTGTTATAAGGAAGTAGAGACAGTTGTACTCCGATTTCGCTCATTTTCTCACTATATTATGAGGATGTTAGGATGATATTTTGCACGAAATTTTGTTGAAATTGTGGCTGTGGTTCACGAAATATAAAATTTCACCTAAAAGTGGACAGTGCCACACCCACGGCATTTCGATGCCTTTTCGTGCCATCTCAGTTTATAAAGCAATCGCCAATCTTCAAGATACGACATGTCACGCCTTAAGATGGTTGAAATCGGATTATAACTATTTAAGCTCCCAGATACCCCATATGGAACTCTCAATGGCCGACTTTTTGCCGAAAATGTTGGTCAATCTGTGAGATATATTAATGAAATTCAGGGATCATATTTTTCTGATAATAATGTGTCCTTGTAACCAAATTGGTAAAAATATAATATATAATAAGTAATTATAATAAGTATAATAAGGAATTATACATTATATATAATATATAATATATAATAAGATTTTTTGAACTTCCGGTTGTCTTTATACCGTATATATCGGTCGATATGTAAGTTTTTTAAAATAATAAAATACATTTAGGGAGTGTCGTTTTCTCTAAATAGTGTGTCTTTGTACCAAATATGGATAAAATTGGGTCAAAATGTTCCATAGCCCCCATATACCTTATATGAAGATTTTAAAATTTCCGGTTGGCTTTATACGGTATATATGGGTTGATATGTAAGATTTCGTAGTAAACTTAAGTGAGCGTATAATCTAGGATACTATATAGTTTGGTGGCGAAAATGGATGAAACCGGTCCACACATTACCCCACCAACCTATAATGACTTCCGTTATTGTAGTGAGCTTTATGTCGAATAAATCGGTCAAATTGTGAGATATCATAATAAGATAAGACGAGAGTATTAAATGGTCGTTTGCGCCTGAACTTAGCCCTTTCTTATTTGTGTATTTATTATTATCATTATAACTATTATTATACATTATTCAAAGTCTCCGATAACCAGTAAAGTTCGTTTTAATTTATTTTATGGTTTTTTAAAAAAATTAATTTTAGGAAGTTTTTTTTAGAGATAATATTCCATAGGAATCTTTTTTAAATATAATTATTTATTTTATTGATGAAGAATTAACTTTTTTAACAAGGAACCCCCTATTCACAAATATCTCCTGAAACAGATACCAAACTAACTTTCTTGTTTTAAATCATTCAATAATTTAAAATTGCTACAATTCAAATAAATAATTATTTATAAGCAAAGGAATTTCTTTAGTCACACAATTGATCAATTTTACTGACGTACAATGACGAAGTTTTACTAACTCAAGAATTGTTACAATACCTCTAAAAGAGATTCTCTTCTTTAATAGAGAACGTATAACGGTATTGTTAAAGATCACTACAAGTCCAATAACTAAGTAAAGTACCACATGTAACCTTAATTCCGGTGGTTGCTTCCGAGTGGATCAGTACAAAGATTAAACTACTGGCTTGGCGCCGCACACTTCTTATATCACAATCCGCTTGACCGATTTGAAAACTGTTAGCGCATTACATTCCTTTGATGTGTTCTTATTACGGTATGGAGTAGGATCAAAATGATACCTAATTCAGCGTATGTTACTTTGCCATATATGAATTCAGCATTGGAAAACAAAAAAGTCAAAACTAATAGTGCTTCTGAAGAGTGGAAAACCTCACCTAAAGATGGTCGAAATTAGTCCTCACCTGTTGGACCGAATATAAAGATCTCTATCCCTCAGGTTCATTTTATACTGTACATATCGCTAAAAATTAGTGATGTAGGTTAATAATTTTCTGTCTCCCCAGAGTGGTGTATACTCTGACCAGTTAGTCCTGTTGACTTTTAATTGAATATTGCCGCTAATAAGTGAATTATTTAATGAAAATATGTATGTAGAGTTTCCGCCCGAACTTAGGTCTTTCTTATTTGTTAGAGTTCATATATAATTATTCACAAGCAAGCTTGATTGCCATGTCATATGATTTTGTGCTCGCTTGCAAATTCCATGCTGCATTTGACTGATAACTAACCATACTAACTAAATGGTCAACCAAATGCATGCGCGTGCGTGTGTATGTGCCTTATCATAGTTAACAAAAATTTCGAATAAAATCAAATAAAACTTACGGCAGTTGATGTGCAGCGATTGCAGGCAGCAAAGCAGCAACACTGTGGCGAGTAGGCATTTGAAAGGCTGCCGCTGTGAGAATATGGACAGACGCAGCTGAGCTGCTGGTGGCGTCGATGATTTTGGCATTTCGGCGCTTACGGTCGTTTGAGCTGCACAAATACTACTTTGCACTGTTTTTTTTGTATGTGCCGGTATGTGCATGAATTTCTGCGTTCAATTTGAACACTGAACACTTATTGATTAACAGTTGGAAATGCAGTCGGCATTCAAAACTAAATGACGATACCAATAATGATTTGCAAACACGGAGCACAATGCAAATCAGCGCACGCACACACTTACATGCATTTGTGAGTGTGTGCCTGTGTGTGCATTCACAATTCGACAAAATTTACTCACACACACACACACACACACACACACACACACACGTTTGCAATTATTTTAGAGTGACAATAGAATTTATGGCTATAATTGCATTATAGTTGTATTTGCAAATTCGGCACAATTAGCACTTTTGATGCGTACAATAGTAGTTAGATGTGTAAATATGTAACATTGTGGATTACTTTTTACTATATACATATGTGTATAAATGTTTGTTTGCTTGTGTGTCGATTTTGCATGCACTCGAATTTTGTTGGCACATTTAGTGCATTTGTTGTTGTTGTTGTCATATAAACTACAAATATTCTTTTTGCAGCAATTCATAAAGATATATTATCTATGTAGCAATTTATTTCTATAAGTACATGTTTGCATCTATGTTTGTCATACAACATTTTGTGGGTGTTTGCAATCGGCTCGAATTTACCGTGATTTCACAAACACTTTAAATATATTCCACAGGCAATTAGCTTTTAGCTAACATTGTATGATTATATACACTTGAGAATTGAATAAATATACCGTTATGTAATTATGTAAGCAATTCAAATATATTGTGAAATTACATTGTTATTTTAACTGATATTTAAAGTTCTGATTGATTTATGAGGGAGAAAAAATATATAACATTCGAAAAAAATATGGAGATTATTTTTAATGAAATATGCAGACATTTACTTCATTTTAATAATTAGTGCATCTATTTCTATATGTTATTCATTTCAAATAAATTTGAGTGCATCAAATAATGATTAAAAATAGAAAAAAGTATTAAAAGTAAAGTAAGAAATTAAGCTAAGTTTTTCTTTTGTAAATAATTGAAGAAAATATGTCTCAAATTACAAAATACTAAAGTATAATGCTTTTTCTTGCTATGAATATAAAAATTCCACGAAAAATTTTATAGTTAGTAGTTTTTATATGAAAAAATATAACAAATTTTATTGAAAATAAACACTAATAAACATATGTATGTATATATATATATATTTGATGTAAAAATATTCAAAACTGGATACACCAACTTCTTTATTTAATTTCACAAAATTTTTTTTTTTTCAAATTTTAAGTGAATAAATAGCTTGTTATATAGTTCTCTTTTAAAACAATTTTAGAAAAATTGAAGGCTTAAAAGTTTAAGCAATAAGTAAAAAGTTTCTTAATCCATGAAAGTAATTATTTTCTTTTTAATATGCTGATATCTTGTTTTATTATTATTCAAATTGAGTGTTAATTTTTTTTTAAATTTTTGCTGAGAATTAAATTCAAAACTGTTTAAAAATGGAAGATAAAAATAAAAGTAAAAAAATAACGTACATAGATAAATTTATTTTATATTAGAGGAGTTTATATTTATGTCTCCAAATATTATTGCTTCATCAAAAATAAGAAAAGGATACCTATATGAAACACTATTTAAGAAAAAATAAATAAATTAGTTACACTTTTAAGGAATAATTTAATATTTTTACTACATGAAAGTACTCGTAATTATTTTTTAAAATATGCTGGCATATTGTTTTCTTATTACAAATTGTGTATTCAAAACCTTTCATAACTTTATTTAAAAATAAAACACAAATTTATTTATTGATTTAATATGCATTCACATACAAATTATATTTCGCAAAATGGAAAATTTTATATATTTCATGTACAATACTTCATTTATTTTGGTTGAAAAAAAGCAGAAAATTTAAGAAAAATAATAACAATAGGAAAAAGAAATAGTTATTGTATGAAAAATTTTAAAACTTAAACATTTTTTAATTTATTTATTTTTTTTTTGTATATTTCAAACATATATGTGATACTTAATTTTATAATTGATTTGATTTGATTTTACTTTATTCCATCAAAATGTTTTTCTCTTTCTTATTTTTGATATTACTAAAATACATTCTTTGTTTATTACTAACTTTTATTTAAACAAACGTGTAAGCTTAGAAAACTTTTTTATTCTGCACTTTAACACACAAATACGTTTTTGGGTACACAATTTTTTCAATATTCTTTCTGTTTTTTTTACACTGCACAAAAACATTCGCTCCTTAATTTTTTATAATTAAAGTTACAGTCAATATTTTCATAATAATTTTTTAAACAAATAAATATGCTTTAAATAGTGTTTACAGTTTTGCTTTTCAATACTCCAATTATGCACATTTACATTGAATATGAGCCATACAATTATTTTGCTTAGAAAATTTATATTTAAATAAAAAATTATATATGCTAAAAACTTAAAAAATTAAAAAAAAGTTAAGAAAAATTATATTGAAAAATATAAAAAAAATTCAATTTTTGCTTATAGTTTTTTGTGAAATATTTTACATTTTTGTGTTTTGTTGAGTTCAAACAGTTTTGGTTTTTTTTAATTTATTTATTAAAATATTTTTCACACATATTTACTAATTATTGTATGTCATTCTTTCCGAATATAAAATGACATAAATTATTTATGTGTATGTATGACTTTTTTGTTAAACACTGTGCTCCTGGTAATATTTTCTTCAATAAATTAGTTGTATAATATTGGTAGCATTTTAAAAACTAATTTTTCGATTTCAGACACTCTGAATTTAGCTTAAGTAACAATTAAGTTGTCTGTGGCTTTTAAAAAAATAATTTTTCTTTGTAGTGTTGTTGCTGAATATATATTTTCACATGCGATAAAAAATTACCAAAATATTTTATTATTTCATTATTTTATTATTTATTTCATTATTTTGTTAGCATTTTTTTAATTTAAACAAATATGCACACTATTTGGTTATACAATATTCATGTTTATATTTTATATTTTGAACAACCACTATGATATATTTCTAAAACATTCAAAACAAATTTCCCACTGTAAATTCACACCAACAATATTTTTGGAATTAAATTGTTTTTTATTTCAAATATCTAGTGTTGTTGCTGAATAGATATTTTCACATGCGATAAAAAATTACCATAATATTTTATTATTTCATTATTTTATTATTTATTTCATTATTTTGTTAGCATTTTTTTAATTTAAACAAATATGCACACTATTTGGTTATACAATATTCATGTTTATATTTTATATTTTGAACAACCACTATGATATATTTCTAAAACATTCAAAACAAATTTCCCACTGTAAATTCACACCAACAATATTTTTGGAATTAAATTGTTTTTTATTTCAAATATTTTCTTTCGTAAATAATTAAAGTTGTGAATTTGTTATTTCAATATTTTTCAATATCATATAAAATTAAATTGCTGTCTATTTTTAAACTATTTTTTAAATTTTTAGCCTTCTTTCATTTATTATTATTATTATTCCTTTTTGAAATTTTAGATGGACACATGTACACTTCAATTAAGTTATATTTATTTGATTTTCTTAATTATATGTACTTTCACACTGGAGAAAAAATATCCACGGTTTTTGTTTATTTCTCATATATTTTTTATCTCTGCAATTTTATAACTTTTTAAAATAAACTTTTTAAGACAATTCTTGGCCGTTCCATGCCCTCTTTTCTTAATTAGCACACTTCACACCAATTAAATATTGATAATTATGCAATAGTAATTAATTATCACCTCGCATTTATCTATCGCATTTGCATTCTTTGGATTTTATAAAAACTTTGCTGCTAAACTTTTCAATTACATAAACTTTAGCGCGACGAACGCGCGCTGCGCTAGCTGAGCTTGTTAAATGTTGCGCTTTTGACTCGCAAATAAAATTGTAAATACAAAAACACAATTTTTCAAGTTGACAATTCGATTCAAATCAAATACTCGCGCCCAACACTCAGCTTACCCAACAAACGGACACACGGACGTACAAACGCGAAGTCAAACGTTCAGCACACACTCACTTTCGTTTGCGGCAAATCGCGCTCACTTTTAACGGCACAAACAACATTTAACAACATACAGACGCGTATATATGTATATATGTGAATATGTGTTAAATTCAATTTGTTTTGTTTATTTAGCTGTGAGGGGGTGTGGGTGAGCCTGCCTTTGAGTGGTATCCGGCGGCCACCGGCTTGATCGTGCAGCCTCGCTTTTCGTGCCTCTCTGGCGTATGAGTGCTATTCTCTAGTGGGGAAGTGGAAAAGAGGTATGCACATTCTAATTGTTAGTGAATACTCGAGCCCTGCTAACTACTTGAGCTCAGCATCCAAATGTGTAAATTAACTCGCTCATCTGATGATTAGAGTCTAAGGTATATGAGTGCAGGTAGATTAAGCTAAATACATTTCGAACATATTTGTAACTAACACATACACACATACACTCATTTATTGTCGTATTGTGTACTTTTCACGTTGCCTTGCGAGTTTCTCACTCATGCGCAGTCGCTTAATGTTGGTATTGAAGGGTATTGCGCGGGGCAGTGTAAGTGGGCGCACTACCTTCTAGTGATTCTAAAGGGCATTACGCGCATTAAGCTATTAGTAATTATATGCGCTTTATAATTGATTACTTGAGAATTGTAAACGAATTAGCGTACAGTGGTGTGAAATAAAATTGTTTAGGGAGGCCTTAATGCGCTTCAGTCTCAAATAATGCATTGTGGGGGTGGTTAGGATGCTGAAACATTACAATATAAGCTATGACCTATGATGAGCAAGAAAAAACACAAATTTACAACTAGAAATTTCTTTTCTTATACAAAAATATATACAAAAAAAGTAACGATTTTAAAACATCGAACCTTGTACAAATGATATGATATATGTATACTAGAACATGATACTCTTTTATTTCTTATACTACTTCTCATAATGGGCGAATTAAGAGAAATTTGGCATTTAAATTCTAGTTGTTCTCAATTCGCTTTACAATGAAACAATTAACTAATTGTGCAATTAGTATTTAATTAATAAATTTATGCAATTCTGTAAAATTTTCAATGAAGTGAACAAACAAGGACCAATTGCTGCTGACTCCTTAGGTTTTGAGTTATTGGAATGTTATGGTTCTTTTTGTCTTTACGAAATCAGATTTAAATCCGAACACGATCATGTTGACCGGAAGGTTAATCAAGGGTTCAATAGTTCTGTTCTATACTGGATGAATATGGTTAAAAGTTAAGTTATTACACCTTATCTACAAATGGAAGTTTAAAAAAATAAATAAAAACTGTTTCTGATTAGCTGTCAAGTACAAATTGTTTAAGCTTAATTATGTATGTTTGAACAGCAAATACTATGCGTTAATTTACACCTTCGTTAACTAAGCCAATTAACCTATTTGAACGTAGCGTAATTTTTTTAATCCCGAACTAGTTTTTGGGTTCTATAATTATTAGGGTTCTAGTCAGATGAACAATGAGAATAAAGAAAGTGATTAACCTTATAGTATTTCAGCAAAGGGTACTTCATAAGTGCCTAGATTATGGTGCCAAAAATCAAGTGAACCGAAACGATGTAGATTTGAATAATATATTTGAACAGATATTAAAATGGTGAATCCCTGCGATATGTAATTATTTAATTTTTGTTTGTGGATTTACTTAATTTCCTCAAAAGGTTCTTCGAGATTAAAGCTGAATATTAATGTGATAATTATTCATGTCGGTGACTTTTCTCTGCACGATCTTATATACTAGTCTAAACTAAAAGAAGCTCAGTTTTTTCTTATCTAGAGCGTGCTATAATTGATGAGAGGGCGACTTAGTTTATGAGTCGAGCAATAAGTGATCACACCCTAGTGACTTCTTATTTTCTGTACATATACCGGCGAGTATATCGGCCTAAGTTCCTAAGCCATGATAAATAAATTATTTTACTTGTGAGCGTATTGATATGATCCCTGTATAAATGACTGCTGTAAACTGCATGTCAGAATGTCAGAAATAGTGCTATATTACTTAGCTTGAACTGAGTTTATATCACTTTAAATGTATTATGCACACACTTAAAGCGGCATTGTAGTTCAAGCTACAAATGCCACCAGTCGAGATGAATGGGTAACTCAACTGGAAGTAGCCTTCGGGCTACAAGGTCTGACCGGAGACTATAATCTGGTGCCACGGGGAGTAGGGGCCCGGTGGAGTTACTTGTAGCTCCATCCTGCTCATTGCGGTAGGCCCTTCGGGGAGTATCGTGGTGGCTGTGGTTTAAAACCTGAATGCGGGTAGAACTGTCTGGGGCGGTACAGTTCAATGTGGAGTTTCATCGTAACCGGGTGCCCGACCCAGAGAAAGGCAGAAGTTTTGGGTAGGCCTCGAACCCCACCAAGGTGTTTATTGTGCCATTCCACAATGCCGATCGGTACCGTTGGTTTTAGCGAAAGCTATTATTAACGGGGCGCTGATCGACGCATTGTATTGATCCGTTGTGTTTTTGAACACCGTGGAGTCTAGCTGACAACGGCAGGTACCCACGTAAAGCACATCGGCTTCTGCTGTAAACTGCATTCCTTAGGGACTTTTGTGAGCAATAAGAAATTTTGAAATTTCTCACTTAAGGACGTTTGAAACATTTAATTATTAATTCGCTAAGTGAGTATACGATGTAGTTCGAGTCGTTTTGGCAAAATATAACCGATTTTTTTTTTTTGGTCTTCATAAGATGAAAGGGGAAAAGTTCGTACATTTTACTTTTCTCATCATATTGAACCCATTTAGAAGCTTTTGGAAAGTTCTTCCTAGTTATCTTCAGGAGCTTCTCAAGAGTGGAAGGGCTCATTTATAGTTTCTTAACGGAATATGTTTGAGTATGCAGCGTCAACCCTTCTCCTTCGGATACGTTAGTACTAAACGGGTTCATTTGGTCTAACCTAGGAAAGTGAGATTATGAAGAGCATGAATAATTTTTGCTTACGCAATGGTTATATACCCATGTTACATACATAATTATTCTGTAATTTGTTAATTTTTTTCTCGGATGTTTCTTCATTTGTTTTTGTTTTATTACTACAGCTATGTGGTACCGGAATGTGGCATGCGACAAATGCGGTAGCGATCGTTGTCATCGTTGCATTGTGAGTATTCATTCAGTTGCGACGATGTCGCTCACAGCGCTGACGTTTCCATACACATACATATGTAAACATATTTACGAGCATTACGTTCAGATCGTTTGATCATGTGTATATATATACAAAAAATTAATACTTGGAAGTGCACAGTACATTAGTACCGTCGGTACTTGCCAGATGTTTTGCTTGCTGTTCAATGATGTTGATATGTGATGACACATTTCTTGATAATAATCATGGGGGTGCGACAACATGTGTAACTTGGCTTGTACAAATGTACAAGTATTACCCGGTTCAGTGATTTAATCGCAATAAAGTTACACGCACAAAAGGCAATTGAAGAAAAATTGTTCGTACATACAGTCGGCCAATAAAGTCTACATACACACTTGAAAAGTGAAGTTCTGAGCCATTTATGCACAATGGAACAACAAAATAAATACCAAACGAATTGCAGTTAAGAAAAAACACATATTTTGGCTCATAAAAAATTTTTTTCTTCTTAATTATTAAGAATATTCTATAAACAGTGTTTTCAGCATGCCAAAATTCATTCTGAATCGGACTAGTAGTTTTGTTTCCACGCGTATCGAAGTGGACCTGGCCGTGGATTTGGAAAAAATTTATGATAGCCATATCGGTAGGTGATTTGATTCTTGTTTTTGGAAGGGAAATCGGGCAATGAAATCAAAGAGTTGGGAAGAGTTGGAGTTGGAAAGAGTTGGGTGTTTGGATACTGTATTCGGTGACGCTTCTCCTATGATGGCGCCCGTCTGTTCGTTTAATAAGTTTCAGCATAGTCGCATCTACAATTGATCTCATGCGATCTCATATTGGAAGACTGCCGATTAAAAAGCGTTATATAGCTAAGACACCAGGCATCTCAAAACACCACGTTGGTCTGCCTCCTGCATTCAGGTTATCCTGCATAAAATATTGCGCATGAGAAAGCTGGCCCGTTTGCCCACTCAAGACAACTTGCGTAACCGAGAGACCACTTCACTGAATTGTTTGACATTGCTTAAGAGAAGGTGTTCCCGAATCGTTCTATAATCGTTAATGAAGCATTGATCCCCCGTTCCCACGACAGTCGGGTCTGCGTAACCGGAACGGACCAGGATTTTTATCCGGCCAAGGACTGTCAACACGGCAGTATTCCTCAAAATTGTTTGGGGGATGTTTTTGCCACTATCTACGATCTACATAGACTACCCATAGAAAGGCAAAACGGTCACAGGGCTCTACTAATTGAATTATTGGACAGATTCGACGTCGAGTGACAGATAAAACGGGCCCATTTGGTTAAGAGAAAAGTGCTCTTCCACCATGGCAACGCAATGGCTCACACCTCCACCGTTGCCACTGCCAAATTGGTCGAATTAGGCTACGACTTCTACCCCAACCACCGTATTTTCCTAATTTAGCTCCATGCGACTGCTTTTTGTTTCCAAACTTGCAAAAGTCGCTCGCTGGGCAGAAATTTGAGGCGAATTAGAAGATTATCGCCCCCTCGAAGTCTTACTTTGCGAGACGATGTTGAGCAACAAACCACCATTTCAATTTCCAATTTCCAATTTTTTGTTCTTCTCGTGTGGGCTAAGTACTTACCGGACCGACCTCGTTAATGTCCACTAAAAGGTGTTGCTCGTTACAGCTTAAATCGATACTATACCCTATATTAACTGTCTTCGACAAACTTTGTAGAGTGGCGAATCGAACAACAACTAGTATAAACGAAAGGGACACATGACACATATAATTAGATTAAACATAGCGAGCAGAGCGCAGCAGAGACCGGAGAGCGAATCTATAATGTTATGGTTTTAAATCTCCGATTCATTTTAGTGTCAAGCTAAATAAATATTACCACTTATATAAGGACGCTTTGGAGTTTTTTTTTGCAATTTGGTCACAAAATTGATTTTTAAGAGATTGATTTTTTTTATATTTATAGTTATACTTTATTTCGGATGAACAATCCGTTCGGGCTAAACGTTGTTCCCGAAGAGCTAAATTTAACATTTTCAACAAAACAAGCGAAGAGCAGTTAACATTATTATTGTTATTAGTTTATAATTATTATTTAATTAATTACTAAATTATTTAGCTATTTATAAAAGTTGTCACCTATCGACAAAAGGAGAGTATTTCGAATATCTTCGAAAATTTAAATGCTGAAATTTAGTGGAAAATATTTATAAAGCATATTTAAACGAACTTTGATGAACACTTAGTATTGTTGGTACATTAAATTATTAGAAAGGTATTAAATTCTGATTAATTTCTTAGAAATTTCTTAAATACTTTTCGTGGTTTTCCGATGTAATTAAATTTTGGCATGACATTGGTGCCATGTTATGTAAATATATATACATAATAACTTACATATAGATATATATAGGTATAGATATAGATATGTATATGTAAACATGTATATGTATATAAAATGGTTTAAATTTATCTAAAATAATATAATATAATGTTATATGATATAATACTTTTACTTTCTATCCTAGATGCCTTAAGAGTATGAAGAGTTGACATTTGGCCTACAAATGTACATATATGTATCTCTTCTACCACCTGGCGATTTGTACTATATCTGACTCCGAGTAATAGTGTGTAAATATATGTATTTGTACTTTATGGAAAATATGTATATATCATGTTAACTTGAATTGCAATCGATACGACACATAACATGCATATTACATGTATATAGTATGCATTTGTATATGTATGCACATTCATACTTAAATTTGTAAATGCATACAAAATGAATAATTTATTATGTACACATGTATATTTATGCACTTATATAGATATACAAAAATGATATTTTGCTTCATGCTTTGCTTTTGTATTTCAGCTTTTTCACATATTTATCACGCGCGCTTTACACTCGCTGGTCACTTACACACATACATATACACACATATATACACATGTCTATATATGTCAATGTGTTTATTTATTGATTTTGTTATCATTCAAATTCGACATTTCTCGCACCATTGCCGCTCAATTGCAATTTTATGAATTGTGCATTACTCAAATACTCATCACATTCCGACAGCACAACAACACACGCGCACACACATGCACACACATGCACACACATACATTAATATATATGTCTGTACATATCTACACGCATATGCTTAGCTCTTCCATTGGCCTGGCCTTTAATATATGCAACAACTATGTATGCATGTGATTACGGTAAATATAATATATGCAACGTGCACAGCATAGCATAATATGACATGGCTTGGCCCAGGCCCAGGCCCAGGCGCTGGCGTTCGGCGTTGGGCGAATAATTTGTTTAGGCATTTCGTTTGCATTTTTTGCACAAGGTTAAACATTTCCAACTCAACGACTTGCATTACAAATAACAATGAGCAACCCGAAAAAATGTTTACACCTTACGAAATTCACGCGACACACAAACATACATACATGCACATGTGCAAATGGAGGCATACAATTACTGGGTGTTTAGCAAATTAAAATGATGACCTCAAATGTAAACCAATTTGGCTCGTGTTTATAATGCAAAAATATCACAAACTTTGAAAATGAAGCATTAGAAACAAATATTATGTATTATGGGCAAAATTATTTGTGATATGTGACTATTCGCTTATTTGCTATTATCGTTAAATTTAAAATATTACTAGGGATTAGTTTAAAAAGAGAAATGTTTAGAGGTTTCTCTGTAAATGAAGTGTACTTCGATAAAAAAAATAATATTTAGCCCAAATAAGTGTTGGACAATGAAATGAGTCTGACATTGTGTATCCATAATTTTCGAATCTGTGAGTAAATTCTCTACTAAGTTTTATTTAATTTTGTTTTTACTTTTGTTTAATTTTTTTCTGTTCTTATATTAAAAAGTGTTGACATTGAAAAGCTCAGTCATTTTATAAGTCGGCGTTTTTTGAATAATAAATATTTTTTCGACAAAGAGCGTGGGATTTTTAATATACTCTTATTTTTGTTCGATACATTAAGTTGTGACTCTCTCTTATTTCATTTTAACTCCGAAATTTTCCTTTTGTTCCTCCCCAATTGAATCTGTGACTCTCAAAATGATTTTGGCCGAGTCTATAAAAAAACGACAGTCGTAAATTTCTTTTATTGTACAAGTGAATCTAAGCGCCTTTAAATTGGTTATTTTATGTTGGATGAGTTCTCTCGTCCTATAAATGGCGCGACCTGGCCGATATAAGCACTGGATTTTAATTGTTGGGGCAATGCCGATGTGCTGTTAAGCATATAAAAGTCCTCACAATATCAATTATGGTAGGGAAATGGACTCCCCTTTCACTTATTTGAGAGAGTGATCTTCGTAGCATTTCTAAGATCACATATCTCAGTCAAAACTTCCAACTTTCTTTACAGTTATACTGTAAATAGTGTCAAAGGCTGGAGATGATTCTGATGATTCTTTTTGTTTGCTACAATAGACATTCCATTGTTCCTTTTTAACAACCAGACCTATGTGCTAATAATAGTAGGCTAATATAGTAGGCTTCCAAATGGTGAGTTATAGTAGTGGTCTACAGGGAGGAGTTTTAATTACCTCTTGTCGACCCATCTATCAAAGGGATATATGTATACTTATTTTTTCTTTCCTTATACGTTTATACGGACAAATTGAGGTGAAGTGTTGGCATGGAAACGATCTTGGTTTTTGCTTAATCTAAATAGTAAACAGATTGACCCCTTAGTTCTTATTTTCCTATACACGAAAATATAAATTTTAAAGTCTAATCTTCAAAAGATTTTTTTGCTGAGCGAAGATATAATATATATATCTATATATATATAAGTAAATTTATTTATAATTTTTTTGTGGTCCCAACGATGGAACGTGTTTACCATTTTCTGACTTTGTGTTTTCGATATGTGCCTCTCTTATTAGTCCATGTCGAAAACTGCGGAAAAATCCCACACAATTTTTCAAGGTTTGACCTTATATTTTGCAGATATGAATTTTTAAACTCACAGCAAACCACAAAAATGTAGTTGACGCTGCAAATTGTTCTGAGCGTCTTTATGGTAAAATGTGTCGAATTTTTTTATGGGTACTTATAAATGTTCCATAATGGCTTGCTTTTTTTATATCGAAATGATTATGCCATTCTAATGCATTTACACAAAATGCTTGTTCGATTCGTCATTTTCAAAAATTAGCGAATTAAGGCAACTCATCGAACTCTGAAGTATTAAATTGCCTTCAGACATAGAGAAAGACAGCCAGGCTGAATCTATCAGCTAAATTTCCTATACTAATACTTAGGATCTATCTCTACTGATACCTACGGAGACCAGATACGGCCAATGATCAAATGAAATTTCATATTCAGCAAAGGTTTACAATTTTTTTTCAGAATAAACACACGCTTCCAAGGTTATTCATAGGAATTTTCGGTTGAACAAATTCAAGTTCAAATTATGATTTAATTATTTAACAATAACATTTCAATGATGAAATTTCCCTCTGTTCAAGGACAAACTTAATGTTTCCAAAAATTATGACTTATTAGTTAAAATTAATCACTTTCCAGAATTTCCATATGAATCATTTACATTCCAATTAAAAATGCCAAAACAATGTACTTATTTGGACCGAAAATCATTGTATGAAAAAAACAACAATTTATGCAAAATTTTTATTCACTGTAAGTTCATAAAATGGGATATCCATCCAGCCATGCTTTGGTAGAACTTAATACCTCAAGTTGCTGACGACTGAAATGGAAATGAAATCGAAACAAAAAGGGTCCAAACGACGCAATTACTTTTAGCGTGACTGCCAAAGTACGAATGTACAACAGCAACCACTACAACAATAAACAAACTATGTTGTAATAACAAATATATATTAAAGTATAACATTAAAACAAAGCTGTCACAATAATAATAATAACAATAACAATAACCGAAGTTCACTTGAAATGTGCGAACGAGTCACCACGAACACACGCTCACACGCACACCCACAAACGAATAGTTATTGCCGAATAGCGCACCGAAACAAATTTGGTTCCTATGGAAACTGGTAAACAAAAGCGAAAATGTATCGGGCGAAATGAAAAGTACTAGAAAACAAAAAAATATTTATAAACATTTTGTTTTTTGTTGTGCGTCCACAGAAGTTTAGCATTTCACCTTGAACTATAAATAAAATGTAAATACGAAGGGCGTACCAACAACAACAACATATTTGTAATAAGTAGTTCACCGAGGAGTTTAGCGAACTAGAAGAGTGGTGAGTAAGGCAAGTGGCATGTGGTGTGTACAAGTTGAGTTCGGGTAGATGTGGTAAGGACGCGCTGATCTGCTGCACTTGACAACCGACAAACGCCCATAAACAACACGCACGAGATGCCCGGCGCTGAAAGTAGGCGTATGCAAAGCCGGAGGGAGGGAGGGACGTGGGACGAGGAAAACAGTGAATTAGCGGAAAATCGCATGCGACAACTGACAACTGGCAGGTGGCAAATGTGTGCGCACTTCCGCCCCATCATTATGCGACCGAACAAATGCGCAATATTTTGCTGAAAGCAAGCCGGAGCGAAAAATGTCGAAACTGACTCAGCATAAACCGCAGCGGCAGCCTAATTATAAATGCCAAAAATTCAACCGTCAACAGTCAACAGTCAATTGTCAGTTGTCAGCGAGTAACGAGCAGCGAGTGCCGGTTGCCAGCGTACGCTTTACAACAATGTAATTGTCGGCCTGAATGCAGCTCAGAGTCAGAGTTGATCTGCTTATGCGCCCCTCTTACCTTGTGTCCCTTCAGCGCCGGCCAAGCGTGCATGCGTTCGGTCGTGTGATGTCTAATGGCATAATTTAGCTCGGCACTAAACGTTTGACATCTCTCCAGAGTACGCTAATGTATGTATGTATGTATGTGACTTGAACTCGTTGGCACTTTGCAACAATTTCGTGTCGAAATGTTGCGGCACAGTGGGACGAATTGGATAAAAAATATGTATATTTATCTAGTTTTCAAGCTAACAGCCACTTATGTACCTATGCGCGGAAGATGGGCTTATTAAGTAATTTTTTTATCTTTATATAACCTTTATAATATTTTAATATCAATAAATGCAGCGCCTTCAAGATTACTGGTAAAAATAATAGGCAACTTGTACCGTGACTTAATGTACGCTCTATTCTTCGTCGGTAATTAGTTAGAGACTTAAAAATGGAGTGAGATCCTGTATTAAAAGCAAGTAAATCGTAAAGGTAGCAAAGTTATGAGCGGTTCCAATGGAGCCCTTAACATCAGATAACAGCGGTCATTTACAGATTTCTAACGGACAATGTTTTACTTACTCCAATCTCACGCTAAATAAGTGAGCCCCAATACGAAAGGAGCCGGCTCTTGCCTATGGAGAGCGATGTAGTCCTCTACATGGTACCCAAATGGCGAGGGAAAAAAAAACCAAAAGATTGACTGTAGAGTAAGGGAACGTAAATATCTCTACCATATATACGGAATACCGCTGTCAAATAAAATGTATTAAAATCGAGATCTTTTGAGGTACGACAACTGAAATAAGATAATAAGCAGTTTGGGGGAAGCTGGACTTACACACCCTTCAACATTATTAAAAACTGAGTAAGAAGAAAACATGGTAATGTTTACTATCCTGACATGATAATGTTTACTATCCTGTTTACTATACCTGAAACAGCTACCAATAGGTTACGACTGCTTTCCTCCATCTTGTCGACAATCCGCGATAGTCCATTCTGGCTGACATGTGCATGCTGTTATTCTTCTGTCGGGAGCTTTCCATCAACGCTATTTTCAGTTCTCCGGACCACAGCAGCGTAGGCGGAGATTTTTCTGGCCCGCAGTAAAAAGTAAGAGGCCTGTGGAACTAGTTGCTCTCAACAAGGTTCATCTTGCCCACTGTGCATTGGATGGATTTTAGCTGAATACTGTCTAGTATGCATACATTATGCATACGTTAGAGCTACAATATTTGACGAACGTCAATTGTTATTTAGAGGAAAATATGGTGGAAACATCTGGACGCTTCCTCCTCTAACATCGCGCTAAACTGAGGTTGAAACATTTTGCATGCCATACCTTAAGTGAAATAAGTGAATTGGCTTCAATAGCCACCTAAACAGCTTTATAATACACTCAAAGCGCGCCTATACATGAGGGTTTTGATCTACGAGTATATCTAGGAGTTTTTGGCATCACTAAGGACCAGTGTTTTCACAGTCTAAGCGGGATCCTAGTGACCCTCGTTGCAGGAGTGAGCCTTGAAATTTAATTTAACCTATGTCGGTTTGCTATGGACGGATATGAGTTAACGATCGATAATTTGATAGTGACATCCGTGAAAATAGCAAAGCAGTCCTCTAAATGTTATTTGATATAAAATTATGAAGCTGAGCTTTTTTGCGCATTGGTGCCGAATCCGAAATTTCAGAATTTTGACAGCCCGATACTCGCTGAAAATAGTGCTCTAAATGCGAGTCTTCCATCGGGTGGTTCGGGGTTTCAATCTCTTAGGTTATAAAAAAATTTATTACTAATCGGGCACTATTCGTCGTAGTAGTTGTAGACTAAATCAATTCCTCAATGGTATTTCGCACAGAAGACTTCGTATGAAATTTATCTATCAGCCGTTCTGCGGATCTCTAATTTTTTTTTCAGATTTTGGCAGAATTTCGCCAAGTTAAAATTTTTATATTAACGGTGTAGTGGTGTAGCCGTGCGAGGGCGGTTGCCTATTCCTATTGCCCTAGATCCTAGTTGCCTATTCAAAATTGTGTTACTGTAGCAGTATCTTTGAGTTTAGTGAATAGTATTGGTTGAAATGCCTCACTGTTCGGCACGAGGCAATGGCAACTCCATTAAGCACGAGCACATGGACGTGCAACCAACTCAAGCACCTGTACAGGGGGAAGGTTGCGGTTAAAGTTGAAGTTGCGGTTTTGCTATACACATGTTATTGCAGCCATTGCGTTCTCATAGCCTAGTATGTATATACATACATATAAACATACAATACATATAAAGAATCATCAATGCCTGGTTATGCTAGTGATGGCTGTTGTTAGTAGTACTAAGTGGTACTAATGTTAATGCTGAAATTTGTTGCTGTTTTTGCTGTAACTACCTAGTTTTTGCTAGCTTTTACGGTGCGTTTTTTTTATTGCAATTGCTACATATATACATACATGCATACAAACAAACATTTGATGCGTTCATGCGTTGCGAGCTCAGCTTGCCACATTGTTATCAATATCCGATGCTACAAGAGTGATACGTGTATGTGTGTGTGTATGTATGTACGTACAGCAGCTGACTTCCAACAACAATGCGCTGTTGTAGTGAATCGTAAACACACACGCACGCACACACACACACACGCGTTATGCAAATTATTCGCGGCTGTTCTGTTGTTATGCTAAAGCGCAGTACTGTTTTTGCTCTTTGTGCGCTTGACGGTGCGTTTAAGCGCGACACTAAAAATATGTCAGGTTAACGTCAACAATAATAAAACTGCTTTAACTTGGCTTATATACATGTGTGTGTATGTTTACTCTTATATGTAGTAAAAAAGTAATTAGTAAGCTCACATACATATATACTCAGCTTATGTTTTTATACATGTGTATATCTGTAAATACAGTATCTATGTAAATGGAGTTAAATTTTAAAGTGGCGTACGATGTTTATTACTCTTATTGTTTTAAATACTTTTTAATGACCGAAAGTTAATAACATACCAGTGTACATATATATAGAGAACAAGTAGTCTGTTATTTCACTTCAACAATATATACTCTATAATTTTTAAAAAGTCAGGCACTGAAGCAAATGTTGCGTTCTATTTACTTTGAGGAAATCATCCAAAGTAAAATCTTTCATGTAAAGGGATTTTCAATTGAAGCAAATCGATGTTGCCACACTTTTGGCAATATTTGTCCAATACGCTAACTACTTTTGTAATTAAAAAGAAACCAATTTGAGAAATCACACTATTGTTGTAATTTAACTAACACTCCCGGTTTCGCAGTATTTAGAAGACGACACCAAAAATATTACAAAAAATCTTTGTTTATAAAAGAACCCATTTTTTATGATCTCAAACAACTCACAAATGTCTTATAGGGCGCTAAAGCATTCACCAATCTACATCTACATCTATTGAACATCTGCAAACTTCAACGACATCTTTCCAAAAATTTTTTTGAAGACGTACCGTTAAGTCATGTTGCACAGCGACCTAAATTCGAATTATTCCATGAAAGCACCAACCGGAACCGAGTCGATACTAGTGATGTGATTTGATTATCTAGTAGATGAGAAATGAAAATTTAATCTAACTTATTGTGTGTTCATAGGGAAAACTAGAATTTTACCCTTTACTGCGGGGTCCAAAATACCTTTAATAATAGTATTAGCGTTTGGGGTAGTGAGATTGCAAAAGAATTAAACTTTATCTCCTTAAAACTAGCCGAATATGCATAGCTAGGCGCATGTGTATAATTAGTGTTAAAAGTCTTGTTGTTTCAAATCAACTTTAAAAGGCTGATGGTTTTTCATAAGGTATGCATGTATGTTGTTTAAGGCTGGTCGCTATCTGCTCTTAGAGAAGATTATAAAATTGTGGATTCTTGAGTTCGGATTTGATCCTATGGTCCATGGAGTGGTAAAAACAATAACATATTTTCCTGGAATTTGTTCTTGGAACACAATAAGAATTTTTCCAGCATATGAAATCTAATATACATATATCAAGTGACATCAACAAATCTTTCGAAATTATTTGATCGACGCAATTGTATGCTTAATTTATTTTTGTACCATATATAATAGTGTAAGCCAAGATTTGCATCAAAATTAATAAAAATTTTGTGTTCGGTAGGATTCGCACTTTTCAGTTGCAGCGGATTGTGCATACTCTGTTCAAAAACGCAAAAACGAAAGGTGACATTCTTTAGTTCTTAAGCTTCTAGCTCTCCAAATTTGTCACATGCTATCACACTACAATACATATGGGAGTTTGAGATCTACTAAGCAACTGAGAAAGACAAAATAGAGTAATCTACGACCCAATATATGTAAGCATCATTTTTTAACTGGGACCAATGGGTCAATAATATAGTACCATAACATTTTAAACCCCCAGATACCGATTATGTGGACCTTAGTGAATATTGCTGACTTTTTACCGAAAACATCGGTCATTCTTTGAGATATATAATTGAAATTCAGAGTGCATTTTTCTCTTACAATAATGTGGCCTTGTTTCAAAAATTGTTAGATTCAGGTCAGTACTACCCCTAGCTCTCCTATACCTAAAATAAGAATTTCAAAATTCAGGCCGACTTTATACCGTACGTATCGGCCAATATGTAAGATATTTGAGCCAAATTAAGTGAATGTATAAACTATAGTTTCATGCCGGAAATGTATGATAAGGATATATGTATCTCTCCCTATCTATATATGAAGCTCTCATATACTACATATTTTATAATGATTTTTGTTATTCTAACAAACTTTATGCCGAATATATCAGTCAAGGTGTAAGTTATCTTCAAAAAATTGAATGGAAACATGCCCTCGAGTATGTTTGAGTAATGCCGAAAATTAATGCAATCAGCCAAGATTCCCTAACCCCAATATAACCGTTAGAGTAATTATCGACTTTCCAGCTGCCTTTAAACCGTTTATGTGTATTTGTTATATTTGTTGTAAATTTGTCTATAACTTAGTCTAACTACATATCCCTGATATAATGATTTTCGATAATTTTGTTGACGTTTTCTTAATTTAGGTTTATCAGTCGTATATTAAGATTAGTCCTTTTGGTTGAATTTACATTACTTATATCGCATTTGAGTTAATCAGGTTGATTTCAATATAAATATTTCGGACACGAAGTCAAATATAGTAATGAATCTAAGCGAGTATATGACATACATTGAAGTTAATAAGATTCCACATATTTATCTTAATTTCATTCGCAACATTTTCGGTATCAAGTTTTGCCAACAACTGAAAATATGCCCCGGCTTTGATTTTCGCAAATTGCGATAGTGGAAAATGTTCGGTTACACCCGAAATTAGTACTTCCTCACTAGTTATATATTAGAATAATGTTACTGAATTTGTAATTGTTATTACTGAATTGTAGAACAGTGAGCATAACTCATTGGCTACATCCACTTCTGGGTTATATCAATTAATAACACTTACTGTTTTTATAAATTACGCCGCAACATAACTGTTAAGTACTTGTGAGCTATTTACCTACGTATATATGTAAAAATTTATGTATATGGGTCAAAAGCATAAAATCAGCAAATGTCAATTGACAACATTAATGACAGAAACACACTAAAGCATGAATAAAAACCACAAAACCAAAAATGCCAATGCAAACAAAATGTGCTAAATTGAGAAAAAAAAATGTATATATGATATATGTTTAAATGTCGGTATGCTAATGACACGCAATAATAATTAAACAATTACATTTAAATTGTTTACGAAAGTGCCACTCATTTTGTGGCATTTTGCGGTGGCACGCTGCTGGCGTCGCCGCACATTTAATTTAGACATTTTACAACAGAATTTTGGTGCTTTCCGGACATCTTCCTCCTTCGGCTGCTTTCCGCTTTTCGCCGGCTATGACGCCTGCGGTTACCTTCCGGTCAATTTGTGTACTTTTATTTTTACACGATGCGTTTTGTTGGCGTTTTTTATATTATTTTTATTTTCGTCCATCATAATTGCATGTATAATTTTTGTCTTTGTGGTTGCGTGAAGGAACCTTCGTGCTAATAATGCTTTTATTACAATTGCTGCCATTATTCTTGTGCTGTCGTGGCTTTTATGCTTTGCCTGAGTTATATAATGAAATTCAAATGACACCCTTGATGAGCAATTCTTTTGCGAATGCTGGAGAAAGTTGGTAAATTTATTCTTTCTACGATTTTTCTTTGTTTTGCTTGAAACCCTTAACATGTAAGTCTTCGAAAATATTATGGTCATGAGGCACTCAAATTTGTAATACTTGTCAGAAAAACCATTGGAGAATATTTGCCACCAAAAATAAAAAAAATCACCAATGGGTCATACTTTTTGAAGCAAAACAAAACAGTCGAAAGGAATCGTTATCAATGGATGGTGGCTTATTATGTCTGGCCGAAAATGTATGACAGGGCCTTGACCAGGTACTGGTTTCGCACTACGAATCAAACTATTCAATTTCTCTAGATTTACTTTTTTACTCAGTTTGACTTCTTTTATGGGGTTATTTAAAAAACAAAGTACCAGCAATCCGACCATCGAAATAATCATTGTAGAAATCATCACTTTTCTGCTCGAGACGCTTGAAAAAACTTATGCCAAAGAGCTAGCCTTTTTGTGACAAATAAAGACGTCCTTCTGACAGATTTGTATTCAAAAAGTGATACATATAAACTGTAGAGAGGCGAACTAAATAAAATTATCTCAATTGAAAAATACAGATGTTTTTGTCAAAGTTCTCCAAGGTTCATATATGGCGCACGCAGAGTGGACCTTCTGCCATTTATTGTAAACTTCAAAATTTACTTATCGCTTAAATATAATCTCCAGCCCGACCCACTAATTTCAAAAATATAATTTTTTGAACATTCAATTTCATTGATCAATCAATCCGATAAATATATTTATTTATATTTTATGGCCTTAAAGTTAGGCTGCTGTCTCTAAAGCAAAATATTATTTTATTGCGATTGTGCATTAAGACCACAAATATCACCTGAGTGAATTCTAAAATTATAGAAAATGTTGAAGGGTTCTAGAAGTTATTTTTTTATACCATAGATTATATATCATAGATTTTATGAGAATCTTTTTTATGAAAGATATATACTTGGCGCCTTGGCATTGCCTGCGAGAAGTGTTCGTCGGCCATCTTGGGCACGCATTCAATATTCAGCTACGAGGGTTACTATTCGATGTTTGCCCCAAAATTATAAGACTTCATCGCCAGAATAACACCGAAAGACCTTCATATAATGTGTAATTAATTTAATTTAATTAATTAATAAATCTTTGGGTCCACTATCAAGGACTTTGATAATTCAGCTTAAGGTTTCAGTAAAGTTTTACCTGTCTTACAAGACGTTCATCTTCTGCCTTTTGATAAGATAGTTCATTTAAAATGAATTTTTAAAGAAAAAAATTTACAGACCTGCTTCGAGAGTTCAAAAATTTTTTACCCCAAAACTATGATTCCACTGAATATCTGAAGCGAAACCGCTGTGAACGATGATCGATTAATATTTTTATTCAGTAACGGTTTTTCCATACCTCTGTTGATATTTCATGGATATATTTCAGCGTTTTTTACACGACGTCTCCTAAAGTGAGAATTCATTAGCAGCGTTCGTTTATAAGCGAGTAGCAAAAGGACACAAAATTTATTTTTTTTGAGTTCAGGCAGATTAGTTAAAAAATAGTGGAATTTAAATGTTTTTAAACAACTGCAGCCAAAATCCAAAACAATTTAATTTAATTTAATTTTTAATTTAATTTAATACATTTTTGTCAGCTAAGATTTCATGTGAGAATTTCATATGTCTCTATTTTAATAACTTAAGTTAATCTCTTCTCGACTAGAAGAAAGGAGTTGATTAGAAAGACCGGAACATTTTGTTTTTCTGCACCCCAAAATTAAAAATAACTTGCAAAATGTGGTCAACGCTTTTTTCTATAAAGCCAAACTGAAAGAAAATTCAAGA
Organism: Bactrocera minax; assembly: GCA_021498325.1. Taxonomy (NCBI): domain Eukaryota; kingdom Metazoa; phylum Arthropoda; class Insecta; order Diptera; family Tephritidae; genus Bactrocera; species Bactrocera minax. The sequence continues at coordinate 4,430,178 of JAKEEE010000011.1, read as the reverse complement.
AGTATTTTGAAAACAAATTGTTTTTCTTCAGTATATAAATATAAAAACATTTAGATGCTCTTCATTAGGTTCATTCTCGGTTTAGAGATGGTCTCTTTCAACGTTTCCTTAGATATTGCTCCTCTAACGTACTCTTGCTGGATAGCATATTGAGAAACTATAAATTTTGTCTATTCTGAGGAATACTAGCGAAGCCAACAGCTTATGCTCTAATCCACACATTTTGCGATATTACTTCCGTGATCGACTGAATTCTTTTTCATCAATTATCTGTCGGGCTGCCAGCATTTCAAACTGAAACAAAGGGTTCAAGAACAAAAGCAAAAACTATTAACCGATATTTTGAACCCGCTCCTTTCATTTAGAAAAAATTTACTCTGGACTAGGACTGAAATGAAAAATAGTCTTTCAATATCTCGTCTATTGACGGTAATTTTTATTGGTTTTCCAAGTAAAGTTTAGTAAGAAAATATATTTTAATTCTTTAAAGAAATTAATTAAAGAATTTTCCTTAATTATTGAATTTAAAATTAACATTTATATCTCACTTAAAATAACATCTGAATAAAATATATGTATCTATACTAAACGCGGATGGGGTCTCTGACACTCCTTCCGAATTCCATTTATTAGACTTCTGACATCCTTCCTTACTTTAATATGTGTCGCTGTAGATATTTCCTTCTCTTGTTTCCGACGTTCCTCCTCTTCCATCATTTGGTCAGTGTATATTCCAAAACTTGGGGTGTTCCGGGTTGGTTGTTGACGTGGAGTGCTCGTAGAGATATTACTTTGTATCCTCATTCTCAACATGTTTTACAGAATTTGTTTTTATAATTTAAGAGTTCTTGAATCAATACTTAACGGACTATTTTGAGGCAGCTTTTCCGGTAGCTACTTGAGTGTTCAAGTTCTAAACTCCAACTGAGCTTAACTTGCCAACTTGCGAATTTATACCCTCAGAGGGTAGTGAAGCAGTTAAAACACGTAACGCGGGTAGAGCTAATTTCTATAGAATAACAAAAAGACGTTAGTTAACCCGCAGAATTTTTGTTAGGTATAGTCTTTCCTTTCTTTTCTGCAGACAGCTTTTCTTCAAAAACAATTTCCGCTTTGTACCTTCATTACACGCCCACAGAATTTAATTTTACTTGACCCTTGGCAAGATATTCTTTTATCTTTAATCTTTTATTTATAATACCTAATGAAGGTCTCCGTCTTAACTAATGGCTTTTTGGCATTCTATAAACCCAACCTGCGTTATGTGTTTTACCTGCTTCACTAATAATATCTCTACGAGCACTCCACGTCAACAACCAACCCGGAACACCCCAAGTTTTGCTATATACACTGACCCAAGGCGGGAAGAGGTAGATCATCGGAAACAAGAGAAGAAAATATCTACAACGACACCTATTAAAGTAAGGAAGGATGTCAGAAGTCTAGTAAATGGAATTCGGAAGGAGTGTCAGAGACCCCATCCGAGTTTAGTATAGATACATATATTCTATTCAGATGTTATTTTAAGTGAGATATAAATGTTAATTTTACGGATTTAATATAAGGAATTTAATAAACGGAACCATGTCTGGCGAATATGGAGGCTGGGGCATCGTTACAGTATTGTTTTTTTTTTTCAAAAATTCAAGAATTCACGAACAAGCAACGAAGTGTATGCAGAATTGAGCAAAAGTGAATAAACGCCATGAATTTTTTCCACAAGTCCGGGCCTTTTTTTGGAATGTTTCGCACAAATTGCGTTGAAGTTATAGACAGTACTCCATATTGACCGTTTGACCTTGAGGCAAGCATTCATGATGCACTATGCCAATAAAGTCGAAGAACATTCCCGTTATTTTCGGAACACACCTTGTGTGCCATCTCACATCTATAAATTGTCAAAATCGGATCATAGTTTTCAGGCCCCATATAACGAATTTTTGGACCCAGTCGCCAAGGCAGTGACAAAATGGATTAAATGAACTCAATACTTGCCCAATCACTTATATACCTAGTAAAGCAATTTCACACATGTGGTTGGCTTTATACGGTATATATCGATCAATATGTAAGCTGTCGAAAATGTGTGAAATTGGTCAACGAATTACCCCAGCTCGCATATTCTATTACATATAATGATAATTAACTGTGTTGAGCATTCCTTTTACCACTCACGTACTGGATAACATTTAAGTGTAGCAAATATTTGATTATTAAAATATTTGATCAAAAAAAAAAAACATTTAATAATCCCTCGTAGCACTTCACAAAGATAAAAGCATTAAGTTAATAATAAATGTGTGAATTGTAATCGAATCGAGTGGTAAAATATTGCCTGATAAAACATGAATGTGGTGTACTTACATGCTTCACTTTGTAGTTGTTGCGTCGCAAATCAAAGTATTTATATAAATATAATAACTAAATTGTTTTCGTTTTTGTTTTTAGCATCAAATGATTTTTATTAATTTGAATTTGATCAATAAATAAAACATATCATAAAAACAACTTATTTGATAACTGCAAATATCATAGCGCACCACAATCTGCATAATGCAATTATACATATGTATGCGTATTTGTGTATGTATACATACAACTGTATTTATATAGTGCATTTATATACATACAAATATCTATGTACGTACAAAGGCTTAAGTTGACCAGAATTATGTTTATATGTATTCATAATTTATATATATAGTAAATATGTAAGCATTTTTGTGGCACACACTGTACTCGGTTTGTATGTAAATATGTATGTCTGTTAGTTGTTGGTAATGCGGTTAATGCTGAAATCTTTACGGAAATCATTTTAAATGTGAAATAAATATTTCATGTATGTATGTATATTTATGGGGCTGGTAATGGTTGTAAGCCAGTATGAAATTCAATTTACAAAGGTATCGAAGGAATTTCAACAACATTTGCTTTCCTCATTTTAATGCAAACGCATATTTTCGAAGTGAGCAAGGCATGCATTCATACTAATTAGGGACGAAAAATCATTTTTTAATATATAAATACTTAAACTTGTAAATACGTATGTATATGTATGTGTTGTATGTGTGTATATATGTTTATGTACTGTGAAGCATATGTGTTTGCAGACACTTCGCTCTCAAGTACTTAGCTGCAATTTAAATAGGATCATTTTATTTTATGTTTTGGTATTAATTTTCATTTTTACAAACATTTCCTTTTTAATTTTAATACTAATGTGTGTTGTTTTTGTTATTCATAACATTCCTTTATTATAAACTAACGCATTTTCTCTTGTGTGTGCACATATCAACGACTGCTTTGCATACATAGTGTGTATCAAAACTGTTCATAGATTGTTTTTTTTTTATTATTTTTAAATTATATGAAAAATTTTATAAGTATAATTTTAAATAAAAAGAAAACACAAAAATTTTAAATATTTCAAATATTTAAAAAAAGTGTAATTAAATTTTGTAATAACAATTTAAACGAAATGTTGAGTTAAGAACTTCAAATATTTCCCCCGATTTTCATCTATTGCATTTTGGATATAGATTTCAAAAGCTTTTTCAAAATAGATTTTTGTGGAGATAGTGGCTTAAAGGCATCCATAAAAATAAAATATTTCAAAAATTTTCACTGGAAAACATGCAAAAACATTGGCAAAATATTTTTTAAATATACGCTGTTAATCGGTTCTGGACTTAGCAAAGATAACCTCTAAATTATTATACCATCTTATATGCAACAAAATTATTGGAAGTCTATGAGGTGAAATAGTTCCTGTGAATCCAGTGCGTATGAAAATCCTCTCGCCTCGACAGAGTTTAGTTGGTCACACCTTTCATCATAAAAATAGTGCATCCATTTATCTATCTCTTAGATTCATACTCATCGCGATCTCTGGTCTAAAGTGAAAATCTCTCTACCAAATCTCTGATCTTTTGGTACAATTGGTGCAAGCAGTGGACAAATTTAATACTCCTCCTCTAACACCTCATCTAAATTTTACCGAAAAAGAGTTATGAGAAGTAATTCATTTTGGAAAGAATATATATCTATCTGAGAAAATATATAAAATTTGTACATGTATGTAAAATTAAATTATAGAAGGTTTAACCATTTACCTCCCTTATATAAATCTTTCAAATCAAAAGTGAAGGGACCTCTTACATACTGATATGACTTGAATTGACAGAATTAATAAAAATGATGAATTTTGGGTAGAAATTCAAAATTTTCAAAGAAAAGGCTTATTTTGAATGAAAAATTAAAATTTTAGAAGGTTTGACTCTTAAGCGCCATTATGCAAGATTGGCAAACATTTTTAGGTAGGTAGGTCTGATTGAAGTCACTTAGAATTTAAAATTTAATTGTGAAATTATTATTACACAATAAAGTAGTATATTGTCTTTTAGTATTATAAAATGTATTATGGGAAACAATTCCGAAATTTAAAAAATTTTCAATCTTACCAATGGGTTCAAAATTATAATCATCTATTTGCACTTTATTCAAACATGGTAACCTCATACTCTTAAAGTATTAAAAAATCTTACTAAAATCATAAAAACTTTTACATTCATGAGCAATTTTGTCTGCCACTGTATATATGATTTGTATTTTTTTTGTGTGTATATTTATATTTACCGCCTAAATGCCGGTGCTTTTAAATTGATTTTGAAGTAATCTACTCAGTTTTGTAGCCAATTTCCGCCAGAATTGTTGTTCTTCTGTTTTTTTTTTTACAATTTCAAGCTAAATATAAATACGTTTGTCTCATATACAATATATTTTAGTTACTGCCACGCATTTCTTTCGCTTATTATAATTAAATAATTTCTTTATTTTGCCTTATCAACAACTCAAAAAAGCATTTAATCAGATAATTAGTACATAATACCCATATATAGTACATATGTATCTATACATGCCGATGAGTGCACAGAAATTACATGTTTTATTTGCTTATTTTTCCTCTTATTAATGTTTTTTTCTTTTGTTTCCTTTCCACCAATCGCAGGTATTTTCTAAGTTGTTTAAATTAAATTTTCAATTTTCTCTCGAATTTTATCAAAGTAGCAATTACGGTAATTATTATTAGCTAAAAATGCTTATAATTGAAGGTTTCACACACCTCTTTGCTCTTGTATGTTTGTTGCTATTTTTTTTTTTTTTTTTTCTTTTTGCTTACTTAATTTTATTGATCATCAGCTTTATCTGCTTCGTGCTTCGCGTTTTTTTTTATTTTTTCTTTGTTCGCTTAATAGCCGCCAATTGTGTTGTAATAACTTCTGATTTTTCCACTCTACGTTTTGCTGTGATTTTGTTATTGTATTTTTTACTCTTTTTTACGGCAATTTTTCGCATTTCTCATTTAACTTGTTTGCTTAGTTTTCACTAGAACTTTTTCCTCCTATTAAGCACAATAATCTGTTCTCATAACTTGCTTCATATACATACATAGATTTATATATATGTATATTTATAGTATCTACTTCTTACTGCATACTTTTTCTAAACTTTAACGTGTGCCTTGTTGCATAAACTTTGTTTTTTTTTCCAAGTATATATAAGAAGTTGCATAAAAAATGTAATTATCAAACAAGCATTGAAGATTTCCTTTGCAGCAATTAATATGTGTGTCAAGCTTTAAAAAAGTATCATGCAATTAATTTTTGTTCAAAGTAATTTTATTCAAAAATCTCGTTCACTAGACCAATAAGTGAAGGGAAAAGTGTGCTTTTCAATATATTCACCAAAAATAATAGTTCACTCAATGAAAAAGCAAACGTTGTAATATTAAGTTATTTATAATCTTTGAAGTTATTCGCAAATCTCTTGTGAAAGCTCCAAATGAAAATGACAATTACGCTTCAAAAACTTTCATTCAGTTGATTCATCGGGTATTTTGTATTGTGTTTTTTGTTTTTGAAAAAGCTTCAATGAAACCTAAACCATATTTTTTAAAATTATAAAATAATTTAATATGTTTTGGTTCTGTTTCCAAAGATTTCAACTTTTGAACTTTTGACTCTGAATATGAACTCTGAATATAAAATCAAATCCACTTTATAGCAATTTGATACTTTGATGAAAGATCTTGTTGGCATTTATGAAAAATACTTTAGTGAAAGCTCAAGTGATTTGATGAAACATGTAAGCATTAGCTGTATTGGAATTTCGAAAAAATTATGAAGCTTTTCATAAATTTCTTACGAAAGATTTTTTTTGTAGATTGTTAAACTCACATTTGAATAAGGGCTATCGGGTTTTTGTGAAAGCTTAAATTTTTGGAAAGAGCTGAACTTGAATTTGTGAGTATATCTATTTGAAGTTTTAACACGTATTGCAAACCAATTCTCATGTGAATAAACGCACGTTGTGTTTTCAATGCTTATATATAATTTTTTTTATGAAGGTTTCAATGAAAATTAAAAGTTAATAAATATCGCAAACTTTTCTCTGCATTAGTGAGAGTGAAGTATGGAAATTAATTCTTTACGCTTATTAAAAAGAAGTGTTGTTTGAAGTTAGTCTAATCGCAATGCATTTTAGTGTTCACTTATTTGGTCAAAACTTATGAAAGCTTACCTTAAAGCTCCCAATATTCTAAAATTATAAATTTAGTTTAATTGGTGTTACTCAAATGAATGTTGAAAGTATGAAATGCATTTATAAGCAATATTCTTCAAAAGCTCTCAAATGGAAGCTTCCACGATTTTTTCATATTTGATGTTATTGCGAGTTACTAATAACTAATACTAAATAAAAATTATTTTTAATTACTATTCATTTTGGAAAGTTAAACAGAGGGTAATTTCGTTGCTAAAAGGCAAAATGAAAGCTCGTGTGAAAGTTCAAACTTGCATTGAACAAATCAAGCGGTTTGTGTTAAGCTAATAAATTTTTAATTCAAATTGCATGTAAAAAGTATATTATTATTTTATGCTTTATTTTATATTTTGTAATTTTTTGTATATTTTCTTGCTTTTCAGCGCAGCATTTGATTCCTGCGCTTGTTTACTTCCACTACGCATATTTATCAACGTTACTCATACACTCAAAAAGCTTATCATTGGTTTCATTAAATACAACTACGTTGGCAACTCTTTCCATTTTATAAGGTAGGTAGCAGTTTCACATTAATTACTCTTTTATTTATTAATTTATTACTGTCACTTATTCATTATGCTGTCATATAAACTCTGCAAAGTAGCTGGCAGCGCAATGGCGGTTTGAATTTCTTCTTCTACTCTTCTTCTTCTTTTTCTTTAATTTTTCTTGCAGCATTTCTACGAGCCGTTATTAGTTAGGATTAGTAAATATGTTTCTATTAAAGTTCGTTCTTTGTTGTTTTTCCATTTTTAAGTTGCAACTTAAGCTGAGACCAAACAAACTTGCAGTGTTTTGGTATTAGTGTGTTTGCGTGTGTGTGGGTGTGTGTGTGTCTGCGCTTAGCGTTTTAAATTATTTACTTTTCGAAGTGTTCTGTTCTTTTTTTCGCGCTAAGTGTTGCCACGTGCAACGCGTTTTCTTAAATGCATACATATTTACTTGCATTTGTATTGCTGTTGCTTTAGTTGTTGTTGTTTTTTTTATTAGTATTTATTTATTTATATTTTTGAAAACTTATCACAAAATTTATTGGGCGGAATTTTAGCGTGTTCGATACATAAGTTTGTATAACGGAATATGTAGACAAAACAAATTCGATGTGTGAAATGTGAAAAATAAATCCAGAAGTAAATATATATGTATGTATATAGTATATGTAATTAGGTATATATGTAAGTTAAAAATGATTACTTGTGTCGAAAATGAGTTTACCAACATCTTAAGCGCTAATTTGCTCTTAAATTTCGACTTTTATAAATTTCATTATACTTTTCATTTATATTTTTTTATTTTGTATTTAGCGTTCATCTAATTTGCTACACTTTATAAGCTAACGACGGCATGAGAATTCAACCAAGAAAATTTATCGGATTACGAGTACTGCTTGTCTGAGAGTAAGAAGATTCAACTTGTTGTTGTTGTTGTTGTTTTTATTTGTTTGTTGTTGTTTTTTTTATTTGTTGTTTAATTCATTTGCTATTTTGTTGCATTTTCGATGAGTGTGTGTGGCTTTCTGGTGTTTTTCTATATGTATGTGTGTACCTCTGTGTGTGTGTGTGTGTAAGCGCTTACTACTCCAAAGCTTGTAGGTAGGTGTTTACTTTATTTCTTCTCTTTACAAAAACAACACACAATACGATTTCTATGCACTTCCACATAACCGTTACTTCTAATTTAATTTCCTTTTGGTTTTCGTTTTTTTTTTGCATTTTTCGTAAATTTGCATAAGCTTTAAAATTCTGTAGCGTACTCTCTATACCAATCTTACTATTTCCAATTAGTTACTAATATTATGTACTATGCAATTGCGTGCGGCATACAAAGTGTGAACGCAATGCAACCCTGCGCAACCCTAGTTAAGAGCGCATGAAGGAAATGAATAAGATACATTGAAAATTAATATGCTAAATGTTACTATTGATTTTGTAATAATTTTACAATAATTTTTAATACTTTCTTTTATGTATACATGTACATATATATATATTTTTTTTATTTATAAAAATTAATTTACATACAAAATTAATTTTTCATTGCGCACATTTTTGCATTTTAACCTCGTCTTCTGCAGTAGCTTTCGCTACTTTTGCGCCTGTGTTTTATAAAGATTTCTTTTGCAATTTGCGCCAACACTTGTTACCTGCTTATTCGGCATTGTTCTTATATATTTATGTCTATATATTTACTTATGTAATGCATCAAATAAAAATCATAAGTTTGAGATATCCTTTTTTTATACTTCACTACGCTTCCTTTCGCTCCTTTACCTGCTCCTAACGCATTCTTATCCAACTCTTCAAGTAATCTGGCACCTCCTCATCCCCCTTGTGTTGAGCGTTTTCCAACTCTGCCACTTAGTTTCATTTCATTTCATTTCGTTTAGAATACCAACATTTGATCGGCACTTCCTTCCGCACTGTCGTCGTCGTCGGTCTCCTCGTCCTCATCGTCGGAGGTGAGTGATGAGGCGTTATTCACAACGGACTCTGTGCTCGCAATTGAAATAGAGTAATAGAAGAAAAAGAAGAAAAAAAAAGAAAAAAAAAAATGAAATAGATGAAATAAATGCGGAAGTGTAGCGAATATGTAGTGAAATAGAAATGACGAGAGTTGAAAAGTTGTGCTGGCTCATTTGTTAGTCAGCTTGACAGATTTGATTGGCTTAAAAGTTGAATTCGATTTTCCCAATGGAGTGGAATAATGCTATGTACGAAAGAATCTTTCACAGTTATTGATGAGCAGGTATATATATATACATATAGTATGTATGTTTGCACTTAAGATAAATTGGTAAATCAGAAACTTTATTTTTTAATTTCGAAAAGGTCATTGAATTGGTCAGTTAGGTTGCTTTGGGATGAAAAAATTCAGGTCCACTTCATACATGCACACATATGGACACCCATTGGGTTTTATCAACTTTGTACCGTAAGCTCACGAATATCAATATATCAAAGTACGAGTTGAATGACCTTTCGATGTACAAAGCGTTGTACAAAGCTAAAATGCCTACATCTTTTTGAAATATTAAACTAATATCTCAAAGCTAGTTTACCTAGTTTACCAAAGCTAGTTCTAGTTTACCAAAAAAGGAAGTTTATTGTAAGTACAAAGTCCGTATATATTTAAGGAGATTAAGTTTTGGACTAGTATCATCCTCAGCCCGTTCTTTTAACTTTGAAGGTGATATAATTATTTTGTTAAAACTCTCTCTCATTTTCTACCCCTCTATGATATTAACTCAACTATAGTAACCCTTCTATGATAGAAGAATATCTAGCAACTAATATAGCTGCCGGATTCTGGAAGGAAAGAAAGACCTACTAAGGTCCGGTTAAACAATAAAGTTAGCAAAGACTCGTTAGCCAGTTGATTGTGACGAGTAACTGAATAACAATGCCATAGCTTCAAGCATAATAGGTCCAACTTCAAAAGTTTCTCTCAAATATTTCTATGTAACTAAAACGTTCAAATAATCGAACTATTTAGCAACGAGGAAAACCTGGACAAATTTAACAGAAAGTGTGAATTGCTTGCTCATAGCGCTCACGAAATTCCAGTGGATTGCATCATAATGGCCGACTTTGTATATATAGAAAGGAATCTGAGCAGATCCTAATAATAACTCTTATATACGTACAATTTGTAAGAAGAACCCATAAACCTACAATGCTAAGGGCTAGTGAATTGAATTTTCAAAATTGACAGCGCTCGCGTCTTGAAGTTGGCTGCCGAATACAAAGTGATAAACGTTAGCATTAGAAAGACGAAAGATTTTTTCACAGCTTTGCACGTAAATGTTGGCAGAATTCTCCTAAGCTCGGGGCTGGTTGACCAATTGTCAATTGATGTATTGTGAATGTATGCTGTTAGTTGAGTCTCTCAGCCTCTCAGATGAGTTAGTTTTACTGAATTAAAAATTCGAAGACAAAAACCTGTTGACTACGTAATGTAAAGTAAGAAATGGACATTGTTTTATGCCTGTTGAATAATTTAGCCAGCATTTTCCCAGGATTATGGCCAGCATATCAGTAGAAAACGTTCCTCAAAAAGTTTTGACAACAATTCTCTTCTGATTGGGTCCAGATATTTTCCGAATGTATTAGAAATATGCCTTTCTTAAGAGAAGCTGTTTTCGATTTGCCAAATCTTGGAGAATATCAAATCGAATAAGCAGCTGCTGAGAGCATGAGACACTAAATGTACTACTATAATCAAAAAGAGTTAGAGTGAATTACTGAATACTGAACTGAACTGAATAGCTCAAATAGTGTTAATAATGACGCGGCATATCGAAGATGACTACTATGTGTTGCCATCATGAAACATATACAGACGTACTCAGCCTAGTATAAGTTAATCGACTGTAATTTTGTGAGTTTCGCTGCTATAGTTTTGATGGTGAACTTTCGACCTGGATCGATTACAAGAGCTGTTAATTGTCATAGAAATATTTTTCAAAACTCGTTAATCAATTATTCGGAAAACTGATGTAACGGTGATGCCTGGATCGACCGATAAATATTTGAAATAGCTTTCAAAGTATTTTGTATATCATGAAACTCTGAAATTAATATAAACTATATTTCTGAAGAGTTCTTGAGTTAAATATATTGAAGAAGTCAGTTTTTATGGGGAAACCCTCTTGAATACTTCAGTTTTAGCTACCTGATGTGTTGTTGTTAAGTGAGTTCGTGAGACCTAGCGACTGATATCGTACGTACATGGTTCTCTTGAGGTATTGTCAGTGATTAACATTACACACATAAAGCCTTACCTTAACACGGAAAAGGATTTGAGAGTGGTCTCGTATTTGTATTAATTAATCACATGTTATATAAGTGACGCATTTTCTAATGACTTATGTATTAACATGTTGAAATAAATTACACTACCCATAAATGCCTCTATTATACGAGGCCACAAGGCAACCCACAGAGCTTTTACGTAAACAAATTTCCTTTGCACAAATCCCAATCACTGCGAGGGTTATTAAATGCATGTAACGGTATTGACCTTCAGAACCATAAGCCTACCAATTAATACCTTGCGGACAGTGGACAGCTGGCAAGCGGGCCCTTGCAAGTAAATTAGCCTCACATAGGCACCCTGCAATAGCCACAACTCAGCTCAACTCGATTTCTTAGAACTTCCAATTCATGCCACAAGTACTTAATCAACAGAAATATGGCATGTATGTTTAATTTTACATGTTGTAATGTCCTCATTGGGTGCCTTTGCCTTACTTGTTGTTGTTGTGATATTAGTGCAGTCTTTAGGTTCGGGCTTTCGAGCGGCACTAGCTACTAAACCAATCAAATGGTGTATGTACCCTTGCAAACGATGTCATGTGCTGTCAAAAGCAAAATATTTACATAGACGAGGGCGGTTAGATAGGTTGGTGGCAAAAATATTTTTTAAGGGGAAAATATGTATATTGTGAATAGATGGGGTTGAATTACAGTTTGGATGAAGTCTGAAACTTGAAGAGTTAAAGTTTTTCTAAAAGCGTCTTCTTAAAAAATTGAATTGATATTTAAAAACCACTTATAAAGTTCTTCACGAAAAGTTCAGAATTTGAAGAATTCGGTACTCTTTTTAATGAAAACTTTTCCGATTTCTCATAATTTTATAACTTGTAAAATTTCTCTACCCTAATTACATACCCACGAAATCTACAATCAAAAGGTCTCAGTAATAGTCTGGATTGTGTTATATAAAACATTTCCCAAATTATTCAGCCGAATTGAGAGCAATTCTTAGAATGTAGCATCGGCTGTCTGGGTGCTAACCATACACTATTTGTCTTACATCATATTAGATTGAAATTTGCTTAAGATCTTTACCCTAATTGCTCGTGCTTTGCTCTTTGTCGAGCTCATACTGTGCTGAGCCCAATAATTTTTTGGTGTGGACGTAAACCATTAACCATAAACCGTAAAGGACTTTCAATTCACTCTTTAGAAAAATGAGTCCTACTTTATCCTTCTTATAATTTTTTTTTATAAATTCTCGGAAACACCTTAGTCTTCAGAGTATTTCGCTGGAACGAGTTTTCATTCGCTTACAGAATTGATTAAAATTCTTGTTCAGATTCCAACTTTGAAGGAATCACAAGTCTAAATGTGATAGATTATACATCTCTATCACAAATCATATGTAAATACTCACTTCAAATGAGTTGTGTCTACTTATCTGAGATGGTATTAACTTCAGCCACGTCATTACTTTCGCATTTGATAAAAAATGTGAGCTTTTCTACCCTAGCTGCCTAATATTATGAAATTAGAACATTGGGATCACATTCTGCCGATTCAACTTTACCAATTTTCTGAAGTTAGGATCTTTGGGTAAACACCCTGTGATGACTCCTAGAATGTTGCTTAGTTCCTCTTTCCTGAAGACTTTCGGCTTATCTACTATCAACACCACCGTAAAGTACTTTTGTGGTATGGTCTATGTTGCTGATGTTCCAAGAACTGAGACATTCCTCTAGTAGTCGCTAGAGAACTGCATTCTCAGCCCTGGAGTCCATTGTAAATACCAATAAATTACATTCGTCTTCGAGATCGCTTTTATAGTCAATACAATGGTACATTAAGGAGGAGTAACGTTGATATCTATCTATGATGCTTTACAGGACGTAATCTAGATGCGGTTATTAGAAATATAACATTTTGAGATTGGTTGGAAACTGGAATTGAGCAGGTCCTAAGCATTAACCTCTAAGGCCTACATCACAACCTTCGCCACACTAAAACAATTCAAAAGCTCATTTATCACACTGCCATCGTTCATAAAGCTAACTAGTACATACTTCAGAGGACTTACTACTTGTAATGTACCCTTAAAATATGTAACATGAATGGTCTTACATAAAAACTTACCACAATTGGGCTTGCCACGAGTACGTGTGTTGGCGAATTCGACTCCATGTTTATCCACACACCAGCAAACGCCGACAGAATTATGACATTGGGTGGGCTTATAGAAACCCTGAATATCGCAATCGGGTGCATAGGCGCCTTTTGTGACAAAAGTGGAAGAGTGACAGCAACGAAGTGACAAATGCCAATGGAAGCATTAACGAGTAATTAAATTTACATATTAAAGTGAGGAAGTTTTGAGTCGAATAATATTCTTTGATAAATATTCTTTGGAGATATTATGTAAAGCACAAGCGGATAAAAATGTTTATAAGTTAATGGAAGAACCAAAGCTATACAAAGTTTATTATATAATAAAAAAGTAAGAGTATATGTATGTATGTAGCTAAGAAAGTTTAAAATTATTTGTACGCGTATATTTTGAAAATATGTAATTGACAAGTAATCACTAAAATCTAATGCAGTTTGGTTATATTTTATTAAGCATAATAATTGAAAAAGCTACTAAAACTTGAAAGCTCTGAAATATGTGAAAGCTCCATAGTGCGTTGCGGAGTGCAAAAATTTCGAAAGCTTCATTACAGTTATTGAAATAGTATTGAGCTAAAAAACGTTGAGTGTATGTGTCTTTGTGATTTAGTTTAGTTTTTAGTAATCCTTAATTTTGTTTTTGTTTCGTTTCGCTCTTTTCATTTGTACTTTTGTGTAGCAGTTAAAAAAAACAACAACGAAGAATCGAAATAAATAAATCATTAAAGAAATAAAAGTCCACCTGTACCTATCTCACCTGCAAAATCGCCAGCGATTCTTCGTCGTACCGCGGCGCACGGGCGATCGGTCTTCTCGAAGCAGCGGCACCATTCGCGCGTATTAATCGAATTATCCTGATCCAAGTCGCACGTATCAATGAAGGGTTTAATGCAACGCTCATTTTGATCATGCTCCAAGTCGTACATTTCCTGCAGCGACAAATAGCCGTCGTTGTTCAAATCCAAATGACCGAACATCCATTTGGCCTCGGTCTTGCAGGCGGGTGGGAAGTGCGCCTTGGATTTTTGGCTATGTTGTCGTCGCTTCTTGCTGTCGGCCATTATAACGGAGAACCAGTCGAGCAAGCGATTACCGATGGCGGTCAATTGCTGTGGCTTGCATTCGGGCGATTTGGAGGGGAGGAAACCTGTGCGGGTGCATACAGAAAGGGAATGAGATTAAGCGATTAAGTTTGTTGACTGTTGCGAGTGTGTGTGTTTGTGTGTGAATATTTAATGTGTTGTATATACGCATTAGGCGTGTTTGTGTGTGTGTTGCAAGTTGAAAAGGTCATATTTAATGCGAGAAATTATGCAAATTGCCGCATTGATTGCTTGTAATTGAGTGTTGTACGTGTGTTATTTGTGTGTGTGTGTGTGTTCTATTTGCATTACTCACCATTGTTCATGCTATTTTTGTTGTACTTTTGCGGTTTCTCGACCACCTCATTATAGCCACGGATTTTGTGCTTATCCTCCGGGTATTGGTTGTCCTGCAATTAAGAAAGTGGGAGATGTACATCAAATAAAATGTAATCGAACTAATTACATAAGTTTTTGTAATATTGTCTATGACTGCACTTAATGCTCATATTTATTTCTAAATACTTATATGAGTAAAGAAAACCACTCCATAAAAAATAAAAGACTTTTTCGACTCGGGAATAAAAATTTGCAGCCATTTATAAAAAGTATTGTATGAAGGTAAACTACCGCTGAATTAAATATGTTCTAAGAATTATTCTTAAATTTAATCCAAATTTTTAATGCACTTTTTTCAGTGTAGGATTTGAAACTTCTATTCAAAATAGGTTCGACGAATTCACTCTTACTTTATGGTGGGCAGCGTGAAGTAGCCGATGCACATTTCTTTCCATTCAGAACTAAAACTCTTTTTATATGAAATAGGTAACGGGAAACAATTTAATGTTTTTGTAAAAGGCCTGAAGCAACGAAAGTCGCAAAAAATTAAAATGTTGTTGCTAATTTTATTCGGAATGAAGGAACATATGGAAAAAATGTGTAAAAATATAGGGAGGGTGTCGGAAAGCGAAAATTGTGAAGTGGTTAAAAATGGCTGGGAACAAGAAATTACAAAATGTAGTTTGTCCGATGATAAATTTTAAATTTGGTGGACTAAATGGCTACACCTATTATAACCCAACTGTGATTCAGAACGGTTTCCCATATCTTTTAAATATTTTTGGGCCAATATAATGGGTGTTCCATTTAGACAAGGTAAGATTACTATTTATGCCGCAAGAGTCGTAAAAGAGCGGTAGGATTATTGAGTTGAATTAAGGTTAATGTTTAAGGCAATCGGTAACATTGAAGTTGAAAAGTGATTAAGACGAATGATCAGAAGTGTCGATCAGTTCTAAGCATACCGATTTAAATATAGCAACACCGCTAACCCACTACACACTTTTAAGTATTACATAATACATTGCAGTCGCACCAGATTAAAAATGTCAGCCTCAATAAATTTTAGTTCTGAAGTGTTGTTGAAATATAGTTGAGGTCGTAATTTTTATACATACATGCTAGCTCTGAGCTATAGAAGTGCTAGTATCTGCCTTTGCTGAATTCGGTTATGGTGAACGGGGAGCTTCGTAACCCGTTGCGATAAAACATCGCTATATAGTGTTTTGATGTAGTCATAAATCGGAGTATATGTGTGACTGCCATATACGAGATCGTTAAGGTTGTTGGTTCCAATTATATTGTATTGTGCAATTATTCTAGGGATGATCATCCCTTGCCATAAAGTACATAAACTACTTGGAGGCAACTTAGAACTTGTAGGGCCTCATTTGTTGTGTAATAGCATACTCAAGTTACGTAGTGATCTTAAGTTTGTTGGACATGTTGGTGTTTACTATTACCAACGCTATTCCCGAAATCAGAGTTGAAAATAAGCTTTACTTCAATTCTTCTTAAACAAATTTTTCTGCCGTCTGTGAGGATACAAGTCTGTTTTGCTGGTAAAATGTCGAGTCACTGTTGGACACATTGTTGACGGTTTCGACGGTTTACCATTCTTTGCCAACTCGAGTTCAATAAATAAACTCTCAATATAACTCGAGTTTGATTCGAGTTTGATTCGCAACGTACACTGTAAAAAAATAATATTGTAAAGACAAGACGTTCACTGTGACAGGGAAGCGAAGCTCCACCAAACAACTTTGAGCAAAACTTTCGGTAGCGAAATTCACTTGCACTTGAAGTATGGCTCCCCACATTTCGGCACCTAGTTATTTAATTAAGAAAGGAACCGCAAATTCATGCGAATGGCTGAAATGCGAAGCATGCAGAAACACTATATAAATTCTATAATGCGAATATTGTGGTCAAATTAATTTTTCCGCATCAACAATGGCATGCCATTCAAAGGATATCGAAATGTAGGTGTGGTAATGACAACTTGTCAATAAAATTATGTGGCACCCTCCTCATACAATCGAAGTTACTACCATTCTTACATATTACATATATATTAATGTACATATATATGCATGTTTGTACTTATGCATACACTTATGAACGCACTTACAGCCATTATTGTTACGGCGAATACAAAAGAGACAAAGTGATGGCAAGCGCAGGCGACGTGAGAGAAGTGGCGAGAATATAGTTTAAATTCTTATATTGCCATTAAAACTATTACTACAAAATTCATATTTACATGCTTATTTCCATTGCAAGCACTTGTATTGTACTCATATAATCACTTGCGTGTAGAACACTACAATTCAAATTACCTTTTGAGGGAGTAAAGACGGTGTACACACAACCACACACATTCTAGCGGTGAGTTACGTGAAAATGAGAATTCGAGAAATTCCATTATACAAAATGTAGATGTATGCGTAGGTGTACCAAAGTAGGTGTTATTATAGACTAGTTGACATACCTGCTAGTAAATATATACTGTGGGACGAAGTACGTCTTTAGATACCCTGTAGAAAAAATAATCCAAATAAAACCCAATACATTTCATCAGCACTTGTGACAACTACAACAACCCCCAATCATATACCTCAATTTTTCGCTGATATTTGTCTCACTCTGAATTTGAAAGGATTTCTATTCTATATTGATGTTATGTATAAAGTACCAATTTAATATCCAAAAGAGCTAGAAGGCCTCAAAGCCTTTCCGACAAAACTGCGCAATATGGGTCTCAAACTGAAGTGATTTAAAAGGATATACCGTTAAAAATATTTTCAAATAACTATTATCATCTTCTATATATTCTATACTATACTATTATTATCTTCTATATATATATTTGTATATTAAAACTAATTGTAAGTTTTTTAGGTGCTGCAAATCCTAAGAACAGCTGTACCCAGCTGATTCATATTTTTAAATTATCCTAATATTTTGTAGACAGTTTTTACGGAATGAAAAATATGCGCAAAAAAACTAAGAAATCTAAACAGCTGTTCAACTTCGCCTTGGTCACAGTTTAAGTAAATAAAAGTTAACGTAATTAATATACGAACTCCTTGTCGGATTTTTGGAGAATTTTTCTGGATTCTTCATTGACAAATAAGAAACTCGTCACAATCTGTAAAAATAAGTGACATAAATTTATGGAACCCTGTTTTCCCGCATAGCCAACTTTACGTTACATGTTGCGCAGTTGGAAAATCTCGGAACTCTTCGTTTACATAACTTTTGCTGAAAATACTTAGAATAAATAAATTCTTTAGTTGATTGAAGCCGGTGTATACCTTGATCTAAACGGCATAGCTCTAACATAATTATTTCCTATTCATTGGTTGACCTTTTCCTCATATATAAATTTCCCTTTGGATGAGTTTATATCGGAAATATCTCCATAGAAGATGTCGCAACAAAATTAAATGAGAACATATCGAATAATGTTATGTCGTTCGGTAATGAAAATTATGGTTGTTGTATCTTCCCAAAGCACTAATATCATGAATATAGATGATTTATTTTAGTTAGATTGACCTTATGAGGGTATGTATGCAGTCCATTTGCGATTTCATCGAATAATAAATGTTGAATTTAATTGCAACATTTCGTAATATAAAGTTTTGCCAACGCCAACGCATTTACTCGCCTTTGGGCCTCACAAATTGCGAGAGTGTAAAATGTTCGGTTACACCGGAATTTAGGCTCCTCCTTACTTGTTTTCTAATAAAAATTACTTGGTGAGACCCTACGGGTCATTCTACATAAATATTTACATATTTTTTTAGGTATGCAGGGTGCGTAAGCTTAGCTAGATATGTCACATTCCTATCAACAGGATATACCCTATCACTTACCTTCTTGTAGGCGGTGTACTTGAGATACTTATAGTGTTTGTTATCGTATTTGATTTCCTCCGGTGTGAATGTGAATTGCGAATTTATGTGATTGTAATGCCGATTGTTATCGTCCTTATCCTATTTACCCGACCCCACATGGGGTGACAAAAGACAAAAGCGACAACGATGACCAAATCGCACATAACGGAACAGCAATAACCAGTGCAAAAATCGAAGTATGCAGTTGCGAGCGGTGCGACGTGATCAGGTGTCAAGGAATGTGAAATCAACCAGCCGCATGAGTAAGCATAAAAGCAACAACAATAAGCAAAAGATGTATGTGCGTCGCCGGTGTCGTAGGTGTCGTTAACGGCGTACGATGGCAGCGAGGGCAATGATGTGTGGTGGATAAGCGAGCGGGCGGTGTATCGGTGAAGCAGCAGTGTAAGCGAAATGAAAGAAATAGAAAAGAAAGCACAATTCATTTTATAACAATGAAAAAAGTAAAGTATAGAAAGAAACGCACCATTGCAAGAAAGGAAATAAAATTTACGTTTATTCAGGGAATTCCACAAAAGGTACCAATTTGAGACTTATCGACTTTGGTGCCATTAGAATGTTTGTTTTGGCTTTAAAACCGAGTTAGAAACAACATGTGGTCTCTTGTGTATCGTGAAAATGCAGACATTTACATACGTATGTGTGTGGTGAACTGGTGAGTAATAAAAGCATTCAAGTGTGGTGAGTAAGTAAATTTGAAGAGTGAAAATTAAAAATGAATGACGAGACAATAAGTTCGGGTAATTTTAAGAAATTATTATTCATACGATCTAAAATAATTTCTGCCCTAAAATCAATGTGAGGCCTAATATTTTCGTAAAATGCTTATATATCTAACTCTGAACTCAAAAATTTGAAGCGGGGACGTGGAGGAATGTCATATACCAGTCAGACAGTTAGTTGTTTGTATTGGACTAATTAAATCATTTTATGGATTGAAGTTACTCGAAGGAAATGAGTCTATTTGTTTTATAGACATAGGTGTGTCAAAGCTAGTTAAAAATGGATAAAATCACCTTGTAGCACCTTTACTTAATTTCGCTGAGATATCTTTCGCCTTTTTGTACCTCACTTTTTTACCTCACCTCTTTGTATGAAAAGTAGGTGTGTTTATCGATTTCATCTATTTTTAAAAGCTGTCTCTCACAAATCTGTAGAACAACCCATGCCGATTTTTTCAATGAACTTAACGGATAACCCCTAGTCTCAGTACAAAATTGGGCTGTTATTAAATATTAAAGCCTTCTTCAAAGTAATTCTACTTCCGTTCGGCTTCCCTTTTACATACTATCTTTTCGTTCATTTACATGATAACTTTGACTGATAAATACTCGGTGTACTTATTTGATCATGACTAAGAACAGTTTGTACCAAGAGCTGGTTTAAATACAATTGTGCGGTTGTGTGAAATATAAATGCAATGGATATTCAGTTTCAAAGCTAGTTCCAGCCAGTTCCTTCAGCGGTGCACGATGTGAGTTCTGCGTATTGAAGATATATCGAACCCACGATTCTTCGATTGCAGATCGGTATAAATTGTCGGTCTTGGAATGTCATTAATACTAAATTTAAATTAGGATACCATCTTTATTCACTCAAGGTTACTGTGTGGAAAGAGGCATCATTAGTCCATAGTTTCGCGAAGACCAATAGCAATATATTACTACTCGTATATATTTCGGCAAAAAATTATTATTAGATTATTTTGCGAAGCACCTCATTTAGTCAATGTAAATTTAATTTACAAGTTCCAGCAGTGTCAACATAACCACACTTCACGGCTTACGAACCCAACATTATCGGAGTTGAACGTTTAGGAGCTAATAACTTATAGCGGTCAAATATTTCCCTATATCTGCATATTAGTTTAAAGGATCAGTATATGGTCAGCGGGTATTTGCAAAATTTAACAGAAAACACATTAGTAAAATATTTTAAGTCACTAGAATTCTAGTAAAGTATACATGGTCGGAACCTTATTATTTCGTTTAAAAGTGTTGCTAAGTGAAATTTCTCATACTCCCAGTTAGTTCATCAAACTTGCCGTAGGAATATGCCAACTGGTATTCTTTTTATAAGTATGTATGCGCTTAGGGTGACTCTTAAAGTGAAATGATAAAAGTTAAACGGTAGTAAAATTGATCGACTGCAATGAAATTGTGTAGCGCAACGGAATCGCGTCACGCTCGCTATATTTCTTACAAATACAGTTTACTTGGCATAAATGGGATTTTTAAATACATAAATATTATTTTCTAATAAAGCCATTGTGAATATTAACGCATATTCAACTCATTACACCTTTCTGCTGTGCATTACTTCTTGGTACAAAATATGTAATACTTATGTAATCGTGTCTTCTTTGCTACTTACATCCATAATAGCATTAAAATTGTTGCTGTTCAAAGTGT
Source organism: Bactrocera minax (assembly GCA_021498325.1). Taxonomy (NCBI): domain Eukaryota; kingdom Metazoa; phylum Arthropoda; class Insecta; order Diptera; family Tephritidae; genus Bactrocera; species Bactrocera minax. Next base: position 4,408,903 of record JAKEEE010000011.1, on the reverse strand, counting down.
TGTCCAAATTGTCGTTTGAGTTGCCCAAAATGTTGTTACTATTGCTGTTATCCTTGTACATTAGTTGTTGTTGCATTTGTTGTTTTTGCTGTTGTTGCTGCTGCTGCTGCTGTTGCTCAATGGTCTTCTTATATTTGGCATTAAAAGCACTCTGGCGCTCACTGAGACGCTGTAAACGTTTGCCATCCGTATTTTCTGGAAAAAAAAATTTTTGAGGAATTAATTTCAGATACTAATACAGAAATTAGAATAAGGGGATTATTGTATGGATGGATCAAAAACTAAAAACTAAACCTTTTATGTAACAGGATTTTAATTTAAACTCTGGCGATTTCTTACAGAATTACAGTAATATATGATCTGATACATGATGGCTGTACCACACCTGATGCTGTATCACATCATTTTGTATCTAAAATCTATTGAATGGTCCTATATGGTGAAAGATGGTATGTTGGCGGCGATATTTCTCTTAGCAGACATTCATTTACCCATTATTTGGTGTTATTCTTTGCTCAAGAGAGTTTTATCTACACAGCTGGAAATGGGTCAGACGACATACTTTACATGTAAAACCGTGGTCATCTGAACTGCAACTAATTCGGAGAATTCAGCTAACGAATTCCTATTAGTTTCCAGTACTGCGAATATTTGAAAAGTCTTCATTTTCTATTTGTTTGTTGTATTATGTATTTAGACTAAAGTACCAAACAATTCATGTGCCAAGCAACTGTCAGACCCGTATGTATCTCTCTTTCCTTACTAAGGGATCAAAATTTCCTTGAAAAATCTGACTTCCCTGTCCATTTCGTTGGGTTATTTTGACACTAAACTGATACTGCTTCAAATTGGATATCACTTTGTTAGATCTTTTGAGAGATACTCGACTTCAACCAGTTCTTTGAGCTGCATGGATATTCCGTTCGCAATGATGAATTTTGGCGTTAGTGTTTCCAAATAGCATCCGGATATTTGTGTTACAGAATATTAAGTCTGCTTTGTTCGCAGGGATTTAAAATTTCTGAAGACAACAAAAGTTTCATCTCCAAATTTAATAACCACATGGTCATCCTGTTAGACTGCTGGTCAATTAAATTTTTCTTGTTCGTGTCTACCGAGGCTAAGGATATCTCACGATAACAATGATGTCAGCACTGGAATCGAACTCAAGTCTTACGAAAACGACCGAATATTTTTGCCTTCATACAACGTTGCTCGTTAGCAAGCACTTGAGTTCACAAAAATGTATCTTAGTATCTTATCTTAGTATTACGAAAACTGAGGACCCTTCAAGATAAGCGCTACTGTAATTTTGATCGGCGTGGAGCACATATCGAAAATCTATGGCTGGTTTGAAAAATATCAAAGGTATTGGTTTCAAAAGGACATTTTAGAGAGCCTAATATTTGATAGATAAGCAATTTGTTCTTCAAGTATAGTAATTTTCAACCATATACAGATCATTTTGGTTATTCAACAATAAGCACGAGTATTGTGTGAAAAACTTACTAAAATTTTCCCTACTCATTTCTTGTTATTTAATAAAAGCGCTCATTAATTTTGAATGTTTGTCTCGAACCAATCAGGTGTGTGGTAGAAATTATTTCAAAATCGTTATTTTTAATACCCTTGAATTGTTTGTTTACATTTTTAATTATTGTCCTTTAATGTGCCACAATATATACGGGATTTCAGTAAGCAGCTTAGTAGTATCGTTTGCGCCTTGCTGTTTGTTTTCCGATTTACCACGACAATTTGCCGTTAAAGTGTTTGTTGTAAAAGCTTTTGTTTGTATTTAATCTGGCAGTGTGGTATATATTTCATATGATGGTGTGCACGTCGGCATATACAAAAATCTGTATTGTATAATTTTTGAGGCATAAAGTCAAGAATGATTTTTTTTTTACCATTGTTGTTGTGTGATTTTAGTCTTTCAGTCCTGAAGTATTGTGTATTTGTTTGTAGTAATTAGTTTAGCTTAAATTACATTGCTCTTATTTGCATAATTAAATTTGTAATTGCATTTGGCTTTGTAACTGTTTTTCGATATGAGAAACACCTTCAGTCGGGGGTGTAATATCCAGTTTTTAATAATTATGGGAATCTTTTAAAACCATTAACGGTTTTAAGATTAAAAAAAGAGCAATGGATTTCATGAAGCTCCAGGCTTAATTGTTAATTGGATGGTAATTATAAATGCTGAAAATAGCAATTAAAAGTCTTTGATCGGGCAAATTTTGGAGAGTGGCGAAACGAGCAAACAACAGGCATAAATTAAATAGACTGGCATAGTCAAATATATCGGGATACCGGTCTATTGCTTAGGTTCAGCCGAATTTATGCCACGGTGTCATCAAAAAGTATTTGACACGGTTCTTTGTTTCAGACGAAGCCGTAAAAAATACTGCAAATAATATTCCATATACCTTTATTGTTGAATATTCCTCGATTTCTTAGGATTTTCTTAGATTTGACTGATTCGGAGTGTTAGGGCATAAAGATCTCATTTTGATAAACTGTTAAAAAGGATCACGAATTATGGAAATTCTTATTACGATTTATCGAAAATAGAGGTTGTTTGCTTTAGTTTCAAGCAGTAATAACCCTCGTATATCCAAAGTCGCGCTAATAGTTGTTATATGTTTATAATCATTAGTAATCAATTGACGCGCTTAATACTATTTAAAAAGTATTGCAGTTACCTTAGCCATTTAATGTGTCTCATAAATAGAAATTTCATAGAAAAAAGATGCCACTGAATCTGATTACCACACTTTTTAATGAATTAATGCTTCTCATAAACTTATCAGCTTAAATGTAATTAAACTAATTAATGGAATAAAAATTTTGTGCAACCGCAACTTTGCGAAGCTGAAGCGTATAAATGGCGACAGCGAAAATCACAGGCAAACGCGTCGCTGCAGAGCTTGCAACGACAGCCGCTTAAAGGAATGCGCGCAAAATGCCGAACGGAATTTACATAAAGTAATTGAATGGAAAATAAATTGTAGTAAGTGCACAAATGCTGCGAAGCCAACAAAATGTCAGGATATGGCATGCAGGATACAGGATACAGGCATGAAAGGCTGTCATGCGGTTGGTGCGGCAATCACATTTAAAATGGATACTAAGTGGTACGAGTTTACCAGTGGGTAGCTTTAATATTTTAGCAAATGTTTAAAACCATATCTTAACGCTTAAAAGAGGCTCACTAGATGTTTGGCTTAGCTTTTGAAGACAGGAAATAAGGAGCCTTGTAAGATAAGCTAGATAAAATATGCAAACCATAATATGTACCCCAGAAGTGTATCAAACGTTGAATTTAATAAGCCGAGGGATATGCAACCTTGCTCGGTTTGTAGTATTGCTTTAACTTCTATCAAACTTAAATTTTTCAAAAAAGAAGCTCGCGTAGAGCTTCAGGTCTATAAAGCTTGAAGTTTCCGGTGAGTTAATTGCCTTTCACTGCGGTGAATTGGTTAGACTTTAATGAAAATATTTTCTTATATTCCCATATTTACTTTCTTTAAGCATAGTGGGGTGATGCAAAATATTTCGTTTTAATTAATTTAGAAGAATATTTGCTGCCTTTTTTTTGGACTTTGGTCATATTTGGTCACCACAAAAAATGCTATATGTTTGGAATTTCAAATAACGGTATTAGATCAATAAACAGTTGATCCTCTGGTGAAAGTATTAAAGAGAGTGCCAATTTAAACAGAGTCCCTCCGTTTGCTCTCTGCTCTAAGGCAGCATCGCTTGCTTTTGTTCGTGTAGTACTCTGGATTGGTTGACTAAGATTCTGGAATATCGAATCAGACCTTATTCAGATTGGCTAATCTAAGAAGGCTCTCTTGAATATGTATATTATCGACTTCGTAAGCATTCGTGGCATAACGTACGTAATCACGTAGACTAATATTTCTGACCGTTGGGTTTCGTCGTTTTCAGTTTCATTTTAACAGACCTTTCATGTTTAGGAAAATTTTTATGACAGCTTGAGAATATATTTTCTACGTGTTTTACAACATCTGGTTTATTGGGCTACTAGGCCAACATTAGCGACAACGCATCCATGTTAAATCTTAGTATTAATTTCATTAATGACTAACAAATTCGCTGGGTGTAATTGACTCTTCTGCAACTCCTTAATTTAATCAATTAGCAGTATTTAACTATATGTTTTAATTTAGGCAATTCGACCTTGACTTGCTTGAATAATCAAGCAGATTTCTAATATCTATCATCTTTAGCAAATACTTCCCGCTGGTTCCCATAATAAGAGTACGTAACCCGAACTGATCCGGATTTACATTCAGCTAAAGACTACCAACTCGAGAACTCTATTTCTCTACTATTCTCTACTATTAAAAAAAAAAGCCTCTACAACAACAACAGTCTGCTTACTTATTCCAAAATTCAAATCATATTTGATGAAAGCACTTAATATCTCTAGAAAATCATAGTAACAGCCGATCCCATTTACTTCATCACGAAAATATAGTTGAGTGTGTGGATTCATTAAGCTAAATTGTTTTAGGTCGCTTAGCTTTGAGATGCACTGTATACTGTTGACCATTTTGGAAAGTCTAGTCTCCACAGCTCACATTGCTTCATTTCCTTTGTTATTCTAATATTGCTGGGCCAAAATGGTTTGTGTGTTTTTGTTTTTGCAATTTACTGTCAAAACTTGTAAGTTGGCATATTTACTTTGTTGAAATATTAAGACAACTTAATTTTGCGAAAGCAAATGTAGTGAAAAATGTGGAACAAAAATTTCGTCTGATGTGAGTTTCCATTTAGTAGACAGCCAAACAATAACTTAATGAACGCAATATATTTACTTTCGCTTGCGTGTGTGTGTGTGTTGGTCAAAGAAAGGAACCATTTTTCTGCTGCCTTTGCTTTCTGATTTCAAGTGTTGCACTCACTGAGCACTCTCCTAAAAGTTATTGGTCCACAAAACGTGTTTTTTTTTTATTTTTTGTGTTTGTACTCACTTAATTTTTATTTCATATATCAAGAATAACTGTTATCTGCTGTAGTTGAAGTTGTACTTACCCTTGCATGGACAGAATCCCTTGCACGCTATCCTTATGGTTGTGGAATGTATGCAGTTGTGGTAATCCAATCTGCATAACGATGAGTATGTACGGTTGTCGGCGCCGCACAAGAAAGTCGGCTTTGCCACCGGGCAGGGCTTGCAATTGCTGGGCAGGCGAATGGTCGTCAAAGGCATTGTTGCAATAGCAGAAATGGCAAGCGGATGGATGACAGCAAGGATGCAATGGCACATTCGGTGGCCGCATGGTAGCGCATAGTCGGCACGCAGCAGTTCACCAAGCGGCAGCATGAAAGTAGATAAAGAACAGAGAAGGATGGCGGAAAGGGGGCCAACGTTATTGAACAGTTGCAAGTTGAGTGCGGCAAATTGCTGTGGCGTATAAGTGTGCTTATGTATATGTGTGTGTGAGTGAGTGAAGTAGTGGAAAATTAATTTCTTATGCAAATTATAGTCCGCTCGCTGGCTGGCTGGCTGGTTGGCTGGCTGGTTGGCTGACAGGCAGAGTTGGCAGGAGTCAGCTGCCAGTATGCGAGTATTTTAAATATTCCTCATACTCATATACAATTCCCAACATACTTTCAACCCATACATACATATGAACCTTTGTGAGGCGCTTAGATATTCTTGTGTGAACCAACATTCAATTAAACATACACTTAGGGTCATATGTAAACAAAATTGCCCACCTATATATACCAAAATCATATCCATTTACATATTATACATACATATAATATATGCTTAAGAGCTAAGTTTTCTTAGGTGGATCCACTCATTTTTCCACACACTTTTGTTTTAACACAAAATTGATTTCTCTAGAATAATAGTTGCCCCCCCTCCATAAGTCGCTTCTAAACATCCGATATAGGATATACATTTTGTCACGAGCGAGACTCAAACTTCCGAAGAACTGGATGAAAATGGCGACGAAGGCAGTAAAAGTATCCCTTGATAAACATCGGATTATCCATTGAAAGGAATTGGGGAAGCCTTGGAGTTAACACCATATTTTTAGCTGTCTCCATTTCACCAAAACATAAACAATAGCAAATCAATCAAACAACTGGTGTAAATCAAATTGATTGGCATAATCAAATAGAGACACTGAACTCCAATTTGACGAAAATTTTCCTTAAAATTAGAAATCAAATTAGAAATCATTTTCAACTAGCTAAGTTTTATAACAGGTGCAACTAGTACTATATAAGATTCTTCTATCTTCTTCTATCCTCTTCTTCTTCCTCTATCTTCTTCGGAAACATACTAAAGTAAATTATCATCAGCATTGGCTTAAATTTATATGTAATGAAATCTGAGCTGCCTAATTACGTAAAGAGTCCGAATATTAGCAATTCTACTGATAGTTTCGGACGATCTACGCTTGAGAAATTGGTTTATGGATTATACCCGGCATTTGCTGGGAAACTTTAGGACAGAATTTAGATTTTATTAAAACCGCAATGTAACAGTCTAAGATTTCCAGGAAATATTTATATATTTCTCAAGAAAACAGGCTTACTACTGGACACATACTTTCTCATATATTCGTTGAATTTTATGGATTTCTAGAAATTTTATGGATATAAATCATTACACGTGAAGTAATGCTCTGAATTGAGAATCTGCAAATATAATATTGATTATCAGACAAAGACATCAGATCAGACATAAAATGCGGACAAAATTGAAGCAATAATTTGATAGTAGTCCTACTCCGACACCACCTACCGTTACAATATTTTCCAATCCTAGTTATCTTAAGCTCTTTAACACAAATTGCGGAAGTAAGCTCAATCGGACCATAAACCCTATTCCTGGTAATAATTCAGCGCCATCTAACGGTTTTAGGTTTTACTGGAGCATTGTCCTAGTTTCAATAAAGCTGTCCTAAAATTCTGGCTGTTATAATGGAGCTTAGAAACTTTTTCAAAGCTATAATAATATAGTTATGATAATTCTAATAAAAATTTGGCGCACTCGGACTACATGGCCTGAAAAGTCTTCTTCCTAACTTAAAAAACACGGCACCCATCGCGCGCAAAGCTTGTTCATTTGTTAAAATTTGTAAATAATAAGACCTACGCATTTCTTTATGATGCCAGCGATGTTAACTAACTCACTCAATTACATTTTAGGGTCTCCAAACAAAGTTTCACTAATTTTTGCAATGTTTTCTTGGGTTCCTGCCTCTTGTGGCCTTCTTCAACAGATTTATCATGTATGCGGGTACCGTTACAAAACGTTACCGTTACAAACAAGCATGCTGGGGCAGATTTGCCGTAATAATTTTTAGGCCAACGCTTTGCGTAAACGGTGTTTTTTCCAAACAGAAAGCAATGTTTCATGAAAACTCGAAATTAATTAATTTTTTTTTTTGAAAACACTATTAGCAGAGCTTGGGTCACTATGTGTCCAATAACATGAGAACGATTTGATGACATGTCATGAAACTTCAACAGCATTTGGGTTAAAGTTAGTACACTATAACAAGGATAGGGAGCTTTTTGGTCTGTCACGTGTTTTATTTTACAATTCTAACATAAAAGAAGCGAGTTCGAAAATTCTATAAAAGACTGTTACCATCTACAAAGATATCAAAACCGAAAAAAGGTGTAAAAAATAAAATTAATTTGTAGACTAGATAATAACATCCGAAATATACTTAAGGTTAAAAGGAACATGAATTAAATTTTCTGAATAAAGGAAAGTAGGGAAGGGTTCATTTGTTTACCAAAATTGATTCCAACGCTGCTCCGGGCTGAACTACACTGATCAGATGAATAACAAAATGAATATAAACAGAAACAAAAACTAATCAGAAATCAATATGAATAAAATTTTAATGTTACTGAAGATTTGTTAACAAGTTGGCATGCATGAAACTTAAGTTCAAGTAGTTGACAGCTGATGGCAACAACAAATTAAGTTTCACCCAACCACACATACATTTACAAAAGCGATGAGGGTTACTAGGTAAATTTAAGAGAAATGATAAGGATGCGAATGAGTGATAGCCGATGCCGTGGTGAAGGGGGGAGCAGGAGGTGGTGTATATAGAAAAAAGGAAGTAACGAAAGGAAAACTATCAACTGTCAACTGTCAAAAAACAAAAAACTTGGAGCAACAATACTTGAGGGTGTTGTGTGTTCAACGCCTCCCCTAGGAAGCGTGCCTCCACACGGAGCAATCAAATGGAAAATAAAATGAAATATATAGACAATATTTGTGCGCTATTTACAACAAAGCCCTATCGAAAATTTCTGCGCAACTCAACCCAACCAAAAACATTACTAAACCAATAAATAAATGAAAAGTTTTGGGGAAGTAATATTAATTTTCCATTATTGAATTTTTGTGTTTGCTATTCGTTATGCGAAAATGTGTGAATGTCCATTGGCAACAACAAACAGCACAAACAGTACAAAGAAGCAAATTGCTTTTAGGTTCTGCGGGCGGGTGTTCATTCGCCGAACAAGGATAAATCTTTGGCAAACAACAAAAGCTTCAATTGTGCGCTCAATAACACACTTTGGGACAGTGGCATACACCGTGTTGACAACGCGTTCGAACATTTGCCAGAATTTGGCTTTCCGAATGGAGTGTTAAAAACTTTGGTAAACTATGAAAAAGATAACTGAAATTACAAAAATAAAAAATTGAAAGAGAAGAAAATTAAAAATTTAACCAAATAAGTTCCAGCGAAACATTTGTTTTGTGTGCAAAATCAGTGTTAACAGCTTGTTGTTTTGTTATCTCTCTCGGTTTTGTTGGCGGTGGACGTAAGGGAACAATATACAAATTAGAATTCTAGATATACAATAGACTTTCAATAGTATACATTTAGCACAAGTGCGTGTTTTGAGATATAATCTCCAGGGCAACTTTGGGAAACACCTTTCAAATAGGTGGTGAAAATAGGTAAATATTTTAATAAAAACGCACACGTTTCTCTCTGAATACTTTAAAATTCTGTTACTTATATAATTTAATAAATTTGAAAGCGGTTTACTTCTGAATTTTCTCACAAAATTATTCGACAATAATAATAATAATTGCAATAAGTTTTTCCTGGTATTTCGGCATTACTAAAATAATATATGAATTACCCTTAGACATAAATCTCTAACTCAGTTCTATTAGTAGCTGTAGTAGCTATTATTTATATTTAACAAATTTAACTTTGCATTTCCAAATCTATTAATCGAATTTTTCCTTGAAAACTAATAGCTAAAATTTTATTTGGAAAATTATTCGATCTAGGCATTTACCCGTTAATCTACGCGATTACCTACAAGTTCAGCTGAAATATAATCAGCGTTCAAATCACTTTACAGAATAGAACCTCAGACTAAATTATGTAGAGAAATTGAAGTAAATTTTCAATATTCTTTTGATTGAGCTGATGAGTGATGCAGTAGACACTAGATAATATTAAAAGCCGGCATTAAAAGTGAAATACGGCTGAAGTGTATTCGAAAATGAATACCACCGACAAATTCGGTTCCTCTATTACTTGATGAGACTATCGCGACTAATTATTGGAAAATGTGTTCAATTGTTTAAACGGTATCTTTTTGAAATTAAAATTTTTGTATAATTGTTGTTTTTCAGAAAAAAATCTAATTTTTCATAGTGAAACTTCTAAGTTGCAATAGTGAAATCTTCCAACCGAACGTAATTATGCAGATCAACATTCATAGTATACAGAATATCACTATAATTAATTATATCGATTTGTATATTTCTTGTACAATACTCGGATTATTTCAAACAAAAAACTTCGAAGGTTGCCACTTGTTTCAAAATTTTTGTATAAAAAGCCGTAAGATTAAGAAACGCTGCAATATTGGTAGACAAAATTAGGAGGTTTAAAAAAACACATTTTTAAAGCAGGGTTGCCACCACTTAAAGAGATTTAATTTAATACAATTGATTGATTAGACGAACTACTGCAATATGGGCATCAAATTAAAGTGCTTTAAAAATGCTTTCATTTAAAATATTTTTGGCAAGTCTAATCAACTATTTTACGAAGCCAAGCAAAAATTTCACTCATACGCCATGACCAAAAAAATTCTGTTATTAACAAGTAAGAAAGGCCTAAGTTCTAAGTTCTAAGTGATTTTATCCATTTTAAGCACATGGACACACTGTTATCAGAAAGAGACGGTTTATAAATTTCAAAGAGATAATTCATATATTGACCGTTTTATATGGTATAAAGTCTACGGGAAGGTTGAAAATCCTTATATTAGGTGTTCTTCTTATCCTTAAATCCTTATATTAGGGGGCTGCGGGAAATACATACCCGATTTACACAATTTTTGATACCAAGGCACACTATCATCATGGAAAGATAATTCTCCAATTTCATTACGATGCTTACAGATTTCCCGATATTTTCGGCAAAAAGTCAGATAGAGGCACTGATGTCGTGTTATTGGGTATCTGGCGGCTTGAAAAGTTACAATCCGATTTCGTGTATATTTACGCATGAGATGGCATATCTTGAAAGCACTATTTGTACAAACTTTTATTTTCATATCCTAATTGCTGCTCGATTTATCTACTTTGAAGTGAAAAGATCAAATTAAACTTAAAATTGTGTTATATGAGAAGTAGGCTTTCTAGAACCTAGAAGTAGGTTTTTATCCGATTTCGTCTATTTTCATAGCGTGACATAAGAATCAAAATGTAAAGGCACATACGAAAATTTGCTGAAATTGGTTATGACGCTCTTGAGATATGGGATTTCACCTAAAGGTGCGCGGTGTCACGCCCATCATCAAAACTTTACACGGTTTCCTATGTAACCCTTCCGAATCATATTTGATGCAAGATTTAATGTTTTTGACGTATTCCTTCAGCGAGTTATTGCACTTTTAGTAGTTTTAAACATAACTTTTGTATGGGAGGTGGGTGTGGTTATTATCCGATTTCACTTATTTTCTCAGCATATGAGGAGATGACAGAGGAATTTATTCCGAGCAAGTTTGATTGATATGGCTTGAACTTTTTCCGAGATACGTATATTAAACCTATTGGGGGCGGGTCCATACCCACTTTTACAAAAGGTTTTGCCCACAGCCCTACCCTACTAGGATCCTGTAGACCAAATAACACTTTCATATCTCAATTGGTTGCTAATTTATAGCACTTTATCGGTTTTCGATTAATGACATTTTGTGGGCGTGGCAGATGTCCAATTACGCCCAATTACGCCCATCTGCAAAACCAACCGTCTTACGGTGACAAGGAATAGGTGTACCAAGTTTCCTCAGAATATCTTAATTTTTACTCAAGTTATCGCTGCACGGACGGACAGACAGTCACACGGATTTCAACTCGTCTTTTCATCCTGATCATTTATATATATATATATAGTATTATATAATATATACATATTATATATATAAATATAAGTACTATAATAAAAAATAATAATATATATAAATATATATATATCTAATTCATTTAGTTCTAGGCGTTACAAACGACCGTTAGGTGAACAAAACTAATATACTCTGTAGCAACATGTTGCGAGTGTATAAAAATATTTAAAAATGCGCACTTTTTGTTATTGTAACAGTAGCTGCCAAAAAATATTTTTAATTTTTAAAAATAACTCTGATATACGTTATTATTTTTCGTTTCACAAATGTAACTTTTATTAAATTTCTTACCATGCTGAGTGAAAAATGTTGTTTTTCTTTAATGCTGAAAAGAGAATATTTCCCAACAGAAACAACTTTTCTCGAAATGCTCACTAATTATTTATAAAATAAATTTTCTACTTAATGCTCGCATGTGCGTGTGTGCACTTGAAATAACGGCACACGTGTAGCTGTCATATTAATTTTCATGCTTGTGTGTTTCTATATAAATTTGATGGTTTCCTTTTCAATTTCTGCTTTCACTTCTATTTTCGTCATATCAAAAAGCAACGTAAATACTGGTGAATAGTTTAAAAGCTACAGTTTACCAGCCACACCAGAACAAAGCATAGTTCACAGCACAGAAGCCAAAAGTATTGCCGACAAAAACACACACACAGATGAGCCCACACATACATACTTATGACCAACACATACTAACTTTGTTGCAAGCATTTGAAATGTTTGCAACTTTTGTGGTTCAGCACTTGCGTCATTCGCACTTGCCCTCTTGTCCAAAACACACATACTTACGCACACCCACGCCAACACACTCATACACATGCAAAATGTTGTTATTACTGCGACTGTATATTCTTTGGACCATTCATTTGTTCGCCATTCCGCGTTCTCCACTTTCTCTATGATTATCCTTTGTTTTGCAATTGTTTTCGTTGGTTTTGTTTGAAGTGTTGCTGCATTACGAATGTCCTTTCTTTGTTTCTTTGTTTCTTTGTTTGTTTGTTTGCTTATTTTGTATTTACTGTGAAAACGAGTGCATGCTCGTAGACTTCACTTTCATGAAAAATGCCACTAGAGCAACAAAGTGATGCGGACGAATGCGGATGACAAGTGCGACAGTTGTAATATTTACAGTGGCTCGTTGATATTATCTCAAAAATTTCTCAGAAAGCAAAATAAATAAACTTAGCCTACGTGTTAGCTCATACAAGCTAACACATATTCAAGGCAAAATCATGCATCCCTGTTAATCAATATCCGAGAATTATTCTGATATACCGCTTTAAGACCACTTTAGACAAATTGAAAAGTTTTAAGGGGTTGGGCTGTTCTAGCCTAGCTTTAAAGGGTCAGGCTAACCTAAAATTATCACAAAATCTAATACACTTTGTTTAGCTTGAAGCACATTCTGGTATCTAAAAAACAGTATTCAATTGATAGAATAGTGAAAAAATATTTCCCTGTTCAATTTGCTGTAGTATCGAAGGATTCGGCTCAGTCAACTTGAGTCGTAAAACTTTTTCTAACATTTTTTAGTAAGCTGCGTACCATTGTTTTTGTTATTATTGCAACTTTTTGTTTTATATACAATTTTCTGGTATTTTTTTTTTTCGGAAAAAAATTAACCATTTTCTACAAGCCCGCCATTTTGAGAGAAATTGATGCAAAGCTGAAAACCTAAATCTCTTACTAGCAAGTCTTACATAGATTAATAGCTGCCATGTGATTGAGATCTATGCCATGTAGATTAAAATACCGTTTTTTCAGGTAGTACGAGTTCCTAGAATCAATGTCGCCTATAGTGGCCCTCTTGAAAAGAATGAATCCTATGATTTGTCCAATATCCAGCATATCATTATTAAAATTCCAATAAAAAGAAAAACGTCTACAATCAAGTGTTTAATAAAGCCTAAATCAGAGAAATTTACTTCCTTAGTCCCAGCATAACTTTTAAAAGTGGAGGAACTCTTTCTTGAGGACGGAAGATAGTGCGCTATTAACATCTTTCCTTCAAAACGTAAGAGTATATAGAAGCTCAAAATTTAGGGTTTTGGACGACAACGATGATACGAACGCCTTGTTACAAAAAAAATGTGTGTAGTTCCATTATCGGACGGAAAATCTTCAGTGAATACCAAGGTCATTTTCAATTGCCAAAAGAGAAAATGAAAAAGAGCTGACGATATTATTGCAAGCGGTAGCTTTTTAGACAAAGGTCCTAACTAGTAAGGCCCAGCCAAGCAGTGTTCAGCAGCTCGCTGTATTTGGCAATCATTTTGAGTCCCTTCGTCTCTTCGTCCCCATCAGTGTAATTAGAACACTCCGCAGCGAGTGAAATCTGAACTCTCGTAGAGATCATCCTATAACTTTTCAATATGCCCTACATGCTGCCAATTGATCATTATTTTTTTATATATTTCATATTTTTTTATAGCAACATTTAAAGGAACTTATGTAGATTACAGTGTCTGCATTCCTGGGAACCCAAAGATAGATAGAACCCATTGTTTTTTGCCATCTATTATGCCTATGAAACCGGGACTCAAACTATGTTCACTGAGTTTCTGACTGACTAGTTTCTGTCAGCCATATAGCAGTCTTCATGTTAAAACTAAGTAAATTCTTACATTCTCGCAGCATATTGAGCCAGTAGGTGAAGAGCCAATTGAAAAAATTTACGGCAAATAATCAATTAAAAAATTTTTTAACTAAACTTTTTTAACATTCAACATTATCAATGATTACAATTTGCTTGACAAATTTACTTTCGCCTCATATTAGTGAACTTGGCTTAATATGAATATTATGTAAGAGGGCGCCCAATCGTAGGCAATCTTTTATTTTAAATTTCTATTGTTGTTTTGCATAGTAATAATAATTCTTGCCTACATTTAGGATTCTTAAGGTGAATGTTGGGTAAAACTTCTAAGGAAAATGAACATACTTGTGCCGCACAATAGAGCTTTTTTTGTGATGAAAAAGCACCTCAGCAGCCAACTGTAAACTTTTGAAAAGTATATTAAACTTCCATTTTATTTTTATGGCAACAATAATGCGGTAGTAATGACCCGGATATACATCCTTGCTTCACTATGCCCTCTAAAAGTTAAATCAGAGCCAATTACCGTTATTCTCATTATTAAAGCTTTATTAGCGGCTATCAACTAGAGCGTAATTTAATTTGCAAACTTTAAAAACAATAAATTATTATACTTCAAGATCGCTTGCGTCGAAATGCTGTCGTAACTGTTCTTACTGCGTGCAATTAACTTGTTTGTCTAATACCGCAAAATACGAGCTTATATTTATGGTGTCAAGCTCACATGGTTGGTCATTGCTGGTTGTGTGGGCACGAATTCGATTGTGTGTGTGTGTGTGTGTGTGTGTGTCGCTGAGTCGATGCTTAAGCGCCACTTACTCGATTATAACGCAAATAAAACTTTTCACATTCGTTTTTTTATGCGAGTTTTCTCACAAGAGGGAAAGAATAACTAAAACAGTAACAACAACAACATTAATACGATATAAACTTATTTCAAGGATAATTTGGTTGAAAATCGCCCGACTTCCTTTCGTGGAATTAAGTGTGTGTCCTTAACACACTTTGCTGCCGCCGCTTTTGTGGATACAAAAGAGGGGCGAAAACAGTTTAAAAAGTAGCAACGTAAACAACAACAACAACAGCACCAGCAAAAAAGTGAAAGAATTCAAACCAACTCACTGTGGTGATGAGCCATAAATTTTTCGGAAAGCACACTTACAAAAATTGAACTCAATAAAAGCGCTTAAATACCGAAAGGACGAGCGAATAAATGCGGCGAAGAACAAGTAAAAATAAAAGTAGAACATAAAATTTTGTATTCGATAAATTTTAACATGCCACAGTTGCTATTTTTCTCCGCAATTATATATACACTGGTATATGTGCACATATGTATATACATATCTGTACATATGTATACATATTGCTTTTTCATTTAATTGTGGTTTTGTTGTTGTTATTGTGCCGCAGCAGGGACCTCAAACTGAAGCACAAGAGATCAGTATTGTAATCGCGTGTTAGGTCGCAATTTGGGTTTAGGTCAGACGATAAGGTTCGAGAGAGCGTATAGCAACAATGCTCACACATACATATACATACAGGTATATGTGCATATATTCATATCCACTCTCCTATATTGCAAAACAATGAATGCAACTATGTAACTATACACGCGGGTTTAGTTTTTGCGAAAAGGAAGACAAAATTAACAAAAGCAAACACGCAAACTTGCTTATACCTCTACTTCCTGGCCTATACAAAAATGTTTGCTCTTGAAATACAGCAATTCAACGCTTTTAGGCGACTTTAGAAAGCCACAAAATATTATATATACACAGCGCGAAAATCGTTAGGCACGTCCTTCATTGTATTGGCAACAATTGATTTGCCTTGTCTCTTCGAATTCCAAATAAAATACAACAAGTTGATTTAAGTTAGCGCTAGTGGTGAGTTTAGTAAGTTACTTGCTGTAGCTAGAGGCTTGCAAGAGGCAACTTAGAGCTTAGTATATTTATTTGAAATAAAAAAAACTTGAGGAGCGATGGACAATACATACACGGATGGACACATATCCGATCCTTAAAGAGCTCTATCGACACCATCATATCGGAGCTCTGTTTTGTAGTCGTTAATAAATTCTGGATGCATAGGAGACTAAATAAATTAGAGTCGATTTTGTAGCTATCCACAAACTGTAATATCAACAGCATTTCTCAAAACGAGTTTTATTTTGACTCTATTTAGCATATTCGGCATGAAGTAGAAGAAGATAGTCTTTCAGAGTCTAACAACCACCAGTTAGAAACGACTTCGTACTATTGCTAAAGTAGAACTGATACGATTTATATTGGTTTGACAGAGCTTCTCCCCTCATTTGTGGTGCGCGATTTGATGTTCTCGGAAAAGTGAAGCCGATTCCGAAGAGCTAATGGATTTCATTAGAAGTTCTTTCAAGACAAATATACCTTGGGTGATTTGATCTTACCCTCGTAAGAGAGTAGTACGCTGTTAGTAAAACTTATCGCTGTCGGTGTGGTGATCGAACACGAAGCCTGAGTAATCGCTACACCACAGTGGTCGACACGGAGGAAGATGTGAAATAAGAGGTGAAAACAGGAAATTGAACAATGGAGGCAGTTGATTACTGATCTGATTTAAGTACCATCTGAGAGCTATAAGTAAGCTCATGGAAAGTTAGGCAGTTGAGCGAATCTTACGGTAAAGATTCCATCTCTGTTATCCTGCTCTAAGCATCGGAAAATAATCAGCTCTGGGTATCGGTAAATAGATCACTGATTTGAAAATGTACGAACAAAGTTCTTAACTGTAAGCGGAGAGGAAGCTTCTGATGTCTATGAAGTCACAAGTAATATCCCTCTGCTGTATAAAACCTTCAAAGGATCTCGGTAAATTAGCACATCTAGCTTAAAGGATGTTATAAAAAATATTTCGGAGATCGGAGAAAGGAACTGTGAGTACACAATATGTATATGCCCTCTCATTCCAATGTGGTTCTGTACAAATCGGATAACCGTAAATGTTTGAATAGTCAAGTTCAAACTTTCTCGATCAGGAAGCCTCTGCAACTAAAGTTCTAACAAATAGGAGTAGGCAACTACCAATTTTCAAAGGCTAAGTATCAAGTTAAGAACAACCCTAATATGCTCTATATCTGCTGTATAAATATTTGTATAGCAATTTTAAGTCGATTGTTGCCATAGTAGCCACACTTTATTGTTATTGTTGCGCTCGCATTGATATCGAAGTAGAAAAAATTGTCGAAACAATGTGATGGCATTGTTGTTAATGACGTTGCTTTTGGGAGGATGACGGCATTGCAGGTATTTACAGCGGACATGGTGCTTACTGTCAATACATGGCTACAATACACATTCACAAAGGTACATAGCTACAAACATAAGGGTAAATATAACTTTATAGTTATTTTATATAGCTTTTTTTGTATGCCATCAACTTTAATATTACACATAAAACTGTAAGTAAAACTATAGCGCCAACTGGCTAATAAAATACACGCACACACTTTTACCAAAAAAAAAAAATTAAAATAAACCGTGCAAACATACACACGTAAGTTCACATGTACAATATATTTGTACACTCGCCCGTGCATACTAAGCGACAAGTAATTGCATTTTTACACGCACACTCGTGCATATTATTATATAATATGTAATACGTGTGTAACTATATGTATGCAACCATTATATTATATTTAAAATTCCATGTGCTTTGCTTCATTGTAAACTATTATTTGCATTCAGTTACATATGCAGGCGGTTCGCTATTAATGTTTATATTACGTATATGGTGTTGTGTGTATAAGAAATGGCCGACATATTTATTGATATTTAAAGCTGATATGAAAAGTACTTTTATACTCTCTCTCGCAACATTTCAACCTCTTTCTCGCAACCATAGAGCTTAATAGTTTTGTTTACTTAACGGTTGTTTGTAACACCTAAAACTAATCGAGATATATATAGAGTTTTATATATATTGAATTGATCAGGATGACGAAAACATTTGTATTCCGGATGTGTGTTTGCCCGTCTGTCCGTCCGTGTAGGCGATAACTTCAATAAGAAATAATAATTCTTAATGAAATTTAGTAGGCAGGTTCGGAATCGGCAATTACCACCCCCACAAAATGCCACTACCAATAATTAAGCTAAAAAAACGTAAAACTTGTTATAAGAATCAAAGTAGGGAAAACCAGGTTATGTTGAAAACGTTTAAAAGTGCATTAACTCACTGAGGAAACAGGTTAGAAACACTGAATGTAATGACGGTACTGCAGAGCTGCATATGACTCGGTGTAAAAATTGAATGTTGTAATATCTCAACAACTACTGTACTAATATCAATCATATTTGGTATATAACCTCATCTCCAATTTCAGTTTGAAAATAAGCGAAATCGGACTACAAGCACGCCTACTACCCACATAAATTATAATTCCATCTGATTCTTTCACTTTAAGCTCCCAGATACCGGCTATTATAACTTTTTGCCGAAAATATCGGTCAGTCTGCGTATATTATTAGTGTAGTCAGTATATTATTGAAATTCAGAAAGCATCTTTTTCTGATAATGTTGAGTCTTTGTGTCAAATATGAATGAAATCGGGTAAATACTTCCCTTATTTTTGTTACGGAAGTTAGAAAATGGGTGTTATCGGTCCAAGATAATTGCAACTGTATTCGGAGCGTTAATTGATCGGTGTTGACTAATTCTTGCCGAATTAATATGCTATACTTTAGTGGCCAACATTTTTAGCCGAAATAATTTTAAAAGTTAGAAATATTTGTCATTGTCTTTTTGTTGTTTTTGTTGTTGTTTGTTTTTTGGTTTTAGAAAAATTATATTGCCTAATTATGTCTAAGATTTTTTCTAGTCTTCAAACTTTGTCTATGATAATAGTCTTAAAGAATCTGTTCTTTTGCCGTTCCTTAGTTTTTTGTTGGTTCAACGACATTTTTAACGATTTCTTTAAAGCTTCTTTCTTGAGCTTGGTTCCAGAATAACAAATACCCCATTTTTGTTGGATCAATAATAATAATCAAAATGATTACAACAAGGATTGGATTGCGTTGACACCACGAGATTTAATTTCGGTATTCGGTTATTCGGTATAGTTCGGTATTCATCTGCTCTAATTTGCTCAGCTATAGCATACAGAATTTTTATGTACTCTCGTTTTCCTCGAAGTGTTCTTCCTCAATTCTGTTGTCTCGGTAGTTGCATAATACATCCCCCAACTGGTTTTAAAGAATGATGTGCAGGTGATAGTCCTTGACCGGATAAAAATTTGGGTCCGCTTCCATTATGTAGATCTGACAGAGGTGATAACGGAGATACGTTTTTTAGAGACTCCAGCTTTGGGCGATACGGTGCGCTCATCTTATTTGTATTTCTCAAGTTTTTAATTAGTAAAAGTTAGTTACCTTTACTAACTAAGTATAGTACATCACATTTTATACGATTAATTGAAAGGACATACAAAATGTCTTCTGCACCGACAACTGTCTCATATTAAATTCATTTATTCGAAAAACAACATGGAATATTAGGTCTAGACTAGATCTATTAGTCCATCCGTGTAAAAGTTATATAGACTAAATGTTTCGAAATGGTAACCCGAAAAGGGTTACGCGTTCTCAAAAACGCCCTATACAGAATTTTTTGTTCTGCCAAAATTAACTTATTTCAATCAAAAAGTCACCGGCTTCATGTACTGTTAATGTAAAGCAATTAGTTGTATTTTTTTACTTCCGCCACCCTTAATATAAAACAACTAAGAAAGGTCTAAATTTGGGTGCAACCCAACATTTTATACTCTCGCAATGTGCAAGGGTCAGAGGCGGGGAAATATTTTCAGGTGCTGGCATAACTTTATATTAAAAAATGTTGCGGAAGAATTCAACATTCATTATTCGACGAAATTGTCAATGGATTGCAATCATATTTGGTATATTATTAACTTATATTACAGGCCATAGACTCATGTACTTTCATTGCTATATTTTGCTTCGTGTCAGAGATATTTATATTAAAATCTACCTAATTAACTCAAATAAGATATATGCGATGTAAACTCAACCACAGTGGTTTAATGAATATAGCGGATATATGAGGAAAAAGTCAACCAGAGAAAAGGAAATCACTATATTAGGAATAAACGGCTTCGACCATGGTCTAGACCGATTTCTTTCAGCGCGAAATCACATTGTGTTTAAGAAAACATATCCACTTAATTTTATTGAGATATCACACATATTGACAAACATAAACGGTTTAAAGTCAGATGGAAAGTCTGGAATTCTTATATCGGGCATTTTTGGGATAGAGGAAGATCTGCACTGATCACATTATCTCTTTTCATTATTCAAGTATATTAGGGAACATGTTTTCACGCAATTTTGTGAAGGCAACTCACACAGTGACCGACATATTCGGCATAAACTCTACTCGAATAGCGAAAATCATTATATGTAGTATATGGGAGGTGGGATAATCTTCAGCAGTTAACTATGGTATATCCGATATTACACGTTCACTTAATTTTGCTAAGTTATCTTACATATTGACCCCCCTATGTGGTATAAAGTCTTCAGCAAGGTTGAAAACCCTTGTATTAGGTATATGGGGACTAGTGGAAATATTTATCCTTCTTTTTAAAGATTTTAAATACTTTCAAAATGTCAGGTAGAGGCACTGAATTCTCTATATTTGGTTTCTGGTGGCTTGAAAAGTTATAATCCGATTGTAACCATTTTTACTTATGAGATCTTGAACGTACTATTAGTGAAAATCTTTATTGCAATATCTTAATTGATTCTCGATTTATCTACTTTAAAGTGAAAGGATTAGATGAAACTTAAAATTGTGTTATATGAGAAGTAGGCGTGGTTTTATCCGATTTCGTCCATTTCCATAATGTGATTTAAGAAAGCAAATATAATGTTACTCACCAAATTTTCTTGAAATCAATTAAGGCGTTCTTGGGATATGGGATTCCACCTAAAGGTGCAGGGTGCCACGCCCATCATCAAAACGTTACACGGAGTCCTATGCAACCCTTCCGTATCATATTTGCTGTAAGATTTAATGTTTTAGACGTATTCCTTCAGCGAGTTAACGCACACTTAGTAGTTTTCAACACAACCTTTGTATATCAGGTGGGCGTGGTTATTATCCGATTTCACAAATTTTCTCAGTATATGAGGAGATGCCAGAGAAATTTACTCGGAGCAAGGTTGATTGATATAACTATAGCTAAATATACTACATATATTTATATATATATAACTATACTACATAACTATATATATATATATGTCTATATCTAACTCGCTTAGTTCTAGGTGCTACAAAGAACCGTTAGGTGAACAAAACTAATATACTCTGTAGCAACATGTTGCGAGAGCATAAAAATATTCACCAAACTGAGATTTAAATCAGTAATTCGCGACTAGTTCGCTGTTTGCTTGCAAAAATCTTTCTTCTTTGGTTTATTTGCACCGCGGAAAGAACTTTAAGCTTTACAACAAGCTTTGCGACGGGGTTGTATCGCAAGTGACCTATTTTGAAAGTCTTTTAATCTTTGTGACTCAATGGCGAGAGAACATCACAGCGCGAAACAACAAAAAGGACTGAAAATCGGACAAATAAACAAACAGGGCATGTCACGGCACTTTTAAACACAAACACACACGTACCCTCACAAACACCCTCGCACACACACACCCTCACACAGTTGCTTATGTAAACATACTTGAAAAAGCAAACAGACTCGTTAATGACATCGGACCGAGAATGATGTGTGCGGTGACACATGTGTGTCTGCTTACAAAAACAGCAAACCACTTCGATTTCAAGCACACACCAAAAAATGTGTGACAGCCACGTGCCAGCAATTCCCACACACACACACACACACACATACATACACTCATATTCTGTGTTAATTACATTTCTAGTGTGCTTTCAGGCGCCCATACAGTTTTTGCATGAAATGAACCAAAGAATCGTTCAGCCAACGAACCCTTATTCGTCCATTCAAAATTACCGCTGATTAATGGAATGTGAAAAATTAAAAATGTTTGATCATACCACCACCAGGTCCAGTCATTTATAGATAATTTCAACTAATTTTATTATCTCAAGCTTTTACTCACTCTTCATCCTCTTCGTCATCCTTATCGCCGGCTGTGTTGTTGTTCTCATAGAAGACATCATCCTCACGGGACTCCTCGTCCGAGCTGAAATTCTTCGCATCCTCATCATCATTGTCATTCTCGCTGTTGTTATTAATATTATTATTGTTGTTGTTATTGTTGTTGTTGTTGTTGTCCTTATTGGCGCGCCGCTTAGCCGCCTCCTCCTCCAAGTACTTGGCTTTCGTGATTATTTCATCACTATAGGATCGGTGACGAAAGATAAGACAGATAAAAATAATTAGTTCAACGGCAGTTCACGAGAGTGCTCTCCGTATTTGTATGAGTTTGTATGAGTTTGTATAAGGAGATGGAGTTTAGGCGTGTGTGCGGTGGTGGGAGATTAACGGCGCTGGTGAATTGTCGAAATGCACACAGACAAATAGAAGGTGCTAAAGGTGAGCTAAAGGAATAATTAAACTATTTTGTGCGAGCGCCACTCGTATCGCCAAGTGTAGGATGATTTTTGAAGAGGAATTCTGAAGGGTTAAATGCTTAACTTAATTTTATGGCAGAGAGTAGGCCAATTAGGATTTTGAATGAGAGACTAGATAGGTAAACGGATGTGAGCAGGATGATTTGCGGGAATTTCAGAGAAGTACAACAACAAAAAATAAATTTTTAATGTGCACTTGTAGGTGTGTGGCCAGGTGTTGTTTCATATAAGTGCCTTAATTCTGTTCTTCTAGAAACAAAACTTCTTGATGCTTTCATTGACTGCAATGAAAATGTGTTGCTTAACAAAAATATCTAACGTTTGGGTTATAGAGCGTTTCTGCAGTGAAAACCGAATAGATTTCATTAATTATTTTATATTGTTGGCTGAAATAATCTGGTATTTTAAAACAAAAAAGTTGGGACCTGTTTGAAAATCTTGCATTAGAAATTTTCATAAGATAAAGGAGCATTATAAAGTGGATACAAACAGAAGAGGATGAAAAAAGCTGAAAGTAAAAATTATTTTTAGAGGAAATTTGCCACTTTTAAACTAATTTTCCTTCGATTATTGGGCGTAATAAAGAGCTTGCCACCTGTGAGTGTCAAAAACTTAATCGGGTTATGAAAATTTACCAAAAATAATGTAAATGTTGCCACATTTCAAAATAATTAAATTTAACAAACTACAAAGAGCGCATAAACTGAAGGGGTTTACGAAAGCTTACAGTAAAAATGTTTTGAAACGACAATTTAATAGATTTAATAAAATAAAAGAATTTTGTGACCTTATTAGCTAAACCTAATTTAGTTAACAGCTAAATAATGTTTTCGTTGATGATATTTTCAGCAAGGTTACCACTTCAAGATGTTTAATTTAATCAAATTTAAAAAATTTTAAAATTAATATTACAATATGAACTGAATTTTATTTCTGCCGAAGATAGTCTTGGGAAGGGTTACTACTTGCTAGAAAAGCCTAAGTTGAAAAATTTATAATACGAAGAAGGTGTGGTTATGAATTGAACATGTTTAAGGAAGTCTACAACAAAACATATTTTTGGAAAGGGTTTTTAGAAACACATTTTTAGAAAAAATAATTCGATAATATTGATGAAATAAGTAAATTAATACTGCATAAGTATCGAAGTAAAAAGGTTTTAAAAGGCTCATGTTTCTTAAAAATATTTTCGAATAGAGTTGCCACATTTCTCGAAAAATCTATTTGATAATATTGATGAAATAAATAAATTAATACTAAATAAGTATCGAAGTAAAACGGTGAAAGCAAAAATATTTTCGACAAGAGTTGTCAGCACTTGAAATTTGTTAATTCTTTTAGATTGATGAAATAATTTGGTAAGAAATTTACAGAACTAAACAGATGTAGCCAAAAATCTATTTTAGAAATATTTTTGAGAAGAGTTTCCACATGAATGAAAATTTAATTCAAATTGACAAATTAAATATTACAATATTTGTATCCAATCGAATATAATTGGGTATATTTTGAAATGACTAGAAATACTTTTGATGGTATCAGTCATGGCCGATGATATCATTCCCAAATATGAAAATCGAAATAATAATTGAAAACTGTCTTTAATACCTAAAAAATTTATTGAATAATATCTCCAATATTAACTCTCTGACTCTGTATTATTGACTTCGGTGTTTACTATACATCCGCAGAAGTTTCACTTTTGCTCTTCCTTTATTAATTTTCCAGCAGGTTAATTTTAATTTTATTTTTATAATAATATTTTGTTACAATTTTTACACTTATATTTTTTTTTTTACTTTTTATTCGCTTTATAAGTTACTCTGCACTCACCGATTCTTGTGTAAATCACGCTTCGACACACACACAGCACTGTACTCATCCTCTAGCAGACAAATTTCACGCTTCTTGCAATTTAACGGCCGGCAGAGGTCACCTAGTGAGTGGGAGAGATGTAAACAAAAAGAGCGTAAATAACTGTACACAGTGAGTAAGCCGTAATACACACATACATACATACATACATAAATATAAATGTGTACGTGCGCATATATTTCCAGCACAGCCCTACAAATGATGTTAATTCCTTATAATGAGCGGTTTTTATTACATTATCTCACAGTCATATCACCTGTGCAACACTTTCCAGCCGGACGACCTTTTCTGCCTTTAACGGCAAATAACTTTAGTAATTTCATTTTCTCGCCTCTTACAAATTAAAAGTAAATAAACCCCACTCCAGCAACACACACAGCAACACAGTTAGCTGTGATACTACTTATAGGGTGGTTCAAATGTACAAAAGCTTAACTTTGAAACTGATTCAAGTTAAAAAAGAATATAAGGAAATTCTTGTTTTGTGCCCTGTAGCATACATTTCTTCCAAAAAAAGAGGAATCCTTTAGTGGCCTTTTATTCTTGGACCACCGCCTTTTTGTACCTTCTTAAAATATCATATACGGCTACAGATGTTGAGCATAAGTACACGAAAATTTAAAACCTTTATCATAGTGAAAGTTCTTTGTTAGATTATCCGTCTGCATTAGATAAAGCCGGTTAGCGCGGATATACCGTTATTACTAGATTGTGCAGTTATTCGGCAAATCTATTCAATGACATAGTATTTATACCTAAAATATATTGCAATATTGTGGACGCTTTGTTTGTACTCTATGGCTTAGATTTAGGATATCTAGATATGCCACAATTGTTGTTGGCATTCGGTTATCCGACTACCGAGGTTTTCCGTTCCGTAGGTCTCTGGATATTGGAATATTTTGTTTCTCAGAATAGTTTCAAATACGGATATTCCGGAGTTGTCAAGAAAGGCTTATAATTCTTTTCTCGTTCTAAAGCAAAAGGGAAGGTAAATCTAAAGGTACCAACATTAAACTGCTATACAAAATATATATCTATACAGGAGATCATACTACTTCGTCAGTATTTCAAAAATTCTTTATATCGAGTCTTATATTACATTAAAACAACAACATCAACGAGCCACGTCCAGATGTGGTCTTACTCGTCTGAAAATCTGTAGATGGTATTCTTCTGGCTACGAGTCGAAGGTAGTCCTAGGAAGTGGTGTCCAGTTTTTATAGTACAACCAACTTTTCTAAGGTTTATTTAAACTTTTGAATGTTACTTTACTATATATTATAGTAGGTATTGCTTCGTTTTCACTTTTCCAAATTCTTCAGTTTGACTGAGCGTCTGTAGCACAGTACTTGCCATGTTTGACGTCATCAATACCAGGTATATGATGGAAAGCCATAGAATTTTAGATAGTAGTTAACACTAATCCTAAGCACAGTTGTCGAACAACTGGTTCGTGAGCTTCAGCATTTTAAGTGAAGAAAGTCTTGGTATTTTGGATTAAAAGGAATTTCGTGTGTTGATGAGTGTTGTTCGGGCTCTGCCAAATATCGCACAGGTCAACAGGTGAAAATATAAAAACATACACCAGATAATTTTGGATGATAATAAAAATAAATTGTTTGAGTTAGCTCTTCATGAACAATTCGGTAAACGAAGGCTCTGTGCAAAGTGGCTGCCACGCGAGCTAACAATCGACCGGTTCGCCGCGTCACTGTCGCCGCCAAGCAGTTAATATTGATTTAAATCTTCCAATGGACGGTAAAGCCACAAAGTTGAAGTCCAACTGTGACGTCGAGAAGTTTTCGCCTAGTATCAACCAACTTTACTTTTGAGCGATTTAAAACTTTTTTTACAACTTTATGCTCTCTCAAAGACGAGTGGAGATTTGTTGTGCCCTCTTTTACCAATTGTGTTATATGACTGGGCTGAATGCAGTCTTTTCAAAAGTATTTCGTTGGACTTTAAGAAACCATTTTTAATTAAAAACCCAATACTCGAGAAAAGCCAAAAAGCTATCTGGTGTTGAAGTATTATAAAGGGAGGTACTTCTTCTCATCTAATAAGTAGTGAGGGGTATGAACTTTCCCTCTATTAGTGCCTTCAAGTGTTAACTGCCGAAAGAAAATAAACCATTGACGCAGCCTGGCGGTCCAGGCGCCAATCAAGAGAGTGAAAAATGGCTTCTAAATAAAAATTTCACCACCTTTCCTTTCCTTTGCTTTCTAAGTACAACGCTTAGCGGCATGTGTTAATTTAATTAAAAGAATATTAATGCACATACATATATGCAGCATATGTAAACATCACATTACTCAAATAGCCCGCTTAAAGATTTCTTAATCCGCCACATGAGCTTAAGAATCGTATATATATTTTACATTTAAACACACTTTCACACACACAACCCTCAGCTGCACATCAGCTGCATTTTTCAAGAGTTTCTCCTGCTTGGAGGAATGAAATGAAGACGTGTGCAATAAATCGCGGTCACCTGCTGGCTTTACGATCGTGGGAGTGATTGTGTGTGTGTGTGTGTGTGCACAAGCACCAAAAAAAGTAAGAAATGTACGCTTCCAGCAGCACACATTTATTTGCAGATTTATGAAGCGCTTATATTACACACATACATACAAACATACACACACACACACACACACATAAATGTGTTGCAGTTATACTCACTTGTGGGATCGTGTATCCAGCGCTTGCGTTCGCCATTGCTGCTCTTCGAGGGAACCTGTGAGTTTTTATTTATCTGCAAGAAACAGGCGAAAAAGAGAAAACATACTGTTATATAAATATACATACGTACACATATAAAGTAAATACGTAATAAAAATTCAATTACACATGTGAATTCAAGCGTAAGGAAACGCAGAAATTTTTAAATTACATCCTAGAAAACGGCGTATTGTGAGGCAACTGCATTTGCTGTGGCGCTTAAATTAATTATATATAAAAAAATTTATATAAAATATATTGACAGCTGCGTTATTAAAGACATGGCAATGAAGCCGAAAATTACTTCACATTATTTACGAGTAAACTGTTAATGCAAAGATAAACCGACAGTACGGGAGGTACGACAGTGCGGCTTACATGGCGTATGAGTAATATTGACTGCGCACCATGGTTGTGCATATAGAAAATAAGTGAAATTATTCTTATATATGGGTGTATTTGTTGAGTTTTGTTCATTTCCTATTCGAATATGTTAAATGACAATCATCCGTTTTTTATGCAATTACTTGTATTTTGTTTGTAATTTGAAATAATTGCAAACCGATTACAAATTAATGCTTTTCAACTGTTATATACACCCATATATCAATAATAAATGTACATAGCAATATGTGTTTACTTATACATTATGGTATGAAGAAAGTAATTAAGGTAAAATCATGTGTGTTATGGGAATTCCTGGAGTGGTTTGCTTCTAAATATATATTTATGCACTTACATGGAAACATTTGCTTACTATATGTATGTTACCAGTGTCAAAATATTTCTTTTCATTATACTTTCTTCTCCTAGACGACATCAATAGTTACACCAGCTAAAAATCATATATCTGATACTATTTTTCAGTGCTTTGTATTTAGCAAGAAATGTTGTTCCACTCTTGTCTTACTTTCTTTCTGATAACTTTTGACGATTGTATCCTTATTATACTCTCGCAACATGTGGCAACAGCGTATTAAATTTTTGTTCTGTTTCTGATTGTTTTTAAAATCGGGCTAGATACAGAGTTATATATATCAAAATGATCAGAATGACGAGATGAGTTTAATTCCGGATATCTGTTCGTGCAAGCGATAACCTGAGTAATACTTAAGACATCTTGATGAAACTTGGTGCAAGTGTTCCCTGACACTCTAAGGAGGTTGGTCTTACAGATGGGCGTAATCGACTTTTGAATCGCCGACAAAATGACGTTAAACGAAAACCTATGAGGTGGCATTGAATCGTAATAAATCCAATTTTCTAAGTCGTTATATGATAGTGGATGAAGCATTGCTCTAGCGACAATTTCCTTAAAATAATATTTGATAGAGTTTACTTTTTTTGCTGGTATTTGTATATAAATACTATGATTATGCTTTTAAGACTGTCACATTAAACTTGCTTATTTTCCAGATAAGTGGCAATGCTCATTTGCAAGATAATATCCATGAGATTTCTGACAAAATATGAAAACCTCAATATGAAGATCATTAGGTACCTTTCATTCAAACTTGCTAACACTTTCGATAAGTTGTGTATTGTAACCTCAAGCCCACCTTCTAGCAAGTAATTGGTGTCTGGCTCGTTTCGACGCAATTTGTAGGAAATCTAAGTACTTCTGCTATATTTTCCATAAATGGTTCGATTTTATCGTCATCAAGTCATCAGGTTGAATGGTTATAAGTATGTTCCTGAATCCCAGTATCAATCGACCACGTGTTTTCGATAGAGACGCACGCCTAATTTGTTTTTCAACAAACATGCCGAGGTAAAGTAGTTCAGAATTTTTTAATTTTTTTATGCATAATAGTGAATACCCATGCCAATTTGATGAGTCTAAAACTTTTTCCTTATTCTAAACTCCTTAAGCTCACCGGACTCTTCATGAATATATATAATATTTCAAAAGATCTTTCTTAAAAGACTGGTCATTCTTCGTTCAAATTACGTAATTCTGAGTACTTCGACTGAGTAAAGAATGTCTGGTGGGACAGTATGTGGCAATTTAACTTTTACCTTTGCAAACTTAATTTCTGAGGCTTACAGTCGAATTTTCGATTGCTGTCTTTTTTTTTGGTTTTTAATTTTAATTGAACATGAGATTCTTTTATCGTATAGGCAATTAAAAGTATGGATTTTTCGGACCAACCCTAGAAAATAGTAAATATTGACTTATCGTACTCAAAAATTCAGAGTAAGACGTTATGTTACTGACATTAATAGTATTTAAATTATGCTTGCTGTTTTTCACCTTGATTTCATATTGTAACTATTTACAAATTTTCTAAAAATCCGATGAATTGTCTTTGCTCCTTTTGGTCTATCGAAGCTGTGAGATGTGAGTTACATAGCTCAGTATGTTTTAATTTTGGTAATACTCGTAATTGGTTTTCAAGTGTGTCTCCTTTTCCATTGCCTATATACACTTGAATATATTTTATTTAAACAAAAATTATTTATTTTGACAGTAGAAGTAGAAGCCAGTAGAACTGACTTTATCCCACATCCATAAAAAAAAATAAGCATGAAACAGAAAGCACGAGTAAACAGCCTCAAGGAATATACCAACCTTGGAAATTTTTTAAACAAAACTCTGAAACACTTGGTTTACAAATGCCACCGAATGTTCAAATAGTGGGTTAAGCACACCAGCCACCACCTGGTTGACAGCCTTTATTGCTTAACTAAATTTTATTTCAATTTCTGTCATCGGCAGTGTCAATCAAGTAAGGGAAGGAGCGTTCACTGCACG
Source organism: Bactrocera minax (assembly GCA_021498325.1). Taxonomy (NCBI): domain Eukaryota; kingdom Metazoa; phylum Arthropoda; class Insecta; order Diptera; family Tephritidae; genus Bactrocera; species Bactrocera minax. The sequence continues at coordinate 4,378,871 of JAKEEE010000011.1, read as the reverse complement.
TTAAAAAACATCAAACTCAATCAAAAGCCAATCGTAGCTCAAACAAAAACAAAAATCGAGAAGGGAAAATATTCGAATTTTGCTAACTTTGCAATAATTGTTATTGTCCAATGCGCATAATTGACACAAACTCAGAGGGAAAAACTTAATTCGACCTACTTTAATTTAATTGAAAGTATTCAATTGAAGGGCCAATTAAGTTTCGAAATTTTCAATGGAATCACGACAAATTCAGCAAAAGGCGTTTTAATGTAATTTTAATAATAAAAATACGACTGACATTTTGATATTGAGTTAGGTGGTGTAAATTCAAGCATCTACAGGTACATAATAATACTAGAATTTAATTTAATATTGAAACGAAAATTAATTATGATTCAAATTATATTCACTCAAACAAAAGTTTACTTTGAAATAATTTTTATGATAATACATTAATGTAGCTTAAGTCGAATTAACCATAGCTAGTTATTTTGATTGATAATCTTAATCTGATTATATCCTTTATATATACTTCAGTGTTCATTGAAGCATCCGAAGTCAATGTATTGTGTAAGATAAAAAATACAAATTCGAGTCTCGATAAAGTTGGTGATAATAACTCAAATTGTCGGATTAACTTAAGTCGACTTAAGCTGCTTTAGATAATGCCACTCACTTGTGGTAAATTTGTTGGGAGAGAGAAATAAATTATTGTATATTATATTATGTATATTATTATAAATTGAAGCGTAATAGGCTGCCAACTAAACCCTTACTACTTATTTAGATCTAGTTTAATGGCTCTTTTGCATTTTCCACATACTTTGCTAATAATGGAATTTAAGAAACTACTCGTATGTGCTCATGATCCTTGCAAGAAAGAAAGAGAGCGAATATGGTATTATGGAATATGGAATATGGTATAGTGAGCACAGGAATTAATAGTTTAATTCTGGCACAATCGTTCGTAGTGCTTATGATGGACAGTCTTACATTCTTTCGAGCTGGAGACATTTAGATCGCACAAAACTAAGCAAATACATTTGGTAACCAACAACAATTTCGGTAAACCCGTAACACAGCCAAGAATACATCTCTTTTTGTGTGAAACTCTCAGTGATTCATGATAGATAAATAGAAATTGAGAAATCGTGGGATTGAATATGAAATCGGAATATTTCCTGGGACTGCTGCGCTCTCAATCCTCTCGTGAAGTCCACTTATTGTCTTATTTATTATCTCTTGTATTCTAAGTCTGAAAAGCAGGTTAGTAAAGTCGATCAACTGCTACGAAATTGTGTAGTACAACAAAATGCTGTCACTCGTCCATCATAGTTAATATTGAACTGGCTTTGATATTTTTCTACAGTATAATGCTTGGATGATTTCAAACAAAATAGTTCAAAGATTGCCACATTTTAAAAACCCAGGATCTACCAAATTAATACCAAAGATAAATAAACATCAAAAACGGAGATGTTCTAAGAAAGCTGACAATTGGAAAGTGTTGCCACCCGTTAACAAATTATAATTCAATGTTTTTGTCATTTTAAAGGAATTATTATAAAACGTGTTTTTAAAGTGTAGGCAACTTTCTGAACTTTTAAAGAGAAAGTCATGCGGCCGTTTAAAACAATGTGGAAGGGTTGCAAGTTACATAAATTTAATATTAATTAATTGAAATTGGTAATATAAACAGTTATTGCAATTTGGGTATCGTACTAAAAGTTGAGGAAGTTGCTGCTGAAAAAATTTAGAATGGTGTTGCCACATGTTTAAATCTTTCTATGGAATTATATTGAAACATTAAAATACTTTTTAAGATATTGGTATCAGAAATCCAATAGATTCAGCGTTTTATCAGTTGTATTATTGAAGTAATAACATAATTGAAGTAAAGAATGAAACCTTTTTCTAGTCCAAAAAATTTAAATATTTAATTTGCGACCCATCACTACCTTCTACATTCACTTCTCCCACAGGTAGTTTTCCGCACAGATTTATTTTTTATTATTATAGTTACTATTATTATTACTATTATAGTTTTTGACTATCAAATCTCGATTATTCTAGATATAGTAATATCAGATTAACTCATTATCATTAGATTTTTCACATTAAAATCATTATTTCAAAATATATCAGAGAGCTAATTGGTGTATAAGTGTATATGTATTCATATGCATACATCAATATTAATTTTTTGTATAATAAACTTGCAGTGCATTTGCAAATTATTGTGGTTTTCGACAAATTTAATAAGTACACATACGCATGCATATACTTATATATAAATACTGACATTGTACATTTAATGAACCTACAAAATTTCGTGCTCACACATATACCTATATATTTACGATTATGCAGTTGATGTATACTGGGGAAATTGTTATTATGATATTATGCAGATAAATTTCTTATAATCAAATCTTAATTGCTGATTAAATTTAAACCAATAAATGACACTGCAGAACAACAACAAATCAATGACAATAACAAAAGTTGTTAAATGAGCTCATAGAGCGCTATAATTGTATATGCAATATCAAATACTTACAATATAATTACCTGAGTGATCGCACACATCATCACAACTGACTGGTTAATAGGAAGAACTGCATAAGTGCAATTTTTAACAGTTTTGTGAAAGAGGTTGGTAAAACATTGTTGATTAAAAAAATTAATTTGAAGTGATATTATTTTCTAAATAATTTAAAATCGAAAGAAAATACGCATTTTGTGAAAAATTGTAGCTACCTGATATAAAAAATTAGTTTAAAGCCTTAATATTTTATTTACGAAACTTAAATAGTTTTAAAAAAGCTTTTAAGCACTTTAGTTATAATAATAAAATAACCAGTAAAGAATTAAAATGTTCTACAAATACCTTCACTCAATTGAATTGCTAGCTACTGCATATAAAAAACTTTTATCGATTAAAATACGTTCTCAAATTGGGGTAAAGCGACTATTTTTCCATATTATTTGTCTCTTTTCTAAAGGCTATAATTCTTTGAATTGAGTATTTTGTATATAAAAACTGGTTTAATAAGAACTTTATGTACCCAATTAGTCTTTAATTCCGGTAGTGAAGTAAATTTGAAGCGAAATTAAGCCGTCTCGTCTAAGCAATCTTCACTGTAGAATTGTAATTGTTGAATAAGCTTAGATTATCTTTACTTGGCATACTTGTCGTATGACTTTTGAAATCGTGACAAATTGATAATTACGATTTCGCTGGGGAGTATAAATCATTCTTGGATGATTCTCAATGAAGACAATAAGCCGGTGTGTCTACCATAATTTGACAACGTCGATCCGTCTTACTGAAGCAACCCGAATTTCCCCAAGAATTTCGTCTCATTTAGATCAAAGCAAATGAAAAATTTCAGTTCATTTCAAGACTCGTTGAAAACTCTGACAACTTAATGTTGGCCGCTTGGCCATCAATGGCATATTGTACTCTTCAAGAAATCCCAGCTAAGCTCAAATTACTAATTATCTCAATTCAAGCATTCCAATTCTCATGTGGTTGGAGAGAGTATAGGCCGCTTTGGAAGCCGCTTTATTCAGCTTTAGACGGAATGTTGCAGAAGTTATGCACTGTATAAGGTGGCGGTTCAAACCTTCAATACAATGAATGTTGCAGGTATTGGCCTTACTACAATGGTGGATAATTTTTTCCCCCTTTTAATGTATTCTCTACCTATATGATCCGGAATGCGATTCTCTGTTTACCTTTTTGTTAAATTTGAGGTTTTTTCATTTGATTTTGGAGCTTGATTCTCTGATACTTCTTTGCCTTTTGGAAAGCTTATTGACTTTACAGAATTGTTATCGAAAAAAGAAGTTATGAGCATTTAAAACTTATTTGAGATGTCCATTGAAGACCTACATCTGTTCATACAGATGCCTTTTCTTTGTCAAAATGTTTACCGAATACTTTCTGCTTGGCAAACAAGTCATGCCTGTGCCTGTCAACAAGTCTAAGTTACCTAATTGGGTCGAAGTTCTCTAACCCAAGAAGTATCATATAGTGCCGAACTGGTTATGACTTTGGACCTATCTATCTTGAACTTTGGGCCGGCGTGTTATTAGTGCAGTCTGCTACTTGACTTAGATAGATATTTATTTACCGATTGTTAAGAAACTTTTTCTCATTATGCGAGTCATTTCTCGCCAGCTCGCTACTTATTTTGCCTCAGTGGTAACAGCACCTACAACTAATATAAAAGCCATCGGAAAGTGAATTTGTGCAAATTGTATACAATAGTATAGAGAACAAACCTTCCATGAAAATGTTTACGGAATGAGTAATTACGCGGAAATTAAAACATTTCTTTATATGCAAATGGAATCGTCATCATTACCGCATAACCCAAAATAACCTATCGTCACTTCAAACCGAATCAACTAGCCACAACTATATGGAGCGCCATCAACTCGAGCGTTGCGTTTAACAAAGGCGACCCATCCAACGCAGTCGTCCATATAACAATTCAACAAAACGACCCAACCACTTAACTTCACCATTACCAGACATCTGCACTTCGCACTAACTCTGCCCCACGCCAAGTCCGTCGGTGGGTCGGTTGGTGGGTCGGTTGGTGGTCGGCAATCTCTTACACTTCAATGTAATTGCACACTCGACACGACCGCCCACGCAATTACACTTGAAAATTCATTTCGACGCAATGGCCATCAACTCTACCACACATACAGGCACACACATACATGTATGCATACATAGATAAGTGGATTGAAAGCCGCAAGTATCCGCCCATTCTACGTGATCCGCAAAGCTGCAAAGCCAACGACGAATTGACGTTTGCCTGCAAATATGGCTACAGCTTTGGTTACGGCCTCGGCTCGGACTGGAGCTTGGGTTCGGATTTCAGCTCCGGCCTCGGACTCTCACATGGGCACATCTGGTGCATAGCGTGCCTTAATTTAGGCAACAGCCATTAGTGAGTGCGCACAGTTGATGCAATTGCAGTGTTAATGTATCACGAAGTGGAGAGGATGTACCGTTGGGTCTTGCGGTTTCCGGCCATCACTGGCACCACAGCATTTGCAATAGGCAAAGCTCAATTGCTCCACGCGATTTTCCATTTCCACGGCGCAACAGCGTTGACTTTTGCTAAATTTGTGGCGCAAATCCGCACGTCGATCCTAAATGAGCCGGTTAGTTGGAGTCTAGTTAGTTGGCCCATTGCGGAAGGCAGAAAGCAGCTGCAGCGTACAGCCTTCGTCGCCATGTGCTACGTTTGGTTGGCAGCGCAGCAAGTGCAACAACGCTGATCACATATTTTTCCTTAGTATTTTTTTGTATTGTCAGTTCGACGTGAACACACACAGCGCTCTGTTTAACCCATTATTTATATTCATGTGTTCGCCTTTGAGTGTGTGTGTGTGTGTGCCCGATTGCAAAATGCCTGTAATTGTGGCAGTTGTGGCATGCAACATGCATTGACAGCTGCATTAGTGATACTTCACTTCATATTGAACTTAATCTAAGTACTGCCAAATATTTTAGAGAATCCCTTACATGCCTGATATAAAAGATTGTGTTGTACGGCAACTAAATATAGTGTTTATAAAGCAAGTTACTTCTTGCGTAGGATAAATAAGAGGAGGTGAAAGTCGCTTTGGAATCCAATCCAGAGACAACCGTTGTATATAAGATATGTCTTTAGCTAGGAAAAGTACATTTTGAAAAGGATTAGTCTCAAAATCATTTCGACATGCTTTTGCTGTAACTATTTGAAATGAAATAAATTAGTTTTAAGAGTTGCTTACTCCTTAAACACGGTTTATAGTTCAATTTTGTCATATCGCACTTTTGAAACTTTCAAGTCTAACCAAGATTATATTATCCCCAAGAATTCTAATTTTATGGAACACAGTTCAATGTACCCTGAGACCAAATAAGTCGGTATGCCTTCCTAAAAGCGGATTCCAAAGAGACCGTGAGGTCCAGAGTGCACTTCACGATAATCGGAATGAATTTTGTTAGAAGTACTCAGCATATTTCCAATCAAACTCCATTGTTTTGAAACTCCTACCAATCATCTGAGGAGGCCTAAGCTCAGCTTATTACAGGGATCGGAAATACGATGTTTCTATTGACCTAATTTAACATTTTGCAAAAAAATATGCAAGGTGTCTTGGTTGTCGACAGACCGACTGCCTATGGACAAATGTCAGAATGCCTCTCTACGGAGCTAATTTATCGAAAGAATTGCTTTAGTTAGAACATTGCGGAGCAAGTTAGAACACAGTCTTGTGAATAAAGAATAGCGAAGTAAAGCGAAAAATACCGATAAGAAATATTTTCAATGAACTGTCTAAGTTGATTATTGTTATATTTTATTATCTTTTAATTATCAAATATTAAATATTTGTATTTTGATTTAATATAACTTCATGTATGATGTTTCAACAAATACTTTTAAGCACTACACAGTGAAAACCACCCACTGTATCAAAGCCATTTTATTTTGAGGCGCATCTTCGCTTCTTTTGTATCATATCCTAGCAAATTATCTCGCCATTTTGCTTTTCGTCTTCGCCATTTTCGAGTTTACATGTCGGTAAATTGCGATTGAACGCAGATATTTCGAGTCTTTGTGCCATTTTCGAAAATTTCCTGTTGGAAGTAATGTTAATGGCAGTGATGTTATCATGCTTGAATAATTCTAAGTGAATTTAAGAAATATTGTAGATAAAATTTCAAGTTTTCAACTACGTGGTCCACAAATAAAAAGTAATAAAAATTGTTAGTAATTGGCAGTGATTTAAAAGCCATATAACCTCACTAGGTGAGATATACAATTTTCCATTATTTTTTTCTATAGCATATGCCTTGAGTACAGTGCGGCCATAAAGTTTACGGAAACAATACTACCCTTTTTTCCAACACCTTCCCGCATTGCAACCGGCTATCGGCAAAGAGCCATCGTTTGGTATTCAATTGTCATTTTGCCAATAAATCACTGCCTCTTTTTCCCACTTTTCATACTCCTTTCATACGCATATATATGTATTTATGTTTATAGCACATATTTTTACTTAGCTCCCACTCATTTAAGTCCTGCCTAGAGTGTCCGCTTTCATTAGCACATCCCAATGCATGTTGCATCGCCTGTAAGAGACTAATTTCGTTTACACCTGCTTCCCAGTTGCCGCTCCATTGTCATTAAATGAGGCAGACAAAGTGAGAGGGGGTAAGAAATCGGGAGATAAGGTGCGCTTGTGTGTGTGTGTGCAAGAGAGCGTGATCGCATCATTTGAAAGTGGAAACATTTCGACATTTGCCATTAAACGAAAAATGAAATGTCGAACTAATGGCATATGCCACACTCTACAGTCCAATGGCACACATGACACGGTAAAGCCGTTACACATATGTATGTTTATACTATGTATACTTGTACAAATGAAAACCCACTCTGCAAAAGTTTTGGGTTTCGAAAAGTTTATAAATAAAGTAACGAACTCCCTAAAAATATAATTTCTAAAATGGCTAAAAATTCAGTTGCTCTAATTTCTCGTGGTTGTGAGAACAAGTTGAGTAGCCAGAAAACAACATATGAAATTCAGAGATTAAAAATCATTTGAATCCAGTAATAACTGCCTTTCAAAACTCTCACTATAAAATATTTCGAACTCGATCAAAAGAGTCACCTCAGCAAATATCCGAATTATCGAAATAATCGAGGCATGTTAATAATCCCTTACAATGTATAGAGTTTTTATTATGCTTTAGAGCTTTAAAATATTTGCATGAAATTGATTGATGAAGATCGATAATCATCGAAAAACAAAATCGCGGTACAAACACAAAACCTAGAGAGAGCAATCGATACATTTTAAAGGGAACTCTTTCTGTAGTCTCCCAAGTAGCAAACCAAAATGTAGGTTTTCTAAGTGAAGTTATTGGGAAATGATCGAAGGGGATTGCAGAATATATATTTTTTAAAAACCCTGGCACCTTAGCAAAGCTTTAAATGTGGCTCTAATAGTAAGAGCAGAATTCTCTTTAGCTGTGAATTGTTATGAGAAGCGTTTTATAAAAAAAATACAGTCTCAGAGGCTAGCAATGATCTCTTATATTTAACATTAGGGATTCTCTTCTGATCTTTGGTTTTAGCAGTACTTCAAACAAACGAATTCCACCACTTTTGTTTACTGGGTAGTATTTACACAACCATTCGGAATAACTTCAATATACTTGCACATACATACACATACACACATGTCATGATGGCAAGATAAAAGGCAGGCAGACAAGCAGTCAGTCGAGCAGGAAAGTTGGAATGTACTATGTACCGACTATAGCTTGGCAGGCAATTTCCTGTGTGCCTGGAAAAGTGCACTGAAACCGGATGCAGTTGACATTTGTTGCGGCCGATAGGTTGGCTGAGGCAAGCCTGCCTGATACGCACACACATGTTTGAAGGGCTTGCAGTTGAACACACAAAATATAGCCGCTTTCTGCGTTATACATATCCATGTAGGGCTAAAAAGTTGCAAAACTGGTTGCTAAGAATATTTCTTAATTAATCATATTTGAAGAGTTATTTTCAGGTTTCTTAATCTGCTTACACCGACAAATAATTCGATTTGTTAGTGGCATATAGAGATGTGTACATATATAATACATTTATGTTTGTAGAGTAAGCTATATGGTAACTGCTTGGAAGCTTTCAAGCTTAACAGAGACTTCACTTTCTGTAGCATAAATAAAATGTCGGTTAAAAAATATAATATATACAAAAATACGCTGTTGGCTATATTTTAGTTCCTACTGATGAGTCATTTAAACGAAGCAAAGATATGGCCTTTTGAATTGCTTTTAAAATAAAGTAGCGAAGAAATTTATTTTTATTTCGTTTAATTTATTTATAAGTACTTACATACATACATTATATGTCTGTGCATATATAAATGTAGTCTGTTATTGTGATGATTTCGATGAATGTTCAAATTTATACGGTTTAATAAAATGGCATAAGTGGCATAAATGTTCTATTAGGACAGTCTATTTAACTTAAAGTAATTGCTTTCTTGACCCATATCGTATATAGGATTGAACGAATCAAAGACAGTTTAAATTTCTATTCGATTCCCGTTCCTGAAGACCCTACCCTCTTTAAGAATTGTCTATTTTCTAATTGGCCAATATATGATAAAAAAAATACTCCTATATGAGATATATTTATTACCTTACACCAACAATTTAAGAATACATAACGTTAGAGTTTTGAGATCGTCGCTAATGCTTCGAAGTTTGAGAATGTTTTATGGTCTTGAATTGCACAATTCCTGGTATTATTTTGTTGATTCTTTTAAACACATTGTGGGGTAAGTTTTTTTGAGCAACGCTAACCTACTGTCAACTGACGCTTTCGTTGTTCGAAATCCTCATCATCGTTGATAAATAAATCGACTCTTAGAGAGGCACAAAGTTTGGGGAGGTGGAATCTTTTGCTATCCTGAGTATGAGAAAGTACAAAACCCCTCTTGTTAACCGTTAGCATAAATTCTGTTAGCACTTCGTTTGACAAATCAGCGAGACCGTTTTCAAAACTAATGATTCCATTGAAACCGTAATTTTTTTGAGATGAGCAAAAATTGTGTCCAATAAAATACGCGTATTTGTTTTGTAATCTGCTCAAATTGATTCATAATTTTTACTCATCATGCTTATATAAAATAATAATGCTCATAATCATGCTTATATTTAATATAAGCAATTTTCTAAAGGTAATGACAATAATTAACTTAAACACATAGAACTAAGGAAAGCATTTACATTTATCTGACCAAACTGAGGAAGACATCTATTCACCGAAGTGCGTTGGAAACCTCATTTCATTACATTTCTAACCTCACATTTCATCTCACTGAAAGAATGCGCCGAAATAGTGACGCTTTAGATTGAAAATAGTAACTCAGTTGTGTTAACCCAACGTGAATGTCGTTGAAAATAATCGTTGCCAAGAGGCGCCGTCTGACCACACTACTTGTCGTTTGATGTCGAATTTTGTTGAGCACGAACACTGAAAGTTCGCCAACACGCAGACCCTCGCTAATGCTTGAGAAAGTTTTTGACAGTTAGTGGTTTCAACAAGACGATGTGTTATGCAACAAAAATTCTGTGGACATCTGATTTTAAAAATAGTTGACATTGTCTGGCCACACAGATCTCCAGATTTGGCCCCACCTTTGGGGTGAACCTATTTTTTGGGGTTATTTAAAAGGCAAATTGTACACCAGCAATCCATTGAAGAGACCATTGAAGAGCTTAACGCAAATATTCGGGCAGAAATCATCGCTACACCGCCCGAGATGTTCAAAATAAGTAAAAGAAAATACAGCAAAAATTTGTGTTTTTTTTGTATTCATTGTATTCATCAAATAGTCTAAATCTATTGGTAAAGTACAAAGTTGAATAGAAATATCTCAAATATGGATTCACAAATACACACCGATATCAAAAATTGCTACTGAAATTGTATAAGCTTAATTTTGAACAAACCGGTACCAGATACTGTTTTCCTGCAGGAGCCAATGCATCAAAAACCCTCAACTATTCAATTAATTTGTTGCAAAACCAAACATAATGCATACAAACATACATAGAGAAGTGTGCTCCTTCAATCATTGTTTCAGCATAAATTTTTATGAAAACCGCATTTGCAATTTCAGGTATTTTGTGCAAAATATGCGAATGTAAGCGCACATGCACTTATAAATAAACATGTAGTAGTAAGTAAGGCAGCATGCATTTAAGTGCACACTTTGATTTGTTGCATACTTTTCTAGCTGCCAAAAATGATTTATACCTCTTTTTCCAGCAATTACGTCGATACTTCCATTATTGTGTACATGTGTTTGCTACTTCACTTACGAGTACATATACATACTTACATTTCTTTGCTTGTGGGCGTAATATTCTGCAAAGTACTTTTCCATTGCTATTTACAAGCGTAATTCTCTCGAAAACGTTATTGTAGTGGTATTAAATATTATTAGGAGCGTTCACTTAAAGTACAGCTGAAAGACTGTTTTTCTTTCCGGCAAGTTTAATAGGTTTACCAGCGCCAGCAAAACGCATAAGTGCTTGACTATTACTTGGTGGAGTCAAAGTTCAAATTTCGAATAGTATAAAATCTACAACTATTAAAGAAGATTTTTCCAACTTTAGACAGAAACCGTTTAGCTTTCAGTACTTATTCAGCTAGGTAGAATAATTTCTGAAATTCAAAACGCTTAAAAAGCCTGACATGGAGTTCCAACCTAACAATTTTTTAGCCTAACAAAAGTTTCTGTGATCAAAAATTAAGGCCGCCTCTACATATCAAAGGCGCTGAGTGCCTCAAACATGATTCAATTTAGCTGTCAAATAAATGAGCTATTCTGGTTCTATATATACTCCCTTAAAACCGGACTATTAATTGTACCAATAAATCATCGCCTTATTGGATACTGAACCGCCTTCTTATAAAGCGTCTGTTATGGTCGAGCTTGGTTCGCTTATCAAATAATATACTTACGAAAGCAGCAACAACGCTATACAATATAAGATGTTACTTGAATTCCTCATGAGAATATGACGGCTTGCTGTTCTATCGCTATTTGAATTATGTCAGTTGATTGTTCGATTCGCCTCTCCCCAAGGTTTGATGAGTCGAAGGCTAAGGATTTATTGAAACATGAGCTATGTTCTTAAACTACAGACTATAGATAATATTTTTCGAACACAATACCTAGTAACCAATGAGTAAGTTTTTTTTTTTCAATGCTGGGAACTAAGGAGTATTTAAAGAGAGGCTTTACAATAATACATTGACAACTTTGTATCGCTCGAAAAATAAAAGGAATTGTTTTCACAAACTGTGGTCGAATTCATATATGAACTGATTTTAAGACCCACTTGAATAATAATAATGAATGGATAAATATTTGATAATACACTCTACAAAATTCGATATTTGTTGGATAGATTTCTGTCGGGATCTATGAAATTTGTTCGTACAAGGCCCGACAAACATTTCGATTACATGCTATATCTTGCGTCATGAGGCTTTTAATTATTTCTTTTCACGAACTTCAGCTTAGATTATTAAGAAAGAAAAGCACTCAAATAAGGAATATAGATATAATAAAGGAATAAGGGAATAAGATCTGAATGGATGTTAAAGGAACAAGGGAGTAGAAGGCTGGATCAGTTCGCTCCACCGTGTTCAATTGAATGCCAATAGGGCAATATTTGACTCGTTCCATTCTCAAAAAATATCTCTGGATAAACGAGATCCGTAGATTCACCAAAAAGTCAATTAATTTATAGGTTAAACCACAAAAATCAGTGAATACTCGTACTAGTACGATTTATTCATCCAATATGGCTTTTCGACCCCTATATTGTCTTGGTAATCACTTTTCCACCCGTTAGCCAATCTTATTTCCATTTAACTAGTTGAGGTCATTTTCTAAAAATAGCCAAGTAAATCGTTGACGAGCCCCAGTTTCTAATTGCTTCCAAAAATTTGGACTAGTTAATTTTCATATTCAAAAAGTCCTTGAATTATCAAACTGCTTTGGGCAAAAGCAAAATATTTATTCTCATTCCCTGAAAGTCACATCTCACATATATATATATATATATAATATATAATATATGCTCTTACATGTAAATGACGCATTTGAATATTGGATAAATATTTTGAAGTGAAAAAAATTCGCTTTACAGCACTCGCGATATTAAATATTTTTCCATATTTACTTCTATTTTTCGTAGGCACTCATGCGAACGACTTTTTTCCCACTTCAGCATTTGCGTACACTGATTAAAATAATTGCATTTTCATGGCAGCCTCGCAGCTGAATTTTGAATACTCTCGCACATGGTTGCATCGGCTGCCAATACTCATACCCGCAAGGTTGCTTGACTTTTTGCTTCTAGAAAGTTTTTGATTTTTGTAAACCTCTTTTCTACAATTTATTAAATTTTTTATTCAGAATTTTAGTAATTATTTTTTCCAGATTTTTCGAAACTTTTTTTTTACATATTTAAAAACTTTTTATAGAATTTTTCTCACATTTTTTTTTATAAATATTCGTTCTCCAGCTGCTCGTTGCGTCCGTTTTAGCAGAATTAATTCAGTATTCATGTTATTCGTGGTGAAGTGCTGGGGCTTCAAAAACTTTTAATGAACTGCAAATATTTTTGCAATACAGCAACAGTCAACAGTCGAATAACTGTACAAGCGAAGGTGACGGTGCGTGTTGTGTTGAGAATATTTTGGGATTTTGGAAAGTGACAGAAAAGTGTTTACGCACTTTATCTAAGCGATGACTCCCCAAAAAATATAGTTAAGACATGTGAATGGATGTATGGGAACGTAAATCTATTTCAAAAATAGATCGCACCTACCTTTAAGATATTAAATTTGAAGTATTTGATGTGCGAAAGTTAAGCGCAAATTTCCATCCATTTTTAGGCAACTCACTTGAATAAATATATGCGAAATTTATTTGTCAGTATTTATTCAGTAGATTGTATTTAGAAATTTGAGCACACAAATATTTTCTGAGTAGAGAACTCCTTTAGTGGGGAAGCTAATGTGATATAGTTTTCTACAAAATTATTCGACGTTAAATTTTATTTTACTGGGCAGACTGGATATTTAATTTAAATATAAATTCTAATCTCTTTCCAATTAATATGAAAATACTCCGGTAAAAGTGGATATTCGCTTTTCAAATCAATTTCAGTTAAAAAACTTTTGTATGTACGACGACTCCTGGTGAAAATTGCTCTGTAGGTTTTGCATATTTACTAATTTAAAAAAACAGTGGAACCATTCAGCTGCGATTCTGCTCTAAACGGATGATGAACGCATAGAAAGCTTAGTTTTTTTTTTAATATGTTCAAAAGGTGGACATTGCCTTCGAAATAAAAAAATTTTTTGACGAACGGGTGTCGAAAATAAGTTTAAACGCTTACACTCAGCCAATTCGGTCTCGGAAGGTTTAATAAAAAGTTGAAGCATATTGCTTAGATTTTAAATCCTATTAGTCATCAAATTTGATTAATCGAAGTAAAGTCAAGTAATCTTAATTATTTTAAGTTACAGTTATGTCAGAGCTTTCAAAAGTAACATCTTCTAGTATAACTAAACATACTCCTAATTGTAGGCAATGTGTCAACTGAAACATATTTCTAAAACGTTGCCTACATTTAGGGTTGCAATGAATATATTATATTTAACTGGTTTAGCATTCATGCAATTAAAACACATGCAGAAGTGATCATAGAAAAGGAAAACACACGCGAATCCTTCACTTTTATGCTTTGCTAGTCTCGGAGCCCACTTTAAAACAACAAAACGACTGATTCAAAGGTCTAATTGTTTGTTATGTTACAGTCATCGAAGTGGTTAAACAACGTCTTTGAGTTTACCATTTGATGCACAAATGGACAATATTTCAACAGCACCTTTTGGTAATTAAGTTTTCTTCAAGGGACTTAATGCCAAAAAATTCTCGTAAACTTTTCGAAAGACTCCCTTAAACGTAAAGTCTTCAATCAAGACTTCATTCAAGAGGTGACAACTGTGTTCTAAAATATTATCTAAGAGACATTGAAATATGTTTTGCAAAAATTGCTTTTATAACTAAATTTAGAGAACCAATCGAGATTCCAAAATAAATTGTATTTAAAGAGTTCTCTTGGGATCTCGTGCACTGTAAGCTGTTCCCTGCGCCTCAGTTCAATTTGCAAACTTGTAACCTAAAAATCCTTTAAAAATATCATCCTGCTTTCAGTACATTCCCCAATGAATAACTTATTTTTCTTAAAACTACTTTTGCTGCTTTAAAACGGGCACTTAAAAGTGCACACCACTTTTAATCCCTTGTCAATTAAGCTTTCATAGAAAATGAAAAAAGGATGAAGAATACAAGTACACAAAATGCGGCGAAACGCAACTAAATGCTACTGCTTAAAATTAACCGAACCGCAAATTATGCGAACGAAACATATGAACAAGAATTCAGAAGCATGCAATAGGTTTAATCTACCAACCAAACTTGATCAAGCATTTCTTTCCAGCATATCATGATACAGTGTGAAAATGGGTGAAATCATGTGAGTGGGTTCATAGGGGCGAGATCATGTGGGGATAGGGTGTGGCACCTACTACCATTTATTGCCTTGGGGTATAAAAAATTCCAACATGGCACTTTGAGAGGTAATATAGACCTATAACTGCATCACTAACTTCCAAGCAATATATTTTTTTTACTTGTGTCATTTTGTGGAAGAAAAAGCTTACACTCTCTGGAAAAATTACACGACACGCTTGACTGTGTACACTATTTTGCAAATTGCAACTAAAATGTGAGCGGCGAATTGCCAATTTTGTAGCAGCAAGCGGCAAGCAAACCGCGAACACTGCAGAGCAAATCAAGGCAATTGTCATGAGCGAAGCTCAGCTGCGGCGCTGCAAGTTGAGTTGAGTTGAACTGCGTTGCGTTGCGTTCAGTGGGGAGCGGAGAGTGGAAGGGGCACTGCAAATGCAATTTTAAGCTTGACAAATTGCAATAATACACATACAACACACACGCGCGCATATATATGCATGCAGTTATATGTCGAGCGAAAAAGCAGGCAAATATAGATGGATATAACGGTGAAAAAGCGGAAGTACGGATATAGGAAACAGCACAATAAAATGCACACGCACATATTGGCACACTTTTTCGCACAAAGCAAAAAGTGCGCCGGAACCAACACACCCACACGCTCATATGCATGCACACACATACATACATAGACACATAAACATACGTTTGTGCATATGAACATCGTGTGCGAGCACCTAAGCTTTGTGCAAGAATGTCAAATTAGGGTAGTGCAACAACAACATGCTCGTAAAAAAGCACAACAATTCCAAAAACCAGCGAGCTGTTGCAAGCCATAAAACGGCAAAACCACCGCAGAAAAGAATTTACGAAAATAAAATTAGAGCGAAAAAATATGAAAAAATAACGAAATTCCGCCATGCAAAGGGAATAGCAACAAGAAGAAGAAAGTAAAAAAAACGAGTTTGAAATGCAGCTGCTTGCAAGCGCTCGCATCTAACTCGGCCTGGGTGCGCACATGTGCTTGAAAAAATTAGCTGAGGTGTCAAGAGACTTCGACGATGTCGGCGTTGCGGTGCAGCAGCAAAAGTATTTGAAGCTTAGAATGCTTAGAATTCGCTTAGAATGAAAAAGAAAAAAAAAAATTTTTAAAATGCTCTTCTTGTCACAGCAGTTCGCTGTTTCCGTCCATTTAAGCTTCACTGCTAGTTTATAGGATCTCTTCTATGCGCAACATAACCGCAGTATATGCAAATAACGGTATATGTGTGAGCAATGTTGCAGAAAGCTCACGGTGACACAGTTTTAAACTTTTGGAAAACACAAATTTATTAATTTTTTTTTCAGGTTAGATAAGTCAGTGACTTTATGAAACTCAGTCTAATGTGGAGTTAAAGATGCCTGCCGACCTCTCATAAAATACCGACCATATAAAAACTGCAGATCGCAGAGTAATCGGTGTGTATTTTACTAATGCATCTAATCTGATTTATGAGATTAATTTGTGTTATTCTACCAGGCATTCTTAAATATCTAATATGCCTAATTTTCCCTGAATCTAAGTAACTACGAAGGTGGAAACCAAAGATCAATTGTTTAGGTAAGGTTTGTTTTTTAGGGATGTAATATTTGCTCTGTAGGTCAAGCGAAAAGTGCGGCTTCGGAAGTTTTTTTAACACACACACACTCATATACTCGATGTGCTGATGGTTTTATGGGAAATGTATTATACTTCTATAATAAGATAAGGACTTGTCGCTTATTCTTTTGCAAAACCTGCCCTTTTTTTCGGTTTTATATACTTATGTTCTGTTGTGACATTTGTTTGTAAACATTTTATTTGAATGATTTTCATTTATTTATCTCGACTTTGGCGACTCTAGCAAAACTTTCTCTCTCTAGCCTTCATATTTCAACAAAATCGACTCGGACTACCAGGTCAACATTACTATGTTCTATAACAGGATTTGCCAATATCCCCGGGCTACACTTAAAGTCATTCAAATTCATTCATTCATAATGAACATTACTCAGCGCAGTTGCACAGAATCGACATTTTATACCTGTAACCTTCTGCCACTACTCCCAACTGCATTTCTCTAGAGATTCATATGAGATATCGGTCGAATTCAGTGATCATGTTTTTATTTAGCTAAGTGAAGAGTTTAAATAATGAAAATAATTTTGATAATTGAAGACACAAAAAGTCACGAACTTATCAAACAGCCCTCGTGTGAACAGATGGAAAGAATTCAAACATATCGCAAACTAAAAACCTGAGAAATTGGCCAAATATAATAAATGTCATGCAACTTTTTCTTCTTGTAGTTTAGGTGCTTTTGCATTTTTTGCTTTCGAAACTATTAATAGCAGAAGTTTCAAGAAATAGGTTGCATAACATATCCGCACGAAGATATCCATGCGTGCAAAGTTACATGGGAATGGTTGAAAATAATAGCATATGAACGTCAAAATATCGATCTTTGTATTTTATATGTTTGACCCAAATTCTCAACGTTTTTATTAGCAAGCATCTAAGAGCTACGACACTGCCATTTTCAACTATTCTCGTTAGTTTACGCATTCCTTTCATATTTCACTCCCTCCTTTATTGCTTCCTCTATGTTCTTCATCAGCTGCATTTCCGTATCTCTCGTTTTTCATATGCTCAAAGTTAGTCACATAATTGCTGAATTTAGGAAAACAATATTTTCTTGTTTGCTATAGCAAAGCAGTGGATTGAGTAAAAAGTTACAAATCTTCTAATGTCATACTGTATATTCTTCCTGCATCCGTGATGTATAGGAGTTTTTCTCAAGGAAAGTCAACAATAATCTAGTAATCTAAATATGAATACTTTCCCTCCACTTCAACAAGTTGAGGCGATAGCGTTAAGACAATTCAAGCGTTTGAATGGTCCTATAAATACCGACAACTTCAAAGTGTCTTCTCTTGTACTGACGAGCTAATGTTATTAAGAAGCTAATGGCAGTTGAGAGGGAAGATAGCTCAACTCCTATAATGATTTAAGAACAACAACGAATAAGAAAATCTCTCTTTAACGGTAACTATCACATATTTGTTAATGGAAAGATGCAATTTCCTAGTCATATTTAAATTATTGCCTACTTTTAGGGGGATACTGTATGAACGTTCCAAGACACAAACCCTTTTTTGTAAATTAAAATTCTTAGAAATGAAAAGTAAGAATGTATTGTACATGAAGGCTTTGCTTTTCAACTATGATAAGTCTAAGGCGTAATAGTTGTGAAATAACTTCCAAAATGTTTTAAAAATAGTCATCGTTATTTTCATCTCAGTGGCTCAGCCATAAAATGGGCAACGGAACAACAATTCTGAAGTAAGCAATTTAAGTTGTAAAAATCACAGCAGACCTAATGCATATTTCCACCAATATAGCATATATCAATTCGTCCTTGCACTCAACAAAGTCCGAAATAACAACACAGGGCCACTTTGTCGGAGCGCTTCGCATGCAAATTATCACCAATTACAAGTGGAGAACGCAAAAGAATTCTGAATGTCGGTTAAATAAAAAGGTTAAATAATTTTGTTATTGTTATTGCTTTTGCTGGGTTATAAGCAAGTGAGACGACAGGGGTAGAACGGGAAGGCGAACGAAAAACGGCCAATTTAATTGCGACAGCAATACGAGCGGACCTGAAAGTGTGTGTGTGTTATAAATTATTAAGTAGAAACAAGCAAGGTTAAATTGCTAAAATATACAAACACACACGCATGCAAAAACGCACGTATGGATAGTGACGTATGTGCCACAGTTTGGGCAAGCAAAAAATTCGGAGAGCACAAGTGAAAAAATTAAATTTATTTGAGCGCTTGAAAAAGCAGTGAAAAGCGCTTTTCATGCTTCTTTTTGTTGTTCTTTTTTCTTAAATTTTTTGCCAATTTCCAATTGTTACACGCGCATACAATTTAGTTTCAATTGTTTGTAGCGTAAAAGCAGAAAAACGCTCATGAGGATGTGAATAATTCAACAGCAATGCTACTGCGAACACACCAAAAACACCAACACACACACGCATACATATACAAATGCGAATGGAAACACATACGCGAAAAAGGCAAGGAGCAATCAAAACGCAACATATAATATTAAATTATTTAAACAAAGCCAAACAACAATAGCAATTGGGGCAAATTAAGGAAACAAAAGAAAAACAACAACAAAAACAAGCAAAAGCGGTGTGAAAGTATAAAGTTGGCAATTACGACTGCGTCTACTGGCAGAGGGGTGCGGTGTCGGCGACGCGGACGTTCACGAATTGCTGCTGAATTTGCTAAGGAGTGGAAAGAGAGAAATAAAATAATGAAAAAGAAATGTAAACGCATCAAGTTGACAAAACGTAACACACACATACACACGCGCACGCACACATACAGTGAGAGGCGGCACTTTAATAGGAAATACAACAAAAACGCTAACATCGAAATGTAAGCAAACAGCAAACGCCAACTGACACAATAACAATAACAATAACAAGAACGCCTATTTGCACACGCATTAAAACAGCTGAGGCTGCTCACAGGCGAAGCGCAGCTTAAAAATACAAAAGCAAAAAATTGGAAAATTGCAAAGAACAGCAACGTCACAGCACCGTCAGAGCTGCGTAGCGGCGTTCATTGCCACTTGAATTGTCGCTGATAAATACTTCCAAACGCAATCTACTGCCTGCACTTATTTTAGTAGAAATGATACAATAACGAAAAGCATTAAGCATTTTTTTTTTCATACTGCAAGGATTTATGATGGAGTGTTTTTTTGGAACAAACAAAATTTTCGAATTTTTGATAGTTTTGATTTTCCAAAAACTTTCTTCAGGTCGCCTCAGTTAGTTTAATTACCTATTTCTTCCTGAGTTCCTCACAAATGTAAATTGGTACAGAGTCCGACAGTTGGTCTTAAGTTAAAGGCACTGTTAAAGACTTATACTAAAATCTAAATTCCCGGAAACCTTCAGAATGTAACTAGAATTATTATGATATCTTTTATCAGCCGATTACTTCACGTTTACTACAGTCCACGTTTTCATACAATTGCTAGAATCAGCGCTTACTACTGGCGATATTCAGTGATTTATTGAGATCTAACTATGATTTAGACCTGATCTATTAGATTATGCCAGCACCTAGCTGTATGGTCGATTCGCCACTCTTTAAGGTTTGTGGATCCAAAGACAGTTAAAGACACAGTGTTTTTCGTGAAAAAAAGCAAAGGCACAACCAGTACTACTACAGAAGGAGAGCATTACAAGCTACGCCTCGCTAAGAAAACTAGTTTTACAGAATATGCCGTATGAGAGAAATTTTCTTGAGCTATTTTTTGAAATTCATCCACTGCGAGAAAATTCTAATTTTCTTTGTTAAACTTTATCATTTATGTACCTCGCATATATCAACAATTTATTCAACATCACAGAACAAACTTTACCAATGATTAGTTGATTGAGAATAATATCGGTGGAATCCTCGAAAATTCGGCATTTAGAACTTGTTAACTAAGAGGTCCGTCTGCAGACGTCTTCGATGCTCTTCCACTCTCAGTTCATTACGTTGACTGATACTGGTTATTTAGTGAGTAGTTTAGCTAGTAGGGCATTTAGCTTTGAAGTATTTGGGAAAATTTCTCTCACAGAGGTCCAAGAGCAACAAACCCGCAGATGTACCGCTCCCGCAACAGTCGTGCTTATGTAACCGAAACAGGGTCTGATTTTAATCTGGACAAGGACTGACAACGCGGCATTATTCCACAAAATTATTTGGAGAGTGTTTTCTACCGCTACAAGAACAATGGTGTTTATTATTATCAAGAAATTGCAGCCCAATAGGAAAGTTTCTTGGAAATGAAGCGTATATACATTGTTTTTTGATTGAGTTTTTGCTCGCTGATGCTGATGGATTGATTTTTTGCCAAATAAATTTTCACACAGAAGGCGATTAGAAGCATGTGGGTGATTTCCTTACCTGTAAAAATTTCTCCTTTTTGTTCCGTTCATTAGATTAAAGTTGGATTGAAACTAATAGAACCCGCTTTCGTCATACTACATCAATGGATCAATGGTTTAAGGTCTGATTTTACACATAATAAGTTTAGGTGTTTGCGTCTAACCTATGAGTATAATACGATACAATGAGAAGTTCAAATGGTATCTGATATTATTATCCTTTTTCAAAGTCCACTGGCTCAGTGTATTCCAATTGTTCGCAAAAGGAGATTAAATTTTTGTAAAAACTCAACAGGTTGATAGAGTTCTCAACGACTCAACTTTGTAAGCAATGGCTTTTGGCGTGATTTTGCGACAAGAAACATCCCCTAGATAATTTCGACAACTGTTGGCCGCATATGGTATATTTTTCGGTTCGTTCCCTTTAAGTAGAACCGACTGTAATGGACAAAGTACTCAATAGCTCGGAATAAGTATTAGCTAATAGTCACAGAGTTTTATTAAAGTCACGTATCAAAAAAAAAAAGACTTAAAAGTCTTCTCCTTATCAAGCTGTCCTGGTCTAATACCCATTCGCGAGAAACAGCCGGTGATTTCCCAATGCATCCAACGCTATTGCTCTGTATTTTTAGTTTACACACAGCCACATCCACTGGCATAAATATTTATGTAACCGTTATACTATTTGTAGCTGGCGCCGACAATTCCTTCCGCATTGCCAGCAACGCGATTTTACATCCATCGTTGTAGTTTTCACTCTATGCGGTTGCTTGGTCACCACCAGCGGCGATGAGTCACTGTGTGCTGGCAACAAAGCAAGCCTCGCCTGCGGACAAAGCTAAATGTGCGCATGTATTTATGTCACATATATATGTATATACTATATATATATACATAGTTAGTATAGCTAAAAGTGTGTGTATTCTCGGAAGTGCTGGCGCTTATTTCACTGCACAGTTAAGATAAAATGGCCGTCAGCGTAGACTTCCGGCCGCCGAAATGCTCAGCACTTTGGCGTTTGTTGTTTGAGTTGACGATTGGAGGCAAGCCAAAGGTGCGCGGACCGGTAACGAGAGTTTCTTGGTGTGGTGGCAAACTTCTTCTAAGTATTTTCTGGTTTCGATTTAGTTGTTTCTAAGGAAATCGGTTTCGGTTTCACAGATTAAAAGTTTCACAAATCTTCTGTTTTTCACTTTTATTTATTTCTTGCTGGTAAAGTTGCTGTGAGGTTCAGAAGCTTCAATGATCAGTGCGGTTGAGTATTTGTCTTTGGATGTTTTGATTGCTATTTTTGTTGCTGCAATAGCTGTTAAGGATGGTAGTCAACTGGGTTGAGCTTCTTAGAAATATATATACTAGGTCGAAGTCGACTTAATCCTTGTGGGATCTATCGTTTGCCGGACGATGCATGTTCAGTACAGAAATTTATTTCAAAAGCTTCATATGAGAGGAAGTTTCAAAACAAGTCGATTCCATGAATTTTTCTTTAAAATAGGCGTCAGTCTTTGCAATTACTTCTCGTAACCGCTAAATATCTTTCAGGGGTCATTCTCTTCACATTTTAGAAAAGGAAAAAGACACTGGCTACCCGATCCGGAGATTATGGTGGATACAGAAACGAATCGAAACGAAATTTAATATGGTTCATTAAAGCACGAAATTCTCTTTTATCCCTTCCTTCTAAATACCAAAGCTCACGTTACTTACAATACTATATCTCGCGAAACAATGGTTTTAGAGTTGTGAAATTTATGCATATGTCTTTTGAAGATTAGATCTAACTGCAAAGCATATCGATTCATATATTTCGGTCCACTCACAGAAATACCACAAACTTTTGGTATTTTTATAAGTTCTATGAAGGTTTTGTAAAAAAGGTGTTTTGATGATGATGATGAAGCACTCAGAAAACTAACAGTAGACATATATGCAATAAAGCTGATCATCTGCATCATAAACAGAATAAACTCAACTTTTCTGTAACATTAGTAAAATATTTAAGTTAAAATTCCGAGGAAGAAAGACAACGAAGAAGATTGGTGAAAGAACTAAAAGTGTTTGCTTACCGTTCCATTCAAAATGAATAACGGTAGCGAAGTAGGTAGTAGGTAGGCGAAAGTATTTTTTAAACGAACCAAACATTCCTCTCTCTCTATATGTTTGCCGTACTCGACCATATTCGGGATTGATTGAAATACTGGGTATCTATAGTGCATGTAAGCCTGTAAAGAAGTAAAGAACGATCAACAAGTTAACATCATTAAGATAGCCCATCACTCATGAACTCATGAAGAACGGTCAAGTCCAGCAATTAGATAGCCGCTTTAATTCGCTGTGTCGAGACGGGGTCTTGTATGATGGTAATGTTAAATCGCAAGGGCTTCGTAGGCAACCCAAAAATAGAAACATTCTAAATAGCCTTTCGAGTCTAACATGCCATAAAGTCATATTTACACTGTCATATGCGACGCTGTCTCATAGGTTCATTTGCGGACAGATTGTTAACTTACACGTTTCTTGCACAAGTTGTAGAACCTTTGAAAAAACACATTCCCGACGGATATAAATCAAAAACACTTGACAGCCATTTACGTGTGTACAAGGAACTGGAGAATGACTTAACAAACCTCTCGCGGTATCGCAGTGCGCCATGGAGCTAGGTAAGGCGGTCTCACCGTTTAACTAGGCCTCCTTGCCCTTTTTATTTGCAGCTGTGTTGCGTTCTCAACTGTGCTTTTGTCGCATCTAGGAGATTGCTTTGTTGGAGCCCTGCGGCTATTCTAAGCAGTTCCGACATTGACGGCATTGTTGACTGCGTCATTTTCACTTGTTTTGCTGATTTTGAGACAAGAAATTTTCCACCTTTGGCGAAAACAACTGGTGGCGTGGGTGTATCTGAGTATGTGTATGTGCGTATGTGTGTTTGTATTGCTATCGTAAGGAAGATGAGAAGAAAACCAGTAATGAGAAAAACGAAAGATAAACATAAAACTAAATCTCTCTGTATATATGAAAGAATATTTGTCTAGATATTTGTGAGCTTGTGTATGTATTTGGGTATGTATAGCATTTACACCGGTGTGAGCAGAACATTTAAAATTTCAAATTCACTGCATAGCTGAGTGAGGAGTGGCTGTTTTTATTGCTCTTCTTCGCTTGCTTTTTAAATGCTTCCCTACTTTGGCTGCTGGCATTGAATGTGAGCGAATAGGCCGCTTGGACTGCTATTGTATGCCGGCGGCGTCGTCAGTGAAAACTTTATTTTTCGCTTTAAGGTACAAGAGCGTGTAGTTAGCATATTTTTTACTTTTTGCTTTCATTTGGCGATTGAATAATATTTGTACACATTTGTTTGCATACGATTATTTATTTACATATACCTTGTAGGCTCAAAGGATTACAAGTTTAGAAAGATTTAAGTTGAAAAAGAGAAGAACTAACAAAGTTTCAATAATAGCCGGGTATTTACGACTAACTTTGTGTACCGGAGGGTTAGAATTCTAACTAACTTTCTTAAGATATTAATAAAAAAAATGCTGATCCTTTTCACCGTAACCATCCATCTTCACTACCTACCTAAATTAATTTTAGTGACTTAACTACTAATTTTCGTAAAGATATCTCACTTTTCGGATTAATATGTTCAACTAAATTATAACAATATAATATATATCCTAATATCATACTCAAGTCAAAGCTCAATCAAATCAATTTAATTCATTAGAATAATTTACTTAACTACTTAATTTGGTAAGATTTCATATCATAATCTTCTTATCGGGGTAAATTAAAATTTAATAGGTGTAAAATTGTTCTGTACTTCCTTGATTTAAGGTCATCTTCATGAATTTTATAGATCAGAAACCCTATACTCGTTTAAGATGTCTGACCTTTTGTTAGTATTTTCATAATCGTTTGTTGTATCTCTCCTCTGCTTTCCGACATGGAATTTTACAATTTTTTATTTCCCACAAAAGATCTTTGGAATACCCGATTCCGATCGGATATAGATACAATACCATGGACTTTGAGATGTTGACATAATTGGTACCCGGTCTTTTTATGAAACATTATAGCCTCCGCCATAAGTCTTGCCTTCAGCTCAGTTGTGCTTTCCTTCACTTGTACGATCTTTTCAGAAATATTTATATTTATGAATGTTATGAGCTGTCATACCGCCTACTACAACAGCCTTATAGTATTTTTGCTAGTTAGGGACATTGGGACTAAAAATGCACGGTATTTTAAGAACGCCAATTGTCAAAGTTGTCTGGAAGAAGGTGAGGTGGCAGCATCTCGGCACTTTCGTCTTTCGCCTAACTCAAGTTGAAACATCATAGCTTCGATGTTCGGTAACAAATTAGCTAAAATCGCAATTAGCCTCCTCA
Organism: Bactrocera minax; assembly: GCA_021498325.1. NCBI lineage: Eukaryota > Metazoa > Arthropoda > Insecta > Diptera > Tephritidae > Bactrocera > Bactrocera minax. The sequence continues at coordinate 4,353,361 of JAKEEE010000011.1, read as the reverse complement.
ACAAATTTGTGATAGGCTTAGGGTCATAGCGTTCTGGATACATACGCCTAAGAGTTTTAGACACCACAAAGGTCCAGTATTTTAAATGTCCAAGACGATTCTCCGTTGTAGGGGTCAAATCCGAAACCTAACCTAATTTAGCACGAAGATTTGTCAGTTGTTTAGAAGGAGACTGCCCCACATTATAGAATATTTTTACTCGATACTAAACGTTACAAAACGGTGACTGCTCTTGAGACTCTTTTTGGATGTTGTTAGTTAAGTGGATCAATAAATGCTTAGTAAGGTTTGAGGAGCGGCAATGGAAGTTGATAACAAGATCTCTTGTTTTGATAACGGTCAAATACATGTCCTCATAAAATAGCTTAGATTGACTCGATCCCACTCAGAAAAGTATTTCTTATATTCTCAAAAACAGTTACAATTTCACTGGATCAATCGAATTCCAAATAATTTTATTAGTTTTGAATAGGAATGTACGAATTTCTTCAGCCTGCTATAATTGCAAATGACATACATTTAGTAAGTAGTATAAGTGCACCAATTATTTAATATAGCTGTAATTTAATTACAACTACAATAATGTCATGTCAAGCAACTACTTCTTCGACGAGGTGTTTTTGCAAACACTGTCGAATCGCAAATTACAAATTCTCTTTACACACTTTCCGCCTTTAGTGTTGTCATTGCCAAATATTCAAATGTAATTCGGCAGCAGATTACTTGTCAGAGCGAAGTACATACACACACACACAACGAACAAATGACAAATTAGAAGGGACAAATTCAATTTACTATTTAGAACTTCAGTACTCCTCAATGACGTTAGCAAATTCGGAATATACATAGAAATACTCGTACATGGAATTCTATAAAGTCGAGTCCTCTCCAAGCCCCGTAGGATTAGTAGCTGGTACGGAAATTGAACTTAAAAAAGACATCTGTGGCACTATTAAGAGCACAGCTTTGACCGGGTCGAATTAAGAAAGCCTCCCAGGCACTTACTCCGTAAGGGCTAGACCCTGAAGGATTTAGTTTTGCCAACATATTTAGTAACGGTGTTGCTTGTGTTCTATGTACAGGCAGTATATATTATATATGTATTGTAGGAAACGGCTTCACCAATTTGGGTTAAATTTTTCTGGTCCCGTTAATTTATATTACATTAAGCAATTATTCTTACGCTGCTAAGAGAGAAGCAAAATTACTATCTAGGTACCTTATTGCATTCTACATGATAAAAATCGACTTGATAGATGGCACTGGTGTATGCGATTAAAAAGTCTTTATTATTTGATGGCATTCGTGTTCCATTCATCTAAAATTGGAATATACCGAATCGAAGAGACAACTAGCATAGATTAAATTGAATGACTTAACAAAAGAGGGATATTTAATAATAGAGGATTTTATATCAAAGAGGTTATATTTAATTTATTATTATTTCCATATATTGTGTTATTGATAAGAGAAACAGAGCTGAAATGAGTGAGCGGCGAAGTGGAAAATTGAAGAATGTGTTAGTTACAGTCACGTAAAACCAATACCAAATTTTTAAGTTCTGTGGAACCCTGTGTTAGTTTAGCCTTTTCACTCTTTCCTGGGGAGAACATTTCGGAGCTCGAAACTAGCATATCTGGCATCCCTTAAACGAAATGGATAATAAATGGAGATGAATGAGCTTATATGTTACTGGCAACGATGCCTTCTTCACAGGAGTCGCTCATTGAATCCTTTCTATACCCAAACTCTTCTCTCGCTTTAGAAAAGTGATGGATCAGTTACTCACTGAAACTGATGGACTATGGAGTCCTCGGGTTGATTTAACTATTATTCTTCTCTCTTAGAATTTATGGAATTGTACCTCAACATTAGAGCCAACACCTCAAAGACACTAGGGTTCGCTCTAGCTTTTACTATGCTGACGATAAGATTGCTCAGCTCTTAAACTGTCACTAAGCAGAAAATGAAACACATACATATTTATGTGCTTTGGACACCTCCAACTAGGTCGTAAAGCAAAAATAGGGGAAAAGGTTTTATATCAATCGAGGAGTCGTAGGCGCAATTCCCAAATAATATAGAGAAAAAATTTTTTAACAATTTTAAGTCGGCTCTCGACTGGAGATATTAATTTTCCGAAATTATTTTTAACGTAAGAAAACTTTGCTTAAAAATAGTTTGCAGGTGGCAACCCTGAAACCAAAATTAAGATATGCTGAACACTAAGCAAACGGTGTGAGCATCATCTATATATAAATAACGATGTATATCTGCATAGTATCCACCAGCACGATGTTCCTACAGGGTCATTACATGCAAATAGCTATGTTAGCTATAAATAGAGTATGAGCTTACCGTTTGCGCCAACTGAAAGTGCATTTTCAATGATTTGCCAACAAACTACGCTCCGACAAGCAGGAGAAGCTTTATTAACAAGGCAAATGCGCAAAATATCAGCAAGATTCCTATAAATATTTGAACAGGATTCCTACTATGTACATCGAAAGATTATGCATGTATGTGTGAATGTTTTCTATGCGTGTTTGTGTGTCAGCGCAGGCGATGTAATCGCATATTAGCGCATGCCATTGAAATGAAATATTCCAAAAATGCACTAACTAATACAGAATTTATTTTTTATGTAGATATATTTTGTAAATACTATATGTAATTTTGTGTGTGTGTGTGTGTATGCTTATGAGGAAGTGAGTGCATTTTGACATAAATTTATTGCCGCATGCCAACACTGGTATTTACAACAAAGTGCCCAAAGGGACACAACACACACACACACACATATATATAAATGTAGGTATGTATATGTTTATAGACTCCAGCAAGTATTGTATTTCACAAAAATTGTCATTTCACACACACACACACACACACACATCCATGCAATTACAAGTGCGCGCGTGTGAATTTGGTACGCGCTTTATTGCTAGTGTCATTTCATGTCTGTATTTGGTAATTGCAAATGCAAATGTGTCGGCTATTGTGATTGTGATCAGCAACACTAACTATTGTCGCAGAGGTGAATTTTCTTTCTATTCTAGCAACAATGTCCTTTGCATTCGCATGTGCATTTGTATTTGTTTCTGTTGTTGTTTTGTTGTTTTGTTGTTTTTCACTTATTATTGGCATTCGGCCAGAAATTGCATACATTCCAAATGTAATAATTTCAAATTTATATTTGACAAATAAGTGAGTAAGTGTTGAAATGCATTTGGAATGTCCGACAAGTCATTACTACACATTCACTTAATCACCCCATTCAAACTTAAGCATAATGTGCGCATACATAAATTCATAAATTTCTCCGTAGCTGCTAATTCTATGAATTTCTATGAATGTTTGTGTATATTTCAACGAAATTAGGCCACTTTGGGCAGCACACAAAACATTTAGCACTACAAGTATACATACTTAATGGATGGATAAATGCGTATTGTTAGTTTTAATAGCAAATATATTATAATTATGTACATATATATTAATATATTAGTCACTTAGATGGTTGTCTTGCATTTATGTATTACAATATTAAATGTCTTGAAGTTAACACAAGTTCGAATTTGCTAACTAATTTCATATGTTTAATCAACATTTATACAGCAAAATTTTTTCGGAGCTTGTATACGAGTCTTTCGAAGCATATTTTAGTATTCCTGTTGTTATTAGTTTTTATAAAATTACTCAAAAACTTTGTATAAACAAGTTTAACTTAAATCTAAACTGTATTCTGTTTTGTAAGAAGTCTATGTTCGAAGTCTAGCTCATGCCGATAGTTGAGTTACTATTAAAATTGGGCTTAAACGCACTTCAAATCAAAGCTTATAATATAATTTGAGTGGCGATTAAGTAAAATATTAAATACCTGTCCTAAGCCTAGCTTCAACCAATAGTTGAGCTACGACCAATTCTGCTTCAAATCAAATCTTGAAAGATGATCTCATAATATAATTTAATTAGAGATTAAATTAAATACTAAATTCCTGTTCAAATATAACTGAAGCCAATAGTTTAAGTACGGACTTGCAAATCGAACTTTTTTCATGTCAAAATAAATATTTCATCAATCAGAGCTTGAAACCTCGAAACCATTACTGAATATATAATATTAACTGAGAGACTCGTAAATTATATACGAAATATGTAGTGAATATATATATGTGAAACGAGTTGTCGAAATTGTAAATTTTATTTGGTTATTCTATTAGTCTAATGTATTGTTTCATTGTAGACATCTGATCCTTATAATCTTCGAAGGAACTAGAAATAGTTAAAAATTCAACTTCGGACTTTTCAAATCCACTGCTGGTCAAATGGGAACAAAGTTTAATGCTTCTCCTATTGAGTTCCATCTCAGTAGAAGTAGGAATATTTATACCGGTCAGACAATTACGATGCCAAGCTCCACTTTCCTTCAGTAAGTATCTGTAGATTTTATAGAGAATTTCTAATGATGTTGGGTACTGCAGTAGGAAATATAAAAATAATTCATGACAAGTGAAATTGTTGGGGACTTGAAGGCAAAATTATGAACGAAATTCACCAAGCCCTTTTAATCCAATGGAAGTCAAGCAATAAGAAAAATTCCCTAGAACGGACAGACGAGCCTTAACGAAGAGTCGAGAGCAACTGGCGGTGTTGCAAACCGCTCTCACATGAGTACAATGAAAACAACTCAACAGAAATCTCAAGTAGTCGCCACTTGAGCATTTCATAAAATTTGGAGAAGCTTCGTCTTTCATTAAACTAAATAATTAAATTCAATTAAAACGTAATAAGAGCGGAAAACAGAGGGGGAGAGCGATGGAGAGTGAAGATGGGAATTCGGCTTGTCACTGAAAATTCATGCCATTCCACTTGATGGTCTTGACAGTGACTTGTTGATGTCATTACATTTGTTGTTGCTGTTGACACTTGTTGTTCTAACTGCTTAAGCTGCTTGTGTATTATGCAAATGGTGTTGTTGTTGTCGTCGTTTTGTGCAGGGTATGTAAGAAATGCTGGTACTTCTGTTCTGCTACTAGTATTCGGCCACCTAACGGTACACACCAATATTAAACACTGTTGCCAGCATGCATTTATACCCGAGTATTTACGAGGGTCCAAGCCCAAACAGCAGCCAACAGGCAACTAAAATCATTTATAGCCACATTTAGAAAGCAGCTTGTAGACACTTTTGAAGTGAGAAAGCGACAGAGTTTGATTTCTGTTCAGCATAGGCTTGTGTACTTGGAATATTTGAGTGTGTATGTGTGTGCATTGTTCTTGGCGTACTTTAGAAAACTTCAACACAACACAACACATTCAACACATTCAAATCTTAGCTTACATTGTTAATGAACTTTTAATGACTTTCATAAGTAAACAAACAAAATTGTAATGCCCACCCCTCCCATCTTCTCTCACACCTACACACATATACTTAAGCACATGCGCGATCAACTAACGAACTTCTACCGCAGCCTCAAGCAATGGCGCATAAATCCTTAATCGCACATCCCAACACCTATTATATATATATGGACATATGTATTAGTACTAAATATATATAACTATATTTATGTATGTATGCTGGCATCTAAGCTGAATCCACTCAACTTTGCTCAATCCACCAAACCGAAATGTTTGAGCTTTTTCAACCAGAGATGTTGCTCAATCCCGGCGATTGAAAGCGTTAAATTCCAAAAATCAAGACCAAGATTTAAGCCAAGCTTAGTTTTAGGATAACCTTAGATAGAAACTCTTGAGCCGCTTTAATTTAAGCTTTGTGACTTTATATTTGCATTTTAGCAATTAGCCTTACTCTTAGTTTCCCGAGTCTGTGATTATTTCGAACAGTTGAAAATTCTCATAATAAATATGAAGTTAGAATTCCAAATTTTGTGTTCATTGGGCTACCTAGATGTACAAATAGGTGCATATATTTAAGCTATAATTTTCTCTACACGAAGCCTAACGGTTTCAAGTGCGTTCAAACTATTTGACATCCGACACAGAATCAGCGTTGTGAAGTGTTATTAAAATGTGGCGTAATGCAGCATAAGCTCACGCACACACATACACACATACACACACTTAGATGTCCATGTATATAAACACGTTAAATGTGAACTTCTTAAGCTCCTGCTGGATGCATTACACTTACTCAGCCAAATAAAGCAACATTTAAGCAGATGTGCTTTATACGATACAATTTCTATAAAATTGCTGAGTACATAAATCAAGTTGTTAAACAAATAGTCACACACACCCATACACACATGCATACACATTTGTTTCAAGCTACATGAATGTCAAATTCTGTGTACATATGTATGTGAGTATTTAGTTAAGAGCGCATGTTACCATGTTTGGTTCATAGATTGACAAATTGACTGGAAAATATAGCAGCATGTTTCTGCAATATGATGTCGGGTATGACGAAAAATATATATGAAAACGATGCGGAAGTAATGAATATGGTGTAATGTGCTAACATGGTTGTATTTATATACATATTATATATATATATGTATACATAAATTCACACATATTCATACATAAACGGACCCTGATATATACGCTCATGCACATAAGTGTGAGTGCAGAGTTATATTTGTACTGATACTTCTGTGCTTGGATATTATCAAATATATGCAGAGTTGCATTTGGTCGCTTTCGAAAGTTTTTGTTTGCTTTCATCAACACTTCATTCAAGGGTAATGCAGCTTGCGACAAAAATAGCTTCTAATGGACGTAGTAATGACGCTAAAGATTTATCCAATAACATTATGTTGATAAATAAGTAATTTGGGGCTTCTTATAATATATATAATAATACTTTTCATGGTATCTCAAGATATCTTAACCACTAAACTTAGAATTTTTCCCCAAAAAAAGTTTGGTCTCAAATCTTTAAAGTCTCAAAAGTACACTCGATGGTTTGGAAATTGCCTGCTAAGGCCAAAAAAGTTTCTTTAATTTCGACTCGGGGATGTAATTCAAAGAGAAGTGGTTCATAAATATCACTTTAAGAATTTCTTAATGGAAGATTCTTTAAATATACAGAGCAAATTATTGGACTATTATGAAATGATGTCGGGATACCTTCTTCGAAGTATGAGGCGAAATACCGTTAGGATTCATGAATGCCATTCATAGTATAAACAATGCACATAATTTATTGAAATTTTCAGGATATTTTATAGATTTAAATATTTAAATATATATAAAAAAAAGAAAAAACATTGCGACGCCATATTGTTGGTCACAATCAGACTCAGCACTTTGCGTACATTCTCGAAGTCGCAATTTTCATTTCAAATCAAACCGGTTTGGAATTTACTTTGATTATATTTCTCTTTCCTCTATGAACCCAAATGCTATCTAAGAAAAGAAAGCGGAATTATTTACTAGTGTTAAAGCAAGAAATGGCAAAAATATATTTTTTTTTTTCTAATTTTTTGCAAAAACACATTATTTTAAGTGATGATAAAATACCGATTTCAGGTTCATATAGAAAAAGGATTAGTTTTAAAACTTTTCAAAATAGCGTGTGCGCAAGTTCAAAAAAAGTCGTTTTGAGAAAAACACGTTTGAAAAATTGTATCTGAAGGGGCTTGAGGAGAACTACTCACTTTACTGTCTTATAACAATAGAACGAGTTGTCATTTTCATTTATAATTTTTTTAACGTATCTTCAATAGTTTTACTAACAATTTTTGAAATAATAAAAAACATCTAACTCCATTTCCCCCCTTTAAACGTTAGGTGCTTAAAACAGCCTGTTGAATAAGGCAATCGTGGAATACGTTTTAACTTGAAAAGAAACATCACTGATTGATATGAATCAAGGGTTTAAATCATGACATCTGTCGTGCATACAGATTGTAGTATATAGCCTTCAGGTAAAAAATTAAAAAAAATTCTGTGCTATCAAGTTTATCATCATCAATAGTTCGAAGTCGACATAGCTATACATTTAATTATTAATATGTACCTAAAAAAAACGATAGGTTAGTTTTCGTTCGAATATATTATCTATTCGTTTCCGAATTTCTGAGTTCTTTTCAAAACTCCAAGTCGCGTATGAAATGACACTTGTTTCCTTATTTAATGCTGTCTTCAAACCAAAGCCAGCTGCACTTAATCGCTGCGGTCACGTGTATAAAGTTCGGCAAGCACATCTTTTTTGTGAGTGCAAGAGAAAAGAGGAGCTCTACTTGAAAAATACCAACGAATTAAAATCAGATACTCGTCAGGTCTTAAAAGACTGTCGTAAGCTCGTCGAATGAAACCAAGTTTATTTGGAAAAGTTAAAAATTATCAGATGATATAGAGCTTGAGAAAAAATGGCCTATTCGAAGGTGTTGCTTATGGCAACAGGACATAAATTCAATATTGAAGTGATAATTCGTTGCAAATCGATTTTTAAATAAAACTGCCACAAATTTCTTAGCTCGAAAATGACAATATTACGTCCCAACCTCTATATCTCGTAGTAGCTTATCCGAGGAGTAATGCAAAGTTAAGTGGCTCTGCTATTCGGTATAGCTCTGCTATTCGACCTGATCCATGTTGTTCTTAACTTTAAAGACGTCGTTCGGTCACGGCTTATATGACAGCAGGGACTCATTTTATTTAAACAGTCTACGACAAAACCGGTTATCTATACTCCTCAGTTTCGAACTCTTGCGTCCATTAATTCTCCTACGGAATAAGGCTCTTATGCGGATGTGTGGACGATAATACTGTGAAATGTCGAAATCTTGTGGATCTCTGAAATGGTTGTCTAGACCTCTGCTGGTAAAGTGTTCGTTTTTTTTAACTAAATCGGACTTCAAGATTGTAGCAACTAAAAATTTAGAGGTCTGAAGAGCCGCGAAGCCTAATTAAGTGGCACAAATTTAATAGTTGCTGCCAAAGTTACTAATTCATCGCTTAGGAAAGCTATAATTAATTTGGCCTACAAAACCATTTAGTCAATACTTTCCTTGCATTATTTAATACATTTTTAGCGTGTATGAATAGTTTAGTTTCCGATGTATATGTACATATATATTATACGTATGTATGAAATGTTGCATGTAGGTATTTACACTTGTATAATTTGACACGAACATGCAACTTTCATGCACATTAAACAACACAGCGCATTGCAATTAGAATCAGCATCAAGGTTGCGCACAATTTGCTGTAGTTAAGTGGAAAACATATTCATTTGCTATATACATATATGAATGTTTATTCCAGCGTGGGGGTATTGAAAAGAAATTATTTCGTTTGCTGATTAAAAATCTCTTTGCAAGCATTTACTTTCGATTTTGTTTTTTGTGCTGGAGTTTTTTGGTTTGTCTTAGAAAAGGAGCTGCGGGAGCGATGTTTTCTTTTCTCTGTTTGGGTACTTCGATTCGAACCGAAACCGTCAAAATCACCGCTTGCAAACTATGCCTAATTCACAATTTATTGATTTTTGCAAATATGTACTCTTTCACAGGATACAAATCCAGCACTTCCAGGTTACATAAACCGACTGACATCTAACTTTTTGTAATTTCATTAAAGCTTGAAAGTTATGGAAATTTACAACCAATGGTTACAATGAGATCATAAAAGGCAAGAAAATAATCGCCAAAGTATTTGGAGAACTGTCCAATATGCTTACGCGTAACTGCAGTCATCTTCAATATAATATTTCCAATTATTTTCAACAACGTAGTGCGCGATATAGTAACTTAACAAATCTATGTGCGAAGATACCGAAGATAAGTCGTCCCAGTAGGTTCAATCACCTCCTTACATTTGTTGAATAGGTAAGTAACTACCTAGCATAAACAATTTCATAGGTTGTCATATATAGACCTGTGAAGAAATTACTGTTTAAGATCAACATTATAAGCTTATAGAATAGAATAGATAGAAGTGCAAACGAATGTGACCTGTGACATATTGCTTCCCCCTCTACGATGTTCAAAACATTCAGGAATTTTCCTTTTTTGAAAAAAAAATTTATTAATTCGTTTACAGAAATCCTCATTCGATATTATGAGCTTTTGCTAACGCTTCTTCGAATCGACGAAATACTTCTAAATCTCGATTTTTGGGATAGTCTTTAGCTCTTTCTGAGATGCGCCTTTAATGTCATCGTCAAACGACGGCCCTTTAAGGTTCTCTTAAATTTTTGGAAATAGGGAAAAGTCACACGGAACCATGCATGGCGAATATGGAGGCTACGACATCGTTATATTATTGATTTTGGTCAAGAATTCACGAACAAGCAACGAAGTTTGAGCAGAATTAAGCAAAAGTGAGCAAAAGCCATGAATTGTTTTCGCACAAATCCGGGAGTTTTTTTCGGATTGCTTCACGCAAACGACGTCGAACTTGTAGGTAGTACTCCTTATTGGCCGTTTGACCTTGAGGCAAGAATTCGTGATGCACTATGCCATAAAAGTCGAAGAACACAGTTTACGTTATTTTCTGAACACACCTCGTACTCACAGAATCTCATCTAGTCCCAGCACTCTAAATTCTGGAGTTATGGGTCCGGAATTTCACTCCTGATTTCTGGAGAGCGCTAGGTAAACAAGAAATAAGTGATCCGGTATTTCTGTTTCCATGTAGTAGAGGGGATAGTAGTTTCAAAAGGATCCGCCCACATAGTGTACATATCTCCTGAGTCTGCAGTGGGCGGAGATATAGCCACCAGTATCCTTTCTTTATCGCTAGAGTGGTTGATAAATTGTTTGAGCATTTTTAGTAAAAAAAATTTTTATCCTTAGTAAAAATTTATCTTAGTACACACGAGTAATTTTTTTGACCTTTCTACCCTTTCTGCTTTGCGGAACTCCTCCTCCGTCGTTAGAGACACACTGCATAAGACGACTCTGCATTGATAGACCAGCTGTGCTTGTGATATCTCTCTTCTCAAAACAACAACAACATTTTCTGTAATTCGATTACTTCGAAACTAAAATTTAATTTTTGCAAAGAAATTTTGTTTTTCCAATAACAAATTTTACCAATGTGTTGCAAATCAAAGTTCACCTGCAGCAAAAGTAAGGAAGTAAATATCAGACCAAAATACAAAAAATAATATTGAGAAAATATTTCCTCGAGTAGGTCATACATAGCTCCGATTACAGTTATTGGAGCAGAAGAAAGTCAATTTTCGTAAGAAATTTGTCATGCAAAAAACAAACAAGAGAATTTAAAAACAAAAACAAAATAAATGAAATATACGCTAGGAATTCTTTGGATACAACCTTGCTTTGCTTTTAATACAATCTCAAAGAGAAGATTTCGTTTTTCTGCTGCATAAGAGCTGCCGCTGAGTCTTTGGAGCGCTGTCATATACCAAAGAGAATGTTAAACAATTAATGCGAGAGAAAGTAAGCGTGTTGATTTGTGTGTGTGAGGGTGTGTTTGCCTGTGATTGCGTGCTTAGCAGTGGCTTAAAGGATCACTCCTGCTAAGCGTTGCATCCTTATATGCATTTGTGTATGTATGTGTGTGTTTAAATGAATCAAGGAAATCGAAGGCAGATATGCATGAGACGACAAACGCCAAAGCATTGACTTTATTGTGATATGCAAATATCAACATTTACACCGCACACGCATATTTGAATACATATGTATATATATTTCTGTATATGTATATATTTTTGGTGTATATTGCAACATATGTTTCCAGCTTAGATTGACTGCAAATATTATAAAAATTGTCCTATATATACATATCGACATTCAAATACACACAAACATACATATGGCATTTGTGCGTAAATGTCTTTAACGTTATGCTATTTGCACATTATATGCATGTATATATATGTATTCACTCGTATATGTGTTAAGCCATGCCTGTAGTGTGCTGTATTTTATATAACTGAACACATATGTGGCAAGCTGCAAATTCTAATTAAATTCAATTCCACATATCTAAGCGTAAATTTCGTAATTAAAAGCTGAGCTCACTTAATCTGCTCATAAAGCGCAAAGAAATGGTTTGTGGCAAATACTCATTTGCATACATATTTACAATTGGAAGTATGTAACTCTGTTTGAACACATATGTTTATATAAGTATTACAGAGTAAACCCAGTAGAGAATTTCTCGACTATTACGATTGGATTTTGCATTGGAAGCTGTTACATTTTAGTCAGGTATAACGGTAAAAGAGACACTTCCAGTTATTTTCCATTAATATAGAAGTAAAAAAATAATAAACCTCATTAAACTCATTGAAATAATCTGCAAAAGAACCTTTAATTGAGTAGTGATAAGTTAATTGATAGAACACTGCATCCATATGTACATAATTAAATGAAAAACTCTTCCTAAAAGCTTAGGAAATTTTTAGCTGGGAATGATCCACGAGCATGAACAAAGGAATTGTTTCAAAAACAACTATTCAACATTGACGATAATATTTGAATTCAGTTTCTGCTAGTCCATACTAGTTGGGCAAGACTCACTTCATATGCGCGTGAACGATGTCGAAAAAAACATAACACCGCAAGATGTATTTGCCAACTATTCTCCTCGTGGAAAAATCGTTATTTCAGATATCGTTAACTCGAGATGGAAAGTTTCCCGATAGCATAGACTTATAAATCAATTCACACTTACTCTCCGCGCTAATGTGGATTCAACGGGCAATGTGATAAAGTACGTCTGTTTGGATTCAAATTTCCTAAAGGGTATGTCCAAATAAAGTATGGGGTTAACGTATATAACATTGTAAAGAATTACATGCCACAAAATATGTGCTTTAATTCCAAATACAATGAAGAAATGTATTATTTTTCTAAATCCCCTTACATAAGGGTGGTTGATTTGAAGAGGGACTGAAAATCGATTTTCTCAACATTTATTCTCAGTTAAATTTGGAATAAGCGTAGAAGGTGAAGATTATGCCGCTTGTAGAGAGCTCCGGAAGAGACATTCATTTGAGAGTACTAGTCCTAAAATAATCTAATGGAAGAATTGGGATTCCTATGTGGTAGACATATCGGGACGTACTTATCTTCAATATAGACCAATAACAGTCTGCTCATTTGTTTTTAAAACATTTAAAATTGTGGATACCCTAATATTTTAACATGCGATGTATACCACTCGCTTTCTTAATTTTCCTCTACACTTCTTCCACCTGTCATAATCTCTTCTAAGTGGCTGTACCTAAGTGGCTGCATTAGGTTTATCTGTATTTGACGTGCTAAGTCAACCTTCTTAAGTCCTTCACACATATGCTTATAAATGTGTACGTATGTAAATTATTATAAAGAACACTGACAGTGACTTAAAGTGGTGGTGAGTGGCTTAAGAAATTGTTGCCATAAAACAGTAAGTTTATGAAGAGTTTATATTATATTCATTCCATTAGTTCCATGATTTGCAGATACTCTATGTATTGAATTAAATTATTTTTTTTATAAAAGAGTTAAGATTAAGTAAGACTTTTTCATTTTTGCTTGATCTAATTTTGTGGTTTTCTTTTTACATATCAATCTTTGGATATTTGAAAGAGTTCATAGATTCTGTAAATCGATATATTTTATGGCGAGAAAAGTCTTAATTTCCATCACCCTAAAAATACATACCCAACACCATGTGAATGGTTTTTTATAAGAATTCGAGAAGCGGTTTCCTTACCTGAAAATATAGAATATAAATATTAAGGTTATTCGTGATACTAGGTTTATTGTACTAACAATTTAAAATTTTTGCAACTTTTTAACAAAAATTAATAAAATAAGTGATATTAGGTTAATGATTACCGTAGTGTATACTATATTCACACATTGTTGGAATGTAAAATATAATGAAAAATATATTAAAGATGACTGCAGTTTTGAATTTTTGTGACTATTAATAATGAACTGTTTCCATTTGTTTCCGGGCCGACCAAAGAGCTCTCTTAGTAAAAACAGAGAGGTGTGCCAATGTGGCTAAAGCAAAGATGAATAATCATGATTATCTCTCAAATAGCTGCCACAAACAGCGTCGGATAAAATATGTAACGTTGAGGCTAAAACGACTGTGTCCAGTTGGATACAGAATGGAGAGTTTCCTCTTAGTCGTTCGTAAACTTCTGCAGGATACTACAATAAGTATTATACAATTCATCTGCATTAATACTGCATTATTAAAAAGCCTTGCTATACATGTAATACAAATAACTATTGTATGTACTTAGAAACTTCAACAACTAAGTTACTTACTCGATGTTATCTGGATTACACAAGCAACTGACTTATACCTCGAACAATGTCTGGTTATCCATGTAACTACCCACATCTCTAATATGAAAGAATTATTCTTCTTCTAAAAGAATATGTATATATTTTTTAATGTTTTTAAATAAAAACCTAAATTATTCAAGATCAAGTTCAGTAAAAGTCAAACATTGCAAACGCGGCCTGTATAATTAAAAGTTTTATAAAGTAATATAAAATTCTATTATTCGAAAAAATTAAGGTTGATACCTTAATAGTCTTATGAGTACTCTCTATTGTACTCACTTCAAATCGTTGCATTGGAGCTTATTGACAATTTATTAAATTAAATATTAAATTCTAATCGAGCAATTAGTCAATTGCTCTATTGTAAGATAAACTGAGAAAAAATAGAGGTTAAATTGTGGAAATTCTCTTCAATAAATTGTATTGTACCTATAATTACTATTTGTATTAATTTAAATATATTTTTCAATAAATATGACGTTAATTGAATGCAATTTGTCATATCATTACTTAGCTCAGATAAAAGTTCAGATAATTCCCTAATTTCGCAAATTAATATTTGCTAATTGACTAAATTAGGAGAATATTTGAATGTTAATTAATGTATTTATTTTTTATTTTTTGAAGAGTAATTTTCGAATATAAAAATTAATAAATTTAAATGAAAAAATTTTATAAAATTTATACCAAATAAACTGATATATTTAAGCTAAGCTGAATATGAAGCGAAACGGTTAGGAAATACATGTATATTTCAAGCTCTCTCAATTCTACCGCCAACTGTAAGATTTTTTATATCATCTTTGAAGTATTAGGCATAGATTATCTCCCGAACATTTAAATAAATATATTAATTTTTGTTTCAATATGAATTGCTCATATTAACTCTAAATTTATTTTGTAATTATATAAGCAATTTATGAGTCTCTTTGTAAAGCATAAAGCATAACTTCATATGTATGTATAAGATTTCATATATGTATATGCTGTATGCCATTCACATTTAAGATGATTCATTAATTTAAAGGTTGCCTGAAAGCCACACATAACCTAATGTATTGTGTAATGGGCAC
Source organism: Bactrocera minax (assembly GCA_021498325.1). Taxonomy (NCBI): domain Eukaryota; kingdom Metazoa; phylum Arthropoda; class Insecta; order Diptera; family Tephritidae; genus Bactrocera; species Bactrocera minax. The sequence continues at coordinate 4,338,045 of JAKEEE010000011.1, read as the reverse complement.
ACTTAGCTCTTAAGATGTAGACATTTGTACGCATAAAACTTTAATCCGAAGGTGCACATACATACGTTTTTATGTGTGCGTGTGTCATTGTGCGCGCTTAAGTGTGTAATTTATCATCTTTACACATGGCAATTTAGCGAATTATTTATTGCACGAAAAGGTCTGCGTTGAAGTGTAAACGGGTAACGATGTGCACATATGCACACACATATACATTCATAATTGTGAAGCACAATTTATCTCGCATAAGCTGAATGATGCTCGCAATACTTGGCGGTTGGGATTATAAATATTTTGCAAATGAAATACACGTGCATGCAAATATGAACATTAAAATGGCGCCGATCAGTTTATTTGCGAGTAAAACAACGTTACCGAGCGCCCTCAGTGGGTAACTATTATGCTGGGTATGCCTTGAACTCAACTTTCACCACTAACAGTTCTGGTATTTATCATATATTATATGATATAATTAATTGACAGTCGGATATTCTGGAGGTCTATAGTCGAGGCGAGGAACAAAAGGCTTCAGTCCAATGTTTCGTTGTCTTAATCCCTAGTATTTATAAGAGAATAAAGATGGTAGAAAAATAGTAGATAAAGCAAACTTTTGCTACAATTAACGATTTTGTATCATTTTATATCATATTTTGTTTTGTACCCATCACTTCTGGCAGATTTGTTTAGAATCGAAATGCAGATCAGTACTGAAGTCCGTAGAACTCTTTAGCAATGATTCGAATGAAAGGATTGGAGGAAGCATCTACTACTGTGAATCTCAAGATCTTTGCTATATCATATATTTCAAGATCGCTCCTCTCTCCGAACTGGAAATAACAACTTAAAGCTGATTGGTGTTAAATGGGTTTTCAGGTGGAGCAACTGTCTGTTCTTTGTTTCCTTACTTCAATGATGAAGAAAACAGTACGAGATATATAGCAAAGGGTATAGTAAAAGACAGACCAACTGCTATAATATCCGCATAATCAGAAACGGACTTAATTAAGATTTATCTTGGTTTCTTAAAAAAAAAGGCCAAATGTGTTTGGTGCAGAAAGTACTCATTGTCTTAATCAGTTTATGCTTGGGTCATGGTAGTTAGTGAGGGTCTGATTTTCATCTTTCTACTATCTCAAAACTCGTAATAAACTTCTTTGATCCCCACTTGCAAATAATATTCCTGACAACTATGGTATATTGCGGGTGAACTCACCATGATAGTTCGGGTTAGATCCCTTGGAAAATTTCGTTGGAATTTTGGTAGTTTGAAAGTTTGGTTGATTACTTGAAGACTGTTGCTTAATGATTTAAGCTTGATTTAAGGTCGACTCTGATCGAGGCTGAATCAGATGCGGTCATCCAAGTTAGTCAAGCAAGCCAACGAGCAGCTCCCAACTTTAATCTGGTTTCTATGACCAGTAATTTGACTAAGGCAGCTGTAGTAAGTGATGGAAATATTCCATTCTCTTTTGCTATATTTTCTAGAATTTGGTAGCATAACATTTTTAAATTCCATGCAAGAGCTTCCAAAGGATCCGAGGATCATAACAAATGCTGAATATTTTTAATATCAATAATATGTGCAATTAAGAGGAAAGTAATGCTATTAACAACTCGAAAATTCGAATTACAAATAATAATGCATTCGCCCTTTACCGTTATTAAATAAAATATATAATGTAAGATGTAAATAATAGAACTTTAGAAAAAATTTCAAATTTTTCAAATTCTCAGATCCTCAACTTTTTTTGTTATATTCCCGAATATCAAGAAATGACTAGTTTCGTGTTACAAAAATATCTCTCATATTGATGGGGTGACTTCCCAGTAAACTCAATAAAACAGCAAGCTACTCCACAGCAGAGCACGTCCGAACACCCATGGCGTATGATTAACAAATCGAATTGACCAGAACGCAGCGCTGCCGGGTAAAGGCATTTAGGCAAAGCATTTCTCACGGTAGTACATTTGTACACATATATAAGTTTATTTATACATATGTTTAACTATATTTATGTGTGCACGCATTTGTGTATGTACATATGTATGTATGTTATAGCTGATTCGGTGGCGTTTAGCTCTTGCCATTGTCCAGCGACGCGTGTGATTCAAAGTTATTTAGTGAATAAAGGTGCTCAGTGGGATATAATGGAGCAGAACACAGCTGCATATATGTATTTATATAGTTTATATTTGTCATATAGGTAATCACATTAAGCTCTTTTAGTTAGGTAATAATGATGTAATCCTTATTTGTTGTTGTTTTTAGCATCTTAAGCGCTCGTTTTATAGCACAAAAATACTAATTTGCTGTGTCAGCACGTACACACACAAACCAGCATTAAATATTTATATATATAACGAATTTTTTGTGAGTAGAGTAACTCAAAATCGCTTTACCGTTGCATACCTTCACATAAATACTCATTTGCATTATATACTTATTGCACACACTCACCTTGCATATGAAATTCTATGTGCGTATGAATGTGTGTTTGCGCTGACTACGCTAACGCTTCGTAATCGCATTTGGAAAGTTTGGCCATTTCATGTTTTTAATGCCGGAATATGCGAAAATGTGCAAATGGCATGTTGTGACCACATAAGCTGACTTTGTTATTAGGAATTAATAGCGATGCAAAGTCAAAAAGACAGCTTAAGCCTTAATGAGTTCACCAACACACACGCAAACCGCCTAAATTTGCGCGTAACTATATAAATATTTTTACACACACACACTTATACAAGTGAATTTATACAGCGAAAAAGGTAAAATAGATAGGTAGAATAGGTACCTATATAACGGTATTATCGATACGACCATACGATAATATAATTTGTTGGTGTTATGAATGGGTGGAAAAACGCATTACAAAATAATGACCAACTCAGGATTATTATGTTCTGCTAATATAGTAATATAGTATAGTATAGTATAGTAATATAGTATTATGATTACTTATACAAATGGCTTTTAGCTTTTGTGAACGTATTCGTTGTGTGTACAGAACTGCAATTTTGTGGGTCCGAATGGTAAATCACTTAATCATCTTAATCAGTAAAAACCTACCACTGAAAAGTATCTGATCACATAGGCTTCTCAATTATATTGCAGTAAGTAGTAGATACATATTTAGCCGTCTTGATCATTGTAGCGTAAGTTCTGCTGTTCTGCTTATTTTGCCGCATCACCACTATAAAATCACAAGGGTAGTCAAGTACGGAATAATTGAACAGGCAGCCTATTAGTTACTTTTGCGTCTTGCAATTTGGAATTTTAAATATCAAGTCCTTCTTCAGTTGACTTTTCTAATACCCAATAGGACACATTTGAAAATTGGTCCAATTTTTCCTACGTGAACTGGAGCACCTAGCAACACTCAATTTTAATTTAATTGTCAATTAATTTAATTAGTCAAAAATTTTATTTTAATTAGTCAATTAGTCATAATAGCTATTTGCTTAATTTAGTCAATTAGCAATGAAGTCGAAATTTTACTTGCTAATAAGAAGAGTAGGATTGAAAGACCCATTGCATATATTTCTTACTAATTTTCAACAATTCTGAAAAGAGCTTATCGAAACTTTCATTTTAAAAAATCTAACAAGAAAATTGCTGCTCTCGGCTTTTTCAAGGGAGCTTTTTTTGAACTTCTTTTCAAAGAAGTCCACTTATTTATCAAAAAAATCATAAAATCATGATTCCATTAATGACGCTGGCGCTGACGCTGGCGCTGACGCTAAAATCGCTTACAATAACAACAATACCATAAATCGTCTAAAAAAGAAAGATACAAGATTGCAAGAGTTCATCAAATCCTGATAAATGTTAAGTCCTCACTCTAACCCATGGTTCTCTCTCGGCAAGCAAGATGAACAACACAGACAGAAAAATTTGGACAATTTTGCGCGGCCTCCAGCGAATGCTGTCTTTTAAACACCATTTCGTGTATGTAAGTAATATCTTATACGAAAGTGCACGAAAAGTTGGAAAAGTCCGCGCTCGTGCCGCCAGGTAAATGAGAATTTCCACTTTCCCAGCGACTTCCGCGGGTGCCTTTCTGCACTGCAGCTCGTCATGTATCCCGTATCCTCCACTCTCGCCCCTCTTTCTCTTGCCTTATTCCTTTCTCATTTTAATGAGCCCTTGTGTTTTACACAGCCATACCCCCAGCTGTCGCATAATTTTTCACAGAGATTTTCACCATAATTGCATAATTTGTATTCAATTCTGTCAGCGGCGTAAAACGCTCACCAAGAAAGGCACCAACAACAACCGTATGAAATGGAAAAAAAACTGCAGAAAATAACAACAGCACCACCAGCAATGAGCTGACGAACTTTATTACAGCTGACTGCTCATATAAGCACCCATATATAATATATAGCCACAACTACAGGCACACACGTTTGCATTAAATATTTTGTGTCGTAATACGCGCATAGCCCATTGCATAAACATTCTAACACACCAAGACAAAACTATCCGAAGTTACAGTGAGGGTATTCTTTATGTGCCAACCGCAAACTCGAAAATAAGAGTTAATCCATATTTCGGTCGGGTCGTAATTTTTACGTTGTAGCTGCCAAAAATACTCCTTTACGTGCTGCTTCTTAACAGTATGTTAAACATACTTTTTATTGCCCCACGTATATTTGTACTCATTCCGCTTTGTTATTGCCTCCTTTTTTTGTTTTTTTTTCATTTTTGAAGGCAAAAACCATTTCGGCGTCATTATCCTGTGCCTTTTTGTTTGTTCAGTATTATTTTATATCATCCCATCATTTATGTCCTCTGTTGCAAAATATATTTGTAGCACTTTATTGGAAAATTTTCAAAACTCGACTTTGAGTGCTTATTTTATTGCCAAAATATTTTGAACTGGTTACGTATGTGAGTATGCGTAAATTTTTATATTATAGTAGAGCAGACAGCCAAAATTTTGGAAGCAGATGCTAAAAGAAAGGATACGGAGGTCTAAATACAAAACTATTTTCACCGCTAGACGGTGTTGAGTTCGCATTTTTATTCGCAAGGAATAATACTTTAGTACAAATTTATTCAACAGACCTCACCACCCATCAATTTGGTTCATACATGACTTATAAAAAGATTCCAATAAAGATCTTTGGAGCTCTGTTTTTTTTTAAAGAAGTCATTCAAAAGTTTTTGTCTCTTCTGATAATCTCTTGGGATAGTCGCGTTTCAAAGACCGCTTCAAATACCATCCGTGGTTTTTTAAGTGCTCAGAAAACTATTTTCTCTAATATTTTGGCACTTTAACTATCGTATTGGGTCGGATAGATAGCATACAATTTTTATGCCATTTTCATTTAGCTAATCAATTCTCAAAGCAAGAAATTCGACCACCCATGAGGGAATTTATGTAGCATTTAAAACCATCTCTATCAACCTTTCACTTTCCATTCAAAAATAAATCAGGAGATATGTCACCTTTCGACATGTGTTTAGAACAAAAAGTAGGGTTATGATTTAGAGCAGTTTAAAATCGAATTTGAAACTACATTTCCAACGGAAAAAGAAACGTAGAAGTATTTTATCATTTATTGTAGCCGAGATATGAAGTGAATGTGGAAAGTAAGGATAAGCTGAACGATTATATATGATTGCTACATCTTGAAACTGCCTTAGACCGTAATTTTCCATTGAGAAAATAAAAAGTTAACGTATCTTGGCTATATTTTTAAACTATAGAACTGGAGTTTTTAACATAGTAACTGAACTGTCAGCTTGTAATGTCAAAATTTGGAATATATTTCTGACTTGAAAAACCTTCTCTTTAATTTCATCAACTACTCAGAGCTATCTTGTAACTTTTTGTGAAATTTACATAATTTTGTTAGATATAGCTTATAAAAAATGTTTATAGCAAAAACAATAAGCATGCACGAAATAAGTGTTTAAATTGTATGCAGTGAAATGTGTTTAAATTGAAGACTTTTCGAAGATTTTCTAGTAGTGGTCAACTTCCAAAATAAAGTATAACCATAAAGAATTGTTTTTCATTGGTAATTATTAGGTGCAAGACAACTTTTATTACAAAGATGATAAAAATTATAAAGGACATCTTTCAATATCACTAGTATTTCGAAATTGTATAACACAGTTTTGGTATTGTTATCAACTGGTCGAAGTTAGTTGAATTTTCGAAAATTGAAGTTAAAAATTTGCATTATATTAAACCAAAATTATTTCTTCATTCACTCATCCATCTTCATTCTATGGGCATAATTCATATATTTCATATATATATTCTCATTTTATGGTATGAATTCAGCCAGCAAAATAAGCTGTATATTTTTCAACCCAAATTTTGCACTGCACTTTGCCATAGTCACCCTAAAATGTTGCTTTATTCGTCATTTTTATGCTTGGTATTACCATTAATGACTACACTGCGTATACGCAACATTTTCTATGTTAATGGAATGGCAAGCAAAATGCGTAAAACGAATAAACGAACGTACTCAAATAGCAACTAAGTATGTTTATGGTATAGTGGTTCATATATGTATATATATGTGGTATATATACATGTCTACATAAGTGTGTCAGGTATATAAAAAAACAGAAAATCTATTTTTAAGACACAAATTACCGTTGTTGGTTTACAATTTGAGTTCTTTGTACGGCTAATCCATGCGCATAAGCATGCTTAATTACACACGTACACATATGTATGTACGTTATTTCCTGTGTACTCAATTTTCTGCGCTTAACTTAATTACACTGACGCAAAGCACTTCTTCCAACTTTCTTCCGCGCTAAAAATTTGATTTTCCAATTTCTTTTTCTTGTTATACTCTCGCAACATGTTCCTACAGAGTATATTCGGTTTGTTCACCTGACGGTTGTTTGTAACACCTACAATTAATCGAGTTAGAATAGACATATATATATATATATATATATATATATATATAAATGATCAGGATGATCCGTCCATCCGTCCGTCCGTCCGCCAGCACAGCGATAACTTGAGTAAAAATTAAGATATTTTGATGGAACTTGGTACACGTGTTCTTTGTCACCGTAAGACGGTTGATGTTGCAGATGGCGTAATTGGACATCTGCCACGCCCACAAAATGCCATTAATCGAAAGCAGGTAAAATGCTATAACTAAGCAGAAAATTAGGACACAAACGTGTTATTTGGTATAGGATTCTAGTAGGGTGGGGCATCTGTGGGTAAAATTTTTTGTAAAAGTGGGTGTGGGCCCGCCTACCAATAGGCTTAATACACATATCTCGGAAACCTTTAAAGCTATATCAATCAAACTTGCCCCGACTGAGTTTTTCTATCACTTCCTCATATACTGAGAAAATTAGTGAAATCGAATAATAACCACGCCCACCTCCCACACAAAAGTTATCTTGAAAACTACTAAACTCGCTGAAGGAACACGTTACAAACATTAAATTTTGCAGAAAATCTTATTTACGGAATACGGAAGGGCTGCATAGGAAACCGTGTAAAGTTTTGATGATGGGCGTGGCACCGCGCACCTTTAGGTAAAATCCCATATCTCAAGAACGCCATAACCAATTTCAGATTAATTTCGTATGTGTCATTACATTTTAATTTTTATATCACGCTGTGAAAATAGACGAAATCGGATAAAAACCACGCCTACTTCTCATATAACCCAATTTTAAGTTTCATCTGATCTTTTCACTTTCAAGTATAGTAGTATATGAAAATCTAATTTTGTACAAATAGTGCTTTCGAGATATGCCATCTCAAGCGTAGACGAAATCGGATTATAACTTTTCAAGCCACCAGATACCCAATATTACGACATCAGTGCCTCTATCTGACTTTTTGCCGAAAATATCGGGAAATCTGCAAGATATTGTAATGAAATTGGAAAATTATCTTTCCATGATAATAGTGCTAGCCGATAGTGGATACCATGTGCTCTGGTATCGAAAATGAGGAAAATCGGGTAAATACTTCCCCTTAGCCCCCATATTCCTAATTAACGTATTTTCAACTTTCCGGTACTCTTTATACCATATATAACGGTCAATATATGAGTTATCTCTTTGAAATTCAGAGAGCGTCTCTTTCTGATAACAGTATGTCCATGTGCTTAAAATGGATAAAATCGGGTAAGCACTTCCCCTAGCCCCCATATCCTAATATACGGATTTTCAGCCTCTGGGTAGACTTTATACCATATTTTTCGTTCAATATGTAATATATCTTAGCAAAATTAAGTGAACGTGTCGGATAATATATAATATATATCGGAAATACCATAGTTAACTGCTGAAGATTATCCCCACTCCCATATACTACATATAATGATTTTCGTTATTCTAACAGACTTTATGCCGAATATGTCGGTCATTGTGTGAGTTACCTTCACAAAATTGCGTGAAAGCATGTTCCCTAATATACTTTAATAATGAAAAGAGTTAATGTGGTCAGTGCAGATCTTCCTCTATCCCAAAAATGCCCGATATAAGAATTCCCGACTTTCCATCTGACTTTAAACCGTTTATGTTGGTCAATATGTGTGATATCTCAATGAAATTAAGTGGACATGCTTTCTTAAACACAATGTGATTTCGCGCTAAATATGAAAAAAATCGGTCTAGACCATGGTCTAACCCGCTTATTCCCAGTATAATAATTTCCTTTTCTCTGGTTGACTTTTTCCTCATGTATCTAATATTTTCAATTAAGCCACTTTGGTTGAGTTTATATCGCATATAACGCTTTTGATAATTATTACACTCAATTTGGTAGATTTTAATATAAATATCTCTGACACGAAGCAAAATATAACAATAAAAGTATATGAGTCTAATAATATAATATAAGTATAAGGCCTGTAATATAAGATAATAAGATACCACTTCAACTTGCAATCATAGTAATCTTCGAATAATTGACAATTTTGTCGAGTAATTTAATATAAAGTTTTGCCAGCACTTGAAAGCATATCCCCGCCTCTGATCCTTGCACATTGCGAGAGTATAAAATGTTCGGTTACACCCAAACTTAGACCTTCCTTACTTATTGAATATAATTTTTTTACACGAATTACTTGTGCATACAGTAACAATTTTCGAACACTTAAAATAATACTCCTACTTTCTTCTTTCTTCCAAACCCAGTGCAGGTCGTCATTCGTGTCTATTTTGCTGGCAGTCACACAACACAGCCACCGATTTCGCCAACTTATACGCATACATTTATGTGGTTGATTGGTGGTTGATTCTTATTAAATCTGGATACTCATGTTTTGTAACTTGTAAGCCCTACTCTTCTTCTTCTCCGCCGAGTCATGCGTCTTCCGTGTCGCCACAACTTCTGACGCATAATTTTTCTTATGGAAATTTTTCAGCGCCAATAATTTTGCTCGTTAAATATAATTGTTTATACTTCTACACACACATAACCATATGTATATTTGTGTTCGCTTGCATGCGTGTGTGTGTGTTTATTTAACAGCGGAATTTCGGTCTCTTGCCGTGTTCGTGCCAACTTTGTTCGGTTTGTGTTGTTAGTGGAAGTTTTCTATTTAATTGTTTTTTTTTTTCTATTTTATTTCCAAGAAGTTTTTATTTTAGAATAATGCGTAAGATTTTGTAAATTATGGCAATGACGTTCCTTACAGTCGAGAGCGAAGTTCTCTTTTGAGTTCAACTAATTATATTCACGGTTGATTGTATTCGAATTATTAACAAAAATAAACCAAATGGAAAAATCTAAAACCCAATTAACGGAGAATTACCTTTAATCTTGAATTAAAACTAAATTAATGATATTTCTTTATAAATTATTAATTATTTAAGTATTTATGGATTTAGGTTCATAAGAAAATTAAGAAATCAAGGAAATAAATTAAGTAGGGCCTTCCGATTAGGAATGAAGATTAAATACTATCGGAACTTATACTTATACAGCACACATATTTATGTGGCATCTTTACATATATGCAATATATAAATTACCAAAATAAATGTGACTTCAAAAATTCTCTATTTATCGGATTAATAATGGATTAATTAATGTAACCTATACATATTTACGTATGATAAATCGATAGTGCCATATGTTTAAATGTATTACGAGGCGTTTATTACATGAAGGTGATTGATTTACAGACTAATGCATGGTTTCCCGTCGAATTAAATGCCAGTAGATTGAGAATGTCACAATTTCGATTGCTTATTTTTGTTTCTCATAGAAGAAAATCATTCAACTCGAAATATTAATATAAATAAATCTTTAAATATTTGAGGCTTCACGAACTTCAGCTTTCAAGCATGCTTTAAATTGAATTGAAACTGGATCATGTGTACGCACTTGAAATAATGAAGAATAGGGTCTACTGTTAGGCAAATTGTTAATTTGTTATTACATTTACATGGGTGACTTATGCTTAGCATAGCCACACACCTCATAAACATTCATTAATCACCAAAAAGCATAAACCGTTTGTAAAAATTTGAACACATAGAAAACAAGAAAAAATTTATAAGTGCATATTGAATATATGAATATATATATATTATATAATATATATAATATTGAATATATATTTGCAATAAGTATGAATGTAATTAATCATCAAACTCGATAATCTGTACATTTTTATGCAGTCTGATTTCCAATACTACAGCGTACCTACTTGAAGATTAGTGTCGAGCACCATTAATTAATCCAATAGGTGGCACTGGTGTATTATTCCAGATAAAATATTGAACTTATTAGATAATGGACGCTGTGAAGTTGCCACAAAAAGGTTACCTCATGCAGATTGCAAGTATCTGCTGTGGAAGATGGAGATAAAGAGCTTATTTTTTTGTGCTTAAAGCTTAAAAGTATTTGTCTCTACTAACCATATTGAGTTTAATGTAAAAGCTTTAGTCTTTTGATCTACTCCTTTGTTGACCGATCTTATTTTTGATGCTGAACTATCTTAACTGAAACTGTATCGTTTTTTACTAAAATAATTCATTTTGAAGAGCAGATATTTTTTAGATATTATTGAAAGTATTTTAAGCCGAAAGCTCTTCTAAGCTTCAAAGAAAACGAAAATCCTTCCTGTTTATAAGCATTTTCCTACTCGAACTTACCAACAATATTCGAAGACTTACGTTTTTCTATAAGCAGCGAAAATTTTTTACCGTTACCGAAGTTCTTCTACATATTTTCGACTTCCCAACACACTCAGAACACTTCAAAAGCTTTAACCACCTAGCTAGCAAAAGTTGTTTTTCGAAAACGAGTTGGTCCATGGTTGCCATGTATAGATACTTGTGGCAACAATTTAATGCAAATATAGATGTATAAATATATGCGTGTATGCATGTATGTATGTATGTTTAGCTGCTAACTAATAATACGAACGAGAGCATGAAGTTTGCAGCACACACACACACACTTTCACACTCACACGCCTGCCTGCACTTGTTCGTAGAGGCAAGCAGACATTTATAATTTAATGAGTTCTTTCACTTAAAATGATTGCGGTGTACGTGTACTTGCACAGGCCTACACGCATGCATATATATTTATACATACATATTTACATATATAGATATATATGTATATAAGAATGCAGGTTTCATTGTTTGTGTATGTGTGCAGTGACGCATATTTTTCAGCAAGTTCGGAAACTTTCCTTACATGACGGTAAACACGTCTGTACTAATGGGTATGTGTTAATGGTATATGCGGTTGGAAGCTGAAAGTTTGTTATTTCAAAAAAGATTATATTTTTGCTCTGATTGCTACAAAAATTGCCGATGCATAAAATTTGGTACGGCAGAAAAGTGTTTTTTCTAACTTTTTCCCTTTTAATTTGCTCATTTGTGAAATGTACGCATATGTACGCATGCTTCATACATATGTACATAAGTAGTTTGAGAACCGAAAATGTTTCATATTTTCTCTACATATTCTCTACATTCATATTGTCTACAGTACATAATTGTATCTTTAATTTGTCAACATTAAAAAATATTTAGTAAATCCTCAAGCACGATTTAATCCAAGTATACAATATTTTTTAAATATTTGAAAGGAAATAAATTTAAACGAGTACAAGAATTTGAGTATTTAGCATAAGAAATTGGTTAACTGATAAAAAAGAAGATATATTTGAGTTAAGAAAGCTTCGCATAAACTTGAAGACACTATTAAATCTTAAATCGACGCTCCTTGAGTTATTGCATCTCTGAGAAAAATCAGTAAGTGCCGCCTCTCCTTTATTTTTTTTATCGTGATTCGTCATTAATAAATTAATTAAATTAATTTATTTTAATAATAAATCATGTTTGATTCAGTTTTTACAATTTTCTTAAAAAATGTCAAATAGCACGTCAAGGTCTTAGGAATGAAATTGCTCGTGGCAAACTCTCCAAAATTCAATATGACCCTGATCTATCTTTGACTACAAACTTCGAGGAATTGACACGTAGGAATGACAAAAGTTTTATCCAAACTTTCCTGCTAACGAACTATACAACTTTTCGCCATTTTAACGACGATTAAAGAAGAACTACTTCTTCCAAAATACAATGCCGGATTTTAGAAGCAAACAATGTTTCGAATCGATTATACTGGGCTCTTACTTCCTATGTATAAGGATATAAGTATGTGGCGCATTAAAAGAGGAACGGCTTTCCAGCTTCTGAATACATGGTTTGGTCGATGGCAGCACTGCTATCGAAACCACATTCGCATATTATATCAGCCGTCTAACGTAATACGTGTTCGGATACATACCGATTACTTAACGGGTTCGACCAGTATATGAATTTCAAAAATTCGAATTTTTTTATGATTTAAAGTAGACTTTGGAGTTCAAAAACATTATTTAATTCGTAGAATAATCCAAAAATTGATTTCACCTGCATGATTCGCTATGGTTTCCAACCGTTGGACTTAGTCAGCTGCAGCATGAAAAACTTTCAAATAGGGCTACGAAGATACTCGGAGAGTATGGCACGTATCCATCTTCTTTTTTATAAACAATTTAATGAAAATTTTGGGATCTAATATTTTTCCGAAAAATTGATATAAATCCAAAAACGTTGGTACTTTACTAGCAAGTCTTATATAGATTAAGATCCCGTTATTTATTTTGTTTCAGATAGCACGAGCTCTTAGAGTCAATGTCGCCTGGAAAGGCCTCTAAAAATACAATTCCGAGTATTGGCTTTGTAGCCGCCAATTTGTAACAAAATATTTATAAAAAAAACAAAAAAAATATGTACTCAAATATACGTTTAATAAAGGTTGAAAGACGGAATTTCGGCTTTCTTTTCAATTAAAAATTTTTAAGTTAGCCTAATCTTTTATGCCACTTTGGAGGGACTACTGATTTTTTGAGAATCTTTTGCATGCGAAAAATACGCTTAGAGCTTTGACATTGGCTACTATTAGACAAAAGTTCTTCCATACATACTTTTTGAATTAGTACCACCCGCGATATCAGCCCAAAAATTTTGCTGGCAGATAATTTATGAGATTATATACTCCTCTACTGGGGTTCCTCAGCCAATTCTGCTTTCCGATACCTTGCTTACTATATATATATTTGATTGTAGTTCTGTGCTTTTTTCGTGAAGATGTCTCCTAAAAACCCTGTGTTCCTAGCTGTTATATTCTGGTATTTTTTAACTCACTCGAACTAAAGTTAATTTCTTAAATATTTATTAAGATCTAACATTATGTTCAGAAAAATCAGCGGAGTCTCCCATTGACCTTCGATTACTAGTTATGTTTAAGGGTATGAGATCAGTGAACCTACTACCCAACGCCTGAAATAACACACGAAAGAGAGGCGAGTTGGCCACTTTTTTTTATCAACCCGCCATTTTTAATCACATTAACTATAAATATTTTCGAAATGGAGTTCCTCAACTATTATTGGCATTTTAGTACTTCAAACGGTATACTATGTATTACTACGAGTATACAAGGATTTGCGTCAGTCATTAGAAAGTCGTGGCGTTAATGAGAAACGCAATAGGACTCAAGTGGCAGCGAATTGCGAAACTAATGAACAAACTAATTAAGTGGCAATGAAAATTAATTAACAGCATTGTGACAGTATCAAACGTATGTGTATGGGTGTGTATGTGTGAGCAGTGTAATGAGCCAATATTGAAAAGCGAACGAAAGCAAGGGCTACAGTTGAAATGTGTATTCGCTGCGAAATTTTATTAAAACAAAGCTTTTTTTTTTATTTCACTTTTGTGAAACATTTGACATATTGAATGCAGCCGCCGGGAGCCACTCACACACACACACACACACCTACACATAATGCCACTAAAAGTTAAATAGATACGAGTGAGGGGCTGGGATTGATGGCGCTGCCAGAGCAAAATAATGATGGCTGTTTTATAAATATACTTAGTTTTCTGAGAAGAAAACAGAAAAAAATTTAAAAAATCAAACAAATAAAACAAAAACTGAAAAACAATGAAAAAACTTTAATGCAAACAGCAGACAAATACAAAAGGCAACTCTCAAACAGAACTCTATATAGCAAAGGCTGAGTTTTCTGGCAAAGAAGGGGGCTGGGTAGCGGCTGATGGCAATCATTTGATGTTACAGTGGTGACTTTGTCAAATGACAACCGGAAAATGACGAGGATGTCGAAAAAAATGCAGCCTTAATTAAGTGAATGAATGCCGAGACAGTTATCTATGCCGAATGCCGAGCTACAACTACATAGAAGTGGAAATTTGTGTGTGTGCTTGGCTCATTGGTGTATATGTATTTGTATTTATATAGAAATCGGAACTTTTCGGTATTGCCAACACTCTACCTTGTCTATGAACATATTGTACATATATAAATTTGTATAGCTACACATATAAATAGATGTAGACAGATATATATGCAATTCGTAGGTATGTAGCCTTGTTTGTTTAGCAAAAACTTGCATAAAGACCATTTGTCTTTTGCTGACTGCTTTTGCTGTTTAATGTCATGTAAGCAAAAATGAAATAAAAATCAAACAACAACAAATATGAACCGTCTAAAACAAACAAATGAACTGATATACAAATAAATCAACATGCAACTGGAACAGACAAACAACGCCAATGACAACGGCAACACCAATGAAGCGTTAGCGTGCCATTGTGAGACGCCTCAAATGTTCTACGTACATATGAAAAGGGTGCTTCGATAAGTCCGAAAGGCAATGTTTAGCTCTCCATACATATCTTTCGCATTAAAGAAAACCAATCTAAGTCCTTGTGTACTTCTTTTTGTTGATATTATTTGTTGTTGATATTTTTTGGGGAGAGTCATTACAGCTTTGGCATTTACTGATGTACACGTTTCAAGCTATCGCTGGGGAAATAAAGGACAGTTTTCTCAATACCTTTGAGTTCTTAGCTGCAAGAATGATTATTGTTGAATAGAGGCATAATTAATACATGCTCTTCGCTTGGTTTTTTTACACCTGGATATCGAGATTAGTCAGTTTTCTAGCTAAATGCTCAAATTGCATACACAATTCTCTCCTCACTGTTCCTAGTGGTCTTTGTATAGTTTCCGCTTTGAATAGATCACTTTGGACTACTCCGGCTTTAGCCTACGCCTTTAGCTCTTTCTTTACTACATAGAGTATAGAGATTTCGAGAGTCCGAGTACCTACAAGAGAATTTCACATAATCTTGTGTAGAGTCAGCGAACCTAACAATTGTGTCTGAATGTCCAAGTAAACGTTTGCTTTCTCTATCCTTTCGTCATTGTACAATAGTGCAATAGTGCGGTTCCTTTTTGTGCCTAGCACTTCAGCTAGAAAAAAGATGGGGACTATTTTGAGGAGTTCATCTGAAAACTTAAGTAAGAAGCCACTACCACAAAATTGCTTCAGTTATTCGTATCTTTTGCTGTGGACGATAACAAACGTGATACATCATTGATGGAGGAGCTTTTGGTTTTGTTGGTGTTGGTTTGGCAGTACTAAGTTGTATAAAATTCGAATTTGTTCCAGCTCACAAGATCAAATGGTCATAGAATTAGATTCCTCAGCAGAGATTAGTAATACCCGCAAATGGTTCATATAGTTTCCAACGATGGATCAACAGAATGACACGTACTGTCGACTTACTACAGTCAAATATTTTCTCGATTCACATCTACTTAGAAAGAGATATGGTTTTATTGAATTCTGACTCTTGTGCTCGCGCTCCCTGTGCAACGTGGGAAACCTTTGAATAAGATCTGGTAATCAACACTTCAGAAGATTTGAGTCGCGGTTGAGAGAACCACTGCGCGGTATTCGCTTTAAGGGTTCGCTAAAGTGCAAAGAGAGTATCGTCTCTGCACCTAAGAATATCTTCTCATCCCAACTGAAGACTCCTATACCTGTTGGTAGCATTCAAAAACGGAATAAATAAATGAGCAGACTTCTATGCTGCAGGCAACACAGTGCAACAAACAACATGTGTACATATTGTATGCTTGTAAATACTCAGCTTTTATACTGCATACATATATCTCTATGTATATTAGTGTATCTATGTATGTATGTAGGTATGTATGTAGGTGAGTGGGCGTGTTGTCGACGTTATGATGGCATGCAAATATGTCGAAAGAAAGTAGATTTACAAAATCGCTCCGCTTACAAACCAAACAAATGCTTGTAGTACGAAGAAAACAACAACGCAACAACAGCAACGTTAACAGAGATTATTATTGTAACATTGGTAGCGACAACAGTGTGGCATGTTAGTTATTCTAAGAATGCTGATTACTAAAACAGAACAGGAAAATGGACAGGAAAAGTATAGGGAAATCAAACCCAATGAGCACAGCAAGAGGCTACAAACTTTTTCACCAACTTTTGCTTTAAATTTTGTTGGTAAAAATGTACATATACATACAGGTGCTTCTTCTTGAGTCGCACTGTAGTAGAAAGAAGGTTCTGCCTTTTGATAGTTTCCAGCCGGTCACTGCTTCTTTCTTTAAATTTATACGCCTTTCTGAATCATTCTGAACTTTCTCTCAAAAAGTACCCATCTTAATGCGGCACAGAGGTATTAGACCATACAACTTGCACTGTAGGCGCGTTAACTACAGAATTTACTTAGCAGTGCTTCCCAATCTTTTATGATATTTTGATGTAATAAAATCATAATTCAAATTTGATGGAAAAGTGTTGCACATAATTGGCAAAAGAAGTTTCGTCCACTGAGAACTGATGCCTATGAAGTCACTCTCAGAGCATGTCCTTCTAGACGATCTCAGACTCGATTTTCGATCGAAATTTTATTATAATCAACATGGAATGGAGATCAATTGATCCTAGACAAAGGTGATACTCTCTTGTTGAACCGACCCATTTTTGTTATATATTTTAAAAAGTATATTTTTGAAGTTTTTCTCAATCTTCCATAGTGTGGATCTAAATTTCAAACACGCCTACAAAACGGGCATCTCTTTCATTCTGTGTGCTCTCAACATGGTGACATATATCGTTTGCTATGTAAACAAATAGATATGTGACTTGCGAATGTTGAAATGAAAGTTGTAGTAAATAACAGTAACACTTTCGCAATTGAGGCGCACAAAATCCCCGGCACGACATAAACCAATATAATCATCAACGAAAACATAATTCTAAAAACGAAAACAAACACCAACATAGTCTGCATACTTGAAGCTGAAAGCCGATACGAAAGGATGGCATTCTGTCACAGACGCATGTTATATTTGCCTCGAAGCTATGAGTATCTGCATTTATGTTTATAAACAGACATACGGAATACGAAGATTCATATGCTGGAATACCCCGCAGGGAAATGCATACCAAAATATGTGTATACCAAATATATGTATACCAGAGCACTTCAAGGGTGAGCAAAAATGCATTGCGCTAATAATTGTCGAATACGATGCCGCAAGTAGCATCAAATCTAGCATCATCGCATCAGGTCATCGAATATTATTCGACATCGTGTATATGGGTATGGATGCCACTTGATCATAATCGCACAATACGTTACACACTCGTTCAGGGCCCTATTACATAAACGTATTCTGATAGGTACGTTACTGGGTTCATTGTTGTGGGAAACCAAATTCGAATGATAAAATTAAGGAAGGAGTTCCCTAGCATTATGTGTTCAGTAGTGATCTAGTGATTGTAACATATTCGTTCTCATAAATTTAAAAAAAATAAAAATATTGTTACCCTCTTCTTCGGGAATTTTTTTCCTCTGTGACCCACCATACCGAATATTCTTCCCGAATGCGGTTATGAATTGATTGAGCCGCATCCGCCTCTTTTTCAAAACATCCATCTAAACAAGGGGTTACCGGGAAGGAAATAGATATGTTCTCGGAACGAACATCACACGAGAACTTGAGATATAATGTAATTGTAACAAAATTCCCTTATAAATCTGTGAAACATCTTAATCAATGCTCAAAAATGGAAATTAGCAGAATTGGTGGATAATCGTGCCTATATAACGGTATTTTTCATACAACGACAGGTTTCGTTTTTACAACAGGCGAGACGATGTAACCGGAACAAACGCAGATTTAAATCCGGCCAAAGGCTGTCCATCGCAGCAACATTTCCGAAAACTATTTGAAGAATAACTTAAAAAGATCACGGTCAATTACTGAGTAGCCCTCAAAGTGCAATCGAAACCCTCCAGATATTAAATATATAAATCTTCGTCTGACTTCTTTTGATTATACACATAATTTAATATATTTCGGCAAATTTTATGTTGAGACTTGCTCAGACATATCTCTGAAAAATATGTTCATTATAGATCTTGATCCAGCTAAACTCCCTTAACCTTATACTCGCTTCTCTTTGTATTCGGTATCCCTTAGGGTAGGCATGCCCAAACTCTCGGCAGACGACTTCTTTTAACAAAACCGGTTTCTTCATATTGCTCACCTTCGTTAGACAAAAATTGTGAAGCTCAAAACTCTTAGAGAGTAAATTTCTTATATTTCTACAGCCTATAAGGAAGCATGACTTCAAGTTTGCGGAAATTTTGCGCTCCATTACTTTTTTTCCACAATCTCATACTGTTTAGGTGTAATTTTACTAGTTTCGAAGTAGAAACTCATCACCACAATGCAAAATTTCCCACAGGGTACTCGTGCGTGCATATATACAAAAGCGCCAACTGGCTGCGCGTATTTATTGTACGAAATTGAAAATGCAGCAATAGAAAAATGTTCACAAGTTGACAAACCAAGAGCAAAAAGACTGATTGATAAACTGACCGATTGAATGACTGCCTGACTGCATGACTTGTGTGAGTGAAATGAACTGGGCAGGTTTGAAAATGAAGGGATAGCAGCAATAAGCCGTCAAAATGTGGTGGGCGTGTGTGTGTCTCTGTGTGTGTGTGTATGACACATTGTTGCGTTTGTGTGTGTGGGAGTTTGTCTGCGTAGCTAAGTGAGTGCACAAGTGACTGATTGCGTTTGAAAACAGTTTTGCTTGCGGCAAAGCATTTAGTATGTAGATTTTGTGTGCTTTTGTTTGTATTTGTGTTTGTGTGTGCCTGTGTGTGCCTGTGTGTGTGCGGACATTTATGGCTTTGATATAATTCATGCATTCACCACTAATAGTTCATTTATTTTCGGCTGCCAAAAATAAAAAAAAAGGAATGAATGAAAGAGATCCATTCGTCAAGCTTTCAGCGGCAATATTCAAATATATTTGTGAGTCCACGTTCATTCACACTGCTGCCATTTTTCGTAATTAATGACGCACATAAATATCAAGTTGGCCAAAATATTTGTGGCATTATTAGTGTCACCGCACGCGCTGCCCCATCACTTCGTCCACTAAAATGCGTTGACATATTGGCGGCGTCAGTTGGCTGTGGCCCCATTGTACTACATGCACATGTAGATGGCGCTGCTGCTGGCGCTTATTGTTTGTTTCGGTTGGTTGGGGTTTTGTGGCATTGCCGCAATTGTGTGGTGGCTTCTATTTAACTCAATTCTAATATAAATGTGTGTGTGCATGTGCGTGTGGGTATCATCTTTCTACTCTTTGGTTGTTTTTGTTGCTGACGTTTGCCGATTTGTGTCGAAAGAAGCCAATGAAATTGGTGGGTGTGAGACTTAAGCTTTGTACTAATTTCTGAGGTGGCGCTTTTGCATTTATAATGGCTTTCTTCTAGCCTTTCTTCTAGCCTTACTTCATGACACTTTCCTTCACAATAAAATAAAGTGATTGAATTAAATAGTAAATATATCCATTAATTACGTTAGGTAAATGTGGTCTGTGTTGCGGGGTCGGAAACTGAACAAAGAGCAGCTGATTTTATTATTACGTCATATATAAATTACATACGCCCTAGTCGGGCTGATAAGACCATTAATATTTATTTAGTCAACGAAGACTAGAATTTACTTCCTATTTAACTTTTTCCGGAAAACAACTCTGCTTTGTCCAACAGACATCTATTAAACTTGTTGTTCCAACAGGGAACACTTCAGAGTTCATCTAACTGTGCAAACCAGCTCAAGACAAACAGGGGAAACTTGAATGAGTACAGGGTTCTGAGGTCCAATCATGTTTAATGGATGCAGATCTTGGAAACTTCCAAGATTTAAACAAATTCCAAAAGATTACTAATAGGTCAATTACGATAATTCCACCAATTCAAACCAGTTTAGTTCATCATTCATCAGAAAAGCTCACTAATTGCTTTATTAGTATTTAATTTGCAATTAAGTGTTCTGAAAACTCCTATGCAACACCTTGTTGCAGTTCTAATTGAATCGAAATTTAACACCTCAGTATATTCATAAAGGTCTCAAGATGGTTCGTCGGTTCATGAGGGTTTAATCCATCCTCAAGAATTTTTGGCACCAAAAGGGTTTGTTCTTGTTGTCCAAATGTGATCTCCCGAACGAGAATCAGTTTTATATCTAAACTCAACTCACTAAATATAAGTATATAGATATCTGATGCCGGTGAGTTTCTTCTTCTTCCACACTTCATAATTACGTCAGTTACAATTCTTTTATATCCGCCATTTTACTTAATTTTGAGTTCCTCATAATAGAATAAATTTTGATTTTCAAACTTCTGACTACCATTAAGCTGCAACGCCGAAATTGCTTGCCCATCGTTTTAGAAATTTTAGCAGTGTAGGAACTATGGTTATGAATTCAACTAACGTTACACCGCTACTTGGCATTCAGTAGACATAGTCACCGGTACACACAGCCAAAGTCACAGTTAGAGTCTGCTGTAGCTTTCTTCTGCCGACACCAATGCTTATTCTATCTCTTATTGCAAAATCCAATGTTTCATATGTATATGGCTATACCTGCCAACAACAACAACTAGCATATACGCTTCAGCGCCCCATAATATGTTATGGCAAATGAAGAGCTCGAAGACGAGGCGAATTGCCGCATGTGTGCTTTTTCTATCTTAATAAATATTTTTGTACGTGTGTGTGTGTGTGTGTGTGAGCGGGAATTACAGGCGATGCAAGTGAAAAGGCGCTGACAGAACAGGTAAGAGCGTACGTGTTGCCAAAAGCGATTCATCAGTAGGATTTCCAAGAAACAAAAAGTATGCCAAGAAAACAAAATGAAATTGCACACGCACACGCATACATCTATATTTGTAGCCAAACCAAACCGAAGCCAAACCGGAAAGACTTCAGCGCAAAAAGTAAAAGGGCAAACGGAGTTTGTCGGAAAAGTTTTTCGCTTTGTGGTAATTTTTCGGCGCTAACTGCAAAAGAATGCAACGCAGCGAGTCAAGCGCACGCGTACGCCCGGCACTGGGGGCTTGAAGCGGCTGGCGGCGTTATGGCTGTGCGAATTCAGGTTGCGACAGTGCTGTTGTTGTTCTTTTTGTTAGCCTTAGCGACAGATGGCACAAATATATACATATCCATATACCTAGTTGCGAACGTTAGCACACACACCCACTCGCAAATACGTACGTAATACAGACAAACACACAGCTACACTGGTTTACGACACAAATCATATAAACAGCGGTTAGCGTAGCGAAAACGGAAAATTTCCGCTGGATGCTGCTGAGGGAAGCGTAATTTCTTCATTTTACGTTTGTGCTTGTAGTTTTTCTCGATTTTTGTTTTTCTTTTTTGTTGTTGCATTATAATTTACTACGCGGTGTCGTAAACGTATTGTGCATACACGAAAGGCATACGAGCCAAAATTACTTTAAGTGTTCGCTATATACACCGAAACCAGTATATATGTACATGTACATATGATTTATGTCTCACAACTTAAGGAATTGGGTAGATGTAATAAAGCCAGAATTTATTATTTTATAATTTGGCTTTGTAGACCTGGTTGTGTTTTTATGGCGCTCTTATATACTCCTATAATTTCGTAAATTTTATACCAAAAGTTGGGATCATAAAACAGCTACACCTATACCTATGTGTTTACCTACTGGATAGATCTCTCCATTTTATTTGTGATGCTTTCCTACAAATGGATGATCAAAAAAAATTTCGTTGAAAAGACTTGTCAGGCTAGAAATGCACTCGGAATACTATTAAAAAGGACTTTTTCTGAAATTTTATTTATTGGTGCCAGGACCTATTAAAGGGATAACAGATCCAGGTATAGCATAATGTTTCCATATTAATTACATCAATCTTGTGGCTTTAAAGTGTCCGAAAAGTGTCTGTGTCCCAGCTCTCCAGAAATTTAATATACTTAAGGCTCCCAAACTGTTAGATCTGTCTGAGCAAAAACAATTGAAAATTTATCCTCACCTAATCCTACAGCGTGGAAATATGGAACATCCATTGTAACCGCGCCCACTTTGCATATAACGGTATAATTTTAAACTGTTAAAAGTATATTAACTCTCAAAGCATTGATTCAAGAAACAAAAAATTCGGCGTGCTAGCTGGGATATTAGCCCTTAATTTGAATTAATTCAATAATGAAGGCGTGGCACTGCTTAATATGGTGAAAGTTCATACCTCGCAAACTACTCCACCGTTTCTAAACATATAAAAACAAAACACTGCATAAGGATGTACATGTAGTACCCAAAAAGTAACCCGGAGAAAATCACACATAGAGAATGACATGAAAAGTTCAGCTGGTCAGCTTGTGGATTACTTGTAGGGCTTGTAAAAGTCCCGTTATAACTGCTCTTCTGTTTAATTCAAAGAGTATATGGCTCGGCTGGTTTTATTACAAAATGTAATTTTATTAGGTTGCCACCTGAGTTGAAGTATTAGTATCTGTATATAAAATGTAAGTAGTAAAATTGTAAAATGGTGTGGACTTAAAACTAAATGTTTTCAAGGCTTGAGTTTCAGTAAATACTTTATAGGGATGCTATAAATAATAAATTTCTAAACAGCTATTAGTTAAAAAAAGAAAAAGAGTAATAAATAAGTTTCCTTCAGGAAAATAAACGTTTTACTAAGTTGCCACTTGATTTTAATTATATTTTTATTGAATATAAAGATGAATAAAATGGTAAAATAATGTGGATTTGGAACAAAATATTTTCGACGAAAAAACATTAATACAAGTAATAAATGAGTTCTTCTAAAGAAAATATAACTTTATGAAGTTGCCACCTGATTTAAAATATATGTAAAATTTATATTATTACTTCAAGTTCACACTAAAAAAAAGTATAAGAACAGGCTTAAAAACAGGCTCTTAAAATTTTTTTTTGGATTTTTTCTAAGTTATGTGTAATGTTATGCATGTTAATAAAATGAAAATATTTATTAGTTTCTACAATTGTGTGCTTCTCATAGTTCTCGATTTACTGAAGATTTCTCCGGCCACTTTATAACTATGCTTAAAGTTTAAGCTTTCTTCATATAGTTGCCACCTGTATGGAATTTATAATTGAGAAATATATTTAAGAACACTTTATTGAAGAAACATTTTAATTAGGGTTGCTATCGTCTTAAAAGGACAAAAAAATAAAAATTACAAAAAATTTTTATTTCTATTCTTTAAGCCTTCAGTTTCCAGAGACTTCCAGAATAGAAACTGAAGGCTTAAACTTTCACATGATTCAAAATCACACATACACTCACACGTATTACAGACAAACATACAAAGCATATGAAAATCGTCATACATCTGTCAAACGAACCACCGCCACCGAACCACCGAAACCACAAAAAAAAAACAACGCTTCCAAAAGATCAAGTCTCTTCGCAAATTAATAAAACACTATGCTTGTATGTTTGTATGTATATCACTTATATATTGTATATGCACGTAGGTATGCTCCCGCTGCATTTTTACAGAGCAGAAACAAAAACAAGTCAGAAGCGGCACTCAGCAATGCGTGTAGAATTTCATTTGATTTCAAAATAGCAAACGTTTGATGTGCAAGGCGTTAAGTGCCTGAAAGTATGCTTTTAACGAATGTTATTAAAAATTCCAAAAAATTCACTAACCACTTGCGGCTGTCATACAACGCACACAACACACACAGCCACCACCAACGCTTTCATAGTGTTAGCGCAAATGGCATTCAAATGGCTGCTTTTAGGAGTACAAAGCAAAAACTAGTGGCAAGGAAACGCGCTTCTAAACTTTTCATCAAACCAAAATTAAAGAAATTAAACGAAAACCTTAAGCTTTGGTGGCGCTTCTTTTCGACTCGGCTCGACAAACGCTTTTAATGTTTCGCATTTCATATTTCTTCTTCTTCTTCTATTTGCAACGCCTTCAAACTCCTAAAAGCATACTATGCGCTGGAACTCTGCAAGAAAAACTGCTAATAACATGGCGTTTCCGCAGAGGCGACGGAAGAAACAGTAGCGACGGCAGCGCAAATGTTAAGGAAATGAGAAATTACGTTGGTTGCCTTCCGCCAACTTGGTGGCAGCAGCAGCGCCGCACATTTGTTGCTTGCCCATCCCTTTCCGCTTGCCACATATTTTATGATTTCGCTGTCCATTTTTTCTTCATTTTTCTCTGATTTTTTTTCACTTTTTTTATTTTTGCCATTCTTCAGCCATTTCGCCATTTCTGTGCAATTCATTACTCATCCTCACTTAC
Organism: Bactrocera minax; assembly: GCA_021498325.1. NCBI lineage: Eukaryota > Metazoa > Arthropoda > Insecta > Diptera > Tephritidae > Bactrocera > Bactrocera minax. The sequence goes on along the minus strand of JAKEEE010000011.1, from coordinate 4,312,996 downwards.
GAGCCAACAGCATTTACCGTAGCCATAAAGTAAAAGTACTTTAACTACTTTGTAGTGCGCAAGAAAAATTAGTCGGAATATGAACCGTTAAATATACAAATAAATACGAGTTTATATATTATGTATTTGTGTGTGTGCGTGTGTGTGTGTGTGTAAATCATAAAAGTTATGCCCACTACTTACACGCATACGTGCGCTGCATTGTAATACTCGAGTGCAGACAAAATATTAAAATTCCATAAAAGTGCCATCTGTATGTGTGTGTGTGTGTTATACTCCGCATTCTTTTGAACATACTTGTTTGCTTACTTTTCTGTCGTCCATTCGTGCAGCATTGCGTAACTATGCATATTTAATTTCGCTCAGGCTTTCTTTTATTTCGCCATACACCACGCTCCCCCTGCGCTATGAAGTTCTTGAAGTTGAGGTGGCGCTGACGCGCTCTGCGGGCGTGCAAACCTTGTAAATATATTTTGTCAGCGTTGAAAAAGAAATGCCATAAAACCACTTTTCGCGCATTATTCTGCACTTTTCACCGAAAAATTGGAAAATGAATGCGGGCAAGCGTACGAAGACATGAGTACCCGGATATACGAATGTGCGGGCATAACAGGGGAATGCACGCAGATCAAATATGTCAGTGACGGCGCGTAGGTCCGAGTGCCCATTAGGGAAAAATATTATATATATCCATACATATTGTATAAACAGCGTAATTTATATATAAGTACATATGTACATGCATATGTATACACTTATGTAAATAAAAATTGAGGTATATATGTAGGTATGCTTCCCAAAAACTTCAATTTTTCTAAATAAATAATAATAAATAATAATAAATAATAAATAATATTCTAAATAATTTTCTAAACAAATTTATTGAAACTACTTCTCTGTGAAGTTGACCTTTCTGGTAGTGTTGCCACCTGCGCATAAAATGAAATTTACTTCAATTTATAAATAAGGCACAGATATGAAATGAATGATATTTGAGAAACATATTAAATAACACTTAAATTAGAAAACATCGTAGTTTAATCTGAGTTACCATCTTCTTAAAAAATATAGAAATTTTACCTGTTTATATCTATTTTACTTCAAATGCTACAATGTGGGTGTCATACTGAAAGCATTTGGGAAATCTATGCTGAGAAAGTTTTTTGGCAGAGTTGCCACCTATCTGAAAAGTAAAATTCATTTCCCTTTATAAATAAATAAGAACTTTATGGTATTTGGTAAATATATATAAGTACACTCAAATCAAAAATATTTAAGTCAGGGTTGCCATCGGCCTCAAACAAAAAATCTAAACAATAATATGTATATTTTACATCAAACAAGATACAAGATTGGTGCTAAACTATAGGTATTGCATGTGCTTAATTAAGGTTGCTATGTACTTAAGTCCTATGTCTATCAAACTGCAAGCAATAATAAAATTCCAATATCTTTACTTATTACGAAAATCACCCAATATTAATGCATAAAATTTGGTTTTAATCTACATTATGTATGTCAAATAAATTATACCATAGATATAGACTAGAAAACCTTCTGAACCTGTTTTGCAGAATTTTTCAAGTTTATATTATGGAAATCCAGAAATTGTTTTTGGGATGCTTAAAACCGATAGGTGGCTCCCGATTATTATCAAAATCGCGTTTAAGTCAATATTCGGCACATTTCGTATGTATTGATTACAGCAAGATAACTGAAGACAATATTTTTAGCAAAAAGAACTTGTTTCTTTTAATATTTTCACCCAAAAACAAAATAAAATTTTTAGAAATGTTTGCAATCTAAAATGAATATTTAATGACCTTTCTCTATGGTAAACATCAATATTTGCAGATTATATTTTTGTTGTGACATTTCTCTTATTTAACAAACTATTCAACAAAATTCCATAATTCATTATAAAGCGACGATAATGGTTTTAAACGTCTATAAAGGCGTCTATGTTTCTATCGAAATTCTTCTTGAAAATATTTTCCAAACGTCCGAAATATCTAATTAAAATCTAAATTTTATTGTACTAACTATGGGTTCGCATCCCTCAATGAATATTTTGTAGCTCTAGCCTCTAAAGCAAGCCTCTTTTAGCAGCCACTAATAAGTAATATGGAAAGCTGATTCCCAATCTGTTGGATATTACAAAGTAACCGGAACATTTTCATAGGAAGATGAGATATATTAAGAGTCAGATATAAATTTTTTTTTCATCTTGACGACTTTTACGGACACAATTCTTCAGCTGTTTTACTTTGTTCTGTCATGTCTAAGTATGAACATGTATTTCGGTCTAGGGTTCAGACAAATATTTCGTTGGACTCATAAGTCACAAGTCAGGGTGATGTCGTGTATATCTTAAAACATTTAATTTCTTAGTCAGCTACAATACTCTCACAAGCTACATAGTTTTAATTAACCAATATTGATATGTATTGTATTGAAATTCCAAAAAAAAGTAGATGAGATTATACGAAAAACCTCATTATTCAGACTTACTTTTTTGGATCCTCGACTATAGTCGCAATGTTAACTTAAAAGCATAAAATCCGAGGAAGGAAACAAAATTATCTATTCCTTCAAATTTTTAAACATCACTATGTTCGATAATTATTGGGTTGTTCGGAAAGTCATTTCGTTTTTTCCCGCCAGAGGACTTAATTACGTTTTTTCGAAACTAACTTCACACTTAAGCCCCATAACCATTATATGTCATGAGAGCTGATATTGCAAGGCTTGTGTGTGAAAAAGTTCTATTAATTCTACCCAGTAGTTTTTGGTTGGTGCCTTTTTAAATATGGAGAGCAATAAGCAGCATTTTCGTCATATTTTACTTTTTAACTTCAGAAAAGGTAAAAATGCTGTCCAAGCGAGAAAAAAATTGACGGATGTGTATGGAGAAGGCGTGTTAACAGTACGCCAGTGCCAGAACTGGTTTGCAAAATTTCGATCCGGCAATTTTGATGTCGAAGATGCACCACGGTCTGGAAGGCCGGTCGAAGCTGACAAAGATGCGATAAAGGCATTAGTTGATGCAAAAAACCCAATAACTTTCCAACAGATGATTGACTGGTCCAGATTATCAGTCATATATGGTCAAAATTTAAAAAATCCACCGGAGCGGGAGCCTTTAGTGATCACGTAAGCTCAAAAGCTACCTGAAATTGTGTCAAAAATAATGCAATCCACCAGGTCGCGTTCAACTATGTCGAAGCAAAAACTTATGGCCAGAAGTAAAAAATATGAATCCTTATTAATAAAAAAAATATATATAAGGACCGTTGTAATTGAAATTGTTTATAGATTTGTCTGGTTTTTGTATTATCCATTTGGTTCTAGAGTTCTTTTAGCTCAATAAACAGATGTGCTAATTATCTCCTACGGGGCAATTTCCGAACAGATTCACCAAGCTTCATAACTCGCATTATGCATCTCATAACGGAGAGGCACTTTGAAGTAGTAAAAGAAGAAGCGGCACAATCCCATATCCGCTCCAATGCAATAAAAGTAGACGCGCTTACAGATAATGCGCCACACACACATATAGATACATACGCAGAAGTGTATATGCATAATGTATGAATGCGCATTTGCGTGCCCGGTCTATGTGTGTGTGTGCGTGTGTGTGTGCGTACGTGCACTTAAGAGTCCCATAAGTAGCATGAGGATGCACATTTACATGCACACGTTTTGTATTCGAAATTTGTCGTAAAATACAGCAAATCAGCAACACAGATTCGATCTTTTATGTTCCGTTACCGTTTTATGTATGTACGTATGTGCGTGTGCGTGTGCGTGTGTGTGTGTGTGTGTGTGCACACATACAAGCACAAATGCATTGCAGTCGCATGCGCTTGCCATTATTGCCATTATTCCTTTCATATTTCATTTCGTTCGATTTGCCCCTTTTTCGCCTCCTTTTCGCTTAGTTTATGAGCTTTTTATTGGCAAAGTAGCAAAAACGTAAATACTTTAAGCTACGCCAAAAGACATACCCATACAATTCGAGTACATAGCAAAGGAAGTAGCATGAAATGGCTGTGCGAACGAACATGTGTGTCGGATGTATGCAGGATGTTCGAACTTCGAGAAGTATGCGAAAATCAGATTTAGTTTCTGCTGACTGCAAGTGCTATTTTATATACGTATATATTCGTAGTGGGGCACACATTTATCGTTAAACACACACACCTACAAGCTACGACTGCCCAGCGTGGTGCCATAAGCCAAAAGACGTTATGCAATTGCAAAAACCGAAAAAGATTGAGCTCTGCCCTTGGACTAAGTAAATTTCATATTCTTCTGTGGAATCTGCGAAGAAGAGCATAATAAATGCATATGTAGAGCAATGAGAAAGCAGGAAGTTAATGTGAAAGAGCAAAAGACTGTGAAGATCTGACGGTGCTGCATAATTTCGACAAAGCTTTGAGTGTGTTCCATTAACAATATTTCAGCCCTCTCACTCTTTATTGATGAATTACTATACAGAATACTGGCTCTTCTGTTATCCCTTGCGCTCCATAGCCGAAATATTTTCTTTTTATGAAGCATGTGGTAAAACATCTTCGCATTGTTTATAGCTGAGCTAGGGGAACCTTCTCAGAGCGGCTCTACTTAAGTTTCTATTAAAGTCTGTAAGATTTCATTGGGAAAGTAACTGCTTGAGGATATCTGTCTTATAAAAAACCAATCAGTATATAAAATATCGGTGTATGAAAAGGTATCTTGACCAAAAATATATAATCCGATAATAAAATCGTCTATCATGAGCATACTTTATGTTGAAATGATTGGCCGCTCATTTCTTGCCTCAATATCTTACATCTATGTCTTTAACTATATTTATATTTATGTCTATATCTATACCTATACCTGTACCTATACCTATATCTACTTCTTTATCTATATCTATTAATCTTCAATTAACGAATTAAACATTTCTTCGATGTTTTAAGCGATGTTTGTTGTAGAAATACCTGGAAACTGATTTATCAACTTCTCGTATGCCACTGCAGAATCAACAATTGAAAGGCCTATCTAAAGAAAGATTGAATCAAGTTCCGAAAATATCTTGGATTACTGTTGTAGTCATAGGAACACATCATATTAACTTCATTATGGTTCCTGTCCTAGGCAAACGAGCAAGTAAAAGTTTCCTCTATAGTAGGATAATCAGAACGAGAAAATCTTTCACTAAATACTACCTAGGCGACAGCCTCAGTCGCAAGAATAGGAGAAATCAGCCTCTCACACCCTTCTCTCGCTGATTTTCCTATATGATTGTGCAACAATCTGGCCCGATACGATTCGATACGAGTTATAGACATCCGAAAGAATTAAAGGTTTCTGTTATTTAGGGAAATTTGTAAAGAAGACTTTCATCCACATGGATGGGCCCGCCCACAACGGTTGTAGAGCTGAAGAACCCGAGCGGAAAGTGAGATAATCATTCGAAGATACCCCTTAAACACCTAAATCAATATCCATAATATCTGAGAAGCCGCATAGAAAAGTTCTTCTGAAAGTATATAAGTAATACAAAAACAAATATGTAAGTATGTAATTTCATTTAGGTACCAAATGTAACAGATCTGTGCAAGAGAAAAGAAACTAATCAACAATGCCTTGTTAGCTGAATGCAAAATCGGAATTACTTGGCTAAATAGACACAGAAAATTATGAACGAAAATCGGCTGCAAAATGCATACCTAAATACATACATATGCATATGAGTATTGTATGTGTGTGTGTGTGTGTGCAATCAACGCAAACATATTCATGGAAAAATGCGATTATTGAAAATTGGTAAACATTTTTCATTCCATTCAATGGCTTCATTTCGACCGAGCCAATCAAATTTCGAATGCTAACAGTACTCCTGCTAACCGAAGATTACAAAGTATGTATGCATATGTACATATATTTAAGTATGTAGTGGCCAACACAAGTGCAAATATCAAAGTCCACTCTGCTGTGCTCAATAACGGTTTCTGAATATGTATTTACGTATGTGTGTGTTCGTGTTTGAGTATGTGTTGGCAGTCATATTACTAATTCTCCGACGATATTCTTCGATTCCATTGCAAGTTTTTAGTTGGCAGATATGAACACAAAGGCAATACATTCTCTTCTTAATTGTATGACAAACAAAGGAAATGGGAACAAGCGCACACAAGCAGCCACACGCATGCACGCCCGCACCCCCATGCGGACTTACTTACTTATGCATATAGATTAGCATGCGGTTTAGTGGAGCAAAACACCTAGTACTTCGTATGTGTACTTCGGATGGAAAGCTGGCATAACAAAAATCTTGTGCCTAGAGTTATAGAAAATCTACAAAACTTATTACTCACTTACTCCTTTTCATAAGTGGTAAGTTAGCAGTGAGGCCAGAAAAGGCTTTTAAATATAGCTATATAGAAAGTAGGAGAATCGAAAATGAAACATACAAATGCACTATTTTAGAGTTAAAAGGAATGGAAATAAAGACTTGTCTTCGTTTGATGTTCTGAACTGAGACTAACACTTATTCACTATTCTCTGCTGTATATTCCCATTTCGTATTATAGATCCAAAAACCCGATCCAAAAAAAAATCACAAAAACTGAACTATTTAAGTTTAATCGAGACGAACAAAGTACATGGTCTCTTTTTGATTTGGTACCAAGTCAGTCCAAAAATCTTTCTCTAGAAAATAGCTTCGAACGTTCCTCATTGGATGGTTTCAGCGCAGCAATCGGACATCATAATCGCATACATTTAAGACACTTAGAAATAAGTCTACTAAGCCGAGGAGACTTTAGTCCAATTATAGCTTTATTTTCGAGACTAGTATTGTTATCTAATTGTTATTTAAAAAAACAACCTGATAATCCCCAAAAACGCTGCTTACTTGTTTCATGTGAAGAGATATTTAATCATTATAAATAAAGAATACTCGCTATTTGCTCTTCGGTGACTGATTTGAATAAATCAATTAATACTCCTAGCGGTTGATACGATTTGGCAGCGTTATTTTTATCGAGATATCTGAAAACATGGGGAAAGAAACTAAAATTATGCTTTCAAATCAGCATACTTCTTGACTTAAAGAAGCGAACTATAGGAGTTTTGCTTCGTAAAAATTATTCACAAATCACCAGATCAAGCTTTTCTACGTTCTGCAGCTTCTTGACAGAATCTACAGCTTTTTATACCGAAGGACTTCGCAATTTTATTTTACTTTCCAAAAAATTCTTCTCAAAAGAATCTCAATTGAAATTCGATTTTTCTTTTTCCTTTCGAAAAAGTACAACATTCTTTCCAAAACTCTATGAAAAATATTTATACTAAATCATTCCTTCACTCAAAATTTTCCTGGCGGGTAGCTACTACATACACATATCAGCACCGTAAATTCTAATAGAAAATTGTATGTGGAGGGTGACGGTTACAATAGCATTTGTTAGGTTTGTTTGATGGCCGAAGTGAAGAGAATTTCTATGCGGTTTGTAGGCGAACACACACACACATACACGTATATGGAAAGCACCCCTGAGCACATATTGAGATTTAGTTGAGGCCAAGTATTCGCAGAGCATAATTACACAAAGAAATGGGAACGGCAGGAAAGGTAAACAAAATGGAAAAATATAGCAATGGGCAGGAAGAGAAGAATATAAATCGTTTCTGGTCAGCCAAATGGCGAATATATTCCTTATGGCGAGACGACTGAAAGTGCGATTTATGCTGCAGTTAAAATAAGAATTGAGAAGCTATTTATAAACGGAGGAGCATTGTGACGGCATCTGCAAGTGGTTCAAGTAAAGTTGTTGAGTTGAAATTTTATGCTAAATTACAAAGAATATAAATTAGATGTTGCAATCGGAATAAATTTCAACCTAACCTAACTTATTATGATTTCCTTTTAAAAAATTACATTTCAAACTCGAACACATATATACATATATGTATGCGTGCAATGTACACTACACATATATACGTATATAATACAGTGGTCTCATTTAGAAATGGTCTCTTAAGAATTCCGAAGAATGATGTTTTCATGGATATCTAAAACAAGATCTTACTTGAAAGAAAAGAAGCCCTGTTTGATGTGCCGAGTTTGCAAGTTTCTCCAAAACTTCAATACTTTCGATAAAAACTATCAGAGAATGGAAGAAGAAGAGAATCAAACTGAATGGAATGATATTTTTGTCTCATATTTGAACCCAATGCGTTCGGTTTAGAATCTTTCCAGCCTTCCTAGTTCTACAATGACGGCAGGTCTACAGTCAACCACCTTCACAGCCACAGAATTTTTTCATTGTTCTACTGAAAAAAATTTTGAGTTTATTTTCGAACTAAATTCGTTACGACACCTTTACTAATGTTTATATTTTCTATTGTAAAGTCAGTAAGGAATAGGGATTAAGGGATTGAACGTTTTTGTCTATTTACTGGAAGAGCTAAAGTGCAATGTTTCCCGAGAGATAACTTCCACGCACGATTTACAAAAAATTTATACTACTCCAATCTATGACCCCCTAGACCTAGAAGCCTTAGAGCCTTCTACTTTAGTTGGCTATTGAATCATGACACTTTAGTTCTTTTGACTGCTATCGTTTTTTATTATAGTGTAGATTGTATAGTGTATTGTGTAGACAACTATATAAATGATTGTCGAGTTGCATTAAGATCTATGTATTTTGATAATGCATACAACCCTAGAAAAGATATATGCTGAAAAATTGGACTTTCGCTGACTACACATATTAGTAGTTTCATAAAAATTTTCTCAATTCATTCATATATGAGTAATTTAACACATAGTGTGGTGAGTAAAAATTGAAATTTTTGCTAAGCGCCTAAAAGCAGGCAATATTTAATTTTTATTATTTCAATGTTGCAGAATTGCAATTAACTTTTATTTTGCATAAGTTTAGCATTAAATATTAATAAAATTAATTATAATTTGTAAATTGCGAAAAGTGTTATATTAAAAACAAAATTTTCTGAGGTTTATACCAACGTTCTTAGTACCATTTAAGCAAAATTGGGATTTACTGCTTAAAATAAGTAACTAATGACAGCAAAATGCCAATTCAATATCTCATTTTTTGCATAAAATTTCCTTAAATAATTGTATATCTGAAATTTAATTTTCAACTGAGCTCCTAAATGTAGGACACTACACCACACAACACTAGTAAATTAATTTATTATTTTAACCATAAACATTTTATTTGACTCGCTGCAAATAATTTATCTGAGAAGACGTTAAAATTTGATTAAAAAGAAGGCATTTTATAAAGTCTTTGAAGGGACAACAGTTTTATAGAGATATTTTTAAGTGGAAAAAGAACTTCAATTTCGCTACTCTTGCTTTTTAGTGTCAAAATCACGTTCTGAACACCATTTACTTTGTCCGTTGGTTGAAAACGAAATTTCTGATTGATTGATTATAGTTTCAAAGCAAGTAATTGAGTTCATTAAATAGACATACTTTCATGTTTGTACTCTGAAAATTAATTAATTGTACTCTGAAAGAGAGAAAAATCATACCCTATTCGACAAAAAGAAATTTATAAAAACACATGTTATATACAAACGTAGGTTCATACAGAAATGCTTTGTTGCTGTTGTAACCATTTAAAAGTCACACATGCCAGTTTCGTCTACAACAATGAAATCAATAAATCAGAAACGCATTTAGCAGCGTAACAATAACTTTGCGAAAAATCAACACATACAACAACAACAACAACAACCACAAAAGCTAATATCAGCTCGGAATGAACCATACATATGTAACGAAAATATCTGCAATAGAAACGAGCCGAACGTTGATGATTCTTAGTTGATCAGCTGCTTTGCTTAGATAAATGTGTGCTTCCACTGCTACTTTCTTCATCTGGCATCCTCCCCAGCCATTCTTTAACTATTTGCACACTACAACACCAAAGACATACGTACATATATACTCTACATATGTATGCTCCCTTCTTCGAGATTCACGTGCACAAACTGCTTACTCAGTTGGATAGCTGACGACAGTCATGCCACCAGCGCCAACGAAACTATTTTCTACCAGCTTACTCATGAGAATGTACGTGTGTATGTATGTACATATGTGTGTGTTTGTGGGTGTGTTAGCTGTGCGAAGCGACCGAATGTTATTGATTTTTTCCGTTTGTCGATTTCCGTTGTGTGGCGCAGAAAAAATCTACGCTCACACTTCGAACCGTTTAACCTGTATAAGCGAGGGTGTGTACATGGGTGTGTGTGTGTGTGTGTGTGTGTGTGTGTTTAATACTCTTGGCTATTGGCTCACCCAGCTACTGAAGAAGTGCTTGTGCGCCCAGAAAACTTTTGAGCAGACCGGTGGGGTGAATATAATGCGCTACTTGTAAATACCTGAGTTCAAATTAGAGTGTGAATGAGGTAAAATGTTGCCAGCGCAATACCTACACTTGCATACATACATACAAATTACTGTTAGGTTATATAGGCAAGCATAACCAACAGCAAGAACTTTATCATTAGCATCTGACTTGAGAAAGTTCATTGTTTACCCCGCACAGTGGTTACTGACGTGCTGTCTGCTTATCTTTGAGCCGGCATGTGTATTTGTTTATGTAGGTATGTGTATGCGATTGCAGATAGCTCTGACAAAAGCCACTCTAATGCCCGCATTAAAGCAATCGACACCTGGCCGAACTAAGTGACCATTGACCAAGCGCACAGCCAAAAGTAGCTGTAACACGAGATCGACACGTCGTCCATGGAATAAAAATATATGTATGTACTGTATGTATATATACTGTGTGTGCTCTTACGGGAATTTTGTTATAAAGTTGTAAATAATTGCATTTTTCAGCAAATTTCAAAGCAAATTTAATTTGGTATTTACTTCTCTTATAAGAAACAAATTCTTTCTTTGTTACGGAATATTTTTGGTATTTTGCAAAAATTGGATTTGATAATTCAAAAACACTGAATAGGTTTCTTAATCGAAATATAATTAATTTATTTATATATATTACGTTATATTATAAATTATTTTATATTCGACGAAAATAAAAGTAAAATTTAAATTTAATAGAAGTAACCGATATTTTTAAAACTGGGAACTCTTAACTTTTACTTAAAATTTATGGTAACAATTAGAATTATTTGGCTAAAAATTGGTTATTCTTTTACCGAAATGCGGAAGTAATGAAATTGAATTGAATTGCACTTTTAAACGTGGTAAATCTTAACTTTTACGTAAAAATTTACCGCAATGACTGACTAAATATTCTGACTAAAGAAGTCGTTATTATTATCGAAACAAGAGACAGGCGAATTAGAAAAACATGTCCAAATATTATATTGTGAATACCCTTATAATAAAATAAATACTTAGCTTAATTCATATTTCATAAACACAATATGTGGGCCAACCTCCTTAAATCTGGAATTAATTATAGGTAATACACACCAAAAAAATTATTGATTATAAGTAACATAGTACTTAGACCAAATAAACCAAATAACCACTTAATTGGAAGAGAGAGGCATATATGCTCTAAAAGAACATTTATTTTGATTTATTGCATTTTACTTTGAAAATGATTTATTTGGGTTTTGTCCTACTTACTTATTTTTACATCTCTAGCGAAATGTTACATCCCTAAAGGTGATTACTGTTAGTGATGACAGTATGAGAGCGCTCGGTAACTCAATACTAAATCAAAAATGTCTCTCTAATTTTTCTGAAAAAATTTTTACATGAACTCTTTCATAAAATAGCGAGCACTGCCAAATCGAGAACCAGGGAATTGCTGACACTCAAAAATTTTGCTTTGTTTTATTTACTCTCACCAAAAACCTCTGATAGACAGTTATCTCTAAGCTAAGAGCTTTCGAACATAAACCACCCAATTCCTGCTCATACCCAATACCTGCACTACCCAATTCTTATAAAGAAACTATTTTTTAGTGTGGTTCCATAACGTTATAAAATGTGTGTGTACAACTTTCTCATGAAATAAATATTATCATATTATGGTTGTCTAAAGGATGATTCCAATAGCGTTACCTCTCTCTGATGATAACGCCATATGTATGTAATTCCGTTATTAATAAGTTATTATATTCCGCCGTTGGAAACAAGATTATGTCTTGTAGAACCCTACAAGTTAAAAATCTATTGCAAATTTTAAGGCACTTTGGCATTTATTAAGTTATCACACCGATCATTGATAATTAACTTTACTCTCGAAGTTACGACTCACAAGGAATAAACTTCATTTTTCTCAATTATCAATGAAGACTTCCTAATTTGTTGACTGGAATATTTGTGTTACTAAATGTCCATCATTTGTTCCTAAGAAGTTCGCTCTTGAACATATCCGTATTTTTATGTAACCGATGCAACCGATACGGAAAAACGCTGCAACTGGAAAAATATTCCAGCATAGTTGTCTGGCATTTATCTATCAAACCAAACCATAAAAGAGAGAATAAGGGAAAAAAACGATCAGAACGGGTTTCGCCGAGCTGCAGATAGGTGAAAAAAGTATGTGTTGAACGCAAATATCCAACATTTGTTCTTGCAGTTCTTGCAGTCGCAGATAATGAGCGAGAATCGAAAATAATGTGAAGTTAGCTGTGGTTTTCCAAGATATTTCTAAGACTCATTCACAACCGTTTTTGTTGTTTATTTGTGATTCTAGTCGGTTATTCTGAGATTTTGTTGTTGCTTCACATGTAATTGGCAATATTTTCTACTTTCCTGATTTTTCCGATTTTTCGGGCAGGCCTTGGTCTGAATTGAAGCTTACAGTTTGCAGATTGTAGATTACCATGAGAAATTCTATACAGTGGTACAGAAATACAGTTGGTATCAAAAATACTGTCAGCTAGAAAACAATTTAAAATTTCTCTAAAATGTCATCTTATCAATCCGTGTACTCTTAGTGGAACCCTCTATCTACGTTTATGATCTATAACGAAAACAGTGCTCTCACCAGCAAAAGACACCCAATTGTTGTCTTTTGCCTGAAACTCTAACTAAAAAGTACTTGAGCCAATTTCGTATTTCTTTCGGTTTCGCCTTTAACGAGTGAGCAAAGTGGTATATGTAGCTCGGTGGCAAGAATTATTGGGTCCGTTGGGGTTACGAGACACCAAACGTGCGCCAAATGAGCGTCACTAGTGAAACGTGAGCGTCACCAAATAGTGAGAACATTGAACAAATCTACGAATTCTTAAACTAAAAAACTTAGAAAAACCCAGTATTAATTGCTTGTATAATATCTCAAAGACCAGCAAAACTAATGAAATATGATACTTTAGAAGGAATTACGAAAGGATTTCAGCAGTCACCAGTTCTGACGAACACCCTTTAATGCCGAGTATCCACACCCTAAATACCCAAAGACACGTTTCATTGTTGTTACAAAATGTGTTGTTAATTCCGTAGATGATGTGAACTATGGGTGTGAATTAGGAGAGCGCGCTTAATACCGAAGTAGCAACAACAAAAGCAACATACTGCAATGACACACACCATGCACAACGCCGACAGCAAATCGGATTTGGGCGAGTAATTGGCAACAGCAGACACAGACAAAAGGCGCCTAGTGAAGCGTAAAGGTGAAAAAGGAAATTGAAAAAAAACAAGCTTCAGGAAAAAGCTAATAAGAAAAAAGTTGACGCAACCGTTCAGAGGCGTATAAGAAAGTGGGCGGCAGGTGTGTGCATAGCTTGTGGCCAACACAAGGCGAATTTGGGATAACGGTTAAAACAGTAGAGCGTTAAGTGACCACACGTTACCGCAGTTTGGCTTCATTTGTCTACTGAAAATGTGTGCTTCGAGCATTTGCTAGGTAATCGTACGTGCATATGTGTGTTTGTATGTATTATATTGAACGCATTGCCAAAGCAAATGCAGTTCATGTTAGTCATACGCAGTGGCAGACGTTTGTAACTTGCTGTCGCGCTAATTAGCTGTCATTTCCATGGTATATATGTATATATGTATATTATTAATATATATTAATATATATGTATATTATTTTTATAGATGTATTTGTTACTTTTACTGTCTATATCTATTACTGCTTTGCTTAATGCTATTTTCCCGACACTGGCCACCCTTAGAGTTAGATATAAATTTTTATTTTTCCTCCTTCTCGCACTTCTCGCACTTCTCCCATTTCTCTATTGCCTTCATACCGCACTTACCTCATCGATAAACTCGAAATCGCCGCCATTTTCGCCAACGTATTTCTTCTTCTTGGCATCAGCGCCACTCAGACCGGATGACATCAACACCAGACAAATGGTGGCAATCAGAAGTAAACACCTCATTCTTCGTTTTTTCTACAACAGCGATACGTAAAGCGTAATAGACGTAACAGTTGCACTCAAGATTTTTATTTTGTTCGATTTTTTCGGTCCCTTTTATAGGTTTTTATGTGTTCTTTCACTTATTTTTCTGCGTTCGCTTTGTCGTCGTTTGCTGAAAAACACTTTAATGACCTGTGTAATTTACGTTTGTAATTTCCGTTTCCTTTGTAGCACGTAAATTACGAGCTTGCACTGCAAGAATTTACAATTTGATTATGTGTTAATTTTTTTTATTTTGTTGTTGTTGCGTTTGTTGTTATGTACAAGTACAACGTGTTTGGTATATTTTCCATAAATTTTTTCTATGAAATATTCATTCACATTTGTTATTGTCTGCGAAGGCAAGGCAACAAAGATTCACAAACATACATACATACATACATACACACACACACACACACACACACAACTCGCATACAATCGTAATTGCAGCTGCTGGAAATGCGTGCGCAAGGGACGAGCGAAAATGCTCATCTTCGAATTGTGGCTCTCCATTCGTGGCCGCATTCACAAACGCATTCGTGCAGTTAGAGTTACAGCAACAGTAAATAGTTGTAAAAAATATATTTAAATTTGAGCTTATGATTGTGTCTGCATATGTGTTTGTATGTACTTATGTGCAAATATATAACAGTATATGTGCATATGTATGCTTGTGCATTTAAGCTGTCTCCTTCGCTTTTATCTTGCTGTTGTTTTCCACTACTGACACTTTAAGCACACACACACACACACAAGCGCACATACGCAATGTACATATGTATACACTGAGCACTCAGTTGGTCTCTGCTATGCTCTACTATGCTCTGCTATGTGCTGCTATTTTATTGAAATGCAAAGTCCTTTTTCATCCGCTTGACAATTTGCAACACTTTTAGCCACCGCCGCGTCCGAATGTAAACTGACTGCATGGACTTGGACCCTATTGGAATGCATAAAATTCTTTTGTCAAGTCCAGCCTTTGGTGGTTCAAGCGAATCTCGATTAGCTGTGCGACGCATGCGGCGTGAGTGTGAGCTTGCTTACGAGGAGCATTCTCGAATAGGTGCAATCTCTTCGAATGTGGTGAGAGCGCCGTTGCAAACAGTCAATAAATCGTAAAAAGTGGTCAGTTGGAAAACTGGGGAAATGGAAAATAATTTCAAATCAATTATCCTTGATCAAATTGTTGATGGAACTGACGATGGATTTTTGTAATAATTTTACAATTTAAGCGTTGCTTTGTTTGATAAATGACAATCCTATCATTGTCTAAATCACCAGTAATTGAAAAATTATAATACGAAATCCCATACTGAGATAAAGTTCCCTCTCTGGGAGAGTTTTTACATTTAAAATTAGCTTCTATTTACCATCCACCTGTAATTAATGGCTAGAAAACTGCTCGAACAACATTATATTAGTGTAAAAGGTAGGGCAGGGGATCTCACTACCTCATAAGGACTCACTTACCGTGTTTAGAATACTTATTTATCTAATAAGCATGCTTGTAGATTCGTAATAATGGATCTGAACTTTTCGCTACGAGTAATAAGCGGATAAAAGTCGCTAAAGAAGTAATTTTTAACGAAAAACAAACAGAAGTCATCACTCAGTCACCCACTTTTCCATAATTTGCTCACTTGGATTTAACGTTTAAGTGCGATCCGATAAATACATAGGCTCACCGTGCTATGGCACCACTATCCCTACAGAATATACGAATCGAACTCGCGGTTTCTTTCGACTGTCAAAAATTGGTTCAACATGTTTCAACGTGCTCACACCTCGATAATGAGCCACGCGAAGTTGAACTGAAAATGGCTACCACCGAGGATAGCATGAAAAAAGTCCAAGAACTCGTAATAGCTGACCGCCGATTGAATGTGTGCGAGATAGCTGTGACAGTAGGCATCTCAAAAGACCACATCAAATATTGGACAACCGTGATGCCAATTCACAACAGTGTTTATCGCTGTTAAAGCGCTATTCGAAGAAATTTCCGCGTTCTTGTGCGACAATAGAGATCGAGGAATATTCGAAACGGTATACTGCTCCGAAGAAGGCGAATACTGTCCTCTTGTAAGCAAAGGTGATGACCATTGTTTCCAGAGATTCATTCGGCGTCGAATTGTCGCATTGTCGAATAGATTAATACCAATAGTAAAACGATCTTTGAAATGTCTTAGTAATATATTTAATAAGATTTACGAATATCGTGAACTAGAAATAAGGAGCCACACCCCTTCAACGACTCTCTAATGACGACAGCAATGATTCGGACTTACAAAATACTATTGTAATATTCCAACAACGTTATTTAAAACAGTTTAATGCTATTACAACAACAATAACGAAAACAATGTAGATAAAAGTTCGAAATTAAACTGGGCTTGTCAAGACGAATATTCAAGACTGAATATTTACAGTTCTCAAAGCATTTAAAGCAATTAAGCCTATGGTTTGGACCGCGGTAAAGCTATATTTTTCTTCACCAGCATTTTCTCAGTGTATACTACGTGTTTAATAAACCTATACTAAACTGCGCATGCTTCAACATTTTCCTAAGTACGCTCCGCATTTCTTTGCTCTTATACTTCGAAATATCAACCCTCCTGCCTAAACTAACCCCGAGCATAGATAGAGGACGGTTTAGCAGATTTAACACCCACCGCCAGACGAAATGTCAAAACAACAACTAAACAAAACAACATATCACTAGATGGACGCACACAGGCACACGCACCATAATACCAATTTAGAAGGCGCAACCAAAATCGATTTTCACTTTGCGTGCGCAAACCACCTCCAAAAAAGTAGAAAAAAATTTTAAAACAAAAAAAAAACGAACGCTTATTGTATTTGGTTGCGAGCAGCGCCGCACAGTCGCTACTCCGCCGACTGTAGCGCTGCCCGCCCCAACCAGATAGCATCGATGTGCGCTAAGCCATCGTCACGACCGTGATACCATGCAATTTAAGGCACCATTAAATGAGCACAAGTCAAAAAGCAAAAGTCTTTCACCTAAGTATTAGCTGGTCACCGCTGCTGAACCGTGGCAAATATTCAATTCTCTTTTGAACGCGCTCTCTGAACCAGCGCTGTCAACACAGCAGTTACACCTTTGCCGGGCAGCAGTCGGTACTTGGACACAGCAAGCACGTCAAAGGAAAAATCCCGGCTGCCTGCTTTGCGCCACGCACTTGGCTCTTGTGTCAACATTAGCGCGGGGGAAAGGCAGCGGTGATGGCAACACAACTTAATTCTCGCCTGCTGTGATTCGCTTGGACTGAGCGCGCGTGGGGCTGAGGCAGCTACTGCTGGTGCGCGTCCCTTCCCTCGGATGTGAGTGCGTATATGTGAATTTGGGCTCAGATTTTTCGGCAACGCATATGCAAATCAACAACAACAGCGCGAAACGAAATTTGTGCGCGCATCATTGAATCGCACACTTCACCGCGCCAAAGCTTTCCGACAGGCAGCCAGCAATCAGGCAGCAAAGCCAGCCACCCAGACTGCACGATGATGAGTCAAGCATGATTGCCTTTGTCCTCAAGTCGACTACCACCTCCACCTACTGCCATTGCAGTGTGTGTGCTGCATGCCAAAAGAGACATAGTGGTGTTGTTGTTGTGCTTATTGTGTTTGTTGTGCTTGCGCTCGTTGGCAATGGGAAATGTGCCATTTAGAATTTTTCGGCACTTTTATGGAATTTTTTGGCCATTGAACACGTTTTATCGTCATGCCAGTGCATTAACGACGGAATGAGTTGTCAAGTAGCCAGCTAGCCAACCAGCGCGCCATCGAATGCGACAAAGCTATCGAAAGCTCTATTGTGTCAAGCTCTCAAGCATGTTGCCAGTTATACCGCCCTGCCTCACTACCTCCCTCTCGCAATGCCGCAACACACATGACTGTTGCAGCCATTCAACGCACGACCGCGGAGTCATCAGTGCAGGCTTTGACTTGTCCACACAATTTTGTAGTATAAACGCGTCGCTTTGCTGCCCGACCGACTGGCTGGCTGGCTGGATGGTTGGCCATTTGGTTGGCTTCGCTAGCACTTGGAGATAGGTACCCCGCCGATATGACGCAGCACTCACGCGCTAAGTCATCGGACCGCGCTGACATCACTGCCAACACCGCCGCCGCTGGTCGCACGCTTTCGGCGCTGTCATGATTTTTAATTTTGGTCGAGTGCTTGCTCACTGTGTCTTTCGATTTCATCGAGCACGTTAAAGTCGGATATGTGCATAACAAAAACAATAGCAGCAGCATTGGTAATGCCAACAGTTTTGTTCATTTTTCGCTGCTCCAGTTTCCTGTGCTATTTCGGTGCTATCGCTCGGCGCTCGTCGCTTATGCCGCGTTAACCTGCGCGCAGCGATAGCGTATTAGCACGTAGCCGTAGTTATTTCCAAATCGTATGCTCTGGCATGCAGTTTGAAAATTTTCAAATCATCAATTCATTGATGTCCGAAATTCACTTAAAAAATAGGTGGGTTTTGCTTAAGCGCGAGCATGCGATTTTAATTAATTCTCAAATCAATCAATTCTCCCTCAAAGTTCATCAGCGACTTGGAATTGAATGAGGCAGTAAAAGTTTTTGATAGCGCTGTTGAATTATTCAACATTTCTTCATTCATTTTAAATAAAATACAGCGATACGAGGCTTGCCAATCTTTGAAATTTTAAACGATTTTATTTTTATTATAGAAGAGAAATTCGCATTAAACAGTTTTCAGCCCGATGTAAATATCGCCGAAATATGCATTATTAATAATTTAACCTCACTTTATGGCGTCGAAAGGAATCGACCAGTTCTAGCTCAATAAAAACAATGATAGATTCAGATAGATCAACAGATAGATCAGAACCGGTGCGTCGTTTTAAAACCTTTTATACAGTGACGATGTGTAATAAATCGAATTGGCTCGGTGAAGGATGATTCGTCTCTTCTCGCTCTGCTCTGTACCCATTCAAACATCGCATCACTGTCATTATAGCCAATAATTTTTAATTCGTCGAACTATTCGCTACCCTCGTAAAGCATGTTCAGCTTATTGTTTCATCTTAGGTACTATTTTCGTTACCAATGCGTAAATGTTTATAAATCTTTAGCAATATCTTTCTCTCGAAATTTTTGGCATTTTTTTGCCAAAGAATTGTTTCCAAAGGCTTTGCATATATCCTGACAAAATTAGAATTTCTAAAAGCCAGAAATATAAGAAGCAACCCACATAAAGACAATCATCTCGCAGTGATAAAGCTTATGAGCTATTTTTAATTTAGCAAGGATGGAGAATTCACTTATAAAACTTAATCGTCCTTCGGGTTTGATGCCCGGATGAATACAATCGCACATTGCGGCAACTCCCAAGTGTTTATCTCGTATCAATAATAGTTTAAAAATCGAATGTAGTCAACCGATCCTTCTTCGACCCGAAATTGAAAAATTATGTCTACGATATATTATTATTTTAATGAAAGGTTTTTGCACACAACTTATTGTAAATGCTTAGAATGGAAGAATCAAATCAAAAACAAACAAATTGTGAATATCCATTATTAATTCGAATTTATTGTAGTAGACAGAAATTTTAAGTTTAAATGGTTGTCATTGTTTTCAATTTCTGCATCTTTCATTTGGCATATTCTGTCACAAATTTGAGAAATGCTGCCAAATACTTTAAACAGCAAACAGCTACCTAAAAATGTAAACTCAAGTTTGTTATCTGTGCTTTCAAGTATACTGGGTTCAGTAGTCATACACAAAGCAAAATCCTGTTATAGCGCCCGGTGCAAGTATATCGACAACTATAATCCAATAGCCTTCTGCAATAGGGGTGTTATATTTTCTCGTCATTTCGTCTCGTCCGTCTCGAAATAATGAACCAATTCTCACCAATTTAAAAGACCAATGCAACCAAAAGAATACAAAGTGAAGG
Organism: Bactrocera minax; assembly: GCA_021498325.1. Lineage (NCBI taxonomy): Eukaryota > Metazoa > Arthropoda > Insecta > Diptera > Tephritidae > Bactrocera > Bactrocera minax. Next base: position 4,292,678 of record JAKEEE010000011.1, on the reverse strand, counting down.
CAATCAATGGTTGCTCAATTGAAAACATTATTCAGTCGATTTAGACTAACTCTGACTTATACTTGCTTCAAACCAAAAAATGCTGGTTAGCTCAGTAGTTACGTTAATCGGTTCATCGGTAAAAGAACATAAAAAGGAGGGTAATATAAGGCAAAGAATTCTATAAGTTAGAGAAACTGTTTTTTTTTCTAATTGTGCTATTTTTCTGAGCTCAAAAAGATCCTACAAGTTTTCGACCGACCCCGAATGGTTGATGACTTTTCTGAGAACTTTTTCATAATGGAAATACACTCGAATTCGGCTGGCACAGCGTGCGGAGGGACGACCTCCATTAGAAACTGAAATTTTCATTCGCATTTTCCAATTATCCGGAAAATTGATTTTGTAGAATTTTGGATCGGATACGGATCTTGGTAAATCCGGTTATCCGAATAAATTTATAATATTAACCGGATAAAAAAATTACCCAGATTATGGATAGTATCAAACAAACCGCAAACTGGATCATAACGGAACTGTATCATAGTAGCAAACTGGAAAACCCAAATCGAATTCAAGCTGAAAAAATCGAAAAATATTATAAACACAAAAATGGTTTTTGGTATTGCTTTTCAAGTGGGTTTTATTAAAAACGCTCAATTCATTCAATTTGTTCAATTAACAACTTCGTAGTCATATGTGTATGCTTTCATTTTTCATATTAACAATTTCTATTTACTTGTATATATGTATGTATGTTTGTATGTATGCGTATACCTATGTATTTAATTGTGTTACAACGCAGGCGCAGCAGTTTATATGTATGTATGCATGTTCGTATGCATATAATCAGTACATTTTAATAACGCTACATTAGGTTTGTGTTTATGTGAGTGTGTCTGTGGCCGTGTGTGTTTGTAGTATTTAATAATTTTTTCCCCCTCTTTTTCACATAAACGCATCGATTATGCGCTAAATTCATATATAAAATTGCTTTTGTATTGTAATATTCATAATTTCTTGTTATTTTACCGTTATACACACATATGAAAATATGTAAGCGAGCAAAAATGATCTTGACGTCACTAAATTGATTCTTCTTGTGTTTATATTGCAAACATTGTTTCTATTTTTTTGTTTTTTTTTGTATTTTTCTTCATTAACACTACAATGAAGAGTATTGCATAATTATGCTAATTATAAAAATTGTAATTAAAAAAAAAGTTATAGAAAAAAATTAAAATAAAATAATAGTTTTGATTATGTGTTTTTGTAATTGTGCATTACATTTTTTAGTAACTTAAAGCTAAACAAAAATTTTTGGTTAATAAATAAATCATTACTACTCGCTATCGCGAGTAAAGAAACCAAAGTACCTAGCTTTTAAGGATATGTAATTGAGTACAATCGAAGTAAAAATGGCATTTGTTAGTGACTTCACTTTTTTTTTTTTTTAAATACTAATTTTAAAAAAATTCGAAATCTAAAAATAATACTTGCACTTTTAACGCATTCGATACCAATTGCAGCCTAGGCTAGCACAGTTAGATAAGATTTTGTAAAAACCGGTATAGTTTCTGAATGGTTCAAACGTTTTGAGATTTTGTGATTTATAATTTCGGCTTGAAAGTAAAATCTAACTCAAATATGTTTATGTTTAAGATGTAGATATTGGCCGCCTTCGATTCGCCACTTCTCTACTCGCTTTGCTTGTGAATATAACAATATTATCTAGTTTAATTCAACAAAAGATGATTTTTAATAACCTCTTTCTTTTCCAACTTCAATTGATTATAACAGTCCGTTTAATATGGATCAGTTGTTTGTTCGATCGCCACTCTCTTACTATCGGCGAATCAAAGACATTATTTTATTATTATTATCATAATTTCTACGAGTTGTGTTCTCGAGAAGAAACTCTTCTATGATATACATATGATATGATATATATCTATATAGATGCATTTTCTTATGAATTTCAAAAAGAGATTCACAATTATTTTTAAAATGTTTTATAAATTGACATTGTATTGCATCCTCACTGAAGCATTTAGCACGACATAAAAATTATAAGAAACATGCTCGCACGTTCAAAAAGCAATTCGAGCACAATAAACGCGATAAATTCGACATAAACCCGTTTTCTCGGTAAGAACTACCGAGTTTATGCTTTGCGGCGATAGTTCGGCGCATTGGAAGAGTCAGCTACTGAATCGAGAGCTGAGCAGCTGAATTTTTGCAAATTCTCGAATTGGCACATTCGAGTTCTTTTTCGAATTTTTAATCGGTTTCAAAAAGTTTACATTTCGAGAACTCTTCAATTTTATATTCGGAAATACTAACATGTCGGAGATACAGTGAAGTATTCATTCATCATATTCATTGCAAATTCCAGAATTGACAATTCGACAATTTTTTTCGAGAATTAAAATTTCGCACATTTTTGTTTTTCGAAAAGTTGACACCTTGATAATTCTTTCTTTTCTAATACACAAAGATACGAAAATTTTTATTAATTGTATCTGCAGCGTTTTATAAATTCTTCAATGTTCGAATAATTGCTTTCTAAAATTCCCAAACTTTCAAATCGTCGATTCGTTGTAGCTGTATATATATCTCATATTATTCTTTTTCTGATATTATTCGAACAGCCAGTGTTTAATTCTCAATTTATAAATTTCAAACCGATTCTCTGGAGTAAAAAAACATTTTTGAAATTTACTCTTTCGAAAATCCTCCCCTTTTTGTGCTTATTGTGAAACTTTAAATGCGTTATCTGCTGCTTATGTGCTTTTTTAACACTACAATTATGTAAATTAGTTATTTGTAAGATATTTAAGCTGTTACAACAGCAACAGCTTAAGTGTGCACGCAACGAGCGTGTAAAAATTATTTGAGACAATGTTTTCAATAGAAATTGAAACAAAATGTAAATAAAAGTACTGTAAAAGAGTAGAAGGGGCAAGCACATAAATGTTGAGCATGTTTATAGGTGCACCTTCAGCGATTCCATGCGATTGATGATGCGCCGACGCAGCTCGGCATATCTGAAAGAGGTGAAATAATGTTTTTCACTAATAAAAGGTGCGAGGATTTTTTTTACTGCTACCTTTCTCTAACTTTGGCCACTTCGCGCTCCAACTCATCATCGTAGCGTTCCAAAATTGCCCGGCACTCCGGCAGTGAGAGGTTTATAAACTGAGCCACCTCATTGCTGTAAAAGTGTTTCCATTAAATTATATTAATTATGTGTAACATAGCGCCTGTTATTACCTAATTTCATCCGTTTTCTTTGCATCGACCAGATATAGACGCGCCACATCCTCATGCGGCCCCATCATGACGCGCGCCAACAACGGATAATCAGTCTCTTTCAAGCGTTTCTGTTCGCCATTATCGCGTATAATGAATAGCGAAAAATTCTCCACGCCACTGTCGACTTTATACTTCTCTAACAGTAAATTGATAACCTCATTGGTGGTAACCAACGATGTGACCCAGACAGACATTTGTGAACCGTAGGGCGGCGTGAAGAACGACGTTTCCCGATTGTAAAAGTGACCGTTGATGGAACAGCGGCGCTTCAATTTGGTACGCGATCTGCAAGGAAATACAAATTATTTTTTTCATATTAAAAATAAAAAATAAACTCACGCACCTTCTATTGCCACTGCGTCGTTTGATGGCTGCCGCACCAGTGCGTGGCGGCCGCCTCAAGACCACACCGTCCTCAGTTACATGCAGCGGTGGATCTGCATCATCATCATCATAACCAGCACCACCGCCGCCACCATTGGGCATCGCATCAACTCCGCTACCCCTGCTAGTCGTGTACATCTCCTGCGTCTGCGTCAACTCATCGCCACCAGCGTTGCCACTGTTTGACACTGTAATTGATGGCGCATCGGCGCGACTGGAATCCGCTTCACTAACACTACCCTTGTCATTATCTTTCGGATAGCAGTCCATTTCGATTTTTACATACCGTTGTGGCACATCACTACGCCGTATGGTGGCCGATTGTTGTGGCTTCAACGTTGAGTCATCATCGTCACTGTCCGAGTAATCAAAACACGATGGCCCTGACTTGGAGCGATTTATACCTTTCTCGAAATGGTTGTGTCCGTGTTGATACGTGGATAGATTTTTGTAACTCGCACCAGTTGCAGTTGTAGCGGAGCCGCTCTTCTGCAATGCATATATGCGTTGCATCGAATGTGGACTAGCCGTGCCGCTCTTCAAATGTAGCGTATCGTTAATTAAATTGGCATCGATGGAACGCAAGGCATGCTCGCAATTGAAACTCTTGCTCATAGGGCTCTCGCCGTAAAACTTGAGCGAATCGTTTATTCTCGACGGATCGATTGGTTGATTGCGCTTCAATGAGTCCTCATTTGGCTCACGAAAAGAATTGGCCCCACTCACATAATCTAGGTGAACACTACGTTTAAATTCTTCGAAATCCATCGGCTTGAGTGTAGCATCATCAGAAGACTCAAAATTATCCACTGTTGTAGTGCTGGTATTTATGGTCGCCGATGTTGCTGTGACGAAATTGTCGGAAGAAGTGCTGGTACTCTCACTATTGCTATTACTATTATTGGTAGTTGTGGAAGAAGACGTTGGTGATGATGGTGATGGCACTTCACTGGTGGTATTCGTACTTTCAGTGAGATTATGAGCGGAAATCGTTTTTGAGGGTGAACTACCGCTGGAAGACGTTTGCGACGATGGCAGTTTCACTGGCATCGTTTCGTAAATTTTGTCCTTTTCGCTGACACGGCGCTCCACCTGAAAAGTGTAAATTTCAGGAAAGAATTTTCAAATATGAAAAATTTACTATTACTTGTAGCAAATCATCAATCTCATCCCATTCCAACTTCTCTAAATTATCCAATTTCGAGGGCAACGTTGCCGACATACAACTTGTGGATGCAGTGGTGATCGTCGTATCCGTGCCACATAAAGTGCTTGTGGACGCGGACTCATCCTCATCATTAGCACGCCCATTGATGCCGTTTAATAAAGGCACAGCAGCACCATCAGCGCCACCTGTAGTATTGGCCGAGGCTTCTTCTGGCGTTGTGGGTAAATCTGTCAAGGGATATTCATTCAAACTGCTTGAGTCGAACGTCATGCTCTCTGACAACGAGATATCTGTTGACATATTTTCAACCTCACTTGCTGTAGTTGGCGCTTCCAGTGATTCACTTATGTCGTTTTCCTTATCCGATGGGCTGTCCTAATATAGAGAAGAATGCAAGTGGTTAAACAAAAAAAATATAAATAAAATATTTGAATTTATAAACTCACATCAGCTGCTTTGGATACACGTTTTGAATTTCTCTTACGTACAACCAATGTACGCTGATCATCATCCTCTTTTAAATGTATCACACCATGTACGCCCCAAGAAATACGCAATGCACCTTCTAGTATTAGCCGATTATTTACTTCGCGGCTTCGTATTTCCATGCTTTTATTGTCGTAAAATTGGTTGTAAACCTTTAATGAATCGATGTGCATTAATGGGTGTAATTGACAGATTGTCTACAGATTGTTTAGGTCTTACCTTTAGCTTACTTTCCAAATGATCTCTAGGTAAAACCGGGCCACCATTTCCAATGAAAGAGCGCTGTGCTCCTTTCACTCCATAGCTCTTATGGGATTCCACACGTGTGCCATGTCCGAATAGTTGCGGTCCGAAGAGCGCACCATAGCATGGCACATGACAGTAAGGCACTCCTTTATGCTGAACAATAGATTAAAAGGATTTTATTGAATTAATATTTATATAATTTTATAAGAGAACAAAGACAAACCTCGGCATGTTGGCCTGGATTCAGCCGCTTGCCGCATTCCTCACACCGTAAACACTCTGGATGCCAATCGTAGCCTAACGATTGTTTGCGCTCCGCTAGTAGGATATAATAATGTATTAGTTACCATTCAAAGCAAACCGTAATTACTTTCATAATCTTTTACTTTAGGATTTCAATATCATTTGCTTACCAAAGTAGACTGGTTTTCCACATTTGTGACACTTCCACATATTTCACGTGTTATCTTCACTTTGCAGGGTCAAGTGTACGGGAAGGAAAATTCGCTGTAAGCAGCGACTACTTCTACGACCTGCTTCCAGAATAGTCTGTGTAAATTATAAGCTAATAGCCACTATCGAGTTTTCTTTTATTTTTTTACTTAATTTCGTCGGAACGCGTGACGTATAAAACTTTACATAAAATATGCAAATGATCGTCAAACAGAAACTAAAAAACACGCGAGTACGTGGATAGTATAATTGGTAAAAACAAGAATTCACAAGCCGAATAGCTGAAGCACGCAACCGATCAAGAGAGAATACAAAAATGGAAAACAAATTAGCCACAAAGGGCATAGAGGACGCTGAACTCACTGGGTCTTCAATTTCTCACCATAGTTTTTCTTATTCACACTGGAAATTTATTATATTCGTTATAACATTCCATTAACTTTAATGTAAATAATTATAAATTATTGCTTCTATCTAGTGTGTTGCCGCAGTAACCGCCAACGCAAATCGCTAAACGTGTTCTGAATTATTGTAGTCAGTATAATTATCTATATATAATGAACTCGCACACAGCAGCACTTCATTTGCTATCGCTGCAATAAATTGTTTGTTTCAATTTATTGTTTACTTCAATTTATTGTTTATTTTATTGTAGATAATAACTTTTCCTACTTAATTGGAAGCGAAAAATGAAACAAATGCATTGTTTGCTTCGAGAATGGAACAAGAACAATTTGCCGGAATGTTACCAGCTGTGTTAAAAAGCGATTAGTAAAAAAATTATAAAATAATATATTTAGAGGCTTTAAATTTTAATACTAAAATAAATTTTAATTGTCAAACAACTAACATATTTAAGGTTATTAGAATCTATTTTAATTCTTAAATAAATAATATATTTCATTATTAATTATCATCTTTAATTACAGTTAATAGTGTAAACAAAATTAACTCTTAGAAAATTCGCTGTAAGCGACATCTGCATGTGAGCATACAAATAGTAATCAGCTGAGAAGCTGAGTTACCTGGTCTTGAATAATAAGCGATGTGTAAATTTTGAATTTTGTAAGTACAATTTAAAGATGAGGTATTAAAATAATAATTGTAGTCTCAACAAGAAAATAGATGTTTAGATAAAATTAGGAGTCGAAATTCAAATTCCATATATTCCATCCATATATACCCATAAAAATCAAACACCATATGTACAAGAATATTAGACCAAATAATCAAATTATCACCAAATTCTGATCAGATTGCCAAAATCATTTAAAATTTGTTATTACTACTTCATTTTCAAAAAACAACGCATGCAAATCATTAACTTAACAGCTGAAGAAAGCATATCTTAAATTGTACAATGAACTTCATATCAACTCTGCGAATTTGTTGTTTATTGCCTTCTGTTCCCGGCATCCATGAACACAACTGTCAAAGCATCAGAAGCCAAAGATGACAAGCAGCTGCCATAGCTAATTCGCGAAGAGTCAATTTGGTGAAAGTTTGTCTGTTATTATCTAGTGAACTGCTCAATATTTGTTTCATATTTCAAGTGAATATAGTTAGTGGCATATTCCATAAAATAAAAGGAAAATGGTGCACATCAAGTGATTACTAAAGTAGTTATTGAAATGCAAAGTGCTACAGTGAGAGAAAAATCACAATTAAACATACATATATGTGTAGATAAATCATTGAGTGTGTAGTGAAGATTTTGATGACGAGTGTGAAAGAGCAACAGCTGAAAAGTTAAATAAGTGATTTTATCATTTTCGTGGTGGCGAAATCGGATATTTCTCTTTAAATTTGTTACATAGTGGTCCTATTGATCAAGTGCAAATAGGATAATAAACCAAAATGCGTTCCACCATAGAATTTGAGGAGTGTCTTAAGGATTCACCGCGATTTAGGTGAGTTAAATGAGCTTTAGGTCAAGAATGTTTGTGAAGTACTGGGTACTACGCCCCTTTTTCCTCGAAGCTGTGCTTATTTGTTCCCATTCGTCCTCATATCTAAAATTTTTGCATATGTATATGGTATTTTTTATTCATACTTTTTAAATCTAAATGTGCATAAAAATCTCTGTTATCGTCATCAATTTTTGCTTTCGAGTATTTAATGCTTTTGGACTATTGCTGTTGAATGTAGTATGTATAATACCTAAATATCGCACATCTGCATATCTACACTTATGGATAGAACAATGAGAGGTAAAAAGGGTGGTCTTTTGTGTACTGCACAATAGCATGCAATTACGTATTTATTCATACGCAAAAATATGCCAAAGCATGCATTTTGTTGCTATTGTTAGCCGTTTTGCATGTTAGGAAATTTGTATGCTATACACCAGCTGCTGGGTCATCGATGCCACTATCAATGCCAGCGGTGCCAATTGCCATTCATTGCCGCCTGAGACTGAGTGACGCTTAATCATCACGAACTCCAACAAAACAATAAAATAAATTAGGAATCATTGAACAAAAAGCAAGATATACATATATACATTGTATAATTGTGTATAATTATGTCGTATGTACACTATATACAAACGTGAAATGTTGATAAAAACACAATGCAATAACACTAAACACTATTTTATAAGAATAAGATAGTATAAATATATAAGTTTGTCAAACTATTGTGTTTTAAGTTATTATTGGTATACTGAAAGCGAATCGATAAGTTTTGTTATAGACATTTGAAACGAATGTATACGGCATATGTTCATAACTGTGTAGAATTAAATTAGCAATTATAGGTAAACAGATATTTATAGAAAGTTAGAACATTTTCTCATAACTAATTTTTATATGTAGATATATAATAACACAGACATTGTGGCATTTGTGTGTACTCGTTTGTGTATATATACGTCAATTCATAAGCATGTGGCGATAAAATATAATATAACATTTTATTTCTTTATCAAAAATTTTGAATTTATTGAATATCACCATAAAAACTCATATAGGTTTAAATCGAGAGAGTAATCGATTGACAACAAAAAGTTTGTACCAATGGCAGCACCTTCAACGAATATTACAAAAAAAAAGAAAAAAGAAAAGTAAATAATATTTTTAGCGTTATTTTCAATTGGCAAATCTATAGAGAGTAGGTAGATAAAATTCAAATACCACCAAAAGATACCTGAAGGTGGACGACTACATTCCTTGTGTAAAGTAACTAAGGAATGACTCGACTAATCTCAACTCATAAGAATTGTGCTTATTTCTGGTATTAAATTGATTTATATTAAATTTGATTAATTATTAAATTATGAAATTAACTATGTAGATATATTAAATATGTAACATGGACATATGGACATGGTCGCGCCCTTTTTCTTTTTCTTCTTCTAGCATGTGCTAACCACGCTCACCTCCCATGCAAAGGTTATGTTGGAATTACTAAAAGTGCGTTAACTCGCTGAAAAAACATGTACGGAAAGGCTGCATAGGAATCCGGAATAATATTTGGACAATGGGTGTATCACCACCTACTTTTAAATGAAATCCCATTTTTCAGCAACTACTCAGAAATTTGATGTAACATTATCTTGACATCCTTATATTACAGTTTAAAAATTGGCACACCTACTTAAAATATATGGCAATCTTCAATTCCATCTGATTCTTTCACTGTACAATACATAAATCAAACACAAATGAAGATATCGGTATAAAGCTTGCACAAGTCGAAATCGGGTCATAACTTTTCAAGCCCTCCGGTACTGAATAAGTGGACCTCAGTGCCTATGGATGACTTTTTACCGGAATTATCTGAGATATATTAATGAAATTCAGAAAGCACATTTTTCTGACAATAATATGTCCTTGTACTAAAAATGGATAAAATCGGGTCAATACTTCCTCTAGCCCCCATATGTCTAATATGAGGGGTTTAAAACTTCCGGTTGACTTTATACTGAAAATATTAGAGATATCTGAATTAAATCCAGAGGACACCTTTTCCTAATAAAATTGTGCTTTGCTGTCCAAAATTTACTAAATCGGGCCAATACTTCCCTTAGCTCCCACATACCTTATTTAAGGTTTTCAAACTTCCGTTTGGCTTTATCCTATATATATCGGCCAATATGCAAGATATATTAGCAAAATTAAGTGAACGTATAATATTGATATACTATAATTTGGTGGCGAAAATGTGTGAAATCAATCCGCAAATAACCCCAGCCCTCATATACTACAACAATAATTATCGTTATTCAAATGGTCTCTATGCCTAATATATCAGTAAAAGTTTGAGTTATCCTAGTAAAATTAAGTGGAAATTTTTTCCAGACCATACCTTAACACAATGCAATGCTAAATGAAATTAAATAGACATGTTTTCTTAAGTATAAGATTGTTTAACGCTGAATGTGAATGAAATCGGTCTAGAAATTGGTTTAGTCTCCATACCTCATGATTATCTACTCGATAATATAATTACGTTGTGTTTAGGACTAAATATACATAATCTTAAGGCCCGGTACAGATTTTTATATTTTCGTATGCACATATTTGTTCATAACTGGTACTAGTTATTTTCCGTCCTAGTTAATTTTCAGAAATTCTAGTTCTCTCTTTATTGTATTCAGCAAACAATATTGCTCTATGTTATATACATAGTTTTTACTGTTGAAAGAACTTTTAAGTTTCAACAAAGAAATCCTTTGTTATGTTAAACGTGTGTTTGTTATGGCACGTTGTTAGAAAGCTAAATTCAAAATATGTCTTTTATTTTATTATTTTTATTTGCAAAATTGCTACGCTAAATAGCTTTATCGAATTCTTACGTAAATACTCGAATTAAACTACTTACTATGTACAAAAATACACACAGCCGAAAACGTTTGAGCTCTCTCATGCTACATGCTAACTTAAAAGGTTTTTTCTTTCCCAAGGGGAACAGTGTTCCTTTTAGACTTCAAAAGTGAAGAAAAGTTAATAAACAAGTCATCTAATATTTTTTTCCGAAAGTGTAGACAGTTTTAATATGTGTCCGCTATAACTTTCTTTAAATTTACCTATTTTGATTGTCAGATTGTCAGAGTGACAGCTCTGCGCTGCCGCACCTACCATACTTATTAAATATTTATATTATTAATATAAATGCATACATAAATAGTTAATTACAAATTAACATAATAACAATAACTTGAGCTACTTGTACTGATTACCAAAAGCGCAAATCCTCTACCGCCATTAATTTTTATATATTTTTCATTTATTCAGTGACATACATAATTATTCAACTAATTGCTATGCGTCACACGGATGTAATTATAATAAGGAAAATATAAAACAAAACAGCACAGCCAATATGTGCAATATGCAAAAGTAAAAAAAGGAAGTGACAATATTTATGTAAAATGAAAGAGAAAATTTACTTATACACAGAAATATTCATATCCGAACTGTTATGAGTGTTTATTTTGCAACAGGTTTATTTATGATTATGCTGGAAAAAAAAATAAAGCACATTATGAGTTAAGAGGTGAATGAGGGCCCACACCAAAAATCAAAACAAAGCAGAAAACACAAACAATAACAAAACTTCATCTCATTTAACTTTTACTCTTAATTTGGCCAGTTTCTTAAAAATGTATCTGGTTATTGCTTCGACTGCTTTTGTGGAGACACAATGCAAACTGGCATCTTTCCGCTTAACTGAACGCTGCGCTGATAATCGATTTGACAGCATATTTGCATGTGGGCTCCCATGTATTCGTCAGTATCTACGCTTTTCAATTATTATTATTTTTATTTTTATTTTTTTGTTTATTGACTGTCAGCGCGATATTGTTTTTGTTTTGGTTGCGCTTTCGTAAACTACGGACAGCTAGTCCCTGCACCCATTATTACTTATTGTAAATGAAAATTTTTATAAATTTGTATTTTCTTTATCTTTTGCTTTTGCTTTTCAGACAATTTATTTCCAAGGAAGAAACTGATATTGAACACTTGGAGCAACGGCTTGAGAAAATAATCAAACTCTGCACCGTAGCTGTGGACTCGGGCAAGGAGTATGTCAAGAATCAGAGGTAAGTTGCAAGCATGCGAACACTTATGTGCTTCTCATTTCTTTATTTCCCACTTATTTTATTTTACCCATTGCCGCTAGTTTTCAATTACTCACGGTATTATCACATAATAGTTTGGATCTTTTGTTTTTTACAGCGCCTTCGCTATGTCCTTATGGGATTTGCAGCAGCATTTTGCCGATAATAAAAACGCGCACAATGCTTTGGGCAAACTGATACACTGTTTTCAGGTTCGTTAAATTCATTTATTTACTTTATTTCATGTAATTTAATTTTATTGCAATAAAGACTACGACAAAAGCTCTTCACAAAGCGCCGCTCACATGCCGGCGCGCATACTCGTCGCTATTTTATTGCTCTTTTTTTTTTTTTTTTTTTTTTTGTACGCGAATTCGATATCGCTGTCGATTCATCAAGCCATTACTCATTGGCCGTGCCGCGATTGTAATGCTTACATATCTACTCGTACCTACTACTCGTACTTATTTATGTATGTACTCATACCATATATTTTGCTTACTATCTACATTTGTAGGAAATGAACAAGTTTCATACCATTTTATTGGATCAAGCGAGTCGCACGGTTTTGAAGAACCTCAAAGTATTCGTCAAAGACGACATCAATCAAGTTAAGGACTACAAAGGACACTTCCTTAAAGTATCTGAGGGTTACGATAATGCGCTCATAAAAAATGCACAGGCAAGTTGTTGCTCCGACTATGAGTCATGCCTGTATTTGTATAAATATTCGCTTTTCTAATTGTTGCTTTTACACAATGCAGGCAAGCAAGAACCGGCCGCAAGAAGTACAAGAGGCAGCTAATATATTATCAGCTAGTAAATCATGCTTTCAACACACCGCATTAGACTATGTTAATTATATAACTTTAGTGCAATCGCGTAAGGTCCCATCGATTTTATCAACGGTTAGTTGGAAATTATTTTTAATTAATTGTTGTGGTCAAAAGTTGAAACCTCAATATACTTACATATTTGTGTGTATATTTCATATACTCAGCTCGTAGACTACTATCAAGCTTGTGTTACCTACTACCATCAAGGTTTCGATTTATGCAACGATTTTGATGAATTCTTTAAAAATATAACGGAAGATTTGAATTGTTTACGCGGTGACTATCAACAATTGGAGAAGGCGATGCAAAACCGCCACATGAGTGTGAACAATTTCAGTGATACAAACACGAACAGCACTTCGAATAAAATCGAAGGTTATTTATTCAAGAAAAAGTCGAAAGGATTCAAAACATGGTGCCGTCGCTGGTTCTATTTGAGCAATAATCAGCTAGTCTATAGGTGAGTATTACATATGCCTGAGGTGGTAAGAGAGTTTATTATCAGTTAAGTGGCAAGATAACGAAAAATATATGTGTGTTTATAAAAATGTAGTGCTAGTGATTAAAGAAGTTCGAAGATGGTTTTGAAAAATAAGAAAAAAGTTAACGTTACTCACACTTGAGTACTAAGTTTTCACGGGTTTGACTGTGATAAAAAAAGTTTAACTTCTAAATTTAAATAGGCTTCAGTTTGAGTGAAAATTGAAAAAAATCTTTTACGCAATGTCACCTGCTGCAATTAGTGTCTGAGGCATTCGTTGGGAATGTTAATTGAAATATTTGTTTTCACTGTATATGCTAGCAACTGAAATGTATTTTTGGTCATAAAAAATAGTGGGAGCATTCGAAAAAGATTTATTGATATTTCCACGCTAATTAGACGAGTACAATAGAATAGTACAATAGAATTGAGGCTCGGTACCTTTGGGTATTTTGATATTGAACCCCTCTGATTTCTCCAGTCCGCGTCCCAAAAAGTGCGAGTCTTTCTCTTGGGTCGGTATATTTTTTTATTGAGTGTTGTTGAATGTCATATATTGCTAGTGGTGTGTTCGGCACTCGAAAAACCGGTGCTCTGTGTCTGTCGTGGATATATATAACATTTTAAAAACGCAGAAAACCGTTTCTACGACTTCGGGTTTACTTTTCAGGAATGAACTGATATTTTCCTCGAAGTTATTTTGGATTGTTATCTGCCGCTACAAAAACAATAGCAACAGATTCGGTGATAAAAAAAAAAACCAATTAACTTCTTACTGTCCATCTCTGGGTCCATTTACACGAAAAGTGGTTCTAAGTAACCGCACCTAATACAGATTTATACTCGGCCAATTACCTGCTTCTCAGAAGCATTTCGCAAATTATTTTATCAAAGTCTCTGAACTTTGTTGGTATTACTGTCAGGTTCTTAACACTCTTCGTTTAATTTAGTTAATTTTTTTATTTTTAAAATTTTTAAAATTTTTTATATTTTTAGACGCAATATTATACAAATTAAATTGTGCTTGTTTTGTATGTTTTTAAAGTCCTGTTCCGCTCCCTATCCTTATTTAGTTATTTGGTTAGAAACCATGCGAATATTTGCTGATCCCACACAGCTCATTTCATCTGCTTTGCACGGTATATTTTTATGGAGCTTATTTTTTTTTGTACATTTAAGTTAAAATTAAATTAATTAGCATTAGTTTTTAGAATTCAATTCGCTTTTTCATCTCTACTCGTGTATGCGTCCTAATTTTTAAATTTATTTTATGTTTGTGTTGTTGTTGTGGTTGGTTATGTCGTGTGCCATGCCATGCCTCTACCACTCTCGTACATACCCACCTACTACTACAACTATGTACTACTACTACTACTACTACTACTACCACTACCACTACTACTACCTACTCTACCTACACATATTTGCCAATTTATGTTGTGTTTGTAAAAAACGCTGAAGTGATTTGGATTCGAATTGCAGAAAACGCAGTAATGAGGATTCATTCTCCGTTATGGAGGAGGATTTACGCATTTGTACAGTGCGTCCCGTCAACGATGGCGATCGTCGCTTCTGCTTCGAAGTTATTTCGCCCACAAAGTGAGTAGCGCACACACACACGCACACATGCACATATATATTTATTTATGTATCATATAATAATTTTTCTAAATGAAAAACATATGTATTTACAAACTTTCAGATCGCATATTTTGCAAGCAGACTCCGCTGACATGTTGTCGCTGTGGATTTCGGCGCTGCAGAAAAGCATTGGCGCTGCCATACAGCACGACAGCCAACATTCCAGACCACAGTCGTCGCTGGCGACGAATGCACTCAATGCGAAGCGGAAAATGTACGCAAGTATTTGTGCTCAAAGGAAAATTGCATATGATTTTAATGTTTTTACATTATCTAACTCCAGTCACTGGGAGCAATTCCTTAAAATTCCCGGTAATTCGCAATGCTGTGATTGTCGTGGCTCCGATCCACGTTGGGCCTCCATCAATCTGGGCATAACGCTGTGCATCGAATGCTCCGGCGTGCATCGCAGTCTCGGCGTGCACTATAGCAAGGTGCGTTCGCTTACACTCGACGCCTGGGAGACGGAGAACGTGAAGGTGATGATGGAATTGGGCAATAATGTGGTGAATCGCATTTACGAAGCGCGCATTGGTGAAAATTGTGAACTGAAAGCGGCCACAGAGAATTGCGATATCAGTGTGCGTGAAGCGTGGATCAAGGCGAAATATGTGGAGAAGCGTTTTGTGTGTGCCATGCCAAAGCCGCAAGAATTGCTCGCCAGCGAAACGGCTGAAGTGCTCTCCATTGATAGTGGTGGTGGCTGTGGCGGTGGCGTTGGCGGTGGTGGTGGTGCTGATGGTGAGGAACCGCGTAGCTTAAGTAAGACCACAACACTTTCGTTGGGTGCACGCAAGTGGGCGGTTAAGAAATATCGCCGTCGCCGCCATCGTGACAGGCATCGCTCTAGTTCAAAGTCTGACGATGATGACGAATCGATAAATCTTCCCTCGCTCTCGTTGAGTATTTCACGTGAAGATTTGATGTTAATCGGTGATGATTTGGCGCTGGAATCGGATGAAACACCCGCCATATTGGGCTCGGATCAAGAGTCCACCGACGGCGAAGTCGAGCCGGAAATATTAGATGAGGTGCCCTTTTCCAAGCTCGATGCGAATCTCATGTTGTACAAAGCGGCGGCGGTGCATAATTTGCCTGTGATGTGCATGGCATATGCGCTGGGCGTCAACAAACACTGGAAGAATCCGAACGATCGCAATCGCACATATTTGCATCAGGCGGTGCTGTCGGTAAGTGTGGAAAATTTTCATATTTTTTTTTGCAATGTAAACTACCATACAAAGTGGTGGCTTTATTTGAGGAAATGTTGCTCAGTATGATTGTATAAAAAACCATAGAATACCGTAACCAGTTGAGGTTAGGTCATAAGCGCTGTTATAATGAGAGTTCACAGATTTTATTGTTGGCTATAAACAATTAAAATTTTAATTTACGAATATCACTTTACTGATTATTCATTAATAACGCAACAGGGTTCGGTAATGGCATGTGAGTACTTATTGTTGAATGGTGTGCCTATAGATGCGGCCGATGACAATGGCGAGACGGCATTACACATGTCCACCGCACGGGGTTACATAGCGCAGGTGTATTTGCTGCTTAAACACAAAGCCAAATATGACACCGAATCGAATGCGGGCAAAAAACCGCTCGACATAGCGGTGGATCAACGCAATGCCGACATTGTGACACTGTAAGTACAAGCTGTTCACATTATATAAGAGCATATCGTATACGTTATTACAATACTTGTTTCGTTAGCTTGCGTCTTACGCGCCTAAACGACGAGATCGGCATGAATGACGAAGGCAATGGCGAAGATGAAACCTATAAGGATGTTATGAAAGACTTTTCCAACTTTGCATCAAGTCAACCACGCATGTTGCGCAATCGCAACGACACCAATACACTCGAATCACAACGTTCTTCCCTCACCAATTCGGACTAGTCCGAACGACAGCTGCAAAATGCGTCGATTACAAAGAAAAAATAATTTAAATAAATATACACATATATATTTAATGCAAATGCAAGCGCGCATAGCACTCGGAGTGCACTCGAAAATTGAAATGACAAAGATGAAAAATGCAAATACTATTGTGGGATAAACAAATATTAGCCGCTTTTGGTGTACACATACACATACATACATAAAATTAAATTAAATTAAATTGAATTAGCGAACTTAACACAAAATATGACTGTCTACATGTAGGTGTGCGTCGTTGAGCACAATATACATACATATATTAAAGTATTTTGAATATTTGTACCTACTATATTACGTATACATATACATATACAAACATATTTTGCAGCGTATGTATGTATGTATGTCCATATTTCGCATGATTTACATACCTATATACATATATACAAGCATACTTAGTGCTGTAGCGCAATCAAAAAAAAACAATAATAATAATAATGTGAGAAAATATGAATTTAGACGATTTTATATTTCGTGTAATTGTTCGTCAACGGCTGAGTTGTTGATTTGTTTCAAATGTAATGAAGATTTTGCCAAAATTGTTGCTATTTATACTATTGTTTTAGGAGATATCAAACTGTAAATCTCTATTGTTCGTTGTTATTCAAATATTTGTTGCATTCACATTCAGTAGTTTCAATTGCCTCATGCATTTAGTTAAACGCTTTTGCAGACTTGTATTTAAGTGAGGACAAAAGTATGTCTTATACAAAGCATGAGAAAACAAATTAATAAGGAGAGACCGAAGTATTTATGAAAGCATTCAAGAAATCACATTTTTCTGACTTCCACTAGTTAAGTTAAATATTTAAAATATTGTAGGTATGTCATTTATTATAAATTCGTTTTCTCTATTATTTTGCTTTTTTGTTTCTTTTTTTACATAAGAAATTTTTAAATATCGAAAATTTTTTTCTAGCAAAGATATTGCGTAAGCCCTCTAATTGTATGAGTTTCTCAAATTTACAATTTGTGCTTTGTTGTACGAAGTGTTAGTTAGGAATTTGGCCTAAGCTACATATTTATATACATATACATAAAAGTAAATATTTCAGATATATTGTAATATTGTAATATGCATATTGATAATGTTTAGTTATTTATATACAATTTAATACAATTTAAAGTTTTAACACCTATGAAAATAAAAACCAATTGTTAATTGTACACCTGTGCGTGTGCGTGTATGTGTGTATACGTTGTAAAACAAAAAAAAAAAAATCTTATTCTACAGAAATGATTACCTAAATAGAAAAAAAATTGCATATTTATTAAAATCTTAAAAAGGTGTTTTCTTATCTCTTTTTAAAATTAAATTAAGCACTGTTTGGTCACACTATTGAACTGTCGCAATTGTTTGCACTGAGCTACATAGTATGAGTGATGTGTCATTTCTATGTTGGCATTGTCTGAAATGCGGAAGGATTTGTTTACACTTATCGTGCAAGGTGAGCTTTAGGTGATGAAGAGTTTTGGTGGTAAATACTTAAACTAAATATTTAATTTGCACTGTAATGTATTTTATTATAAATATATTACTTATTTTTAATATTCCAAGTTTGGTTGGATTTGAGAAATTAATATTTTGGAGTATGCATTGATTTTTTTTTTTTAGTGTTTCGAAACAGTCTTGTTATTGGGTTTTGGATAAAACTGTTTTTTTGGTCACTCTAAAATGTGTTAGGTTTTCATCTTTTTATTGATAATTTATAAAAATACTTCTATGATCGTATGTTTATTTACGTTTACGTAACTATTACGTTATGTATGTTTATACGTTTATACGTAATATTTCAAATTCTAACCAATGTGTATAAAATTTTTTTAAATTTATTGTTACTGCGCGTAACAAACTGATCGATGGCCTCTTAATCAAGTTAAGCTCACAAAATTGCTTCAGACAAAATAATATAAATGGTAGTAAAAATAAAACAGTGAATTACTAATTCCCTATCATACCAAAAATGTTGTGTCGTTTTCCTCACCCGTTTCTACGCTATCAACACACTCAACGGAGTAATATTCAACATCCGATGATTTCTTCACATTTTCTACAGCTACATTATTTCGCACTCCATGCACATTCACAATGTGTCGTTTGACCGATGAACGATCGGCGAATTTTCGCTTACATTCAGTACATTGAAATGTCAAGCCCGTATGTGTTACCAGATGTCGACTAAGACCCGATGTATGGCTGAAGCGTTTGGGGCACAGATGACATGGGTATTGTTGTCCCATTGGCACTTCTGAGTGCGCTCGGTTTATATGATTACTCAAATTGTTCTTTTGCGTAAATGTACGTCGGCAGTGTGTGCACTTATGCGGCCTGGCGCCAGTATGCGTTAACATATGTCGTTTCAGTACTTCACGTTGCACAAAGGATTTGCCACATTCATCACATACATATGGCTTTTCGCCGGTGTGTATGATCATATGACGATTGAGCGCGCT
The DNA here is from genome assembly GCA_021498325.1 of Bactrocera minax. Taxonomy (NCBI): domain Eukaryota; kingdom Metazoa; phylum Arthropoda; class Insecta; order Diptera; family Tephritidae; genus Bactrocera; species Bactrocera minax. Next base: position 4,273,220 of record JAKEEE010000011.1, on the reverse strand, counting down.
TTTGCAGGATAGATATACAAGACACACGGAGCACTGGTAGGATATGCCACGTTGTTCGCCTTTAAGATGTGTGCGCAGGTGGCGATTCATTGCATTGCTTGTGGAGAAAACCATGGGACATGAATCGCACTTGAATGTCTTCGGTGTATCAGTTTTTCGTAGATGCACGGGGAATTCTACTGAATTGCCCAACTCGACAGTATTTGTACCGTTTGGCACTATTTGTTTTGTAAACGTCGGTTTGGCGTCTGTTTTGGGCTCTTCATTCTCTTCGTCGACACTTTGATCTGGCTTTGAGGACTTCTAAATTAGTAAATTATCTTAATAGTAATACATTTTAGATATAGTTATTGCATTATAACCAACCACTACGTATAGTTTCTTTAGATCTGCGAAATCCATGGATTCGACTTGCTCGCCCTCAATGTCGTCTGGGAAATTAAAAACTATAACTCCTTCCTCGTTATCACCATCATCTTCCACCTCCATTTCTTCACATTCGCCATCTTCGTCACCATTTTTTGAACTTTTTTTGTAATATTGAACATCACCAGTATCTGCAACTGAAAAAAGATATTTTGTTAGAAAATTTTTGAGAATTAAAATTCGATCAAAATTACTATGATATGATTCCGTGCCAGGCTCATGATTAGTGCTTTCCGAGGCTGTTAAACGAAAATTTCCGCTTCCCAATCTGTCCTCAAAATACTCGAACCGTTGACTCTTTTCTATTTTTTGACGTTTTCTAGGTGACTTATCGGACGCCACAGAACCTTCACCTTCATGACTATTAATTGATTCGATTAAATAGAATTCTGGCTCTTCTTCCGCTTCACCTTCGGCATCAGCATCGGCATCGGCATTGGCTTCGGTCTCTGCACATACATCGTCATTATTAACGTTTTCGTCTTTAGCGGGTGACGTTGGTGCTCTTCTATTTTCCGCCATTCTAACAATTTCATTTGTTTCATTTTGTTTTACTGTATCTATTTCTACGGGCTGCTCAATTACTGTTGATACTATTATTGTGTCCCCTTTAGTCGCCAAGTTTGCATCTCTTTTTGTATTTAAAAAAGACTGTAAATCGTCGAGCAATGCAAGTCGTTCTTGCTCACGACATTCTTCCATTACATCCATACGCAGCTCTTCTTTTGCCTGCTCCAAACATTCTTCGCGTAGAGCCGTTCGTAATTCCTGCTCCATTTCACATCTTAACTCCTCCTTCACTTCAGCTACGACTGCACTACGTAACTCAGCTGCTACCTCATCCCGCACATCCATTCTATACTTTTCTATCCATTCTCTTTTGGCCTGAGCAATCTTTTCATCGAGCTCTTTCTGTAACTTCTGTTCCCATAATTCCGTGTCGGCGGCCTTCTTTTCTTCTTCGGTTTTCTGTATAAATTTAATAGAATCCTCGAACTCGAGTTCATCTTCGAAGTCGTCATCCTCCGTTTTCTCAAAAACACGACTCTTTTTACCAAGATTTAGCAGACGTATATGCTTGCGCAATTTGCTATCAGTTTGCTGATTTCGTTTGCGAAAATAATATGATTTTTCCAATTGATAACGGCATTCAGCGCATATTGATTTCGGCAGTCCATCGCCTGTTTGTACTTCCAAAGCAGCGCAGGCCATAATACGCATTGGTATGGATAGCTGCATTGCGCTATCTGTGGAGGTTCCACTTTGCGGGTAAATGTCGACCAGTTCTGATTGATCCAAAATACGTAGACATAATCTACACATTTTCTCCATATCTGGATAAGTGGCTTCGCCCATTTCGCTTGCTTTATATATTTAATAACGATAATAAACCTACAAAAAGTTTTATTATTTATTCTACCAAGCAAACGTAAAACAAACTAAACTGGATAAACAGAGTATCGGAGATGTAACTATATCTGAAATTACTCGATACTTCAAATTCGATACTGTTTATTCTCTTTAGCAAGTCCTTATTGTCAAATTGCATAACTTAAATTTAATTAATTAGGGGTAAACATTTTTGCATTCTCATGTGTTCAAACTAATTAGTATTATTATAATTTTTTATTAAACTAACTGTTTTTTATGCATCTGCGGTTTTATTAGCATCACTAATCGATATTAATCTTCATGGTATAAATAAATGACGCTAATCATTGTGAATTTTATTTTGGTTTGACATCTAATATTGCCAAGCTCAAACAAAAATCTCTAAATCAACAATCATTTTTATTAATCGCGCTTTTATTTAATATCTTCATAAAAATCTGGAAGTAAGAATAGCTAGCTTGTGTTTATTATTCCACTTAAATATCGGTAGAGAATTTGAACTCCTTTCTCAAACGCATGCAAGCGGATGCAAAAAGTCTGCATGAAAAAAGCACTCTAATCCAAAAATATTACAAGATGGCAGCGCTACGCATCCGATAACGAAAATGTAAAACAGTGATAAGAAAAAGTGTGAGAATTTTTGCTAAAGCCGGACGTAAACTTACGAATCTATAGAATGTGAAACGTATTTGCTGATGTATTCCTGTTTCCAATTCGAATATCTTTTAACTAGAACAGTGTGTATGTTAGATTTTATTTTAGCAAACTAAAATCAAAGTGAAAGTGTAAGTGTGAATTAGGTAAGAAATATTGAAATGCGTAAGACATCGGCATGTATATACATATGTAAATAGGTATATTTATGCTACTTGCCGGCTTCTTGGGTCAGATTTTGCTAATGAAAAATAACCACTAGTTGATTGATGTCATCACATTCAATACACCCTCGTTAATTTGACACAAAAAATGAGAAGTGACTTAAGGAAAATGCGTATACGTTCATTTGAGCTTTTAGTACATTTAAGTGCGATTATAAGGATTAGTATCAAAAGTCACAAAAAGTACGCTTTCATTATTATAGAACAGTTTCCTACTTTATGATCTCTACATATGGCTGTGTACAATTTGTCTGTCATTGAATTTTTGTTGCAATGTTAGTGATTCACTGATTGACACCCTCATGGCCGGCGTATCTACTGAGGAAGGAAGTGTACCCACAATATTCCCAAGAAAAAAGCTATAAGTTCGTTATAATATTTACGTGTACGTAAATAACCGCGGATTCCAATTTTTCATTGTTGGAGAATCTGATACAACTGAGTTTTTTTTGACAGATTTGAAAAGAACAAAATGAACACACATTTCTAAGCATCGAATTCAATTTTGTTTAAACTTATATATACGGCCTTCACTTGAAAGTTCTCTCTTATTTCTTTGATTTAACTGAGAATTCATGTAAAATCTCCATATTGTTCCCAAAAAAGCTGTTAGAGGAAATCCAATGGCTTGTTTGCAAATACGGTCCCAGTTGCTAATAACCAGTACCAGGTAAGTTGCTTTCTCGAAATCCGTCGTATACATGTCGTCTGGTTTATCTCTAAATGTTGATTTTTATATTTTAATCTTACCTAAATACCCTTCTTCACATCAGTGGAGACAATTGCTCATTAGACGCTTTTTATTACGATATGCTTTTGTGGTTTAGCGCACTATATTCGGCAATGTGCTGTTTTCATTTCAATAATATTTATTCTACGTGATGAGTTGCAATTCCTCCGATAACAAGATGATCCTACGAATTTTATGAGGAGATTTATGAGAAATGTTCTATCAAAAATTATCTCAGTATTTAGTATAAAAAATAAAGTTTCTATAATTTTAGATTTTGCATCTACCGGGATTTATAAATGTTATCGCCTTGACTATATTATAAGTATAAGTAACAAGTAAGAAAGGGCTAAGTTCGGGTGTAAGCGAACATTTTATACTCTGGCAATGTGCAAGGATCAGAGGTGGGGAAATGTTTGCAGGTGCTGGCATAACTTTATATTAAAAATATTGCGGAAGAATTCAACATACATTATTCGAAGAAATTAGTCAATGGATTGCAATCATATTTGGTATCTTATTAACCTATATTACAGACCATAGACTCACAACAATGCAATGTACCTTCATTACTTTATTTTGCTTCGTGTCAGAGATATTTATATTAAAATCTACCAAATGAACTCAAAGAAGATATATGCGATATAAAGTCAACCAAAGTGGTTGAATGAATGTATTAGATATATGAGGAAAAAGCCAACCAGAGAAAAGGAAATCATTATATTACCAAAAATTGGCTTAGATCATAAGATAATTCGTAGACCAATTTCACACATTCTCGGCAGTAAACTATTGTATATTCGATATTACAAGTTCCCTTAATTTTGCTAAGATATCTTAGATATTGAGCGAAATATATGGTATAAAGTCTACAGGAAGGTTGAAAATCCGTATATTAGGTATATGGGGGCTATGAGAAGTATTTACTCGATTTTCGCCATTTTTGATACCAGAGTACACGATTATCACGGAAAGATAATCCTCCATTTCGTTATAATATCTTACAGATTTCCCAATATTTTCGGTAAAAAGTCAGTTAGAGACACTGAGGTCCTAATATTGGGTATCTGGCGCCTTGAAAAGTTACAATTCGATTTCGTGTATATTTCCGCATGAGATGGCATATCCTGAAGGCACTATTTGTACGAAGTTTGATTTTCATTTCTTAATTGCTGCTCGATCTATCTACTTTAAAGTGAAAGGATCAGATGAAATTTAAAATTATGTTATGTGAGAAGTAGGCGTAGTTTTTATCCGATTTCGTCACATAAGAATGCAAATATAATACCATACACCAAATTTTGTTGAAATCGGTTAAGGCATTCTTGTGATATGGGATTCCCCTAAAAGTGGGCGGTGCCAGGCCCATCACCAAAACTTTACACGGATTCCTACGCAACCCTTCTGTATTATATTCTCTGCAAGATTTAATGTTTCTAACGTGTTCCTTCAGCGAGTTATCTCACTTTTGGTAGTTTCCAACATAACTTTTGTATGGGAGGTGGGCATGATTATTATCTGATTGCACTCATTTTCTCAGTATATGAAGAGATGCTAGAAAAACTTAATCAGAGGAAGTTTGATTGATAGAGCTTTAATGGTTTTCGAGATAGATATATTAAACCTATTGGCAGTCGGGGCCATGCCCACTTTTACAAAAAAATTTCCCTACAGATGCCCCGCCCTACTAGGATCCAACCGTCTTACGGCGACAAAGAAAAAATGTACCAAGTTTCAGCAAAATATCTTAATTTTTACTCAAATTATCGCTTGCACGGACGGACGGACAGACAGTCACTTTGGTTTCAACTCGTCTTTTCACCCTGATCATTTATATATATATATATATATACGTCTATATCTAACTCGTTTAGTTCTAGGTATTACAAAAAACCGTTAGGTGAACAAAATTGATATACTCTGTAGGAACATGTTGCGAGAGTATAAAAATCAGAAAGAAATCAATTAAGCTGTAACAACACAGCTTTAAATTTTCCACTTAACACAAAAGGGTTTACGTGTCAAGATAGACAAATACGACGTTCCACCACGACCACGACGATACCACGTTCCTAAAGAGTAGTTGATAATGGAAAGAGTTATAAATCTTAATCATGCGGCTTATCTTACATACTGGGTGTGTTAAAAAAAAAAAGCTGGAATGTTCTTCGACTTCAATAGCATAGTGCATCATGAATTCTTGCCTCAAGGTCAAACTTATAGGTCAACCTACAAGTTCAATGCCGTTTGCGTGAACCAATCCGAAAAAAAACTCCCGGATTTCTGGAAAAAAAATTCATGGCTTTTGCACCTTCGCTCACACTTTTGCTCACACTTCTTTGCTTGTTCGTGAATTCTTGGCCAATCAAAAATCCAAATCAATAAAGTAACGATGTTGTAGCCTCCATATTCGGCAGACATGGCTCCGTGTGACTTTTTCCTATTTCCAAAATTAAAGAGAATCTTAAAGAGCCGTCGTTTTACAAGTACACGTCTAGATGACATTAATAGCGCATCGCTGAAAGAGCTAAAAGCCATCCCAAAAATCGAGTTTGAGAAGTGTTTCGACGATTGGAAGAAGCGCTCGCATAAGTGCCTAATATCGACTGCAGACTATTTTGAAGGCGACAACATTAATGTGGATGAATGAATAAATATTTTTTTCAAAAACGAAAATTTCCGTTATTTTTGGAACACAATTTATATAGTAATTATATATATATGCGCATTTGCATTTATTTACCGCGAACACTCATTTTTGTTTACAGTCTTATAGGGTATCTTGACTTCTATCAGACCATAGATAACGTGCAAGAGCATCTATTGAAAAAATAGAAAGCTTGAAGCCGTAGCGTCTCTCGGGCGCTCGCAGTTCCTTTAGCGACTGCCGCCTCAGTCACATTTGCAACTGCGGGCCGTGTTGTTGTCTACTTTCGGTTTGAGTATAATTTTGTGGTTATTTCTTGTCTGGCCGTTAGTTGCGTGCACGAAACATTTCGCGATAGTGATTATTGCTTTTGGCAATTTGATTTTCGTTTTATTTTTATAGTATTACATATTTTTGTTGTTATTAGTTTAACCCCAAGAAATCGGAGGCAAATCGATTGTTGCCAAGTGATAGGTAATTACTTTCGGTGCGCCAGTTGGGACAGAGATCACACATTCGCTGTCGCTTACCTTTGTGACGGGTTCGTCTGCCGGCGTATCAGTTAGTCAAATTGTGCAATTAGTTCATATGCATGTATGCATTTTCACATTTTTCGCGCAGCATTCAATGATTTATCGTTAATCGAATTTAAAATTAAAATGCAATTTTCTATTTTATGTTATTTCGTGTATTTCACGGGTGTTGAGTGGGCAGACACGCCAAAACGCATTACAGTGTTACAATATTGCATTACAACAAAATGCTACATAGCAATGATGCTGTTGCTGGTCAACCAGTCAGCACCTCCATTTCTTATGCGGTGATTTTCCAAATTTATGGCTGGTGGTTTGCATGCTTTCGCCAGACGTCGGTGTCGACAGTGTATCGGGCATTAGATTTTAGCCAATGTTGAGCCGCGATCCGTCGCGATCAATACCGGCGATCGTTTCTTAGTGAACGTCGAAAAATTTTTTTTTTTGTTATTATTTATTTAACTTTTTTTTGGCTTTTAATGGAAGTACTTAGTTCAATTTTGGCATTGATGTTAGCAAAAATAAATTTCACTTATTAAAACAACAAATTTTGTGAATCGACAAGCGTTTACGCATTCATTCTAAGATACATACGTACACACCTACATACATACATATATATGTACATATATATATATACATATATATATGTATATGTATGCTTGTTGGTATGCTGATTTCCATTAGATTTTGTGTGTTATTTAAGTATTTTTGTTTGTGTCACTTAGCTGTAGAATTATCTTCAAAATAAGGGTGTTTTAGTTTTCGTGCTTTCATTTGTTTGCAGTTGAGTTGCGTCAGAAAATTTAAGAAGAAATAAAAAAAAAAATTGACAAAATGAGTTTGCAATCTATTAAATATGCTCCGGGAAAATTGGACATTTTGGATCAGCTGTTGCTGCCAGTACAGTCGAAGTACGTAGCTGTGAAAGGTGTCGAGGATGGTTGGAAAGCCATTAATAAAATGCAGGTGAGCAGAAAATTTAAATTTAACAAATTTCAGTTATTTTAAGGGACTTTTTTGCTGTTTAAAATGCTTACATACATAGTAGTATTATCATATGTATATATTTTTTTATTTGATTGGAAATATTACTTAGAAAATATTAAGTAATTCAATGTTTCTTTAATATATTTTATATACTACTGTTTTTCTTTATGTGTTTGATCGATGAAATATACATATTTTTCATGAACTTACTGCTAACTTACTAAGAAAACTTTTTAACATAACGGAGCATATTGCGTATAAAGTATTTAGTATTTAAAGTATTTATTTTTGAAAAAATGTGCCTAAACTAAATGCTCATTAAAATATAATTTTTACTAGGAATATTGTGTGTTGGCGCGCGATATCAATAATATAAATATGCGCAACATGGCGTATGAGTAATATTTTTATCACTTGGAATAAAAGTGTTAAATGGCACATTAAAAGTATAAAAAAAGAAGTGAAAATAGCGATTAGGTCATCACGGATAGAGTTATTTCACAATATTCCTGGTGGTAATTGGATACACCATGGTACAAAACTTTCATCAAATAGTTTCGATAACTATTGTCAGGTTGGCAGGCATTCACTGAGAAAAATCAGGTTCAGATAACCATTTGATTGAGTCAATTAGTTTAATGTCTATTATATTACTATTTAGACAATTGCTATTATTCACATCTAGCGCTGCATGGAGCGTTTTTAAGTTAATCTTGTTTAGTCAGCTTTCTTACCAATATCTCTTGGTTCGACTCATTCGTGAGAAAGCGCTGGAAATACTCAATAAATTTAATAGGTAAGGTGTAAATATTTTTATATTTTAGGTAGACGAATTATATGCAATAGTACTTTCATTTAGTCAGTGCTCATGGCTTTTTTCGAAAAATCTTTGCACAAAATTTATCAGCGTCTACCACCACTTTCATTGTTTGGTTTGCTTGTAATTCATTCCTCGCCGGCGTGCCATTAATCGGTCGTTTAAAATATTTCTTAAAATAAGTTCAAATTAATTAATTTAATTATACAAGATTTCGTCACAATATGCTTTGATTTATAAATACACACTTACGTAGGTACATATGTACCTACATACCTAATACATATGTATACTAGCACCTAGACTAATTTCGCGGCATTTGGGCTGAATGAGTTTGATTCTGCTTACCCTGTAGAGATAATTTAGGACAATTTGCAAATGGTTTGGTTCTTTAAGAGTTTAAGAGTAACTGACAGTTTCTAGAAACGGTAGGATTTAGTAAAAAACAAAAATACTTCGTCGAATTACCTTACAATACCTTACATCGGAACAACTTTTAAATATTGTGAACACTTATTTCCAAAACTCGGGTTCTTAATGTTTACCTACATAAACAAAACTGCCGCAGTTTGAGTGTGAACAGTCCTAAGGGACTCTCCAGACTCTCTTACATCCAGAAAAAGTTACTATCCTGTGTGGTTCGCATGCCGAATGCTTTTTTTTTTATTTAAGTTATGCGCCTTTTCGAATTCCCAATATTATTCATCTTAAGTGCTAAATGATTCAAGCAAGACAATGTAACAAGCTTTACAACACGTGAATTCACTTCATTCATCGCTTTTATGGGTCTGCCAATTACCACCTAGTTCCGGTACTTCTACTCTTTGTGTAGGTATGAGCTCTGCTCATAAATCAGCTATGACTGACCCCTCGAAGACCAACTTTCGGCATGATATTTTCATTGGTGAGATAGGACCAACTATAACTATACTCTTTAAAAAATGTATCAGCAAGATGATCTTATGATTTCTCTTTAAGAGACACAGTCAACATATCGACCATTTTATTATTATTTTGTATCTTATTTGAAAATGTATTTAAAAAAGAGGCACGATGACGGAAGCGCACACTACTTGAGCCTGTGTATGCAGAATGGATTTCATTCAGATTCATATAGTCATAACCAGATTCATTGTACTACCGCTTTGGGTGCTTTCCCTAAAACTAGTTTCATGGTCTTTATTATAGCTACAACAAAGCAGATGTCCCGAAGACAGGAAGACAGGAATTAATCAACAACAACAACAACGTTAATTTAGGGTGAATGTTCTTTGAAAAAGTTTTTTATATACATAAGCATGTTTTCACTCTAAAATTAGTCATTCGCATATTTTCCTACAGGGTAGGCGAATATAAATGTGCAAATGTCAGTTTATGTATGTACTTGCATTTGCGGCTAATACAAGCAAAGAGATTTGTACGGCTACTTAAAAATAGTCCAAGTCATCAACGCTTTGATTTAAATGGTGTATATTTGTTGTTGTTGCTTTTGGTGTGTAAAAGTGTTTTTGCATACTCAAAAGCAAGCTATCACTATCAAAATCTAAACAAAAATGTGCTTCTTAACGATCACTAGCCGGCGGGTTTAATAGAGAAATCAAAAAATGTTGGCACCTTCGGTTTACAATAATGTCAACCGGCGTAAACGTGGAGCGCATGTGTCATGCTTATGCACATCTATCTATGGTATTTTTATGTGCATATATACATACTTATGTTGCATTCTATGCTATTGCGCGCAGTGTAAGATTTTAGGCGGTACAAGATTTAATAAATTATGCTCTTAAAGCACTCATTTCCCTATTATTCCCTGCATTTTCGCAACATTTAAAATATATTTTATTTTTAAAAACTCTGGAGAGTCCTGAGAGAGTAATGCATTCCAACCCTACTATGTTTTCAAAATCTTCCTTTCGAAGTTCCCACGTTGATGATTTGATCATTAAAAACACTGCTAAAAGCTCCGTAAGATTTTTAAGAAAATCATTTTGTCGAATACTGCCAGCCTAAAGGTCTGAGGATCCCCAACACCAATACAACGCTGTCGTTATGTTGTCCTTGTCATTATAGCATCATGAATTGTTTCATAAATAGAATCGGGTTAACAGGCCTTGGTCGGAAATAAATCCGTGTCCTTTCCCTTTCGTCTAGGTTATTGTTGTTGCTGCAGCGGCAGAAAACATTCGCCAAATAATTTTGAGGAATACTGCCGTGTCGACGATGATAATACTAATGAGATCCTGTTCCAGTTACGTCGACGCGACTGTCGTGGGAACGGTTTTCTTCTAGTTAGACTCAACTCAATTATCCAAATTGACTTCCATTAAACCTCAATCGAAACCAAGGTCTTCAAAACATGATCCTCTATTCTTCCTCTTTCATTCCTCCCTCAGGGCTTGATTTAAGTACATTTTAGTTAACTAAGCATTTTGATTAACTAAGGCTATCTTTATTCCGATTGGGAAAGTCGATATCTCTAGTGTACCATACTAATTTTTCACGGTTTTACGAGATCGATACAGTGTGAAAACAACAAAAAAGAAAAATCACTCGAATAGAGAAATCACACGATAGAGACTTATCGATCCTCTTAGTTGGTCAGCACGCGATAGAGGCTTATCAGTCTTATTAGTCGGTCATTCTTCTTACATTTCCGATATATCGATTTTACATTAGCTATCAGTTATCAGTTATCAGTTATCATTCAAAATCACCAAAATTTGTTTGTCTATTTTGTCAGTTAAAAAGTTATCAATTTTGTTAAAAACCTTTAGAGAAATTTGAATCTAGCCCAGTATTCTGTTCGTACTCGCTTATGAAAAGCAACGAGCATGTAAAATATATGATGAAAACAATGAATTGAATATATAGTATACTAGTTTGCATATTTATATTCTTATCTGGATACTTAGAATCTTGTTACTCATTTATATATTTTTGTTCAGATACTCGTAAAGTCATTATAAAGTAAGTGTCCATTATCTTTCACGCTCGAGATATCTTTTTCGTAATTATTTACACAAATTTTTGTCATATACTCATCAATGAGGGCAGTTTGATAAGTCAGTGATAAGTAATTCCAGTACAGATGATAATACTAATAAATCCATTTATTATCCTACTCCCGCCCAACCGACTGGGGCGTGGGGCGCCGAGTCATGAGTTTTTTAAGCGTCGAGGTCTGAAACTGCTCAACTGCAGAAACAAAAATTTCAGCAGCTGAGATTTAGAATTATGTTATAATATTTGTTTTTTATAATTTTACTTACTAAGAGAAGATAATTCAGTTTTTAATGTTAAAAAGTAAGGCTAATAATTCACATGTGCAGGAATGAAAATTTAAATCATGACATATGCGACGGACTGGTTCGTTTAGTGAAAACTTTTTCTAGATGAATTTAAAAATGAGGTTCTAAACTGTCTCGATAAGCGACTAAATTTAATTTCAGACAAGAGAAAAGAATCACAAACTGAACCATTCAGCAGTTTTGCTAAGAAAGTTATGTCAAGCATTTCCCTAGGACCAGTGAGTGCCAGTACCAGTAATTATTGGGAATTCCACCCTTTTTTGTGATTGACAAGTCCTCGCCCTGATTTTTTCAGTAGACGGGACCGAAAATCTCAACCAAACTTATTAACTTGAAGTCTCTTTATGTCTTCAGTGATGCGATTTTAAATTAATGCGATTAAACTCGTCTATAACCGAAACCGACTGTTCGTTAATAAAACGACTTCCGTTAGTATTAGTAGTAATATCACATTTCCTATTGTTTTATATCAATACATGAAGCATGAGCCCCACATCAAAAAATAATCGAAAGAGTGAGTCGGTCCAATGATAAGGACATACACATAATATCTTTAGAAATAGGAAACTTTATTCGGCAATATTATACTTAATTTTTACCAATTCGCTATAGATTCAAAAGATGATAAGATCTGATCAGTTAATTTCTAGAAGAGTGGAAAACGACGTTTTCTAATTCACTATTGCTCGAAGCAAAGGGTGTCCGCTCTTCATAGAAGTAAAGTTTCTAGAAATCAATGTACAACATACATTCCTCTCGTATTCAACATGAGACTCTGTTAAAAATTGTACTAAAATGTTTCTACTGAGCTGAGTTCATCTTCTTAAAAAGTTAGGTTATGCTTAGTTGATTCAGTTAGGTTAGGTGAAAGTATACTTAAATAACAAACCGCCCTCGTATCAAGTGCAAATGTAAATCTACCAGTAGCCGCTGTTTGCTTGTGTTGATCATTTCTATGTTAATATGTGATAATTTCTGTATTCGTTTTCGTTAGCTGCTGACGTCGCAACAACAAACATACTCACCATTGAGAAGTGTACCAAGCTCAACTGGTAGTTAGGCCTGAGATAATTATTTAATCACGTGAAGCAGACAAATATTTGAAGTACAAATAAGAGCTGAAATTGAATAGAGATTTTTCATTAATGTCATGTTTTGCTTTTTTACGCTGGGCGATCGTTTACATAACATGATAAGAAAAGCGCTAACCCGCACAATTGTTTCGCTATTTTTGCAATGCTAATGGAGGGTGTAGCGAATTTTATTAGCTGTCGTCAAATAACTTGGAAGTTGTTAAACCTTTTTTCTTTTTAGAACATAGTCGTCTTCCATTTTTTTTTTAACTTTCTTTTAAACACCTTTTCTCCTATACTATTAAAGTGAATAGCTTCGTTCGATCTTGTGAACGTTTTCCAATGCTTTTCCAATGCTTGAAAAGCTCTTCAATTTGCTTTGAGTTGCTTTCGCATCTACCGTATTTTTCGGATATTTTTTCGAACCTTTGTACGTTTTCCAGTTCTCAGACCGCAAAGGAATGAGCGCTGCAAAGAAATTTAGCGACAATGAAAACGTAAACCCCGAGATAGAAGCGTACAAAAATATTATAAAATCGCAAGTCCATCCTATGGTTCAAAAAAACAAAAAAAAATCCAAATCACGCTAACCTCACAAATAACGGGACAAACTATTGTTTTGATTGCATCTAGGCATCTAAGCGAACTCAAGCGTTATGAAAAAACACAAATAATACTGGAGATATTTTAAAGAAAACGAAATCTGTTCATATTTTCCCCAAGCACCATATATTGAATACCCTAATTTCCCTTTTGTTCGGTCTTTGTTTGACTTTAAAACGGATATCTCTCATAATAAGTGACTTATCTTAATGAAACTAAGTAAGCATGTTACAATTTATATAGAGTAACCACTTATGAGCGGATAACTAACACTGATTTCCTTGCAATCCCTCAAATATTCGGTTTCGGTTGAGTTTACCCTTCCTTACTAATTTTTATATTAGTCAAAAATTGCTCTTATGACCTTAGACGGATATAGATCTGGGTCCAATGCGGTTATGTATGGTTCGTATTATATAGAGATACTTAGCTGGATTAACATTACCAGTAGTTCGCCTGATGCGCCTGGTCCATTTGCATATTTGATAACGTTCTTATATAGAACTAAAATAGGAACAGAATTCATAACAGAAATATAAATTAATTCAAAAGTCTCTATGTCCAAAGGACTACTTTTCATCTAGGGATTGTACTTATTTTATAATCTTCAGTTTATATAAATTTGAGGCAAATGAAAGCAATATTTTTATACTCAAAAAATAATCAAACGCTCCTTTGAAACTGTCCTAAACCCCTATAATATCTCCTTAACAGGTCCGTGGTGCACCAGCCATCGCCATTGTGGGTTGCCTCTCCTTGGCTGTGGAAATATTGCCCGAAGAATTTGATTCGAAAAAATCGCTTCGCCAAGAAATTGAGGGCAAACTGAATTACCTGGTATCGGCGCGTCCCACAGCTGTGAATATGAAAATTGCCGCCGACGAGCTAATCGCCTTAGCCAATGAGTTGACGAAAGACGAAGCGATTGATGTGCAGGAAATGAAGCAGAGGTACGTAGGAAAGAGACGTTAAATCTTTATCTTTCTTTAATATAGCTATTAAATTATTTATTATAGATTTTTGGCTGCCACCGAAGCGATGCTGCAGAAAGACATTGCCGACAATAAAGCGATTGGCACAAATGGCGCCGCTGCCATATTAGATATTAGCGGTAAAGATTCCTCGGTACGTGTGCTGACACATTGCAATACTGGCTCCTTGGCTACAGCGGGCTATGGCACAGCATTGGGTGTGGTGCGGAAGTTGCATGAACTTAAAAAACTGGGTAAGTTAAATCAAGTTTTTAAAAGTGTGGGTTGAGGAAAGATATGATAAGATAAAGATGAATATGATATCGTAAAATTATCGCGTTTAAAATAAAAATATTAGTATGCTACCTAAAAATTCAAAAATAATTAGGGAAACCTTACAATGAACTCCACTTTAAAGAAATATATGGTTACACCTGAGTGAATCTTCGTTAACCTACGCTAACTTAACTTAAGAAGACGTTGTATTTGTTTCATTATAAATTCAAAATTTTCAATTTATTTCTAAAAGTTTGAACGATTACTTTTTGAAGTAATTTTTCTTATAGAACCAATGAAATACTTGAAAACGGTTTCTTGGATACCTTAACGGTACAGGCAAATAACTTTCTGCTCCTGAATATGTTCGCTGAGTTAAATTTTTTCTATTATTGTCATTTTTTTTAAATATTTTCAAGAACGATTCGAATTTCGACCGAACGATTTTTTCTTTGTATTGTTACTGGTAAGTTATCAAAAAGGAAAGTATCTTGAACTTTCTTGATGGTAATTTACTTTAGTAAAAATTATTAAAGGTTAAAAGTAGAAATTGCCCTCCAGGTCTTCATAAAGTGATAGGGTGAAGATTAGGTCGTCTAATCGGAATTCTAGACAAAAAATTGTGTTTTTTGAGCAAATCCTACTACCACTGAAATTTTTCAAAACAGAAGGAGTAGGTTTCAAAATCTGGGCGTCGGTTGCTAAAGATTACTACAGTGTACTTTTCATAGAACACTGTCGGATCAATCCATAGTAGAGAAGGTAATATAGATGTAAAATACAGAGAAATATCACAAAATGAGGAGAAAGAGCATATTTGTTCTATTTGGTGGCGTAGAAAATGCTGAACATCTCAAATTTGGGTCGATCAAAGAGGCCAGTAAATTTTAAATTTAGGTTACTAGTATGAGAACAGTCAAGGCCGCATGGGCATTCATTTCTACTGAGGCTGGTTTAGTTTAATAATTTGTAAGCTAAGGCGCTATATAGCAGATCTAATGAAATTTATTTGCAACAATATTTTTCATTCCTCTTAGACTTCTTAGCTGTGCCGATGAAGGTTATTCCCTTTGGATAGACCCGACTATCTGGAGGACAGTTATATAATTCGATTACATATGTATATCATATTATTATTGTTTTTTTTTTCAATTTATATTCTCCAAGCTCTAATTCTCCAAGCAAATTGAATATTTTGCTTAAATCCTACTAAGCGAACTATTGATTTAGGTCACGTTATAGCGTTCTTCTATGTAACTGGATTACGTTGGAAGTTTTTTAAGGCGGAAGACTTTCTATTATGAAGTTCCTTACGCGCCCTTCATTATACTTGTGCGACATGTAATGTCGAAATAATGTATTTTAACTCTGTTAGCTCGATATATTAACAATCTTGAGTATATTTTACCCCTTACGTTAACCCCTCTCTCCCCTCTCTCTGTCAAAATGTTTAGAGCACGTCTACTGCACGGAGACACGTCCATATAATCAAGGCGCGCGCCTTACCGCCTACGAACTGGTGCACGATAAACTTCCGGCCACACTAGTCTTGGACAGCATGGTGGCGGCGTTAATGCGTGCCAAAAATATTGCTGCCGTCGTCGTTGGCGCTGATCGGGTGAGTGCAGGCGCTGCGTTGCGTTGCATATAAATATCGCAAGCAAATAACGCCGCAAGCGTGTGTGGGCGTCTTAAATGCTAATTACACATTAAATCAAATTTTTACCTCACTTGGGTAACAGGTGGCTGCCAACGGGGATACGGCCAACAAAATTGGTACTTATCAAATTGCTGTTGTGGCCAAGCATCACGGTGTGCCTTTCTTCGTTGCCGCGCCGCTGACATCAATTGATTTGCAAATACCGAGTGGCGATCACATTATCATCGAGGAGCGGCCCGATCGAGAGATGACCCATGTGGGCGAGCACAGAATAGCAGCGCCAGGTAAATATTTTTATGATTAATTCAAAAGCAAAAAATTTTTATAAAAGCAAATTTAATACACTTATAAATAATGTCTGCAGGCATCAGCTGTTGGAATCCAGCCTTCGATGTCACGCCAGCTGCGCTCATTTCGGGTATTATAACGGAACGCGGTGTCTTCAGTCCACAGCATCTGAAGCAGGAGATTAGCGCTGTATTGGGCGTGTGAATATTTTGCAAAAAAAAATATTTATATTAAAATAATATAACTTAATTATATGAAATATGGCCTTTGTTGAGTGAAGGTGCCTGCTTGTTAAGCTTCCATTATGTGCGTACATAATATTTTTTTATTATTTGACTTGATTTTTTAACAAATACAAATATTTTGTAAATGCTATGCAAATGTCAGTGAATTTCTTAGCTTTAAGTTGTGATATGTAAACACAAAATCCAACTAATTGTTGCTCCACATCAATAAAACGAAACAAAAAGACGTATATTTTACGGTGTATAAATCAGAAAAAGAAGATCTAATGCCAAAAGATTGCTTCTAGTAGTTCGAAAAATTGCAGTTAACATTTTTCTAACTTAACCTACACGCCCATCCCTTTTCTTATTTAAACAAGCCGTTAATTTTTCTAAAGTTTCAATTAAGTGAACAGACTTTGGTAATTTTTGTTATTCTGGCAGCAATTAAATTTGTTGTTGTAGTAGTATAAATCTTTCCTAGTAATAGTTTTGCGAAACGCTGGTGAGGTGTCGATCATCGGTTGGATTTAAATTCGGAGCTCTTTGTAGGCCTCTAATGGAAACCGCTGGTTAACCTTCAAATTACTTAGTTTTCGTCAACTTAAGCTGACATAATTAACATATGTCCCAATAGATGCGTTAGGAGTGTGTATTTTATGCTGAGGTAGAAGAGTGAACTCTGAAAATATACCAGAGGGGTATTGGGATCGGGATTAGAGTTAAGATAGGCTACCTCGTGCATCTCGAGTTGCTAATGGCTAATAGGTTTTTTGTTGTTATAACGGCAAGAACTGCATGTTTCATGGATGTTATAATGGTAGAACCAGGAAACAGTCTCAACACGGCAATATTATTCGGCGAATATTTTATGCCACTACAAAAACGACATAAAGTCTGGCTATAACGAGAGAGCTCATACATAAAGAAGAGGAGATTATTTGAGGGTTTGTACGGTCATTAAATGAGGCGCTTGTTAAGATGGCCGTAGAACATAAGTTAGTATTTGTGGAGGTCTATTCTGTACGAACAACAGTTTCAATTAATCCGAAATTTATCCTGATAAAAGTTATCGAGATGATTTAACTTTACAGATTGGTAAGTCTAATAAAGTGTGTTTGTAAATAATTCTTTATGTTATATAGCTTCGGGAAAAGCGATACCGATTTAGCCTTTGATCGAATAAAAATCGAGTCGATCCAACCATCTTGAGATATTGGATCTTGAAATCTGTAAGATCCTCCTCCATTTGTTTGAAAAATGTGTCGCTGATATCGCAAATGTTTTAATAAAAGTCTAGGTCTATTTTCACTTAGCTACTCCCCTCATTTGTAATTGGAACAGACACGAATTCATATCCGGCTAAAGACTGCCAATGCGGCAGTATTCCCTAAAATTACAACTGACTTACCCGCACCACCAGTTAGCCGTTACATTTCAATTCTTATAAATTATGCGAAATCGCAAACAGAAAATTGTATTGATCGGTAAATGACCAGAAACCCCTTTCTTTGATAAATGTTTTCTATAGGTACAACAATTCACTCCCCCATAAAAGTTTTCTTAAATGAAACTGTATGTTAACCGTTAAATGCGATTAACTGTTATGAATAGGAATGAGGAACTCCGTGGAACAGAGTATTCCACATAATAATATGCTCAGCATATTGCATAATTTTAAAGTGGTTCACCGCCGCCTTTGAATACACACGAAAATTCACATAGTCCTACCGGCCGGGGAGAGAATTATAAATGGTATCATGTATTTAAATTTTTTAGATTTCGGAAGAGCCCACGTACTCCACTTTGATCCAAATGGTAGTCAAATGCCACCTCACTGAACTACGGTTGTCGACATTGCTTGGAACAAGTGGCTTGTCTGAAATATTTTGTTGTTCGATGACGGCCGACTCTCAATGTTCAACGAATGGCTGAAACGATCTCAATCGGGATTCCAATTTTATGCAAAATATCTGATACACGTGTGAACATGATAAATTAATTATTAAATATTACTCAGTCTTTAGCTGAAACAATTATGCGCTCATTTATATGCATTGTAAAGGTAGAGTTTCGCAGTTGTTTTATTTTTCCACACAAATAACAATGATATTAAGAATGACCCACATAAAATTCATATTGTTAAACCAAGTAGCAGCGTGCAAAACACCTTTAAGACTCGAGTCACTGAACTTCTTTGAAAGTTGGTTTTTGCCAGTTGTTAAGTTCACTTCACACAGCAAGCAATGAAAAAGCTTAACCCAAGTTCTCAGTTTATAACGACAATCGTCATTGTATTACTCCTGCGAAACAATGCCGATCCACAAGGTAAACTAAAAAGTTTCTAATACTACTGCTAGATTTACTTAATCCATAAATTCTAAACTTCGCCCAGCACTATCGAGTAAGTACCAAAATATGAAGGTCAGAATAACCTCTAACAATCCGATAAGAAACCCGCGCGAGGGACGTGTTGAGGTGAGTTTTGATGACGGCGTCAAATGGGGTACACTCTGTAGTTCAACGTGGAGCTTTCGTGAGGGCAATGTTGTATGTCGGCAACTCGGTCTCGGCTATGCGGCCATGGTTAACCAAACAACAAGATTCGGTGACAGCAAAAAGTATCCTTGGACTTTGATCGGCACCCTCTGTCGTGGTAATGAGCAACGTCTGTCGGACTGCTTGCGCGAAGTCACATACCCACGAAATTGTACGACCGACAATCCTAACATAGCAGTTGTGCGTTGCGTACCGCAGAGCGCCGATTTAACTTTGGGTTTACGTGACATTGAGACTTCAGCGCGTCTCGATTTGGCGCCAATGACACGTCTCAAATGCGCTATGGAGGAGAATTGTGTCTCGGCCGAGGCTTATGTCATACGACGCACAAAACCGAATGCTATACGTAATCTGTTACGTTTCACAACCAAAGCGGAAAATGTTGGAGACGCGGATTTCAGTCCCTATGCGAACTATAAAGATTGGGAATGGCATCAGTGCCATCAACATTATCACAGCATGAACGTATTCGCGACTTTCGATGTTTACGATTTGCGTTACAAGAAAGTGGCACAGGGACACAAGGCCTCTTTCTGTCTGATGGACACCAGTTGTGTACCGGGCGTCAGGCCAAAATACACCTGTGGCAATGAAACGCAAGGTATTTATTAATGGAGCTGGTACTTTAAATTTTTCAATGTACTTTTATAATTCTTTTTCATGTCATAGGTATTTCTGTTGGCTGCGCAGATTTGTACACCGCCGACTTGGACTGCCAATGGGTCGATGTGACCGGCTTACCGATAAATCAATATTATATTCTTCGTGTTGCCATCAATCCTGAGTATAAAATTGGCGAACGTACGTTTGAGAATAATGGTGCCGAGTGTATTATACATTACACGGGAAAACCGGCAACAACACGAATCACGAATTGCCGACGTACGCCGTTGTGGTTTAACGTTTAACATTTTTCTTAAATCACTAACAAGTACCTTTTACGTTTGAATAAAATTTTGAAACATGCCAATTCTATTATTATCATAGGATAAGTCATAAGCAAAATGCGCTGGAAAAATCTTCTCTAAAAGCCTATCAACTCTTCGAAGGTATTTTAAAAACTTTACACCTTGGAGGTAGATCAGATTTTTTTCATTACACTATACGGTAAATCGACTTTTTTTCTGGCAATTGGACTAAACCGATTTTTTTTTGTGAGATATTAAGTCATACATGAAGTGTTCGAAAAATAGCGGGAATGTTCTTCGACTTTAATGGCATAGTGCTTCATGAATTCTTGACTCAGGGTAAAACGGTCAATAAGGAGTACTGCCTACAAGTTCAGTGCCCTTTGCGTGAAGCAATTCGAAAAAACGCTCGGAAAAAATGCTTCTTATAGAAAAACAATTCATGGCTTTTGCTCGCTTTTGCTCAATTCCGCTCACACTTCATTGGTTGTTCGTGAATTCTTGACCAAAAACAATACTGTAATGATGCCCCAGCTTTCATATTCGCCAGACATGGCTCCGTGTGGAAAAGCGAATCGCAAAAAGAGTTAAAGGGTATCCCAAAAATCAAGTTTGAGAAGTGTTTCGACGATTGAAAGAAGCGCTGGCATAAGTGCATAATATCGAATCGAGACTATTTTGAAGGCGACAACATTAATGTGGACGAATGATTAAATATTTTCTTCAAAACACGAAATTTCACGTTATTTTTTGAACTCACCAAAGTCGCTATCTTTGTATGCGAATTTTAAAATTGAGTTTATTGTAAATATCAAATGAATTATAGCATATACTAAGTTACTAGAAAAGTAAAAATATGGGCACCTTCTCATTTTCCTTTTATATATAATATTTTTCCACCCGGCTCATATGACAGAAAAGAAGAGTCTTCAACAAAAGTTGAAGTTGAATCTTACAAAGAGTTAAAATTTTATATTTCAAAAAATTCTGGGCCAGTTTTTCGAAATTTGGTATCGTCGTGAATGTTTGCTCTGAAAATTTCTGAGTTTAAGAAGTCTTGATATTTCTATGGGATAAAGTGTTCACTTGGGCAGTAGCTCTAAACATTCCCTATCGAAGTATGTATGTATTTAGCCGACATCTCAGCCGACAGTCGACAATCCAGGCCATTCTGACTTCGTATATTGGATTAGCATTATGAACTTAGCTATAAGGCGCATAGATTGTGTTAGAAATTTTTTTTAGTGCAAGAAAGAGACTCGAAAACTTGATGTAGTTTGTCGAAGGATGATCGCGGCAAGGAATGATCGCTTTGTTGACGGAACCCAAGGAGTGATTTTCAAAATTTTCTTTTATTATACAAAATAATAAAAAAAATCCATTGTTAAGTATTTAATGTTTTTTATTTCCATTTGATTATTTCCTACTAAATTCTTCGCACATCTTACAATCTTGCTCTTTTATGCTTGCCATAATAAAGTTTGCGTACTTTTTGTTTCCGTTAATCTTATTTTTATTATTATTACGTTACTTTGTTAAGTAATTCAGCTTTTAGTTTCGTTTTCTTAAATTACACTTTTACATATGTGCCAGTACATACATATGTATTTCTTATGTTTGTATTAATCCTTTTTATATTGATTCAATATAATTATTACATATGTGCTAAGTAATTAATATGTATGAATGTGTATTTCACAAAATATTTGAATGAAGAAATTTTCTTTTTATTTAGTGATTATAAATGGTATATCTATGCACTTATTTATATTTATGTACTCTTATGTATTTGTGTATGTATTTGCGGCATGGAAAGTTTTTATTTATCGATATTAATATGTGTGGTGCATTCATGCATATGTAATACACACACACAAATGCATATGTAAGATGAAATTCATAAATATTTATTTCATTAGTTAAAAGTTTATATTTTGAAGCATCTTTTCACGCTTATTGATACAGTGTGTGTGATAAGTATGCAAATATGCAAATACGATTTTTGTTTTATGATTTTTCATTTGAATTATATTTCAGCAGAGTTATTCTCATCACCTCGCTCATAAATGCTTATTTATTGACAGATTTATTTGTTAAACAATAGTTATGTGGATGTCATATTCTAAATTTTGAGAACAAAAATTAAAAAAGAAAAATGGATAAAATATCTGTAATTGTGATGTGAGAGCCATGTAAAAACTTTGAGAGAAAAAGATTTACACATAAGAGGAGTTAAACATTGGTCAGTAGAAATGTGTCTTCTACTTTTAAGCAGACAGAGATCTCAAATCTTACATATGAAAGTATCAACGCAGTTATTCGGTTGAACTCAATACAAGTGAGTCTTTTGGGGGGGGGGATAAAGGGGTATAATTGCTCGCCTTTTTAGTTGCATTTGCCTACACCTAATGCATTTTGTGTATTTCATTTATACCAGTTGTTTGTTCGATTCGTTACTCTCAAGGGTTCGGCGAATCGAAGATATGCTCATTTAAGAGACTCGTCTAAGATTCATTGTCGCAGACATTTATATATATATATTCTTTATTCTTTATATATATTGCAGTCCTATGTTTGTCAGAATGAAAGAAATAAATATTACGAAAATTTCGTAGTATTACTTCTCCTGGAGAATGTTATTGAATGCTAGGAGGGGAAAGCTTTGCTTATAATTACTATGGAAGTTTGACAGTTCGCTTCTTTTATGACGTAACGTATATACTAAATTATTCTGGGGTGTTTCTATCTTTTTAACCTGCTTGTGGCTAAACAACAAAGAGGTAAAAAGTCTTTAATTGGTAAACAAAAATTTGTTACAATTCTCGAAAAAAAGAAAACTATGACAACATAAAGGAATCCATCGGAAGGCATTTATGGGTTGCGGAACAATCTGCGCTTTCCACATTTTGAAAAGACTTCTACTTGCTCCAAAATAAAAAAGGAAGGCTTAGGAATGAATAGCTAAAAGTTATAATTCAAAATATCAATAATGAAGAAATTAATATAAGTAAATTTAATTGAATTAAAAACAACAACTATCAACTCTTATAAAATAATGCGAAAATCACTTTTATTCTAATTTCGATCAGTTAATGAAATTATTACAATACTCCCCTAGAAATAATATTAAATTTATATGAAACATTTAAATTAAATTTGTGAATACAAACATACAAACATTTTTCTGGCTTTTACTCTTATAAATACACAATTGTAGCCAATAAAAAAATATATATTTTTAATGATATTAAAGAATGCAGCTCGTGAAAACAAATTTAAATAAAAAATTACTTATATATTACATATCATATATATATATAAGCATTATATACAAATTATGCAACAAAAAACAAAAAAATATGTAATAACAATAGCAATGAAAGGGTCTATTAAAAGAAGTGAATTTACTGTACAGGGTGTGGCATCTTTTATGTCCGCACGTAAAGACTGAATATATTTGAAAAAACTATCTCACAAAAAGAGTCTAATCTGGAGATCTGGGTAGCCAGTAAATATCTCCTCTTTTTGACATCAGACTTCCAAGGACAATTAAGATGTAATCAGAGCGACGTGAGCGGTTATTAGGCCATAATCTCTGTGGTAATCAAATTAAAATCAGCCTTTAAAATGTCGCCGCAAAGTGTTTTCACCGATGCTAAAATGGTGAGTGCGGCGACGATACCACTCTGGAAGTTTTTGGGAAATTTTCTTTCTCAAAGCCTCAAAAGTTCATTCAAATGTCCTATTCGTTAATGAACCATATAGTTCATTGTTGTTGCCCATCTCTCATTGTCCGTTACTCAATAAGATGCGTGGCCAAATAGAGTTGCCAGACTTTGCTCGTTGACCACTATGTTTTCGACGAATGGCACAAGTTAATTTAATTGCTACAGTGTATTTCAAGGTTAGAAATGTATTATTGAAATTTCCGAATCTCAAATCAATCGGTTTGTAAATACCAAAGTTATTCAATGTTTACGCAACAACATACATTAAAGGTGGTGGATCTAGGCTCTGACTACTGTTTCAATTATTTAAAGAGTAAATTTTGAAATCAGGAACCTCACAAAGTAGTTATTCTTCTTATAAAAATTCCCTTGAATAAAGGCAATTTTGGATTTTTATTTTAATTTCAATAAATTTAATAGTAAACTAAGACTTTTGTTGGTCTAGTCCAATAATAAAAGTTGAACTCGTATAATCATATTTTTAAGACCAAAGTGGAAGCCCTTTTCTAACGAATTTGGTACCAATCGGCTGACTAGTTTGCTTATTTTTGAGGGCACTAATTTGACGATTTTAATTAAGCAATATATTAAAAACATAAGATTAAACAAAGCCTAAGAATAAATAAATTTTGTGCTTTTAAAAATGTATGTATATTAAAATTTTTATTTTATGTTAGGTTTAGAAAATTCTATGTAATAAAATGGCTTCGCCTTTATTTATGTTTTATGATTTGTTTAAAGTATGTATTATACTTATACGTATATGTAATGAATATTTAATGTGTGTTTATGAGTATTTATATACTTTTACGTTGAATTATACTCTTACTCGCTTTGTAATGTACAATATTACATTTTTATAAATATGAATGTGTTTCAGTGCACTTTTTTTGCATAGGAGGTTTTATAACAAATTTTGCTGCGCAAACTTTAAAACCTGTTTTTTTTTTTCAAGCGTAATTAACACATTTTATCCTTTAACATTCTGATTTAGATTTTAAGGTTCATACATTTGTGAATGCTCGTCTGCATCCTGGCGACCATTTTGGTGAAAGAATAACCCCAAAAAAGTCTAACGAAATTTAATTTATTTAATTTTTAAATTTAATCTAATTTTTTTGTAACACTTGAACACTTGAAAACACTTGTTTTTTTGAAAAATACTTCCAAACTGTGTTAGCTGAAGGGAAATAACTAATAAGCCTTACGTTATTGTGCGCCTATAACGCTGCTTCAATTAGGTGAAGCGAAATAGTAATCATATCGCACAGTGGTATTTTTTATCGGGGGGTTATATCGATAACGATAGTCGTATTATGTTCCCGAACAGATGAATTCGATTTTTTAAAATTATTTTATTTTCCAACAGAAAAAGCTGACATAATGTTATAATAGTAATTTACAGTTATCGATTTTCAGGCATGAATTTTAGCGCTTTGCCATTTTCGAACATTTCGTTTCATTCATTGCATAAAATAGAATTCGGTTTGGTTAAAAAATCGACACACAAACTTCGGCAGGGTTGCCAGCTCGTAATATATCCTTGACTTCCGATTTTGAAATTCTGATCACGATTCGAAGATCGTTAATTCGATTGAATGCAACTGTTAGAGTCTATGGAGGATAAGATCTCAATTTTAAATCTGTCGACTGTCGAAAACAACCAAAATTGGAGAATTAAAAGTTGAAATTAGTATCAGATGTTGCGATAAAACGGTTTTATTTGAAATCGACACATCTAATTATGCTATAGAGGCGTCTAATGCTTACTAGTCAGGATCAAAATCACGTTTAAAAACATTTTCTGAAAAGCATTTTAAAATGTGACTTGAAGTATTTAGCAATGAAAGAGACTAAATAAATTATTGAGACATCGGTTAATTTTCTGTATGTACAAGAGTGTGTCGTATTTTGTATTTCGTTATTATTTTTTGCTTTTGTTTTTTTCTACAAAATAATGTTTACATAGTTTACTGTAAGAATAGCTGGAACACACATTGATTTATATATAAAAAATTATATTTTATTGTTTTGTGTTTATTATTTATCAGTACAATTAATGCGATTTGGTGTTGTATTTATATTTTACTGGTTAATTTGCGAGTTTGTATGTATGTACATATGTATTTATATACAATTATAATTCAAAATTTTCATATGCAATTTACACAATTTCAAATTCCCTTTGCGAATTTACATAAAACAACACACATACAAAATATCTAAATCTATATAAATTCACAAACTAACGAGTTCAACATAAATACAGCAGTGTTTTTGTAAATTATGCCTTTTCGCTAATTCCTTAGCAAGCCTATATATTTTTGGTATCTTATTTATATTTTTACTTTTGTTTTACTATAATTTTTTATTGTTGCTTAAACGCTAAATGCATTTGTAATTAGTTGTATTTAGTAAATATTGTGTATGTATGTATGTATGTGGGTATGTAGTATATATTACATGTGATATTTAACTATGCAACTGTGTTTGTATATATGTATGCGTATAAAGTCAAAGTTGTAAAAAAGGAAACATTTACAAAAAAACACTAGTATTGTAGTTTGGTAGTTACATTATGAGCTGAGTTTTTAAACATTTAATAATTACATTAATTTGTGTATTTTATTTTTGTTTGCATTTCTTTTTGCCATACGTATATGCGTATATACGCGTACATATATTTTGCTTTCTTTTATTGGCATAGTCTCTTGTGTGTAAGTTTTTTGTTGTTTTTTACTAGTTTCATGTTCATTATTAAAGTAATATGTACGAGTAGTCATTACAAATATATCGCTACGCCATAGCTCCTAGCACTAAGTACATACATATGTATGTATGTATATGGGAATTTTATAACTACAATTATTTATAAGTTTTTGCGCATATTTTTGTTGCTTTTTTGCTTCCACTTTTGTACAATACAAAAAGAATACAAACCGAATGCATATTATATAACTACAATTAGACAGCGTAACGTATTTGCAAAATTTGTTAAATCTCTAATGCTTACATAATGCAAAAAAGTTGTTTTTGTGTGTTTGTTGTATTGTGCATTATATGTATAGTATGTTTGTATGTATTTATCGTCTGCTTAATTTACAAAATTTACGCTTAACTACATAGTAATTTATGTATGTACATAGTAATGTTTTTGTGTCGTTTGCTGCATACTCTACTGCCCTTGTGCTGTGTGTGCGTGTGTTTATGTATGATTACTTATATATATGTATGTATGAGCCACATTAATTAATTTTTATGTAGTATTGTAGTTCAACATCGAAAACACCAGCATTTATATATGCATGTGTTTGTTGCTCCCTTTGCACCAATGCATTTATGTTTGTTGTGTTTGTTGTGTTTTTGTGTTTGTTTTTTTGGTTTTTGTAATTTAATGCGCCTGTGTACAATTATCATTTAATGTTACTTATTTACTTATGCTATCAGCTTTCAACGGTCGTCGAGGAAACGCTGTGACTAGTGGTTAGTAAGTGTTCGGGAATGGGTATAGGCTGTGTGCGGAGCGGTTGCTTCTTCTGCAATTAGAAAATCGTAAAAACTAATGACTAAAATTTTAAATTAATTTTTTTATATTTATAAAGCACCTTTCTTCTGAACGGGAAACAACCAGCTTTTTCCGGCTCCGGCACTGCGTTGATCAGCAAATCGGGCGTTGGACTGTCGTCGACGCCGAATACATTCAGTTCGCGAAAGCATTCTGTTTCCATCATTTCATTTTGCCACGAAATCGACACGGAGCCGGTATTAAATTTACTGTAGAAGTTCGTGTCGGAGTCGTCAATATTGACACCCTTCACCGTGGAGAATTGTTCAATGTCGAGCACGTCTTTCGCGTACACGGCGTGTGGCTGTGGAATAAAATCATGTAATAACTTAATATTGCTTAAGTAATAACTTAATAATTAAAGAGCCAAACATCTTGGAATAAAATTCTCCCGAAAATCCCTAAAGGAATAGTAATCCATATTTAAAAAGCGAGTAATTCACTTATATAATGCATATAAAATATCTTTCGCTTAGGCTAAGCACATAGTGAAGGGCGGTGCAAGCATAAAGAGCTTATTTTTTAATACTCTATTATTATAAAAAAAAAACGTATATTGCGTTTGAAAAAAAGGAAAAAATATCAACAAAACGTATTGTGAATAATAATGTAAATATGTATGTATTAACTAAAATAAAAAAATATCATTAGATTTCACAAAAATATAAATATAAAAGAATATTTTAATAGAACTAAGCACTTAAAATATGTAAAAATAATTAGCAAACCAGTAAAGAAAGTCCAAATTCGGATGGAACCGAATATTAAATATGCTCTACATATACTATTCCCACGATTATCGGGTCTACGTAATCGGAACGGACCGGAACTTTTATCCGAACAAGGAATATCATCGCGGCAGCCTTCTTCAAAATGAACTGGGGCATGTTTTCTAATGATACAATAACAACAACAGCTTTCAAAGTGCTAAATTAAATGTAGTGCTGTAATATTAAAAATGTATCGAGACACTTGAATATTTTTACACATTTTGTCCCGGGAAGCAATTCATTCCTAATTGTTAGATTCGAAAATGACAGCAGCTTCCCTCGTGCCAAGCGCATTTTATGTACTTAAATTCTGAACTACTGAACAGACGAAAATTAGTACTCGCATTATATGGAGGTTAAGGAAGGAGTGACTTGAAGCCATGCATTTTTGGTAAAAGATTATAGAAATCATCATAATCCATATAGGGGGGTAAACGGAACGTATATATCCATGTCATTCTTTCTTAGTACCAAATCCTGATATATTAAGCGAAAGATTCTCTTCTCAATATGAAGAACTGGAGATCTTCATATATGAAGCCTAGCAGAAGATAAACTCTCGGCTATTTTTGAAGAGAGTTACCACATATCATGATAGTACTACACATGTTAATATCTTTCGATATCTTTGTAGACGCATGAGTTATCGTTTATAAAGCCAAAGGTAGTAATGGTCACATTTTGCCCATTTTCAAAATGTATAAAAAATAAACTTCGTATACTCATTAATTTTTAAACCCTTTTACTCCACAATACGTTTAGATTTAGAGAGTTTTATTTCTAAAAACAAATTAATTTTATTCAAATTTGCTAGAAATTTAATTGCAGAACTACACCCTTTATATTGAAGGATAGCATTGAAACTTTAAAACAAAACATTGAATCTATAGTTTTCAGGCTACTTAATTATTGGAATCCACAAATAAAAGTCTTTTGAGCTTTTTGAGCTTGTACATGTAAATGCTAAGCTTTAAGGCTGAAAGTTGATGTGTTAAATGTCGGCAAAGTTGGACAAAAAGTACCCCAAATATGAGGTAATATACACATTGCTCACTGTATCTAAAGGATATGTGCATTTTCTTTTGGCTGAAACTGTATTTAAAAACCAGTTGAGAACCAGTGCCAAATATATAATTTTGTATTAAATAAATAGTTTTTTAGTTTATCACAAAAAAAACCATATAATCAAATTATTTAGGAATTCTTTTAAAATTTTTGAATCAGTATTGGGAACACTATTTTAAAAAAGCATTCTCATACTTACATCTGGTACAAATGGCGGCTTTACCATGCCTGCTTCCAGTCGTTTCCAGTTGATGCAGTTGAAGAATGGATGCAATTTCACTTCACGTGCACCGTAGCGACCATTTCGACAGCCAAGTCGTACTTTTATGGATTTAGCGAGTAGTTGTTGACATAATGATTTAGCCTCATCACTAAATTTGCTAGAATACTTTTCATTGTCCTCCTAAAATACAAACAGAAAACAAGTAAGAACGGGCTAAGTTCGAGTGCAACCGAACATTTCATACTCTCGCAATGTGCAAGGATCAGAGGCGGGGAAATGCTTTCAGGTGTTGGCATAACTTTATATTAAAAAATGTTGCGGAAGAATTCAACATTCATTATTCGAAGAAATTAGTCAATGGATTGCAAACCTATTTAGTATATTATTAACTTATATTACAGGCCATAGACTCATGTACTTTCATTGCTATATTTCGCTTCGTGTCAGAGATATTTATATTAAAATCTACCAAATTAATTCAAGTATGATATATGCCATATAAACTCAACGAAAGTGGCTTAATAAATATATTAGATATATGAGGAAAAAGTAAAGCAGAGAAAAGGAAATCATTATATTAGGAATAAGGGGCTTAGACCATGGCCTAGACCGATTTATTCATATTTAGCGCGAATTCACATTGTGTTTAAGAAAACATATCCACATTCATTAAAACATTCATATTATAATATAATAAATTCATTTCATTAAAATATCACACATATTGACCAACATAAACGGGTTAAAGTCAGGTGGAAAGTCGGGAATTCTTAGATCGGGCATTTTTGGGATAGAGTAAGATCTGCTCTGACCACATTAACTCTTCTCATTATTCAAGTATATTAGGGAACATGCTTTCACGCAATTTTGTGAAGGTAACTCACACAGTGACCGACATATTCGGCAAAAAGTCTGCTAGAATAGTGAAAATCATTATATGTAGTATATGAGAGTTGGGATAATTTGTAGACCGATTTCACACATTTTCGGCAGTCAACTATGGTATATCCGATATTACACGTTCACTTAATTTTGCTAAGATATCTTACATATTGATCGAAATATGTTGCATATAGTCTACCCAGAGGTTGAAAATCCATCTATTAGGTATATGGGGGCTACGGGAAGTGCTTACCCGATTTTATCCATTTTAAGCACATGGACACACTGTTGTCAGAAAGGGATGCTTTCTAAATTTCATAGAGATAACTCATACATTGACCGTTATATATGGTATAAAGTCTACAGGAAGGTTGAAAATCCTTATATTAGGTATATGGGTGCTATGGGAAGTGTTTACCCGATTTTCTCCATTTTTGATACCAGAGCATACTATTATCCTGGAAAGATAATCCTCTAATTTCATTACAGTATCTTACAGATTTACCGAAATATGTGGTATAAAGTCTACCGGAAGGTTGAAAATCCATTTATTAGATATATGGAGGCTAGGGGAAGTATTTACCTAATTTTCACCATTTTTGATACCAGAGTACACTATTATCATGGAAAGACAATCCTCCAATTTCATTACAATGCCTTACAGATTTACCGATATTTTCGGTAAAAAGTCAGATAGAGGCACTGAGGTCCTTGGGTATCTATTGGGTATCTGATGGCTTGAAAAGTTATAATACGATTTCAACTATTTTTATGAATGAGATGGCATATGTTGAACGTATTATTCATGAAAAGCTTTATTCCAATAACTTAATTGACTCTCAATTTATCTACATTAAAGTGAAAGGATCAGATGAAACTTAAAATTGAAAATAAAGAACACGTGTACCAAGCTTCATCAAAATATCTTAATTTTTACTCAAGTTTTCGCTTGCCCGGACGAACGGGCGGATGGACGGACGGACGGACGGACGGGCCGACAGTCACTCGGATTTCAACTCGTCTTTTCATCCTGATCATTTATATATATATATATATATATATATATATATATGTCTATTTCCAACTCGTTTAGTTCTAGGTGTTACAAACAACCATTAGGTGAACAAAACTAATATACTCTGTTGCAACATGTTGCGAGAGTATAAAAATTGGATTAAGAATATCCTGGAATGAGAAATGTATATATAATATGGTGTGATTCTTAACTATATCTCTTTTTACAATAAATTTGCTTATCATGTAATATTCGCTCAATCTTTTATGGCCTTGAATATTATAATTTTGTTTTTACTTCAGCCCTTAATACTTAAAATATGTCGATTTTCACAGCTAACTGAGTTCATTATGTGATTTTCAAAGCATTTATTCTCCTAACTGATCTTATGACTTACCTTCACACGCCGATCGACCTCTTCGCGTTTCACCTTCTCTTTGCGCATGCGGAATGGCGCCTGACCTTCGATCATTTCATATAATAAACAACCGAAACTGAACCAATCCGGTGAGAATGAGTATTTTTCATTGTCGATCACTTCCGGAGCCATGTAACCTGTATAGCAAATAACAGATTAATCATAATGAAGTATTAAGGGGGAGGGAAAGCTTTGCATACTCACCCACTGTACCGACACGCCCACGAACCAAATCACCTTCCGGTATTTCAACGGCTAAACCTAAATCTGATATTCGCACATGCCCGTGATCATCCAGCAATATATTCTCCGGTTTACAATCTCTATACACAATACCCTGTTGGTGTAGATGTTCCAGTCCGCAGACGACTTCGGCGGCGTAGAAACGTGCTCGCACCATTTCGAAGCCCG
Organism: Bactrocera minax; assembly: GCA_021498325.1. Taxonomy (NCBI): domain Eukaryota; kingdom Metazoa; phylum Arthropoda; class Insecta; order Diptera; family Tephritidae; genus Bactrocera; species Bactrocera minax. Next base: position 4,240,860 of record JAKEEE010000011.1, on the reverse strand, counting down.
GATCGCCACCCATATTATAGATATGGAATTTCAAGTCACCGCCTGCGAGAGTATTAAATGTGAGAATTTAAATTGTGAGTGAGAGAATAAAATATATTTTATAACATAGAAATTACACTAATAACAATAAAATGGTGATCTGTTATATGTTGTCAAAGTGAAGTTTAAATTTGAAAAGGTCAGCAAAAGTTTGAAAGGTCAGGTTGATGAAGTCGACATCGAAGTTTTGAACAAGAACAATTTTGAATTGACAAAGGGCAGAGGTTTTAGATGGTCCTCGAACCCTACTAAACTGGTTAGTATGTCGATTCCACACTGAAAATGGGTGCCAAGAGGGAGATTAGTAAATGTCGGGGGTCTGATCAACGGATTGTATTCATACAAAACAAACATTCTTTCCGAAATCAACCCTATAAAAGCCTAAAGCCAAAAACACCACTTTTAGATCATGCAACCCCAGGCATAATTAGGCCCAATTAGGCACATTCACTCAGCTAGAGCAAGTTCACCTTAAACTTCCACCAAAATACGACGACTTTCGGCTGAGTCTCCTCGCTGAGAACTCCCCGCAAAAATACTTATTTAGGCACAAATTTCGATATATTTGGATGAAAAAGAATTATTGTTGTTTACGCTTCAAATGAATGACATATACTGAAAGAGAGAGTGTGTTCAGAACATTGGAACGGTGGAATAATAATCAAGTTATGCCATCTATTGTTTTATAAATACATGATATCCGAAATTTTGGAGAATTGTTAGAATCCCTTGGTAGAAATATGCTCCGAGATTTGATATTGCTGGCCGAGAGACGCTCGCTTTCAGAATAAACTTCTCAGATCTCTAATATATTTCAAAAATATTGTCTCGTAAATTAATGGCTCAGGCGCGCTAATAGAAACAACCCTCGTCTAACAGAAAAGCCTTTATAAAATAATCGAATTGCGGTGAAAATAAATTCAGATTCCGGATTCCAGAGGTAATAGTTAATTAAAGGCACGCTTAAAAATATAAAAGTTTACTTCACTTAATTTCATACAAATTCTAATAAAAATAACAAATCCGGTTGCAATAACTAATTCTAATCTCTCTTCCGACACCAACATGTCCTACTATGAAATTAATGTGTAGATTTGGTAGTTTCACTAGGTCTATGTAACTGCTGTATTAAGAATTAAGTAAAATTACTTACATTTTCCTCAATCACTGAATAATGATGGAAATTATGACAGTTTGGTCCTGTTACTTTTTTGGAGTGTGTTTGCGATAAAAATACATTGATTGGTTTGTGATGCCATGAGCGAAAAAAGGGGAAGGGTTTACGGACATATGCTATGAAAATTTGACAGTCCGTTTCATTTATGATGTTGCGTGTCGTAATATTGTCTCCATTATTTTTGTAACCAACCTAACTTAACTTATCTAATGACTCACCATTCATTATCGTTAGTACAAGGCAGAGGGCATCTTTCGTCTCGTACGCATATGCCAAATTAACAACGAAACGGGAATTGATTTTCTGCAAAATCTGTTTCTCTATGAGCACCATCGATTCACCCTTGCGCTTTTTTATGCGTTTCTTCTCGAGCTTTTTGCAAGCGTACATTTTACCAGTTGCACGTACCTAAAAGCAATAAAAAAAAAGGTGAAAAACGTGGAAAACGTGGAAACCAAGAATGGTACATGAGTACAACGAAAAAGTAATGTGTAACTAAATGCACATATACGAACAAAAAAAAAAAAAAATGTTTCTATGGCACTAGTATTTCTATTGTAAAACATGAATGCCATAAAAAATGGGATTTGCATTCTATTTGCATAGCTCACACTTTTACCACGCTTACCACTAGTACATGCGTATGTAACTATGTTTGTATGTGTTATATTTCGCTTGTTCTAGACACTTACCTGGCATGCACAGACCTCGCCGAAGCCACCTTTGCCCAATACACGATACATGCGAAACGTTTTGTAGGTGATGGGTTGCGCCTCGAGCCATTTCCATTGCAAATAACTGTGTCGAGAGAGGTGAAAATGGATTATTTTAAAATGCAATCGTGCAATACCTGTTGGCGACAGTACATTTTAGGTATATATGCATATACAAATATATACGTGTATATATTTAATTTGGCAGGAGAGCTCTACAGCTCGGGCATATAAAATTGGATTTTAAGAATTGAAAAAAAAAACATCAAACATCAAACATCAACATCAACATCAAACAATTTGGCATCATTTAGCGAAATGTTCGTATATGTAAATAGTTTTGAATAACGCATAATTACCAGAACAGATCATAAATCGTGTATAGAGAGCTTCATTAGTTTGGTTACAATTTTAAGAAAGTTTGTCTACACCACAAATATGAAACAATTAATGAACGAGAAGACACAAAAAACGACGTTTGAAACTTTGTTAAATATTTAGGGTATTCTCCTATGAATTGTAGTCTAAATTTTGAAGTTATTCCACAGCATTCCAAGTCAGCTCCTTGAATTTATGGTCTTCTCTGAAGAGGATATGAGCTCAAGAAATCAACATTAGGATCAATCGCTCAGAAAATTGTTATAATAAAATGTATCTTAGTAGTTCAGTAACCTAACTACTTAAGCATAAGGGATGTTTTTGGAGAAAAACTAAACTATATGAAAAATGGGCGTGACACGGCCGCACTAGCTGACAACGTTGCCTATTTAATTCGAATATTTTGAAATTATGCACATAAATAAATATGAGAAATGCTAATGAAACTGGATATATTTAATACATTTAATACACTTTAGATTCCTTTAATGCTCAATATTTTCTACATGACAAATCAATAAAATCTTCACTTTTCCAATGTTGCGAATATTAGCGATTTACCAATTCTCATAATTTAGAGATTACATTTGTAACTAGAAAAATTAAAATAAAATATAATAATATGCCTCAGCATATATGTACATATGTACAGCTATGGCCAAAATAATAGACCCCGCGTCGCTATTCGTGTGTATATACTGGATTTGTGTTTTTTTTTGTACGCATTCTCTAAGAAATTTGCACTAGAATTCAATCCATATATTTTGTGGTTAGACCTAACCTTAAAAATATACATATGTATATGGCATACATTTTTTAATTGTCGGAATTTAGTGAGTTAAAGAAACAGTATTTTTCGATGAAAATATCTGCGACTGACACTAACAAATAGCTTGATGAGTGTTATTCGGGCTCTGTAAGCGGTTTTTAAATTCCCTATGGACCATATGATCACCTAAGAATGAACTCACCGAACTTCTTCTGAAACTTTCAAAAGAGGCAGTTACAAAACATCAAAAATATTCACAAATGGTTTTTGATGAGCGTAAATTGAAGGTATTCGAGAGATCGCTGGCATTATACAGATATCATACGAAGGTGTTGGGCATATCGTATTTAGGTATGCGAAAGCTCTGTGCAAAATGTTTGCCACGCGAGCTAACACTCATCCGATTCACCATGTCGTTAACCAATGAAAATTAAAGCAAAATTTTCAAAAATAAACGGTTTTTATTTGAAATGATACGAAGTTTCCAAATGCCGGTTATTTCGATATGCTTATTTAATTCTATACTATATCAACTATGGTACTTATTCACCAAATCTTAAATTATTAAAAATCATAATTCAACACTGTCTCTATTTATAACTGCAATTATTTGGAATGAATAAAAACAATTTTTGTGCAAAAAAAAAATACTGTAGCAAATTCAGATCTTTGGGAGCAAATTCAAATTATAACTAATAATTAAGTTAACTTAGTAAACACTCTTTAGAATAAAGTTGCCAGTTTTGTGAAATTTCTCAACACGAATACTTTACCAAGCGTACTTACTGCTCCTATTATTTGGTCTATAGCTGTATGTAAGCAAATATATATGGATGGTTATGTGGAAATGTAGCTGACATTTGTATGGCATTTATCATACAAACACTGATGTGAGCATTCTTAGCTAATCTAATTTAAGAAAATATTTTGCTATTTCCATTTTGCATGGCATACCATAATTTGCACAGCTGTTTTATGCCATTGACGACGGCAAATAATAACTTACGTACAGCTCTATATCGTATATATATGAGCGCGTGCGAGAGTGCGTGTATGTGTGTGTGTAAATATGAAAAATATTTTTACTGGGAAATCCCTCTTACGCAAATCGCTTGGTACATATTTATAGATGTAAAGAGTTCTTGAGCGGTTTTCAATTAAATTTTGTTTACACACAAAAGAATGCTTATATACATATACACATGAATTTATTTATACATAAAATAGCTGCATATTGTTTCGCAAATGCAATTATAGTTTTCTTCATAAATGATAAAAAATATACGCAATATTTGCCTAGCAACTAACTATTAAGGGGTTAGAGCGGTCGGTCTACGATTTTGGGAAAATTGGAAAAAATTCTTTGACTTAATACACTAACTGACTAATTACACTTTAGGGTCCTAAAACATTACTCAAATGGTAGAATAGTGGACAAAAACATTTCCCCCGTCCAATCCGCTGTGCCGGAACCCGTTTTTCTTGAAACTGCGTTTCTCAAATCGGGCGTCGACGGTACTCGCTACTCGAAGACTATCGGAGGTATCAACTTGAAAATTTAACTGTAGCTTCATAGCAATATTTCATCGCACGATTTTTTTTTTTTGTTATTATTGTAACTTTTTTTATAACCAATATACTGCTCGTTTTTCGGTAAAAAATTTAATCTTTTTTTACACGTCTGCCATTTTTCGCTTAATTTATGTAAAGTTAAACACATACAACTGTGTTCAAAATAATAGGAGTGTTCATGGCATCTATATGCAATCGAAAAATTTTACCATGTAAGAACATGCAAACTTTGCAATCTGCTAGCGGTACTTCTAACGGGATTCAGCAAGTAAAACGCAAAACATTAACTTGAAGTTGCTGCTTTGTTTGCTGTGTTATTCATTCATTTCTTTGTGAGACTTGCATTTGCGTTGTTCAAAAAAATAGGAGTGGGAGTTATTAATTGATAAATAAACTTTTTATATGATATTTTGTTAAAGAAATTGAAAAGTAAGTACAAATAAAACAAAATAAAACATCTTTGCCTAAAATTAAACTCATAAATTTTAAATAAAATTTGTTATTGGGTCGAGGAAAACACTGCAGCGAAGAAAGGCGTCAAATCATTAAAAAACTTCGAGAGAAAGGTAAAACATATAAGGAAATAAAGGAAATACTTGGCTGCTCAGATCAGATGATATCAAATGCCTTATCTTATAAAAATAAGCCCGAAACGCGTGGTCGCAAGCGTAAAACCACCAGAGTTGACGATCGACGCATCATTCAAACCTCTAAAAAACATCCTACTGCGTCATCTGCAGAAATAAAAAAACGTTTAGATCTTAGTGTGAGTGATGTTACCGTTCGTAGACGGCTTTTGGAAAACAAATTATACGCGCGAAGCCCAAGAAAAGTTCCATTGCTGACAAAGAAGCATGTTGCTGCACGCCTAAAGTTTGCCAAGGATCACATAAGGTGGCCAAAAGAGAAATTGAGGAACATTTTATGGACGGATCAGAGTAAGGTCGTTCTATTTGGTGGAACTGGATCCAGGCAGTTTGTCCGGCGTCCGCAAAATGCTGAATATAATCCCAAATACACGGTGAAGACCGTTAAACATGGCGGTGCAAAAGTGATGGTATGGGGCAGTTTCTCGTACAGTGGTGTTGAACCAATCCATTGGATTAAAGAAACAATGGATCAGCGTGTGTACGTGGAAATATTGGAAACAGTAATGCTGCCATATGCCGATTGGAATATGCCATTGAAGTGGTTGTTCCAACAAGATAATGATCCGAAACACACAAGTAAATCTGCGAAGGAGTGGTTTCGGTTCAATGGAGTTGAGGTTATGTCGTGGCCTGCTCAGTCGCCGGACCTCAACCCCATAGAAAATCTATGGTCAGATATAAAAAGGTGTGTTGCCGAGCGTAGACCATCAAATACTAAAGAATTGTGGAGTACAGTGCAGGAGGCATGGCAGCAAATCCCATTGAAACGGTGCCATGATCTCATCGATTCTATGCCACGCAGATGTGCAGCTGTTATACAAAATTGTTTTTATTCTACTAAATATTAGAAAACCCGATGTAAATATTAAATAATATTAAGATTAATACTTATAATTAATTTAGTTTGTTGAATTTCGTTTTACACTCATATTATTTTGAACAGTTAATTGTTGGATGTTTTTCGAATAACTATTTTTTTTGTTTTACTTAATGTTAATAAAAAAAGTGAACATGTATATAAAGACTCTATGAAATGAACAATGTTTGGAAAGAAAATGACTGAATAAATTTCAAGTATTTTTTAGTAACTACAACTTTTGTTTTTATGTTGAGGTCACTCCTATTATTTTGAACACAACTGTACGTATTTTATTAACAAGACTTATGTAGATTAAGATCCCACATTTTATTTTGTTTCAGTTAGCAGGTTTTCCTAGAATCACCCTTGGCCATAGAGCTCCTCTAGAAAAGGTGATTTTAAAGATTGACCCAGTGGCAGCTATTTTGTATCAAAATGTAAATGTAAACTTTTTTTTAATAAAGCTTGAAAAAAATAATCCCTTTTCCTTACTTAGAGAATATATTTTCAAAGTGATGGCTTTTTTGATTGGCCTAGATTGGCCTAACCATTAATATTATAAAGTATATACGCAAATACATTATACATATTATTATATGTATATAACATATTGCACACAAAATCTATATCAATTAATTTTCATCCCACACTCACCGATGAAAATACATTGAAGTCTCAAACTCTTGAAACGGTTCACCGGCCAGGAATGCCTTCACAGCCGTAACACACGGCTCGAAGAGTTCTTTATTGCCGCTGGTGATCTTGTCACGCACTCGCGCAATTAGATCATCATTGAGCACGTCCAGCACCAGTTCATCGCCGGTAGCGGGGTTCAATTTGCCCACACCCGAATTATAGTGGCAATTACTACCCTCCTTGACACCGCCACCGGTGTCATCACCGCCTCCACCACCGCCACTACCTTCGCCGCTGCCGCCACCAACTGTATCGCCCGCATCCACACCACTGTCACCGCCACCAGAGCCGCCGGCATCATGTATCGCACTGCCATCGCTTAATACATGTTTTTGTTGTTGCTCGCTGCCACTGTTGTGCTCGTCGCCATTGTGATGCTCGTAGTTTTTGTGATTATTACTGCTGCTATTAATGGCGGTGGTATTATTGTGATTTTCAGTCTCTGCAGCAGTGTTGTTGTCAATAGTGGAACTGGTGTTATTGGCATCGTCAGCATCAACTGCATTCTCATTTGCCGATAGTATGACAGCGCCAATATCGCAAATTCCGTTATTTAATGCCGTTGGCGTGTCAATGGCCAAAAAGCGTCGTCCAATGTCGACCGCAATAGCGATACGATTCTCATCGTACTCCACGTCGTATCTAAATTTCGTATTGGAGGAGAGCAAAAACGAAATTCTAATAATCGGTATATACATACATAATGATATGAACTGTTGAGCATTTTATACTCACCGCTGCACTTCATCCAGGAACGAAATGTACCGAAAGTATATCGGCCGTTTGCTTTCACAAAATTGTCGAAACAAAGTACGGCCGATGGGTTGTTGGTCTATCACGTAACCATAGCTTATATCTGTAAAGAGATGAGGATATAAAAAAATATAAATACTTTGGTTTTAAAATTCGTAAAAACCAGTGACACGGATAGTTCCAATCTCTTTTGTCAGACAGCTGGTGTGCTTAGAAAGCGGAACAATTAAAACACTGTAAGATTCTCATCAAAAATTCTGGATCGGATAGACCCATATTATTATGAAAGTCAATTTTAAAGCAAAAGAGCGACGAAATCAAGGAAGGTAAATATACCACTATAGAAGTAAAACACCAACTCCTTTGAAGTTATTTTTAGCGCCGATTTACTATTTATATTATACTATATTTAGTTAAGAATTCTAGGTCATATAATATCATAAGCAAATGTCTTTAAATATAAGATGGAACTCCTATTTGTCCTGAAGATATAACGGATTGCTATTCTTGTATTATGGTCTAAATGCTGCCTGCAAACTGACTATGATGGATTAAATATGAATTTCGCTTTTCATACAGTCAACTTACTATCACCTTTAATGGTGTGTGTAGATCAGTCATCAATCAATTTCTGAAGTAATCCTTCATCTAATATTTCGACTTTCTATGGTATCATAAAAGGTTGCTGTATTGGGTGAGCTACTTTTATTAACCACTATGCCATTACCTATTGACGGTGTTAATATTGAATTTTTTAATTAAAATGGGCAAATCTAAAAGTGGATGGAGATTTGGGGATTAAAAAGTAGTTGTGGTTTCATTACCGATCAAATCGATATTTTTAACCATTCTAAACACAATTAGATTTAGAATTTAGAATACAAGGCAACCGCTATTCCACGCTTCTGGAAATCTTACACTATACTACCGGATTATAGTTGCCGGTATACTTACGCTGATTATTATTACAATTATAAATATTAGTTTAATCATATAGACAACGTAAATTCTTAAAAAACTTCTCACAATAAAATGATAAAAGTAAATATTATTTGAAAAATATATAAAGTATTTAAACAGCAACGCAGATCAATTCTGGTAAAATAAATAAAAATATAAGGTATACGTATTTTCTTTAAAGACATTTAAATATTTAAACTCATATAATATTGTTGGCAGCCGATTTTGAGTAGTTGCCTTATTATGACATAACTCTATACGATACTATACTGTACAATCCTATACTGTACCATACTGTACTATACTATACTAATATACTATACTATAGGCCCATACTATACACGAGCTGGTGTACCTACACAATAGGGGAGTTAATTTTAAGGTAAACCTTTTTTTTCAAAACGTGGCCTGAGATATCGTGGAAATAATTAAATTTTCTTTCAAAAGATAAAGGATTGAAATTCATTTAACAAACAAACCTCTCATTTCAATTAATATTATAAAGAATATCAAATAAAATCTTTCAAGAGAACAGACCCCGTACAATTAAGGAATTTTTATGACGCGCAAGAACAATCGTAAGCAGTTCAGTACAATAAATATGGGTTTAATTCGTATATTGATAAAATAATCTGTAAATTCTGGGAAAGACTGGACCTCACAATGAAGAAGTGAGATCAAGAGTTAATTGTAACAGCTAATATAACAGTGATATTTTAGTAGAAAACTTAGTCTTTGATAAAATGAAAGAATTTGATCGGAATCTGACATTTTTGAAGCGGTACACCAATTATGATTAGGGGAAACAATATTATTTTAGGATAAAATATATGCCACTTAACGAGAGATACTCCTAATGTCATAAACAACAAAAAAAAAATTAAATTAAATGCAAGCCACTTGTATAAGTAAAAATTAAGTAATAGTGACTATTGCATTTGTGAACCTTTATTTATGAAACTCTCACAAATGGCCTCTGTGTAAAAAAAAGTTTCTTCCAAGAGAGATTCCGAAAAGTGGAACTAAGCAAGAGTGAAAAATATTAAAAGGGACCTATTATATATATTATAATATTAAAAGGGTCCTATCAAGGTCCTAAAACAAGGTCCTATCAAACCAATGAAAGCAGTTTGTGGATCATTGCTATTTCGACTATGAAAAATTTTAATCGTTGAACGCCCACGTGTCACAATTCTTCCAATAATGTGAGGCAAAGTTGAGTTGTTTGGAGAAAAGTTTGGTTGAAAGATTCGAAAAATCATAAACGAAAATGCATTCTCAAGCATCTATTCTAGCATTTATTGGAGAATATTTTCCTGAAGCAAAAGAAGTATTTTAATTTTAGGGGAAACGTCAAGACTGAAATAATTCATTTCAATATTTTTCAGAAAATTTCACTGGGGTCATTCAAAACTCGTACCAATCACCTTTAAGAAGCGAGTAACACCTAAGAGCTAACATACCTAAGTAGCTACATGAATCATTAACTTTGTAAAGGCTCAAATTAAAATACCCCATACATACTAAATTACATAATTGTAAATTTGCCGAGATCATCTTTGGATGCACAATTAGATTATTATGAAAAAGGTAAATATTTCAATTTACGCATGTGTAGAAGAGCTTTCAAGCGCAAAACAAACAGAAGACAGAAATGCTAAATGATGAAAGAAAAAGTTGGATACTCCTACAAGCAAAAGAGGAAAAGAAAGAGGAAATACTATGCCGACGGCTGCCAAGCTGGAAAATTTCCGAGACACAACATCAAAGTGAAATTTAGCCAAAGTAAATTCATATGTATGTATGTATGTACTAAGCAAGAGCATTGAGTAATTAGATTTTGTGTGTCTGCCCATTTGATACTTCCTTGTCTTCTGTTAAAGACACTTTTTTTTATTACAAAATTCTTTTTTTTTAGTACCGTTATTTACAAAACTTCGCAAAATGGCTTACCTAATTTGTCTTTGAGGTGTATACACTGCGATATGTGTGGGAATTGTAGTATTTTGCGCCATTTCTTGCTCTTGCCTTTGTTGCTGTCAGAACCACCTGAAATTGAAAGAAGAGAATCATAGTAAAACAACAAATATTTTTCAGATAGTTATATAAAAAAGATATGGAACTGGTTAATAAATATTGAGGAGCTTCAGAGCTTTTATAGAAGGCTCAGAAAAGTTAACTTATAGATATCTGAAAACTGATTTAAGGCCGAAAGCAAAGTGAGAGAGGAGCAAGGCATAAATGAAAGTAAAGAAAAAACAAGCAGTATTGCCAACGTGATTCTTACTTCTGCTACATTACATTCTTCTTGATTTTACAGACTTTCGAGAAATTCAAGAAAGTATAGCGATCTTCGAAGAATAATATCGTTTATTACTTACAAGCTAATTAATTTAAATGCTATGGTAGAAAATTAATTTAGAGCTGTTCGCGGTATGCTGCAACCAGAAAACAGTATTTGTGGCGAATGCAGGTCCGAAAGTTATAGTGTTGCCAAAACCATCGAGACTCAAAATCACAGTAATCTGAGGACGACTTTCAGCAAATGTTTTGACCGATCAAAGGAATATAGTCGTTATTAGTATCCAAACATCCAATTGTAGTTGTAAAGAAAAATATGTGGAATTATTTTGGTTAGCCTTGTGATCTGTATAAACTCTATGAAATACATTTTTAAGGTATATTTCGACTTTCGCTTTGATTAAGTTATGATACTCTATATTATTTGGTTTTTATAATGGATTAATTATAAAAATTATTACGTTAAGTTTCGATATCACCAAGACCTTGGAAGCTGTTCTTAATAATGAATGTCGGGCATGCACGAAGTATGATTGATATAATCTTTGAACGGTAACAGGGGAGGATTCTTTAATAATTAGGACTTACATTTTTGACTTTTCCGTGTCGAAAATAATTTCACTATAAATTAACTGAATGGATTCTAAAGGGTGTTGGAAAAAGCTTTGGAGCTGGAGAGATAAAACTTTATATCAAATTTGGTGTGGTTAAAGACATGAAGATAACCTCCAAGTACTACTATAACAATTTCCCTATTTTTCTTCTCGAAATAGACTAATGTCTCTGAGCCTTTAGTTATTTGTAAGCAAACTTATGGTGCAATATTAAATAGAAGGGTGCACATTTAATTTCATTCAGTTCATTTTAACTACACATATACAACTTTAGAAGCACACCAAGCAAATATTTGCCTTAAGACTTAACGCCACTTTGAAACGTCAACATTTAACGGTTATGTCAATGCCCTAAATGTCTAAAGTTCGCTCGAGTTAGAATGAAACTGCGAAGCTGTTGCTACCAGCGGTTCCTTAAGGACAACGTGTATGTATGTATAACTATGGATGTGGATGTAAATGTTAATGCCTATGAAGTCGTTTAAATTTTAAAGTTCATGTACTGTTATGTTTGCGAATACGAACTTCATGCGAGTACATGCAACAGCTGTGAAACTGAAACATATGTGTTGAAAGAATGCCAAAAACAAAAGCAAAAATGCTATATAAAAAGTGCGGGGCGGATATAAAACCTTGCAAGCATGTGTCCACATATATATACATATCTATGTATGTATGCATGAGTTTTGGAATGTTTGCCGAAATCGTATTACAAAGTATTCACATTTGAAGCTATTTGCATATATAACTACACACATAAAAAGATATGCGAAAATGTATTTGAACTTGTAGGCCATTTGGTCGTACGTGTCGATATGTTAATTTAGAGGCATTGAAATGGACCAATGAGAACATTTGCATAAAAGCAAGAACAACAAAAAAACAACAAGCAAAAAAAAACATAAAATTGGCTTACGTACTTGTGCATAAGTATGAATATAAATATGTATATAAAATTACATACCCTTTCACTACCATTATAAACAAATATATATGCATACTAGGGTGGTCTTTAAAAATTAAATGAAGGATTTTTAAGTCTCATCCGTTCAAATGAAAAATTGATAAAAATACAAAATTCAAAATACCGCAATTTGTATTTCAAGTATTCTAAGAAAGAAGAAAAATAACTGGAAGCAAAAGAAGTATTTTGTTTGATTGCCTTTCTTCTAATTGATTGAATATTTTCATTCAATTAGTTTAGTTTTCCTTAAAGAATAAAACCACTGTATGTTAATTTTTGTTCACACTGGAGACGGATAATTTCATGCTTTTAATTTCCATAGAGAATGAAGGAACTTTGATCCATGTGCGATCATTGAAAAAATTTATCCACCTATTATAATTTTAATATCTTAATCTCCACCGAGAAATTACAAATTGGTCCAGCGTGCGGCATGTCAGGACCAAATTTTATATGGGTTATCATCAACGACAGCGACACCGACCTTTTTTCTACATTTATGGACCACCATAATGCAAACATATACGATCGTAATGGAACGCATTGTTGGCACATGTAGACTCCGAAATTGCCACCAGTAACACATGTGTATATGAAGCCACACAAGTAATGTACACTTCACATGCCAACTTTTATGCTTACATATATACGTACATATGTGTGAACGGCAATGCGTACATGCTAATATATGTGTAGAAAAGCAGCCTAATATATGTTAGATCCTAATAAAATTTAATGAAAAATTCAATTTTATAGCGACAGGTGGCTGTTGCCAGCTATACACACACACATACATACATGCGTAAATGTGTTTATACATACTGATTTAGCTTGTTGAGGAAAAGTCAGCCATTTTAACCAGACTTCCTCACACTACTTCAAAGATTTTGGAACTCTCGCAACATGTTGCAACATAGTATAATAGCTTCGTTTTCTTCTAACTTCTATTCCTACCACCTGTTGACCATTTGAAACCAACGAACATTTAAATTATAGTTTTTGTGAGAATCTTTCAGAACCGGAAATGCCGGCGCATATTGTATATTCAGAGCGTCCCTGTTAGAAGAATCTACGATCCACGAAGTACAATATTTGTTTTGAACTTGGTTGTTGTGGCCCAGAATGTTTGACATCTGAATACTAACCAACAAAATGGAAAATATTAATAAGGAAATTATTATCCTTCACTTATAGGAGTTATGAGAGAAAGAATTAAAAATTATTTTTAACCTCACTCGAAGATTAGGTTAGATTAAGTCCTATAGCTGATTCCCAAAATGGGAATCACACTTGGACTCCTAACCTCAAGCTAATACTATAAGTTGCTTTTGGTAGAAGTGACTATCTTAGATTTAGTCAGAAAAAGTTTGAGACTATGAAAGATCTTGCTTTCTCCCAACTGTCGCTACCTAACCTTGTTCACCTCAAGTAAGGTGCACCAGTGCCTCAACCAGCGAATGACTTTAACTTGAGTTAATTCTTGGCGCTGAATCAATTTCCCATCATATCACAGGGTCCACTTTAAAGCAGAATAATTCCGAGTAATCGGCAACATTTTGCGACTTATAGCGAGCTTAGAATCCCAATTGTCTTTTATAACATATATCTATTTACTTGCAGTCTCTGCATATTTGTTTTATGATTTTATTTTTAAAAACAATTTCATATGAAAATGAACCAGCATTTCGAAGAACAGATACTGACGATCATATTTGGGAAGTTTGTCGAGTAATGAAAATATTTTTTGAAGCTTTTTCTAGATGGAACTTTTCAATCTGTTTAGTATAGTTAACGATAGTAACTATACTCTTCTGCCTTCGTTTCAACATTCTTCACTCAACAGCCTATTAATTGCTAAGAGTAAGAGAGATAGCAGTTGATGTTAGTGATCAGTTAGATTACTTTCTCAGTTTAGTCGATCTGGTATCTAACGATTCCGCTTGTGATCTCATTTGCTCGGAGCCGCAATATTTGGTCAATCTGCTCGCAAACACGAGCACATACCTCGTAATACAAGGCGTATTGGTACACATTGTAGCTATGCATGTCTATTTGTGCGTATTCGATTAAAATATGTGTATTATGTCAGAGTGTCAATGTAAAGTTTAATTGACAAGAGCTGATGATAAGTCCAATGATTGGATGACACAAGCAACAATAAATGTCACAACATATTAACGCTTTTATTATTCCAATATATATTACAAACTCACAGTTGTCACAGCACATATTGACAAGTGCTAATGGTATTCATTTCAGTTCGGGATTCCATGAAATACAAATTAAATCGCTTGTTAAAAGCAAATGTTAGAGTTACGTAAACATATGGTTTCTGCATATATATACACATTCATACATATTTATCAGTCAGTACAGGGAAAATCGCTGCAATTTTCATTGAAATGGGGAGCATGTTCTGGGGCAGAAGTTTACGGTAAATGTCAATTATGTAAATGAAAAAAAAACTATAAAACAATTTACGGAAATCGATAAACTGAAACACGTTTACGATTATGGGAAGTTTGATATAAGTAGTGACTTTTTGAATAATTAAAAAAAAAATTTACTTTATGAAAACTTGACCATAGAAGACTAATGTAAACCCAGATTACAAGGGCATTTTGTTCAGAGACCTATTTTTGGTACAGTAATTTCTTGTCTCGAAATGTTACTAATTTTTTACAAGGATTTGAAATATTTATTAGGATGGTTATTAAGAAGTAAAAGTATAAAGCCGATTACCTTACGTCAATATATATAAAAATATATAGAAGTTATAACATTATAAGATTAGGTACTGAAGAAAACTGGGAAATGGAAGATACAAAGAAAATGTATTTTGGTTCTTGTGGTCCGCGCCATTAACATCTGTCATCGGGAGCAAAATGTATATCTGATAATTTCATATGTGGTATTAGGCAACAAAATGGTTTCGATTTGTAAGGAATACCTTAATATGTATACATATATTCATATTCTATTAGATATTTATCTGATCTTCTAACAAGATTTGTACACTGATAATGATCTATATAGTGTATGCAAACCACTGATGGATTCTGGGAGAAGTTTTTTCAGAATTCTTTGGACCGAGTCACTTCTTTAAGCGTATGGAAATACAACTCCGATATATAGTGTGCTAGATGAGGCAGTGAATATATTCTAACCCAATATATTGAAAATCGACATTGGTAGCACTTATCTTTGTACCCCTGTACTAAATTATTTCTTATTGATATTTGTTGGTAATTGGTTTGCTTTTATTAAGGTATACGATGCAGACGACGCATATCTTCTGGAACTATTGAAAGAACCTATTTGTAAGCAGTTAAATATTATTCTTCTCTCAAGCTTCTTCGGAGAACGTACACCTCATGATCATCCAAGAACAGATCCATAAGAAATCAAAACTCAATATAATCGCTTAATTCACTTAGTATTTTCCTTGCATATGAATGAGAGCTCACAGTGATTTATAATTTTCTTTGGATTCTATAATGTCTCTTTGAACCGAAAATAGTTTATAGGCAGACGAAAATTATTTTCCTTTATCGTCATGGTTTGCGAGGTTGTCTGCTTCTTCGGACGGGTTGGTCATAGCATAGTTCTTTTGAATTCATTTATTAAATATATGTATACTGTCAAATAATGACAAGAAGAAACATTTATTAAGTGTTTGAAAGACTATTCTTTTCAAAGATTACGTTATGATGATGATAATAGTTATAGCACTGAGAACTGATGGCGGTTTCTGCCACAAACTCTATATTTTAGGAAAAATTAGGTGATTTGTTAACTATTGGAAGCTAAAGGGTCGGTTCTCGGATAGATGTCGCTGCAAAAAGAATATTGTGAAGATAAAATAAATCGGCGACCTTTTTCGTGTGAGAATGTTATCTTCTCGGTAAGGAGGAACGCCTCCCTAATCCGAAATTAATTACAGTTTTTTGGTTGTCCTATAGGAAAGATCTAGAGTAGGGTTCTTAGAAACATTTAAGAATTAAGTTCAGTAATTTGCGATCTAGGGACTGCACTTCATGCAATTGCTTCAGCATAGGGTATTTTCGAAAAGTTTTCGGTTGTTTGCGAAGGGAAAGTCCTACTCTACTTTATAAAGGTTAATTTAAGGGGAAATTATTTTCACTAAAAGTTCTTCGTTTATGTACAAGGCAGTATAGAGTGGGATACATTATATTATTTAGATCCGATTCTCTGCATTTCATCGATATCGGTTTAATAGTATAAATTGCATCGTCGTACTAAAATCAACATTCGCAAGATGTCATCAGCGAGTAAATACTCCCGGTAAAAATATGCATATATATATATATATCTATATAATTGAGTGTGAAAATCGTTATGTGTAGCAACAACAGCAACGCATGAATTTACATGTCACCTACACGTTGAATTATTTGCTAAATCCATAAAAAGGCGCGTTCACGTTCAACATTCAGCTATATGCAGTAGCACTCATGAAAAATTCTGCACGAAAAAGTGAGTTACGTGCGTGACATGCCATAAATACGCGATAAAAACAACAATGCCAACAACAAGCACTCGAACTATGTTGTAAGCATTTAATGGATTGCAACATTTTAGCGAATGTGCATAAATATTTTTACTCATATATACACACACACACACACACACGAATGTAGACTTAATGGTGTAATCTAATCCTGTGCCAGCACGAAAGCGATATGTGCAACATGCTGCATGTATAGTTATATGGATTTTCACATACATATATATGTATGTAGGCAGTTGGAAGACCATTAAAATGCTAGCAAAATTCTACGCATGCACTGTACGTATCATAAATAATGTTGCAGAGTTGGTTTTGTAATTGCTGGTGATGCGTGCAGTGAGCGTTAAGGATTTTATATGGAGAAAGTAAAAGAATCAACTAAAATATAAAATTTTTTTTTGCAATAGTCCATATTTTCAAATATATATACATATATACATATATACTCAAATATATATACACTATATACATATACAGTGGTAAGCACATTAATAGCATACCAGAGGTTACAAGTCAAATTTATATATATAATCAGTTCAAAATTCCTTTCTTTAGCGAGATCATATTTTGTGTTTGCATACTTGAAAAGTTCTCACAAAAGAAAAAAAAAAGATCTCTACATCAGTATGACAAATGCTTGGCTTTAAGAAGGGGCCTCTTATTGATTTTGCAATTTTGTTGTTTTTCTATTTCTTTAAGCAACGTATTTGATCTTTTTATTACTTTATATTTTTTTATATCGAGCTTTTGGATTTGGACTTAATCCAACATTAAGTTTGTCACCACCGAAGAATATGCAGGAAATTTATATGAAATTAAATATCGGAAGCCGAACATATTTTTACTCATAAAAATCCAGTCGCTTACACAAGTTTTCATTAAGTTTTAGTGCTTTCATTGGAATTTTCAGGTAGGTAACATGATATTGTTACTCATTTTAGTCTTTTTATATTTCTTTTGTCTCTATTAGACTTAGACTAACTAACTCTACCTTTGTTTGTTGAAATAATTTTGAAAATAATAATTAAAATTAAATAATAACAATTTTCACTAAATTTTCAAAGCAGATTTTGGAAGACCAGTATTTTGTACTTTTATATATTTTTTATAAACGGAAGAGCACTGCAAACCACCTTTGAGGATTTAAATGTACCAGTGTCATCTACTGTCACAAAAACTGTTTAAATAAGTCTGAGCCATTTAGTAACAAAAGCTTCGAAGCATTAAACAATTTTTTTTTAGAATGTTTAACGAGTACCGTTAATAACTTAATTGATAATACTGACATAACGTTAAAAAAATTGCCAGTTAAGGTATTTATGCGATCACCACTGTTTATAAATATGTAATGGTTAATATTGATCGGTTGAGTGCTTTAATGCAATTGTCGAAAAGTTTTCTCGACTTAATTGGTTGGATAAACAGAAAAATTCTGCAACTTATACAACTGCAAAAAAAATCATTCTGCGATTGAAAATAAAATAGAAGCGGCATGAAAGAGAGAAATAAAAATATGTAGAGAATTTTAGTGCTTTAATGCGCTCAATGAAAACTTTACCACTTGCCGAAGCGCTGACCCGTAATCAGTTGAGTCAATGGCGGTAGTATGCGGTAAATAAAAATGTATGATATAATAGCTGAAGTAGACAATAATACATGTTACTGTTGGGTATTAAAGTGCCTTTTATGACATGTAAGCCACATAAAGCAAGAGTTAAGACCTTGGTGAAATTACATAAGCTTGATATGCATATATCTGTAAATGAGAATTCTAAAAATGAAAAAGATATTTGAAATTATTTAATGGCAAGGTAAGATTGTGAATTAATATAAGATATTTTTAGAAAGAGAAGAAGTATCTCTAGATGTTGCTGAGATAAAAAGTTGAACAATCTTGAAGGAGCCATAGAAAAATCGTGAGGAACCACTTCTAACTTCATTGGATTCTATGTCATTCGTAAAGTAACAAAATGAAATAAAAAGGGGGAAAAACCAGATAAAAAGATGTGTTAAGTATTCAATAAGCAACCGTGTTGCAGTGTTCTTTTGCAGCTAGGTTACAGCAAAAAATGCGGCTATGGTCAGACAGAATACTTCGGTGTTGGCAAAGCTCGGAATAAGCGAAATCATTTGTGGACCTATTTGAAACCATCTAGTTGTGAGATTGAGAAATTAAGAAGTGACGAAAAGGAAAATCCTCAACATATTAAAATTTTAAAAAGAGTCTTTCAATCATATATATTGGTATAGTAAAAAGAAGTCCATTTTTTACATTAAATGGAGGGTTTTATTTAACATAGTTAGAATGAATCGGTTTAGGTCAAATATGCACCGCTTTGTTCGATGGCTTGTTGCTATTTTGAAGGTAATTTTAAAATGTTACTCAAAAAATTGGGACGGTCGATTTTCATAAGCTTCTCTAGAGGCACCAGCAAAATCGTTCACCATAGACAGAAACAGGTAGTAATCACATTGTGTCAGGCCCAAGTAAAAGTTTGGTCATATCGGAGCAGCTTATAGTAGAGGATTCCCTACCAATCCCACCAAACACATAGCAAATTCTTCCTGACCGTCAATCCTTGCTTGGCCGCCATTTGCGCCGGCCCACCGCTATTCGACCAAGATCGTTTTCGCTTGACGTTGTCGTATGTGACCCACTTTTCATCCCCAGCAATCATCCGCTTCAGAAATGGATCGATTTTTTTTGAGATTCATGTGATTTTTTGCGTCAACTCGTGTGGCATGGATGCATTCTTTTTGTATCCAGCCTTATTTAAATGGTTCCAAAGGGGTTTTTGTGCAATGTTTAACTCCTGGGCAATCGAAACAGTGCTTCCATGACGGTCGGACTCGATGATTTCCATTATTTGATCGAAATTTTCGACAATTGATCTTCCAGATCGAGGTGCATCTTTAACATCAAAATTACCAGAACGGAATCGACAAAACCGAAATTGCAAAGTTAAATTTGGATTTTGCTTTTTTTTTTTGGAAAATATCATTAAACCCTAAAATCTTTCTTAATGATGTTGTTTGTTAATGATGTTGTTAAACTAAAATTGTTAACCATTTTTAATTTGTGAAAGTGTAGTAACAGGAATTAAATATCATTATATGCAAGCCACCGTGGGTTCATGGGCCATGAGCAAATTACCTTCTTATTACGAAGAAAAGAAGAAAGAATACAGAAATACATACATAATATAGAAATCAAAAGAATACTCTGAGAACTAGATACCCCACGATTTTTAAAGTTATTTTATGTAAGTCAAATAAAGCATTGAAAATAAGTCTAGCATAACCTCAACTTTTATTAAGGAACTCTGAGTTCCGAATCATTTTTTAATGATTTTAAATTCCTCCTATAGAAATGTCAAAAAAAATAAATAAAAATTCATAGTAAAGACTACAAAACATTTCAACATAATCGAAGAGACCGAAGCTCAAGTCATTATCAGACTGCTCTGGTTCTTATTCCTTCTTCTCTCATCCTTCTTTTCATTAGCTATATACGTATTCTTGACATAAAAATTTTGAAAGTCAACGTCTTTCCGAGAAGTACAAAAATAAAAACAAACTCACTCAATTTTATATCTCAAAGTAATGCAATTATTATCAAATTGTTGGCAGCATTAACTAACACACTCAGCAGCTAAGTAGAATTCTTATCATCATCTCTGAGGCATTGAATGATTAATATGATAAATGGTATTAATAGAACTTACTCAAGCATATTGCGACTAATCATATTCCGCTGCCCATCGTTGCATTACAAACATACTAACATCTATACTTACATATGTTAGATAACTGTAACTGCAGCAAAGTGTAGCGAAATGTTCAGTTAAAAAGCAAATAATCAACTAAATTGAAGGAAGAACTTATGTGACAAAAACTAGCAAGTAAACTTTTCTAATTACCAATCAAAAAGCAAAAGAAAACGAAAACGAAGGGAAGTGTAAGTCGTGAGATAGCAAATGAAATTGGGTCAGCATAAATAAGGTGGGTTGGCTAATGCTGCCGAACGGCAAACACTGAATAAATGAAATGAAATTGAAATTGAAAAGGAAATTGACAAATATTGCATTCAAGTGACAGCTGTCAATAAGACAATGGCGAAGAGAATTATCGGTCTGACCTAGAGCCAAACAAGAAAAGCATAGATTAGTAGAATAACTACAACAGAAAATACATTTGAAGAGTAAATTGCGGGAAGTGCGGTTAATGATAAGTATAAATTGAGAAGAAGTGAAAATAACTGCACTATAAAATTCTTTAACATCAGTTCAAACGGCATGTCGAAGTTGTAGTTGTATGCTCCCGATAAATTTAAAAAAGTGTCAATTTACCAAGGAAGACGAACGAAATAACGTTTTTCTTTGTAGTAATAATTATATGGTTTGGCTTCCAAACGTTTGCTGCCTATTTTCAACCAATTTCTTTTCCAATTTGAGGTTATATTATTAATTAATGGTTGAACAAGTTTCAAAGCGGTTGAGTGAAGGCTTTTCATAGATTCAATTGAATCAATAATATATAAATATTTAAAGTGGTTGTCCAAAGTTCTAGTAAATTGGCTATGTATTGAAAGAGGAAATAATGAACCTAACTTCTAACCTAACCCAAAAGATAGTACACAGAAAGCAATTTCATCGACCAAGAATAAATTAGTTAAAAGTTATACATATTTCCATTAACCTAACCTAAACTCGTATTTCTGACCTTAACTAAAAATAAGATATTTTCAGCATCCCTCGTGATGATCTCTTCATCTCAAAGTCTTTAACACCAGCCCGATCTATTGGATTGAGAAACAGGTCAAGAGAAAAGTTCGGATTTAAGCTTGAATACAATCGAAACCGTTCCATAGGAAGATTGCCAAATTTTTCGAACTAATGTAACGCATTTCTCAATGTCCCATAACAAATTCTTTACTCAGGTTCATCTACGATGTCGTTTGTCAACATTTCTTATTTAAGCCAAGTAATATAGCAATATGGGTTTAGAAATAGGAAATACCTATAGGAATCTTAATTTCGAAAATATGATGGAGGAGAGCGATATTTGAGGTCTAATTATTTTGTGTTATGTGGAAGAACTGCTTCACTCCCAATAAAAAAAAAAAGTTGCCTAAACTTTTTCAGGGTATAGATATTATCCACTGAACAAACCTGAATTACAGAATTGTGATGTGTATTCGCGTAGACTTCGAATCTCCACACATTCACGAAAAAATGAGAAACCCCTTCAATTGAGATGCTTGTCTATCTCACTTTCATTCTCTGGTCATCAGATAATAAAAATTCCAATTTTGAAAGGATTTTAGGCTACTAGACAGCTTGAAATTGTTATTACAAGTTTGGTCGATTTATAAGAGCATCCCTTTCTTTTGGATTGCTCTTATTCGATATCATTATATCATCATCATATCTTATTCTATTCAAGCTCAGAAACCCTCATTTGCAATCTGCAATTTTTGGCACAGGGACATTGTAGACATTGTAGATATTGTAGATATATTTCTATAATATTTATCTAACTTCTACTTTAACAAAGTTCTGTTCCTTGCAAATTTCATTTGTTTCTACTTCTCACAGATCCTTTGCCCCCACTTTAATTTCCTTTGCCGTTAATTCGCATCGTGCAGCAGAAATTAATTGCGCCAGAAAATTGAAAACCCACAACTTTTCTTATGCTTTCAAAAGCTTCTGAATACATATATTGAAATGCAATGAATTAATTTCTAGGTACATATGCATGTATGTACACTTCAGTGTGTTTGAGGTTAATTAAGATGGGTTATTCAGTGGTGCTTCATTTGTTCATGAGAAGCCTGCAAGTGCTGGGGCAAATACTACAAATATTCGAATCGATAAGCGTGTGCAAAAACTTCAATAGTTCCAATGCTGAAAGAGTAATGAGTAAGAATGTGATGAGAAGAAAATGAGGAAAATTCATCCCTATATATGTATGTATAGCTGAAATTAGTAACGTAATGAATGACTGAAGCGGAAATGAAAGCCAGTCGAGTACGCACATATAGAAAAATTAGTACAGTTATCCCTACAACACAGGACTCAGTCAGCTGAATGGATGCATGTCAGTATGTAAGCCCAGAATTTCATGTGAAGAGAAGTGGGACCCATGTTTCATGGGTTAACCTAGATCTGACATAACCTACAAAATGTGAAGATAGAAAAGAAAAGTAAAAGGGATAATCGTCATTGGAAAATTTCGAATGTACTGTTACTTGGCGTAAACCATATGTGGCACGTCCAAGATGGAGCAGATAGCTGTCGAAAAAAAGTGATAAAAACCCATAAGAAAAAAATTAAATCTACCGTTCAAATATCTCCACAAATTCATGGCAAATGATCATCGATAGTTGGACGAATGGGATGAAGAAAGTGAAGAATGACACACAATTTGTCAATTTCGACTAACCTAAGGTAAGCGTTTCGAAAAAAGAGAGGAGAATTATGAATGAGGTGTGTGCCTTGTGTTAAACTCGCGGACCATAGAGGAACGGATTACCTTACACATGTCTGGTCTAAACTCAAGAAGTTTTTTGGAACATTATGTTTTTGCTGTAGTTTTTCATTAAATTTGCAGCATCCATTAAGGAAAACAGTCGAAAGTTATCACTATTTGGATCCAAAAACGAGTGCTCTCATCCTAGCAGTGAATGACTTTTGATCTGCGCCTTATGGAAAAAAGAGCTTGAACAACACCTCTCAGGTCATGATAAAGTGTTTTTTGAAATATTGAAATAATTATGAAGTTATAAGCTAAACACTGATTAAATATTAATTGTATGCGAGGAAATGCCAAAAAGTTTCAGTTGCAGTCCAGATAGCTTTTCTAATACACTAGCTCTAAAATATCAGTGATTTTAGTCGAATGTAGTGATTGAGTAAAGTTTTGAAGTGTACTAAAATTTATGAAAAATGATCTAATGATCACTTTACTTAACAAGGTTAGGCCAGTATAGAGTTTTAAAAAAATCGAAATTGTTTTGAGCTTAAAGAAAAACTAATTTTTCTGTATCTAGTCCGCTGTAGTATCGAAGCGTATGCGTCAGTCAGCTCAGCATATAAAACTCTAAACGCGTTTTTCTCGAAAATGTATTGTTAAACTCGGGCGAGGATGGTAATCGGAGAATTCTCCACACGTATCGAGTTGAATTTTTAACTATAGCTTCACAGTAACATTATATAGTAAGCTATGTATGACTTTTTTTGTTCATTATTCATATACAATTTTCTACTAATTTTATTGATTAAAAAATTTTTTTCTTCTCAAGTCCGCCATTTTGCGAAAAATAAAACTAAAAACGCATGTATACCACTAGCAAGTCTTATGTATATTTTGGTTTTGTTACAGATAGCACGAGTTCCTAGAATCATCGTCGCTCTTCGAGGCCCTCTTGAAAAAGGTGATTCCGAATATTGGCCCAGTAGCCGCCATTTTGTATTAAACTATACACTCAAATATTATCTTATGCACTCATATAAAGTCTGAAAGGGAGAATTCGCTTCCTTCTTCCTTTCTTTATTTTTTAGGGGTTCGAAGTTGTAATATTAATTTGGCTACGCTCTGTTGACCTTTGACATTATTTTAAATGCATCCTTAACACGTAAATTTTTAATTTAAATTATAATTAGAGAGACGAGACATTTTTATATAATTAGTTGAGTTCTCATTGTTAGCTTTCGCACAGAATTACAAGTAAAATTTAAATATATTTGCCAGCAAATGTATACTATCACAACATTCGTGCGGCTTAATTGACACCAATAAGGAAAAAACGGAACTTCGCCGCATTCAAATATTTAAGGGAGAACACACACTGCTTTAACTGCAATCATTGTGTACGAACTTATGCAATTACCGTTTAAAATCCCACACTTCATTTAAAATATGCCAAATCAAATTCAAAGAATGCATAAAAAAGCAATGAATTCACAGAATTGCTGGGAATTCTCTCATAATTAATGCAATTCAAAGTATTCTATTAGCACTACAGCGGCTGGCAAACTGTTGACTGACATAAAAAAAAAAACAATTTGGCAGCAGCGCTCCAAGCAGAACTGTCACTCCGACAGTTGAACATGCATGGTAGTGACAGCAAAACAAAACAAATATAATGAAAATTTAATTTCGCACAGCAAGAAGAAGAAGAAAAAAATCACAAAATATGCTAAATGTGCTGTAACACTCAACAAATATGTATATATATTGTAATATTAATAGTGTAAAAAGCGGTGTGTGCAAGTTGCGGTGGCGAAATTGGAGGGCGATGCATTTGCAAATTATTTTGCATTTTGATCGTTTCGCAGTAGAAGTGCTAAATGCACTGTGCGTAAATTGTGTGCGCTTATTACTCTCTATCTTTCTATGCATGTGCAAAAGCTGGTGCATATTGTAAGCGAATGAATAAATTATTGCCGGCGTACAGCACGTGCTACGCGCACACTATATGTGGATATGTGAGGGTAGCGACACAATTGCCGCGACTGTTGCCAATCTTGATTGTGTCGCCGGCTATTGCGTGTTGGCCCGGTGGGTGGTCGGCGTTGCATGCGTGTGGTCCGCAAATGAATTTCATTATAATTACGAGTATTAGTAATTATTTCAGTAAGATAAATGTGTATTTAATGTGTTCAATGTTTACTTGCGTTAAAAATTATTAGCAAATTTTGAAGTACAAACATCCAGGCCGGATTCCCTCCCGGCCCTTTCACAAATAGAAAAGTTGTATTCTTTTTATTTTTTATTATTACTAAGTAGCTTTAATCAAAATCAAAATTGTTAAACGTCTTCGAATTCACTACCATATAAGCTCGTTTTTATGCACTTGTTTTTATTGTCATATTTTGTTATTGTGTTAGATTGTTATCGATTATCGCGCTTTAAAATGTAAGTCATGTACTGAAATATGTAAATAAGACATTTTTATCGATTATATATATAAAGCTGTCATATTTAGGTGTAATTGGGTGTGACCTAACGGCACAGTAGTTATTCGTTAGGAACAATAACGTTGAGTGAAGATAAAAAAAAAAATAAAATAAAAAAATTTAAAAATTTTAAGAATTTTTGATTTCATCGAATTTTCGCATGAATAAAAAATTACAAAATGTAATATAACATGAAATTGAAGTTGATACTCATTAAAGGCGTTCAAAAAATACCCAAAAAAGATCAAGAAGTGAACCAAAAACCGACTATTTTAGTTAACTAAATACAGTATTCTTTTCCTTTGACAAAAAGGCGTTCCAAGAATACAGCCTTCACCCTTGCCTTTAAAAGACTGTATAATTTGCCCTAAATAGTGTATTGCCAGGCATTTGACCCAGATTCTATATCCATTTGCGGCATTAATGTTATTTGAGAAAGATTATCTGTGGCATGTTATAGAACAGCTGATGGGTCCGGAAACTTTTTAAAGGTAGAAAAAACCCCGTTTTTCGAAATACTTGTCGAGGGCCGACTGCTATTACGAACAATATTTTTGATACTGGCTTGGAACTGTCATTGCAATCAACGCCTACGTAGTGGTGGAATGACAATACCTTTACTATGGAGTTATTTTTTGAGGTACTCGAGTACCAGGCTGAGAACTCCCTATTTCAAAATCTGAACTCGTATTTCTCACTTGGTGGCTGCAACAGTTCTACGGTGAAAACGATAATACTAATTGGAAGTAACAGACGATGGATGTATTTTGAAGAAGAGAAGAGAAACAATTAGAGAGAACTTTATTTGATGCTTCAAATGAATGCCAAAAAAAAACAAAAACGAACAAGCACGACTACCGAGCTTTGATGAACTGCAGAAAAGACGTAGTATTTCAGGTTATGGTACAAATTAAGAACAGAAAAATTAAAGAAAACTCTGCTGGCTGCTTATGGCAATGATGCCATTGCAGGAACATTTCAATTAGCTGAATAGTTAAAAAAAAATTGGTACTAAAAAAAAATAATAACTTTTTCAAGATGGCATAAAATGAGCAATATGTAATGGGCGTGTAATGCTGCCAACACAGAAGAGAAGTAATAAAAACAGCGAACAGCACTGCATGTACCGTTGTTTGGCGCTGCTTCTCACACAGCCATTTTCAGTTGGCAGAAAATATTTCACTTCAGTTCAACTTCACATACATTGTTACACACACAGAGATACATATATACAAATACACAAATATACAGTGGAACAATGAAATACTTTACAAGTACAGCGAAGGAAGTTCGCCACAGGAAATGGAAATGAAATTAAAATATCCTGCATGCCGGCGCATAAAACACAGCAGCAATAAATATTATAATGGAAACATAAAATAAACATATAAAATTGTTATCGCTAGTTGATACTAATACTAATAAATGTATGAAGTTTTGCAAATGTCTAATATAATTTGGGAGTTGTGGATGAGAGAAACGCCAATACGCCTCGATGGAAGATGACAGGACGTTGGCAAGAGTATGGTCGCTTGGTATACTGGGATGCCACAGTTGGGGCTAGGGTAGCGCTGCGTAAGTAGATCAACAAAATAGATTGTGCAGCTTAGAACAAGGACTGTTGCACAAAATGGTAACTAATACGCGTAAACAAAGGAAGTTACAAGTTAACAAAATACCTTGTGGGAAAACATTGAATGAATGAAGTTATCTGCTAACTAAATTTCAAATTTTCAGTTGTTAAGGTTGCGATTTGAATCATTGCGATTGTATTCGAGTGATGTCTACAAAATGTAGATCAAAATAGCCCAAATGGCTTCCATTTTTAATTTTCAGATAACCAATAAAGGGAAGTCGTGGGTGATATTTTTAAAAATTTCATTTTCTTTTCTTTTTCATTTTATTTCAAAAAAGGTTTTGAAAAAGTGAGGAGTTTGTAGAATGATTAAATAATTCTGAGGAATAAAGGACTTAAAGTTATTATATGATGCAGATGTCTTTCAAATATTGAGAAGACATTCTATTCTTCGAAATGACGGTATATACGGAGTTTAAAATTTATTATCAGCTCTTTACGGAGCAAAGACCAAAATGTTTATACATGAAGCTGAAAGCGTCTGATGACCTTTGTACTATCCTATGGAGTAACAGACCTTGTGTTACAATGCTTCGTAGATGAAAATGTGGACCAGTAATACAGCAATACGATTAAACTGGGTTCGGTTAGGAAAACCGTACAAAAAATGCCGACAATTTCAGCCATATTAGATCACTCGAAAATGCTTGCAGAGAAGAATTTTTGATAAGCACCGACAACTTAGTTGAGACCCCATAGAGCACACTGATAATACTATTACAAAAATTTTTATTGAAGGTTTCTTGATGCACAAGGGGTCATTAAATTTACTGATTTGAAATTTTGCTTCCTTTAATTATACTTTTATCTAGGAACAAGTATGGAATATTGACCTAACTTTTCATCAGATCTCAAATACTGCATTTTTTATTTGCATAAATTGTTCGTAGTGAAGTTGCATCACTTTCTATTCCTCAAAAAATAATCAGAGCTCGTTCTGAAAGAATTTACAACTTCACCACAAAGCTCGCTCACAATTTTCCAACAGGGCACATACCTGCCAGGGCAACCATCTTTGTGTAAGCGCATACAATGAGTACATAAATAAGAATACAAAGTCATACTGCGAGTGAACAACAAGATGTAAATTGCAATTTATTACGAACTAAACTAATAACAACAAAAGTGCCAAAGTGTTGACAATAGCGTTGAAATAAATTACATTTGCTTTACGCGCGTGCACGGTCCACAGACAAAGTTCGCTGACGGACGCATGGACCGATTGTCGAGACGGCGCACTGAGCTTCGGCTAACTGTGTATTTAGCGGCGCTGCCATTTCACGAAAAAAGGGACAGTGTGACGCTGCAGTAACGGCATGCAAACCTCGATTACTAAGCGCTCTCGCAAACCCATTGCCTTCTCTGCCAGCGCAGCTTGTAAGTTAGTAATGCAGTCATAAATTTGCAACAACAAAAGTATCCATAATGCAATGCGTGTGTTTATGTGTGTATTTGTGTTGACAGAGAAGTTGTTGACATGTAACGGGAAGAATTCCATTATATATTTCCTCAGCCTTTTTCTTCCATAAAAATGTTAATGTGTGTGTGTGTGTGTGTGTGTGTGATCATATGGGTGATGGTGCCTTTCAGCACTTGCTTTAACGCGAGTTTGTATGAGACGACACTTTTAGCGCAGTACTGTTGCTCTGTTGTTGCTTTATGGCAAGCATTGATTGTCTGCCTTGTTTTATGATTACTGCGCTTGCGTAGCAAATGAGCTGGTAATGAAATCACAACCAACTAATTAGCTGGTGTGTGTGAATAATGTCTTAACAATGCTGCAGCCAGCAGACACCGCAGTGCTTGCATACACACAAATACATACATACGCACAGCGAGTCACCAATGTATTGCAAGCAATTGGTGGGTATTTAAGGTTAGTGCCTTCCCAGATCTCTGGGGCTTGTAGCACGAATAGTTAAAGCATTGAACTTCACATCTGCTTACTGGCCTTAAATTTAAAGCAGTAACCACATTGTTGCTTATGCTTCAAAAATGCTGAACAAAGCCGCGTGGGGTCGGTAAAGGCTAAATAGAGATTATCTATTATAATTTTTTAACTTTCATAATTATTTCTACTACATGTGTTTGCATTCATGCCGTTATCGTAGTTGCCGTAGTTGTTGCCGTTCGGCAACAGTATACCAAAACCTACATTACGAGTGGATATGTAATATCTGTCGCAGGCAACTGAGTCGGCAGTCGCCATTTTGTGTATATTAGCGATTATTATCAACCATCATCAATATTTTGTGAGTTTTGCAGTTGGAATACATCGAATAACTTTAAGAGAAACATTTCATATGTGAAATATTATTATTTTTCACTTTTCATATGTGAAATATTTTTTAAGAATTTACATTGTCTCTTGATATATTGGAATGAAAACCACATGACAGGTTAACATATCGGTTAATATCATGTCAAAGTCGATGTTCATGCGTGCTTTTTCTAAAAACCTCACCCTGTATTCAAGATATTACTGTGGGTTCCGTAAAAAATCATGATAGGTTAGTAATTATAGTGGAAATGAGACTCTGGTTAATATGTTTACAACTATATATAATGGGTGTTTCTTAGAGGCATATAATATCATATTTTGTAGATCTAGTTGTCATATTAGACGTCAAGGTACACATATGTGTTCGACATTTATGTTGTCTATACTTTTGCAAAGTTTACTCCGGAACATGGTACAAAATTAATGAAAGTTTATTACTAAATATCGTTTTCTGTGCGACAAACTCGCATTTCCATTTTTATCGCCAAATCATTTTCAGCGATGATACACATTTCTGGTTTAACGGCTAGGTAAATAAGCAAAATTGTTGCATTTGAAGAGCCAACAATCTTAAAGATACTCTGGAGGCTTTTTTACATTCGGAAAAAAGTTACTGCATAGAGTGGTTTGCAGGTGAAAACAAGATCGTTCCACATTTTTTTGTAAATGAAAATGGTGGTGAGCGCTACATGAGAACCTTTTCGTGACTTTTTGGTTTCCCATGTCAAAGTTAATTGCCTATATGCTAAACGGTTTCGGCAGGACGGTATAATTAACACTTTATTGGGGCGAATTTTTGCTGGGTGAGTCATTTCACGAAATGAGTCTACCAGTTGGTCTACGAGTTGGAGTCTACGAGGTGATGTCATCTGTGGGCTTACGTTAAGGCATATAAAGAAAATACGAAATAAAGCCAATATGCAAGAAAAAGTACTGGCAAAATTGGACTGGCAGAATGATCTTGAAGTTCGGCGAAATACTAAATGGCATAACATTTACGAACTAATTAAGCCAAAATTCCTATTTCATGGATTTTTTCGGGTTTTGTTTGAAATAAAAGTTGTTTACCTCTAAAAACATCTTTTGTTATATTCATAGGAAATGAAATCAAATTCGAGAAAATTAATATTATTCAGGGTGATGAACTTTTTTCATATTTTATTTCAATTTAATTTAAAATTCTCTCGATTTATTTTATTATTGGGATCTCCAGTTAGTGCGCGTTTCCCCCCAACTTCAACTGCTTTATTCTAACATCGATTTCATGCAACAACAGCAATTTTAAACACGTTTTGTCGTTGACAGTAGAATAAGAACTCATTTGCAGTAAATTTGAAAATTCATAGAGTTGCCAACATACATACATATGCTCATATTATTATGTAGCTTCTAAGTTCAACTCTTTGGTGTGATTTGCGTGTCATTCTGCATATTGCAAGCACATTAACCTAATTCCACTAAAAATAAACTGCAAGTATTTATATGCGCTTATGTGCAAACATAAGTGCAAGTCGTAAAAATATGATTTGTGACTTAGCTGAAGTAAAACTTGAAACATTTACGAGCACATACATAGGTACATAGTTTATGCTTGTTAAGAATTGGTCATGCGCTTCATACTAGTAGACGCGCGGAAATGGGTTTAAAATGTTCGAATCTCAGCTAGAGGTACTTAATTAGTTGCTTGTTAGGAAAAACCTGTTAAATAAAATTGCATATGACAGAAAAGAATAGTTTAAAATATTTACATGGTAATGCGTGACCATGGAATTTGGTCGCTGGGGAATAATTTCATTACAACCACTCAAACATATTTTTTTCAAAACGTCACGTTGTAGTGAAACATCAAACTAGTCCGAAAAATACTAATTTACAACTAGAGATTTCAGACTAAACTTTAATTAGTTTTAAAAATAGTTCTTTCGACAAGAGAGTTACTTCCACGTATGACAACCTAAACAAAATCGAATTTGAAATTATTCCCGACCTTTGACAACTTTTTTCATTTATTTTGAGCCAGCGGGAAACTGGCATGTTTTTGTCAAAAATCGGACTATAGGATGTCAACTTGACTGGCGCGTTGAGCTTGAAATATTACTCAGTAGAGCATTGCAAGAAATAGATAAAAAAAATTCAAGAAAGAAGAAGCTGACTATAACTAATGAACGAAGGGTCGTCATGAAGAACACAAATTTTTCCGCCGCCAAATTGTCAAAGACCTTAAATTTTACTCAAGAAAAGAAGGTGAGAGATTTATCATTTTTCATAGAGCAAAATTATTTCCATGTAAGGATAACAGGCCTGGTCCTGAACTGTACTGTACTGTACTGAACTGAACTGTAGAATTATGTTTTATTCAATACCAAATATCAAATAGGCGATGGAAAAAGAAAAATGTGGAAAAGCGATTCCATAAATTTTAAAAATTTGCGATCAGTAGTCAAACAAGTTAGAAGATCGGTTTTGGGGTCAAGAACTTGATGTTTATTAATGGTGGAATGGACCGATTCGATTCGATTCGCCAAACTCCAGAGAAAAAGAGAGGGAAAGGACGTGGTTGGGAGAGTGAGAGGAAGAGTGGGAAAGAGAGTTGGAGGGAGAGTGAGAGGTTGAGAGGAAGAGGGAGAGAAAGAGGGAGAGAAAGGGGGAGAGAAATAGAAAGAGAGAAGGAGAGGGAGAAAGAAAGACTAACATATCGAGCACGGAAATAGCGGTATTACTCCTTATGAAACTGTTTTGGACATTTAGAATAAAAATATTAACAATATATAAATTTAATGTTATTAGCTATTACAGCTAAATCATTTTATGCTACATGAATAAATGGAGCGAAGCTTTCATATAAACTGCTAAATAATCAAATAATTTCTTCTTTTTTTTGGTTTGGGAAATTCTTAAAAAGTTTGCTCGTAAGATCTTGAGTAAAACACACTGTAATTGCACAAAAATTTCGGGCCAGATCAGTATCATTTGCCACTCAAGCAACTAGACTTCGTCGTTTACTTGCCATTTTGTAGTTGATAAAATGTTTATTTATTAACCCGCATGGAATTCCTTTGGTGGCATTGAACACTAGGCACTTGACTTGTAAATTTATTGAACGCACTTGTTATATGGCTATTTAACTGCAATTAGACACCCACATACACATGGCTTCTAGCAATGCGACATCCTGTCCGTGTTGCGGTTTCGCTTACAGCGCACGACACTCAACGAGCTCCAAAATCCCATCAACACCTGCCCCACTTGCTGCATCCGCCAAATTTATGCGCGATTTGGGATAACAAGGAGAGCGCGTCAGTTCTCCCAACCGGTCGCCTGAGTTCCTTGAATTGCCTGAGTCGCCTCGAGTGACTGTCGACTGTCGACTGTCGACTGTCGTTGTCGATTGGCGTGTTTGCTGTTCGTGTTTGTTTTCTTTCCTGTTTATGGCTTTTGCGGCAACAGATTTTCAATTAATATTAGTTAGCATACATTTTCGCAAATTTAATTATGATAACGATACTTAATTTATGCTAAAAAAGCAACGGCGGTTAGCGAAAATGAAATGCGAAGCTGTTTTGTTGGCGCGCGAGCGACGGCTGTGAATTGAGATTTATTAAAACAACAAAACAGTAGGATAACGGTAAACAATGGCTGCTTGTTGCCAACAGCTGTTGCCAGAGCACCGTTGTATGCAAAATTAGATTTATTTTCGTTCCTTCTTTCTGTTTTCAATTAATTTTTTATAAGCTGGCATGGTATTAAATTAAGATTTGTAAAGGAGCTCGCTTGATTCAAAGCTTTGACAAAATGGCGAAACGACTTCCAATTTATTTACTGCCTTGGATCAATTTTGATTAAAATACTGGGCAAGGAAGTAAATGAATTATTATTAAAATGAACTAGCTCCAAATTATTTGGAATAGAGAAATGTGGAAGATAATTTGAATTTTCAAAATTATCAAAAATGTTTTTTTTTTTAAATTTGCACTATTATACAGAAGAAAATTATTAAAGACACAAACCATGGGTGAGGTAACTAAAAGTGGTGCTCGTAAAAGCATGCAGAAGAAACGAAAGTTTTCCAAAGAACATGAAGTGTTTTGAATATCGTTCTTCAGAACGGAGACAAGCATAGCTATAGTCAAGTTGTTGCGTGCCAATTGGAGTCCATTGTGTTACTGCGTGAACACCTATATATTGAATCATAGTAAACTGAAGGGTTTTCGACTTCAAAACTGTTCTTCAGTGAACAAAAATGCTATGCCGGATTTTTGTTAACTCACAAAATAAACACGGATCCATAAAATGATTTTAAACAGAACCACAAGTTATTGTCTTGAGACTTTTAATACTTTCCGATAGGTCAACAAAATTTTGGAAAATAAAAACTAAGCAGCGGAGTTTTGTTCTCTAGGGTTAAAAAAAAAAAAAATCTCTTACTAAATAAACTGCCAGTTCACTTTTTGGGAGACAGCTTCCTTTATGGAAGCTCCTTATGGAACTAGTTTAAACAACGAAAGAAATTTTAGGCCTAAAACCGATCGTAGAATTATGCTTGCCATCCAGTGCCATTATGGACCGAGTAGGTTATTTAAAGTAATATTGGCAATAGTTGAGAGATAAAGAGAGAAAGAGAGAGAGAGAGAGAGAGAGCGAGAGAGAGAGAGAAAGAGAGGAGAAGGATAAAAAAATTTAAGAGATAAAAAGAGAGAGTGACAAAAAAAAAAGGGACAGACATAGAGAAAAAAAATGAGAAAAATATATATATAGAGAGAGATGGAGATTTATTTGCTTTTACGCCTTGGTAAACGGAGATATCGCAAAGATGATGCTTTACAAGCTGCAGGGAGCAAAGCAAAAGGCATGCTTATAATAACCACTCACGGCCCAAAAGATAATGATGCGGCCACAAAAAACGTTAAAATAGGAGGAGATTTTATATCGAGATTTTTTATATCGAGATTTTATTTTATCCTATTATATAGAACCAATGAGATGTGGTTCTATAAGGACGATATTATCCTTCAGCGAATTTGACAAAGCACAATCTACCAAAAATATTTGATATAAGTTAGTTCCAAATCAAAAACGAGAGTTTAGGATCAAGACTCATTACACTCATACTTATACTCATGATAACACGACTATTACCTCATTTCTTTTTAAAAGCCAACATTTTTCGTTTTTCAGCCGACTGTCATCCTGTTTTCTACAAACATATATTTATTCTTATATGAAATCATTTATATAAAAATTAAATTTTGTGCTACTATTCTCTTCATTCCATTTGCATCAAATCAAATTAACCACTAAACTTGATAAAGTCGTCTGCCGCATTATTTCGAAATTTTTAGGCTGAAAAATTTGATTAACTGAAATAATAAAACTAAAAGCTTCAACTAAGTATCTGTGGCCAACAAATTGAAGTGCAGCTCAAAACTTTTTTCAACACTACAAACAAAATACCAAAAGAAAAAAAAAAACAGAAAATTAAAAACAAAAACCAGGGAAATTCTCTGAAAACTATAAACAGTTAAGCTCTGCTCTTGATGTGAATAAATACCACAGGCGAAATTAATTCAAGTGACTCAAAGAGCGAGCGAGCGAAGGAGTAAAAGTTTGCAAGCCACTTCAAATATACGCAACCGCACACACATCTATATATGTATGAGTATCTATGTGTGGATTCTATGCACGAGCATGAATACTATGTTTGAGTGTATGAGTGTGTTAGCGTATATTCATGTGAGGGTGTGTGTGTGTGTGAAAATTTGTGGCTTGAGCTTTTGAGCACTTTGTAGCTAATAAATTTTACGTAAATTGCACTCAGCATCTCTTTTAATGTTTTCATTTATTTTATTTTCTATTTTTCGTTTTTTTACTATCCTATTTGTTGTTGCTTGTTTGTTGGTTTTTAGTTATAGAGCCGCTACTTCAGCATGTGCGGTCATAAAATGTAAAGTGAATAAAATTCTATTAGTTATAAGAGCACATATATATATATATATATATATATATATGCAGATATATACATATGTGTACATTATATACTATATACATATAGTTAAATACATAATACACATATATGTACATATAAGTGCATAACTCGTATTTTTTTAGTGGCATTACTGGATTTAAGTTTAGGTATATCATGCACATGACAAAAAATGGTGTATATATGTATTTTTATATATATAAATATGAATATCTGTGCACGTATGATGGCAGCAGAAAAAAGTAAGCGTGCTTTGCACTAAAAAGAGCCACTCGGTAGGCCTCTTGGCAGCACAGCACCCACCGACAAATTCCGAGCTCGTTAAAATGTGCGTGGCAACATGCTTGTATGTGTGTGTGTGTGTTAGTGTTTCTGGATACTTTTTAAACAAATTTTCATATTGTTGTACCTTTCGAGTTAGTTATAGCGCCATAATCTATTTGTATGACACTCTGACATGAGAGTATGTCCCTAATGCCACAACTGAGCAACTATTATGCAGCAGCGAGCATAATTGTCTAACTTCTAGTAATAGATATACTCACTTTATGCTTCATATAAGCTTAATATAACATAATAACTTGACTCTGGGGGTTCTTTAGAAAGCAAGTGCTTCGTCAGTAACGCATGTGAGGCCTACAATTCTGCAATTCCTCATACATTTTTAGTCGAAAGAGCTGTATTTAGAAAACGGATGACTATGTGTCGGAAGGACCAGTATGTGAGTTCTTAGTTGTGAAGACCAGCCGAGTCTTAATACGAAATCATTCGTTTCGTAACGGATTTTGATCCTCGACAGTTAATGTCACACACCGGACCTTTTTTTTTTTTAACACTCAAAAACATCTCATAAAAATCATCTAACTTAATAGAAGTCTCCGTCTGAGAACATGGTGAGAAAGCTTTGTTGCTAATGTTTATTTCAAACATTGCGGTCGAATACAAGGGTTTTTGGAAAATATATTTTTTATTTTCAATACATGTATGTATCAAAGAATAGTAATAGTACTCGTAATTCGCACGTTTTATCGAGAACCAAAAGGGTACCAAAGGTGTCCCTTTTTGTCGCAAAAAGAAAAGCGTGGCTGAAAGCGCAAATAAGAGAAACTTGAAATGTTGGCTGAGAGAAAGTGCTTTCGAAAATTTCGAAACTCGAAACGAGAAGGCATGAAGACTCCAGGAAGTTTTAAAACAGGGGCAAAACTCCTGTAACAACAGGATGGAACCCGAGGAACTGACGTCCAGAGTATACATATTTTCATTCTTATTTCTACAATGTTTTGAATACTCAGTCTAAATTATTAATTACGTAATACCCGTATATTTTTCCAGGCCCTGTTACCAACCATTTTCTGTGAAAGGAATAGGAAATGCGTGCAGATGCTAAAAATACCAGAGATGAGTTCGAATCCTAAATGTATCGGTGGCCCAATGTGTTTCTTGCATGTATCCAGTGTTTCGCAACTCTTTTCAGCCTTCAGATAGGATATAGGTCCAACAAATGCCGTTGATGGTGTACTTCACGGCTTTGGTTTAACGGTGCTTCCGAAGTAAGTATAACCCAAGCTAGCTTCGCAAATATCCAATTACGAGTATATTTCCTTTTGTATCGATCAGAGCGCTGCGGGTCAACCGCTCTAAGTCCAGATATGTTGTTTGCAGAAGCCACCAACAAGTTCTTCTATAAATTTCCGAACCTTTGTAAAGTTATAATTAAAAGTGATTGAATTGTTTACACAAAACAGTTGGTGTTGTTGGTAAGCAGCAACAATAATTAAGTTGGCCACTTCCAACGCCGCAAGCCATTCTTCATGCGCAATTAAGTATATGCTGCAACAGTAACAAAAATCAACCATGTGCCACATACATGCATATGTGGCGCCTC
Source organism: Bactrocera minax (assembly GCA_021498325.1). Taxonomy (NCBI): domain Eukaryota; kingdom Metazoa; phylum Arthropoda; class Insecta; order Diptera; family Tephritidae; genus Bactrocera; species Bactrocera minax. The sequence goes on along the minus strand of JAKEEE010000011.1, from coordinate 4,203,142 downwards.
AATTAATTATTTGGCTTATGTACGTATGGAAATGCTAGAGAGTCGCAACGTAAATATCAGCAGCAACAACAACAACAACAACAACAACAATAACAATAAAGTACACATCCATCACCAACAGGCGCAACTGAGCAATGCGAAATTCAAATTTATTTATTTTACTTTACTATTTTACATTTTTCACAATTTTCTATTGTTCGCCATGGCCGCGCAGGCAGTGCGGCATAATTAATGGCCGCGAATAAATGTGGCATATAAAATTACAAAAACAAAAATTTGAAAATCGCCTACAATTGCCGGCAATCGAACGCCAATGGCTCGCGTGTTGAGAGAACGATATGTGCCACACACAAACACACACACACGTACACGCACACACATGTGCATATATGAAAATTCAGTCAACAGTTTATATACGTCGGGGCATCGGAGCTAAAACCCGTGCCTACTGGGCGGGGGTGTGCGATGTGTGAGCGACGCGCCGACAGGCGGCAGGCGCTTTGCCTTGTTTTGGTTGCCACATTAAAACAACGTCCAAATGGTTTGCGTAAAAATAAATCTCCAGCACATCACTGACTGACGTATGTTGCTGGCGCACTTACACACACACGTACACACACGCACGCACACCGGCATGCCACCAGATGTTTCAGCTTTCAAAATTGCCTCTTTCAATTTCAAGTAATTTAAACAAAGTGGATTGTTTTGAATTGTGTTTTATTTTTATTTTTGTTTTTATTTCTCGGTTTTTGTTTGATTTTCACTGCTTACAACTTATTTCGCTCGACTAGTTCGCTGTGGTTCAATTGTTTTTACGAAATGGTTATGGAAACATGCTTACAGACACACACACACACACACACACAGATGATTATAAGTATGCATATGTATGCGTGTTATTCGATCGCGATCACAAAATCTAATTAACACACGCTGAACTGCGTATCCTTCATGCGGCGCAAGTACAACACCGGCTGGCATTGACGTCTTACAGACCCGATGACGCCACTACTTTTGTCGATTGCCAGCGGAAGTGGCGTGTCTTACACTATTTTGTTTAATGGTATGAACTGCTCTTATTGTACTAATGTCCAATATGACGCGGTACCCCAGTTCCGATCTTTGTGATTAAATGCGTTTTTGGTTTAATGGAAAATCATTTCAAATTGGTGATTTCAATAACATACTACAAGAAATACAATAAGTCTAATTGAAATTGTCTAAGGACACTTATACTCTGAAGCCCTACGCAACTGTCAGTACTTTGGTTTAAAGCGAGTAACTTTTGGTTTATAGCTCTTATATATATCCAGAGATTACTACGTGAGATTTTAAGTTGCAATGAACCTAAATACTTAAAGCTCTTTATTGAGTGTTTAATGCTTCCTTCGAGAAGCTCCAGAAGAACAACTGGTGTAAGGGAAAATAATGCGACACTACTTATAATGAATTGTTGCCGACGAGTTGAATATAAGATCTAAGGCAGCGTTATCTAAGAGACAAAATAGGGGAGTATTTATTAAAATATGAAGAAAGAGAAACAAAGTGTGAGAGAGAGATAGAGAGCGAAAGAGAGAGAGAGAGAGAGAGAGAGAGCGAGAGAGAGAGAGCGAGAGAGAGAGCGAGAGAGAGAGCGAGAGAGAGAGCGAGAGAGAGAGCGAGAGAGAGAGCGAGAGAGAGAGAGAGAGAGAGAGAGAGAGAGAGCGAGAGAGAGAGCGAGAGAGAGAGAGAGAGAGAGAGAGAGAGAGAGAGAGAGCGAGAGAGCGAGAGAGTGAGAGAGAGAGAGCGAGAGAGAGAAAGCGAGAGAGAGAGAGATAGAGAGCGAAAGAGAGAGAGAGAGAGAGAGAGAGAGCGAGAGAGAGAGAGCGAGAGAGAGAGCGAGAGAGAGAGCGAGAGAGAGAGCGAGAGAGAGAGCGCGTGAGAGAAGTGCTTGAGATGTTAGCTGACAGTATTATCTTGTGGAATTGCTATTAGGAGCATGCATCATTCACATAAGTAAAATGCATAATGAAATGAGCTCGAAGTAGCCAAACTTCCTCAGATGAACCAGGGTAATATCGAAAGGACACTGAATCTAAAAACTTCGAGTACATTTGTCTTGCGCGTTTCAAGTCCGTGGGGTAGTGTGAACTACAGCAGATGACCTATAATGATCCCAACCTACATGCCAGAAAGATTAAAAGAGGTGATGTGAAACGAAAATATTACAAAAGATTTAGTTTCAATAGAATCAAGATCAATTTCATTCTACTTCTAAAATTCTACTTCGCTGCGGCTACGTAGACCAGACCATGGTGAGAACATTCAGTTCATTGTATCGATTACCTCAGTGTCGGAGATATTATAAAATCAAATAACTAATAATAATTTATAATAGATTTCAAATCTTGAACTACTTTGAAGTAAAAACTATCGATTGCTACTGACAGGAGCGAAGATATGCCGTTGAGCTTCTACTTTTTTAGTGCTCTCAAAAATGTTGCCCGGAAAAGCTGTCAACCGGTCAGTACAAATTATAAACTTATTTATAATACTAAATATAATGTATATAATATAATATAAATGTATTATATATTATAATACTAAACTAATATAAACTAAATTATAAACTTTTCAGTACTAATAAGTTATTTCAGAGATTTGTAGAGTTTCTAGAGCTTTGTAAAATTAACGGGCATAATAAGGACAAAATCAGTAGGCGTATTCTCTCATACTTCAACTAACCAAGAGTTATTTATACAGTTTTGTATTTCCGTTTTTTGGACTATGGATTCTACTATTCGTGTAAGGGTTGCATTATAAAACTTGCCCATCTTCGCTAGACAACGTGGTCTCAACGTGCATTGAAACTTTGATTCTTGATTATTGATTACTGAAAAATATCGAAGTTAACCTCGATCGTAGTTGGTGAGCCCAGTTAGTGATTTGTAGGAATTTAGAATGCTAAAAGGTATCTTAATGGAAATGATAATACCAAAACCAATGTAGGAGGATGACTACTTTCTAAATAGTTCTCATATCACTAATCAGACTTCAAAAGCTTAGCATATAAAGTTGTTAACTGGTCGGTGGTCAGTCAAAAGATTACTCGTTCAATATAACAGTCACCTCCTCGGAAGCAAGTATCAGCTATCAGATCTTCAGCTATCAGATCTCAGATGCTATCTCTCTAATTGGTTTCACTTCCTTGACTTTTTTTCATGAATTTTTCGCCGAAAGTTCTTATCTCCACTTTGACAGGAATAAGCCCGATATTCTGGGCTAATGTATCCAATTGCGAGCAATTGCTTTCAATTGGGAGACAAATGAAGAGTAGACTTTAAAGTCTAGCCATGCCCGCGGCAAAATGTGTGCAATAATAATCATTAATATACTGTAATTTTTTCTCAAGAGATAGATTTTCCGAATAAAAAACCAGCAGTACCAACATGGAAATCTTTTAACCAGAGGTTACTGAAAGTAATCACGCTCTATTGATACGGTTGTCTCTCTGCAGATGATCTTAACCTTTCAAGTTATTAAGAGAGCCTCCTACTGAAAAAGCTTTTAACAAAACCTCGAAAAATGTGTTTCCTTTTTGAAACACCCTTTTAAGAGCAGCCAATTTATAGTAATGCTAATTAGTTCACACAAATTGCCCTAGAACAGCATTATTGACGTTGCTGAATCATTGGCCAACAGAACACAATGGTCGTCCTAGTAGCCATTCATAAGCCCCGGACGGCCCAAAATGGAATAATAATGCACACGTACACACACCCAGACCCAAGGATAATTGATAAAGGAAAGTCGTAAACAAAGTTATCAGCGCAAAAGTGAGAATCAGAAAAAAAACAAAGAGAAATCAAAGAGAAAATAAAGAGAATCCACAAGAATTTCCAATTATGCTAAAATATCACAAGTTAAGGAGCTTAGTTATGCGGCCAAGGACGGCATGCGATGATTTACAAGAAATTGTGACACAAAAGGTAAAAAAGTGTTGCAGAAGTCGGGGTAAGTGGTTTGGAGAATACTTAGTAGTACTAACGAGCCAAATCGACGCACCAACTGACGAGTGGATATTCTCCTTTGTAATAGACCAGCAATATTGTTTCTGGACCGGGCGACCACTTTGACGAGGGTATAATCGAACTGACGGACCACACCATATTGCAGCGGAGGGAGCTGTGCGGCCTTGTAAGCAAATTCGCACAGCTAAAAGTTAAGTAGTTGAAAAGTCGGCAGACAAACGCTGACGGAGGTCAAGTCAAGCATCTGAAAGGGGAGTGGGGAGATACTGTAAAACAATATTAATAGACGATAAGCGCGTAAAATATTACGAGTTAGTGTGCTAAGTAAAGCTGCTACAATGTCTTATGTGTGCACTTTATATGCGACCGTTATATATTTAGTACAAAGTAATGGCCAAATGCCAATAACACAATAATTACATGAATGATAATCGAGCCAAATGTGCTGCGTGCTTGGCTTATAAACATTTGTGTTTTCCGCTGTTGACACTGAACTAAAGTTAGCCAATAAGCCATATACGTGGAGGCATGTAAATAAATGCAGACACCTATGGTCATAGTATTAAGTACAAAAAAATTTAAGAATTCATTTAAATGCGAAAACTTAAAAATTCATATATATATATATATATTCATATATATATACACATATATTTTCTTCTTTTTAAACTAAAAAACACATTTTCAAAATTTGAAATTTTTTAATTTAAGACAAAAAATTAATTAAACATTTTTATTAAATTTCAAAAATTAAAAATTTTTATTTTCCAAATTAAAGCTCCTTCTGTAATAAATGAGAAATTATTTTTTTAAAGACTTTCAAATTAAAATTATTTTCAAAATATTTACATTATTAAAAAATGTTAATAAATATTCTCTGTAAAAATTAAAATTAATTGAAATTTATTTAATTGTTGGTTGTATCAAATTTTGAAAATTTTAATTTTAATAATTGGAAAATTAATTTTATTTTAAAAACTTCCAATTTAAATTGACTAAAAAAATAATTTCCATTACAAACTATTATCGTTTACAAATTTTTAATTTAATTTATATAAATAACATAATTTTATTTAGAAATTTGAGAACTCACTTTCTTTGACAAAAAAAAAAGAAATAAAACGCAATTATTATTTTTTATTTGTTTAAATCTGCATTTTCTCTAAGTATCGTTTATTTAAATACAAAAGAATTAATTTATTAGATTTATGGTTTTCGTTATCAATTTACTTTATTTAAGAATGTGATAATTTAAAAGTATTTTTGTGCAGTTTTCAACTTTGTTTGGAAAATAAATTTAAATTTTCGTTAGTAAAATAAAATGGTGACAGATATTTAGAAGTTTACGTCTCGTTAGAGACGACTTTTAAAAGTTACATTCTAATTGGTTTAAAGATAGCTTAAGAATATAATATCAGTTTTAACCTCATTCATGTCTTTGTGTCGGTTCATTGACTACAACAATAATTTAAGTTTGGTATACTTATTATTTTGGCAAACTACTTTCTTGTCAAACATACAAACGCAATGTATGAGTAATAAACACGTTTGTCTGTATATAAATATGGGCATAAAAGTAGCCACAAGTCGGAGTGCTTTCATGAATTTTTGACGCCGCCACACGCAAAGCGCAAAAGTCAACAAAGGATATTGAAAAACCATAAAAATTTACTGAGAGAACGCCAACTGCGTCCATAAATGCTTGCTGCTTTAAGTGCTAAGCTTTAATAACAACATGTTGTTGTACTCAGGCAAGTGGCTTTCACATTACCATGGTGTTTTGTAGTAGTTCTTCTGTTTGAAGTTTATTTTTTTGCGGTTCAAGTGTACTTATAGTATAGTATTTTGGGTTGGATAGTTCAACTTAACTCTCTCTATGGACATAGAATATACTCTGCAACTCGTCAACAGAATTTTAAAGTTTCGAGGCCTTTGAATCAGATATTCTCGGTTGTATTGTGCCTTTAGCTTGGCATAATCAACATTTATGTAGACTTGAGGTTTTCGGTGGAGCTTTCTACCCAAAATCATGAGGCCCTACTAACCAACCTCAAACCTAGTACAACAGAAATGTTTTCTGGCTAATTTAACTAAATTTTTATATAATATGTATTAATCAATCACCCACAAAAGTGTTTAAAAATCCGCTCATCCTGCAAGGCATGCGAAGACAGAGGTTACGTATACGCCATGCCAAATTGTTTGGTTTGAAACGAAGGTTATTATCACTCGTGCTGGCTTTTCAGTGATAGAAAACTATAAAATATGGATGCATATAAGTAAAGAAAACACACATGTGAGAAATATCTATACATATCTGTATAATACATGTACATAAAAATATACATATATTTATAGTTGTAGAAAAATTCGTCAAATAAATTGATTTTTATTGATTACTTTCGCTTTCATCAAATGGGCGTTACACTCAGTTCAATTGTTGTTCTGGCATATACATATACATATAAACAATATAAATATGCACGTAAGTCTGTACGTATGTGTGATTGCGTGTGGCAACGTGACAAAACACATCTACTCACATGGCCACCAGTGAACTTTCACAACTTCAACAAATTATATTGGAAAACATGAGCTTAAATGTATTCATATACGTATGTATACATATAAGAGTATACTAATAAATAGGCTATCAAATGTGTATAAACATGGGAGCTGATGATGGCTATAAAAGAGACTGTCTCCAAAACCACTCCAAGGAGAACAAAAAGCGACCTACGCAATCACACACAAACAAATTGTCCGTATTTTGCGATATAACAATAAAAGTCAGCTCACAGCATACTACATACATATTTACATATATTTTATACACAGTTGACACTAGTTGAAGGTGCCAAATATGAAAGGACTCGTGAAACTGATATATTACTGTATTGTTAAGAAGAACAGTGAGAACAAAGAAAGAAAACCAAGAAACAATGAGTGACACCAATAGTGCTTTGTCGTATGAATACTGCACGATATGTGATATTTGTGTATATGTATATTTGTATATATGACAGATAAATGTTGCACATGTGGCTAATTGCCAATCGGTAGGGAGACTTTTACTTCTTAAACGCGAAAACTTCATGTGAATACATGCGGATGTGATATAGGACTGTCAGGCTAAATAACGGTTTTGGTGCTGTTAAACATTTTTCAATGGGCATATGGCATACCACCTAGGGCTTGAATCCTAAACCCAACCCAAACTTCGTCTTGTTAGTATAGAAAAGATGAGAGTTGAAGGTGGTGGTTTACAGAACTTATACAAAGAAGGCGTCAAGATTTCCTTGAAAGCAAAAAATTGTTATTGCAGAGTTTTTACTTCTATTAATATTAGGGGATTTGCATTGTTTTGGTTTTAGAATTGATGTACAAAATTCCGGCAAAAGTAAATTTGGTAAGCTCTTAATTTGACAACCTTAGGTAGATGGTAACCCTAATATATATATATATTTTATACCTTCTCTTTGGCATCCACATGGCAGTATTTGTTGTGAATTTGACAATTTAACGAAATTATTTTAAAAATTGCAATACTGGTTAATATATTGTATTTTTAGGTTAAAATATTGGCACAAATCTTTTCAAATACTTTCCATTAGATATCTCAATTGAAGAGAATTTTAGTTTTAAGACAGGTGGCAACCCTTCCAAATATATTTAAATTTCGAGAATACACTCTCCTGATTTTGATAAAGCTTACACAAAATTATATCACATTTTATACAATTCCGATCGCATTGCTGATATGTTGAGGTCAGGAATGACTACAATGATCATCGCATATATGTAGCCGAAGTACTAATCATTAATAGTATTTAAACTGAGTGTCATATGTGACCAGTCAGAATTGATTACAAATGTTGCGATCTGAGGAATAATGTTTCATTAGTAACAATAAATATAGCCCATACATACTTGGCTAACGAAAATCAGAAGTTTGAGTGATATGAACGATAAGTCAGTTTTATTGTAGATTGAGTTTAGGTAAGTCATATTTGTCTATTTTTATGTATTATTTGGGCCCTAGATATATTTTATTTTAAAAGGCTAAAGAAAAGTTTTTCGATGTTTTAAACATATATTAAGGTAAAAGACTTTGACACCAACTTTGCAAGTTTTAATTTTTCTTCGACTACTGACACATATTTATTGACTTCACCAATATCATAAATACCCTTTTCTAATATATTAGGCGAGTTTTTCATTCATGCATAATTGTAGAACGAAAGTATTATGTAAATGAGCTAAATTCTTGAACGCTTTAATTAGAAATTGCTGCCAAAGTTGAGATACATTTTGAAGATACTTGTGGAATCCCCGACGGTCATATTTTAGAGGCCCCAAGGCCTCTTCAGCGGGAACAAATAGCTGATGATACTTTTTAAGTACCCAACAGTATTATTTAAGATCGATCCGAGAGGATTATTTGACAACGATTTAGCTTTTGTGCATTCTTGCTTTAGCTTCCATGATGAATGTTAGTTTTTTATTCTCATTGGTTCAAATAGTCTCTATGCTGACCAACGCGTGTTTTACCTAAATAGAGAGGAAAACATTTCTTGGGGTAGAGGAGTTAGTACTTGAGAATTTATACGATTAGCAAAGAAGTACGGAAGACAATTCAAAGGACGATTTGATGTCAGAATAAATATTTCGGACGATCTAGAAACCTTATTCTTGTACTACCAAAAGCAGAGCTGGTTATGTATAACTCATTATTCCGATGCGCTGATAGTTTCTAAACTTTAATGGAGAACACCGTTATAGTGAAACCTTAATTATGTCCTACGCAGTACATCGGTTGAAAATCTCATGGTCATGGAGTACTGCGTATCCTCCCCCTATCACCATGGAAGTCTGCTTAGCCTTGTGCAACAAAACCTTCGGTGTTCACTAAAGACAGCATTCGATGTAAAAATATTTTATATATTTTATTTCTCAATTGCCCTTTTACATTATGACATTTATTCTATCATCAATGACCCACGCACAATTGCACTTCTCCCTTATAATGGAAAAAGCGATGTTGACATAAATTACCTTGGGGTTTGTTACTAATAGCGGCAATGTCGAAAAAACTACTCGCGCTGGCAATTCAGTTGCATGCAACAGATTAAGTTGTAGTGGAAAATATTCGACGTCCATGGATACATTTAAGCACAGCACAGCACACACACACACCATTGACCAATAATTATCGATTGGAAGCGTTGAGTGGACATGTGAAAAAGGCGTAAATTGACAAGTCAGTATACTCGGAACCTCGAAGGTGATTATGGGAAGAAGGAACTAAAACTTTAATATTTTAACACAAAATAAAATTAAAAATCTATAGAAAGTCTTAACGAGTCAACACATTTTCCTTCAGTCGGAACTAGGACTCAACAAAAATTTACTAAAACTTGGTTCATGTACGGCAAGCTGGGGAATAAATGGGAAAATGGGCTCGGACAATTTTATCCTTAAACTCGCTGCTGATTTCTTCCCTAAAACGAAAATCACTTTTGTTTGATGTTGCCATAATCATGGCCGATATCAAGGTTTTCCTTTCCTAATAGAAGAAACAAAAACATGTATAGATTTCTTCAATTTGCTATACTTTAAGAATGGCAGTTCGAACACACGACTCGCATAAATCAAGGAGAAAAACAAGGAGAGAGAGAAAGATAGTGAGAGAAAGAGAGAAAGATAGTGAGAGAAAGAATGAAAGAGAGAAAGAAAGGAAGAGAGAAAGAAAGGAAGAGAGAAAGAAAGGAAAAAAGAAAGAAAGAAAGAGAGAGAGAAAGAGACAAAGAAAGAAAGAGAGAGAGAAAGAGACAAAGAAGAAAGAGACAAAGAAGAGAGAGAGAAAGAAATAAAGAAGAGAGAAATAAAAAGACTTTTAAAGATTTCAAATGTTCGTCTGCCATGATTGAACTGTTTTCCTCCCAGTATCCGTAGCATTAAGAAAGCGAATAACTTCGGTTATAGCGGTTTTAGGAAACCTAGAGTGCCCCTGAGACTCATAAGTCTCTAATGTAGTAACGACGAGGAATTTCCCTTCCTCTCATGAAACAGTATTTAATGGCAATCATGTGGTAGATTGGATATTGACCGTTTTAGCACGACACTTGATATTGCCACTCTATCTCTACACCTATATACACACTATATCCACACACAGTGTTTGATCGATTTGTAGGCGACACAAGTGAATACCCAGTGTGGGAATAAAAGTTGTGGCCTGTGCAGCCGTCAGCTAATTTCAATCTCATATAAATTAATTGGGCGTACAGAAGTTTATTAATTGATTGTCTAGAACTCCTCGCATAAGACGCCAGCGGCTGAAGAAAAGTGATTGAACTTTGTCGATAAACTCAGAGTAGTTAAATTGGCCATGGGTAGGTGGGTGGTAATTACGCGGAAAATGGAAGTGCTTGGCGAAACATACAAAGTGATAATGGAAATGCTTTATTGAGTTAATTTACAAAAAACAAGTAACAAATAACTGCAGGAAATTGAGTGAAGAAGAAGCATACAATTATTAAACACACTTCAAAAAAGGAGGAAGGCTTGAATAATTTTTATTAATTTGTACTAAATCTAGTTCTGTTAGTTATACAAAAGCCTTAATGTACTAAAACTCAAATAGATCTTTCCATTTAAATCTCCACATTTCGGTTGTTGTTATTATTTAAAATAAAGTTACTAAATTTTTTATTGCTATATTGTGTTTTCTTTTGGCAAAAATCATAAAATGGCGCTAAAACAGGGTTGCATAGAGAAATTACATACATATTAAAAAATTTTTAACTTTGCGGTAAGGAGGTTATGAATTGGTACTTCTGTATGGCGAAATTTTGTTAGATAAAGAAAAGTTAATCCAATCAAAGGGTTGAACCCGTGATCAGGCTGAACAACAATTTTTCAAGATTGCTCGCTTTAGAGTTAGAGAGTTTTATATGTATTTTCGTAGTAATGGAGAGTGATAATACCAATGGAGTATGCGAATACCTCATTTAAAGTGGTATAACCGCTTTCTTCAATCTTACCAGACTTTGTTTTACAGAATTTACATAGATTTTACTATTGTTAAGGGCTGAAGTACAAATTACCGAATAAAATTAAATAATAAATATTTCTTTACTGATTTTTAAAACACAAGGCTTGAAGAAAACAATTGTTTATGGAGAATGCAAGATAAAGAGGCTGATCCATCGAAATTTGTTTTTTGGCGCGGAAAGAAGTAAGGTTGCACTTCAAGTCTAAAAGTCTAAACATATGAGATTTTTTTTTTGTAAAAGTATTAAATGGGCCGAATAAATCAAAGTTAATCCAGTTCGTTGAGGATCTCGCAAGATTTTTCAGCAACTAAATATCACTTCTGAAGGGGACTTAAAAGATTTTTGGTAGATTCCATGGATAACGGTTTGGCGCACTCTCTCCATTTTTAATGTTATCTAAACACATGAAACGGTGAATACCAGTTCCCACGACTGACAGATCTACGTAACCGGAACTGATCCGGATTCAAATCCGACCATAGACTACTAACTCGGCAGCATTTGAAACTTTGAAACTGAAAAGATTTGAACTTTCGTGAAGTGATTTCAGTAACGTAATTGAGTGGAAATGTACAACGAGTCTGCGAAAATCTTTACCTTAAAGCATCAGACCCTGGGGATAGGCGTGCTACGTCACTCGTCATGGATGACGACAGCAACCATAACCTAACCTAACTTTAATTGATATTCTTTTGAAGTACTGTAGTACAGAATTTAAAATACCTTGGAAGTAGCTTTCCAAATGTCAAAGATTTTGCTAGTAAACCACTGCTTCGTTTTATGATTTCTTTAGGTTCATGACCATATATTTTAAATTCTGCCGGAAATATTGAGAAGATATTACAAATTTGAATACAGACACACATGCAAATATTCAGCTCTGTGCATCTTATTTTCCGAACACATTAGCATTCCGTGAAAGAAACTGCATATTTATGTGGAAACAATATTATATAAGTCTGTCTGTTGATGGTATTTCTTTAAAAATATGTACGTTTTTATGTGTATACTTAACACCTAGGTATGCATAAGAAGCATCACTCGTAATGACTTCAACAAAGTTGGCAAATAACAAGGAACATTTTGGAAATCGCATAACGCTTACAGAAGACAGCACACACATACACACACACACATACACATGCCAACCCATGCAAATATATTTACATGAAAATGCATATGTGTTTTTCGTGCACACAAAATTTTATGTCTCACCAACGCATTTATATCACTTAGCGCCAAAATGTACGATTTTATTGCGGAAACGGAAATTACGAAAGCATTTTGTGTCAGTGTGCATGTGTGTGGGTGTAAAAGAAAGTAAGGAGAAGCGGCTTTGTGAACGTATATATTGCGCTCGTTTTAATATGATTGCGGACGAACATTGTGTAACCTACGCTGAAAATACATACACGAGCGCACACACTATTCCTTACATATCCATGTACATGTTATATGTGTGCATGCATGTAATCATTGCAAACGTATGCATACTTTCCGAGCTTTTATGAGTTTTTATAAAATTGTATTTCAATATTTAACGCTTGCTTGCCACTCGTTGGTCTTATGTATTATATTTTATCATGGCTATATATACACATGCATGCATTATATTGTTAACTTTTCGCTATAGCCAGCCTTTTTGAATTTTATTTAAATTACGTATACGCCACGGCGTTCCTCTATGGTACAGTCGTTTGGCAATCACAAATATTGCTTATATCGCTCGCAATGTGAATTGCTGTACAAATACTCGCACAAATACAATTATATTCGCAAGCATTGTACGCTTTTAGAGATACTTTTGAGTGCTCCTACTCTGTGTTTGTTGTAATCTATGTAAATAATTTGGCATTTTTTGATTCTATTGATTTTGCACTTGAACGCTTTTAATAGGCTTCTCATGCCGTTTTGCCATATGAAAATTCCGAGAAGTGTTTGCATGTTTGGCACATGCCACATTTCCATTCACTAGCCTTCAATAAAAATGGTATAGAGCCTACTCTGTGCTCACACCACGGCACCATCATAGCACTTTAAAATTTTCAAATCGCGCTTTTGCTTTTTTATCGCTCATTTATATTGCCTTTTCTGCACCAATTGCTGGTGTTAACAATTTTCCTCTATGATGTGTATATAATAGAGTTGCCACCTATCAAAAGAATAAACAACTGACAATATTTTATATATATATTTAATATATATATAATATATATTTAATGTCTGTATTATATTATAAGAACATTCTCCGTTAAAAATTTAAAGTCTTTAATTTGAACATTTACTGGACTACTAAAATTACGACAGCCGATGCTAAGTACGAATCTAACTTATAATGACTAAGAAAACGATATGGAGAACATTAAATTTTACATACATACCCACAAGCCTTTAAAAGTATGGTAGTGGAAGGGTTAATCTGATACGTAAAAATGTTTTTAATCTAATTAATATATATTTTTATCATATTCCACTATTCATATATTATTTGAATAGTTGAACATTTTTGACATATTGACATTTGAAAAAATTAGTGATTAACCCTTTAATACGTTCCAGAGAAAATTTAATTATATATATACACATACGCATTATATACAAACGTTTTAAAATAAGTTCAATATTCTCGGTAACTTAAAACAACCTTGGAAGAAAACCTTCTGCTAAAGGTCAATTTCAGTTTTATGAACTATAATGCATGTACACACATTCGTGTGTACCTAATGAAACAAACACTCTCAATGCAGTAACAATAAGGATCTAAAGAGAGGAAGTTGGCAAGTCTTTAATCCACGCTGAAAAGCTCTATTGGACAGTATGTGTAGACGCTTGAAGACTTTTAGCTGATTGTTTCAAGTTTTTTGAAAAGTTCTCGAACATTTCTAATTTTTTAAATTGCTGAATATTCATACAGGTCAAAAAAATAAAAAAATTTTTATTTTTTTTTTTGAAATATTTATAATTTTGAAATTTGATAATATTAACGGCTAGACCTGCGAGATGATCGAAAATATTTACACCACCTTAATGAGGTAAATAAAATGAAATTAAGGCAATAGTATCCGCCGATTATTCAAAAAGCATATTTATTTTGCGAAATTACTGAAGTAAAAAATGAAAAAAATTAATTAAAAACGAATAATTTAATTGGTTTAGGTTTTAAATACCAGTTTATGATTAGATTCAGCTTGGTTTATGCTTTTTTTTCGACGAAAGCTCTGTAAGTGGATAAATTTGTGATGAAATTTCAGTTGTCATTCCAGTAAACTCCACATAGTTAAAGGAATTATAGAGACCAATACTCTTCCAATCTCATTATTACATCATTTACAGCTCTTACTACTTAAAATTGGAGTAGGATCTATTAATCTCTCTAGGATCTCGAAGAAAGAAGGTATGTAGAAATGTTGGATGTAGTTTTATGAAACCCCTCCTAGCTGATAAAGTCTCTTAACCCACTAACTGTACTTACAAAGAACCTAAAGCTATACAATCCGTAAGGTCCGGAACCCTACAAAGACATCTGATGTAACATTAAATATACTCCCACAAAAAAGCAGGTTTTGTAATCTTGTTACAATAATAACCAAAACAAAGCTTGTACAAATACTGCAACTTAGCTGCGCTCAACACTTCACTTCACATGTTTAAAGGGTCTCTTCTGCAGAACTTCGCTTTCAGCATGCCACTTATACACACACACATATATTTCGAAATACTTTAATGTAAGCTAGGGAGTGTGTCTGGATGATAAAGCGACATTTTTCAGCGCAAGCTGCGGCGCTATGCCAAGCACATTGCAATTCGCTTCCTTTTCCAGAGTAATGCAGGAAAGTTTATATAGAAATATTTAAATGCAAAAGTGTGTGAGTGCTTGCAGATGTATTTATGTGCATTATAATGTTAACATTGTTTACTTTATTTGCTTTTTTTCCTAATTTTTCTTGCTGATTTATATTTATACATTAGTGTACATTCTATGGCCACAAATCACACACTTACAAAATATACACACACACACACTTGCACAAATATACACACACACACTTGCAAAGGAACAAGCCCAAAGGCGGACGTTAGCTTGAGCTTGACAATTTCTTTTACCGTTACCGCTTAACTTCCAGTTCTCGTGCTTCGTTATGTGCTCTTGCACGCTCCTCAGCGCCACTCAAATGCTTTTAATGTTTGCCTTTGCACAGCAAAAATTATTGTAAATTGGTTTTCTGTTTCTGTTTATGCTCACTTACTTACTTACTTACTTACGAGTACAATGTTTGCTAGCTTCCTTGCTTTGCTCATAACACTTACGACGCGTAGCTCCTTGCGCCTTAATATAGATTTTGAAATTTTTTAATGGTTTCGGCTTTTCTTTTCTTATTACTTTGCTCATTCTCTTTTTGCTGCTTCTTCACCTTCTTTTAGCACTCACAACTAGTCTTCAGTTGACAACTATCAGCGTTTTACTTGCGCAATTGCCGGCATTTAGCGATATGCACATATTTGGTTTATACAGGGTGTTGAAATAGGACAAGCGTATTTAAAGACTCATCTCTTGAATTCTTGAGGTTCGATTTTACTGCAACTTCGACTCTGAATCTTTGAGTGAAACAAAGATGATACTGTACCAGTTGGGAGGGAGAAAGCAAATCTTGTCACTAAAGATTATTATACCCTTAAATATCCGAAGGAACGAGTAGGAGAGGAGGTAGCGTAGTAAAAGAACATTCTGTCTGTATCTCTAATGGATTTTATTCCCAACATACCTGACTTTCTCTCTCTTTATCTTCTTCTCTTTCCCGCTCTTTCTTTCTTTTTCTCCCTCCCTCTCTCTTCTTTTCCTTTTTACCTTTAATCCGTTAAAATATTCACTTTCGAACTTCAAGAGAAATGTTTTAGGGGAAGTACACGGTATCAAAGAGACCCAAAATATAGATCGAATCTCTAAACAAAAATTTCAAAACATTCTCTGCTTGAGTTCGAACACTATCATCCTCGTCCCGATTTTTAGTCATATGAATATATTTGAAAGCGAAAAGCTTTTGTAATATCCTTCGAAATTTGATGTTATAGTGAGCACTTCATGGGAAACCAATCGGTGTGACTGCTAAGATTTCTGCAAATCAAAAAAAGTTAAGTCGGGCGTTCTCTAATTAATAGTGATATTTCAATTCATTGACTTGATCTTATCATAGAACTCGTGAATGTTAATCACACTTTCAGTCCTAACGGTAAAGACCGACTACCATATCTCTGATATTAAGCGTCATGTTCAGCTCCGGTGCCAGATCTCACAAACCCTTTAGTCATTCCCGCGTGACGACTTCCGTTTCCGACTTTGGTCCGAAATCTCATTAACCTTCTATCTTATGCGCCCCTGTATTTTGTACATACTTCGTTTGCATCACCTCACTTCCGGCACATTTACGACAATTCGCACCACTATGCTGTCACGTCTCTTCTTGATGCCACCTACACTTTAAGAGACATTGCCCGCGTAATATTCGCGTAGATAATGGCAACTTGCTTTAATTGCGTTTATTTTCTACACCCACGTCATTTGTCTTTGGTGTCTCCAGTGGCGACTAATAGGTCTCACGTTGAACTTTAAATGCGTTCCACAGTTTCTTATTGAATTCTAATAGTATCTAAGTTGCGTTTCATCTTGTCTTTTCCACTGTCTTTCTGCGACGAACCCACCTTCTCTCAAATATTTATTTTCACGTTTATTACAAGGACACTCCCTGAGCTCTTTGAAGTACATATCTAGTACAAGTATTTATTTCGCTGCTTCGTTGGAATTCCTCCCACTCTTTCGCTTCGCTTCGCTTTTTAGCGTTCGTTTGCTTAAATATTAAGCGTAAAAGACGGGAGATTTTGTGGTCTTTAAATGCAATTTTCGCTTAATTGCTTCGCGCGGTGGTTTGGTGGTTGTGTATCTTATTTGCTAGTAAAACTATATCTATGCATTTAAGGAATGTTAAGACACTGAGTTTTTCCTTTATGGTTTTCCTTGAAAATTTCTTGCGAACAAGTGCTTGGTGTTTCGTAAAATTTATTAGGTTTCATTAAAATAACCCTTCATTTTTTTTTTTGCTGTAGGTAGGATTGGTTGTTTGAGTAGAAGTGAGGTTAGGTTTGTTGAAGAAACACCAGAAGACAATACTTTCTGCTTAAATTAAAATAAGCATTAATACGAGAAAAATAATAAAAGTTATTGGTATTTACAAACTTATTCTATCTTTCTGGTACCGAGCTCCAAGAAATATGGTTCAAAGCACGTTAACGAGACAGATTCGACAAATTCGAATATAAAATGAACTGTTTTTACCACTCCGGGCACATTTAACGATAATTGTGTTACAGCAGTTTCAAGATTGAGATAATCTCGTTTAAAATAATAGAGACAATTGTGGACAACTATCCACTCATTGCAGCCTAAATCATTATTTTATATGTAATGAGACTTACAGACTATTCTTCAATGTTATCTTAAGTGGATCTATTGAAAATCTCTAAAATAAGTGTTGCTAAACCCAGTTTTTCTTAAAAAATATGTTTCGTGTTTTCTTATAGGCCACATTCTTGAAGTCTAGTTAATCTCTTCGCTATAGTGGAGAAAGAAAGCTAGCTTGGAAAAATTTGGCGTTCTTAGCAGATTAAGCATGCTAAAGATTGTGCAGACTATGTCGAAAATATTTAGAACTATTTTGGTGCGGATCGATAATATTAGTGCTTCTTCAACAAAGATGAGATCTTATTAATTTTATTAAAACTAAATGAAAAATAATGATTCGTACGCAGAAGCACATTTCACGATATCACGTCAAATTTATGCAGTTAACATTAACAATAAATAAATTTATATATGCTGAGAGAGAAATTAACTTTCTAGGATCCTGAATATAGTAGGTCCCGATATTACGGCGCTGCTTCTAAATATATTACATATGTAAATATATATGTTTACATGTAACTCCTCCCAAGTAAGAAGGATACGAGTTAGACTGATATTTCTATTAATACTTTGTAGGCAATTAACCAAATTTGTTGGTCTAATGCGAATGTATAAAACGTATTTATATATAGAAATTCATGCTTTACCAGTACAATACTAATAATAATTGCATCCTGATAAATTCCGAAATTTAACGGGAAATTTAAATTTTACAATGTTATGCATATATATATATATAGCACAAGACAGAAATGTATAACAAAGCACATAAATGTACATATGTATGTATTACAAGTGCAAATTTTCATATCCATGCATTTAAGACGCCGCGCTCTGTTACCAACTTTTACTGTTTTATTGAAGCTGTTCTCTCCATTGATTGTTGTTTTAAAAAGAACCGCTAAATTTCTTTGCCAAAGACAAATCGCAATAAATCAACACATGGTTACTCAAGATGAAGATATGTGTGTAAGTGTATGCAAGTAAGAGACGCGAAAAGCGCTAAAAGTGAATAGTGAAAACATCTTGAAAAAGTTAGACAGTAAAGAAGCATATTAAATGGCTTTATTGAACTCAAATAGTGATGCAAAATAGAAAAACCGGAATGTGTGCGTCAGAAACTCAGGAAATAAGTCAGCGGAGCGAAAAGATTAAAACGACTGTCAGAGGAAATGCAGTGTTAGTGGAAAAGAAAAGAGAAAAACTTAGTTACAAATATTTGACTGTTGATTTTGAACCCCCCTGCGGGTCGGGGGATAAGAATAACCCGCGGTAGGCATGCCTGTCGTACGAGGCGACTAAAATCCAAAAAGTGCACTGTATTTGAAATAGACTTTGCTCAATCTATAGGCTCAGCCATGTCAGAAACAGTGCTATATTACTTAGCTTGAACTAAGTTTATATCACTTTAAATGTACTATACATGCACTTAAAGCGAGGCATTGTAGTTCAAGCTACAAATGCCACCAGTCGAGATGAATGGGTAACTCAACTGGAAGTAGCCTTCGGGCTACAAGGTCTGACCGGAGACTTTAATCTGGTGCCACGGGGAGCAGGGGCCCGGTGGAGTTGCGGGTTGTACTTGCAGCTCCATCCTGCTCATTGCGGTAGGCCCTTCGGAGAGTATCGTGGTGGCTGTGGTTTAACACCTGAATGCGGGTAGAACTGTCTGGGGCGGTACAGTTCAAATGTGGAGTTGCATTGCAACCGGGTGCCCGACCAATAGAAAGGCAGAGGTTTTGGGTAGGCCTCGAACCCCACCAAGGTGGTTATTGTGCCATTCCACAATGCCGATCGGTACCGTTGGTTTTAGCGAAAGCTATTATTAACGGGGCGCTGATCGACGCATTGTATTGATCCGTTGTGTTTTTGAACACCGTGGAGTCGAGCTGTCAACGGCAGGTACCCACGTAAATCACTTCGGATTCTGTTGATTTTGAACGTAACATATGTATATATGTGTATATATGTATGTATTGTATGTAAACTTAAACATGTGCATGTTTATGTGTTTTTCCAAATTGAATTGTAACTTAAAGGAGTAATGTAGATGGCGGCTGTAATTCTGAAGAAAATGTCAACAGACCATGGAAAATTTTTATGAATTTTCCCTTTGCACGTATACTAAGAAGATGGTAAAAATTCAACAGCTGTCACGAAAAACGCCAGAAAAGCTAAAATAAAAATATATATATATATAAAAGGGAACTAAGACTGATTCCTTTTTGGTTGTAGATTTAACACACATACACATGTGCAAATTATAGCATAGTAACACCAAATTATTACCCAAATTGTAACGGAAAATTGTTGAAAAAAGAAAATTACATACAAAAAATGGCTTTCAAATATTCGGTGAGCCAATGTGCGAATGCGGTAAAAAGTATCAGGATCAAGTGAACTAGAGTAATTGGAAAATTTTTGATGACGTCACATTAGCAATATGCTATCTGCTAGTATTGATTCCATTTTATTGAGTTTATTTTAATGAATAGAAAATTTGATTTAGTTAAGAGGGATTATGTGTTTTGGAACATTTTTAATTTTAAACTCAAAAATTTTTTTGTTTATTGATATTTAATGGCTTACGGTATATTTTTCCACCCACTTCATACAAATAGGCTTCGTATAGTAAATAACAATGACTTTAAGAAATGTGAGTTATAAAAATAGGCTTTCAGATAGTGTCTAACAATTTTTTGTGATATTTTCCAGAACGTGTATGCGCGATAAAAAAAAATTACAAATTTAGTTAGGAAACATAGCGAAGATAACCGAAAGAGAAATTAAGTTATCAATTGAAGGATTGAGTTACTAGAAAATTCTTTTAAAAATGATAACGATGCAGATCGTGAAAACATTGTTTCAACTTAAAGTTTTCGGCAATTCGTCGAAATTTTCAGAAAATGGACTGCAGAGGATAGGACTAGATTTTTCCCACTAAGTGTGGGCAAAAAAGATTTTATTAGTTACAATATCTGGCTACGTCTTTCCAAAAACATTGCCAATGTAAAGTTTTCGATTTTCTTACGTTTCCGATCCATATTGAAGTAATTAATTCACAAAAATGAATGTTATTTTTCAACAGATGGCAACCCTTTAAATAATAATTTGGTTTGTTAATTAATTTATTTTCAAATATTGAAAGCAAAAACATTATATCTCCCAAATTAAAAAATCCGGACTGGCAGACAAAATGTGGAACCGTTACTACGACAGTCGAGCCTCTCTAACTGGAGCCTAGTTTGTATTCTCGGCAAATTGTTGAAAAGAATGTCATGCAATCGCCTTACAATTTAATGAACTGAACAACTGTACAAACATAAAAACGATTGTTTGACCTTCATAATACTTATATGGAATATATTATAAGAATAATACAAATTTCTAAGGAGAATGAGGAACCCAACAAAGCCTTCAAGTTCAATTCATACTTGCGCCCGCTTTCCGAGTAGCAAAAGCAAAGCAGAAGCGCCAACTTTGACTTATGCGTCTGTAGCACTTTCATACTTTATTATTACAACACTTACTGGATAAACTTTTTCTTCTACAACTACTACAATGGGTATTACATAGTTGTTGTGTTTTGAGTTTGGATTAGTTGTAATGGTCTTTCACTTCGATGTGAAAGATTCGTCGAAAGTTGGTAAAGCATAACTTTTACAATAGCAACACAGGAAGTTTGCTCATGGATCTAAGTGTGCGTTGGCGTTAGTTTAAGGGATTAAAAAGTCGCTGCTGGAGTAGACAGCAGATGAACAAGCAAAATATTAAACATGCAGAAATTAATTAATTAAATTAGTTTACTAATAATAACCGAAAAAAAAAATATATATACATATTAATGAAAGTCATTGGCGGGTCTGACGCATGTTCTGCATGTCCGATTACCATTCGGTGGGTCGTAAGTGTGAACAATTTTGTATCTGATAGCTGTCGTTTCTCGGCAAACGATTATTAATATTCGCCGTGAAAATGAAAATTTTGTAAAAAAATGTTAACAGTTTGAAATAAACTCGAGACTTTTTGAAGAATTTCTCCATTTTTGACAATTACTTTTCGCTTGACTCCCAACTCAGGGGTAACTAATAAGTAGATATATTATACATATATATTTACAAGGGATGATAGTTTTTTAATACAAATCACACTCTGACTAAAACTTTAGACCAGTGTATTAATTCCATAGATGAAACACTCACCTGAAAGAGAAAGAATAAAATATAATTAATTAGACATGTATTTCATCAAATATATATAAGCATGATAAATATTGCTAAATTTTAATTTTATGGACTGATCATTACATTCATTGAGACATATCTATATTTGCATAGGGTTGCCAGCTGCAATATGATATTTGTTTGTTTATTTTGTACATTATTTACGTACATACAGCAGACAGTTTTGAAGCATTCTCAGATTTAAATACAAATAAGTGGCCACTCTTCTTCTCTTTTTCTTATTGGAGTATCAAAAAAAGTAAGAGTTGCCTATCACTAAATATTAATTTCTCAATAGGCTTGCCACATATTATTTGAAATGTTCTTCTTTCAGATTAGATTTAAATAGTATAGCTACTGATATCGAGTTCAAATAGGAGACATAAGAATGAATCTTCACAGCGAATGAAGAACAGTGAATCTTTTTCCGATATATAATTATAAATATAATTTCCAGTTTTCCAAATTCAAGTTCAATAAAAGGTATATTTTCTTTTTTTTTGGAAAAATAATTTAAAACACCATGCGTTTATTTGGTGTTTATATAGTATTGAAGCTTCTGGAGTTACCATCTATTTCTACATCTAACAGTTTTTTTATTGAGCAATGAACATTTAGTTTTTTTAAATTATTTATTATATTTTCATGACAATACAAGTTTATTATCTATTATATATATTAGTTTACAATTATGTGATCGAATAGAATACATTTCACTGACTCAACAGTCAGACAGGTCCAACTAGGCCTGTATTACAAGAATTGCCTCTTTTATTTAATTATATTATATTTTATTTTATAGAAATATAACTAAATATATAGAAATGTTATATATTGAATATAAATAATATAGAGAAATGTAATTTAATAAAATATCCTACATAAAATATTTTGCGTTCATTGATTTATACTGTGCTTATTGAATCTAGAGTTGCCAGCAGTTACTTTAAATAAATTTCAAGACATTTGAAACAAATAACACAAATAAAACTTTGAAGTTTTTTATTGGCAAAAAAAATATATATATAAAATTAAAAAAAATATTTGTATTGCAAGTATGAAGTTGATTGTAAGAAATCTTTTCAGTTGCCACTGATTTTAATCTTTTCCACTTTTCTTTGGTTTTGTTTGCAATAAATTAAGTTTTTCCAGAAAAATTGTTAATTACGGGCTTCAATACTCAAATAAATTAAAATTTGTTACACAGTTTTCTTAACTACCTACTTTTTGTACAAGCTAGAATCAATAAAAATTGGTTACCTATTCAGGTTTGAGAATTGATGTATATTAATAAAACAGCTGCTCAAATTCTCAGGCAAAAAGAAAATAACTGTAGAAATATCCAGTTGTGGGCATAATTATTTTCCCATCAAACACACGCGTTTGGCTCCAAGAAACTTTTTTTGTTTTTTTTTTTTTTTCTGTTCATTCACTTCATTAAATATTAACTAAATTAACTGGTGCGCCCCACTACACACTACACTGCATACAAATAAATTGTTCAAGTTGCAATTACGGTAAATATGATAATTGCATTTTAATATAACAAGTTGCGCGAATCCAACTTATGTCGAGTTTTTCAGTTTGCACGCAACGCGCAACGCGCAATGAGGCCAACGGCCAGCGGGCCAGCGGACCAACTCAAGAGTGTTGTAAATATTTAATTGCATACATAAATATTTTAGCCGTTTTACAATAGAATTAGGTGCACTCACGTTCGCTGGCAGAGCACAGGCGACTGTCAGGCATTTGTCAAATGTTCAAAGTTTTGCTGTCACTCATGTATTCCATGGTACGAGTATTCACTCGTGTTGTTGCTTTTGTTGGTTAGCGCTGCAAAGTGGATTTTAATAGATTCTTTGCAAACGGTCGGTTTGCCTTTTTTTAGGGGTTTAAATTACATTTAATGCAGAACATTAATCACTTTGTAACTAAAGTGCTTAGCGAAGAATTTAGTGGAATTGCAGGAATGAAATCGATATCGATATATTTTTGTTGAAAATGGAAAAGTACTAAATAATAAAGAGGCTGACACGAAGTAACAGTTGGTTGAGGCGCCCAGGTGTTTTGGGTAAAAATAATAAGAAAAAATTTTATACCGTAAATTATTCATTTTTCCAATAAAAAAAAAATTAATTCTTTTCCAAAAAAGTAAATTCATCTATTTTCCAATAATTTAATTTTTCTGTTATAATTTTCAATATTAGGGTAAAATGTGGTAAGAACAACCTTTCCCATCAATAAAAAAATATAGTAATTTTGTTTGCTTTAGGAAATACTTACGAGGGCAACTTGATAAATCTTTAAAAATACCCTGAGTAACGTGCTCTCTAAATAAATATGTACTGGACAGCAAAAATACTTTTACGCCTATTATTCAATTTACTAACAGATCTACGAGAGAACTTGCTGTGCCATACCTGCAGTTAAATTTAAGCGACTTTATTCTCTAGACAATAGCTTTACTGTTTACATTTTCGAGCATAACCATTATTTCTTGATTTGGTTTCGCCCATTTTCGCACATTTTCGCACTGTAGCATGAAAAGGTGAAAGTGAAATATTTTCTCAGACATTGATATTTATAATGCTTTGAGAGTTCCTTTACTTTTGGTGCTGGGTACAAATTTAACGAACCGGTGCAGAATGGCACAATAACGTGTGTAAGTGGAGAATTATTTCACTTTGATAATTACATTCTCTCTTTGACCACCTAATATCAATTTCATGGACGATCTTTAGCAAAATTACTGTACTCGTGAGAGCCACACCTTCGTAGTCACTTTTTTAGACATGCATATAGTGGAAGCAGAAAGCTCTCTTTGAAAGAGATGATCATTTATCAGCTTTTTACAATTTTGATCTATTTGTTCTATGAGATTTTGATCTGGTGCTGAGACAATTATAGGGGTATGGAAGTTTTGATTGATCAATAGTAGCGGTTATTTAAAAAGCAATCTAAATGTTTATATTGAAAATAACGAAAACATTAAGAAAAACTTAAATAGCAAAAGTTTGCATTCGGTCACCGATTTCCAATTACGAAAATTCCCTTTTCTTTACATTTGAAGAAATTTGCAAAAGTCATCTTACAATTGTAGATGTAGCCCACTTGGGTCTCCGTGAACTTCTGTATAACTCCATATTCTATTTATGAAATGGAAAATTGCGACATTTCCATTCGACAATGTTTCCTGCAGTGGCTTTCAAAATGAATTTAGGCAAAGAATAGACTTAAACATTACATTTTTTCGTACGATTACTTTGCATAGTTTTCATTTTATGATTTGACGGATAAGTACTTTCCAATATAAAAAAATTTTTGGTCCATTCACTCACCGTAAATTTTCTGAAATGTTTCACAGAATTCCAAGAATTATGCTTAATTTCAGTAGCTGTTGTGTTCTGCCACTTTGACACTGATATTTACAACTTGAACAACGGATTGTTGGACCATCTCCCACATCGTTCTGACTTCAACCGAATGATTTCCTTTGTTTTCTCAGATCAAGAACGAACTACAGTGACTCACACTCAAAACCGGACAATGTAAAATTTACCATCGCACTGCATTTCCAATGGATATAAAAATTAAATAGTAAAAAAAATTTGATAATTTTCCATGTTTATATTTAATAACATTGCGACCAATTATGTGTAAAAAAAAAGTTTCCAATTTTTTTTTTTTTTTTTTGTACAACAACATAAACCCAACATTTCATCTTTATTAATACTTTCTATGTGTTGACACTGAAAACCGGACACCAATTTATTTACATCATAATTTGTTTATTAATACCAAAAAAAGTAATTTAGTAACGGTTATTTTTTCCGTTAGCATCAATGACGGCTTGAAGGCGGCGTAGCATGCTGTCCACCAGGTTTTTACAATATTCTGGATCGGTTCTTTCCCATTCTTCGAGTAGAAATTTTTTTAGGTTTTGAAGATTTTGGGGATGTCGCTGGGCCACTCTCATTTTTAAATTTGCCCATAAATGTTCAATAACATTCAAGTCGGGCGACTGCGGTGGAGTTTCAATGACTTTTGGACAATTATTGTATATAGCAGTCAGTTTCGTGCTATTCAAGATTTGTGTTTTGGATCATTATCCTGGTAACATGAAGAAGTATCACTAATTCCCAATTTTTGAGTGCTGGCTGGTAAATTTTCTTTTAGAATGTCAATATATTTCATAGCATTCATTAAGCCATCAATATTGTGAATAGTGCCGACGCCACCTGCAGACATGCAATCCCATATGGTAAAGTGATGCACTGTGTTTTACACTTCTTTTTGTGACACTGGCGTCGTATTCTTTGTTTGGCTTTCATCATACAAAACGCTTTCCATCCGAACTAAACAGATTAATTTTTGATTCGTCCGTGAATAATACCTTAAAAAAAATTTATATTACTAAAAAATTCTGATAGATAACTTTGACATATAAACTAAACGAAGACCAATACGAAGCATCTTACTCAATATTTTGCTTTGCAAGTTCAACTTTGCTTTTGACTTTTTTCGCTTATAAAAGGCTTTCGCCTGGCAGCACGACCATTAAGATTGTTGGCTCTGAATAAAAGCCGGATGGTTTCGGCACTAACGTTCACTTGTTTTAATTTTTGAGCTGTTTTTGAAGTTGAACCGCAGATTTGTGGTGGTTTTCAGGTATTTCTTTTAAGAGCCAATGCTTATCCCGACGTGATAACTTGCGCCCATTGGACTGCACCTTCAATTCAAACTGACAACATGACGACCAAAACTTCCAAATTTGCTTACACATTGCGCTAATTTTACCGTTAAGTTTGGCTGTCCGGCTTTGAGTGTGAGCACGAAAAACTATGCGTAAAAGCTAATTGCTTTTTTGTTGTTGTTGGTGAATTCTACTGAAATTTCTCATTTATGTTTTTTTATACACAGGAGACTAGAGATTAATATAAAATTGAGGAAAAACCAAAACGCACTACTATTCAGTTAATACATCAATTAAAAGTGCAGTATGATAGTAATTTTGACACTATCCGGGTTGTAGTGTGATTCTCTGTATGTGAATTTCGATGCCAGCGAAACGGTTTTTCGGGATGGATTAAGTGCTTCGAAATTTGATTCCAACGAATACAGCAATGTGCCAGTCTATATGGCAAATCTTTTGAGAAGAAACCAACCCCCCTTTAACCAATGATATCCCTTTTATTTTTTTATGAGGCCAGATACATATATTTATTTCAGTATGTAGCAAACCCAATTTTGAAGGGCGTCAAAGGGTCGATTTTGCTCAAATTTGACTCAAATCCTACACAAAGTTCACATTTTAAGTTCAGGTCAATGCGTTACACAATTAGAATGCCAATTTACAAACGAACTCATCATTTACATGAACTCATATATTAAATAAAATAACAATTATTGTTGCATGACAACAATAAAAACACACAAACAAACGAATTCACTGAAACTATGAACATTCCATAGCACTTTTATTCATATTTCGCACACTCAATGGACGTTTGTTTATTATCGGAACTGGCCCAATCGAGCCATGAAGTCAATATGAACCCAACACACACACACACACACACACACACACACACACACACACACACAAATATATTTCGTTAGAAATATACATTTACTTCCACTCGCAACTATAAATATTTATGGCATATTTATTGCATTGAGTAAACATGACTTTGGTTTTCGTTTTTGTTGTTGCATTTTTGTGCTTACTTCGAATTTGGAATTTCGATATTTGCATTTTATGAATTTATTTATTTATGTGTATTTATGAGTTGATTGCGTTGTGAGCGGTCGGCAGTAGTCCGACACAGCAGCAGAAGTGACAGCTGTCGCACCAACAATTGCTGCTTGTTTGCAATAAATTGTAACCGCTGTGCGTGCGTGCGTTCGTACGTGTGTGTGTGTGTATGTCTACGCTTGCTGTGGCAATAATAACAACAACAACAACAATAACGAGCAACCAAAGTAGAAATAGCGCGAGGCGTGCAATCATCGATCATTGCAAGTTGTCAAACAAATGCAGATATTTGCTCACAAATCCCGCGTTATTTACGAAGATAGATGATAAGCTTACGCGGATACGCTTTTGGCAGCAAAGTGCCGCCAAGTTAAGCGGACTGCTGGCGGATTAAAAGTCAGTGGTCGCTAAGAGCTTAGGCGAGGGCAGAGATTATTGCATGTTTTTTGTTGTTGTTTAATTACTTTTTATTGTTATTGCAATATTTGCTAATGTGAAGCATGGAGCACAGGATTGGCTTCGATCGGCCGAGGCTTTGCTTGTCTGTTGTGTCAATGATATGGGAAAAAAGTAACAAACATAGAAAGAAGTAAGGCCAACTAATTTCGAGTGGAAACTAAGTTTCTTTAGGCTTTTCTCAACTTTAGACTAAATTTTATGCACTTTTTTCGACAACGGGACCGTTAGCCGGGAAGTAGGGTTTCATAGTAGAGTGTGGAACCATAAGAAATTTTATTTAAACGGCATTTGATGCCCGACAAACAGTGTTAAATATTCTTAGGCGCTATATTTGACGACTAGCAACTAGCCCACACTTTACAAATATGAGGTGGTGGGGCACATAGCTCTTCCAAGGGACCGAAATTGCATAGAAAAGCTGCAGGAGGTCTAATTACATTTGAAGTCTTATAGAGTCTTAATTTGTTTTTTGGATCTAGAAAGTAATTATCCACTATATCAGCAAGCGTAGATCAATTGTTCAACTAAGTGTGATCTGGAAGAAACAACCAATATCTCCTTAAAAGGGTTCCCACTGCTGGAATTCTACTTCACCTTACCGTATCCCAAAGCTCAGGACTTCATTCGAACATAACTTCTAGAAGTAGAGGAAGGTGGAGGTAACTACCTAAGGCGACTGTGGCTGTGAAATATCGATAACAGGCATTGGTTTGACTCATGGTGAATTGACGACTTCAGGGCGAGTTATCAAATCAGTTCTAATAAAATTCCATTATATATGTGATTGCTGTGATTTCTATATATAGTGATTGCTGCATCACTCTTTCATAAAAATATCGCCCACAAATCGTGTATTCCAAATTTAGCGCATATATCTCACAAGCACAAGTAACCGTTATATGTTCAATACAAGTCAAGCACCAGTACAACTGGTGCGTTCAGTAAACAGTAGCAGCGCTCAGTAACAACAACGGTAAAAAACACAAATTCCACGCCCGCTCTCAAGCGTTCTATAAATATTTATGTGGCATACAAGCGAGTTGGCTGGCTGAGAAAAATTATGCACTCCACCGCTGGCATGCGAGTATAAATGCATACGAATAATGCTGAAATGCTGAAATTCTCATTTAATTGACTTAACGATTACATTTATCAGCGCAATTACTGTCATGTTGAAGTACGATGCCGAAAAAAAAAATAAAAAAAATAAAGAAATAAAAAACCGACTACCTTAACAACACAAAGCAGAATAAATATGTACAAATAAGCTGCGGCGTTGCCGAGATAAGAATGACGCAGAATGCAGCTCAGCAACAAAAAAATAAAATAAAATCAAACAAACACAATGGAAATAATCTAAAGCAATAAAAGTACAGCAAAATGAAAAAATATATATATCGTACTATATATTTAAAGTGCGCGCGTACGGCGTGCCATTTAAACAAAACGCCAAGTTTGCGCTCATAAAACGCCTTAGCCGCATGCACAACAATAACAAGCAAACAAAGCAATCAAAATAACCGCAATTAAAGTACGCATTTCAGTCAGCAGAAAAAATCTAACAGATACACAATCGTAAATAATTCAGCTGCATACATGAATGACTGAAAGCGAAATGAAAAGAGACGCGCGCGCTGCGCTTCGCCTGATAACGCCGCGCGGCCGGCAACACGAGCGCGCGCGTCAACCGCAAGCGTCCAGCGGCGGCCGCAAAAATATGACAGATATTAAATGTGGCAAGACATAATACACATTTTGGCCAAGTTAAAATCACAACACAATCAAAGCGTCATCGCGTCGCAAGCGTATACGTCAGCCAACACTGGCACTTGGGGAACGAGAATTAGTGCCGCGGTCAGCTGGTGACCGCAGTCGCAGCGGCAGATTAACATAAAAGCGGCATTTAAAAGCTCATAAAATATTATTGTCATTATTGTCGGTACATGAATTTTGGTTGATACACTTAAAATTATTATTACTGTTGTTTTTCTTTCTATGTTCTTTTTTTTGAGTTTTTGTTTTCTTTTTTTTTTTGAATAATGTATGACACAATGTCTTTTGCCGCTTGGCCATTTAATAAGTGTTTGTTTCATTTATGAGCATGCATATCATAAATACACAAGTGACAATTGTTTTGTGACTCAATAATAATGTAGTTTACCGATTTGCCATGAAGAGCGTAGTTTTTGAATTATGTTTTGAATTATGGCAGGCTGAAAAGTTGGTATCGTTTAAAAGAAACATATTTTTTTTTTTGGTGGGATTCGATTTTATTATTCCACATAGACACTATCGACACACAGATTATATATACCTTCCGAATTTTTTATTTAATAGTAGGCTTCGGTTTCGACGACTTATTTCCAGCGATCATTCCCTTGACATTTCAACGTCGCTATAGATTTCAAACGTCATTACACCATTCGACGCCATCCTTATCCATAAACCCAAGTTTGAAAATCGGAGCTTTATTACAGGGTCTGTAATTTTCAAGCGAGGTGTAAAAGAATGCTCGGCTCAAATAAAATTTCCATGAAGATATTTAACTGTGTTTTGAGTTATGTTGGCTGCTGCTGTTCGAAAATTTGTTTGAAAAAATATGAATTATTTTTCATTGCAACTCAATGACTTGAGGTCGCTTATTTTTTATATCAAACTTTTACCCAAGACTACCGAAGAAAATTTCATATTTTATCGAATTACTCGCAACAAAACCGAATTTATTCCGCCAGATATTAATCATACTTATTCATCTTTATCAAATCTCATTAGTAAGCGGCAATTTCTTGCAGTTCCTAGGCACATATTTTTAAATCTCAGGCTGGTAAGTCATCTTCAAGTCAAAGAGCTTCTGGCTTCATGACTTCAACAGAAATTGAAGATTACCTTATACAGTTTAAGTTTTGATCGTTTGAAACAATTTAGCTAGGTATTGAAGAGTTGTAGAAATTTAAAATGGGCTGTTTGCATCATTGCGTTTAGGAAAGGAAATTATATTGTCCAAATCAAGGCGAAGAAATTATGATTTTCCGAGATGTTGAGGGATTGGTAGTAAGCATTTCAGTGGTTAGATTTGTTTATTGAGAACAACCTGTACCAAATATTCAGACGACCTGACGAAAATATGCCCGACAGAACTGCTGATGAAACATGTAAAATTATATTGAGCAAATAAAGAATATCAAAGTGAAAAGTGCAAAGTGCAAAGTACCGAAAATTGAAACCATTTCTACCGAGTGAATATTTTGCACATTTGCTTCTTTTTTTTTGACTCAATATATTTTGAAACCCTTACCAGTGGAATGGTTGACACTTCTAAACTTTAATCTATGCATTCCAAAGGGACTGACGCATTCTTATCGCACTATTTTATCTATTCGTTCGCGGCTGTCGCGTACTCGCTAAGCAACAAAACATAAAAATCTAACCAACAACAAATTGGTTGTGAGCTGTATTGCTGTTGCTGCTGATTTAGCTGTTCCAACGCATCCATGTTACTGTCTTTGAGCTTATCTGATAGCATATTGCATGGGTCAAATATATGCGGTGAATCGCTTTATATACACGCACGTATATATATGCAAGTATAACCAATGTCTTTCGGAACGAACTACTGTACAACTGGACATACTACAAATTTCTATACTCATTTATTAATATGATAGCTTATATATTACCTTGAACTCAGCCCACATACATATAAAAACGCCTTCCTTATTAATACAAAAAAGGGGTCCTTTAACTGATTCGTTAATTCAAATTGTATTAGGTATGCGACTTGGATGAAATATGCCTAAATGTAGGCACTGATTTTATCTTTTCCAACTGTAAGATTTGGAAAGTTATATTATTAGTTATATTTAAGCCGACCATGCCAAGTGAAAAGACAAGTATATAGAACGCAATGACAAAGAACGTCGCTGAAAAAAAATATTTATACGCTCTTATTTGATTAGAATAAAAAAGCGTCAAATATGTATAGAACCATGTCCATTTATATCCATGGCAATGCTATCATGTATCTAGACATAGTATGCCAAAACTATTGTCAAAGCAAAACAATGGCAAACTTATGACCGGAAGCGTAAGCGTGAAGAGCCATTACCAGAATATCATACTTACTTCCGTCAAAAGAAAGCGACAGAATAGAGTAAGGTAAATAAAATAAAACGAAACCAAATGATGACCCCGAGTGGTGAAATAACAATTTAAAATGGAGGAATAAAAGAGTAGCGGCACAAAGGTTACAATTGTTCTCCGGAATCGTTTTTTCTTTCTTCAGTTCAATGCCAGCGATGTTCCAGAAAGTCATGTGTGGCAGGAGTTCAATGATTATAATCGCGAGTGCTAAGAGGGTGCCAGATAAGGCATGAAAAGATGAATGCCTAGTAGCATATATACGGGTGAACAATGAATAGTTCAAAAGAACAAAAAAACACAGTCAAAGCAAGGGTATCCTTTTGTCGATTGTTGTCAGAGTACCATTGTCGTAGCTAACTGTGCATATAATGTCCTCACAAATGTGAGAATATGTGTGTGCTTTCAAAGTACATGTGAGCACGGCCGACACGGCTAGCTTGAATTACATTTAATGCCTGAAGCAATTCTTCGCATGTGTTTCACATTACGTTTGGAAATAACATTTAGTTACGTAATTAACCTCACATAAAAAAACGTTTCAAAATTTACTAATAAGCCTCGGTACATCAGCTGAAATTACACATATGCAGACTAAGGTAATTAAGTGCAAATTACTTGGAATTTCAGCTTTTACATTATCGCCGATAACAATTAAAGAATTTTATGACTTCGTAGTATTAATTAACTGCTTATTATTGCATAATAAATAAAACAATATTTTCAATATTGAACACATCTCATATTAATAGCTTTTAATAGCGGCAATGCTGCTAGTAAGAATAGTAATGATATTATCGTCTCTGCGGATTTGTTAGGTATGTGTCTTATCTGCTATATTAACTGGTGGTTTGTGTCAGGGATGAGCATATAATATGTATTTAAGTCATTCCTGAGAGAAAATACTTCCCATGGGTAGTTTTAATCGAGAGATTCTAAGCCGAAAGTCAACAAGTCAACAAGCATAAAATTCTACCTTAAGTATTTGTCTGATCTGAAATCAGTTGGGGGTGCATGCCATTGCTGAAAATGCAAATTTTAAGGCGCCTTGCTGTAACCCATAAAACAAACTTGTATTATTTCTTTTTGGTGGATAAAGCTTGTGGAATCTTCTCATACTGAAATATAGAGTGGCCCAGTAATATCTCTAAGGAAGTCTTTTCAGTGAATCTTCAAGGCTATTTTTGGAAATCTACATTTTTGTCAGTTCCTAAATTGGTAGTAATTTTCTTTTAGTCTCAGGTGTGAACGGAATAGTACGTCATCACATATCATACCTCAATATACATACACCGTAGAAATGAGGATCATCCAGTGAGGATCCAGTGAATCTAGAAAATGTACGTTTGGTCAAACAAATCAGAATAACTAGGGAAATATTGGAGTTCTTGTGGAAATATTGGTTGGGAAATCCTTCTTGACCTAAAAATGCGATCGTTTTGGGGTAGCTTTAGGCTATACCGGCAAGAATAAGAAAAGTGGGCGAATGTAAAATCAGACTTAATAACAAAATTTTCTCGTGGTATTTAGTCAGGGCCCATTTCAATGGAAGCTATTTTAAATGTAGAAAGAAATGAGAAACCTCGAATATTCACTTAATGCTTTGTTTTCGAATCTTTTGAAGAAACGTCATTGAAATTATTACATAGTTTTTTATAACATCATATAAATTAGTGAGTCTAAAAAATTTCCAAATTTTCAATAATACCATACAAAAATATTGTACAATAAAAGAGTTATTGAATCGTAATGATTTTAAATTCGCTATAACTGAAAAAAATTACTCGTAAATCACTACACTATTTTTTATAACATTAGATAAATAATTGACTGCTTGAATATGTAATTTCTTGACTCACTAAATAAAAACCTCACTAAATCAAAAAATTTTCATTATTGAATTTCTTTATTTAATAATCTTCTTTAATAATTCTTAAAGGTTATGTTTTTCTCAGAAATCTATTTTCAATGTCCTAATTAAAAAAAAAAAGTTCGAGACCATCTTTATGTCTATAAAGTTCATTCGAAGTTTGTTTACCTCATCAAGCCTTCCATGTATGTGCACTGCGTATAAGTAACATATCACAATGCAAGCATATGAAAATGTTGCGTATACGCCAAGCCGTGTCCATATGCCGGAGATATTAAGTATACACTAAAAAGTTATTAGTATTTGTCTGGCCGTCGATTAATTGTACACTTAATTTTAATTTACTCTAAACAAAAATTATTAAATGTATTTAATATTTAATACAGAATTAAACAAATAAAATATAAACGAGTTTATGCACGTGTGTATGTATGTAGGAATAGGAATCGGTAAAAACATATGTGCAAATTTAAGAAATCTGTACGCTTCTGGCTAGATCAGCTATGAAGTGAAGCATGAATGACAAAAAAAAATTAAGCTGGGAAAACGTGGAATGGGAGAGAAGCGCGAATAAAGGAATTTAATACAGATTCTAACTGCGTAGCTCATCGCTCATCGGATAAATAATAACAATTTTCTTTCATTACCCATTTTTTATGGCTCAAATAATGGCAAATACCGTAAAAATGGAAAATTGATGAGCTAGCGATGAAATATGCCATTAGATGTAGAGTAGAGCGTAGAATTGTATGTAAACGCATATAAATTAATGGCTGATATTAGCTGGCAGAAGTGTGTGCATGTGTGAATATATGTATTATGAAGATGTGGAGCGGAAAGCTACAAGTATGCATGTGTATATATCTGCAGAAATGATTGACATGCACACATATTTGCATATGTGTAATTTTGTGTCAAATATACAAAAATACAAAATTGATTTCCCCGCACGCACGCGCGCACACCCACACAAACACTTACGACATATACATTTTTAATCATTACCTTTTTCACTCACCGTCATTTCTTACACATACTCCTGAGAATTAAAAGCACAAATTGCAGCAAAAAAGCAAAGCATTAAGCTGACATGTTTCCTATACTAATTCATGCTTAAAGCACACACATATACAAATTAACACATATTTTCATCTTTTCACCGCTGCGTGCAATTTTTCATAGGTATGCGTATATAGTGCGCGTAGCTTGTGCACTTAATCTGTCACACGTGGCATCTAAATAATGCACAAATGCATAAGCATGCCGCAGGAACACACATGCATACACATTTAACGACGAAAGTACACAACGGAGTATATACATACATACACATACACATGGTATGCAAGCAATTTTCCAGTGTTGAGCGTTGACACTGATAATGACAGGCAACGACAGATGGCAGAGTGAGGTTAACTGAAGCGAAAAATGTGAGTGAGTTGATAGAAAAGTGAAAAGTAAATGAAATTTGCGAATGTCTGACAAACTCATGTGCTCGTATCTGCAAAAATCTTTCGCTATTAATGCAGATAAGTACATGATACTATATATATATAACCGCATTTAGAGAGTATAAGCGTGACTAGCACTGCTGTGATTCCATTAACAACTGAATTAGCGTCGAGAGCGTGGTCAAATATCAGCGTAGAAGGACCAAAGGAGGGAGTGATAATGATAAGAATCTTTTTTTTTTTTTAATATCTTTTTAAAGCAAAACTCTGCTTCGACACTTCTCAGTTATATGAATAGCTTTTGTACCTTATTTGGTAAGTTTTTAAGCAACCACCAAGGCTGCATATGTCAAATGCGTGACAACCACTCGGTAGGTCGCCGATTCAAATTCGGCCAAGCCATAATATAAAATTATTCACTTCCTATCAGATGAGATTTCAATAAACTGCACAGAAACTTGCATAAGAAATAATTAAGCAATCCAGAGATAGTTCCAAACCACGATCAATAAGCTTAGGGCCAGTATCGCTGAAGTGTTATGCTATACTTAGCGAAAATACTTACTTCCTTAACAGCGGTTATACTTGGAAGTACTGTCCTAGATCTACTGCTATTTGTCTGGTCGTCTGAAATTAGATTTGATAGAAATTAAACCATCATGAATTACTCATTCATTCATCACATTGACTATACTTTCGTAGAGCATATTACACCTTTTTGGTGAGAGCTCTTAATTCTCTCTGTAGTTATATAAAACAAATGCTTCGTCCGCTTGTCCTCTATGTTTGGCTTTGAGGTGAGTTTCCCATCTACCCTAATCCATTGATATATTATCTCATAGCTGAATATCTACTATTGAGAGAAGAAGTTCCCTCGCAATTTTTATACTCTCGCAACATGGTGCTACAGAGTATATTAATTTTGTTCACCTAACGGTTGTTTGTAACACCTAGAACTAAACTGGTTAGATATATAGAATCATATATATGATATATCATATAATGATCAGGATGAAAATACGAGTTGAAATCCGACGGACTGTCTGTCTGTCCGTCTGTCCGTCCGTGCAAGCGATAACTTGAGTAAAAATTAAGATATTTTGATGGAACTTGGTAGGAGCGTTCTTCGTCACCGTAAGACAGCTGGCATTGCAGATGGGCGTAATTGGACATCTGCCACGCCCACAAATGGCCATTAATCGAAAACAGATAAAGTGCTATAACTAATCAGTAAATTAAGATATAAACGTGCTATTTGGCACAGAGGATCCTAGTAGAGCGGGACATTTGTGGCCAAAAATTTCTGTAAAAGTGGGCATACCCCCGCCCCCCCTAGGTTTAATATATATATCTCGGAAACCGTTAAAGCTATTTCAATCAAACTTGCGCCGACTAAGTTTTTCTAGCGTCTCTTCGTATACTGAGAAAATGAGTGAAATCGGATAATAACCACCCCCACCGCCCACACAAAAGTTATGTTGAAAACTACTAAAAGTGAGATAACTCGCTGAAGGAACTCGTTAGAAGCATTAAATCTTGCAGAGAATATGATACGGAAGGGTTGAATAGGAATTCGTGGAGTGTTTTGATGATGGGTGTGGCACTGCCCACTTTTAGGAGAAATCCCGTATCTCAAGAACCCGTTAACCGATTTCAACAAAATTTGGTATGTGACATTATAATTGCATTCTTATGTCTCTTATGTTCTTCTTTTTCTTTGCATTCTTATGTTTCCTGTGAATATGGAATGGCTGTAAAAACCGCGCCTACTTCTCATACAATACAAGTTTAAGTTTCATCTGATCCTTTCACTTTAAAGTAGATAAATCGAGCAGCATTTAAGATATAAAAATGAAACTTTGTACACATAGTGCTTTCAGGATATGTCATCTTATGAGTAAAAATAGTCGAAATCGGATTATAACTTTTGAAGCCACCAGATACCCAATATTAGGACCTCAGTGCCTCTATCTGACTTTTTATCGAAAATATCGGGAAATCTGTAAGGGATTGTAATGAAACTGAAGTATTAGCTTTCCAATGTTAATAGCGTGTTCTGGGGTCAAAAATGGTGAAAGTCGGGTAAATACTACCCCTAGTCCCCATATACCTAATAGAAGGATTTTCAACCTTCCGGTAGGCCTTATACTATATATAACGGTCAATATATGAGTTATCTCATTGAAATTTAGAGAGCGTCTCTTTCTGATAACCACACACTGTTATGTGCTTAAAATGGATAAAATCGGGTAAGCACTTCCCCTAGCCCCCTAGCCTCCATGTACCTAATATACGGATTTTCAACCTCTGGGTAGACTTTATACCATATATTTCGGTCAATATGTAAGATATCTTAGCAAAAGTAGGGAACTATGGCCAATAATATTTGTTAATTAGATACCAAATATGATTGCAATCCATTGACAATTTCGTCGAATGAATAATGAATGTCGAATTCTTCCGCAACATTTTTTTAATATAAAGTTATGCCAGCACATGAAAGCATATCCCCGCCTCTGATCCTTGCACATTGCGAGAGTATAAAATGTTCGGTTGCACCCGAACTTAGCCCTTTCTTACTTGTTATATTTAATTTTGAATAGAACTAATGCAATTTTACTTGGATTAATGGTAAGGAAACTTCTCGAAGCGCAGTCTGTCACTGCACTGCAGTAGCCTTGAGTTAACTTGTTGATTGTATCCAGGAATTATCGTTCCCTATGCAATATTTGTGTCATTTGGAAGGTCCAGTTCACAATAACTTTTCCTAGTACTACTTAAAATTCACAAATAACCTGAGTAATTGCGGCTCCCAAGTTTGGACTCGACCGAACAAAAATTTCTAACTTCACATTAACACAACAAAAAATTTTATGAAAAAAAGAGGAAAAAATCTCACTAATTTTATTTAATTTTTAACTCAAGATTGAAATTTAATCAGTCATTATTTCTTTCCTTTGCATAAAACTCCAAATAAACATATTAATGAAGTCATTAATCATTTTGCAGCTGAATAATATTATTTTTTACAACCTGAACTCAGAAGTTGAAAAATTCACTACAAGTAAAGAATTACAATGAAGTTAAAATCATAAAATATCGCGCAATATATTGCAGCAGCTTCTATTATTTACCGGCGTGCAATTGCAGCTGCTGGCACTTTGATTGATGCAGGCACTGTTGATCCACCGTAGAATGCTGATTGACTCACCGCCAGCTCTCCTTTATCCCTCCCGCAAAGTAGGCGCAACAGGAGGGCGCACCTTTTTAGACTAACTTGAGCGGCAATTTTTTACACTTGACGAAAAATTTTTAACAAAAACATACATACAAACATATATGTGTAAGTAAACTTGTGTGTGTGTGCGCAATGGCTTGGAAACACAATTAATGTAAACAATCAATCAAAATGAAAGCACACATGC
This sequence comes from Bactrocera minax, assembly GCA_021498325.1. Classification (NCBI taxonomy): domain Eukaryota; kingdom Metazoa; phylum Arthropoda; class Insecta; order Diptera; family Tephritidae; genus Bactrocera; species Bactrocera minax. The sequence continues at coordinate 4,164,300 of JAKEEE010000011.1, read as the reverse complement.
CGAGCGAGGGCGCGGAGGCAACGCGCAAATCAAATCAACTGAATTAGCAGTAATATGGCAACGCTGGTGAAGTTGGAAAACAACCAACTCGTTTACGAATTATAATTTGCATAAGTCACAAAGGCAAAATGTTTTCAGTAGATTTTTTCTTTTTTCAAATACACACATACACGCGCGCATATATATTTATGTATATGTGTGTGCGTGTGCGTAGAAATTTGCATTCAATCATACAATTGTGGACTTTTTTTTTTGCTCTGCGCCACTACTCTCGACATTAACAAGCTAAGTGCCTGTCTGCCTCCATTGACTTCACGGTGACAAAACAAAGGGCGAAAGAAAAGCTCTCTCTCTCTCTCCCCCTCTCTCTTTGTCTCAAACACATTAATCACGGCTGAGCGCAACTTTGTAACGGTGCCCTGTTACAAGTACAGGTCACAAAGGGCATACACTGGATGCGATCAGCGCTAAGTCGGTGTCAGGAGTTCGGGTCGCTGGCAAAAACTCACATCTACATGCACGCCCATCCAGTGATTTACTCCAGCAGAAGTCATTCGGCATGCAATTCTGTGTATCAGCCAGCCGAAGCGTCGGCATTGCGCCTTGCCTTGTGTCAGTGTAGAATATTATTTATTTATTCTCAAGTTTTTCTTTTACTTTTTCTGCTCCAATTTGCCGTTGGCATTGTTTTTGTATGAATTTGCAAAATAAATGTAAACAAATTGGTATGTAAGCAGCTCTCGCATAATCAGTTTAATTCACAGTCTGCTGGAAAAATGAGCTTTACTCCCACTTTTCCATTAATATAGCATCATTTGTATTTATATTATTTCATCATGCTTGAATATTTATACAAATTAGACCAAGTAATGCCTCTTTTTTCTCTTTTCGAAATTATTAATTCAAATATTTTCGGTAATTTTCTTTGACGTACTTGTTCTAAACCCAAGTATGTCATCAAATACTCGAGATTTACTTTTCATTACTTCTCAAAGCGTTCAGATAGTTTCAGATTTCAAAGTGAATCGAAAAAGTTTTTACTAATTTTGATTCTATAAGGTGATCTTCGATGAAATAGCAGATAATAGAGGGAGAGTGACAGACAAATTGAAAGAGAGAGACAGAGATAGGCAAACCGTAAGAAAGGGATAGAGAGACAGAATGTGTAAGCGAGGAATAAAAAGAGAAAAAGGGAAAAAGATAGAGGAAATGTGGATAAGAACAATATGTGGGAAGAAACGAAAAGTGGAAATTGGAGTACAACGGGAAGCAAAGGAAAAGGTAATAAGTGCAAAAGAGAAATATCAATAACATTAAGAGGGAATATATATATGAGAGGGTAAGAGAGTAGAAAATATGTGAAAATCAGAGATAAAATGTAAGTAAAAAAAGAGATCAAATAAGAGAAAAATATTAGAAGAAAAAAGGGCATATAAGAAAGCGAGAGAATGTTAATAAGTGACAGAAGAAATGATAGAGAGGATATATACGATAGAGAAAGCATACAATGATGCTAAGTCAAATTCAAGTAAAAGAGAGGAGAATTTCTGTATAAAAGAGAAGTACTTTGAGTAAAGAAGAGGTGCAGTATGAGTAAACATGAGAGGGAATAAGAGTAATAAGTATTAAGTATATTCTTGTGTTTGGCAACAATCTTGATGGAGTAATGTAATAATGTAATACCAGTTTCCCATCTTTAAACTTTTCGACCGCCCAGAACGTTTTTCGCCTTTCACGCCAAAATCTACACTTTTAAATCATGCAAACCGCTTTTGGCACGTTCGCTCAGCTAGAGCATGTTCACCATACACTTCCAGAAAAATACGATGACTTTCGGCTGAGCATAACTCATAACTCCCCGCAAAAACACTTTTTCACGTACAAAGTTCGACATATTTGGATGAAAAAGAATTATTGTTGTTTACGCTACAAATGGATGACATATACTGAGAGAGACGCACAAGAATAGTAGATATCCAACACATGTTCGGAATATTGGAACAATAGAATCATAATCAACTGACGCCATGTCTTGATAAACCGCACGAATATAGTTAGAGTCACAATGTATAGATGTCTTGCAGTGAAGTATATAACCAGTCAGTTAGTTTTCAACTGGTAATTGCTACCTGTAATTCAATTACCAGACAAACATTTGATTAGTGAGTTATTTCAGTCAATCAGTTATTTTAGCTTCGTTGTCTAGAATTGGAAAGTTTTGGCTTTTTGGTGCGCTAAAGTATACTGAACTGAACTGGTATATTTCTGACCGAATCCTGACAATTTACACAAGTTCTCATTTTAATTTTAACATAACAGCGTTGCATATAAGCAAATATCAGAAATTAATAAATTATAATCAAAAATTATAATTTTCATAGAAAAATTCGAAAATAGAGAGCACGTCTGTGAAAAAAGTGTAGAAAAAAAAAACAATAAACATCTCACAAAAAATTGCCGAACTTCAAAGTAAAAATTGTTTTGAAATTATTAATTTTAAAAATGCCTAATGGAAATTTTTCACGAAACTTGGCGGCGCTAAGAGTATATATCAAAATGAGTCTTTCATTTATTGAAACACCTGCAACAAAGCTAATATGATATAAACGCTTTAACACTATGATAATAATCATACTTTAACACAATTCAATACAAATGAAAGAAGCGTAGCACAACGCGCTGAGTGTTGCTGAATTCTATTGTAAATCTATTATTGTGCCATCAAAATATATCACAATTGACAGCATTAGTGTCATTAGCAGTACAAATTTTTCACACTGCTGTTGCTCATACGCCGTGTACACCCTGCGTTCGCCGAATACCCATATAAGTGTAGGTGTGTGTGTGTGTGTGTGTCTGTGTAAGATGCTGTCACAACGCCTTTATCTTTTGTCTCGCCCTGGTGATGCGTGCAGCTGACGTCTGCTGACTTCTAACTAGTTGTCGTTGTTCTTGTTGTGTGGGTATGGGTGTGTATGTATGTGTGTGTGTGTGTGTGTTCTTAGCTTAGTTGGCTGTTTTTGTCATAAATGATGAAGACAGAAAATTATCATTGTGGAATTTTTATTGCAAATGCATATTTTGCATTTGATTTGATTTAAAACATTTGCCTTTTGCCTTCTTCAGTCATTCGCATTCGTCATTGTTTTGAAAAGGCTGCCAGTTGTGGTTTGATTGCATGGCTTACAAACTGCTTTTGTTGTTATTGTTACTGTTTATATGAGTTATTTGAATTGCTAACATTCCTATGGTATTAGTTGGCTTTTGTTTATGTTCTCTTGAGATTTCTTATTGTTAGAATGGCTAGCAGCGCACTCTCACACAAGCACGCACATACAAGCTATAAAAATATTTTCTAAATTTTCTATTAAGTTAGCAGCTTCTATGCACAACCTTTGCAATTGCATGCAAAAATAGACAAGGAATTGTTTGAAAAAGTATTTGTGCGCAATAAATGTTTTAATTGCTTGAAAACAATCCATTATAAATCCAATTGCACTTTTGAAAGTGCGCATTTATAATGGAATAAGTTTTTACAAATACCGATAGATGGTTCTGGAATATAAATATTAATAAAAATATTATTTATAGTCGGATTTGTCTTATATTGGATATCCGCTAGGTGGCGCTAGTTAAGGAATGCATTCCTTATCAGGTAGATAAGGAAACAAAACAATAGAAGATGACCAAAACATGTTGATCATAACATACAACATAAGCGGCAAACATCTTTATCAGCATAAAAACAACATTATCAGACAAAAACTGAAAAACAACATAATCAGGAAACAAATTTAAAAACAATCATTACTGTACATTTTAATATAAATAGTCGTAAGTCATTTAAATATTTTGTCATTTAAAATTAGAAATAAAGCAAGTAAAGAGGTGCACGTCGCTGCATGAAAATACTTCGTTTTAAAATATAATTTTTTGATCAACAACAAGTCCAACTTGTTAACTGGGGGCTCAACCGATAGCCATTTTTATTCTACAAAGAATAAAAATAAACAAATCCACGGGAAGTAAGACTTCCAACACTAGTGTTTGAAAAAAGTGTATAATAATTAACAAAAAGTATAGGTCCTGAAACAGCGGATAATACTTCAGATCCTGAAACAGCGGACAACCATAGAATAAACCATAGAAGTTATTTAAACAAAAACTGGACGACTTACAAAATCGGCGAACTTCGAAGAGAATTAAAAAATTCGACATCAACAGAAGAATAAATATAAGTACAACAAACAACATGGAACAACAAGTAGCCCAATTACATGCACAAATCACTGCATTAATGGGGACTATCCAAATCCAACAGGAAGAGTTTTCACGAAGGTTAGCCTCTATAGAACAACGAAATATTACTCAAACAACGGCTATAGTGGACCACGAAGACATCAAACTCAACGTACAAGATCCAAGAGAAATTGACTTGGAACTTTTCAAATCACTACCAAAATTTGATGGTAACCAATCGGCATACAGGTCATGGAGGTCACAAGTGTGGACTTTTATGGAAGCAATAAAAAACCACAGTCATCATCCAAAATATTATAGTGCCTTAGGAATTGTAAGGACAAAAATTACGGGACCAGCAGCTGACATTCTTACAAATCATAATACAAAAATGAATTTTTATTCAATAATTAATCGCTTAGACTTCACATTTGCTGATCAACGTCCTCTATACGTTTATTGGACGAAATGAAAAAAACTACACAAGGAAGAAGAACGTTAGCAGAATTCCACAGCGAGGTGTCCAAAGCACTTAATTTGGTCCTTTCCAAAATGGAGATGTCTAGCGAACAAAATAGTATGGCTATGAAAGATTATGCCAATCAAGAAGCGGTCAGAACATTTATCCTTGGACTGAATTCAAAATACACAAGCGGAACTCTCTACAGTAACAATCCAAACAATCTGGAATCAGCATATGCGATTGCATGTACTATATATCATGACAATCCAAATCAACAATTTGAGATGCAAACTACACCTTCGCGATTCAACCAAAATCATCGTTACAATCCTCGTTTCAACCAAAACCAACCAACACAACCTCACCTACATCGAGAAGACAGACACCATCATCAATATAGGCCAAACGTCAGGATGCAACGAAATGATCAACAATCCAGAAACCTCAACAATCAACAACCTGCACCAGTTCCAATGGACATAGACAGCTCCAGGCAATTTGTGAGTACAACGAGGAACAACAAAACAGTAAGCGATAATTACAATAATAATATATTTAAAAGAAATAGGGAATATAGTAATCAAAATGTTAGTATGCCACAGAACCAAAGAATTAATCAGACTATAAAGAAAGATTTAGAATCAGTAGATTTTTCTAAATATGAGGAACACTTTGAATCAGGGAGCACTTTTTTAGGCGAATAAACGGGTTGCCTTGCATTCAAACAAAATGCGGCCTAACAGGCACACCCGTTAACGTACTAATAGATACAGGGTCAACCAACAATTACATAAACAAGATTTGTAATATAGGAAAATCAATTAAAATTAAACCTTTTAAAACTAAAACATTGCACGGGTTTTCAATCATAAATTCTAAAAAAGTAATTACTATGTATGGACATCATCTAACCTTTTTTGAAATAAATGAGCTTGACGAATTCGACATGATTCTTGGAGAACAAGGATTGCGTCATATAAAAGCAGAAATAAATTTATTTGATTACAGTCTAAAGTATCAAAAAAAGATAGTTCCGAAAATTGAACCAAAAATTAATTACACTATTAATAACGAAGAATTCAAAGTCCAAGTAGGCGAACTTATGCAAAAGAATAATTGTATTAGTGAAACATTGCCTTTCACAACCACCATTCAGGCATCATTAGGACAGAATCGGAAGATCCCATATGGACAAAACAATATCCATATCCTATGGCTGATCACGACTTTGTCAGGAAAGAGATTGAGAAACTGTTAAAAGACGGTATAATTCAACCAAGCAAAAGTCCTTATAATTCACCTATATGGACTGTTCCAAAAAAGGGTACCGATGACCACGGCAAACCCAAAAGGCGAATGGTTGTTGACTTTCAGAAAATTAACGCTCATACGATTACTGACAGGTATCCTATCCCAGATGTCAACATGACAATCCAAAATTTAGGAAAAGCAAAAATTTTTTCCACAATTGATTTAGAATCAGGGTTTCACCAAATCTTAATTAAAGAATCCGATCGAGAAAAGACGGCATTCTCTGTCAACGGTGCAAAGTATGAATTTATTAGGATGCCATTCGGTTTAAAGAATGCTCCATCCATATTTCAACGATGCGTCGACGACATTCTCAGAGAATACATTGGTAAATTTGCATATGTTTATATCGATGACGTGTTAATATATTCTTCCACACCCGAAGAACATATGGAACACCTAAGAATTATAATCAACGCATTACACAATGCAAATATGAAAATTTCTGACGAAAAGTCAAATTTTTTCCAAGACTCAATTGAATATCTTGGACATATCATAAAACATAACAGGATAACAGTTGATCCTAATAAAATCGAAACGATAAAAAACTACCCAGAACCAAAAAATTTAAAAGAATTAAGATCTTTCCTAGGACTTGCCAGTTACTATAGGAAATTTATAAAAGATTTCGCTAAAATCACAAAACCATTAACGATCCATTTAAGAGGAGAATTAGGAATGGTAAAAAAAAATCAAAGCACTAAAATGCTCATAAATCTTGATAAGGCTGCAATAGAAGCTTTAAATAAAATTAAAAATGCATTACAAGAACAGGTTGAACTTTTCCAACCAGATTTCTCCAAACCATTTAGTTTAACAACCGATGCAAGTAATTTCGCTATTGGAGCAGTTTTATCGCAAAACCGACAACCAATCGCATTTATTTCACGTACATTAAATGAAACGGAGCAAAATTATAGTACCAATGAGAAAGAACTATTAGCAATCGTATGGTCTTTGCAAAAGCTTAGAAATTATTTATATGGCGTAGCAAACTTAACCATTTACACAGACCATCAATCGTTAATTTTTTCTATTTCTGAAAAAAATCCCAACGCTAAATTAAAAAGATGGAAAAATTTGATTGAAGAATATGGTGCGAAATTAGTTTATAAACCTGGACACCAGAATGTTGTAGCAGACGCACTTTCACGTCAGCAAATTAATAATACAACGGATTGTTCAGACCATTCACAACAAAGTTCACCCAATGAAATCATAAAAAAAGTAAAACAACCACTTAACTCCTTTAAAAATCAAATAATTATGCTACAAGATAATGAAAGAAATGAGATAAAAAATATTTTAAGTGAAAAACAAGATAAAATTTTGCGATACCACAACAAAAAGAGACAAACAATTACTTATAAAACTAATGAAATAATTTATGTGAAAACAGATAGAAGAAACAAGTTAGCAAAAAAATATAATAAACATAAAGTAAAAGAAGATCGTGGGGACACAATCTTAACAGATAAGGGGAAAATTATACATAAAGATAGTATTAGGAAACAAACAACATGTGTAGAACCTCAATAATAATTTTCTTACTTATAAAAATTGTGAGCTGTGACAAAATAACAAATTTAAATAACAAGAAATATGTATTAACAGAGACGGATCTAGCTTTCTTATTTGAAAATTCAGAATATCTCTATCATGTAACTAACCTAACCACAATACTAACACCATACGAAAAAATTAAAAGAAACATGTATAATATAAATGAAAGTCAAGAAGAAATGTTACTAATAAATAGGATAGAAACTTTAAAATCTCAACTAATACCGCATTCAAATAGAGTCAAAAGATCATTAAATTTCTTAGTTTCAATTTTAAAGTTTATAACAGGAACACCAGATCATGATGATCTAATAGAAATAAAATCAGGATTAAACCAATTGATAAAAAATAATAACCAACAAAGAAAAATTAATTCACAATTTGAAAAGATACTCAAGACTTTAGATCCTAAATCAATAAATGAAAATATAATTTTAAATGTAGTATATCAAGAACTTGTAACCATAACAAATACAATTAATTTTGCAAAACATGGAAATTTTTATTCAGGCACTTTAAATCTAAATGATGTTAAAGAAATAATAATTAATGAGGAAATTGATATACCTATAATAAATATATTAGAATACGCAGATATACATATTTGTATGTACCAAAACTCCATAATAACTATTTATAAATATCCACTTATTACAAAGAAATGTAAACTATATAAGATCACACCACTACTGTATAAGCATGGGAAAATAGTTATCGATAAAAACATTGCCGAATGTAAACACAAATATACTAGAGTAAATAACTGTAGAAATTATGTAGGAATAAATATATGCACACAATTACCAGAAGATAATTGTACTATACCTTTATTAGAAGATAAGAAAGCCAAATGTAAACATTATTCAAGAAAACAATAAGCCTTTGTTAATATTAGATTACGGTCAAATTATTACAGATGGAGAACATGTGTGGAATGAGTATCCTATTAAAGGACCGAACCTTATACAATTCAATATATCTACAAAAATCGATAACAAAACATATTTTAATCATGAACAAGAAATAAAAAATGTAATCCATGCACACACATATGAACAATTAGAAATATTAAGAATACTAACGTCTGACTCAGATTACAAATTCACTAACATACAGAAAATGTATAAGTTTTTAATACCAATTGAACAGCATCCTTTAGAATTTGCTCTTTATTCTATTTTTGTAATCATAACCTTAACTTTAATTATATATTCATGTACAAAATTATATTTATACCAACAACAACGTGCGAATATCAAACGCCGTAAAAACTACGAAGAGGCATACAACATAGAACTTCGTCAACTTACCCAGGCTTCTTGAAATGAGGACATTTCTTTTCAACACAGGGAGAGTTAAGGAATGCATTCCTTATCAGGTAGATAAGGAAACATAGAAGATGACCAAAACATGTTGATCATAACATACAACATAAGCGGCAAACATCTTTATCAGCATAAAAACAACATTATCAGACAAAAACTGAAAAAACAACATAATCAGGAAACAAATTTAAAAACAATCATTACTGTACATTTTAATATAAATAGTCGTAAGTCATTTAAATATTTTGTCATTTTAGAAATAAAGCAAGTAAAGAGGTGCACGTCGCTGCATGAAAATACTTCGTTTTAAAATATAATTTTTTGATCAACAACAAGTCCAACTTGTTAATTCGCTAGAATATAATTATTACGAAAGACGTTATTTATGGTCGGATTTGCTCCATACGTGAGGTATATTTTAGAAAGGGAACTACACCTGCAAAAAATGTTTCGCTAGGTGGCGCTAGAATCGAATTATTAGCAACACCAATACATAAGTTCGGATCTTGTTCAAATTATAGCTTTTGAAACGGTTAAATTTATCTATATGGTTTGAGAGAGTAAGTAGACAACATATCGTCGCCTACTGAAGGGTGCCTGTAAGATTGATGTGCTAATATTTGCATTAACATGAGATGTTTTTGAACGTTGTTTGAAAGTAGGAGTCAACATATTGGTTTGGTTTGGCGCAAAAATTCATATTTTCCATTGCAAATAATGTCATTCGTGTACGAGGTTATCATTCGGTAGCCTATCAAGTAAACATTTTTCATTTTCGATGAATTATGACTTCAGATCCGCAGATGAAAGTTAGTTCGACTAGTTCGATTGGGCCGAATGTATGAAATAAATTGGTATGAAGATTTTACAGAGGATCAAATGTGACGGATTTTCCCAAGCTTCAAAGCAAACAACAGAGCCTCCCGAAAGTCCTCATTTGTTGGAATGTAACCAAGGAAGGCGGTTTTAATCTCACTTTTAACATTTAAGTTTGAATTGCTATACATGTCTTTTGTATATACTACATATTTATATGGACTAATCAGATGAACTTACGACGTGTCGCCAATTTGTAAGTATAGTGAAATAAAATTAACAATTAAGGAAAATATAGATGAATTTAATTCATATAAAGACTTTGTTTAAAAGCTTTACTCCTCAATTTTATACTCATACACTCATACACATACACACATACCCATAAATCAAAACGAAACATAACGAGTATACGCCAGTAATAAGAAAAACATATTTATATAATCCATATGTATGTACGCTTGGTCTTCGGTAATAAATTGGATTTGTGATTTCCGTTAGGAGTGCACATTTCTGTAGTATTGCAAGTGAAAATTGGCACTCGCGCATCCAGACACTTGTTCATAGATTTGCTTTTCCACGCATGCATAATAAAAGTATATAGCTTTATTTCACATTTCTTGTTAAAAAATTTTCGGTTCATCCTTGATTGCACACATTCACGCATTGTCCCAGTTAGCGTCACATTTTGTACTGCTCTTTAGATTCATTCAGCGAAATTCATTTAAACTTTTTGCAGAAATACTAAAAATAAAAATCAAAAAGTAAGAAAGCACCAAAACAACAATACATCATATACATTTTTCATCTCCACATTTCTTGTTCATCAAATGCTCTGTAGTACTCCTAAATTTTCTGAAAAATGGTAAGACCATATTTGTGATAGCATAGCGGGGTTATATTATTTTGAACAAATACTGAAATATATCGAATATAAAAATGGCTTTTATTTCAGGAGAACGCTTAATATCCGTATGATTGCAATTTCATATGATTGCATTGTGTTTAACATACGAAAAAAATGCCAGGTAAACTTTAGAAGAAATCTGAAAGCTTATTTTATCTAAGTGTTCTAAAACATCTCACGGGACTTTATTGTATAGTAATTTATTTAACTTTAATTAACTTCACATTCATTATTATTTAATAAAATAGATCAGTTCAATTAATTAACTAACTAAAAATATGTTTAAATTTTGAAAAAATTACTAATTGACTAAATTAAGAGGCAGTCTGAAACACATCTTATTGGTTAATTATTTAAAGTTACTAATTGATTTAATTAAGATTTTTTTGGTTAGTTAATAAAAGTTGCTAATTGACTTAATTCAGAGATTGTGTGAAAAGAGCTTTATTAATAAATTATTCCGATACCATTCAATAAAACTTTTAGCTAGTATCAATTTAACTTTAATTTCGATTCAATTTAATTCAAATATATGTATTTATATATATTGTATATATCAATTAAGCCTGATTACATATAAGTCAATTATATTAAATAATTTTAATTAAATCAAACTCAATTTAAATTAACTCAATTATATTAGTAACTTTTATTGAAACTTAACTTGATTTAATCAAATTCAAATTTGTCTGAATACAAGCATATTCTGATAAGGCCTATTTTCCTATTTACTAATTTATTTCCTCATTCAGGAAACGCAATTATAAATAATTATACTACTTAGAGAGGTCTATATAAAAATCGGTTGATTCACGAAGCTATTTAATAAATTACCTCAACTTATTTGGAAGTATAATTATTTGATTTCATTAATGTAATTGAACTCAATTACCTACGTGTCAGAGGTTCCCTTAGTTGAATATTTACAATCTTTCATTAAAAAAATGTCTTATTTGACAAAATACGAAAACTCTATTTCATTAGCAATAAAAATACTTTTACTCTGCCTATAAAAAAATTAGAAGATTTTAAGATTGAATATTCAAATTCTGAACATACTTATGACACTTGAATGGTCTATTAGGCCTTTGACAAAGGGAGGTATTCCTGATGCATAAGCCTTAATTGCGGAATTACAGTTTTGCAATTGAAGCAATAAATATTAAAACATTAAGTTATAGACTTATGTAGAAAAATTTTAATATTAAGGTTGTTTTATAATAATATTAAGATCGAGTCATGTTGAAACACTTAATAATCTATATATGACAGGACTGCCACCAAGCACGACTTCCATACAAGTGAATAGATTTACAGTGAAGCAAGTTCAGTAAATATAAATAATAGATAGGAGCGAATGTGTGTGAAGATATGAGGTATCTGTGACCACTTCTTGACGGAAAGCCCCAATTTAACACGAGTCAAGGGACAAAAGTCTACTACATTTAAGATCTATTTTTACAGCTGATACTATCATGATATATACCTAGTATGCAAGGTTTTGAAGAAATTTTTATAGGGGTTCAATACTTTTTTTAGTAAGAATTCTTTTTGAACAATAACGTATTACAGTTTTTCTCACGGAGTTCGCAATTTTTTCCGTACTCTTCGCTTAACCTCAAACTACCAGGATATTACAGCTATAGCAAGAAATGAGAAAATTAAATGCGAAATCACAACACAAAACCGTAAATGTGAATAATTAAAATCAAAAGATGTGCAAACATCTACGCAATTATCATTTTAAAAATATTGCTGGAAACGCCCAACGCTCGGTCAGTTAATCAACCGCTGCCATGTGACTGAGTGCCGGACAGTCAAGGTGAATGCATTTTAAAATCATCAACACCCAATTCTCACACTTTTCCCCAACGCTTCGTAAGCACAGATTATGCAGGCAATTCGTGCGGTTGTTGTTGTCACCGTCACCGTCACCGTCGCAGTCATTGTTCTTGTTGTTGTTATGTTTGGTGTAATGTGTGGGCATTTTTCGACAGATGAAACACTTAATGAAAATGGAAATGATGCGCCGAGTACTGCCGCCGCAGCTGATGAGTGTGCTGATGATAATGATGACGACGACGATGATGTTGTCGCTGTTGAAAGGCGATCAAATTGGTTGGGAATTTAATCGAGGTCTGCATATATACGCATGTGTACATGAGTGCATATGCAGTTGAATGCGCCTAATTGTCTGCTTGCTTGCATTCATGCAAATTATGGTGAGCCGCTGATTGCAGCATGCTGTTGTTGCTTGTTTGGCTAGCGAACCAGACAGTCTGTCAAGTACATGTACATGTATGCGCAAGTGTGTGTGGTCTGACCAGAGATGCTAGTATGAAACGAGCTACTCTAGATTGCTAGTGTGTGATCGGAGAGTGTGTAGAAGAGATAGGCATATGTGTTTTCGTAGCTTGATAGGTGGCAGACAGTTATTGCCACCAGCCACTCGTTGCAGACACACGAACAGCTGCGTGCGAAATAATAGCTATACTCGACTGACATAGTAGACTAGTAACGAATCGAACAAACAACTGGTATAAATCAAATAAACTAGTGTAACCATAGGCAAACAAAGTATTGTATAAGTAAACTGTACTGGCATAACCACAACATAAATCTAGTGGAGTCGCATAATAAAATGAAGTGGAAATAGCTGGTTAACTTTGTTTTGCTTTTTGCATTGCTCAAATAAGAGTAGTATCACGTTGATGTAGATAACTCTGTGCAAAGCTAAATTTTAATATTTCTTGCGCTTAAACATAAAAATCATTTGCATATTCTTATGTTTCACCGAGTTTCTGCTCTGCTTGTAGAGCCTGTTTTAATGTTGAGCGAAAGAGTAGTATTTCTTCAAGTTGTAAATCGTCTTCGAATGGTCGATGGATGTTACGCAAAGCTTTTTCATGGCTCTACGTTGAGAAATTTATCATTGCCCAACCGAGGGAGGGTGGGACTCACCTTAGTCGAAATAGAAAACCCAGTTCCATTAAGTTTTAAGCAATCTGGCCATTCCTTTGTGTTCAGAGGTTTGCAGAGGCAGGAGTCATTCATAAAGTGGTGGATCAACTCCTTTAACTAGTCACGTTGATTAGTAAAACAAGCAAATATCTACTGGAAAAGTCAAGGTAGTCAGATTCTTTTCAAAGCTGACTTTTAAGTCGAAGGTATCTCCTATTTTAGTTATCTTTTCCATTATTATTTTCATCTGTACAAATCGCACACAGATGCGCTGGACAACTGCAACACTGATTGGTTCGTTAGGCGAGGTATATTCGAATTTCTCTTTTATAGTAGGGAACACTAATAGACTCCCTATTACTGGATATATTACTATCTTTGAGAGTCCATTACTGTCTACTACTGGACCGATAGGAATCAAACCAACTTAAGGAAGATTAGACTAACAATAATAAATATAAGGTTTTAGAGTCTGCCTGGTCACGAGTCCATAAGTGAGCATAATGGCATAAACTGGTTATATATGGCTGAAGAACTTGAAAACTACTGTGTATAATGTGCCTTTGGAAGTGCGTCTGTGAATAAGAAAAACCACTCAAACTTAGCTCTGCAATCATTAACTCTCACTAAAAGTCATAGATTATTTGATGACTTTGCCGTCCAGTATAATTTTTTAATGTTATGTACACACTAGTAGGTACTACAATGTATCAACGAAATTGGAGTGGAATGACTCCATGAGCTAATTTAATTTCCCAAAGGTTTCGAGTGGAAGCTGCTTTTTGTCTCTCATTTCATATTCCGTTATTTAGAAAATACCTTCGCTTCTATGTTTGATAAGTTTAAGTTAAAGACATTAATTATTCCGTATAGTCAACAGAAATTTGTCTATTCATTATTTCAATGGAAAGAAATATCGACTAAGCGCCCTCCAATATAGACACATTTCATTTCTCATTAGTATTATTTTGAACATAACTGTACACACTTCACACTTGGACTTCATTCAGATAAAAGTGGCCGGTCATTCACAGATACATTTAGCTTTGTATGAACTCGCAGTGTTTTTACATTAAATAACTTAATTGAGTCAACGATCCAATCACTATATGGAGTTTGTACTTCAATTCACGTATGCTAAAATATGTGAGTGTAGATGTTCGTATCTTTCCGTATGAGCGAGGCGAGGGTGTGTGCGATCGCGAGAGTACATAGGCCATTCATAAAATTGCAGCAGTAAAGACAAAAAAACAAAAATGCTATTCATGTTCTTTTATTAGCGGTATGTCAGGGCGTATACGTAATATTTATGGTTGCTTGGGTATTCTCTCTTTAGTTTTAGTTTGGCGTTCGTATATTGATATCTAGTTCCATATATAAAAATATTAATTAATTCAATTTGCTGATATATTGTACAATGGGCATACGGGTGTGCTTTCACATATTCACACTATCTTATCGTGCAGGGTCTAGTGGATATTGTGCAATGCTACTGACCTCGAGGAGGTGTGGTGAGTATAAAAAAAGTAAAAACAAATTATTTTTGTAGGTATAGCAGGATTTAAGGGCATTGAATTTGCAAATAGAAAAAAAGCGAGTAAAAATATACGCATTTATTAGAAATTGTCTTCTTGTAAGGCTTATCAAACCACTTTCATGAGAAAGTACTTCTAGACATCGCAAGCTTGCCAATGGAAATGATTGAGCCCTTTCACTGCTGCTTAAACTATTAATTAAAATTTTTGTCAATATGAATATTATTGTCTGGCAGCAGTCATTCAAGAAGTGTAAGGCTAACTGCTTACACTAGTGACATTCTTCAGCAAAAGAGAGAGCCGTCAGAATAAAATAAGCTGAATGTACAGCCCAGTATATATGAAAGGGCGCTGCCGACTGTAAGGATAAGGTTGATTCTTGAAGGTTGCAAGGAAAAATGCTAAAGAGCGTGGCAAACTGACAGACAGAATTTATTTCTCAACCTAGTCTGCTTTTAGGTCGATACTCTTGACCCAGCGATCCTCCAACTTCTTTAAACTGTCTGAAAATTATATTTTCTGAAGGTCTACAAAGTAGGTATTCGTGGATGGCTTCTCGGGACCAACTCTCTCCACAATTAAATATCTTCTTCATGAATCATTTAGCACGCTGCTACTTTAATATGATCTCATTAAAAGCTATAACCACACACCCTATTTGTTTTCTCTCATGTTCTACAAATCCTATAAAACGTTGATGAGCGCATAAACGGAAACAGCTTATGAAAGCAACAAATGATGAATTGCAAATGTATGCAAGCCATGTGCTGAGTTGTGCCAAAATTCGAAATATTCTGTGAGTTAAGCGGAGGGAAAGAAAGAGCGCGAGGGGAGAACCACATGCGAGAGAGTACCGCTGAGTTGCGTCAATAAACTCATAAGGATATAACTTTCTGTCGAATTATGAAGCAGCATGAATTAATTACACATAACGTGAAACAATTGGATTGTAGGGGCACTGGCGGAGCAGGAGGACATTGGTCATTCCACGCCAGGAAGGGAGCGCAACGCAAGCAGAGGGTGTGGGGGTGGCGAACATTTGTTGCATAGCGAGGTGCTTTTACGGTTTAACGACGTGATGAGTATAACTCAGTTTAACGAAAATATACACACACACACACACACATACATATGCGTATATAGAAATGTGTTCGTACATGCAGCAATATGTTCATTTGTAAGTTGGCATTCTCTTTAGTAAATATTTTGTAGCTGCTGTGTGCTGCGCTGAGCATACAAACTATGCCCCGTAATTGCATAATAAATTCAGCGCACATTTCTAGGTGTCCGGAAAATCAATGTGTCTATGTGTGTGTGCGAGCACTGAAACTTTACTAATGCTAGGAAAATGTTGTGGTTATAAATTTATGGCAGTTACTAGGCAAATCCTTACTAACCAGCGGTTATATAAGCTGCGTATGAGGGATCACTTGCCCGCTCGTTTCTCTGCCAGGCGGAGGCGCAAACTGCTGGCGCTCAGCTAGCTCGTGTTGCTATGCATAATATGTATGTTTGTATGTGCATGAAATTATGTTGTAAATTTATTGATAGGCTCGGGAACTTGCCGCAGAGCGAGCGAGCAAGCGAAATAGCTATTTAAATGGAATAAAGTAAAATGAAACAGTCAGCGACAGCGAATTACAGTTTTAATGCAAATATTTCTGTGACGCGGAAAATTATGCAAGAGAAGATTTGCTGATTTAAAAACTGATTGAACTGAGCGATTAAAGTTTATAATATGTGTACTGAATATTAAATTTGTTGGTTTATCATACCTTTTTCTAATAAAATGCGGCAATATGTGGCATAATTAGTCATTTGTAGGAAGTGAACTCTGCATATGTAGTCAGTTTAAGGATAGTTCGAATAAAATAATAAAATCTGCTAATCCCTTTCAAGGTCCGTATTTAGCAGAGCCACAAACACCATAAATTAATTTTTTATTTTTCATATCAAGAACTAAGGCAAGGCAAACTAGTTGGTGCTATATGAAGATTTATTAATATTCTGGGCTTTAAAACATGTGTTGCTTAACTTTTCTTATACAAAAGTATCTATAGAGATATCTTTACATAAATAATTCAAATGAGCTTCCTATAACCGCGATATTATTTCAAAACGAATTTACTGGGTAGATGGTGCTGCGGTCGGATTAATCAATCACACCTTTTTAAAATATATTACATAAATTTAATTTTAAATTAAATTTTAATTTGTTTAAAATATCATGTTGACACCGTCGTCGAGGTAAGCTTAACAGCTTACAGCTGCTGTTTGGCTGCAGAACAATATGCCATCACATACACATCACTTCAGCTTACTTTAACTCATCTTACTTCACGCCTGTTAAATAAACAATACTTAACTCACCCCTTCACACTTGAGCATGTGCCAATTTTCTCCATTCACACACATTAAAGACAGTATTTGTTCAAATTTTTAAGTCAATTTGTTAAGTCATTTCTTATATCGGAAGTGATAGAATCTGAGGGAATTTACTATTGTGTTATATGGGAAGTAAGGGTGGTTGCGCTTCTCAACAAATTCCAGCAGATTTTTCTCTAAACCTTCTTAGTTCGATGTCTACGTTGTATTATTTCAATTATATTATTATTTTATTTACGAAAAATGTTTTAAATATATGGCAACCTTTCTAAAAAAAAAATATATTCGAGTAAACTTTTTCGTGAGTCTGTTTCGTTTGAACAAACAAATTATTCAAATACGTGCAGCCTTCCTTCGGGACTAGCAGTATTATATAAAAAAAAAACGTTGCCTACATTTAGGAGTGCAAGTGGTAGCCAACAGAAAAGTAATGGAGTAAGACGACTTTTAGAAGACAATATAAATAATATGGTAAATGATATGCCTTTTTGAATGCGAAAGAAGAAATTTATTTTTAAAAGTCGAAAATTCTAGAGCACATATTGTCAAATATTCAGGTAAAAGTTTCGAATGCGATGCACCGACTTTGAATTTAATTTTATTTGAAAAAGTTGTTGCAAACGAAAAGGTGTACTTTTTTTTGCTGTAGCAAATTCTGCGCAAAATATAACAATCAAATGCCAAAAACCTTCCGCTTCAGCCGGATATACCAAACGCTGTAACTGTAAATTTCAAATATCCCGCCTTCTCAGCAAACGGTTGTCGGCAGCTAAAAATCTCGCATAGCTTTTTTAGTGTTTTATGATACGAAAATCTTCGGGTAAATATATATATGTCTGAATATATATTGAAAAGTTAATTACAGCATACACAACAACATCTTGTACATCTTGACGTATTCGTCTGCCGCTTGCAACAGACTGTAAACATCTTCGAAAGAGGCCAAAATTATTTGTTTACAATGAAATAGAATTGTAAAGCGTGTAGAAGGTGGGCAACAAATAAGAAAAAAGAGCATCCAATATAAATAATAAATAAAACCGTTATTTAAATCATTCGCGCGCGTTCATTACAGCAAGTAGTACGTAAATACGTAAGCATAAATATATGTACGCGTGTATATATCTACATGCAAACAACTGGCGCATAAAATAATATTTTTAAAATAAACACAAGCGGTAAAAATAGATTTTTTCTTTTAAAATAAATACTGGCGAAAAGCGTGCGAAAATTCGCTTGAAAATGAAATTAGAGAAACTGGCAATAGCAAATAGAGCGCAGAAATAATAAAATTTCCATTTGCATGCTCGTAATGCCGCGTAAAGCGCCAAATGTTACGGTAAATGGCAGCATGCGCGAATTTAACGGTACATAAGCTAAACATTTACGAAATTTGCGATATAAAATACGCGCAAAGGAAGCGCATATAATATATGTATGTTTAAGTATAGCCAAAGTTAAAGTTTTTTTAAATTAAAGTTTAGTTCGAACGATTACCTAAGGTTTACTTTAACTTGACAATACACTTAGCACAGGTAAGTTTGAAGTTCACTTTAAATATTAAAAACATACTTGAACTAAATGTTAGTTAAAGTGTACTTCAACTTCAAGCTAACAAAGGCATAGTTTAAAAGAGTACAGAAGTTATTATTTATTTGACATTACTGCTACAGACTAAACTACTGCAAAGGAACCTTTTGGAAGACTCTAGTCAAATTTCGTCTTAACATTTATCTTTTGTGGTATCTTCGTTTTAGTAAACAATGTGTGCATAAGATTTGTAGATACCTTCAGATATTGTCACTGCTTTAAGATTCAGCATGACAATCGAAAGCAACCGAGCTCATGCCGAGAAATTCGTTGTGTAGTTCGTTGTCAAGTCGTCACATGGATCTAGGATACAAAATGAGCTCTGTTTAGCCGAGAAGCTGGTGACTTCAGTGTACTTTTTATTGCTAAGTAGTCTGATACATATGATCACTGACTGATCAAAAATATTATTCCGCTTCCTATTTTGGATTTTTCCAAGGTTTTGTGGGGGTTTTAAAGCCACCTCCTTTGCCTAACCCAATGAAGCAGTATTTCTTCCATAAGTTAATAGTGATTTCGTGGTCAGAAGTTCTGGATGCAACCTTTTGCCAAAAACCAGGTGAACGCTAGATCTTGTTTTAATGGTACTTGATACAACTGGTCTGGTATTTTTATTCCTTTCTCAGCAGCTGGGCCCGAAGGAATCTGTATTTTTTCATTTGATGTCGACTGTAAAAGTAGCGGATTTTTTAACTACATTAGTCTTGTTACTAGATGTCGCTCTTGTGGATGCAAACCTGCTCATTTCGTGGGTACTGTACGAACTATTAGCAGGATCCTTTAATGAGAATCAAACTCCAGGCTGAGATCAAAACGAAGATGGTTTGGATGGATTAATTTTGAGATACTTTTTCAGCTATTCCTACAGCGATTTAGAGCGTCCAAGCTTTGATGGACCTTTAAATCAAAAGCTGCAAGAATACTTCAAGCATTATATATGAGATAGATAGATATGCATATCTAAGCATGCATGGCTATATTTCACCAATTCGTTGTATACAGACAATATTATCGGACAAGAGCTTCCGCTAAAAGATAACAGTGCGTTATTGCTATCAATTCGTATCGAATTTAAGTAGATATATATGTGTGTTGATATTTGTACTTAGTCCTCGACAAATATTTTACATCTATATAGGACTGACAATATATCGAGCCATAGCGCATTCGATGGACCACATTCAATTAACTCACACTGGCGCTGCATTTTTTAATAAATTGATTTCATCCATCAATCAATCACTAAATGGGCTCTGGCTTGAAAGCAACATAGGCGCAGACAGTCAAATGCAAAAAACAAAAACAAAAAAAAAAACGTAGGAGTGGATAAATAAAGTACTACCATACAATACACAGGTGAATATTCAATCAATATGAACACAATTCCGTTAGGCAGTTGAGTGCTTCGCCAGCAAAACACACGCATACATACACACACACACACAGACAACAAACAAATAAGCATATGAATGAACTCGGCAGACAAGTGATGAAGCTACACGTTCCGTTCAATAATAAAAAATTTATCCTGAATGCAACTACACACACACCTACACAAATATACATATGCATATCTATTGAAATATGCAACATTTACATTACAATTGTGTACAGGCGCACACCAATACCAATGCAGCGTTGAAATTCATTGAAAATGAAAAGTAATGATTGACAATTGTTCGTTCAGTCGTGTGTTGACATTGAATGACCGCCGATAAGGTAGGCTCTGAAGGCTTAAAAGCTTAGAGCACATACAACAAAAGATTTGATAATTTTGTAAAATCAAACAAGAAAAAAAAGCTTTTAATTGAGTTTTCGAATTGCGAAGGATTCGCCGATGTGCATTGAAGCGCTTTTAGCGCTGAGTAAATGAAATAAATTGCAAATGTTATGCAATAACTAACAACAACAACGAAATGCATTCGGAAAGCCATTTCGAAAAGAGAGTTGGCACATTGTTGTGTACCGCTATTTCAAAAATGGTAAAAAAAAAATACATTTTTTAGTCTTTCAAATTACAATTTTGGAGTTGAGAAGTTTTTGGGTAGTCGTTTTTGGGTTAAAACACAAACATATACTTAATAAAAAAGGTGATTTTTAGGTAATATATATCTAAACTCATGGGCGTATTTGATATGAAAACGCTACCTAGGAGTATCTACAGGAGTGTTCGGCATTTCATAGCGCAATTGTGCTAGCTTACATCACACGCACACTTACGCTCCATCGTTTAGTCGTGTCACTAAGGCAAATGTGCCTCGCGCGGAATTATTTATGATGAAGAATACTTTTTGGAGTTACGAATTACATTTTCTGCTTCAGGTAATTTAAATGCAATAGAGTTAAGGCTTTTAGGGTTTAATATACTTGTTTTAATTGTGCAAAATATATAAGATCAATAAAGAAGTACAAAAATTCTTGCTTCACGAGAGAATGAAAAAAAAGAAATGAAAATTCTCAAAATGTAATGTTATGTAGTTCTCACTGGGTATCTTTACTTTCGTGCTCACTCACGCACTCGCAGTTCCTCTCATGTCTCATGTCGACCACTGATCTAGACACTGAGTTTGTTTTTCTTTCTGCGTATACCATGAGCTTAAAACTCATTTACGGCATAATAGTATGATCACTTCAAAAATGGGAGAGAGATAGAGACCATGCTTCGCTTCATAATAGCTGAGAAAATACGCATTCATTGTAATAGCATAAAGAGAATTAAAAAGAGAACTCCGTCCAAGATGACAGGAGACAAGTCTAGCTGATCGCGTTCAACTCACAAACCAAGCCGATGCTCACGTTCTCAAGTATATATTGTGTAAATTGTGCTCATATTCAATGTATTCTTCAGATTAAGTTCGAGTAGAACAGTTCTTCTTACTAGACCTTACTAGACTAGACTAGACGGAAGTTTTCGAGCCCAAAAATTATCTATATAAAGACGTCAGAGGCAATCTAAAGTACAATCTGCCATTTATAGCGCTCAATATTAACTGTATCTCAGTTTTCTGAGCACTTATATTCGATACCGTTTCATATTTGTTGGCCCGACAGATGTCGCTGTTGTTGGAATATTTCTTTGAAGCGATTAATTTTGTTTTATTTGAGTTAAAAAAATTTGTAATGCAAATTAAACAGTGATGCGAACTAAATTTAATTAAAATTATTATTCCAAATTTTAATTATTATCTTATTTGTTTTGTAATATGAGCTCATTTCGGTGAAATAAATGTCATAAATGCATTATATTAACGCAAGGCAGTAAATTAAAAACGTGATTAAAAACATAGTTCAGTCAAATATGAAATTTATCCCCCGAAGCGCATGAAATATGAATTAAAATTATTATCACAGATATGAAAAAGGAAATAAATACATTTGCTTCGCCAACCACAGCTCACGTTGTGTTATTGCACTATATTAAATTATTGCATACCGTTATGTAATTGAGTATATTTGCTAATAAGGCACATTTGATATATGAAGTATGTAAGTATGTGTATTCGAATGTTAAGAATAGAAATACACATTAATTAATGAGTGGCCAAAAGCAAGCAAAAAATTTGCCGAGAATCGAAATTGAAGCATAAATCATTTTTATTGCCACACAGTGTTGCAAACAAAGCAACAACTCAGCAAACCGTGAGTGCAAAAAAAAAGTTTGATTTAATTACCAAATATGTTTGCAGGCGTATTTGCAGGTCATAGCACAAACGAATGTGCGTGACAAAATTAAATGTGTGTATAAATCTACTAAAAACTATGTCAATTAACTATCGAAAATTTCTTGCAACTCTGCGCACAACACAACCAACACAAGCATAAATGTTAATAAAATGTAATTAAGTTATAGTTTCATAGCGATTTTGATTAAATTATGATTTTAATTTAATTAAATTTTTTGTTTATTTATCAGACAAATTATATTACGGTGATAATAGAAGTATTAAATGTATTAAAAAAAAAACACATGAGAAAATAATGATAGATAAATTCTGAATAATGTGCTATTCTGGGAATTTTGTCTTCTTCTGATGATTCTGAATTCTGATTTTTGTTAAACACTGTTCATGAATATTTAATGCACGTTTAATTCCGTTGGAATGCAAAGATCTCATAGTGCGCTGGCATATCTGACTCTTCACGAGGTGAACCTGTTTCCTTCAAACAGGCTGGTGCTGAGGTGTTCGGTCGAAGAGACCTAAGCCTATATCGGCGTCTCATTTTAGACCCCGACTTCTCCTTTGTGGTCAGATTAGCCACAGAATGCTTGTAAATATTTGAATGACACAGAACTATCCGTCACTTGCTTCCATGCTTTCTTGGAGAGCCTGTGTAATGTTGAGCTAGCTGTGACCGTTACTCTCGGGACCAACCCGCGCCAATCACTCACTGAACAATCAGTGGATATACACGAGCGATAATGAAATTCATAGTAAGCACAAAGAATTAGCTATATCCACCTTGACAGTCGTATAGGAGAATCCGGCAATAAGGCACTATCTACAACAATAACCAGAATGTATTCATACATAATTTGTATGCCGTTGCCGTACCTATTATTAGGCAGTTTAGAGGAGAAAATGAAAATATTAATTGAATTTATTAATTACTTTTAAAAACCAATGAAAGCATACTGAGCTCTCTCTCATTGAGCTGATGAAATAAGAAAGACTGAGTACATAGTGCTGCCACAGCCACAATAATGAAGCGAATTATGTAAACCCGATTGAACTTTCAGAAGTTCAAATACCACTATACTCTGTATTTTCTGAGTTAATTCGGTTGGCAAATCGTTTTTTATTTGTCAGACTTTGGCCTTACGTATGCTCGCAATATGCTGATCGCTTGTATTATTTCATATTGCTGTTGTCCTTCGCTGCACTATGTACTTATCCTCAGGGAACACCGAGAACTCGCCTGCTAGTTAGTGTAACAAAATCGAGCTCTATTTGCATCTATTTGCCATTAATTAAAATTCATTCGTATTCCCTTTGATTGCAACGCTGATTACATAAAATGCCAAAGTGAATCACTCGAAGCTCCAAGCGCAGAGATACTAAGCTGCTCAAGTTGCGAATTAAATTGCATAGTGGGTGGTACAAATGCAAAAAATATTAAAAAAATTAAATTAAATAAAATAAAACATTTTGGGAGGACTTTCGAAGACTAAGCTTTGCAATAAATATATAGAAGATGTAAATATATATTGTCTACGTTAAGACAAAAACTATATATGAAAAATAGGTATTGAAATCAAAAAACTTTCACTTGAACCACCCTGTACGTTGTTATGCAAGACTACTCGTTGGAAAAAGGACAATGCTAAGGGATACAGCGGAAATAGCAACAGTTAAATAATCACATATAATCGTACTTACTTAGCTACATATGTATGTGTTCTGTATTGTATATATAATTTGAATATATATGTGTGCATACATATATCTCCATATATGCCGTTAGTTGAATTGTCCATTCAACTTGATTGGCTGCTGATATATTGCATAATGGCTTGCAAAAGCAAAATAAACTCATTTGACATGTATTCACTTTGCTGTCAAAACGAATTCGATCACAGAGAATAAACGATACGCGATTAAGCCAGGCAAATGTTCAAAGCACATACTTATATAATATTCGTACAGAGGTCAGTGAATAGAGGCACGCCAAAAATGGTTGCGATGAAATTTTTTAATTTTTAGAGCGACTGAGAAATTTTTAACGGAACTGAAGATAATTTTTTTTTGTTATTGGTAAAGCGAAGTTTAGTGAAAATTCTCTATGACTCAATATTGGAAAACTTTGAGAGACTAAGTTATACAGGGTTGTTAATTAAAGTAAAGAAAATACCTTTCTGAAAAACACACAGTGAAATCCACCACAAGAAACAATATTTTTTGTAACCCTTTTCTGCCGCATTTTCTGAGCAGAACTCAAACAAAAGGTCCCAAGTGAGGTGTATTGTACTGTTTACTCTTCTACATCACTCGTGTAAATCTCATGTATGACATTCTGTCCTGAAAAACCAGTGAGAATAGCAAAATATACCTAAATCGGAAAGAGATATTTCGATCAAAATTGCTATCAGCATGATCGTTTCATAAGTCAAACTCTAATATAATTGCTCAAAGAATATCGGTTTGATAATATCATATGCCAGTTTCGGTATAGTAATCGAGGAAATAGGGGATAGAGGGAGGACACGAGGACATACACTAGACACTTTTCGGACATATATAAGACAAAAGAATTCTTAATTTTTGACTCGAAGTTCTATTCTCGACATCTCAGAGAACACTGGGGATTTCGCTTCGCATATTTGCTTTTAAGGAAGTAAAACTATCTTTAATTTCTATCTTTAATTCAAATATTTGCTGAAAAATTATACCTCCTAAGGTCTAACAATCATCAACATCATCAAGTATTTGAACGACACCTGATCTCAGCCACATCGCAGATAACGGTTTACTTCTTTGTGGAGTAATTGTCTCATGCAGATATTCGGTATGTACATCTCCATTGAGCAATATAACAGTACACTGAGCACTTATCGAAAGAGGCAACATGACACTACATAATCAAATAAAAAGAGACGATGTTCGGAAGAGATCGAGACATTTTTTTAGTTCTTCTCGTTCTTTTTACAGTAGAAGACCTTGGCAAAAGAACTTGGTGAAAGAACTTGGCAAAATAAAACAAACATGTGTTTTGAAAACCCTAAGTTATACAGATCTCATAATTAATCGAAAATTGGCATAATTTTCCCCAGGGTAGGGGCCCTGAGCCTCCATATTACTAAATTTAGCCGGCTCTACTTTAACGAGTACTTTAGCGGTATCATTTTCAAGTAGTCACGTGAGGAGAGTTTCCATAGAAAGCATACTTTCTGATAAATTTAGCACTTGAGCGGATTGATAAGAATACATATTTTGATTTGAGGGCTCTTCAAGAACCGACAAATGATATATTAAATATTCACTAGTGCTTGCAATTAATTTTTCATAAGCTTATTAATAATATCTAGGCACTTGTCAGCAAATTAACTGTTGGTCAAAGGCCTCAAGGGGTTTCATGAAAATTCATGAAATTATCATTAGGACAGCAATTCAGCTGATTCGTAAGGCAGCAGTGATGACAATAGGTAATTAGAAGGGGTTTCTGCGACTAAAGAGCACGGGGTTTCATCTCGAATGCTTCATTCATATATGCATATATAATATGTTTTAATACTTACAGACGTATATAATCAGGGATGTATTTATAATTAATTAGCCATGTGACATTGTGACGCTAGCGCTTACCTGGAAAGAGAAAAGCGAAAACGGAGAATGAATAGAGTATGGTTGGCATATTTATATAATTTTATTTAAGTAAAGTACGATTGATTGTTGTTGTTGCTTTTACAAGACGCTTGCGCTTGGCAAAGACTAATCAAATAACATTACAAATACAACAAATGTCAAATGAATATGAATGAACAAAATATATACATAAATCATAATCTATGTCAATAAAACGTCAATTAGGCTACAAAAACATGCATATAAATACATATAGCTATATAGTTATACACTAACATATAGAGCAAAATGTAGTAGAGCGCCCGCACATTGACGACGTTGCAAGCAACAAATGTGTAAAAGTAGAAGTCTGTCTAAATGGAAACTATGTATGTCTTCTGATGAAGATATGTACTAAAGTATGTATATTTAACGTCCAATGACGCTTGCTGGCATCAAAAGTCATAGGATTGGCAGATCGACTGAGCGACAGACAGATAGACAGCAAAAAATAAGATAATAAATAAATACGATGGCAATAGACAGAATGAGCATTAGAAAAATTTACAATGGCATATATAATATGCTTGTGGCAACGACCCAGTAGGAAAATTTTAAAGATAATTGCGCAAAATGCATAAAATGCACAATATTCATGTTGAGCTGCAGAAAAGTTTGCCTTTTTCAATTGCAAACATATCATATCCTTTATAAAAGTTTCAAAGCAAAACTATCGACAAGTTTTGCTTTTAATATTTAAAATATGCACATTTGTGTAAAAATAACAAAAAATATATTTAAATATAATAACAGTAAGTGCATTATATGTATTTTTTTACTAAACGCATGCAACATTTCTTTTCCAACTAGTAACCGACTAGGCGCTTTAGGCTCAGTTGGAAAGTAATGTGTGTAGATATTTAACTCTAGTAATAACACGTTAAATAAATTAGTTGAACCAACTGTAATAAACCAATTCTCAACCAGAACGCGTTGAGATTAGTTAAAATACCAGCTCTTTTTGGGTTGTTGTAAAGAAAATGAAAACATTTTAGAATGCGTATTTGACCGACTTTGTAATAATTTCCTACTTTAAAGCTTACAAAAAGGATCGTCAATAAAGGACCTCATTACTTTTACACTAAGCTTCATGAAATAAGTTCTCAGCTAGTTCCTTCAGGTTGAAATAGAGGAGAGTTGATTACTACTGGCTCTTAGCAACAAAAGCGTGCTCTTAAATGGAGTACTTGGCTGCTCGAACCGTGATAACTATAGAGTGTTTTCATTAGCATCAATTTCCTATTTTAGTAAAATGCAACCCTGAAGAATCGTATTTGAAATCTCACGAAGAAAATTTACTACTTTTATACGTTTCCTGTTCATCAAATGACATTTGGTTTGACGATTTTGAATGGAGAACGAGTTAATATATTAAATTATTTATGAATATTCTAAATAAATTTTTGGTTTTCAGAATTTTTTAAATTACTCTTTATAACTTTATACTCCTCAACTAGTTAGTTTAGGGTGAGTTGATGCAAAGTAGCAAATACTTCATTATTGCATGTACAAATTTACGATTTGTTTAAGGTCTGTTTAATATTTTGGTCTTACAGGTTGTTTAGTGAGATCTAAAAGCCACATGCATAGCTTCACACACATACATACAATCTTCCTACATAAATACACTTGATTTAGTTATGCATTAGCTGCCAGCTAAAAGAAGCTTATTGACAAGTAGCAAATATTTACATACATACATTTGCAGGCTTACATGCATGTAAATATGCAAGTATGTATGTTTATTTGGGCATAGAATTAACATATTTCAGCAAATAGCTATGTGTTTGTGCAAGATAAATTATATATACGTTTACGCAAGCGATAAGACATTCAGCGCGAAACTAAACTAAAGATTACTCACGGATACATACATATGTAAGTGTGCGTGCGCGTGTGTGTGTGTGTGTGTGATATGTGAATCGAATAACCGTAGAAGGAGAATGCTTGAATTGTGGAATTATAAAAATAAAAGAGACGAAAAAATACAAAAGTGATGAATGAATTAATGGAAAATGATGTAACCACGATTGTGTGAATGTAAGTATGTATGTTTATGCGCGAATTTGAGTTAGAACTTCATTTAATAAAAGGAATAAAATTTACTGAACATATATACACAACATATATATATATATATATATATATTATTTAATATATTATTTCTTATTATATTATTATTAATATATAACATATATAGTATGACATACAGTGATAGTTGAGTTATTGTGTTGTTGCTTTACATGTATTTTTAGTTTAGCGCTTAGTTTCGCTGAGGTCCAAATACCGAAGTCGGCAAACGTAGAAGAGTTCCAAAAGAGTTTGTTACAGAAGAAAGCATAAAAAAAAATCGATATTTGTGATAGCTGACACCCTAAAGAGACCACAGAAACGTGTTGGATATATCTCTTGAAAATTTGGGTATGCAATCAACCAACTCACAGGGTCACAAAAAAATTTCATTAAATGGGCATCAAAATGATTCCGTATGCATTGTATTCTGCGGACCTGATCAGCTACTTTTTTTGTCCTCAGTCCCCAAAAGAATGGTAGCTGGAAAGAAATCGCCGAGATTGAAGCCTATGTTGAAGTCAAAGATCAAGCGTAATACAAAAAAGGCTGTCAAGAAATTATAAGTAGGTGTGTTGTCCTCGGTAGCAACCACTTTGAACAATAAAATCGAAATTTGTCAAAAAAGTGGTAAGTTTAGGTTAAATAAGTTGCGGGTGATGCTCAATCAGGAATTGCAAGCAGACAGAATCGAACTTTCCATTCGCGTCGGCGCAATTTTTGATACCAAAGCAAATTGTACATCGAAGAAAAGTCTAAAGCAACCTTGGTTTTACAAAATCTAGATAGTCAAGAGAGAAGCGTTGACACAATCGGGCTATTCGCTTTTAGCACATTGGTACCAATCGAACAGTTTCCGTCAAAACACCAATAACTCAAAAGACAGATGTATCTGAATGAGTGGCAAAAGCTCTTTAGAACACTTATGATGGATTAAAAGATTCACTACCCTATACTATAAAAAGAGGCTGCTACACTTTATGAGAACTTTCATTGTGACAGAAGTATACTCGAAGTATTGTAATTTATTTCAGAAGGTTGAGCTCTATTGGAAACAAAACTTTAGTTGGGATTTGCACACACACAACCGTTAGTAACTCCGATAAAAAAGATATCGTCCATGAGATCATTGTTTTTTTCTTCAGCAAATAATTTAATAAAAGCTTAAAGCAAATAGTTACATTATTTTGTTATGGAATTTGCAGAAACTATAACCATCCTCAATGTCGAAAAGAGCCAGAGCGCCATTTATTATGGTGCCAACAATGCGATCAAATTTGCATAGAAATAAAAGTTAAGTTGATTTACGCACGCAAGTTGCGGAAATTCAAGCGAAATTCGAATTTCCCGGAGCAGAAATATACAGTTACATACAATATATATGCACATATATGCAGTTTCGAGCATTGCATATGCGACTGCGGGGCATGCGTGAGCGCATACAAACACATGAAAGCTTAAATCAGAAACGATGATAAACATAAAATATCAGTAAAAGTGCAAATGTAAGCAGAGACAGACACAGAAAAGGACATAACCAACACATACGCACACACGGAGTCAGAACGAGCGCAGTAAAATTTGAATGAAAATCAGGTCAAACACACTGAAACCACACACACATACACACACACACACACAGAGAGAGAGAAGGAAGCCCGCTTGGGGAAGCCATTTCAGCATGCACACACATATACACACATATACACCCATACAACTGCAGCTTTAGATTGAGAACGATTTCACCGCAAACGTTTCCATTTAATTTCAATTTTTTTTTTTCTAATTTTGGTCTCAATTTGAGCTTTGACGCTGTGCGCATTGCTGATAATGCAAATCTGTGATATCACAGCGAAGCAAAAGCAAAATGAAATCCACACCAATAAACGAGCTCCAAAGCGCTGTGTCAAGCGAATGCACATAAAAGCAGGCGAATAAGACATACATACATACATACTCTTAAGAACTTATATACCAGCTATTACTCTGTGGGTCGAAGCTACGAGTCTCGGCCGAGGTTAAATCTTAAATTGCAGAAAATGTTTTCAAGAGAGAACGTCCTTCGGCGGAAGCTGTTGAACTTGCAAGCTATAACGGGTTTAAAACGTCTCTAGAAGACATTGGAATGAGATAACTTCTATAAATGATAAAAAAAATCTTAATATTTCGATATCTTCACTAGAATCCTTGAAACCATATTGAACGAAGATGAGTAACTGAGATTGTGAACACTCGGGAAAATTTAGCCAATCTAACCGCTTTAAACGTCTTACAGTCGCTCGAACTCAGGACATGCAGTCAACTCGTGGAACTCTGCAAGTTTGAGGTTCACCAAGGGCAATAGGACAGCAAAATACCAAAAATTTTGTGGTGAACGTGTACCGCGTTACAGCAATAAATTTTGGGAACTCGTACGGCGAAATGACTGATTAATGAATGATGAAATTGCAAGCATTATAATACGAATAGTTTATTCTTTCAGCATAGTTTCCAATTTTAGTCACTTCTGATTATTCCCTGCTTTCTAATTTGAGGAAGTGACCCAGTGGCAAAGGACTGCAGCCGAATGAAAATAGCATAACTCAATTGAGATCCAGTTTCGCGAAGCTGGAACAGTCATCAGTCGTTTATCCATTAAAAAATTCTATTGAACTAAACACATTGCTGTCTAAAACCTGGAGTTTTTCCGAAACGTTGTCGTCTTTGATTTTCCATTGGTGGTAAAAAGAGAAATTAGCGGTTACACATTCCATAGAGCTATGTGATAAATTATTAAATCATCTTCCAAGTATACAATGAAAACAGTGCCACTTATTAGTCCAATAAAATATTCTGTTGTATTATGTTAATGCCTCACAAAGACCGAATTGTAAAATCCACCACCTGGTGGATTACGCGTTAAGTCTTCGAACGTTAGCCGAAATTACAAACGAGGACTACCCATTTATCGAATAAAATTCGGCAAACATAAGTGAAAAAGGTGAGAGCTCTTCCGAAACTTACTAATCTAAAATACGTACTACAAATGATCTTCCAGAGGCTTTGAAGTCAAAAAAGTAGTAGATAAGAAATTGTAGTAATTCTGAAACTTTGGAAAGCTCCGACAAAAAGGAGCATTCCCAAAGGCTCAGAAATAATATACTATGATATGAACTTCGGTGCCATCTATAATAA
Organism: Bactrocera minax; assembly: GCA_021498325.1. Classification (NCBI taxonomy): domain Eukaryota; kingdom Metazoa; phylum Arthropoda; class Insecta; order Diptera; family Tephritidae; genus Bactrocera; species Bactrocera minax. The sequence continues at coordinate 4,132,618 of JAKEEE010000011.1, read as the reverse complement.
TATTAGTCGAAGTAAAACTGTGGTACAGCGACGGAAGCCAGGTCAAACAAACTGCTGATGATCTTTTGATGCAAACTTATCTCAACTTTCCATCATTGGATCACCATTGGATAATACGAAAGACGGCAATTTTCTCCAATATCAACACTGATGCAATTGACAATCTGTGTATAAAGTTCCACGAAAAAAAATCAAATGACAAACTGGGGGGCGTGGCTGTAATTCTGTGCATTTGCCATGGAAGTTTTTAGCTCAAAGAGATTATTCGATTCGAGTATTGCAACTGTAATCGAATATAATTTGTTTGCATGTAATGAACAAAACATGGGCACTGGACCAGTGTTGCAATGTGACAGTGTTGGTGCGTGTTTGAGTGGGTGGTCCGTGCAATTTCGCAAATTGGTTGCTATTCGAATTAAGGACGATTGTGTAAAATATGACAAATGAGAGCAATACCGTGCCTGCGAGGCACATTTATCTCTAGTATATACCCACAAGTCTATACATACATATGTATTCATGGTTTACAGTTAGCTTGGTATCAACGGCCGGGCGTGCCGCAAATGGCGCTTGCGTTGATTGGAATATTTTATCATTTCATTTATATTTGTTTTTGTTTGCAATTTTGTTGTAATCTATTTGCATTCTTGTACTTGTTAGTGGTTTCCGATTGCAGCAAAAAGATTACATAACAAATTGATTACCACACAATACCAAGCAATTGGCAAGCAACTAAGTTGACAACCACAAATGGAAATTTATTCACCAACTATTTGGATGTACGTATGAGTGTGCTTGTGTACACTAACCTTTGATTACGATGCAACAGGGAAATTCGGCAATTTAGTTGGAATATTTGCAAAATTGATTAAAACAAAAACTGAAAACTAAAACGAAAATAAGTTTCTTTTTCTCTCCTAAAGTGCGAGTTCTGTCGCAAGTATAGTATCGAATTATTAAAGCACAATAGGGATCATGGGACAGGCAAAGCGAAGATTATATTTTATATACATGAAGTCCAAAAATAATGGCCTTTCCACAAATAATGATGTTAATGATGCTTCACATCAGAAAGGATAAATAAACTAATATTTGCAGTTTCTCAAACAAAGGTTTTAATAATGCTATAAATCGGCAATCATCTATTAGGAGAGCCATAACCGCAATTTTGACCACTAGAAGTTTAAAATTGTATTCGAGTAAATAGAAGTAAAATATGGGAATTATCATCAGAAGCTAGAGCAGGGAACTCAAAAAAAGAAATACAAAAAGCCAGTTGCCTTGTAAGTTGTCAGTTTTTTTATGGCAGTATAGGAAATAGAGCTACAAAAATATCGATGACTCTATCGATAGTATTGATAGTTTACAATGTAACAACATTATCGATAGTTTAAAGAATAATCGGATAGTGATACACCTATTTATGTAGAAAGTTCAATTCAAAGAATTTGGCGCTGGCAATTGGTGCATGTAAGAAATTTAGAAGAATATATTATATAATTATCCCTAATATTAATTTGACTAATTTTTATAACTTTATTACCATATTGATGTACTTATGATTTAGACTGTTTGATCTAAAAATCTTACTATTTTTAATTCTTAAATATAAATTTTTTTTTACCTTCACAAATTGTGTCGTTTTGTATTGTTTAAAATGTTGATTTGATTTGAAATGAAACATAGCGTAAGTTAAATTACAGTTTTTGAGGATACCAACCGTCGATAGTCTTTTGGCACGAAAGCATAGTAAAAATATTTTCCTCTAAACTATCGAAACTGTTGAATTGTGTGACTATTGATAGTTCTGCAGCTCTAGTAAGAGAACGAAATTTAATGGATGGCTTAGTCCTGGTTAGGGCAAAATTAATTTAATCTTAACTCAAAGATTCACAGCTCTTCCGTAATCTCGTAGGCTATCGCCATTAATATTAATAATAATATAAACCGGGTAAGAATTGTATATTATAAGGCCGGCGAATGAAATTAAACCGGTAGATGAAATAATTATGTTTGAAATATCTAAGTCATTTTATATTTCAAGAAGGTAGATGCGTTTATTATCCATACACTACGAATTCACTTCTCTAATTATATCACATTTTGACACAACAATAGCATTTAAGAGATAGTACTCGTAGCTTATTGGTATACCTTATTTTGGAATCTCAATGTATTGCCGATATATAACATAAATATTACAATAGGAATAATATTCAGTAATATAAATAACATTAAGAAATTGTTAGTAGGTGATTTTGCATTGTGAATTCAAGTATTTCCTCTATTACCCTTCGTGCAGTCCTTAGGTTATAGTTTTTAAGAATATTTATTATGCTTCCTTTGTAATTCCTTTTCAGAATGGTGAATAAGCGCGTCAATAAAATGTCAATAAGCGCCTTAAATGATTTCAAGGAATTTAGGCCATTTAGGACAAAAAAAAATATCAGAGTTTTGCGACGAAATATACAGGTCTAAGGTTTCATTTGGAAAATCGTTTCTGTAATTTTTGTTTGTTCAACTAAAGATGACATTTTTTAAAATACAATTTTTCCGAATTTCATCGGGTTGAAGCTCTTTTTAAATAAATAAAAAAAGGAAGTATAATCCCAATGGTAGACTTTAGGATCATAACATTGCTATGGCTGCTTTAAGATTATGAATGCCGAACCAAGACACCACATGCCTTAATAGTTGCTAATTGGCATCCTCCAACAAAAAACACTCTATAACGGAACCTACCTGTACTTGTGTTACGAAAGTTCGCAGACATGCTGAAACCAACAACAACAACAAATATTTTGATTGACATTCGTGCTTAGAATTGAGACCTTTTACTTATTTTTTCAGTTGCTGCTCCAATGTTTCTGCTTCAACGTTTCTGCTACACAATCATGAAAATTATGATAAAGTCATCACGGGTGTGCATAATTAGCAACACAAATATAAACGGGATGCGAACACAAAGCAAATACGAAAAACAGGTGTGAGAGAGGGTTGTTCGTGAGAAAGCAAACAACGTTATGATTGATGTCGTTGGAGCTGACGTGAGATTATCACCGGCGCTGCGGCATGGCGCGGCATGGCGCGGCGAGCAAGACGTTCGTTGAATGTGAACGCTAAAAGAGACAGAGAGGGCGAGCGCGAGAATGAGGTGGGTGGGGAAAGAGCAAAAAAAAAAAAAGTTTATGCTAGTGGTTGTTATCGGCCAATTACCGACCGGCCGACTAGCTGGTGTATAAATTTGCTGCTAATTCAGACAGCTAAGAATGGGAGAACGGCGCCAAGTGGGTGAGTGAAGAGTGGGAGCGACATGTGATTTTTTGCGCACACGCTCACACGGACATGCGTGTGAATGCGGGCTTGTCTGCCGCATATTTTACCGCATTATTATAGCTTATTTTTTAGCCGCAAGATAACTTGGCTTTGTGAACTTGCTACTGACAGCCTAACTAACTACACTTATCAGGGGATGGGGTGCGCCCTAGTGCCACCTAGTGGCGGCACAGTTGGCGAAGACTGTTGCATGCGCTCCAAAAACACCAGCACTTAACGGCTTTTTTGTGATACTTTGCTTGTGTTTTTGAACTTCTCTGTTTTTGTTTTTGCTTTTTTCTTTTGCGTCATTTGGAGAATATTTGCACGCGACTTTGCATGTGGCGCTGCCGTTGTTGCTCACACTTATCGCCAAGTCGCTCAAAATGCTAACTAATTTTATCTTAGTGGGTGTGTGTATATTCAGATCTTTATATCAGAGCTTGAATCGTTTTGTAAAACTAACGGTCGTAATGAACAGTGACGTCCGAATTAACAGGGAGAATGCAAATACAACATTCTATAGAAAAGTAGTAACTCCAGGGGTTACTAGAAACCAAAGGGGAATAGACTTACCAAACGAGCTTCTAGGCAAGCGAAAACGAAAAAGACCAAAATGAAAAGCAAAGTAAAAGTGTTTTAAATCGAATTTTTAAAATGTGACTTTAACACAACCTTCTTAACAAGCATACTAGAGCCCCATACCAATACTACTGAAAAAAAAAAAATCATACCACCTACTCAAATTGTAAAGAACGGCGCCTACAAATGTTCGGTTCCGCGTAAACTTATCTCTTCCTTTCCTACTTTTTCATGTTTGCGTGCAAATCCTTGCGGGAATGTTGGCGATGAAAATTTTATGCGCGCCAAGTGGTTCAAGGAAAAAATGTTCATCTGCAGAAGAACTTGTGAAGTCGGCAATTATACGCGTTTTAATTTAGCGGTCATTTAATGGATGTGCACGCGATGTCCCAAGGGTGTACTAACACAAATCTACAGATATTTGTATATGAGTAAACATATAAAATTAAGTTGGTTAGCTATAATCTACTGACCGAGCTTCCGCTTACGTAGAAACAACGAAACTACCGAAGCGAGCGTCGAAGTCGCCACAAGATTTTCCAAGGCTCTGGTAGAGCATACTTCAAGATCCTCTGCTTCTATACAGTTTTATCTTCTAGCTTTCCAGAAGAGTATAAGAGCAGACAAAATTTAATCGTATTTTGTACAACGACCAATGGAATATGATGTGGTATTTGAGTAATATTTTCTCCTCAAGTAAAGTATTTAAAAAGCGCCCGTTGGACTCGTAAATAGTTTTGAACTGCAGACGATCTCATCCATCTCACTGAAACATTTCCGGGATTCCAGGCCATTGTAACAAAAATGAACGAAAGCGTCCCAGCACACTCGGCGCCGGAAATATATATAGTACATCCGCAAGAGAACGGCGGGAACCAAAAAATTTTGGGAAACTGTAAGGAAGGTCTCTCTAAATGATTGCAGTCACCGACGGATGAAGGTAACTACTTCTATGTTATTGATTGATTTTCTAAATATGTATTACGACATTTTGAAAGCTAGGAATTTTAATTTGGAATGACTTTGATACGAAAATTCTTTTCATCTAGCTAAACTAATACGCTACACAATCACCCTAGGAATTTCGAATCGGATCACTTCGGATAATCACTGAATTGAACTTGTATGAGCATAAATTCAGTTCTCTATTTGGGGTTTGCACAATTGGCGGTGTCACATTCATTTTGCCATTGTAGCTAGCGGTACATTACAATATTTTATGCAGCTCACCACATTCAGCACATTACCGAGCACTTTAGATCCATATGTCCAATATAACTCCTGCTTATGTGTGGCGAGCTATTTCCGAAACCTTCTATTGCAGTTTCAATTTATTCCCACTTCCGAAATTAGAGGCAACAATTGATGTGCCTTCATCTGACAGTCCGCATCATACATTTTGTTGTCCAACTGTCTGTCAGTTTCGTTGTCAGTTTGTCCAGCGTCAGCTCAACGGAGTAGCAGTGTTAAAATCTCAATGGAGCACTGTGAGCACAATAGGTATACAAACTACATACAAACATACAAATATCCAAAGTTGGTTCCAAGTTCTGAGTGCTGTTGCAGCGGTTGTTTGCAAGGACGGCCATATTCACAGAGCAACATGCATCTGTATAGGCATAAGTATGGTTCTCTGTAACTCCCACTTAATGAGTGTGAAGAGCTACAATGCGGTAACCATGTTCTGCTAAGTACATATATATGTATATAAAAGTAAGTTTGTATGTAATCAAGCCCCAACATATACCTGCAACAAACTCCTCACTAATTTTATGACTTCATCTTGCTTTTAACAGTCGAAGTGCATGAACTTTGCTATATTTTATATAGTGCTACTTCTTCTTCTTCTTCTTATTCTTAATATGATTATCCCATTTTCTTTCTCCACGAAAACGCACACAAATTGAACTGCTCTTGCAATTTTGCAGTGTCTTCCTTTTGGCTCAGCCAACCAGTTGCAGCCGTTCATTTATAAGGTTAAACAAAATGGCGAAGTTAATAATTCAAAATGTAATCTGTACCAAAGTCAGTCGGGTTGCAGCGGTAGGTGCTGGGGTTATGCAACAGTAGCTCTGATAGATGGTAATACTGGGGTTAAACGTCAATTAGTACTTAATAAATAAACTTGCAGCGGGAGTCAAAGCAGGCTATTTAGGTAACTATGTGCATTATGTGAGTAATTATGAATGATTACATAGTAATGTTTAAGAATAATACAACGAAAAATCACAAAATTCAGTTTTGTAGCGGAAATATGTGAAATAAATAGTAATGGCAGGAAAAACGAAGTCAGAAAATAAATCATATGGTGAGGAGTCTAATTAGTGATAGCATAAAGGATATGAGTACCCAGTATCAGAGGAAGTAAGTAGTATTAGTAGAATACTCAAGTATGAGAGGTTGTTTCTTCAGTTTTATTCAATTTTCGTGGCAAAATACCATCAATTAAAGATTCTGTACTTTTTATTACTTTTTATGTACGATATACATAATTATTGAAAAATTATAGCGGAAAAATACCTGAACAGCTGCAGTAACAACAAAGCTATCCTAAGGGTACCGAAGAACATTTTTACTACTTCTGGCAGCTTCGTTAAATCAAGAATGTGCTATGAGAATAACTGAAATCGATATTTGACTTTTTGCTAGAAAGGCTACGGAAGAGGAGTGCGGAATCAAAGTTGCATTTTTCCAAGGTATACCCATCTTCGTGGAGTTTAGAGTATATAAGAGTTACGTATAGGTACTCAATTATTAAACAAAACATTCAACAAAACGATCTGGCAATTAGATAATGTCGGGTGAACCTGAATAGATTCGACTATAAATCGTGGTATCATTGGTTTAGACCCAAGAAAAATTTAACTTCAGAAAGCCACCTAATTTAGACAATTAGTAAATGATCTATACCTGATACTTGCATACTACTATACTTTCATCTATACCTGATACTTCAGGTCCTACGTGAAACACCCACTACCATTATTATCACGAAACGCTGCCAGTAGTTAAATTATCAATTGACCCCTTTTAGGTATGGTAGGCCATTGTGAAATATTAGAACGGTTTCATTATTTAATAATTATTCGAAAAACTCAACACGGAATATCGAGTTGAGGTAGAAAGCCAAGGAAATAACAAAGGGCGAATTGCTGAGAAATTGAGCTCAGAAGAGAATGCCTTCTCTTTTTGTGGCATTAGCTAAGCTGCATACCACATTAAGCAATTAAATGAATGAGTACAAGTGCTATGTCAGCCTAAATACACTTAAGCGCATTAAAAATTTTAGTTGAAAATTTTGTTCGCGTAAACAAATTCCAAAGTTATCAGAAAATGGTTTAATCCCATTTTAATTGAATTCTTCAGCATGTTTTTCTGGCTTTTAATAATGCCATAAAGAACTTCCACTGGAGATATCTATGAAGGCGACTTTAAGTAGCGGAAAATTAGAAGATAAAATGGTAGGTGTGATTACTAGGAGACTTCACTAGATGCATGGAAGGTTCAGTTTTAAAATTTAGTAAGTTTAGCTTTATATTAGATATTTTGTAAAAATTTTAATGCAAAGGAAAGTCTCTCCCTACTTAAAGCAAAAAATATGAAATAAATAAAACATTGAACTTTAAAATTGCAATCAATAGTCAGTCATGGGGCAACAATTTCTAGGTACGCAAGATTATTTCGTAATTGAAATCAAGTGCGACTAGGGGAATGAAATTGAACCGAAGTTTTACATTTTCTTTTTATACGTGAAATAAATATAATAAAAATGCGGTTCCACTGGGCGCTCCAAGCATCGTATGGCGTTCGCGTATCCCCTTCCTCTGTGCTGAATTTGCATTGTTTTAATATTCAGTTTCGCGCCACAAAGTTTTGCTCGAGGCGTTAATGAAAATCCAAAAGAAAGTTGTGAATGAAAATATTCGTAACTTTGGTAAGGCTCGCCGAAGGCGGCGGCCATAATTGTGCAGTGATAAAATGTCCCGTCGTCAGAATATGCACGACGGCGAGGCCATGTCTCGCAATATGTGAGGAAATGATTTTTTAAAGTTTTTTGGGAAAAAAAAACAATAAACAGGCATAAAAATTAAAGAAAATAAAGGGCAGCTGGTATATTCGGAAATCGGAATCTGACTGGAAAAATCTTTCGTGACATGACAATAAATCAATTTAATGATTGGACTACTCGCGGTGAGAAAAAAAGGCTAAATTTATGAAGAAGGGATAAGAATATATAGAAAGCTGTCGGTGCTAGAAAATGACAAAAAATATACATACATAAAGTACTACATATATGCTACTACATATAAGAGGCAAATGAATAACTGCCTCAACAGATCCTGAAAAGTGGAGAAACGAACAAGCAACTGGCATAAATTGCATAGAGTAGCATAATTAAATAAGGATGGAACAGCAGCGGTTTTGCCAAATTATTGATTGCACTGAATTGGATTAGATGGTAATAACAGAGAACGAGATCAATCATAGTAAGCAGAGAAGTAGCGAATCGAACACGTCTATAGAAATAAAAGAGTAAAAACATCATTTATCGGCATTTCAAAAGCATAGATTTTGCGTGAAGTAAGAATTCATTACAAATTTATTTATTGACCATTTTTACTCAACTATGGGTAAAGAAGCAAATTCAAAAATGTTACAGTTGGGCTGCTTGTAGACGTATGGAATTGTAATTGGTGACATTATGTTAAAGGAAACGAAATCCAAAGCGACAATGTTTTTACTAATGAACCGAATGAGTAGAAACTCGATTTAATTATTCAACTAGGTAACGACCATTAATTACCCGAACTTTGCCGGTATTATCTTTAACAATCTGCAGTACTTAACTCCACACAGGACCCCGATTATAGCCAACATTCAGGACAGGAACAAAATCCACGCTAGTTGACTGCTTTTGGGGAGACATTGTTGGCAACTTACAAGGTAATCGGTCGACGGGCAGATGAAAAAGCTTTAGACCTGTTAGAATACCGAATTACTGATGTACCCTGATCATTATTTGCTCTTACACAATATCTCTTTGAAAGTGTTGATAGAAGTTACTCATGTAGATCTGATAGAAGTTACACGAAAAAGAACGGCCTCACAATAACTAGAAGATGGATTTTATAAAATACACTAACTATATCTGGTATAATGGAGAACACACAAGAAACAGTGACAGCACAGAAAACCAATCGAAGCCTTGACTACGATATTCTACATGTGGAATTGCCAGAAACAGTTTGAGTTGCCTTGTCAAATCCCGAGTAACCCTACTACATTGCAGTGTTGTATTTACCAGATTAAACTCTTGATTATACGGCAACCTATGTATCTACGTTAAACAAGCCTTTACCTAAACTCGCCCCGTCAATACAGCTTCTTTCGTAGATTATGTCGATAACAACACATTGACTAACAATTGACCACCAGAAAAGTTCGAAATGTTGCAATAACAGCAAAAATTTTTCGATTGCTCGTAATTATCCAAAAAATAATATCCGTATATGTGAATAGTTTTCAACATTTACAAGAGGTGTTGGGGAACTTATCAACGTTTTTCCGAAACACCTACATGAAAGTGGAAAAATTTTGGGATAACTGAATTCTTCGAACATAAAAGTGTTTAAACCTACTGCTACTAATTTTCATGTAACTCAATCTAATTTAGTTTATTCAATTGAAATAATTGACTCAATTTAGTAGTAATTCCCATTCAGTTCAATTTAGTTTGCTTAAAGATTTTAAACTGATTTATTTTCAATATTTTCAGTTCGCTCTGATGAATATTATTAAATCAAAAGATGGGTAAATTGAATTTAATTCAAGTAAATTTAAATTGAATACAATTTAGTTAATGAAAATGTACATTAGTTGAATGGAAATTTAATTAACTGAGCTGCAATTTAGAAAAACACAGTTTAATTAAATTTATTTGCCTTGCACCCACTCTCCATCACGTAAACAAGATGTGCACCCTTATAAAGTTGAATGTTGATGCTGGTTAAGAAAGCGAACGTTCTCACTTGTAGCTCAAATTTGAGCACTTGTCTTTAGTTGCCATTTTATTGGCATGGGAAAATGTACACAATAAACAAAGAACGACAAAACCAAGAACTGAGGCGATGGCTGGCATTGCTGCAAGGCTGACGGAACACAAAAGGAAATTACTAACTCGTAGCAACAGGACCTAGTGCGGGCTGTCGGGCCAAGTGGTCCTAAATCAATATTAAATTTGTTACTGCAAAACAATGGATGCGGAGGAGGTTGGTGCACAATGGTATGAAAATATTCGGGTGAGTTTTGAGAAAATTTCCTTTGAAATGTTGCGTAACTCAGGGCGATACAAAGGTGGATATACCTGCAAAACATTCCCAAATTCTTTAAGATTTACGGTATTTGGCCAGTCACCGTTACACGGCAGTTGACAACAAACAAAAAAAGAGAAAGAGAGGAAAAGTGAAATTTATGAGCACAAAAAAGTTATAAAAAAAAGCACGCTTGAATAATAAAGCGCAAGTAGAGAACAAAGCGCACGAAGGAAGGAAAAGCATTGTGTAGCATACCTTTGGGAGCAACGGTTGAACGTGTATACTTTTATGAGTGCGTATATACTTTTTTTCTTAACTTTCAGCTATTATTTATTTTGGGGCTTCGAGACTTACGATGCTTGTTATAAAAATGTAGAAAAAGCAGCAGCGATTGACGATTAGTTCAGTGGTTCGACACTTCAATCGAGCGAACTCCCAAAGCTGTGCTGTCCTGTACCGATGGTAAGCGATGTTAAGCGGTTTAGCAGGAGTGGTAAAAGATTATATAATAAAAGATATGTAAATATACTGGTAGGGTACGATTTTCTATATATAATATTTTGGACTACAGTAAATACATTTCAGGGAGAATGCAGTTATTAACGTTTGCGTGTAACTTATTTACATGGTATACTGCGCTTTTCCATGAAGATGTCTCGTATATTGGTAGAGGAGATATGTAAATACTTCCTAATATGCCTAATCGTTATATGGAGCAGGAGGTCACTGGATATTTGCTTACCAAACATGTAAATGTAATCAAATATTTATGCAAAGCAGGGTTAATTGATGTGAAATTTTCAAATTTTTCGCTTCGTTGAACTTTTTGCCGAAGATTGGTGTGGTAGTTAGGCGTCTTGGAAATTTCGCAATATTTGTAACTGCTTTACAAAACAGTTTCCAAAAAAAACTAAAAGTAATAAAAACTAAGATACCCCGAAATGCCAAATAAAATTTGAAGCTGTTTTTTCGACAATCTAGGGTACAACTAAACGTTGTACCTATACGTCGTACTAAACTAAGTTTTGTTTTGGGAATGCGCGCCAAAAAGTATGCAGTGAAGTAACGAATGTAATAAATATTTTCGGGGATTATTCAACTAAATTTTAAACGATAATATTTAATCATCTGAACTCAGTTCCACGATTTTTGCACCACGAGAACCGCGATTTTTGCGCTATAAATTTTGTGTACGAAGAAATAAGGCAACAAATATAGCCTACATTTCGGCGCCGAGTAAAAGATTAACTAATTCTATTAGACAATAACTGCCCTGTCGAGCCGTTATTCTAAACTTAGAGAAGTGTCGTTAATAGCTACTCGCAATCTTGAAGAAGAGGCTCCATGAGAATTAATAAACCGCTATATTTCAGAACTGTGTTAGAAGTTATTATTTTAAAGATGAAATAAAAAGGCAAAAGTTGGAACACAAAAGCACTAAACGAAAAATGAGAATAAAATACTCATTTGGAAAATATTGATTTTACTCATACGAAGAGGCTAACATGCATGAAATTATCAAATATGATTATACCCTGCCATTTAGCACAGGTCTTTTCTACATAAAATCTCCTTCTCCCTTGTCAGGCAATGCATAATTTATAGCTACGAACTTCCGCATGAGAATACACGTAGCTGTTGTACTCACATACAAACATGCGTGGAAGAGAATTTTCAAAATCAACTGGCATATGGATGAGCAGACAGCGTATTCGAAAATGCAAAAATATAGAAAAAAAAAAGCGAAAACGAAATTAAGCGCAATAAGCCAGAAGCTTTTATATTAAATTACCCACAACACACAATGTTCAAGAGATTAGATTCGATTAGGCGGCTGACGCAGGAGTATAAAATTTGAAATTAAATTTTGAAAAACAAACTACAGGCGATTATATGAGGATTTGCGCGATCAATAGATAATAAAAATTAGCTTCCAGCAATTGTAGCTGAAAAGCCTGAAGAAAAGCCAAATTTACAAAAACCAGCTTCTTTTGAAAGCTAAACAACTGCAGTTTCAAGTGGAAAAATCGTTAAAAAATTATTTATACTCCAAGCCCATGAGAATTACCAGCCACTCATTGTTAAGTTGGTGTAATTTTCAGGAATCTCACTTAAAAATGTTGACTGAAGCTTGTTGACTAACACCACGAGGCGCTGCAAAGTTGCTAAATTGTCATACAGGTACAAGCATAACGAGCTTGAAAAATTCTCACATTCAGATCGGGATGACTACGTGAACTCGTAGGGACATTTGTGCTTAATTGTTGGTGTTGTTGTAGCTGCACAAAATATTGCTATGCTAGATTTAGATAATGATGCTGAGGTATCAATTCTTGGCCGAATGTAAATTTGGGTCCACTGCGTTGCTGTTGTTGTTAGCTATGGATGTCCTTTGTGAAGTAAGACAAATTCTGTAGTTGAATCGCTTGTATCGACAAAGCGCCCATCACAAAAAAAGAAAAGTTTCTAAAAAGAAATTTTTAAGGTTCTTTACCTCATCTTCCTCCAAACAAATTCGGCAACTGACACCCGATAAGACTTTTAATTTTACACTGCGGACGCAGATTGAACAATGGCCGGTTAGAATATCCTCGATTACAGGAAAGCGAACCCTATTATGAGCCAGAAGCTCACAATATCATAAGGACCTTGAGAATGTGAGTGCAAGTAATTGGTCAGTGATTGTCAAGGTCCAATGAACTCCAACCTTCCAGCAGTTGAACACAAGGAAACAGAAGAGCTCCGATTTGTTCTCGGTTATGAGAACGGATCATGAAGATTAGAACCGATGATAAAGAATTACTCAGCGCTCTTGGCAGACTTAAATTCTCTTACATTATCCAAAACAATATTTAAAGCTTTCTTGCCTCGTGACCTAAAAATGCTATTATTAAGTGGCGATTAGGGATTCAACATTTACCACTTTGAGCATCGTACAAACGTTGACGATCTCTGTTCCCAGCTTCAAAGCAGAAGATTTCAGCTCATGACAGAATGAAAATAAGATCCTATCAAGCATTAACTGAACATTTAATTAGGTCTCGAGAAGTAGATCGAGGGTCGAATAATCTAATTAACTCTAATGGGTTAGCGCAGATTAAGATTTTGGCTAGAATCAAGCTTTTTATTCTATGACTAACCAACCGCCGATATTTGACCTGTAATGGATATAACTTAGTACTTATGCGTGGAGCTACGGAGTACTTCAAAAATGTGCAGAGCTTTCGATCAAGCTGCGCTTATACTTGTCTCCTATAATTTACCTCAATGAACTTTGTTGCAACACCGACACAATAAAGCCACTAGCAACTTACAAAAAAAAAATGAAACACCCATCCACCAACTGCCTTTGGGTTCCGGAAGTGCACGGGGGAAATGGTGGGAAGTTCACACAAGTAATTAAAAATACAAAATTTGGTAAAGCAGTAAGTAATAAATGCTGATGCATTGATGAATTCTATATTTATTCTCTCTAAAAGATAGAGAGTGAGAGAGAGAGAGAGTGAAGAAGAACAAGAGAGATGGAATGAGAGAGGGTGTCGAGAGATAAACAAAGGAAGATAGAGTGTAACATTCTGTTCTCCTCCTCATTTTCAAAGGTGTCTCCAGAGATCACTTCAGCATTAATCTTGCAAGTCTTTCTCATTTCTCATTCTATATAAGCAAATAAAATAAACCGATGGAAAGTGGTAAGAATAAAGCTATAAACTAAGGGAAGGAGTAATTAGTTATATCCGCAATTAGTTAGTTATGTACCGGGATATACATATATATAAGAATGTATGTACGTACATACATAGTTTGCTATATCAGCGCTCCAGTAAGCTCCAGTAATTCCACGCTTAAGATGTGCACCTTCTCACATTTCCCTTTATATAACCTATGGCAAGAAGTTAATGCAGTTCATGCTTAAATTAATCCTTAATTTATTTCGCTTATCAACTCGTACGACTTTGCCTGTCGTCAGGTACTGCCTTAAATCCCAAGCACAATCTTCATTTTAATCGTAATTAAGTGGTATGAATTATTTCTTATTAACGCGTGTATTATAATTAATTGTTGATTATAGAGGCAGAGCAAACAAGAAAATGGATTTCAGTATCCGCTATCACGCACACATATGTACATACATCACATACGAGCTCAAGGGTAAGGAAATGTGAGCCCGTGTATTGAAGCGCACTAATACGATGTAGATGAAGAAGAGATTATTCTTATCGCCCGTATTTAATCAAATATGTTGTTTAATTTACTAATACACGCGTACAGGCAGTATTAATTAGAGAGAGTGGAGCAAAATCGAGTAAACTGTTAAAGCTTAGCGTTGGGGAGGAGCTTTTTCGTCACCAATTACGAACTAGTTTGAAGTGAGGCGGAAGAGGAACACCTTATATTATTTGAGAGAAAAATACAATAAGTCCCTCGTCCAGAAGTGCATAATTTCGTGGCGGAATAATGATAATTTTACACAGTCATTTACGCTAGAAAGCATAACCTCAGGTGCTCCATATCCCTACTATAGAGTAGAATTGCGCAGCCCTAGAACGTACGGAATATCGCGGTTTCGAATTTGGCCTTTCTTACCAGAGAGATCTTTTCAACATATCTCTACAAGGTTATGTTGAGTTATTGAAACTGGACTGAAGTTATATGGCATAAAAATAGCTGGCAGTGATTTGGTAGACTATATTGTATATTACAAAGAGATCGAAAGTAAGAACCTAAAATGAGGAAGTTTGCTGGGGTCAAATATCGGTTAATTAACTTTAACACTGAAGCAAAAAGAACATTTGAATTTTAGATTTCTTTATGAGAAAAAACTATCTATCAACCTCCTCCTAACGGATGGCAAAATCAGATACGGAGCGAAAAGGAAAACCTTGAAATCACAATAATTTGTTCAGAAGTGATTGCCGGAGTTTTCACTTGATATTCAAAGTATGAATCAAAAACAATGTTTTATAACTGTAGTATGTAGAGTGATGTAAGTGGAATAAGCATTCTTCCTAGTAGCTCTGATATCGCTTGTTCAAGGCTTAAACGCTAAGCTATGCATTTCAATTACCATACAGCGACAACTTTAGGAAATAGATACTTCATTAACAACAACTTGTAGTCCTTCAAAGAAAGCAGTTCCAACTGTTACAATTCCCGATCCGTATTCCTTAACTTCCCACAATTTTAAATCTTTCAAAATTTATTTACTTTCAGAGTTCCCACATATGATCGTTTATACCTTGTCTCAATGTGCAAAGCTATTGGAATTTTGGTATGATGTTTATAGGTACCGGAAGCAATAGAGATCGGGCCATCATATACTATACAAAAGCGATCAGAAAGGAGTTAATAAAGATAGATATGTTTGTTTAAGCAAAAATTAGTTAATACTAGTTAGTAATTAACAATAGCAGTTTAAGATATACTAATCCGATCGGTGGTATACGACATGAAGTTTACATAAAACAAAATTTTCAGATAATAACTTGTGTTGTATTTCTTTTTGTTAAACCGTTACAAATACCAACTTTTCAACATTTTGATAAGATATGATTACAATAAGATATCGATCTAATAGTAATAACTGCCCACATCAAATGATTTACATATATGTATATCTCTATATAACCAATATATCTTATCCAAGCTTCCAATATTTCCATGTCTTTTTTTTTTTTCTTCCGAAAGATTCCGAATATGCTTCTTGATTTTGAAATAATTTTGTTTTAAGAATTCGGTATATTGTTCTATATCTTTTTGAAACGGAGAAAAACAGTATTTTCTGAAGAAAATTTATCGTTCTAGGTTGACAAATCATCAAATAGATTTAAATATTTCTTATTATACTTTTTATTTGATCAAGAAGCCTAATTATATTCATTTAACTATTTTATGTAGACATTTTTTTAGCTAGTTGGTAACCACATCATAAGATTGTTTGAAAAAAAAGAGTTTTTGAAAATTAAACATATTTTTCTATTATTTTAGTAATTTTTGTAAAATATTCCTGTCAAGCATTTTAGAAATGCGGTGGGTCTAACGGTTTCAGTTGAATATACGGACTGTTTCGACCATCTGGCAAGTTGCTAAGACCTTAACTTTTTATGTAAAAAAATTTACATCACTTCCGATTAAGAGTAATCATCATACATAATTGATTTCTTAAACCGCTAATTTCTGGTCAAAAATTTTGATAATTTCCTACAGTAATGAAAGCAGGTTCACATTTCTCTGATTATAATACATACATGCAATATATATTTAACGAAATTGCTGCCACTTACCTTCTCTAGCTTTCAAGTAGACCGTATTGGCCACAATATTCTCTAATTCCATTAGTTCCAGGTTGGCGGTTTTTTATTGTATTCTTTGGCCGGCTGGAAAAAAGATCTCTACACTGTCGGATATTCAGCGGCGGTTTGCACGTGTCGCGCCGCCTCAAGCAATGACTGGGCGTTGGAGTTAATTGTTCGACACTTACTCGGCCGCAAACAATGGCTGCTGTGCCTTTTAGTGCTGTCAAAGAGCGAGCGCGCGCGCGTGTGTGCGTGTGTGTGTCTGTGTTTCTTGAATGTATAATAAAAGTCTGGCAATATTATTGCACACAACAAATGATTGCTTGGAAACGCCGTGACTTTTATGCTTCGAATAAAATCTTTATTGTGACACTGTGCACCAGTTATTAACAGTTGAACGCCTTTAATAATGGCGTGTGATTACATAGCACTTTCATATATAAATGCCATACACATACATATACATATGTACGAAGTATATAAGCGCATATGCATTCAAGCAAATTGACACCCAGCCCACGGAACGCACCGCACTTAGTTCAGCTGAATGGTAAATATGTACTCAACGCTGTCAGAAAGCCAACTAACGGATCTCATAAATTGCCTGCCTACCTGTCCGTCTGGAGTGTCTGCCAGCTGGCGCGTGCGAATTGCCGTACGTTTTTGCTGTTTTTGTTGCCTGTCGTTTACACTTGTGTTTCCGTTTCCGGTTGTGCGTAAGTACCGTTCGTTTGCCGACCGTGGCCCGTCGTTTCGGAGTTCGACTAAAAATCTCTGTTGCCAGGCGTCTTGGGCGTGCACAAAACCAACACTAATGCGCACACGGACTTCCTGTCGCACACTGACCACCACTCGGCGTAAACACGCACTTCCCGCGCCTTTCTTTTACGCTACGCTACGCAACTAATTCGAAAAGCAAAGAAATGCCGTTGTTGTTGTTGTTGTTGTTGTTGTTGTCGTTGCTAGTTTATGTATTGCAATTTGTGCTGGGTGGCCTCGCTCTTGCCGCATTTGCGTGTCCGTGTCCAGCGGAAAGTGGCGTTTCAATGGCTCGATATGTTTGCTTTATTGTTGTAGTTGTTGTAACGATTGGCGTCATTTGATTTCCTTGCGAATAGTCAGCGCAGGCGAAGCCAACTACGCACACGTAAGTTGGGTAAAATGGTTGGACTGTTGAGGGGTATCTTGTCAGATTTTGTGCGCTATTTCTGGTGTTTTATTTAAATTACATGTATTTCCTTTAATGTTTTGTGCTTTCTGTTTTCTGCAGATTTGTGTGCAAAAGTTATTTACTGAAACTTCATTTGCTCTGCGCTTTAGGTCGATTATGCGTTATTATAGGATATGACTGGCATTTCTTGAATGTAGAGAGTTTGATAAGCTGTAAAGGAAGAAAAAAACAAAATTACTGTTAATTAATTATTAATGTGGTAATTGTATTTAAACAATACTAGAGAAAATGTATAGATAAACTGCGCGAAGTGGCAACCCTATTTGCAAAAGGCCTCACTTTTATGAAACCAAACTTCACTAGTAATATTTATTAAGATTCAATTATGCAAAAAATTTAAAAAAAGATGCAAGTACGTAGGTACATGTGAACCTTATTTAAATACGTTAAATGCAAGCAAATAATTGGAAAATTAATATTGGAAAAACATGTGGTTTTTGTTCAATCGTTTAAATAATCGTTTAATTTTGCATCTTACAGATTTCAAAAAACCTGCACTATATTAAAAAACACCATATGGTAGAAATAAATATATTGAAATAATAAGGAAAAATATAATTTTTGCAGATTTTAGTAAAGCAAAATAATATTAAACATAATAATAGTTGGCAACCCTATTCCAACACATTTGTTATCAAATGCTTTAATTCAACGAACTTATGTAAATTAATGTTTATATTCCACATTTTTGGTAACTCTATTTTCTAAATACGTGTATTTGACATAATTCCTGAAACCCGCGTATAACTATTGTATACTTGATTTTCTACATGATAACTGCATATACATATGAACTTTTGAATATATTTTATAACGGCTATACTCTTTTTTCTTATATCCATAGCTAAACAAAATGGTAATCCAATAGAGGAAAAACTTTTAAAAGCCACCTAAATTCGTTAATACTAATTGGTATATTAAATATTTACAATGAAGAAACATTAAAGTTGGCGACTCTTTTGGAAAATATATATTTTGAAAAAACAAAAATTCATTCCCGATCGCTGATACTTTTAGATTAAAAACAATATGATTAATATGTATTTAAATTCCAAATATCACTTTATCGAAATTTATCACAATATGGCAACCCCGATTAAAAAGGTACTTAAATAAAAGAAATTTTTAGTATTCTTAATTTTTTGCAAATTATAGTTATATTTAAAATGTTATTATACAAGCACATGTAGTTCAAGGTGGCAACCCCAGTTCAAACTATTGTTGGAAAAAGGTATTCTGATTTCTTTAAATTATTAAATTTATTTGTCTTTTCTTTTCTGTCAATCAAAAAAAAAAAAAAAAAGTTTTAAATTTCATTTATAAGCACCAAGAAGTTAGAGAGCGATGGCAACTCTATTTCGGAAAGATTTTAAAGTAAAAAGTTTCGCAATAAATTTTATAAGCTATCTGACCCAAGCTTATTGCTTATATTAGAATAAAATAATTTATCTTTTAACCAGAAACGTGGCAACCTCATTCAAAAATATATCAGCAATAAACTAAAGCACCTAAGAGTTCGTTTAGTTCATAAACTAAAGTAAATAACTGTTTCCTGTTGAAAACAAGAGCATTACCGAACTGACTGCAGTAATTCTCAACTTTTCCAATAACACCACAAAGCAGAGATATTGCAATTTATGGCTGTGTATTTTATCAAAATAGTCTAAAGTTAAACCAAATCATTGCTGCACTCGTCGCTGCAGAAAGCACAAGCAGCAGTCGCATTTTCGTTCAGCTAGCGTTCAACTAGAATCCAATATGTATATAGTGGTACAACAGAGCGTATGAACAACTAACGCGTATTGCCCACAGTAATAGAGCGCACAAACCGCAATGATCACATGAAAAAACTTACGTTGTAAACTAGTTATTGATGAGGAATTAACGAAATGTGAGTATGAGGCAGCAGAAAAGCAGAAAAGCAGAAAAGCAGAAATGTTCATGCTAAGTTATGGCTACATTCAAAGGAAATGAGAAAGTATGTCTGTGGATGTGTGGAGTAGGAGCAAATGTTAACAACCGAGTGGAACAGTGGTGGATTTACACATTCAGGAATATAAATTTTAATATCGCATGGAACCGTTATGGTGGCAAGTGTTTGCTTTAAATGGTGAAGATGAGCACCAAAAGGATTACGCTGGGATTAAGGTAGACATATAGTCTACTGAATAGTAGGGTCTGGGGTTCATCCTAGTATTAACTATACAAATCGTATATGTATGTATTAAAAATGGTGGACAAATCTGTGAAGAGGATTTCCTCGACCTGCAGCGCCTTTTTTCCAAATTCAATTTCATAATTTCCCTGTCCAAAATTAATGATATATAAGTAAATATACAGGATTCTACCATTCTAAACACCTTTCTTTCTGCCTTATTACCGATTTTTTATCAGTAATGTTCTACACAGCATTTGGCCAAGCTTAAAGCTCAAGCATATATTTTTCGCCATTTCATGGTAAAAGAAAAGTATTTTTAGAATTATTTCGACTGTTCACATCTAGATTTTGAAAAATGATATACCTTAATTATTCGATTGCAGCACCCTTTATATTTTTACTTACTACGTACACTATTCCACGCGAATCTATTGCATTTTAATACTTATTGCTCGGCCACGTCCTTCGATGGGCACATATTGCAAATTTATGTATATTAACGACCATTCAGAATGGAAATGGACATTACATTGGTGTAAATGAAAGCTATTTGTTGGAATGTATGCGCATTAAGTAAATATAATATGTAGAGTCGGTAATGTGGGTATCTACAAAGCAAAAGATGCCTGGAAGGCATTGCGGAGTAAACGATATAAGGAGATAAATAAAAGTGGGCAGATTCTTTCTTCGGAGCCATTTAACTTGATAATGGACATACCGAGTTAAAGTGACCATGTTAAGAAATCCAAACCTAACAAATCAGTCTAGCATTCTAGTGTTAAATAGCGCAAATATCATAGAACTCAAGACCTCGATCTTGTAGATGATTTGTTCCAAACAATCCGTTCTCGAGATTAAGTCTCAAAATTTACAGAATAACAATGAAACATTATTTGGATACTTATCGCTCAGTAGTTATATTACCTTGAAATTGTAAATAAAACAGAATCCTTATACCCATGAAGTGCTATTTTGTATTGAGTTCGTATTCGATAAGCATAATTCTCTCTCGACGAACAAAATATAACCTTATGTATGGTTTAGAAGTTGACATATGTGGACCGATGCGAATCGTCAAGAAGAAGTAGAAGTTATACTGAAAGGGTCATGACTTTCGTCGTATCGATTCAAATTCAACCACACCGGTGTATTTAAAGGCCAGCATAACAGCTATTACGAAGCTACATCTATCTTATAAGGTATTTTCTAAAAGTATACGATCTTAAAAGAACCCATCGGCTTAGTATTTTCACGACAGACACATTGCGTAACGTGGTACACAGTTGGGTTTAACTTCAAAGGATAAGGCGACGCTTCTCCATTAATACCTTCTATTATACCTTTCACGATAACACTCGATTTTTTGCTTGATTATAAATCTTTAGGGGTATATACTATTTTACAAATGATGATTTAATGATTTAAGGCATTTAAAATAGACCGGATCGGAGTAAATAAGTTTGCTGCTTGCGGTCAATAAGAAAGAGCTGACTCTTTAATCGTCTCATTGATGCACATATATAATACAAACTAACCTAATCTAGATCAAGCATGTGCCTACCTGGTATACATTTCAGTTAGTCATATGTTAAAAGCAAATACAAAACGTAGAGTATAAAATACAGCAACAATAGTACAGTAAAACAACAACAACAAACGTTCAAATTATGACGCAAATAGCACTTCATAACTCTGCAAATAGTAAAAGCCCGAAACACAACAACAACAGCAACATGCACAACTATTACAAAAAGTACTTCAAGTACAAGTAGCTTAAGCGTGCAGTACCTGAGTTTATAGTAAATAACACTTTTCAGCACAATTACATTGCGTGTGTTGTTGGTGTTGTTGCCGTATTTATTGCATTTAGCGCGTGACGACTGTTGCAAATATGTATTAAATACTTTAGAGTAATTAAAAGTAATTACACTGATTTGCTAATTAATAAAGTTAAGCTAGTTCGAACGAGCGCGCAAACCACTCACAGACTTGACTAACTAATTAGCAATTCCGCTAAACAACAACAAAAAGTATTAATTAGCGAACAAGAGTTATTATGCAATGATTATTCATTAAGTATACGTATAAGTACTCATAGATGTCTGGATGTACTCGTATGTGTGGCATGCATATGAGTCAATGTACATACATTGTTGATTATTCTTTCGATATTTTACTTTTTGTTGTTATCGCCTCTGCTGTGTAAAGCAACACGAAAGAAAAGGCTGAAAGGAAATGCAGATTGCAAAGCTTTCAGTGTGCATGTGCGCATGTGTGTGTGAGATTGTGTGCTCATCAGTCTGAGTAATCGAATGTCGTTGCAACACAAATGATGATGCAAATGGGTTTTTAATTAATTTACTGGTCCATTAGGGGCACTTCAACGGACAAGTGTAAATGTGTTCGCCCATACGCCAGATGTGTGATTTAAATAAGCCGAGAATTCAGAAGCAACAGTGACTTTAGCTGAGTAGAGGATGTCATGTAGAAGTCAATTGGGTGTTCTTTTCATCACATTTTAGACGAGTAAAGGGTATTCAATACAATGTTTTGCTCTTTTCTTAGAATTCTTTAGGTAAAGTTTGAAATATATTTCCAAGAAGCGAAATGATGCAAAGAAGATGTGATCTATATGAGCTGCTCATATCGCTTTAAGCTTGCCTAAATTCATGCGAATGGTTTGCTAGTGGACAACTAGCGTGTGACTACTGTAGAAGACAGAGTTAAACATGGAACAGAAGCCAATCATTCAGTTCAACGACTATACATTTCGAGGACCAGCCCGATCCAAATATGCTTGACACAATCATTGAACGCGCACGAGTATATGGTTCGTTATCGCTTCTTAGTTTAAACCTTACGAGACATGTGTATGCCTTCTTCGAAAGTATAAAGTTCCGTGCCGCTTTCGGACTTGCAGCATTTTTGGCACTATTTTTTTTCGCCTTTTATTCATTCATCTCCGAATTTCGCTTTGACGACCGCGTCGACCGACGTGTCAACGGCAAGACTTCTCCGAAAACAGTAAATACACGTATTTTCTCGCCCCATTTCCAGGCCAGTCTAGAATTTTCAAAAAACGCAATTTAGCTTAAAGTATACTTTAGGGTCCTAAAATCATTGTTCGATTCGAAAAATTGTGAAAAACCTGTCCCACATTCAATCCACTGTAGTTTTGAAGCCTTTGGGTATAAAAATAAGACACCTTGGCGTAGCATCAAGAAATTTAATATATATATTTATAAATGATTTTTCAAGGTAAATTCTACAACCTAGTGTCTCAGTTCAAGGTGCTGTAATAACATTAGCTCCTATTATATCTACCCTAACACTTTTGGTCCGAGCTGATCAAAGCTGCGTGAACTATGATGCTCTTCCATACTAACGGTACTTCATTGTGTGAATCGTTCATTACAAATCGGTGGTAAATCTTCCACCTGTCATGAATTACTACCTAAAAGCTTCTGGACATCGTAAAAGTCTCGGACGGAATGTGTACTCTCGAGAGAACTTTTCAGAATCCGACAACGGTGCGTGGAAATTTGAAGGAATAAAGGCCAGGAATATATTGCAGAATCGACGTTAGTTGTTGGCATAGCTGTGCAAAGGAAAAAGGTGCGAATTGAACAGTTTTAAAGTGTATGCATGAGTGCTCAACTATACGCTAGAACTCAAAACAAAAATAGACCTGATAATCAGTAGTTGAAAGTTGTTAAAAAGTCCTTCTTTAATTCAGAATTTTTACCATATTACTAGTATGTGACATCACCATCTTATAAAAGCTGATGCGGATAGAATTTATAGCACCTCAAATAACAATTCTAATTCAAATAACTACATAATTGCCATATGTGCAACCCTAAATGTAGGCAATGCTTTGCAATATAGTCATACAAACATTGCCTTCAATTAGACGCATTACCAAATAAATATTGATTAATAATACCAAATGAAACTAGGTCAATTATTTGTTATTTTTAATTAGAAAATATTCAAATGTAGAAATTTCTATACCTGACTAATGCAGCTTGACCGGACTGAGCGCCATAATTACAGGATTGTTAACATTTGCAAGCACCAGCAATTAAGGCACAAAATTTACTCATAGTGGTTGCTTTTGTGGTGGCTTTTGTATGCAATTAAACAACTAGATGGATTTTAATGCACAAAAACGAATTGCTTTATTTGTGAGAACCCAAATTTGTAGCTGCAAATCGCAATGAATGAGAGATTGTTTGAAATGATAACACATTGAACGCACATAAGTAAACAAGCAACTCGATAAAATATTTCAATTACGAAATTGCTTATTGATAAATACAAATTGAAAACAAATACTCAACAAATGATTTGCAGCTTGAAAGAACACAATAAAAACCAATTGTATTTTAATTGAAAACACTATAAATTTACATATATCGAATAAATAAATATGTATATATTGTATGCATATACGATTTGCAAAATAAAGCTTCATAATGACCGCCTATCGAGCGTCAAATTTATGCTTATAATATGGAATTTGAAAATATTCGAAGTCCATAAATACTTCCGGTTGCTCTAAAAAAATGTGGCAATATCTTCGATCACTCGAGCGCTCGAACGAATACGGTTCAATAAATAGTAGATTGCGAAAGTGTGCGTGCGCTGTATGGGGTGTAACTGAAACTTTGCAATTTATGCATTAAAATTCAGCCGAGCAGAAGTTAAATAAAACTTTTACAAAACTTAGCGAGTTAAAGGAGCAGAAAGCAAAAACAAAATACAAATATTTTTCTCTTAGAATAATAAGAATGCTTGTAAAGCACTTTCCCACACACACACAAACAACAAACAATGAGGGAAACAAAAGCAACCAAAGGCGATTTAAGCCAAGCGAAAGGACGAAATTTTATGCAGGAGCCAAGAGGAGCTGGATGTGCGTGCGCGTGGATTGAGAAACGGTGACGTACGCGTACGTACGAAGGCAAGCCGATAAGTGTTTATTCTACAAAAGACGAAACGAAATGAACGTAAAAAAAATTTTTTTGAAAAATGGTGATTTATTTCTTAACTTAGTCTGCTTTTAGCTCTATATACTTGACCCAGAGATTCTTCAACTTCTTTAGCCAGTCTGGAAAACATATTTTTTGAGGTCTTAAAAGTAGGCCTTTTTACATGTGGGAATGAAGGAGTCTCACGGAGCCAAAGCTGGAGAATACGGTCTCAGCTACCTCGGGCACCCTCAATCGGCAGACTGCTAATACGAGAACGAGCGGTGAGGCTAAGTACTTATCGGACCGCCGTCGTATACAAACAGAAAAGCATAAATATATCCCTCGTTGAAAGTAAAGTACGAAAGCATATTCACAAACTTCATGGGTTGGTGGTAGTTTTTAGTAGCGGAAATGAGTGAGCACAGCGCGTCAATGTGAAATGGAGAAAACATACAGTTGAAACTTACTACAAAACACTTGCGAACTTTTACTAAACGGTGGCTCCTGCTGCGAGGGGAAATAACGTGGCGTGCGAATGCTTTGTGTCCCTTTATTTACATATTCTACTCTATATTTTAAAGATTTCTTTTTCCGCGCAGTGCATTCGCCTTTTCACAATGAGTGGGTTTGAATGAGTCTTTAGCATTCGCGAGCGCATTTTGAAGAAGGTCTATTTAGTGCATGGATGCAGCCGCAAATTGCGTTGGTATTCATTCTTTCCTGAGGGAAATCTTTTACAAATGCATAAATACTAAGAAAATAATATTAACCAGAATGCTGAAGATTAGTGAGATTACGAAAATAGAACGAAACGAGGGGAGCGAAATAACAAAAATAGAACTGAATTAAAATACAAATTAAACAAGAGGGGAAGGGCTAAGTTCGGGTGTAACAGAACATTTTACACTCTCGCAATGTGCACGGATCGGAGGCGGGGAAATATTTTCAGATGCTGGTATAACTTTATATTAAAAAATGTTGCGGAAGAATTCAACATTCATTATTCATTCGAAGAAATTAGTCAATGGATTGCAAACATATTTGGTATCTTATTAACTTATATTACAGGCCATAGACTCATGCACTTTCGTTGCTATATTTCGCTTCGTGTCAGAGATATTTATATTAAAATCTACCAAATTAACTCAAATAAGATATAGGCGATATAAATTCTACCAAAGTGGTTTAATAAATATATTAGATATATGAGGAAAAAGCCAACCAGTGAAAAGGAAATCATTATATTAGCAATAAGGGGCTTAGACCACGGTCTTGACCGGTTTCATTCAAATTTAGCGCGAAATCACATTGTGTTTAAGAAAACATATCCACCTAATTTCATTAAAATATCAGACATATTGACCAATATTAACGGTTTAAAGTCGGATGAAAAGTCAGGAATTCTTCTATCGGACATTTTTGGGATAGAGGAAGATCTGCACTGATCACATTAACTCTTTTCATTGTTCAAGTATATTAGGGAACATGTTTTCACGCAATTTTCTGAAGGCTACTCACACAGTGACCGACATGTTCAGCATAAAGTCTGCTAGAATAGTGAAATTCATTATATGTAGTATATGGGAGATGGGATAATTCGTTGACCGGTTACACACTTTTTCGGCAATATATGTTACATATTGACCGAAATATATGGAATAAAGTCTACCCAGAGGTTGAAAATCCTTATATTAGGTACATGGGGGCTAGGGGAAGTGCTTACCCGATTTTATCCATTTTAAGCACATGAACACACTGTTGTCAGTAAGAGACAAAGTACATGATTATCATGGAAAGATTATCCTCCAATTCCAGTACAATATCTTACAGATTTACCGATATTTTCTCGTAAAAGGTCAGATAGAGGTCCTTATATTGGGTGAAAAGTTGCTTGAAAAGTTATAATCCGATTTCAACTATATTTACGCATGAGATGGCATGTCTTTGCATGAACGTACTATTCGTGAAAAGTTTTATTCCAATATCTTAATTGATACTCGATTTATCTACTTTATAGTGAAAGGATCAGATGAAACTTAAAATTGTGCTATATGAGAAGTAGGCGTGGTTTTTATCCGATTTCGTTCATTTTTACAATGTGACATAGGAACGTAAATATAATGTCACACACCAAATTTTGTTGAAATCGGTGAAGGTATTCTTGAGATATGGGATTTCTCCTAAAAATGGGTGGTGCCACGCCCATCACCAAAACTTTACACGGATTCCTATGCAGTCCTTCCGTGTTATATAGTTGCTGCAAAATTTAATGTTTCTGACGTATTGCTTCAGCGAGTTATCGCACTTTTAGTAATTTTCAACATAACTTTTGTATGGGAGGTGGGCGTGGTTATTATTTGTGATCACTCATTTTTTCAGTATATGAGGAGATGCTAGAAAAATTTAGTCGGAGCAAGTTTGGATTGATATAGCTTTAACGGCTTCCGAGGTGTATACATTAAACCTATTGGGGGGCGGGGCCATGCCCACTTTAATAAAAAAAATTTCGCCACAGATGCACAGCCCTACAAGCATCTCTATACCAGATAACACGTCTATGTCTTAATTTGCTGCTTAGTTATAGCACTTTATCTGTTTTCGATTAATGGCATTTTGTGGGCGTGGCAGATGTGCAATTATGCCCATCTTCAATACCAACCGTCTTACGGTGACAGAGAAAACGTGTACCAAGTTTCATAAAAATATCTTAATTTTTACTCAACTTATCGCTTGCACGGACGGACGGACAGACAGACAGTCAGTTCTAGGTGTTACAAACAACCGTTAGGTGAACAAAACTAATATACTTTGTAGCAACATGTTGCGAGAGTATAAAAATTTTAGGTACTTTTTATTGTAGCTTTATTTTGACTGAATCAAATGCAATGGAGTTGAATTTTATAAAAGCAAGCAATTGTGAAAGGATCACGCTAAGGCGTAGCCAAACTTTAAATACTTACGCAATGGGTAAGAATTAAAGACGTATTCGTTTTTTTACAAAGCTATAGACTAGTTACACTCGTTTGCCATAACAACTAAAGTTATACTGTAAATTATATAGGCTTCCTTATGATATACATTGCGTAATATCAGATGCATCTGCTTTGAAGAGAACCTCACTAACATAATTGCTACATTTGTTATATTAGTGCTAGGGGAACCGATATCACTAAAATTTTGTTCAAATCAGCCGAATGGTTTGTAAGATATGAAATTTTACCTAAAATTGGATAGTTCTATATACCCATACTATTGACATGAAGGCCTATTATACTATTTTGGCTGCCGAATCTTCCGTTCTTGCTTTCCGTTTTAGAAATTGATTAACTCTTTATGATCCGATTCCACATGATGAAAAGCTTCTTTAAAATATGTGAATTTATACTCAATTTATCGCTTGCTCGCACAGACGGACGGATGGTTGACAGATCTGACCAAGGGTTGTGCTCATACTTCAATTTTGTTTACGGTTTTGTGACAGTCATTAACAACTAGTGGTTAAAAATAGTTTGACTTTGATTTCCTCTAGTTCAGTTACTTCAGCCCTTTTGACAATTTTGAGAGTTTACCGACGTGGATTCATCCACTTCAAGAAGTTGTCAAGATGAAGCAGAATCGAGCTAATCGAGCTAATGGTTATGTTGGGTCGACCATGACCAAAGACCAATCAAGGTTTCGACGGAATCAATGTCGGAATTAGCCTAACAGAAATTTCGGAAATTATTCATCTATTATGTACCGGGAGGACAGAACACTGCTTTATTTAGCCCTGAGCTAACTATTCCTCGCCCTCCCAGCCTTTCTGGTGTAAGCAAACCCTCTATTATTCTGTGCATGGAGGTGTAAGGCGGCTCTTATCGACTACGGCTTTTTGTGAGATAAGTATTTCCCTTACATCGCAGTGGTATAAACTAAATTTTCAAAATAAATAAATGCACGAAAATGTTGCGCAAATAATAATAATTAGAATATCTTTGCCAGAAATAGTCAGAAATATGGTACGGGCAGCCTACATTTAGGCGCATTGATTATAAACGAATGCACTCAAAAAGAGAGTTATTAAATTTTAAATAAAAAGTAGTGGCCTTTTTTTAAACAGGGATTAAATTTCTAACTTTTGGTGAGAGCTAAAAAATACCCAAAAATATTATACCAGAACTCTTAATAAAATTTCATATAAAGGGAACGTAATAAATATTTGTTTGCAAAGAACAAATGGCCAAATTCATATCTCAGTAAATGAAGTAAACTTTTAGTGGAATACCCGAATATATAACGTTTAATATGCCCATATTGCTAGTATGTGTGTTGGTAAAGCACCTGCGAGGCATTATTTTCAGCTGCTCTTGGTCGTTAAACCACTTTTCTCTGCTTAAGATTTTTTTTTACAATTCAAACTTAATATGAGCAGCATATTGTATAACGAGATTTTAAAAATAATAAAATTACTCCAGCAATCATTTTATGCGCATATTTTTCTCATAAGACCAGCTGCTATACAACCAGCCATATTGTGGACTAGTGTTCAGTGTGTTGCCACCCACTTCTAGGCCAAAGAGCTTTTATGCACACTTCTCTATGATTTCATTTAATTTTTTTCTACTTTCCACATATGTTGCAACTGTAAAAGGCTACACATTGCACACATAGTAGACGTACCTTGTCTAACATTTCTTCTTGGCGCCCACTTGCGTCGGCTCGGCATTTGTCTGGGCAGTCGAACATTTGGTTAGAGACCTCGTGAAGCTTTGCGCCTTGGCACCTTCGCTTTGTGTAGAGAATATTTTCACCCGTATGGAAGACTCTCTGCCTATATACATAGGTATGCGCAAGTCTACGATGCATTAAGTTTCAAGTTGCCTGATGGCAATGAAGTAGACACAAAGTTGTGTAGGGTTTCAGCAACTAACTGCACAACTGAGCTTAATGCATATTCATGCTGACAACGCTCTCACCCACATAAAAGTAATTTTATGTTCAAATCCTTTTGTTGCATGTAGAAATTACTTATGTGGGAGTGTGTGATTGTGGCAAGTGGGGTTCATATCTTGCAACATTATCAGACGCACTTGCATTTTGTATTCTGCACACATATTGGCTGATTTGTTTTAGATGTGATTGCAGAAATCGCTTAAATGCTGTTCGAAAGATGTGATCGCAGCGTATTAAATGCAATTTACGACGTTCTTCCCTTATCCATATGTCATTATATTTTATATTACAACTGATGTGACGTAAGTGCTTCATAGAAAGGGGTGCCAGGTTCCTTGTATAAGCCTTTGAAGTGGCCATGCGCTTATTTTGTATGCATAAATCCAATCAATACCGAATTTTCGGTATCCACAAAATGAATTTATTTCACAAGCAGCACTTTAGTTGTTTCAACGTGCCTTGGCTCCCAAGTTTCAGGGTTTCTATAATATACATAAAGCTTAGTATACTCTTTAATATTTATAATATACCCTTTTTATCTAGGATCCTCGAGCTTTTCAATCTATGCGCCTAAATGTAGGCAACGTTATTTTGACCCACCGCCATATGATTTTTAACAGCACTTGTGGTTTGCCTTACTTGCAGTATTTGATATAACTATTTCTTGTTAAAATATTGAATTCATTATTTAATTTTGACATGTTTTCCATAAACGCGCCTGAATGTAGCCAACGAAACTTTTAAATTGACTCATAAGAGCACTCAGTGTTAAATGGATTATAGGACAGTTTAATAGAACAGTTTTGGGTATTTTTCAGTTTTGTTTCATTAATACACTGAATCCATCATTTGGTTTTTGTATGCCTTGCTTTTTATATGCTTCGCTTGAAGGTAGACAATGCTATTTTAGTTATAATATTTCCCATATCGACATTTCCAGTGAATTCAGATCATCAGCACTTTTTAAGCCAACAGACGTTTTACATTACATCTCCAATTAAGATATCTTAACGCAAATTCCCATAGAACTGGCGGTTAAGTTATCATTGATTTTGTATTTAAATCTCAAAGTTAAGAGCAGCTCATCACTTCTCAACCATTCATTTACAAATGACCTTTAATATTGGAAAATATTATTTTCAGAGGTTCACACAACAAACTGAGTGTGTGAGCTCCACCCTGAGTGTTATCAGTTCGAACTTCGAATATAGAAATGCTTACGAGAAGTCTATCCATGAAAGCATTACTAAAATCTTAATCTTGAATAAGACGTTAATATCTCATTATAATTGTGTGAGTGTGGTTATGAAGGCACGATCTCAGAAGAAACATGACATTTCGGCAAAATTTATAGAAATGTTCAAAATTCCGAAATCATTAAAAGGAAGAAACCCTAAGACAAATATGTTTATTTTGGGAATATTACTCCATGGGAAATACAGTAAACAATTATTAATTTTTCATTATATGAAATGCAAATTTCTTAAGGAATATTTGCCTATAATACTTAAAAATTAAAGAGAAGATCTAAAGCCGAATTCCTGATTAAATTATATTCTATACTCAAAACATGGTATTTTTAAGGTTCAGAATTTATAAATATCATATAAACATTTTTAAGTACCAAACTAATAGAATACAGAAAATTTCCAACTTTATTCATAATTGAACTAGGGTCTTTTGATTTCCGACAAAAAGATTGTGACATAATTTTCCTTGTTTTTATAAGTTTATAAAATCTCTGTCCATAACCTCAATTCTTACTATGCAAATGAGCTTCGTAGGCTACACAACAGTTTTCTCCATGAACAAATTTCATAAAAACTAAATAAATTTATAAAAAATTGACTTGTAAAGAATGCTGGAGTACACACCTTATTATATATACATACATATATATGGACAACAAAGATTCAACAAGGTCCTTGGTAACACAAAACTTTTGGCATGCGACACCTACTCGTATTTAACAGACTTGTAAAATCCGCTGAAAATGCCAAAAATCGAAGAAAAACAAACGAACGCATAACTTGAGGCAATAAGGACGCGACAACAACAACAAATA
This sequence comes from Bactrocera minax, assembly GCA_021498325.1. Lineage (NCBI taxonomy): Eukaryota > Metazoa > Arthropoda > Insecta > Diptera > Tephritidae > Bactrocera > Bactrocera minax. Next base: position 4,100,752 of record JAKEEE010000011.1, on the reverse strand, counting down.
CACAAGTGTTGCGTAAGAGCCGTAACAGGGGGATTATCCAATGCGAACTACTTCAGAGTTTTTTGTCTTTTGGCTTGTTTAACTCTTAAATATTTAAGCGTTTTATTACGATTTGCATTTTTATTGCACAAATTTGCATATGAGCTGCTGTGGGTAATATTTTAAATTGTTCACACTGAAAGCCAAAACGTAATTGTGGGTTACTAACACTGTCAAGGTCGTTGCATGCGATAGTGAGTGATAAAATTGCAGTTTTTATTGATTTAGATGCTTATCCTTTGCGCAATCAAGATAGTATGTAGTAAAATTATTATTATTATTGAGATTTTGAAGGTCGCACATTTAATATCTATTGCGTAACCGGATTATTAGGTAGTTAAAGCTTTGGAAATACAATGAAGGCTTTAACTACATTTACCGTGCAATTACGCTAAGTAATGTTAATATGGGAATCGCACGGCTATTAGCTTGCTTAATGCACACCAACAACCAACCCCAGAGGTCGTCTAGGGTCAGGGAACACTAGCTGTGCGAAGTAAATGTTATACACTGAAGAAAATTACAGTTGACTAAGGCGCTGAATGCTTTAGATTTCTACTTGAAGAAGAGCTGCACTTGTATTCCCTCTTCAGCAACATCATAATCTCTAATATCTTTACATAATAAATTTTTACCATCTGGTTTGAAAATGCCTCGGAATTTTAATATTGTCTAGACCATCCTTGGCATCTCCACCTTCTAGTAAGACTGTTCTTATCATTTTCAAACCAAATTATATTTTTGGGATCCTAGTCGGATTTTTAAGTTATTGCAACACTGAAGAAAAACTTTTCTGGATTTTGGACAATTTCTCTCAGCAGGCTAAGTATAGTCTCCATACAAACTATTATATTGGACCATTTTCATACATGGATTTACGAATAAAAATTATTTTTTAACTTTTTGTTTAACAAATCGGCACATCCTACATACATATTGCCATGGATTTAAATTTCCTTTAATATCCTATTTGCTTACGGTAATCTCTTTACATCTTTTTAACAGTTACAAACCACAAACACTTGTTCCACCGAAAACTCCTGCAAGCCATGTGAAATTTAATATTTTATAGGTGCTTTAGTTATTTTACTCGACTACAAATAAAAGTCACGCGTTGCTAATGAAATGCAACCCTAGGTACAAGAAGAGCACAGCTTAGAACACCCGACGATCCCCCATCCACCTCCTTCCTACATTTCTTCGCCAAACAAATTGCAGAGGATTAAAGGGGGCAGATGATTGAAGGAAAATTTGACGAAGCTTTTGTCTATTTTGTATGTATTTCTGACCTTCGAAACAACTTAAGTATTTAAAAGTTGATGTCCCTTTTAGGGCGGAAGGAATTTTTGCTACTGTTTTTGTTTAAGCGCCTTCATCTGTGTGCAACAATAAAATTTCATCACTCAGTTTGTTTACAGAGGGGACTTCTTATTTATTATTTCCATATTTCTTAAAAAAATTTTGGTTATTTTGCTTCTTGAGACGCAGGAGGGGTATTGTTAAAATCTGAGACATTATAAAAGCATACATTAATCAAGAAATGACCTATAAATTCAATATCTCTATTGAGAATATCTTTATTGGTTCTGTTGGGAGTATCGCTCCTTCGCCTTAAGATGTCGCAGAGAACGTCCAGTATCGCAATTGAACATTTGCCAGCGATTATTATATAAATTTCGGAGAGGACTCTAGAAGAAGTTTTCTTACAAACGCCTGCAATGCATTAGATGTAAATTATTGATCACTTAGTATATGTATACTACGCCCAGCAAACGTGAAACACGAAGATAACTTTAAACCAGACAGATTGGACATTAGAATAACTCGAATTATGTCTTAAGGAATACCGAAATGTAAACAAAAGCTAAGAGCCCAACTAAAGGGTGTGTTGTTTATACACTATTTTGATAAAAAAACCGTGGGTCAGGTGACTGTGGATGGCAGTTCACGACAAACGACTCAAGCTCTCGCCTCAGCTATTTTCATTGAGGATCCATATCGATATATACATATATTATACATAATATATATATTCGAGTTAAACATTCCAAACTTGACTTTAATTTGAGATATAGAGATTGTCAGAACTTTTAACCTGAAGTTTGATGAACGACCTTTGATAAAGCTTGCAGGGCACATGCTAAGGGGAGTCCCATCTTGACTACCCCCATCGTATATCTTTTTTTGGACCTAATTGTCGAAAATTGTTGTACAAAAATCTTGGTCAATGAATCCCAGGAAAGGACTGTTTCTGTAACTTTGAAGTGGGTAAAATAAATACATTCCTGAAACTCTGAAGGGCGCTCAATTATATCTGGTTTTTCGACGATTTCAATAATGTGTAATCTTTTTTTTTTGTTTTGTTTTAGACCAGGCATCCGCGTGGTGTAATGATTGACGCTAACCATCATCATCGTGCCGGACTGCGGTGCAATCATAGTTTTGACCAGGAACAATAATTCTAATCCTAAACTACCCCTCGAAAATAAGGTAAGGCTTGAGCGATTTTACCCATACCAAAAATATTTGCGTGAAATGTTGCGGAATTATTGAAAAATAATGGAAAACGGTTCAGGGAAGTTTAGGAAAGTAAGATAGTTTAAGTAGCGTCATTCCAAATAGCTAGCTCTAATAACACAGATAAGATCGAGAAAATAACTATTGAGTTAAAAGATTATTAAAATAGCACCCTGTGTTAGCATTGGATATATCGTATAATCTCTTATCATCTCTCTTGCGAAACGAATCATCAAATTAGAGAAACGAATAAGGGGTAAAAGCGATGATCGACGAAGAAACATAAACGAGAGTCACCGCTCAGCCATTCTATTGGTTTGATTCCATAAAGATCTAAACTAAAGTTCATCTTGATCAAGACCTACAACAAATGTATGGAAATCTTGACTAATCGCTTATACGTTTGCAGCAATCCATGTTGATTCGAAAGAGGTCCAATTTGACTAGATAACTTCAGTTGCTAGCGATGAACCGAGTTCGGTTCATTCGAACCACTGAAAGTTCTAGAAGAAACCCAGTAGATTATGCCACCTCGAAAATGGAGTATAATTTTATAAACTAAACTTACCAAAACCGCCTCCAATAAATTCTTCCGAAACCCTAAAAGAAACATAAATAATTAGTATGAAGTGAGAAAATTTTAACTTAAAAAGATGTCTTAAATCTTGAACTTCTATAGCGAAAAGCTAGGAACTTGAATTCATGGGAATATCATTTCAAACGGTACGCGCGCCAATGGGCTTTGCCTGCTAGCTCGGCTTGCAACGAAAGCATGAGGAAACTGGAAAGAAATCAAAATCGCTCGAACGCATTGCAGTTGCAGCCACAAAACAGCAACAGTGGAGATTACTGAGTGCCAATTATACGAATACTTGTCGACGATGACGACAACAACAACAACAGCAACAGCAACAACCTGCCATTAAATCTGCACATAGAAAGCAGACCGACCAAGTGGCGGTCGGAAAAACAGACACTGCATGCGTGCCACATGCCTGCAGCACTTCAAAGTTGCCACACCACGACTACCTGTTTACCCGTTTGTGCCACCACCACGTCACCCATTTACCCCGCTGGCTTGGCATGTGTGCCGGTCCGGCTGTTTGTCTGGTTGGCTGACTGCTGCAAATGCGCAATCAAGAAAGTGCAGTTGCCACAGCAACAACAACAACAACAACAAAAAACAACAACAGCAGCAACGGCGACGGGTACAGTTGTATGCAAACTCAGCAAAAATGCCTGCGGTTTTGCCACATTTTCACATTCCTGCCTTTCCACAGCCACAGGAACAGCAACAACAACAACAATAGTAAACCAGTCGAACTGTAAGTGGTAGGAAAGCGTGCGAGGATGAGTGCGACTATGCTGATTGAGTGCCGGCCGAAAGGTTAGGTTTTATATTTTTCGCTTTTGCTTTGTTTAGCTTTCAGAGTTGCATTTGAATGGTATTTGTTTGTTTTGCCTCGTTTATTTCGCATTTCTGGTTTAATTACAGTTCGGTTGACATTTGCGGCAAAATTGAGCTTCATTTGATGACAATTAACTAAGCTTGGGAGTGAGATCACGAACATCACGAATCATTGCTGACAGTCAAGTGGAAATGCTACTTTTAAAGAACCGCAGGAAAGATTGATTTTTAAATTTTTAAAGCTTGCTTTATAACTTTAGGTTTTTGAAAAGATCAGTTTTGATTGCAAGGGGTGCTATACGCATACAGTGTCTTTGGAGAAAAGCGGCATTTGCTCACTCATTGAATCTGATAACTTGGGACTTTTTATTGTTTTGAATTTCAGTTTACCTTTCTATTAGTGACGCACCTTGAAGTTCACAGCCTCTAGCTATGACAGAATGGAGGATAGCAAGATTTTGTTACGACGTAGCCTTCTGTAGTTTTAGCTCCTCCGGGGATTGCAAAACTTAGATAACGAACGGATCAAATTGACGATTCCGGAAGAACGGAAAGGGGACCATAAGAAATCCGGAAGACCAGTAAGAAACCGATAGAAACGATTCTGAAAACAGTCGGAATCGGAGAGTTCCAAAATAAGAAATAAAATTAATTCTGTCAAATTCAAGGTCGAAACACGAGCTGGACAAAAACTTTTTGAATTTGTTTCAGGTTGGTTCTCCTTTTCCTTCCTTTAGTTAAGGAAACATATGTGTGTACCTTAGTACGGATAATCGTTCGTTAATACTTTGTTAATGCAAAAACGCGCACAGATGCCAAATTTGGGGAAAATACGTCTTCACGCGCGAATTTTCGTTTAAGGACTGAGGAGTCTGATCGACTTCATAGAAATATGACTTTATGTAGAAATATACATGCGGTGAAGTATAAGCCTAATGGCGACATCGATATATAGCACTACGGACTTGCCATCCGAATGCCTGCTACAAGGTAGCTAAGGAGTCGTTAAACCTTTGACGGTTCTCAATGTCAATAAGGCGTAAGAGACTAAAAACCCCTTAGAATATTTATAAGTAGATCTCTGACTACGCCGTGCCCGAAATCAGGTCAAGAATTAACTAAACATCATCACAAAATTAATTCGTAAAGAAAAATTTTTAAGTAAATAACTATTGTTAGATATTGTACACCACTCTTTAACAAAATCTGGTATAATTTCAAAGTCGTAAAACAAAATCTGAGAAATAAGTTTTTATGTAGAGCAGTAAAGGAGTGTGCATTTGTTCTTCCCTCGTAAAAAATCTAAAAGTAAACATTGTTAGGCAGCAATGTGTCGTTAATAAATAAGGAAAATAAAATATTTGCGATTTTATCACAACAGAAATTAGCACGCTAATGCTCTATATACTATGTTTACACTAATGTAGTGATTACGTACTTTTCAAATTACTGTTGTATTGGGAAGTTTATGTAAGTTGTTTCAAGGTCGACAACTCAAACAAAAAATCACTTAATTGACTTGTGGTAAAATTATCACACAACCATCATAAACATAGTCAGTATGTATTCGTAAATGAGTGCCTTGCGGCGAATATGAATTTAAGTGAGATGTTTTGCGTACTCAATAACCCAGATAAGTACTTCATCAAAACTCAAATTGTAAGGCAAATTTTCATATATTCAAGATTTTGTATGCTTCGGCCATACCGACCCAAACTTATGTCATATTCGGAAATTTTAGGACTTGTCAGTCAATTATAACGCCCATAAATGCGGTTCCTAGACATTTCAGACTTCGATATGTTCACAGTTTAACAAATGATTCCTCCGACAAATATAGAACTAATTGGGATTACGATAGGCTCCCGTTATACGCAGTTCTTGGTAATACCACGACCAGACTTAAATTTTATTTTACAGCTACTGAAGACATCACCTTGTAGATTTTTTTGTCGCACAAATTTCACGTCCTGTAGCATCATCAGCTCGGTTAAACCCAGTGTTTTGAGTAATAGCACATTCATACTAAATATTATTTCAATCTAGTTGTTGCCTTGTTTGACGTAACGTGATAATTATGAAACCTTAGATAATTTGTTATAAATGCTTACTTAAAGGCTCAATTGCGGATTGTTAGCATATTCTTCACAGCAGTTTTTTTTTTTTTTTGTTTGTTTCCGGACAACAGGATGAAACATGAACAAGTAAGAAAGGTCTAAATTTGGGTGCAACCCAACATTTTATACTCTCGCAATGTGCAAGGATCAGAGGCGGGAAAATATTTTCAGGTGCTGGCATAACTTTATATTAAAAAATGTTGCGGAAGAATTCAACAATCATTATTCGAAGAAATTGTCAATGGATTGTAGTCATAATTGGTATCTTATTAACTTACATTACAGGTCATAGACTCATGTACTTTCGTTGCTATGTTTCGCTTCGTGTCAGAGATATCTATACTAAAATCTACCAAATTAACTCAAGTAAGATATATGCGATATAAACTCAATCAAATTGGCTTAACAGAAAATATTAAATACATGAGGAAAAAACCAACCAGAGAAAAGGAGAAAAGGGAGAAAATGAGAGGAAATCATTATATAAGGAATAAGGGGCTTAGACCACGGTCTTGACCGGTTTCATTCATATTTAGCGCCAAATCACATTATGTTTAAGAAAACATATCCACTTAATTTCATTAAAATATCGCACATATTGACCAACATAAACGGATTAAAGTCAGATGGAAAGTCTGGAATTTTATACCGGACATTTTTGGGATAGAGGAAGATCTCCACTGATCACATTAACTCTTTTCATTATTCAAGTACATTAGGGAATTTTGTGAAGGTAACTCACACGATGACCGACATATTCAGCATAAAGTCTGCTAGAATAGCGAAAATCATAATATGTACTATATGGAAGGTGGCATAATTCGTAGACCGATTTCACACATTTTCGGCGGTAACTTTGTATGGGAGGTGGGCGTGGTTATTATCCGATTTCACCCATTTTCTCAGCATATCAAAAGATGCCAGAAAAACTTATTCAGAGTAAGTTTGAGTGATATAGCTTTAACGGTTTCCGAGAAATATATATTAAACCTATTTTGGGGCGGAGCCATTCCCGCTTTTACAAAAATTTTACAAAAATTAATGGCAATTTGGGGGCGTGGCAGATCGCCACTTACGCCCATCTGCAATACCAACCGTCTTACGGTGACAAAGGAAACGTGTACCAAGTTTCATCAAAATATCCTAATTTTTACTCAAGTTATCGCTTGCATGGACGGACGGACGGACAGACAGTCACTCGGATTTCAACTCGGCTTTTCATATATCTATATCTAGCTCGTTTAGTTCTAGGTGTTACAAACAACCGTTAGGTGAACAAAACTAATATACTCTGCAGCAACATGTTGCGAGAGTATAAAAATGCAAAAATCATATCCGATGAAAAGGGTGTGTCAAAATTTCGTTTACTTTCGGATAAGCAGCTGCGTCGAACGGTGCATAGTGACTTAAATATGCTCTGGAATTTAAATTGGGTTTAAAATCACATTTTCTATAAAGGTAGATCTGTATAAAACTCAGAAGACATCGCAGCTTGTAGCCTAATTCGGTCGATTTGGTCATGGCGACGGAGTGGGTTCGAGCCGGTGCGTTTTCATAGTGGAAGCGCATTTTTTTCTTTGCCGTCGTTCGTTCTGTAATTCTGCGTCGAATCAGCTCAATAATTGGCATAGTCGTCACCTTTCCGGCCTATAGCATAGTTTTCGCTTTCTCTCGGCACAGATTCGCATGGTGTAGTCCATAGCTTTGACTGTTCTTTGGTCTCTGGTGTGAACCTGTGTATCCATGTTTCGCCAACAGTCATAAAACGTTTGTTTTGATTTTTGCTTTTTTGAGCTTCGTTTTTATGCGTTAAGGTCAAACTATATCAGTGGAAATTTGGTGCCTTTTCTGAAGTATGGGTCTGATCAGATAAAAGACGAAGTTGATGTGTAACTTGGTTTCCTTTTTTAAGACCCACTGTGGGGCTTCTATACACACACTAAGGAAATAATAGGAAATTTGATATTCTCAACTTTTTCACCATTACACTACTCTGCCAAGAAGTGGCTGAAGATAAAGGAAACACAAGACAACCCTCATTAGATATTATATCATATAAGTTAATAGCGTTGTGTGCAACTATATATTATATTAACTATGTAAATGTTTGAAGAGGCCGGATAAGTCATAAAAAAAAAAACACTAAATACACCAAAGTACCAAAATTTTAGGGAACAAATTAACTTATTATTAAAAAAAATTAATTGATTTAATTAAGTCTCCGTGTTTACCAGTAGTTCGCAGAGAAAATAAAAACAACTTGAACTAGATTGATTTTTACAACTGCCAAAAGTTTACCAATAGTTTTCCCCAACGGGTCATTTGAAATTACAGCAATACGAAATAGACTGATCGACGTCAACAACAACAGAATTTTGTGCGATAAAAATAAATACTTGTCATTTTATAAATAGCTTTTAATTAAATTTTAATAGCTTAAGCATACGTCAACTAGTTAATTACCAAGCTCAATAAAATGACACGCTAGAAACTCAACTCGGCGCGACTCGACTCAAGTGAACTCGAGGCGCAGATAGGTGGCGGCGCATTAAGTAAAACGTAGAAGTGAATGACGACAAATTAGGTGAGCACAGCAACAGCGTGTGTAAACAAATGAACAAAACAGAACAATAAATAAACGATAACAACAACATCAATAACTTGAAGCTTATGCCAAGACCAAATGCGCCCCTAAAAGCTGCTCCCAGGGAGACGTTAGACTCGAAACTAAGAAAGTACACCAAAAATTACATTGCAACAACAAGCAACCAAGCAAGCGTATAAATTTGGCAAGTGTCTACGTAAACTTGCAGCAGCAATTTTGCTGGCGAACGCTTGGAACTTGTAAATGGAATAATTTCGGCTAACTCCCTCGAGATTTGACCGGAATGTTACCATTCACACCGGAATGTGTCGAATTGTGTGTATGTGTTTGTTTGTGCGTATTAGAAATATTAGAAATATCGGGTCAACAGCAAGCCCCCAGCGGCGCAAGCCTTCTACATTCACATTGACAGCTTAGACATGCCGCAACCACAACAAATTGCTGGCCAACTAGCCACCTAACCGCCGGGCAGCCAGCCAGTTGTCTCATTGTGGACGGTTAGATTTGAGGAGGGGCATTGGGAGGGTGAGCACAAAATTTTGCAGCAGCCATTGAAAGCATTTCGAAGCGTGTTAATGCTGTTGTTGTTGCTCTTGTTTTATCTTACTTGTTTTTACATTATTGCTGTTGTTGTCATTGTAATTTATTGTTAATTTTTTGGTGTGACATATCAACAACAGCAGCAAAAAAGAGCCAACAGCGAACAGTAAACAGCGAACAGGAGCCGGAAGTTAGTGCAAATATTTTCCAGGTGACACCGAAAAATAAAAGGGAATATATATTGTAAAAACAATAACAACTGCCAGCAGCGTGTCAACCTGTCGAGTGCAAAGCGACATTGACAATATTGAACGTGTTAAGTTACTTAAAAACTGTTGCAAATGGTGGCGTGAACGGGAGAATTGAGTCAAACCACCCCACTTAGTGGTAGGAATTGAATATTCTTTAAAGGAGTATATGCAGTATATCTATATGTATCTGCATGTATTTTGAAAGCTGGATAATATTCGGTTAGCCTTCAATTCAGTCATATTTTTCAATAGTGTTGCCATCAATTGATGTAAGTAAAACCATAAAGTTTATAAAATATTTCCTAAAGAATTGGTGTTCAAGAAAACTTTCTCGAAAATATTCGGTTAGGCTACCATTTAGTAGTCTTGTAGAATAGAGTTGCCACCTAATGAAAGGGTATTAATAAAAAAAAATATACAAAATATTGGAAGCGTTCCTTAAAATATTTGTCAACCCTTAATTCAGGGGTATTTTAGAATAGAGTCGCCAACGAATGAATAAAATTATTATAAAATGTGGGCCAAATAAAAGGTGTTTGAGAAAACTTTCCTTCAGGTACTTTTAAATTTACATACATTTTAGTATTTTGTTGTAATTGTATTCCAAATGTAATTGTTTGCATTGTGATGGTATTGAAAGCGTATAGATTAATGCTACAGAAGCCAATTTCCGTTAGTTTTGCTGTCGATGATAGCCATAGATATCATAGTGATGTTGTTTGAGTATCGAATACTTTCCAATACTTATCTTATAGTTCTGATTTGATGTATTAAGGTGAACAGTTTTGAATTTTGAGTGTTTTCGAGAACTTTCATCTGCGCAATACTGAGTATTTTTAGGTATTTCAACAGGCTTGGTGGTACTGAGTACTTTTAAGTATTTATTAATTCTTGGCAGCGATTTTTAATTTTCGTATCATTAATTTCAAAACTCGACAGGTGATCGTTCTGATAGACCAATTCCAGAATCCTTATTTAGTTTCATTGAAGTTTTAATAAAATATAATAATATTTAATTTTAGTAATATATACGAGTAGTAATAAGTAAATATATAAATTAAAATTGAAATGCAAGTTTGTTTCAAACTTTTTATAAAAACTATACATAAAAGCTTACATTTTTTGTAAAATTTTTTGTACATTATCTCTTTATATTTTACAAGATGAAATTCAGTAGTGAAATATACCTGAATAACCACAAAGCTTTGCGAAATATTAGAAAATATTTTTAACAAAAATGTTTTTTTTAAATATTTTTATTTGGAATACTACATACTCCGTAAACGAACTTTGAACACTCGAGACTCATTACCTTAAGTTTGCGTATCCTTTTTTGGCCATTAACACAGAACTTTCTCCATCCACAAACTCTATTGGCAGCACAAATGGCATTTACATGTAGGTTGACGTCATGAATTGGCTTGTTTAGCGAAAGAGAAGGCAAAGGCAAAGAAGTAGAAATGAAGAAAAAATTACAGAGACAGGCGCAATGACACATACAAATCATACAACCTGTCAAATTTGTGCGCATTTCAAAATTAGCTACATAACTGTCAAAGCGTCACAAGAGTCATTTATGTAGAGGCTACAAGCTGCAACCCATTCGCCAGCCACAGGCACATTTAAAGACAGAATTTTTTAGTGCGTCGCATTTATACTTCGGCATTTATACTTTTGCACATAATCGTAATCCCTAAGCAACCATTAATGGCGATTTACAGCTACATGCGCACGCGGAGCGTAGGCGGTCTGGTACACGCGCCGAAACGCTGTCCTCATTCCGTTTGGATTCAAGACCGTCGCATGATTGGCTCAAAAGAGTTGGCCGGTTGAAAGCATTAGGCACATCCCTAGCTCTGGGTATACTATATATTGCTATGGGCCAGGCTGCGGAGCATTCTCGCCCAACTTGCTTTACTTGCGCCTTAACTTTCCGGACGGTTTTCAAGTACACCACACAGCTGTAAACTCACCACAATTTGTAATTTATTGAAATTCTACATGCATTTGCATGGCAGCTGCCAGAGAAAGCATGTTTCTGTCTCTCTGTCTCACTGTCTATCTATATTCTGTCTATATTTATCCTTCGCTGTGAGTTGGAATTTATGCATGCATATAATCAGCAGCAAAGGAGATGAGCCGTCATTTAATTAGCTGCCTCAGCTATGCATCTGTCAATTTAAATGTGTCAGTCTATGTCTGTTTGCTTATCATGCTGTTACTTGAATGGCTCTCCAGCCGCTGACCGTATTGTTATATTAGTACTAGTCGTAGTACCGCTTGAGTACTACTAATATTTCCTTCTTTGCATTCTTTGATGTCGTCAACATCATCATTCATTGCAGCAATTTAATTTTAATGAAATAGCTTGCAGTAATCACTTCACTTATTCGCACAAATTGTGATGTATGAGTACTCGAACAATTTTTGTCACAATTATATAATAATTTTGTACAGAGTGTGCACAAACGAACATATCAACATTTCTCGAAATCGCCTTCGTCCAAATGGGTAGTCAGTCGAGTCTACAATCTCGGTGAACTAGTCCGCTTTTGAGTTGCCTAATACAATTTGCTGTTATGTGAGTAGCTGACATTTCAGTAGTCTTGAACCGCCTCCGAATGGATTTCTTTTCTTCTATCTCGGGATTGCAAAAGAGAAAGCTTCCGATTCTCATTTCCTACACACGAAAAATATATATAATTTTTTATTTCTTCGGACTTTGCTTCGACTGGAATTTGAATCCTCATTTACTATCCTCATCCTGCCCTTACCTCGGTAGTTATGAAAATTATTATGGAACATATTTTGAAATTCTACGTGGATATATATAGATCTATGTCAAAACTTTCCAAATGACCATAGTGTTATCATCCGTTTTGATTGATCACCAGCGTGGCGCCAAACGACTTCTCGAGTTTTGTCCAGTACCTCTATATTTTCATTTCCATTCGTATGACATAAGAACGAATTTATCCACTGGAGATCGAGCAATAAGCTTCATAATAATAAATAACTTCATCAATGGTGGTGTTATAATTCTAAGCCATCATATTAGTCAGTATCACCTAAACCATTCAGCTCTGAATCTCGTACAAGAACCTTTATGAACAACAGCCGGAAGAGGTCACAAAAGTAAAATCCCATTGGGGCTCCCTTTACAGATCCCATACTACCAATTCGAAAAACTGTATTCCAACATGTCATATTTTACAAAAAGAAATTACAAAGTTAATAAAACAACGTACCATGGAACTTTATCAATATAGGAATATTCCCAGCCATTTCATCCAGTGTTCCATCCACTTCGTTTTATACCGAACCAGAGAGACCATTTGTTCGCATATTCCTCCAAAACTGAATAACTAGAATGTAGGTGGGAACCGATATAGTTTTTTTTGTAGATCTAACCTGGCTGAGAGTCATAAAATGGAAAACTGCTCGAAGCTTTCTGTTGTTGTAGCGTCTGCTACGAGAATCTCTTATGAGTATAGCTGGGCGAGTTTTGGAAAATTTCTTTCAGATAAATATGTTCAGAAATCAAAATTGAGCTGTGTTTCCTTTCTTCTTCCAAAACTGGACAGAGCTCACTATATAAAAAGAAATACTCGTACCGTAAGAGTTCAATCGACTTACTAGTTTGTAATAAGTGACATTGTCAGCATTTAGCTTCATATGATTCTAACGAAACGACATTCGTAAAGGTGCGGTCTATCTGTTTTAAGACACCGCCTGTGTGGATTTTTATAGGTATTTGGTTTTTTTTTGTAGAAAATCTGTTTAAGACTGTGAACTATCGAAGACTGCTCAAACGCTTGTCGAATCCATCATCTTTACCCGCGTCAATCCGATTGATATAAAACCAATTACAGCACAATCGCTTTCACCGATTTGAAGAAGACACTTTGATTTAGAATCACGTTAGAACAAAAAAACTATAAAAACATTTATAAGATCAGCCTGAATTTTTTTATATTCACCATTAAAGGATGGCTTTAATGTGACCTTGAAACCCTAAGATTTCAACAGTACCGCTATAATAGATTGCGGTTTAGAAAATACTTAAAAAAAAAATCTGAAGCTATAAGAGTATTCTTGCATTCTACGGACCAAAAGTTGAAATTTTAAACTAAAGCGTTAAAAGAGGTAAAAGAGGTAAAAAGCTTTCCTTAATGTTTAACCAAGCAATTTACGGTGCCATATTAGCATGTCACTTCCCCCTTTAGACCAACGCATTTTAAACTGAAAACAAAATCGGAATATGTTTGAAGCGTTTTCTTGCATAAATGACTCAGAGCAACCCTGTGTAACGGTGCAACCGACCGCATTTAATGCCTGCGTCTGTTTTGATTCTGGTCTTTGTTTTTTTTTTTGTTTTTGTATGAAATACTTTGTGTAACACAAAAGTGGCTTGTAAATACGAGAACTCAACCCTTTTCTCCAACACAAATACAATTTAAATATGCTATATGTGTACATGCAAACATTTTTGTATATTTCAAAGGACCTCAACTCTCCCTCACTCGCTCACATCACGCTCACAACGTCGGTTCATTGCCTGCTCAAATGTATGTGTATATGTGTGCCGCACCCTCTGCAGTTGCGTGAAACCGCACAAAATTGCCGTTTTACGTTTTGATATCCATTTCCAATGACCTCTCCCTACTATACGCCCCATTTTGCCGTCAATTTCATTCCACCCTAGTGCTTCGGCATCCGGTACTGACGAACGTAAAGTCATTGCACTTTTTCGTTTCCTCGCTTTTGTAGCAGCAATTTGTGAAAGCGTCAACTCATCCCCTACATTGCAAATAAAATTTCCGCTTTTTCGAAAAAAATTCTTTTAAACATTTCAAGTGCTAGCTTGTTAAGTTTAAATGCAACGGCACTAACTAGAAAATGTCGAATCAAATTTACCAGAATTACACATTAGGCTTGATTACTTTGCTATCGTTCACGTGTAACGGAAAAGAGAGAAAGAGAGAGTGGAAATACACCAAAATGTTGAAGTGAGAAAAACGAAATATTTGGAGTAGCAAAAAAAAAAAAGAAGAAATTTACATTTTGAAGTGAAAAAATGTCGTACTTTTTTGTTGTAGTGCATATTCAACATAAAGCACTGGAATAGTGGGAACTTGTTAACTTTGACTGGGCGAGTGGTTGAGTGCACCACAAAAGATATCCTTAAGTGTGGTAATGGGGTACTTTTGTAGATTTAATGAGCTTTTATGGGAGTACATTCTTTTCACAAATATAAATACCTTCTTCAATTTCATAAAAAAGATTGAATGTTATATGCATTTAAAATTGAGCTTTTCTTGTAAAATTTATTATCTCATGATTTGTCTTTCAGGGCCCTTTCCTTATTTTAGTGTATGATATTTCCGCATTAGCCACTTTTGAATGCAGCTATCATCCTACATGTAAGCAATCATTTTTGTGTTCGAATCATTATATCAGTAAAGTAAATTTAAAAACTTACCTACAATTAGGCGCAATTTAGCTAAGTCACATACCAAAAATAGCAATAACGTTATGATAAACCTATCTGGAATTTCTGGATAAAATATGAAAATACGTAGCTCTGCTGGTATTATAGAGTGTTCTAAAAGTTCCAAGCTATTTCCGAACGCAATGAGACTTTCAGATTCGGAAATTTTCAGTTTTTCTATTTAATTTAACTAACATCGTTTCTATATATATTGGCAAAATGAACAAAAAAAAAATTACGCAAAACTGTATTTATGGTCAAAAAAAATAATCTCTTAGTGTAGTCTGAAACCGAATGCAACTATTAAGGAGTGCAAAAATTTGTCAGCTACTTATGTAAACGAAAAGCTTGGTTATGGCAATACGTAGTAGTTATAGAGGAGAGTCGATGTAGCCGATTTAACGAAAGTTAGTAATTTTATGTTCATTCCTGGTCATACATATAATATATGGATAACAGATTAACTATGTCTGTCAAAATACCAGAGAAATCTACAATTAGGGAAATATTCAAAACAGTAGAGAAAAATCAAAAAAGCTTTCCTAATTATATAGAATATCAGCATACATCCAGAATACAGCATGAATAGCAAATACCACCAAGTCATAACGGATGGCCTTACTGATTTTACTGCAGGATTCTTATGAAGAGATTAGTCTTGTGATTTCTTCTTCAGATTACCACTTTGTTCATATTTCTAAATATCTTATATATATTGCCAAAAGACATTCAGTTTGATGCCACAACATATGGACTTACAGGAAAAGCTTTGAAACACGATAGCCTCTGGTATCTAAATGTTAATTCGATCTTATTACTTACCTCGTAAAATTATATGTTCTGAAAAGCCTTGATGATCTGCACTTGGAGAGAAAGAAAGATACAAACAGAGCGGCAGATGAAGAGGGACACAGAAAGATAAAGAAAGATGGAAAGCGAGAGAGAGAGAGAAAGAGATAGAGAAAAATAGAGAGAGAGAGAGAGAATTTAAGAAAAAGAGATAGTTAGGAAAACAAAGATAAACAATAGGAAGAGCGAAAGATAAAGAAAGAAATGTAAAGAAAGGAAGAGAAAGGGAGAAAAGGAAGAGAGATAGGGGAGATAGTCAGAAAGAAATAAAGATAAGGAGAGTGACGGAGTGGAGGTTTTTTTTTTTCCTATTTCAACGTTCGATATATAATATAATAAACTTGAAGGGTTGCAGAAGTGCGGCCCAGAACCGAATGAAGCGAACCCATCCACAACTATGAACTTTGCTTTCAGTTCTAGTAGGGTGAGGCGGGCTGGATGTTTATGACGAACATCTGATCGTGACTAAGCGAATTTCCGCTAATGAATAAACTAATCACATGAGGGTATGACTGAGTAGTTTGGAAAACAAATATCAAATTCGAATGTAGTAAATAAATATTTTGCGAAACACCGTTGTTTTGCCGTGTGTGCCCGCTGTGCCCTTCAGTGATGGTATGTGACGAATTTCAATCACCAAATCGCCGATATCCAATTATAAGCGTTGCTTTTATTATTATTGTGAATATTTGAATATGCAATTATATGTTATTCGCCAGATACTATTACCCAATGAGGCGCAAATATTGCAAATAGCTGGCAGCTAGTTGGGAGCGTGTTGGCAGCGAAAATGTTAATTTCTTAAAGCAACAAAAGCAACAACCGCAAAAAAAACGGCAGCGGTGAAAAAAACAGTAGCGCACTACGGTAGCAATAACAGCAACAACAATAACAACGTTCACAAACAACAAGCTTAGAAATAACAGACGTGCCAATTCCCGCGCTTATCGCGCCGGCGTAACCCAAAACACACACACATACACACACGAGGAGCTCGCGCACTCATTTATGCAAATAAGCATATGCAAACAATCAGCGGATTGCAACAACAACGTTTGGCCTGTGAAGCGTGTTGCGGTGACGCCAATGCCACGAAAAGTCAATGGAAGCGCTGCGATGTTTCGCTTGGGCATCGACACTATTGTGATTATGATTACCAACTAACTGCTTGTATTTATTATTGTGCGAATATGTTGGTGGTTGGGCAAGACGAGCAATTGTCTGTACACACAATTTATGCATTTTATATAAATATTGGTGATTATGATTATTATTACGAAAAACATGAGATATATTTGCTCGATTATTGAGACGTTTTCGAAAATATTTTATGGTGTATCGAGGCTCCGTGGCAGGCAAAGCTGCCGATCTCACCACAGTTCGATTGCAGAAGTCTGGGGAATTTTATTGCTTTCCTGTTGAAGTATAGAGTTTCAATTGTTATTATTGGTATAACCCATGTCCGACAGGCGTTCATATATAAATTCAGCATCAGTATAAAATGGCTATATTGCTATTTGGAGAGTGACAGGGTCGAGACATCGTAACATCAGCTCAGCAAATGTTCATCTCTGACGAGAATGAAAGGAAATTTCGAGTCATACTTTATTAACTCCATAAACGCTAACTTCGATGTAAGCAAACATATAAGAAGTGACAGACACAAAGAGGTTTTATAAAACAACTGTTTTCGGTTTAAATACTACTACTCTTTTCATAGCACTTTTCATAACACCACTATTTAAGAGTTTATGAAGATAAAATCCTTTATAGCAACAATACAATTGAAAGAGTATTGTCTCATTGTTTCTGATTAAAAAGCTTACCATTTTAACAAGATTATATACTTGCACTCAACAGGCAAGATCCAACCTCTGAATAATATTTACAACAAAAAGCTTACGCTTATAATGGCTCAGCTATTGTAAGGAAGCTTGTAATGCTCGGTATAAAGCTCATTACCGCCTTGAAAACATAAAATTTTCTATAGTTCGAGTGTGCGGTTTGATCCCCCTGCGGGTCGGGGGATAAGAATAACCCGTGGTAAGGCATGCCTGTTGTAAAAGGCGACTAAAATCCATAAAATGCACTGCATTTGAAATAGGCTTAGTCATGTCAGAAATAGTGCTATATTACTTAGCTTGAACTAACTTTATAACACTTTAAATGTATTATGCACATACTTAAAGAGGCATTTTAGTTCAAGCTGCAAATGCCACCAGTCGGAGTTGAATGAGTAGCTCAACTGGAAGTAGCCCAGGCTACAAGGTCTAACTAGAGACTTTAATCTGGTACCACGGGAAGCAGGAACCCGTTGGAGTCTGGAAGGCGCTCCAACCTGCTCATTGCGGTAGGCCCTTCGGGGAGTATCGTGGTGGCTGTGGTTTAATACCTGAA
Organism: Bactrocera minax; assembly: GCA_021498325.1. Lineage (NCBI taxonomy): Eukaryota > Metazoa > Arthropoda > Insecta > Diptera > Tephritidae > Bactrocera > Bactrocera minax. The sequence goes on along the minus strand of JAKEEE010000011.1, from coordinate 4,082,538 downwards.
TGCGGGTGGATGTGTAAGGCGGTATAGTTCAGTTTGGAGTTGCATTGCAACCGGGCGTCGAACCCAAAGTACGGCAGAGGTTTTAGATAGGCCTCGAGCCCTACCAAGGCGGTTATTGTGCCCATTTCCACAAAGCCGATCGGTACCGTTGGTTTTAACAAAAAGCTATTACTGACGGGGCACTGATCAACACATCATATTGATTTGTTGTGTTTTAGAGCACCGTGGAGTTAGGCTGTACAAACGGCAGGTACCCACGTAAAGCACATCATTCAATGCACGGTTTGATTTCTAGCTCCATAATTCTACGAAAACAGTGAGCATTGGTCGGTTCTGGTCGGTAAAATAGGATGGTGCCGTTTTTTTTTCCTTCATCAAATCTGTGATAGTATAAAATCTAACTGTAGGTGGTCGGCCTAAACACGTTTAAATACTCTTCCGACATGTTGCCACAGAGGATAATAGTTTTGTTCACCTAATTTTGTTTGTCACACCTAAAACTAATCGAAATGACGAGACGAGATGAATTTCGAATGTCTGTCCGTGCAAGTGATAACTTGAGTAAAAATTGAGATATCTTGATGATAATTGGCGAAGTGACTTCAAGCACGCCTACTTCCAATATATCATTTTAAATTCCATCTGATTTTTTCACTGTACAGTATGTAAATCAAGCACCAATGAAGACATCGGAACAAAACTTTGCATAACAAGTACTTTCAACGTATGCCATCTCCCATCTACAAATGATGGAAATCGCAAACATTTTCAAACCCCCAGATTCCGAATATGTGTACCTAAGTGCCTGACTACCTTTTTACCGAAAATATCGGTCAATCAGTGAGATATACTCGTACGAGTATTATTAAAATTCAGAGAGCAAGAGAGCAATTTTCTGATAATAATGTGTCTTGATGCAAAAAATGGGTAAAATAGGGTCAATACTTCCCATAGCCACATATAAAATGTCGGTCAATCTGTGACCTTTCTTAATGAAACTCAGAAATCATGTTTTGCTGGTATATAATCTAGATAAAATCGGGTCAATACTTCCCCAATCCCCCATATAAATAATATAAGGATTTCAAACTCTGATTGACTTTATATCATATATGTATTTATCGGTCAATATGTACGACATCGTACCAAAATGAAATGAACGTATAATCTGGGATATACTATAGCATGGTGGCGAAAGTGTGCGCAATTGATTGACGAATGTGGGAGACATACTACATATATTGAAACCTATCCGACTTTAAACCGTTTATGGTTTAGTGCTTAACATGAGTGAAATCGATCTAAACCTTTGTATTTTACTTCATATAGGCAATATATTACATTAGCCCTTTGGTTGAGTTTATATCACATACTTAAATCTCTTTTGAGCTAATTATGTTGATTTCAATATAATATAAATATTTCAGATACAAAGTGAAAAGTAGTTATGAATCTAAGTGGGTCTGTGACCTATAATAGAAGTTAAAAAGATACCAAATTCGATTATTTATGTCCTGTTATGTAAAGATTTATACAAATAGCAAGTAATATTATAATTAAAATGTATCACACAACAGTGAAATACAAATGGGATTTATGAAAATCGATAGACGATAAAGAAACACAGAAATTCCGCAAATGAGAGGTGTGTCTACAGGGCCTGCCACCAGTGTGATATTCCGCGGCAGCTTTGTAGCTTTGTTGCTGCCACACGGTATCGTGCAGAGATTCAATAAAATGTCGTAAGCGGGTTATGTGTGACGCCAATGGCGGTGTAGCGGAGTGGCGGAGTGACGGAGCGACGCTGCGGCTTGTGCCGCGTCCAATGGTCGTTAGAGGTCATGAACAACGCTATGAGCGTGCAGTTATTTTGACTTTAAATTATTATGCCGCAGCGTTTAGTGCTTTTTAGTGTTGTACCTTCTTCATTTTCTGATTCTTTTCATTTAATTCCGATATCTCATTGGGTTTTTATTCAGCTTTGCAGCATTCGGGTGCCTGCGCTGTGATTTTCAGCCGATTATTGGTAGGGTTTTTTGTTGCTTATTCCGCAATAGAGATACGATCATTAGATTGATGAGACAGCACAGCCTGCATTCGAATTGAGTTGAATCCGCTGCAGCTAGTACTCACTGTAATACCAGCGCCGGCGTTCATACACGAAGACTTTTGTTGCTCACTATCCGGAAATTTTTTTTTGGTGTTGTCCATTGTATTCACACGGGCGACTCGAGTTGTCAGGCAATTTTCTACATTCCCTTTCATATCGAATTCTCTAATTCATGTACGCTTCATTTCGCGGTGCACAAAAATGTTTTTCATTAGCTAATTTTTACCCTTACTCGCCATTTGCTAAAATATTTCTTTTACATTATGCATATTTGCAGGCATATAACATTCAAAAAATAAATGATAAAATTCGAATTTCCGAATATATTGTAAATATTCGCTTGAAACCGAGCGTAATTGCAACCATTCAAAGAATATCAAAATAAAAAGGAATGCTGAACTACACAGCAGCGAACTGTTACGAACAAGAATACAAATGCGTGTTGCCCGAGCACGAGCAACTCGGTGCCCTTCGTCTTTCCTCACCGACAAACTGCGAGTCTGAGCAACAAAAGTCTTCTTGTATGAACGCAGTCCAATGGAGCGCTTCTTCTCTAGCTCTGCTTCTTCTCACCTTCGTTGCCACCATGGAATTCGCATTTGTCGGCGTATCTTTAACAAATCAACACAATAACAATGCAAATGCACTTCAGCTAAGGCACGACGTCAATGCAATGACTATTAGCTATGGAATTTTCGTTCTCGTTGGCAGCCGAGAACACAGAGTCACGGCGCAGCGCGTCCATCTCCGTCTGCTTGCGATTGTGATTGCTGGTGATTTGAGTAGATTTTTATGAATTTTTAATTGAATTAAATTAACAATGGCACTACTTGTTAGACGCGATGATTCTTTACACACTCGCATGTCTTATTATCCCATATCGTACGCACACGCGCACACACATACGCGCTTATAATCAATTTGTTGTGAAACGAGGTTCAGGTTTATTTTTGTTTTGTTTGTTTTGCTGTTGTTGTAGAAGGAGATATGCCAAACAAGGTCAATGCTGAATGATTTTTAGTACTTCATTATTTGTTCTGCTTACAATAAATTCCACGAAATTATTTGTTAATTTATTAATTGAATTACGTCAAAGCGCACCGAGTGTTGTCGCGTCCAAAACAAGTCAACGAAAATATAATAAATTAATTTGTTTGTTTGTTTATTTTCTTTCTTTTTCGAAAATAAGTCAGGTTTTTATATGTTCTGTTATTTTTGGCTGTCTGTGTGTATTTATGGGACAGGAAGAGTATATGACTATGCTTTTTGGCACACATATTCAATATTAAGCCACTAATAACGATAAATACTTATCCATTACAATACTCTTTAAATTGTTTCTGTTTTTTGTTGGAATTAAAAAGTATTTTGCATTTTTTTTTGGCCTTTTTTTTGTAAAAAGAGAGTGAGAAATTATATAGAAGCTCGATTCCTTTTCAGAAGTCATAAGTCAACTGGATACATTTTAATAACATGGATGTTTCAAGGCCATACAAAATGCCTAAGTTATTCCGTATATGAAAAAGTGTTTACATATTTTTATCTTATTTTCATTTAAAAAAAATTTTTTTTTTAAATACTTTCATTTTTGTGTCTTTTCGATTTAATTAATATCGATTATGTTTGTTGGATAACTTCGGACTCATTTAGTTATTACTATTATAATTATTTTTTTCGATAACATTAATCGATATCCTTTCTTTTTTCGACTTTCGAAACGATATGGCAACGTCACAGAATTACAAAATTGCAGGAGGTTAGGTTCGAATTTTAAAAAATGGTAAGTTGCACTTGATAATATCGAACAAGGAAAGCAATGAAAATAATAAATTGATAACACCAAGAGTATTATTGATAATTATATAGTGTAGATATATACGCAGTATCGATAATTGGTAGTAAAATATCATCACAAAGTGGATAAAAAGATATAAAATGTATAACACACAAGCGAGATATGTATACCACATACGAAATAAAATGTTTAAACAAAATTACCTCATTTGTAGATAATCCGAGGTAAAAAATCTCGGAAACAAATTTTACGATAACAGCGACGTCTACGTCCAAAGAACCTTATCTTGCAAGCGCAGAGAATACTCCCTATACATTTAATTTAAATAGTTTGGGACCATTTCGGATTACATTAATGGAAGAAGAAGTGGATCAAGACATTATTTTCGATTATTACGATGACATTTTTTGATGCAGGAATAAAAACAAGAAACCTCAAAATGTTTTTTCCGAGCTTAAATGTTTAGTCTTTCGATCAGGAGAATATTCCACTTTGCTTCGTTGATATTCCATGATTTCGATGTTACATGTACAATCAGAGAAGCAAGAAGTGGTCAAACACAAATGACTTTGTGAAATGCTAGTATGTGAAAATTTTGCTAAAACACAATTTCCCCAATTTCTCTCATTTGATATTGAATCACTTTTGATACTGCTTTGATGCTTGTACATGGCAAAATGAGTTAAATTTCAATACCAATTGATTGATTGGTCATGAAATCAATTATTCATTAAAATATCGATAAAGATGTAATTTATCTACATATTTTCGATAAAAGTTTTCAGTTTTTCTCAATTAAATTACGTATAAATTGTTGTTGTGAATTGGAACTCCGATTTGTTGATCATCTCAACGGAATTTCATACGCTGAAGTGTATCAAAACCTTGCAACTTTAAAGCGACTGTAAGACAGTATTCATAATTTAATAATAAATCGCTTTAAAAATTAACAAAGTTATTTGAGAGATCCATTTAAATATATTGTAAACACTGAGATCTAGAAATATATTTATAAAATATGTAAAACCTCCGAGACGGAGATCAAGCGGATAGTATTTGGACACTATGTGATACCAAACTACCCATAAGATGGATCAAACTTCTCATTTATTGAAAAAGTGCTTTGAGCTTATCGCAAATCTGTTCACAACTAGTTTCCAAAAAAATTTTACCTCAGCGCATGGATGACTATGTATCCAGAAAACTGAAGAAGTGAAGTAATAACATGTTTAAACTTCTAATTGAGCGATTAAGTGAATTTAAACAATTTAACCGCTAATTGTTCTCAGATTACTATAAAATGTGTAAATATCAACTGTGTTTAGTTAACACAAAATTATTGTAAGAGTAATCTAAAGTAAAAGAAAGTGCGTAGAGTGTTTTTTAAGAAAACGAAACAACATTAAAATGAGTGAGAACAAGCGAATATGATTTATTTGGAATGTTCCGATGTCCCATAGCTGCGATCTCTTAAGATTCCGAATTATTACCACGGTGCCACTTTTTCCTACATAACTATTAATACATACATGTAAATTAATAATTAATATTTGACAGCAACCAAATACGCGCTGAAATTGATGGGCCGAACAAACAACTGGTATAAATTAAAGAGACTTGCATAATCGGAGAGATAGAGAAATATTAGTTATAACTTTTCAATGAGCTACACAAAAGATTAAGTATGAAATTCACCTAGATAACATTGTTGTTGATTTGACATGTACATTTTGTGAAAAGAGTGTAAAGCTCAAACACATCGAGCAAAGAAGTGGCGAATCGAAGATGACTTTTAATTGTTTATACAAAATTGCGTACCTGTGAACTCAAAGCTTGCTGAGTGCATTCACAACTTAATTGTCTCTGCTAATTGAACCGTTTGAGCATGGTAAAAAATAAATATGTGAATTTATATACATAAATATATGTGCATATATATATTACATATATATTATATATAGATAGAGAACATAATGCTATAGAGCGAATATAATTTGTGAGTAATCCCTAAAAAGTTGTTTGTCTGCCGACAAACACTGCTGCAGCTTAATTGTAGTTATGTATAAAAGTCGTAAATGAAAAGCGCCAACAGACTTCAGACAATAAGCCTACATAAATTCATTAAGAAATACGCATAAAATGAAACGCCAACGCGCATTTCACTTAATTCCTTGCGTTCATTCATTGAAATTCTTGCTTTTAAACGTATTTTTTAATATACTTACATATGCACATGTGCGTACGTGTGTATGTGTATGTGTGTGTGTGTGAAAATTTATATACGTTTATGTAGCAAATGCACTTTAAATTGCATTAGCACCTTGTTGTCGTAGTCACCGAAAAGCGCACACACACTCATATATAAAATATATATAGATATATACCCACACATATTCAAGCACAGTCGGTAGTACAATTTAATGGTTTTATTTACGCAATACGCAGCCTTGTGCCAAAAATAGAAAGCAAAAGAAGACAGACTACACAAGAAGTACGATTACTTACACACACATATATATATGCACCTATGTTGTGGGCAAAAGTCAGGGTGTAATGGGCGTCACCAGACATACAAAGCAGAAATGCGATGCGGCACTTAACGTCTGCTCCTTCGCTCATTAAAATGCGTAAGTGCCAGCAAGTACGAGTACTTTTGTGTCTTAAATCAATTAATACATAATTAAAAAAGTAATGGAAATGGAAAAGGAAATGAAAATCAAAATACATCGTAATGCGTACCGCTGGAAAACGCATTGACGAGCGAAGATAAGTGGAAATCAACAGCATGTTATGAGTATTGTTAGAGTCTCTCATTACGGTGTATTTTCAAATATGACTTTCAAATAAAGTATTTCTATTTCCATGAGATGACTTTCAGTAAGCTTCAACGTCCACCCAGGCAACGTCCATGCAAGGCAAGATAATTGGATGAAGTGAACTGTTTACTAATATAAAAATCATTAAAATGCTGTAAGGAGCGTTACACATACATATGTACATATATGTGGGTTAGAAGGAAGTCTATTTCAGTGTGCGAATATGACAATAATATTTTTAATATTATATTTAATGTGATATAATAATAATATAATTATATTTAAAATGGAAAATAAGTTTTGTTAAAAATGTTTTAATAAAATTGCATATTTCTGTAGCCGAGTACCAAAAGAATACTAAGTAGGTTAGCGCACGACTTATTAGTTACTACATTTTATATTCAATTTGAGTGGGAAGCCCAAAACACTAACGAACTTATTGTAAAATATAGGCAAAGGAACAAAGGCACAATTGTTTCCCGGAGAAAAATACAATTTCCACGAACGATGTCAACTTGTTACATAAATTATGGAAAATACATATATTTTGTGTATTTTTTCTTGTAATTTTGAAAATAATCTAACCAAAAATATGATATTTATTCAGTTCCTGCCACGGGAGTGACTGATTTTCAGTTTGAAGAAACAGTTCGTGTTTGAGCCACAGCCGAAAATAAACAAAACTTATAGAGAAATATGCTTTCTAATATTTAGGTTAGCCATAATCTAAATGTTATTTAAATCATATAAAGATTGCGAATAGAAAGTCATCATCTGTTTTGTGGCGAACGTGAAGTGTCAAAGGACTGTCAAAAGACCTCAGGACCTCATGCATATACAAAAAATATATAACATGACACATTTACGAGACGCTAGCGCCGAGGAAGATAGAAGACATCTTTTTCATCCACAGTTGACGATCTTAAGAATATACTAACTAAACCGGAATTCTTGAAAAAGTTTTTCGCTATGGATCCGAAATTTATCTGGGATGAAGTTTTTTCGGATCGGTTTTCATTATGCTCGTAATGCATAGTTCAAACTTCTACCAGGGGACGACTATTATGAACTGTAGTAAAGCTTCGAGACTATGGAGAAGTAACTTAGTATTAGAAGTACCCATTAGAAATTCCCATGATTTTCCATGTTGAACACTTCTTGGAATACTCGTATCAATAATTGTTATTTTATAGCGATATCCTAATGAAGCTCGTATATGGCTATGTATACAATGAAACGAAGCTTGTATGAAATTGCAACACAAATACAAAACCAGATATAAATACCTTTAATGGGGTTAGTGTGTAAAGTCTAACAAAATCGCTTTATTTTGGCCGCATACCTCACTATGTGCCCGGTCTAAAGTACTCGCAGCAATGAAGCCTCCTTTTGAATCAACTGAGTTTTTGTTTTTCACCCCGTTGCTTGGGATTCTAATCAAATTTCCAGCACAAAGTGAATGCGAAGATCAACAGCATAAACTAATCACTTTCTTTAAGATATCCATAACTCTTCTAGCGAAAAATAACTTCAAAGAGCTAAGCAGATTACAAAAATATTAATAATAGCAGAAAATCAACCAAAAGCCGCACCAAAGTAAGATTTAAGCCTGCAAACAAAAAATTCAAAATAAAAATTATTACTTGCTTCAGCCGCAGAATTTAACTAAAAATTTAATCAATCAACAAGTTTCCATACTGACCGTGCGCAATTGATTTATTAGTCAAATTCGAAAAGAAATACACAGAGCGCTAGTATAAAAGTTCGTCTGCCCGCTGAAATTTATTCGATGAAACCAGTTCTACTACGTCAGAAACCACCTATAATTTATACAAAAATAATTATGCAAAAATAGTTAAATGCTTGCCAATGAATGGTCAAAATCGAAGGGGGGAAATTAAAAGAAAAAAACAGAAACCGCGAAGATATTAATAAAGACCGGTTAGTGCGTCTTTAACATTAGCAAACAAGTTTAAGCGAAAATTCCCTTGCGCCATGGGGTATTCGCTTGTGCCAGCTGATCAAAGATTTGTCGATGAAGTGGTGTTCGATTGGCCAATTCGCTGTTCGCTGTGTTGGAGATCTACTCTCCATTCAAGAAATTTACACTTGAAAGTAACTATAAAATTATGAGGTTGAATTTAATAAAAGAGTGCAGGTATATCCACCTGTTTTAAAACTATATTAAATTACGCCAATATTGTCGAATTTATACCAAGAGATCTCTCAGTCAATCGATAAAAGTTTTTATTCTATTACGCTGCAAAGGTTTATTTGTATCAGTTCGTCCGATTCGAAAGTCCTCGAAATGACGAATCTTATACTTGAGTATTGAACGATGTGCTTTACGTGGGTACCTGCCGTTTGTACAGCCTAACTCCACGGTGCTCTAAAACACAACGAATCAATATGATGCGTTGATCAGCGCCCCGTCAGTAATAGCTTTTTGTTAAAACCAACGGTTCCGATAGGCATTGTGGAAATGGACACAATAATCGCCTTGGTAGGGCTCGAGGCCTATCTAAAACCTCTGTTGTACTTTTCGTCCGACACCCGGTTGCAATGCAACTCCACACTAAACTGTACCGCCCAACAGCTCCACCCGCATTCAGGTATTAAACCACAGCCACCACGATACTCCCCGAAGGGCCTACCGCAATGAGCAGGTTGGAGCGCCTTCCAGACTCCAACGGGTTCCTGCTCCCCGTGGTACCAGATTAAAGTCTCTAGTTAGACCTTGTAGCCTTGGGCTACTTCCAGTTGAGCTACTCATTCAACTCCGACTCGTGGCATTTGTAGCTTGAACTAAAATGCCTCTTTAAGTATGTGCATAATTCATTTAAAGTGTTATAAACTTAGTTCAAGCTAAGTAAATAGCACCACTTCTGACATGGCTGTGCCTATTTTTAGAGCAAAGTCTATTTCAAATGCAGTGCATTTTAAAGATTTTAGTCGCCTCTTATGATAGACATGCCTTACCGTGGGTTATTCTTATCCCCCGACCCGCAGGGGGGATACTTGAGTATGTCGGCACAGTTTATTTATATCAGCAATTTGTTCGTTTCGTCGTTATCCAGTTTATTCGACTAATACGAGTTAATTGCTTGCTTAGGCACGTTTCGATATTTGGCAAATCCAACGAAGTTTAAATCTGATTATGCGAGTTATATGTTATTATACGAGTTATATATTCGTTTCGCCATTCTTAAAGCTTTCGTATTGATTATGCCAGTTCTTTTAATTTACACCAGTTCGTTCGATTCGCTGTTGCAAGATTTAAATTGCAATATTTAATATCGAATGCAGTTATAATGAAAATGATTCTAGGTAATAATCTCGTATTAAGCAGTCCAGCAACCACTAAAATTTTACAGCCACAAAAACAATATCCCCTGCATCTATTTATATAGAAAGCGCTGTATTTTGGCCTCTTTGAGATTAGTGTACTTATTTGTATACACCTAATCAACTCAGCTAACTGGATTTTTTTTTTAGTGTTGAACCGTTTAGACACCTAGCCGCTTAGCCGCTTACTTAACCAGTCACTTTTAAAAAGTTATGTGTGGTTGTTGTTATTTTTATACATTTGTTTTAGTCAAATTAGCGGCATTCTCAAAAAATATAATTTAAATAGACACATACACACAAGTACTTATTTGAATATATGAAATATATTAGTTATGGAAATGACGTCGTTGTGACGTCAAAACAAATGATTATTTATGGCCAAAATATACTTGCATCTACAAAAATCGGCAATGAAAACAAAATAATACAAAATATTATACAATAAATAAAAGCGGAGTTAACAAACACATCTAACAAATTTGAATTTTAATATATATTTAGATGTACACATATTACATATTTATCGCTATATATATAAATATGTATATAAATATATACGTATATATGAATATTATAAATCTTTATAAATAAATAAATATATATGTAAATGTAAATGGAATCTGATAACGTGTACAGTTTAAGGCATTGAGAGCTTAAAGTATGAACATCAGCAAAATACTTGAAATGTTGTGAAATTATATTAATTCGTCTTCATACAATTTGATCCCACTTAATGCTAGCAAACGTTTAAAAATACATTTTCTTAAGCTTGTAATAATCTTTTAAATTATGTAATTTATTTTATCTTCAACTTTTTGTTGTTATTTATATTATATTTTTATTATTGTATTATATGTATATTTCATATATTTATCACATATTTTTATTATTATATTATATGTTTACGATCATGAATTATTAAAACACAACAACAACGCCAAACGATAAGAATGGTTAGAGCTTAAAAATATCAATGAACTTTGCCACTTACAAACGAACTTGCCGCACTTAATTGTAAACAAAATTTTAAATTTTAAAACAAATATTATATACGAACCGAAATTAGCCAAGTGAAACTTTTTGAGGTTATAATTTCTTAAGATCAATTTATTATATGATGTTATTGATGAAATCAATTAAAAATTTTAACCTCAACAAAGTTTTAATCGCTGTTTTTGTTATTGTAATATTGAGGAATGCTGACAAATTCACAGTCTATGGTCTTATATAAATCCGTGTTCTTTCCGGTTACGTCGAGCCCATCTTTGTTGGGGCGATTGTTAGTCATGGTACTTCGTTAATGGTTGTTATATTCTTTGATAGAGGAAAACCGAAATTCACTGATGTCATTACCATTGACCTGCAGATCCATTCCTCTTTAAATTTATCGAAACCAGAATCAAAGATGGGCCTCTTCCGATGCACATCTTTGGCACCTCGCAAAATAAATTTTCCAAATTTGGTCTAGTTCTGCAAACACTAGCTGTCTAGAAGTTTTGAAATATTAAGAAAATATGCGGGATATATTCAGTGGCCACTTTGAAAGACAGATCATGCTTGCCGAACTGCCGAGCATATTTTGAGTTGGAGCGAGTCTTTATCAGCCCTTAAAGGTCGTAATTCAAATTGACCGATTTACATGCATTGCAGTCTGTCTGTCTGTCTCTCTCTCTCTCTCTCTCTCTCTCTCTCTCGCTCTCTCTCTCTAGATCTCTCGCTCTCTATCTCTCTAGATCTCTCTCTCTCTCTCTTGCTCTCTTTAGATCTCTCTCTCTCTCTCTTGCTCTCTCTCTCTCTCTCTTGCTCTCTCTATCTATCTCTCGCTCTCTCTCGCTCTCCCTCTCTCTCGGTCTCTCTATCTCTCTCTCTCCCTCGCTTCGCTGACAACTTACAAATTAACTTTCTGTACACTGTATACCACGGAAGTCAATGAGGCCACACACTCACAGAAACCCTATTGTGCTCTCAGGGGCTATTGGTAGTGAAACGTTAGTCGTCACACAGCTTCTCATGTCGGTATAATTGGGTTTCATAAAAGCGGAGAACCCATTATATTTTCATGTTTTCTATTGTATATAAAAATATGGTAAGGAACTCGATCGAGCCCGAGTTATTTGCAATATATTCACTTTGTCTTCAAATGATAATAGCGAGACCTTACGATCCAACCGCTTTAAAGAAATTCATTGCCGCCTACGAAAATTTAACCTGAAAGCAGGGTTTGATTAGCTGTTGACAAAAACTACACCGTTATTATCGCGTACCAGAAAAGAACATGAAAAAATTAGTCCAGAAGAAAACAGCAAAGTAAACAAAAATATTTTTGAAAGAGCTATTGTTAGGTCTGAGTCTGTGACTTAGAATTTTCCACCTCAAGTGATTGCAAACAAACGTATGCCTTGTCATTGTGGACACAAGTGCAAGAAAGTGGTTATACCATTTATCCCCAGACAATTAGACACAGATGTTAAACAGTCAATAATTGTTATATATAGATAAAAGACAAATAACTGACGTTACTGATATATCATATGATCATATGATCATATGCTTACGTATACTTGTACGTAATTAAGTTCCGTTTTCTTGTAAGCAAGCGTCAAAAGTACAATTGCGAATTTTACACAATGACTTCAGGAAATTTTTGTTGCAGAAAAACAAAAAGCACTCGCTCTATTATTAGTATATATTCAAGTATTTAATCTAAGGTATACGATTTTTGAGTAAAGAATTACATATTTAAATATTACAAGGAAAATATACTAAGCGGAAGGTTAGCTACTGTCGAATTGATTCGAAGCGCTGAACGTATGGGCCTTATTGTTAAAAGAACATGAATTGGGCAAAATTGTTGTGTAAGCAGCAATTGACCTTGAAGCGCAACAAGAAGTATGCATGTAATACCTAAGTACGTACGTGCTTCACACTGAAGAGGTTGGCAGGCAGGTAGGAGGGTGAGCTTTATTTAATTCGTTTTGCTATTGGAAACACCACTCAAGCTAATGTGTGTGATTAGTTTTATAGAGATGTGTTTACTTCGATTTTTTTTTTGTTGTTTCCTGGATATGAAATAGAATCCGTGTTGAATCGGTTAAGTAACCGGCTTTGTGGTGCATTTCACGAAACGATACGATCGGAATGTGGCATGAAATAAAATTTGAACCTCTCTCTTCGCTATCTAAAAGAACCTGCTTTCAATTACAAATTTATTTTCATGTTCATTAGCTACTTTTGAGTTGAGAATCAATCAATATTGATTGGTTGAGATAAAATGAACCAAATGAAATATTCTGATTCATAAATTGAGTTACATTTGAGGTTATGTTAATTTGGACGAACAATTTTCATTAAAGGAAAGAAAATAGGTTCGTTGAGAAATAGGGCACATAAGATACATTGTGGTCGAAGATGGAAGTCTCATAGTTATTCTGCATAAACATATTAGGTCTAGTAAAAATAAATCCATTATTACCTCATATTAGATCTAGCAAAAAGAATTATTTTTCTTTCCAATAGATGGCTTTAGTAGTCTGTATCCCTTTTTGTACATGTGCGAGTTATGATATATGGTATTCGAAAGATAAGATTTTGTACTAAAAAACTCCTTAGAGTTTTGTGATTGCTTGACTCATAATTGTTTGAGCACGTGTCTAAGATGGACACCAGCAAAGAGAAATTGTGCCATATTTTATAGGTTTTCTCCGATAAAGGCGAAAACATAAGTCAGACAGCTGAAAATGATACTCTAACCACGCGCAATTTTAGTTTCGTCAATTTCGTTCCAGTAATTTTGATGTCAAAGATGGACCACGCTCTGGAAGGCAAATTGCCACAAATATCGATAAAATAATGGGAATCGTCGAGTCCGACTGTCATATAAGCACTGTCTCGATTGCACAGGAACTAAGCATTGCTTAAAAAACCGTCTGGAACCATTTAAATAAGGTTAAAACCTCATGGACTGAATTTCAAACTGCGAATCGCTGCTGAATTGCAACAAAATCGATCCATTTCTATGGAAATGCGGATAGTTGCTGGTGCTGAAAAGGGGGTCAATTACGACAACGTCAGGCGAAAACAGTTGTGGTCAAATCGCGGTAAGCCGACGCAAACGGTGGCCAAACCAGGAATGACGGTCAGGAAGGTTTTGAAGTCTGAAGAAAGCAATAGCCCAGAAGTGTCCAGTTTTAGGCCAATAGGAGAGTAATTGTGTTCCGTCAGAACAACGCCGGGTCATACACATCGATAATAACTCACCCAAAAGCTCTGGGAGCTTAGTTCTGACGTTCTTATGCATCTACCATATAGCCCAGACCTGGCACCAAGTGATTACCTGTTTCTGTCTATGGTGAAAGATTTTGTTGGTGAAAAATTCGCCTTAGGAGAAACTTGTGTAAATTGACTATCCTAGTTTTTTGCTAATAGGGACGACGAAATTAGGAAATTACCTTTAAAATGGCAACAAGTTATCGAACAAAACGGCGCATATTAACATAAATCGGATCATTCTAACTACGCTAAACATCTTCCTTCAATTTAATGCGGAAACAATGGATCCTTTTTACTAGTATTATTTTTACTAATATTATAATTTTGGCTTCTGAGCTACAATATCCATTCTTCAATAGCGAGTATTTAGAGTTGCTCTCTACTTTGATTTTGAAGCTATTTGAAATTTTGCGCTTATTCATCATAGGAACATAGCACGTCATGCCAAAAAAAGTTTCTGCTCGAAGATTTTAGCGGAACTCAGTAATATCTCTATCCAAAAAAAACATAGTTCTCCCTTCTTTGTACTTAGTTTTGAACATAATACTTTTATAACAAAGGATAACATTGTTCTTTTCCAGCAATCGCTAAACTACTTCATGTTTCTTCGCGCATTCACTAATCAAAGAGATCGTCTACGGAGTGGTTTTTCAGACAATTTCTTTATTTGATATTATTTAGGTTATAATGCCCATTCTGTTATAATAATAATAATAGAGCAAAATTGTAGAAAACACGTTACAAAGATGAATTCTTATGTCACGTTAGAATGACCTTTAATTTACAAAAAATAGAAAAAATTTGTATATATTGAGTAACAATTATCGATAATAACACTAATTCACGCTCTATTACTCTGTTGTAAGCAAAACTCTCAAGGCAACTGTGTTTTGGTTAAGTTAAGAAACTGACCTCTTTCCTTTAACATTTGTCCCTCATTTTTTCAATTTAATAGCTGATAATAAGTGAAAGTTCGTTTGGTCATTAAAGACGAGCACTTTTTAGACGAGCTTTTCTACTGAACCGCTCAAAAAAAGTTTATCAATAGTGAAAAATTCGTATGTGATAAGGTCAGCCCTTCACAAACTAACCTTAACCTCATTTTTATAACTATCGATACTATCTAAGTTACTGCCAAATAATTATAAAATATATTATCAAATAATTAAAATATATCAAATAAAGACATTTGTTATAATTATTACGTATTATTACGTGTATTAATTATTATGTTATATACATTAATATATAAAATAAAGTACACACCTATTTGAAGACATTGTACCAGATAAGGTCAATGAATTAGCTCACCGATCAGCTAATTGGTAGTCTGTTAAGACGCTTTACACTTTTGGCCCGCCTGACTTAGTAGGTTGACATAAAAATCGTGCTTGCGCTTAAACATAGTTAAAAATTATGCACACGCACACACATAAAAACGCGCTTGCAAATACATGTACAAATGTAGTTAAGCACTTGAGGCATACGAAGGCACTTACAATCCCAACACGCAGGGCTGTAGTCGCACATTTCCGTTGAAATGTTAAGTGTCTTCCAGGGGGCACATCGGACCCTTGAGTGTTGTTGTTGTTCGCACATTTGATTTTCCTTTTATTATGAAATGGAATTGCGTTATTAGATAATTATATGAGTGTGTTGACGTCTTGAATAGCTAGGCAATTGTAATGAATGTTAATTATGATCAAGTTGTGTGAAAGCAATTGGCGCGACACACAGCGAGCGGATGGCGAGGGGATGTTTACTCGTCGTCGCACCTTCGCACTTTGCCAATCTAAATAACAATAATAATAACAACAACACTATAAGTGCACTAATATTACAATGAGATTAGTGCTGCGACAGAATAAATAGTTACAAATGAGTTGAGCGATTTAAAGGTCAACAATGATTTATTGCTCGTTGACTGCATGAACTTTATTTAATTACATCTGATAGCTGAAAGTAACAGAGAGATATATGCACAGCAATCAGTGTTTATGCTGATTGGCAATTTTATACGATTAGAGTGTAATGAGGGCAATATTGATTGGGAGCGGATGGCGCCAAGCGAATACACTAGCTTCAAAGATTTAACACAGTCTTTAGATCTAATTCTATCAAATTATATTAAATTTTACCGCATTTGACTTAATATTTAGAATACTATTTTACTTAAAGTTCGATAATTATATTTATTTTTAAATGCACCTTGCACATTCAATTATTCACTTTAATTTAGTTTAATTCGTTTTACTTACACTCAATTATTTTAATTGCAACTCAATTTGTACTAATTTAATTCAATTAAGGTAAGTAAATTGGAATTAAACCGATCTGGAATCAGTCAGTTTACACCCAATATGCTTTAATTTAATTTACTTCAAGTCCTAATCCCAATCCAATCCGATTTCATCAAACTTTAAGAAATTAAAAGCCCACTCTATTTGAGATTTTTAATTTCATTTGAATTAATTTTACTTCAAATCAGTTCAACCATATTTGTTGAGTTTTATTTGATACAATGAAAGTCATTTCGTTTTTTTTGGGGAACATGAAAGACAGTTTTCGTATAATGCCTTTCAAATGGCCATAAACAGTTGAATTCGACAAATTTAACCTCTCACCGATCTCTCGTGTGGTGTTTCGCCGATTTGCATCAACTAATGCCTTTATCGCATCGACCGGCCTTCCAGACCGTGGTGCATCTTCGACATCAAAATTGCCGGATCGAAATTTTGCAAACCAGTTCTGGCACTGGCGTACTGTTAACACGCCTTCTCCATACACATCCGTCAATTTTTTTCTCGCTTGGACAGCATTTTGACCTTTTCTGAAGTTAAAAAGTAAAATATGACGAAAATGCTGCTTATTGCTCTCCATATTTAAAAAGGCACCAACCAAAAACTACTGGGTAGAATTAATAGAACTTTTTCACACACAAGCCTTGCAATATCAGCTCTCATGACATATAATGGTTATGGGGCTTAAGTGTGAAGTTAGTTTCGAAAAAACGTAATTAAGTCCTCTGGCGGGAAAAAACGAAATGACTTTCCGAACAACCCAATATTAATTACGCTTCAATTTAAATTAATCATATTAAATTTATTGTATGAACTTGAATCAATTAACTTCAATTCATTTAACTGTCTCATTTACTTTAATTTAATTCCATTAGTTTAAGCATAATGTAACTCAATTCAATTTAAGTGTATAAAGTGTAAAGTGTATTTAAGTGTATTTAAGTATATTTTATTTAATGAAGTCTATTTAATTTGTTACAATTTAGTTAGAATAAATGCGTTCAGTTTAAATTAAAATGATGAAATCATTCTCACTTCTATTCAATTAGCTTTTACGCAAATAATTTGGTTTATTTCAATTTATTGTAATAATAAATAAATTCAATTTAACCAGTTATTGTTAATTAATTCAATTCAACTCAAATCAAATAAATTTAGTTCAATTCGTTCTATCAAAGTTTTAGGTATTTGATGTATTTTTGGTTATTTCACTTCAACAGTCCTATTTAATTTAATTTCTTCAATTTAATTTAATAACAATTAAAATATGTTTATATATATATATATATTAGATGTATATTTTACAGCAAATGAAACATACAATTCTCGAGATAATCTTGCTTGAGTTACGTTTCCGGCGGTGTCGAAAAATTTTCTTTTAAGAACTATGTATTTGAACTTTTTTATGAGTTCGCGCAGCACGTAACTTCCATCAGGATTAATCAATCAAAACAGACAATCTAAAAATTGCTCCACCTTATTAATAATATTGTGTCTTAACAGGTGGACTGAAAAGTACATAGTGTAGTCAAAAGAATACTCGTTAAAACAGTATGTGAAGCAACAAAACAAGTTCGTTTTCTATTTTCGAGCTTGATACAAAAACTAAGCGACCTCAAATGTAGTATTGAGGTCCACATACAAGCGTGAAAATTTTAACACTGGGGAATTTTCAAACAAAAACTTAAATTCTCTGAAAACACGAACAACCAACAAAAAGAAACATATCTTTGGCAGCTGAGATATTATCCGAGTAGAGTAAGGGAAATTTTATGCGAGTTGAGTATTCCTTTGTCAATCGCTTACAGAAAAGATGGCCTTATATTCACAATCTTCCTCTTCGCATACACAATAATCAGACATGAAGCATCGCAACCATCTTAAGTCTGTACATGTAAACAGTTTTGTAAGGCAGGTAAATTGAACTTGGTATTTAAGACAAAATGAGTCATCACTGCTGCCAATGGTCAACTTTACGAGCATGATAAAAGGAAGGGCATATATATATAGAGAGAGAAAGAGAAGACATATATGTATACGGAGACAATCTAGTGTACTTTATATCCTACTAATGCCGGGCACAAATAAAACAAAGTGAAGCATAAAATTAATCTATGCAAAATTTTTCAAATTGAGTTTTCCGACTGGAATGTTTGCCTTAATAAATTTGACCACACTGGTATTTCGTAGTAAGTATGGTCTGTCTGGCTGTCCGCCTGTCCGTTTATTGATCTGTCTGCTATGCGTTGGCCATGTATGCATGGTGTAAGCGCTTCAATGGATTTGCTTCGAGTCAAAGCAATGAGTTATGATGAGTTTGCAATGGTGAACAGGACATACCACCAAGGTACACAGGGTGGCACACATGCCATTGTGTAAGTTACTGTTCACGCAACCAGCCAACTGTGTGCACATGGAATTCAGAATTACACTGGAAAATATAATATTTGCACACACGCCCTCGCAAGCTCCTTCACTTCTCCAACTCTCTCCTCTCTCTGCGTAGCAAGAGCAGAGTAATATCGACATTCGCTCTAATGTCCACCTCCCATTGTTTTTGCGCTCTGTTGGCTGTCTGGCCGACTCCTTTGCTAATTCAGATACTGAAGTTCGCGTTATACTTTGGTGTTTGCTTTTGTGGCCGACAATTCGTTTGCAGCATTTTTATTATCCCCATTTGTTTTTTTTTTTTTTTATTTGCATATTTTTGTTGGCATTTTCTGTTTGTTCATTCCATTGTTAGCCGCTTTGTTAGTGTGTTGGCTGTCGCCGTCACTGTTTTAACATCCTTTCAAGTTATTGTTTGTCTTTTTACACCATACTCGACAGAAATGTGGAATGCTTTAGTTCTGCAGTGAGTAGTGTTTGTTGCGCGCCACGTCTTTAAGCAATTCATTCGTAAAATATAGCCAATTCTTTAGGTTCTGCTCAATTCTGCATCCTCTCTGTTGGGTACAGTTGATGCTCTTCAAAAAATATTTGATAATTCGCTAATTCTTAGTGCTTCAATACTCAAAATCCACGACTGCTCGATTTATAATCGGTATTTGAGGGACAGTGAGGATGCACCGTGATATAAAAAATTTTCATTATAATATCAAAGACGGTTTGGAGCGAAAAATGGTATAAATGGGCATCGTTAATTTTACATCACAGTCCCTCTGGAACATACAGTTAACCAGCAACCTATATTGCAGTAGTCAATAATTAATGTGAGAAGGTTCAAGTTTGTAAACGATGGTTGGCAACATGGAAATTTGCCATAGCACCAAAAGTACCCAAATCTCATCAACCGAATGCAAAATAACTTAGACAATGCTCGTATGAAGCATATTATGCAAAAGAAACTAGGCTTTAAAGAAATTGTAGATAATAGGGGTTGTCTTCTTAGGTGTGGTCCGCGAAAACTACACTAAATTCACGAAACCATATATGTAATTCGGTCTGACTTTATGCCGGTATGACCGTAGATCCACACGAAAGAAAACTGATCAGCCAATTTGCTTTCAACTCCGGCTCAGACCTACATGAGTGCCGTGTAATATGCGGTATCCTCTCTGAAGTTTCTTTAAAACCTGTTAAGGTACTAGTACAATCAATATAGGAAAATAACGATACCTAGCCTTAGTCAGAGAAAGGGAAACTAGGTAGGTGGGTTTGATAGTGGACGTGCATCATACGATAAGAAAGCGGTTTCCTAGTTTTTCTCTCACTTAAGGTAACGAACACGTCTGAAATTTCAACGCATTGTACTTACATACAAGTCCAATATTGCACTGAGAAAGTAAGTCCCGAAGTAGAATCTGCTATGTATAATTACAGTTGGCGCTTACACTTCAGCTGGTTGGTTGACCAAGTTTTTATTTCACTTAATCATTTTAATTAATGGAGGAATTTATGAGCTGTAAAGTGATTCTTGATTATCTCCAAATTCGAGTATTAAAAAAAAATTTTTTTTATGAATGTAATCTCGAACGCGAATTCAAGTCCAAAACCCAATATCCACCAACCAGTTTTTCCTTCTATCCTAAAAATGGACACTGAAAAAGCGAAATAGGCTTTCAGATTATTTGAGAGATCTCTAGTCTAAGTATTTAAGGAATTTCAAAAAATTGGGGTTGAACCTTTTTTGGGGTTATTTTTTCGAAGCATTTCAGAAACTTCAAACGCTTGGAATATTTAAGGCCGGTGATGTATTCGAACGGTTTGAAGAGCTTTCTAATAACTTTAGTTTCCTATTTTCCCCATTAAATATCTAGCTGAAGGACACACTCACTTGTACAAATATTAGAGCATCCTAGTATTAACAGTGCCACAATTAAGTACAAGAGAGAAGCGATAAAGCCATTACAAGCAGAAAGATCACAGTTCCTTTAGCAATATAATTTAGTAAGTTTATATTTACATAGTTACCGTTACCCACCTCGTGCTACATATGTATAAAAACAGAAACCGCAGGTGAATCGACAGGTATCGACAAATAGTGAAGCAACACGAAACGCATACAGAACAGAGAAGTAGAAGAAGAGAAAACAAATAAAAGGGACGCAACGCAAAAGAATGTGAGCAGCAAGGCAAAACAGAAGGTAGCAACAGGGACCCGGAGCGACCGGGAGCAATTTCCACTACCATATGGGAAATGTTGTAGTTGCTGCCACCTGAGCACCACCGTCTATAAATTTATGACCTCATAAGAATTTCAAATGAAATTACTTATGACGAAAATTATTCACATTCTTGCCGGCAACTACACACATTTGAGTGAGTGTTTGTTTGTGTGTGTGTGTTTGTAGTTGTGTTATGGTGTGTTTAGCTGTGTGTATTGATTACAAACAGCGCCAAGTTGCCAGTTGCCAGTCAAGCCTGTCTACCTGCGTGGCTAAGGGCAATGGGTGTGAAGAATGCGCAAGCGTGTGAGTATGCATGCATATATATATATGTGTGTGTGTGTGTGTGTGTTTAACTTTTATGACGAAAAATTGACATACAATGTCTTTGCTGTCGCGGATCATGTCGCCGTCACTTGCGTCTTTGTGCCTTCTTCCACCGTTCAGAACATTGTTCATTGTGTTTTGTATGACTTGCTCGCTCGCTTATAGTTATGTACGACATGCAAAATTACTTTATATAAAAAAAAAAATATATATATATATATACATACATGCAAGCATAAATGCAAGTGTTTTTGGCACCTCAACCACCGCTTTCGTTTCATTTTATTTTTAGTTGCATTCTACAAAAACGCTGACGTGGAAGCGGAGCGCTGGGGCTCAGGTGGCAGACAGCGCCAAGCAAGGCATGTGAGGTGACAAACTGACTGCCCGCCCGGCTGGGTGGCTGGTCATTCGTTGTCGAGCGTTGTGCGAATGCTTTGACAGCCTGGCGCAATTGGCATTTCCAGCAAGATGTACTGTCACATATTTCGCTTAGTTTTTGTGCATCTTAAACCTTTTGTTTAAGTTAAAAATGCTTAGCTAATGCTTGTGTAATATCCAAGCGCAATTTCCTTTTGACGATTTGCTTTTGCTTCCTCTCCTTTATTATCATTTAAAAATAAACTGGCAATGCTTAAGCGCTTGGTGATCATAAAAACTGAATGATAATTGTAGAAGCTTGACTGCAACCAACGAAAACGGTTTAAGGATTACATTTCTTGGCGCTAGGGAAGGGTATTAAGGGAAAAATTAATAAGAAAAAAGCAAATTTTTTTCCATAGTTAAAATGGATGATGGTGAAAATTTAATGATGGTGAAATTTTAATGAGCGTGACAACGTGCATGTATTCGTGACATATATACATTTTTATTTTAAAGTGAGAGGAAGCACATTTGATGATAACTTTAATCCTGTTTATTTTCATTTTCTGGTGGAATATCTTCTTAAATGTTGAGATAAATGCGACAAGAGCGAGAATTCGAAAGCTTTAAACTGATTTCTAGTAACTAAACTAATTAAGCTCAAAGAAGAACAAAATTTGTAATATACAATTGCATGAAATTAATGGGCAGATGTAAATCAATTTAGGAATCACAGTATTTTCAGCGGAATGTCTCTGCTGCGGAAGCGGATTTCCATTAAAATCCCTAAAATTCAAGTCACGAGATCATAGGTTTAAGCCCCAGCTTATGTAATGAAATGCTGGAGAGGTTCGTTGGATTTGCAAAGTTTTTTACTGAACGTAGCAAATATGCAGGCGCTAGAATCACCTAAGCCCTAGATTGGAAGACCGAAACCCAGCTTTCCCTGGCAAAAACTTTATTGGCTAATAGCCTTTTGTTCTAGCGCTACAGATTTTCAAAATTTTTAATCAACGATTGTTGTCTTAACAAAATGGTGCAAAATGTGATATTCAAAAGAGGTCACATTAACTAACCCACCTCGTATCACTGGCTCATTCTCTAAAGACTTTTTACTTGCCTTTTTCAACAGCAAACCTGGTTCAATTAATAAACTAAAGCATAATATTTGCCAAAACCAGCAAATCGGAATAACATCTTTCATAAAAGAAGTTCCTTCAAAGAGAATGCTCCTCATCAATCGTACGCAAATGAACAGAGGTTCGTAGAGAAAATATGCCAAAAGATCTTCAGCGAAAGTCAATTATTAAAAAATATTGAACTTCTTTGAATGGTTATATAATCAACGAAGCTGAATTTCGAAAACGGTTGTCCAATGATGATTTTAACGGCTCTCCTGAGATCACCGGAATACAAACAACTGAAAGAGCTTTCAAAAAATCACTTTTAAATACCCATGAAATATAAAAAAATCTTAGAATTTCGAATGTTTGGTGTTCAACTCAAAAATTATTCACATATTTTTTTCATTACCAATTTCGAACTATCAACTTAAACTTCCGCAATCTTGATCTTAACCAAAACGAAATTTTCGAATCACCGTTATTTACAATTTAAAATATCTTTGAATTATAACCCAATGCCTTCTATTAACACGAAATGGAGTGAAAATTAAATACATACATACATGCATACATATATTATTTTCCAATACTTTTTAGCAAATGTTGCATAATACCAAATCAGAAAGGAGAGTATGCAAAACAGTTATACTCCTCTCTGACTCATTTTAATTTAAATAAAATAGAAAACCAAGTGGTCGTTACCACTTGAAATGAAACATAAGGAATTCAAGTATTTGCTTCAACACACCGAAAGCTTACCGGAGAAAGGTCAATCGATTTGCAACACATTTAAAGGTACTCTGCCAAGTCAATGGAGAAAATATGCAAACGAATTTGCTTTGTTGGTCTCAAAAACTTTTGATCACCTCCTGAAAAGCGCCGATAAAAAAGTTAAACTAGTAAAAAGGTAACGGAGTAGTATACATACATATGTATGCATGTATCTTCGTATATATGCACGAAAATGGTGCAGCAAAGTGGAAAGAGTACCGAAAGGAGAAAATTTAAATTGTAACATAACTGTTGTTGCCGACACAAACCAAGCTGCTTTGTATGCATTGTGTCGTGAATAGATGCGGTAGAATAGGTTCATTGAGCGTGGGTTCATTGACCAGATGCTGGGTGAAATGGGGAAGATCTTTTAAACCAGCAAAAAAAATGCAAATTTCTCAATATTTTTATTATGAACGTACTTTGTTATACCCGGGTGTCATGTGTGGAACAAAGGTAGACAAGTTTTGTGACACTATTACTAGGCGTTGTTTTTTGATTGGGTAAGGAAAGAGAAATTTAGCAAACTAATCATATAACGACGTTTTTAGGAACAAAAACATAAAATATCTCTAATTAAGCAAAAATTGTCCATAACATTATAATTACGAAATAAAGGTAAATATTTTAGAAAATGTTCTTAAAAAAATTTTTTTATAAAGTTGCCACCTAACTTCAAATTGAAATTGTTTGAAAATTAATAATAAGTTGGCAAAATATCGTATGGTTTGCAGTGTTAATGGAAAAAGAAAGATGCTAGATATATTTTTGTTGAAACAGGTTGTCACCTTTCTTAAATTTCCTAATAATTATTAATATAAATATTTAAAAATATATAATAGCGGTACGAAAAAAAAAATTAATTATTAATATAACAATAGAATTTTATGGTGGCGCAACCTAATTCTTAAAATTAGAAATATATAAAATTATTTCTAAATTTTTAATAAAAAACAAACCCAAAAAGAAAAATGCGAAGAAAAACAAATCCAAAACTAAAGTTATTTTAAAAGGTTTGAATTTGTGTACGATTTCTTCTAAAATATGCGAGCGAAATTTTTACGGAGGCTGGCATTATTTACCCCATTATTTTATTATTAATTATTAAATTTTTCCGAATTGTTGAAACCAAACTAAATTTATTTATAATACAATTTGAAATGGGAGGTTTTTATGAAGTCTTTATGAAGACAATTTTTTGAATAGAGTTACTAAATAACAAAAAAAATTATAATAGTGTAAATATTACAAAATGTCCCCAGAAATCATTTTTGGAGCAAATTTTTGAGGTAATATATACGAGTATATAACAGAATTGGAAACGGAAATTTTTTAAAAAATATTTATGAATACATATTTCTGAACGGAGTGGTGGTCGCCTAAAGAAAAACTGTCTCAAACATTTCTTATATTCAACGCAGTAAGTATTTTAGTAGAATTTTTTAGGAATATTTTTGTATTGAGCTATCCTATGTATTGACCTATCAAAAAAAAAACAGAAAAGGAAACCAAAACATATCACACATTATTCGTCAAATGAAAGATGCTTGGGGGAGTATATAACAAGCATTTGTGTAGACTTTCATTTAAAATTATTTTAGAATGGAGTTACCAGCTATTGAATTACGAAAATATTTTTTTATTAATTATGACTAATATTTTTGTTTTTATACATATATAATAATAATTCTTAACAACATATATATATAAATAATTCTTGAGCAACATTCTGGTAAGTGAAGAGCAGCCTATCCTTTCATATATAGGTTCCAGCTAAATTTTGTAAAATTCCATTTTTGAACCCTTTCTTACTTTTCAGCCTTTTTAACATCTAATATAAAAGCGAAACATACAATATATCGTTTTTCACAACTGTACAATGTTTACGATGTTTTCTTATAAGAACTAGCTAACAAAGTGAAAAATAAAACTTGTTCAAAAATATAAAAATGCGTTTGGATCAAAAATTCTGTTCCGTTCGTGACGACAATCACCTTACAAATTTTTTAATTTTAATTATCTATACAGCAGATTTGGGGGAGCACAGCACGTATTTGTGGAGCATTATACAGTATTTCGCGTTCTGCATTTACATACTTACATTTTTTACACTTTTAAGCAAAAACAATAAACAACTTTTCTGAAGCTCTTTTGGGGTAATTGATTTGCATGCGCGAAATACATTCCCAAAAAAGTTACATACAAAATACAATACAAAAAACAAACCCAAAAAAATTAAATAAACAAATAATAAAGTGATAATACCAAAACGAAACGCCGCTCTAATGGAATCATAGTTGCTGACAATGCGAAGAAAAATGTCAGCATTATTCAGCTGTTTTGTGCCACATTGGAATTTCATTCAAAATGCGCATAATTAATGGTAATTGAATAAATTGGGTAGTCTCAATTACATGCACGATGTTGGAAATTTCGCTACAGCGACGAAAGTGCTAGAATATACACATACACACGCACAGAAAGCCAAACAGCTTCTTCTTCTTCCTCCACTGTCGCACCTTCCATCTTCCAAAGATCAGTAAACAGTGAAGAAGCTTATTGTCTGCGTCTGTTTGTGTGTATGTATGCGCTCGTAGTGCTCGTAGCGGCAGCATGTAATTGTCTGCCAGCGGGGATTTTAATTTACTAATAGCTAGCTGATGAAAATGCATTTTCAACTGCTGTCATCTTCCATTCTGGTGGCTTGCCATCGTCAAGCTAATGGTTGCTTAAGGATTTTCAGCAACTCAAGTTGTATGCTGCACATATTAATGAGAGGCAACATTACAAATTCATGCGCAAACACACACACTTACACATGTGTACCTACCGACTGTATCGTATAATCGTCATACATATATCACATATCAACAGCAAAGGTATTAAGTGCATTATAATATTTGATGACGTGCACTTAAAGCTAATACCAATCGTATATATGTACATATGTATGTGTATGGATATGTGTGTGTGTTTAATCGCATTTGTAGCAAGACAAATATTTGCACAAATGAATATTTATTAGAGTGATCGAATCATATTTGTGAAGTGGGTAACGCAAATTTATTGTGTATACCCTGTAATATATACAATATAATCATCACTGTAAATGAAATGCGCCATTTATTTACTTCAAAGGTAATTAAAATTGACTGGCGCTTATGTTTACAACATTAAGCTATGAAATACTCGTGATACACTTGCACAACCTTCCATTAAAATACAATTCTAATTTAAAAACCTTTAATTTCTATAAGCCTGCCATATAAGTTCCAAATATGACTTCTGCCGAAAAGGTCGACATGCATCACTGGATCCGTCATAAATACTAAATATTATAAAAAAGGAATTATTGCAATAAATATTTACTTAATGGAAGTTGCATTATTTTACTTTTCGCAATGTTACAGATAGTGCTCTAATTTAGTCAATTAAAGAATTAATCTTCGTAGGTACTATGTCCCAGCAGATACCTAATTGAGCAATTAAGATAATTTCAGCAATTTATACTTTAGTCGATCTCGATTTTCAACAAAAAAAGATTAACAAATTTCCCAATTAGTGTTTAATTGATACTAAATTGAAGCAAAAGTCCTCATGCAACCCTGCCAACTGTGTTTAACGGGAGGAGGAAAGGGTATGTTTAAGGATAAAATGAAATGTTATTCGAACGAATGACAGAACACAGAAACTTCGTCAATATGAAATAGTCGAAATAATTGAGAAATTAGGCTTTTAAAGAATTATCTAGGAATATATATTATAAATATACACCTATCTTAAAACGTTTGAACTAAAGAGCACCACAGATAAACGTGTGATACGATAAATGTGTATGTTTGTATGTGTTTAAAAAACTACTTGCGTAGACAATTTTTTTTGCGGAAGGTCAATTAAAAAAATAATTATATATCTATGTGGATTTTAATTAGTTCTTTCCAAAAATACTTTTGAGTTTTGTTTTGTTGCAATGCTGTAAATAATATTAGTTGTTGCCTCATCAAGTACGAATAAATGTCAAGTTGTCCTTATTTTTTCCTGTACAGACATACAGTAGTCAAAATACGACTTTGTTAATGTTTTGAGCTTAATTGGGTATACTTTAGCGCCAAACAATGAGTTAATTAACATTTTAATTGTCTCAGCTAACTGAAGATAAAAGGAACGTCTAACTAACGAGCTCCTTGAAAAGCCTACAAGACTATAAAAACATTTTTAGGTTAATAGCTGTGACAATTAAGGTATTAATTGATTTGTTGACTATAGTATCTGTCCTACTGGATTTGTAGAGATAAAAAAAAAAGGATATTACTCTTTCCGGAAATCTAAGAAAATATTTTTTAACACAACATTCCGTGAATTCACCCCACGCCTAATTTATAATGTCAAAAAATGGAAGAATGTCATAAATTGAAGCATAACTCTTGAAATTCTCAAATTTTTTTTATTATTATTTTTAATTTCGACAACATAATTGATGCCTGCTTATTTGTGAAGGGTTGAATGTCACTTAAGACAATTAAGTAATCACAAAGCCAAGATGCAGCTGAAATCATTTTTTAAATAATTAAATTTTAACACAGAATTGCAATGGAAAAATTAAAAATTATTGGATGAAATTCACATAGGCAAAATGTATATTATTGTAAAAATTTATAGAGATTTATGTGGATTGTTGTATAATTTTCCTACTAAACAGATGGTTTTGTATGTTCCTATTCAATTAGGTATTTAATTTAACCCAAATTAATTATCAATTAAGTACAAATTGACCGATAGCGCTTATACATGGCTTATTTTGTTCTAATTAAGTTCGTTTAATTAAGAGTAAATTGCTGAAATCTTATTGCATCAACATTAAGATATTTATTTAAGCAATAAAATTAGTGATAACCCTTATGAAATTTGCAAAAAAAATTTAAATTTGTGTTTCGTATTTTCAGTTACAGGATTGCATTTAGAATTTGACATCAATTCATCGGTAACTGAATACTAGTTGATCATTAAAATGTGAATATTATAACAACTAATTTTGATTGTATATGGTAAATTATATTACAATTAAGACTTAAATAGCTGAATTTTTCACTAGACAATTAGTGTGCCCATTAAAACGATGGAATATTTTCGGAAAGTACTTGAAAACAAGAAGTATTAATATAATTGATAATATAATAATATAATATTATTATAATTGATAAATGTTAAGCAATAGCAGGAAAAGGCATTAAGCCGTTCACTAACGATTTCCAAAGTGCTTTCGTTGAGTTTTCACTCGAAACATCATTCTATGAAAAACAATTTACATAGCATAAATGTTGTGAAATGCGTTATTTTCTACTAAAGACTTAGAGGTAACGCTCTAGCTCATGTAACTGATTACTTACTTAATCAGTCTATTAGGGTTGTATTTAGAGTAAATTATGTTTATTACCATAGTAAACTTTAGACATATAATTGGAGTTATATGAAAAATTTTGATAATTTTTTAAAATTTGATGTATAATAATATTCAATATGCTTAGAACTGAAAATATGGATATTTTTGGGAAGTTCTTAGGTTAAGTTTTGAATAAATTAAGTGGACGCTGTGGCAACTCTAGCCACAAATGAATTTGTATTTTATACCTAATTAGTATTAAATTAATTAATAATTTTACTGATTTTCAACAATTTTTTTTTGACTTTTAACAATTTTAAGCACTAAATGGTGACACAACTCCGTTGAAGTTACTTAGTTAATTGTCTATCAATTCTGCTATGCCATATTATCAACATGACTATACGCATACGCTTTGAACAACCCTGTGTCTAGCTACATTGACTCGTATTTATTCGGTATAGGCAGGGGTTTCGTAGCCAACAACCAGCTAGCATCACTAAAATGTAACACAAATTACTGGGGCGCGTCATTCAATTAGCAAAGGATACTACAATGCAATTTCGCAATTTCGGCAATCCTGCATAGATAATATACGACAACAAGAACGTGAAATTACGAAACGTCATATTAAATAATACCAAGAAGGTTAAAACCAACAGCTAGCAAGAATATTGGCTGCCTCAATAAACAGTATGTATATATGTATATCTGTATATTATGTTTTTATCATTTTGCGGTGTATTTTGGTCTACTAGAAATGCGAATTCTTCTTTGCGACACACACTATTTGCCTTCAATATGTCTGCGGCTGTGGCTAATCAGGTAGAGAAGAGCAAAAAAAAAAAATTGTTTTTGTACTAAGTATGTCCTTGCATCAGCAGTTGACCTTTCAAAACCCATTTCTATGATTGCCAGTGAATTTTATTGCCACCGTAACGGGACAAGGCAAGGTGCTGAAGAGCAAAAGTTAAGCTACTACTACGCTTTTGTTGATTGCATAAATAAATAAATATGTAGAGAATAATAAAGAGATATGTAAGGAGACAATTTTAAGCGGCGTTATTATGGTTTTTGTATTCATGAGTAGTAATCATATTTTTTGATTGCAAATCATCGTTTTTTTACGCTTTTCATTTTGTACGCCTTTAGAGGTAGTCAAATACTTACTAAGAAGTAGTCAATTATTTTGTTTGTTCGTGCAGAAAATGTGAAGCCGTCTTCTTTTTCTTGTTGTTAATGTGAAAAAGGATTTTGTTTTCAAACAATTTTTCAGGTTCCAAACATCTATTGGGTGGTTGTTTGAAATTAATATATGCATAATGCCGCTGATGAGTAAGTCATGTATATAACTAGGCAAATTGTTGACTTGAATGTTTTTGCAAAAGGAGTAAAAAGGAAATAAGAAAAAATTAGAAAAAAAATAAGACATGTACTACAAAAATAATTTATTTGGGGCGTAAACCCTTAAACAACTAATTAGCAACGATGTACAGTTCAGTGCTGGAAAAGTTACAAATATATTAAAGTAATTTTATATAGAAACACACCTAAAAGCAAAAACAAAAGTTTGAAGCAAATTTGAGGTTATGTTGAGAATCTCAAGAAAATTTTTTTAAATTTCAATCAGAACCTCCAAATAGATTCAAACATTTGCTGGCAACTTTGAAACAAATTTAATTTCAATATCAAACGTCATCAATCAAAATATCGATTTTTTTTATATATATCTTTTTAAACTGAAATTTTTTTATGGCTTGCACTCTAGCAATAAATTATACATTCATTAGAGAACAGAAAAATCTAAGATTTGTGATTTACATTTGCAATAAGCCTTCATCGATAATTTATCGGTTTTCGATAAGGAGTTTCATTGTTCAATTTTACATCTAGATATATCTTACAGAGCGACTTAATTGCACCATAAAGCGGTAATAATAGCTAATTGTATAGCCTTGAGTCGTCTAAAAGCAGACGGCGTTCTGACAAGAATCAAGAACTCTTTGTAAAACTTTATAGCGAATATATCTAGACGTACTGTAGCATTTAAGTTAGTTAGTTAAGGAAATGTTTGGAGCGAGTTACCTATGGTTAGACAATTGTAGGGATGACGGAAGGTAATCGATGCGTTATCAAATAAATCGATAAAGTTATTTAGAATGGCGGTTAATTCATATAGAAGATACTCCCGATAAGCTTGGGTGCAAAACAACTGGTATAGTTACTGTTATGGCATCGGTAATTTCAAATTTAAGGACATTTAGAGCAACAATTTTGCAAAGTACTAGAGTATATTTCTAAGAAAGTATAATACAAATCGATATTTTGGAATTTATTTCTATAAGGCACATATGTATATCGATATTTCTATAAACCTGTGCTATAACAAAGAGGTTTAATATTATTATACGAATTACAAAATCATAGTCACAAACTTATATATAATTTAGCTGTATATGAGCAAATGAAATGGAACAAACATTTTTTATTAAAAAATTCTTTACAATGTATAATTGTAATACAGCTATTTTAAAACAAAGCTCGAATGAGTGTGTCTCCATAATAATAAAAATAAAAGGAATTTTCTAAGCGTTTCCATTTAGTTGCCAAGCAGTGTATTAGTAGGTGAACATTCAAATATTTTTATGTATTTATGTCCTACATGTATGCAAGTATATGAATGTGTAAGTACGTATGAATATTTTACTTACAACATTGAAGATAAACGAAAGCACTTTTCAAAATGG
The DNA here is from genome assembly GCA_021498325.1 of Bactrocera minax. Taxonomy (NCBI): domain Eukaryota; kingdom Metazoa; phylum Arthropoda; class Insecta; order Diptera; family Tephritidae; genus Bactrocera; species Bactrocera minax. Next base: position 4,050,581 of record JAKEEE010000011.1, on the reverse strand, counting down.
CAGCTCGGCTGGGTAAAAAAAAAGGATAATAATGTACGCATGAAATGCCGCATAATAATGTTTTTGGCGCTAACGTGCGCATGGAGGTTGAAAAAAGTGAAGATTGACGTTAGCAAAGTACACGCACACACACATAGATACTAGACATAAGTGCACACAAGCGTTGTTTAAGCTGCAGTGTAGCGCCTAAGGAGGCGACTGCGCACAAAATTATTCAAATCATGTCCTCATCCACCACACACTCGCCCCTCTGCATCGCTGCCTTGTACATTTTCTTAGACCGTTTGTCAAAATCAATAAAAGCGTAAGGTGTAATTGTTTACGCCACAACTTAAGAAAGTATGTATGCATGTATGTATGTATGCTAAATATATTAAATATATGCGCCGATTGCTATGTCTACTGAAGCATGCAAATTAAGCGTATTTGTGAGCATAAAAAGATCCATAGATATATATTTATATGAAGTGGTTGTCTCTACCACAAACTCACATACGCACACACACATATCCATTCACACATATATACCGCTTCGAGTGTCTTTTGTTGTCGCAAAGGGGCATACATGTGTATATACATATGTAGCCACAAGTGTAAACATGTATGCTTGTGCGTTAGTGTTATATCGGCGCTTAACAAGTAATGATGTGCAAAAATGTAGATGCGATAAAGTTACAAGTTGTTAATATGCAGAAATCTATACACACTTACATATAATCGTATGAGATATATAAATAGATGTAAATCGTGGGGAACTAACGTTTGTCTTCTTACTCCGAAACTTTTGCCTGATTGCAAGAGGTGTGAAAGAGCGAATTGTGATTTCCTATTCACAGATGCGTAATTTTTTTGCATAAGGATTGTCTTTTTCAATTCAGATTTCTAATAAAAAGTTGTGGACTGAGTTATGTATCAGTTGAGCATTTGTAAAAAAAAAAAAAAAAAACAAGTAAGAAAGGGCTAAGGTCGGGTGTCACCGAGCATTTTATACTCTCGCAATGTGCAAGGATCAGAGGCGGGGAAACGATTTCAGGTGCTGGCACAACTTAATATTAAAAAGTGTTGCGGAAGAATTCAACATTCATTATCTGACGAAATTGTCAATGGATTGCAATCATATTTGGTATCTTATTAACTTATATTACAGGCCATAGACCGATGTACTTTCATTGCTTTCAAATTAACTCAAAAGTGATATATGCGATATAAACTCAACCAAAGTGGATTAATAAATATATTAGATACATGAGGATAAAATCAACCAGAAAAAGTCAAAGCCAGAGAAAAGCAAATCATTACATTGGTAATGGTCTCGACCGATTTCTTTCGTATTTAGCGCGAATTAACATTGTGTTTAAGAAAACATATTCACTTAATTTCATTAAAATATCACACATATTGACCAACATAAGTGGTTTAAAGTCAGATGGAAAGTCTGGAATTCTTATATCGAGCATTTTTGGGACAGAGGAAGATCTGCACTGGTCACATTAACTCTTTTCATTGTTCAAGTATATTAGGGAACATGTTTTTATTAGGGAAATATGTGGTATAAAGTCTACCCAGAGGTTGAAAATCCGTATATTAGGCACATGCTGGCTAGGGGAAGCGCTAACCTAATTTTATCCATTTTAAGCACGTGGACACACTGTTATCAGAAAGAGACGCTCTCTAAATTTCAAAGAGATAACTCATACATTGACCGTTATATATGGTATAAAGTCTACCGGAAGGTTGAAAATCCGTTTATTAGGTATATGGAGGCTAGGGGTAGTATTTACCCGATTTTCCCCAACTTTGATGCCAGAGCACGCTATTATCATGGAAGATAATTCTCCAATTTCATTACAATATCTTACAGATTTACCGATATTTTCTCGTAAAAAGTCAGATGGAGGCGCTGAGGTCCTAATATCGGGTATCTGGTGGCTTGAAAAGTTATAATCCGATTTCGTCTATTTTTACGCATGAGATGGCATATCCTGAAGGCACTATTTGTACAAAGTTTGATTTTCATATCTTAATTGCTGCTCGATTTATCTACTTTAAAGTGAAAAGATCAGATGAAACTTAAAATTATGTTATATGAGAAGTAGGCGTGGTTTTTATCCGATTATTTATTTTATTATTAAATATTATTATTTTATTATTCGTCCATTTTCACAGCGTGACATAAGAATGCAAATGTAATGTCACATACCAAATTTTGTTGAAATCGGTTATGGCGTCCTCGAGATATGGGATTTCTCCTAAAAGTGGGCGGTGCCACGTCCATCATCAAATCTTTGCACGGATTCCTACGCAAGCCTTTCGTATCATATTTTCTGCAAGATTTAATGTTTCTAACGTGTTCCATCAGCGAGGTATCGCACTTTTAGTAGCTTTCAACATAACTTTCGTATGGGAGGTGAGCGTGGTTATTATCCGATTTCACTAATTTTCTCAGTATATGAAGAGATGCTAAAAAAACTTAATCAGAGGAAGTTTGATTGATAGAGCTTTAATGGTTTCCGCGATATGTATATTAAATCTGTTGGGGGCGGGGCCATGCCCAGTTTTACAAAAATGTTTGCCCACGGATGCCCCGCCCTACTAGGATCCAACCGTCTTACGGTGACAAAGACCACGTGCACCAAGTTTCATCAAAATATCTTCATTTTTACTCAAGTTATCGGTTGCACGGACGGACGGACGGACAGACAGTCAGTTCTAGGTGTTACAAACAACCTTTAGGTGAACAAAATTAATATACTTTGTAGCAACATGTTGCGAGAGTATAAAAATATAAAAATGGCATAAAAATTGTTAAGTAGAAACGTATGAGCATTCAAATGTACGTTTTATTTTTATGACCAAACAATATCCAGCGAAAAGCAGGCTTTATTACAAAAATATTACTTCATAGGATTGCCATTTAGTATCAGATAACGCTGTGAAATGAAGTTATGTGCTGAAACATTTTAATACAGGGTGTGTAGAAAACTTGGAATATTCTTATTTAAAATTGGAAAGATGTTACCACTTTTATACAATTTCTGCGTCATTTAAAATGAATGTGTGTTGTTTAAGAAAACATTATAGTCTTTTATTTATGATTTAGATAATTTTGAAGAATTAATTATTAAATTAAAAAAATCTAATTTCTTTTTAATTCACAATACGTTTACATACATCACTTTACTTATAATACTTTCAATGCTTTAATTTTAAGGGAAATTTGTAAATATGTTGCCATATTTAGACAATTTCTAATAAAAACTTAAAATTAAAAACTATAATTAGCATTTGCTAAAATACGATTTATACATAGTTAACACAATTTAATTTAATCACGTTGCCATCTTATTTGAAATATAATGAAAACGTTTTTTATTTTATTTTTTATTTTCAATATGGTTATAAAAACAGTTGTTTTAAAACATTTTAAATTTACACAAGTTTATTTAACAAAATATACGTAGCTCAGCATGCAGAAAAATACTTGCTTAATATAGACTTGTAGCGCTTTCATAAAAGTAGTTTCTTATAACCAGTCATTTAGATTCATGTTACAAAATGGGGTTGAAATAAACCTACTAGAGGGTTTAAACTGTTTTATATAGTTATATGTAGACACATATAGATAATTTTTGGATTTTAAATTTTTTCAAGACTGCATGTTTATCCCAAATTACGGATCTTCACTTTATCTTCATCTTTGTTGTTAATATTCTATATTCTCTTTAAATTTTGGAGATAAAAAAAAGGTGCTCAAAACTTGACTATGTAATTTATCAATATCCCGTTATTTCTACAAAAAATCTGGGATTGCATTCCGGCAGCTTTAAATCATTGAATGCAATTATCGCTGCCTTCTAGTTGTTCCAATAAACTTATAATATCAAGCCATTCGACCTGCTAGAGAACGGTTGTCGCAATATTTTTAATTAATATTTGGTGACGAGTCTTTCATAACAACTTAGATATTAGTTTAAACTGCTCCATCTATGTCTCGTTCCCGGTTATATTGTTTTCGAATTTCGATATTGTTGCCTAAAACAGACTGGCGCCTTTTCGAAAACGAAACAGATGATTGTTGAAGGTTTCCTTTCAATGTTTAGCAGTTTTTGTAGTGTTTAGAAAATCCGAAGTTAGTTTGTTATATTTTATTTATACGTTGTATGTATAGTATACAATGGTGAACCATCCACAGTCAACAGACCATTTTTTAATCGTATAACCAAGTTTCGTTGCAAAACCGGTTTTACCTCCATAACCACCATAATATGGCGAGTTAAAGAAAAATGTTTGTGTAGTAAAATCCGGGTTTGAGAGTAGAGTTTAATCCTAAACACCAAACGCTAAACACGAAGAAATTACTTTAAACTCGAGTTTTTGGCACAACATTAATGCACTAAAATTGTAGTTTAAAAGTGTAGAATTTGATTTGATATCTTTTACACTTTAATTAGATGTTAGGCAAAGCTTCTCGCTGAAATAAGTTTTAAATCGCCTCTTAACGATTGCCTAGACTCTTCATTGAGAGAAAATATGAACTGTAAAAAGATTCATTTCATATTTAACTGAGGAAAGCATGAGTTTAAGCTTTCAATAAATATATATTATATTTTCGGGTTTAATATTGCTGCGAAGACTTTTTTATTGAAACTTTAATTTTAAGGAATAATGCTCTGCAACGCAAGGCGAGGATAAGGGCAATATTTTATGTAACATTTGTCGGACAATTTGACAGCAGCGATTGAACCACGAAGTCTATCTTCAGTTATCGAAATATAATATGTACCTAGCAAGACTTTTTAAAACTTTACACTTACTAAAAGTTAAAAATATATATAAAAAAAAAAGTGAATTGCGCCACACACATTATCCTTACAGTTTCTTGTAGCAAATGTGTGCGTTGACCTCCGCCAATTTAACACCTATGTATATAATAGCTGGTGCTATAAATTAAACACATAAACACACAAGTTTATATGTATGAATGTGCAAAAACAAAATAAAATTGCAAATAAACATGCAAATGTACTTGTACGCGCCGCCAAGTAAACTCCAAACGTCCACACATGACAAGTCACAGTGATATTCTTTCCACAATTACACAGTCGTATTTATTTAGGTTTGCCAGGTCGACTGCCTGGCTGACTGGTGGACTGGCTTTTGCGCCCACAGACTTCACACCGCCTCTGCAGCTAGCTGATGAGGCCAGCAGCTGAACACGCTTGGTCAGCCGGCAGTCAAATCAGCCAAGCGTCAAGTTCACTACCAGCCAACACAAGTTGTTATTTATGAGTATATAAATATGCATCCATGTATGTATGTACGTAAGTATGTATTTGAATGTGTTTACTTTTATAATGACGCTCACATGGTTTACGGCTGCCGTCTTTTGTTGTTGGACTAACATTTCCACCGGCTAGCTGGCTGACTATCGGCTGGTCTTCCATGGCAACAATATGACAGGTTTTGCAAAAACAAAACCAAAAATAGTTTTCAAGCTTCTCTCACAACTTTCAATGCGTCTCGCTATTTTCTCATGCGCCGCTATCTTTCCATGTTCGTTGGTGTGTCTTCGCTGGCTCTTTATGCAAAATGTCAGAATTGGCGCAATGCGAGTATGGCGTCAAATCCTTTCGCCTCAACTAGCAAACCTCGCTGGCTACCCTTCAGCCACAGATTCTGCTTTTCGCGACATAAAATATCATTAACTTTGCAGCGTGGATGCTAACGTTCCACATTGCTGTAGAAAAAATGCGCTAAAAGCATGAGCAAAAAGAAAAAATAAAAAATGTTTCCAGGCAACGCTTGTAGGCTGCCGGACTTTAAGCCGCCTCTTCTTGCCCCACTATGAATCGCGGCCTATGAAACTTAGCCGCGTTGGCAACGAGACATGGCAACCGGCCGTCTGCCGCAGCATACTCACTGCAGACACACGAGCACACACGAATGATCCTAAGCACTTGCACGTCTATGTGGACGCACTGGCATATTCTGGCTGCTTGAGCTTAATCCTGGGTGGTCTCCGCGTCGCTGTTTTGTTTCCTTCATACCTTTCAATACTTTTTTTCGCTGATCAGGTTTGCATAAATGTCTCCTTTTTCCGCCAGCGTTAATAACTCCCAGCACCATCAGCGCCGCGGCACCGGCAACAAGGCATACAAATGCGTATGATTGCACTTCATAGCCCTGACTAATGCTTTATGCCATAGATGAGTGGTGTATGTAGGTGTGGTTTGTGTGCTTGTTCGGCGTTGCTTCTTAGTTGGTACATAAAATTTGCAGAAAAAATGTTGAGATATAAAATCACCACTGTATGGTTAATGGAGAGCCACAAAGTGAAGTTTCTCCTTGTTTAGAAGCAATTGGTGACTAGTTGGTTAACCAGTACGGCGGTGGGTGGTATCATGGAAGTTAAAGCATATTAAATGAATTCATATTTGCAATGAGGCTTAGGAAATTCCTGCTTAAATTAGGGAAAATATTTATTTCTTTTTTGAGAAATTCAACAAAACGTTACTGGAGATATTACTTTAAAAGTGTGATATATAATTTGAGGAAATTTAAAATATAAATAAAAGATTATTCTTTCGAATAAATTAAAATACTTTTTTATTCAAATATCATTTAACTTTTTCAAAGCATACAATTTTGGAATTCATATAAAAATTGGCGAAATTCATACAACATTGTGCAAATTTTATATAAACTTTTATACTAAAAAGTTTTAAATTTTTGTATATTTATTTGATATTCAATTGCCTTGTTGTAACCAATTTTTGACTCGTTCGCTCTTAGCATCAACGCTGGCAAAAGGAATAGATTATTTTTTATGGATTTAGTAACTAGTGCAGGTATGTAACAATGTAACTAGTTCAAAAGTAGGTTAAGTGTAACTACTTTACAACTGGTTAAGGAAAATTGGTTGCCAACATTTTACAAAACAACGTATTTTTTACTAAGTTGACAATTGGTCATTTTAGGACTATTAAACCGTCATACCAATCATACATTTAAGCTCATTTTATGACAAATAAACTGTGGATTAAGGGTTAAAGGTGCGTAGCTGAGGCTCATGGAAATCAAGTACCTAAAAATAGCAAAAATAAAGTTTTTTCCGCATTGCTGTCGCCCCTTGCTGAACAACGCCAAATCTCCAAGAGTGTTTACTGTCATGAAAAATTTTACATAAAATCAATTAGTCGTTGGGAGGGCGCTTAACACATGTAGCACCCCCAATTTAACGCATAAAATCAAGGTGCAAAGCCAAATAGAAATGGCGGATTAGTTTATTATACATATAAAGTCAGTCTACTGATATTTCATATTCTAAAGACATTCATTTTGCTAGTAGTAACATTTCATTTGAATAATTTCCAACTAGTTCTCCAATAGTAGCACTGTAACTAAATATAAACTACTTATTTTAATGGAATTTTATGAAGTAAAAGTTGTCAACATAAGAGAAAATTGGTAATTTTGTATTTTGTAATTTTGTAAAATTGTATTCACTTTTTGTGCATTTCAAAACTAGTTTAATGTCTACGTCAAGTTAACAGTAATTTAATGAAAAATTTCTTTGTCGGGAGAACACATCAAATTAACAAGAAATAAATTTTTTCTCTTTCCTAAAAACTGAAAGAACTTCCTAGATAGTATAATGCATGCAAAAAAGATATTAGTGTATATTAAATTGTGTAATATCTAATATTGAAATTTGGATTATCTTACAACTACTTCTGAACTAGTTTAGGTCTTTAATAACAATCAATAAATTATGTTTCACAATTCATATAATTATTAACTGTTTACTAAGTTCTTTCAAAATTTTTTCCATTTCCCATATTCGATAATTTTTTAACCAGTTCCGTAGTCGTTCAATGCGCTTAAACTAAGCTGACAGGTAATAATTCAGGTAGAGCAATCTAAATGATTAAATATTTCCTAAGCTATTCTCAAAACTATTGCTTCAAACTTCACCGTAGACCAGTTCGCAACTAGTTCACTGGGTATTTAGTATTTAGTAGCACAATTATATAAACAACACACAAAATTTATGGAGCTTTTTCCCATTTTAAACTGCTACTCAACTGATTACAAATCATATTTATTACCTTTATCTATTAAAAATGATTTAATGCGGACACAAATTTCGGGCCAATGGAATAAAGTGGCAGTGTTATGGATTCCTTTTCTGCAAGCTTAAATATATATACTTCATATGTAAATACTAAATGAAAACTTAAGTCAATAAAGTGGTTTACACTTTTAGATAAATTACAAGATACCCTTAGGTCTATTCAAGATTTTGGTATATTTGAAATATGTAAAATTTATTCAAATTCCTTTACCTTTCAGTTTGGCAATCCTCAATTAGGCTTGATAGTAGCAAGCATGTATACAAAAACAACAATACACAATGTCCCAAATACACTACAAAATATACCAATTGTAGGTATAACGGTTGTAGTTGTGTTGCTAGTTTTTTTTTTTTTTTGGAAATGGCACTTGGCAACTTAACGACGAATGTTAGCAACGGCTGAATAGTTGGTTTGCAAAAAGTATGAGTATGGAGCTCGATTGTTGCTGAAAACTTCTTACTACTTAAGGACTTAAGAAGATTTTCGAGGATTTATGCATGGATAAACTTTTTTAACAATGATTCTTTTCGCTGTAAAAGCAACGAAAACAGGCGCCGAACTGAAAGAGAGAGAGAAAAGGTAAATTGAAGAGATAATTTAGATGATAAATTTATTTAAAAAAAAGAACTAGTAGTTGTGTTCATCTTTATTTATTAGTGTTGTACCAAAGGTCTTGGTTAAAAATTTAATTAAAATAGCGAAAGAACTAAGCCTGGCATATGTTCGGATAGATACGAATAACTCTAGCAAATTGTAAGAAACCCGAGCCCGAGGTGTGAAAATTAATATATTGGATATATAAGGGTGAGGGGATGGTCTGATATCAGATATCAGATATCACATGGTCATTGAATGCCAATTATATATTTTACATATTAACCGACATAGTCGGCATAAAATCAACCAGAAATGCGGAAATCATTTTCTTAGGGGTATTGGGGCTAGACCAAGGTCTGAATCAATTTTTTATATTCCACGATATTAAAATAGCACACAAATTGATCGATATATACGGTATAAAGTCAACCGAAAATCGAAAATCATTATATTGGAGGAGGAGATAAAGGAAGTTCTGGACTGTCTGGACTGAATGCATTTACTTTTTGAACTGAACTTATTTGGAAACATAATTTTACGAATAACGAAAATCGCTTAATGTAGCATATGTGGGCTGGGATAATTCATAGAAAATCCTTAAATTACATATATGGGGTGCAAGCCACTGGAACGATGTTAACGATTTTTAACACAGACCACATTATTATCAGAAAGAGGTGGCCACTTCATTTCATTAAGATATCTCACAAATTGACTGAGGTATTCATCATGGGGGCTTGAAATGGCATGGTCCGATTTTGACTTTCTACAGATAATAGTTGTCACATGTCATAGACATTATTTAAGCTAGTTTTTGTTCCGATATATTTGTTGAAATTGAAACCTCTTATATAACAAAAAAAAAGATCTTTTGTATTTCAAAATGGTATTATGGGAAATAGTTTCCAAACTGTAACATAAGGATATCAAAGGCATGTTATAACCAAATTTCGTTCAAATTGGACCAGTAATTGCTCAGGTATTAAATTTTGTATGAAATTGTGTGATATCAGGCATATTTTCCAATATTCGAACTGATCATCCAAACTGGTAGTATCCTTATTGATAGATTTAATGTTTTTGGCTTTATTCATTGCCAACTATAGAAATTCTCATCTCTCTCTCTCTCTCTTCAGTCTTCTCATCCATCTCATGTTAAGTTTTACTTAAATAGCGCTATATCTGTCTCATGTATTTTAAGTTGTTATAAAATACCGATTAGATGACGAAAAACTATTACACTCTGCGAGAGTATGAATACAGCGCAAGAACTCAATATTATTAGTATATAAAAATATACCTGAAAATATACATCAACCAAAAAAAGTATACAGACTAAACCACAAAATGACAAATCGATTGACAGTTATATTGAACATAAGGAAACAAGTATAATTTGACTATCATTAACATAGTGACAAGACAACACCACCACCACCACCACCCCAACATTAGGGGCAATGATAAACCGCAACAACTGCGTTACTAATATCAATAAACTTCTATGTATAATCCACTGTACACGTTCGGTCAACACGGAATTCGCCGGAAAGCCACAGAAATATCGATAGCGTGACTGAAAGGGCGGCCCACGCCAACTGAAAAAACGATGTCACGACGCTTCAACGCACCAACGCGTTCGACAATGTTGATGACGAAAGGCAAATGAGTGACTGACTAGAAAGAGGCGTACGAACAATACTATCTCTGACACACCCAAATGCGGACGAAGACAACGGCGAGGATAACGACGGTGTTTGTGTAGATGACGTTGCCGTTTGACGAGTTGGTCGCGGAAATATTTCACTCTAGGCATTCCACTTTACGTCTGAATGAGTGAAAATTACGGATGGCATGAAGGTGCTTGAATTAAAAAACAACAAGCATTTGTATGTGTGTGTGTATGTATAGGCGCAGCGGAGCAAAATAGAAATGGAAAGGACTTCATAAACATAGAAATATTATGCAAATATTGACGAAAGGATATTTTTGTGTAGCTTCAATAGTTGCGATAGTGCTCAAGGTGGGCGACAGAGTTCTCTTTCTATTTGCTGTTCAAATAATTATAGAAACAATTCTACAAAAATGTTTACTTTAATATAAAATAGTTGGATAAGTCCACGAAATTTTGAATGTGCAGTGAAAATAGAATGACGAGGTATATAAAATTATTAAAGCAACATAGGTTCCAAATGCTTTAAAAAATAAATACATTTAAATGCAGGAAATTTACAAAAAAGAGTTTACGAGCATATATATTTTATTATATGAAACAGGGAGTATAAAAATAACTGCCTGGTGTGCTTGTACCGCAAATAATTATCCGTTGTTGCGCAACCGTTCCCATTACGTGCTCAGCCTTAAGTTCCAAAGCAAGTGAAGAGGTTCGGAGGACCGCAAAATTATGCTTTTCAAACTAAATAAATAGCAAGAAACCAGTTTGAATAGAATTTTCGAAAACGAATATTGTTATTTTAGCAAAAACAAAAACCTAATCAAGTCCGAATGTTAAATGAATTAGGTATTGTTGTCGAAGTAATCGATTGTAAAATCTAGTTAAAATACTATCGAAGGTTTGGTCGGCAGGTAGAATGTTAGTTCAGAAGTTTAAAAATACGTATAAAAATAGATGACTTTAAACACTACCTGAATTTTTACTTCTACAGCTCTGGTTTCTAGGTCCAGCCGTCTAAAAGTTTGTATGCGATTTTAGAACGCATTTGGGTCAAATGAACTAATCATCACTGTGATTGTTCCACATTTGTGTTCCGTTAAAAGAAACTACTTTTCTACCTTCTTAAATACTTCCGATAAGATTCTTCCTACCACTGTATAAACTTTGCTATTTGTTGCGTGAATTTGTGTGCAACAAACAGGCAGTCAGAATCCCTATTTACTATTGTAGTAACATAAAAACATTCCTAGCTAAAAACTTTTCAGAAGGCCGCTGAGACCTTTGATGAGATATATGTAGGTATGATTTTATATCCGAATCCGATGCAATTTCGTAAACCAGACTGTCGTGAAAACGAGAAACCTGTGGTTTGTGATTTAAACAAACACTTATAGTAGAGATGGATGTATTCCCATGGGTCCAGTCGGGTCTACCTAACCGAAATGGACTCGGATTTTTATCCGATATTTATATTTTATATAGGGTATTCAAACTTTCCTAAGGTCAACATTGTTTCCTACGTAAATATGAGCTATCCACGACTCTAATTCGGACTTCATTGGCTTGGATTTCATATATTCGTCTAAAAATTCTTCTGCATAATACATAATGTTATACACTCAGCAGAAAAAGTCTGCGTAAAAACACTAAAATGGGTATTCCCCGCGTAATAACCAATTGTGAAAGTGTCGGGAAGCTATAATTTTACTTTTTTTTCGTAAAAGAAACAATTTTCAAAAAATTTTTGTATCATTCAATTCGTTATTAATATTATAATATCCAATGTCGGCCAAAGGGAAAGAAATAAGCCCTTTTGAAAGGGAAATTATGGTTAAACTCTTGGAAGAAGGAAATTGTTACCTTAAAATCGGTCGGATTGTTGGTAGAACACATTCTTCCATACAAAGAGTGATTATTAACTATAAAGATACCGGCGATTTTGTATTTCGGCCCCGTCCAAGGCGGCCAAAAACATTAACACAGCGTGAAACTCGTAACGTTTTGCAAAGTGTGAAGCACAATCCTTGACTTACTGCATCCAAAATCGCTCAAAACGTTAAGGAAAATATTAAAAAGACTGCACGGACACCGTCCGCAAAATTTCGAAAAAGCTGAGTACCATGGTCACGTCGCACGAAAGAAGCCACTCATATCGCTAGTCAATAGACAAAAGCGTATTGCTTTTGCGAAAGACCACTTGAATAAACCCCGAGAGTTTTGGCAGAAGGTTATTTTTTCCAATGAGAGCAAGTATTGCGTCTTTGGAATCAAGGGACAAGGGTAAGGCAAGGGGTAAGATTGTGTGGCGAAAAACAGAAACGGCACTCGATAAGGAAAACTTGGTGCCTACTGTGAAGCATGGCGGTGGTGGAACAATGATATGGGGTTGTATAACTACTAATGGTGTGGGCCGAATGGAATTTATAGAGCCCACCATGAACAAATATGCATACATTAATATCTTAAAAAGAAATTTGAAGCAAAGCGCGGAAGAATTGGGTCTAAGAAGTGACTACTATTTTCAATAAGATAACGACCCAAAGCATATACCAAACATAGTTAAGCTTTGGTTACTCTATAACGTTCCCAAGCAGCTTCGAACACCACCACAATCGCCAGCTTTGAATCCCACGGACCACCTACGAGATTCACTTGAACGAAGAATACGCCTACGCACTATTACCTCAATGGCTATGCTCAAGGATGTGTTGCAGGAGGAGTGGGCTCAAGTCACTTCAACATAAACCACTAAGCTTTTTGATTCCATGCCAAAACGCCTAGCCGAAGCTTTATAACGTAGGCGATATCCGACTTTCTATTAAATTTTAAAAGGAATTTGGAAGAAAAATGTCTGTGTTCGACTTAAGTACCTTGTACGCAGATTCTTTCTAATCGATTTTCTAGTCGTCTGTATGTTTTGTTTTGTTTATATGTTATTGTTCGAAAATTAATCACTTTTATTTTCATAAAACTACATATTATATTTGCCCTCCTTTAATGAATATAAAATAAATTGGATTTTATAAAAAGTCTATAAAAGCTTTTTTTCAAAGAGTTATATTTGTTAGTACCTTGTAAGCAGACTTTTTCTGCCTAGTGTATATAATAATGTGAGACTTTCTTCACTATTCTTACGAATTTATTACCTCGGCTTCGCTCCGCCCTCACCCTTATTAAAGCGAAAATATTTAGAAAGAAGCAAACGCCAAAAATAAATGAAAATAAGCAATCATATCATGCATGATAAGGGATATGAATATATATAATATGAGCGAAAGCAAAAAAGGAAAACCAATAAGCTATCTGGCATATGGAGCTGTCAAATGTTATGTGTAAATACATTTCGGGTCGAACACAATTTAGGGAACGAACATTTGAAAGGACACAAGTGTAGTATTTCCAAACGAAGACTGGGTGAAGCGAAGGAATTTCGGATAATTCATAGCCTTGTAGCAAACCCTTTTACAAACACACATACTCGAAGATAACAGTATTCCCATGAATTGGCTAACGCCTACTTGAAACGCTTATGTGCACTCTGTGAGCCTACTAAATAAAATTAAGTATGTAAATTAAGGAAATTTTCAATAAGCGTATTGAATGGGCAAGCATTCAAACTAAACCTTGCCGTCAAATGCATGCACACACACACACACACACACACACTTGCTTTATCGCAGTACAAATAAAGTGGACTAGCTGGCGTGAGTGCGCCTCAAGTGGCAGAGTGCTGATTGAAATTGGAGGTTATGGAGAGTGCCGTTATGTTTCAGCAGCAGTTGTGCGAAGTGACAGAAAGCTGTTAAATGTCAAGTGGATTTTCGACAACAACAACGCTGGCTTGCTACCGCACTACCGCACGCTGCGGTGCAATCCCATTTCACTTTAACGGTGTGGTTGTTGGTGCTGCGGCTGTTCCGTTGCATGCAACTTGTGTCACTCGAATTTCCTTTATCAGCAACCATCGATGTTCGCAGTGAACGTGCGGACTTGACGTTGCGTTAGCGATTTCCTTTTATCTTGACTGCTTATGTAAGGAGCTGCGACAGTGATTGCTGAGTGCCATGTTGCTGTTATCCATTGCCAAGGTAGCTGTCAGTAGCGGATGTAAGGGAGTTGTGTTTTTAAGGCATTTAAGCAGGTTGCAATTGACAGAAATACACTCAGTAAAATGCAGCAAATTTGAAATATTTTGGAAAATAGGTAAAACAAAAAAATATATTAAAAATACGGTAACAAGCTAAACCTTAGACACCCAGAAATGTTCTTTTTGGAAGAGGCTTGATAAATAAAACGTCATTATTGTGCGAACGTCTGATTGTATTGTCTGATTTTCGCCTTGTTTTGTTCTTTTTCCTTGATCCACTATTCCGATATTCAAAATGTGTATAAAAACAAGCATCTGGCATCTGGTGGCATCTTTTGATCTCACTAATCGTGCCTTAGTACTCGAAGTAAAAATTCTAACTTTTTTACGGGATTCGTATTCAAACAAAAATTTTGGAAACGCATTGAAACTTTCCTGATAAAAGAAACAGCAAAGGACTTTCTTTTCTCGGTCTGAGAAAGCTTACAATAATAGTACCTGAGAGTATTTTATTCTCTTGTTGGTCCAAAATTTATATAAAATATATATACATATAAATATATATAAATATAAATATAAATATATAAATATAAATATAAAGATATAAATGTAAAATATATATAAATATATATAAATACATATAAATATTAATAAATATATAAAATATATATAAATATATACTACGGCACAAATAAAATATAAAAATATATAAAATATAAAAATTTGCCATTATCAAAGTAATCAAACAAAAACGCACGAGATTTGTGAAATGCAACATAAGCACTTTATTTGCAGAACTGTTGAGTGGCACTACCGGATGATTCCCAACTAATCCGACTGTTGAGTAACTGATAAGCACCGAAAAGTTAACGTAAAAGATTCAATGTTAGCGCTTTAATTAACCTGATGGTTTTATAGCGGGTAATCAGCACATCACACATGCATACAAATAAAGGGATGAACTTTTCCACATACCAATAAGGATTTACCACCACTGTGTATTCACTGCTCCAAGTCCATTGATAAAATATAATAGCTAACTGACTTATATGAAAAAAAAAAATATTTTTTATTTTTTTAAGTAGAAGAGCGAGCACCGACCGATTGCCGACAAAACACAACACAAACGGGCTACAAAGCCATAAAAAGTAATAATAGAATACACACAACTCCACCGAATAACACCAACGTCACAAATAAGCCAACAATAAAATGCCGCCATAATGAGGGAGCAAATGTGGTAAGTGGCTGTTGGCCTTTGTGTGTGTGATACACATTACACATACTCGTATGAACACGGCTGAAAACTTTGTAGTTTAAAAACAAAAGTAGAGTTGTATTTATTACTATAGTTGCCTTCTTTTTTATTACAATTTTCTTTCACAAATCTGTTACTACTCCTTGTTGTAGGAATAGCGTAGGACATCAAATAGACAGGTTATAGGATAACGTCCGCTAATATCTTTCAATTATAATAAGCTTTTCCACTTTCATTAGTTTTCTGTATTTTTAATTTTGGCACTGATATTCTATATATGTATATTGATATCTCTATATTTTGCGCACTAGTTCTACAACCCCACCAAAAAAAGTGATTTATTCAGCTACGAGCATCTGCATTAGTGGACGGTTAATTAGGTTCGTTCAGCATCCACCCATATGTACATATATTTTTATGTTATGTAATATTAATAATTTTATGTAAAAATGTCGACATAATTTAATACCAGTGTAGCTTCTGTTTTTTTTACATGTCCGTTCATAATAAAGTTATCAGCAGCGACATTTTTATAACAGTAGTGGATTAACAATATATTTCCAAATATGTATAACGAGATATTGATATCATAATTTAGAAGGGAAGAGTTTTAAATCAAAAAAGAAAACTTTTAAAATCAGTAAGTTTTTAAAGATTTTAAAGAAGAAATTTTCTATTAGTAAATGAAAACACTATCCGGTTATTATAAAGAACAATTGATCATTTTGCATTTACACCACACACATCACAACTATAAAGAATACAGTTTTTTTTTGTATAATAATAAAATCTTTGTTAAGAACAGATGCACATGGACATAATAAAATATCCAAGTAAGAGGTGCGCAATGTACAGATAACTAGGTTGACATTATCTGTTTTAGATCTTATCAGAAAGACTATGCAGCAATTGCGATAAAATGCCCTTCGCAAGTTGCAATTGAAATAAATACGTATTTATATTACATTTTAAAAATCAAATTAAATAGTGCTCAGGTATTCTCACCTCCTACGGGAGGATATAGGCGTTAAAAAGGAAAGCCAACGAAAAGAACAGATAGTAAGTCATACAGTAGCTATAAAAAAAACATCAAAAAATATTTATGGCTCACCTTTATGAAATGCATACGGTTTTTTGAAATTAGCGCTCTTTAAAACACATTAAAAGCGGGGACACAGCACTTCAGTTGACAATTTTGTTTAAAGAATTTAAATACACTTGATATTAATGGGGTAATTATGTATTTTGCATATAAAACTGTTGTATATTGTAATTAATTACTTCACTAATAAACAATTATTATAATTTATTAACTTTCATATATTATGACAATGTGAATATACCCTTTTACACTTATTATTTATATCATTAAGCACTTTTTATTCTGTGTAACACCTTAGCGGCTTTCGACAATTCGAAAATGTTGCGCGCTGATAATAATTATTGTTGCGAATTTAAATATTTTGATAGAGCTCTGATTTTCGAACATAAAATAAAATGTAAAGTTTCAAAGGCGTTAGTATTTTATACGAGTTAAGAAGTGGATTTTGCATAATCCGTATTACACAAAGTGATTACTACCAGAAATTACTACCAGCAATTTGTACGGTCCCCAAAAAATCTAATATATTTTTAAATAAACCATCTTAATAACTGCACTGATCACTTGACACTTGTGAAATATGCACTGAAATTCCATACGCGATAAGCCTTATTGTAAAATGGGTCGTTCAAATTCAATGCTACGCATTAAATTCACTCTAATCAATGAATTTCATTTATGATTCACATCAAGTGTATGTACGTACTTGTATTTGTTATTTGCTTTTAATTCACAACTACTGATTGATATTTTAGCATTTCGACTTCATAGCTTTGGCCTCAATAAAAATCATTTGTGCCGCACATAATTTTGCCACTGTCTTTTTGGGCTTGTCGCCGCTGCTTCTGCTTATGCTAACGTCGTCGTCGTTGTTGTTGCAATTTTACTTTTGGCCAACACAGAATAAACTGAACTTTTCTCCGTTTGTTCTCTTCCACTCTTCTCGGTTTTCAACGTCGGCGTTTTTTATACACTAGGCTTTTTCATTACAAATTTCGTTTGCATTAACTTTTTAGTTTTTTACTTCAATGTGTTTTATTCCGCCAATACAAAACACGTACGTACGCACATACATAGGCCTTATTCCAATTTCACTTTATGCAACATTTATTGCACCAGTTGCGAAAGTGGTTTGAAATCGAAGCGAATATTTTTTATTATAATTAACATCGCAATTTGTGCATTTACCACATATTTTCCAAGAAAATTTTCACAATGAATTTCCACGAGACCCGAAAACGACAATACTGACACTATCAGTTCTGCTTCTCGCTAAAGAATAATCAGAATAAACGAAAAACTGAAAAACTGAAAACTGAAAACTGAGAAACCGAAAACACATTGGAGCCAATAAGAAGCTGTCAAACGTCAAATTGTTGATATTTGCCTTTTCAACCCGCTTCGGTCATTTTAGCGATTTAAGATCAAGATAGCTTAGAGATGTGTGTATTAAAAGATAATTTTAATAAAAACTCAAAAATTTAATTTTTTTTTATTAATAGAGTATGTATTTGAACACTAAGGGTAAACAAAATATTTCCTATTGAAATATATTTTTTGTCAAAGATCGACCGCAATATATTTAATAAAGTCGTAAACTTTAATCTTTTTTTTTATCATTTTTGCAGTTTTCTTATTGTGCTGAACTCTTTAAAAATTAATCAGCACTTCGCTAACAGTGAAGTTGAAATATATTTTGATTTGAAATTTATGCATACGGAAATCAATACTTTAAAATCAGTCGACCCCTCCGTTAACAATAGCACGCCACCACTGAAAACAAAATCAGCTGTTCGCTTTTGTTAACCTGCGACATACATATATGTCCACAGATTCTTTTACTGCCCCGGTTATTTGCAAGGATGTTGGTATTTCCACAAAGATGTCTGAAACTTCTAAAACTACAACTGAGATTTGCCACTCCAAGTAGTGTACGTCACATGAAAAGTGGAACCAGCGACTGCCCTTCAGTGGAAGTGAAATTTTCAAATGGGTAAACTAGCTGATAAAATTGAAACACGTTTTAGTTAACGTAATATGAACAATGTTGCTTTTACAGGCGTAACATGACTATAAGTTCCGGAAAATTTGCGCGGTTTGCCAATGGAACCTCCGTTTGTCAAATGGGAGACACTGCCGTTATGGTAACTGCGGTAGCCAAACCGAAACAAGCACCCGGTGCTAGTTTCATGCCGCTCGTTGTGGATTATCGCTTAAAAAGCGCTGCATCTGGACGGATACCAATGAATTTCTTGCGACGCGAACTGGGACCATCAGAAAAGGAGATACTCTCAGCACGTCTCATAGATCGCTCATTGCGTCCACTTTTTCCTGCAGATTTTCGCACTGAAACACAATTAGTGTGCAATATGTTGGCAATGGATGCGGTGTATTCACCTGATGTATTAGCCATCAATTCCGCTTCAGTAGCTTTAAGTTTAAGTGACATACCTTGGAATGGACCAATCGGTGCAGTTCGGTAAGAAAATTGTGCGCTTTAGAGGAAAATTATGTACGTATATAATAATTAATCATTAGGGTGGGACTCTGTGATGGTGAAGTTATAATTAATCCCACAAGGCGTGAGCTCCAAACATCCCAACTCGATTTGGTAGTGTCTGCAACAAAGCAAAATCTAGTGGTCATGTTAGAAGGCAAAGGCAACGTTGTGTTAATGCAAGATTTGCTCAAAGCAATTAAGCAAGGAACACGAGAGGCGCAATTTATCATTAATGAAATTGAACGTTTGCAAAAAGCTTACGGCAGGAAAAAGCGCACCGTTGAGACAGCACCTGAAGTGGACCACGAAATCTCTGAGGCTGTGAAAAGCATGAGTGAAATGCGACTGCGTGAGATCTTCCAAGACGCAACACACGACAAAATATCTCGTGATAATGCGGTGAATGAAGTGCGCACAAACGTCATAGACAAAGTATGGTCCTCCTATCCAGACATCGAACCAGTGCTGGTAGGCGAAGAATTCAATAAAGTGTGTAAAAGTATTTTCCGGAGTCTGATATTTGAGGAGAACAAACGTTGTGATGGACGTGACTACGACAGTCTAAGAAATATTAGTTGTCAGGTGGGAAAAATATTATCTATAATTGTGGTTGATCCGCACTCACATATAGTCTCCTATAGGTTGACCTTTACAAGCCACTGCATGGCTCAGCACTATTTCAACGCGGACAGACACAAGTGTTTTGCACTGTTTCCTTAGATTCACTTGAAAGCGCCATGAAGTTAGATGCTGTAGCGGCCTTGGACAGGTTTACTATAATCTTATTATCTTACGGTACAATCTCAACTAATTTTTAATGCGCTTTTATTTCAGTGGATTGAAAGCCAAAAATTTCATGTTGCACTACGAGTTCCCGCCATACGCCACCGGTGAAGTTGGACGCATCGGTCCAATCGGACGTCGTGAGCTTGGACATGGTTCGCTGGCGGAGCGAGCGCTTGTCCCCACGCTGCCTCATGATTATCCATTTACCGTACGTCTTACCTCTGAGGTGTTGGAGTCAAACGGCTCTAGTTCCATGGCATCAGTTTGCGGTGGTTCCATGGCCCTAATGGATGCCGGCATACCAGTGGCTGCGCCAGCTGCCGGCGTTGCCATCGGTCTGGTTACAAAATACGAGAATAACGACACCAAACACATGTCTGATTATCGCATTTTAACGGATATTTTGGGCATTGAAGACTACATGGGCGACATGGATATGAAGGTGGCGGGCACGCGCAAAGGTTTCACCGCTATACAGGCAGATTTGAAAATACCCGGCATACCACTGAAAGTTGTAATGGAGGCATTGCAAAAAGCGACTGATGCCAAGGGGCGAATACTAGACATTATGGGCGAAGTTATAAGGGAGCATCGGTAAAATGCGTGTTTGGTTTTTGTTCCATATTTGAGGTTAACGCTTCTTCTATTTGCAGGAAGTATCCAAAGGAGTGTTGGCCCGTGACTGAACGCATAACTATCGAACCACACCAGCGCGGTCAACTCATCGGCCCTGGTGGCATCCACCTCAAACGCATCTACCTCGAAACGGGCGCAACACTCACAGCCGAGGATGAGACGAGCTACACGATCTTTGCACCCTCACAAGCAGCCATGGACGAGGCAAAGGAGCATATCGACGCGCTGCTGGTTAAGGAACGCATACCCGATTTGGAATTCGGCGGCATTTATGCGGCAAAAATCACAGAAATACGCGACACAGGCGTCATGGTGATACTATACCCCAGCATGCCACCAGCGCTGCTACACAACTCACAGCTAGACCAAAGAAAGGTGGATATAATGCATACTTAAGTGTTGTATTTGTGTGTGTAAACAAGATTTTGCTTTTAGATTGCGCATCCCTCGGCCTTGGGTTTGGAAGTTGGCCAGGAAATACAGGTTAAGTATTTCGGACGCGATCCCGTGTCTGGTTTCATGCGTTTGTCACGCAAGGTGCTGCAAGGCGCCGCCTCAAGTATACCACGCAGTCACAATAAGGCAACGGAGGAGACCTAATGAACAGCGAGATTGTATTGTTTTGAAACTGTTCGCTGTATAATGCTGCCACTTGCTGTGCCACTTAAAGAAAACATACAGCATTTGTACATATATATTAAAAATTCAAGTTATCTACTTTATTACAAACATCGACCACACATATGTATGAGTGTATATAACACAATTGAGCGGAATACGTAAATGTAAAACATAAATTTATAGCATAAAATAGTTAAATAATATATAAAATAGATGGTAAGCTTGTAAAAACACATTGTTGACAAATTGATTACACTCACTTAAGAAACTAGGAGGAGATTATATCAAATAAATGCTTTTGCAAAGCAAACCTGATATTTGGTAGAACATTTTACAAGGAAGTTAGACAATTTAATAACAATCACTTTTTTCAAACAAAGAACTAGATGAAATTCACTGAGAGTGCAGTAAATGCAGAAGATGACCAGGGTGTCAGTGCTAATCAAATGATGACGCGATAATACGAATCCGAAATGTTGTACAAGGCAACTATGGTTACATTTTCGCTGGTTAGTTGTTTAATAATTTCATCCGTTATTTCGGTTATAGACCATTTGAACTTAGGAAACCTGTGCACGAAACAAAATGGAATTGAATTATGTGTAATATTTAATATAACGGTCTTATTACCGCTCTATCACGTTGTAAATTTCAACATCGGTCTCCTTTTTGTCGGTTTCACGCGGATTAATTGCGCCGACTATGGCATTAAAGGTGACTCTGGGCAGCTCCACCACCAACACCATAACACTCTCCTTCTTCGTGATTTGCGAAAGCGTTGTGGACATCTGCTGAGTAACCTGATGAGGCAATTTTTTTTAATATAGTTAAATAAAAATTCACACTTTTTGCTGGCACACACCTGATTCTCGTAGCGGCGCCGCATGTTGGTCGTCAGCTTCTCGCGTGTCAAAAACTCCACCATTACATTGGACCATTGAGCGGGATTGTAGCTGCTTTTTATGCTCGAGCTCGAGGCAGATGTGGACAAACTGAAATCACCGCGTCCGAGATTCCCGCCGCCACCACTGACGCCGGGGCTAGCATTCGATAACGGACTTACATAGTCTATGGCATTCGCGTTGCCCAATTCGGTGTGTAGCTTGCGTATGAATTGGACGAGTTCGGCGTTCGTCACATGACGCTCCTGAAAACGGTCGCGATCCCACGAGCGTATGCGCAACGCGCCATTCTCCTCCACATGTATAATATGCAAAGCGCCCAATTTGGCCAGATCGTACGCTTCATCAGCATCGCCGGTGGCGGATTCCACCACATAGCTACGTATATTCTCGGACCACAGCAAGCGCATAATATCGGTGACATATTTCTTTGGCGGTCGCGTACCATTCACGCATACCGCAACATCGATGGCGCGCCAATCTTTTATGCAGTCGACATCTAAAGCGGCCACCAGCTTGTCTAGCCAGAAGGAGATTCCAGCGCCGCTTACGACACGCCCGGGTATGTTTGGATTGAAACCTTGCGCTTGCCGCTGGAACTCATTGAGCAGTGTGTCGTAGCGCTCGCCCATGGCCAAGACGGAGAAATGCGTGCTGCGATTGGGTTTGAGATCAGCGATCAGTTGCCACACTACGCCGCCACTGCTGGCGCGTTCGTAACTGATGGGCAGCCCAGCGAAAATGTGTATTGGACACTATGAAACGGAGAATTATTTACTTTCCGTTAAGTTAAATTAATATATTTGTACACTTACTGTGACGCCCAGACTTTGCGCTAGACCCACGACAGTCTCCAACTTTTTAAGCGCGGAATTTGCCAGCGATGCGGCTTCACCTTTGCCACGTAGAAGTGATTTCAGCGGCGACTCTTTGGCGCTGTTGCGCGTGCCACTTATTAGGAAATTCGATAGCAGCAACTCCATTAGCGCCGTAGCCGAGGAACGCGTTTTATCAACAATCGCAGCGACGCACGAATGGAATTGAAATTTCGAAATGCGTCCCTCAATGAAATCCGCTATATTCGCAAATAGTTCTGTGTATGAGGACTTTGGCACATTACTGTAGACCAGTATGGCGCGCAACAGTTCCGTGTGATTCATACGTATGCGGATATTCTTCTCACGGAGACGCGGTATCTCATTCGTAATCTCAAAGGCGAGCGCCAACAGTTCGGCATCCACTAGCGAACTGCTGGCATATGGCGTGATTATATCGAAGGCACATTCGTAGCTCTGTTTAGGATGAAAATTGAATACTTTCTCTTCGCGGTATACGCGATCGACGCAGTAACGGCGTATCATATTCACACCATTCATGGTTATGTGACGTGCGAACTCTGTGCGCAAATCGCTGGGTAGCACCACCACACAGCCGGAGTGTGTCATGAGGCGTACGGGGTTGTTCCACGGATTGGTGCGTTTCGACAGCGGTGATAGCAGCGGTGTGTCCACTTCGATGCCGCCATGTTTGCGAAACAAGGCAATAACTTTGGCCTTGACCAATTCAAAAATCGGATTCAACGACACGAAACCGTCCAACGAGATTGGCGAATTCCAAGATTTCATATTGCGACTGCCGCCGAAATGAAAGGTGTGCTCGAGCAGTTCATCGCTCTGCTGTTGCAGGCAGCGCGCAACCAGATGCTTATAAGCTTTACTCCGCGGATTCGCCAGCGCATGACGCAGAATCTCTTGCAATTCGTTCGCTTCAAGCTGAGCGGGCGGCACTAAATCGGAAGAAAGCAACCCCTCAGCGGTGGGCCGTCGTGCCGGGTCGTGATTCAACAGCCAGCGTAGTATCTGAAAATATTAATTAAAATTACAAAATTCAAGAGTAATCAGTTTATCGATTAATCGACTTGCCTTAACGGTTTTCTCATAACGGTTATCGTTTAGCATATCATCTGGTATAACAATGGCAGCGGTGCGCAGCGCTATTATGGTTTGCACACGCTCCATGATAGTCTCAAATGGTGGCCGTGACATTTCGAAAAGTATTATACCCAAGGTATACATATCGACCTTCTGGCCGTATGTGGACTTCGAGGCTTTACCCGTCAATTCAGGCGCCACATAAAGTGCGGTACCCACCCTTCCGGTGTCATCCTCTGTGGAAGCAACTTGCAATGACTGCTGGTTAGTTTGTTCATCTATAAAGTATAACGTCACTAAATTTCTTTAACAAAACGTCTATTTTTAGTGTAGTGGTTATACATACGTTGACCTTGTAGCGCTAGAAAACTGGTCGTAGCTAAACCGAAATCACCGATTTTTATCTGATCATGCGAATCCAAGAATATATTAACAGGCTTCAAGTCACGATGTATAATGCCTTGCTGGTGTATGTATGATAAGCCTTCAGCGATTTCGCGAAATAGACGCCATAGGCGATTCGCGTCTGCGTACAGGTTATCATCTATGGCAGTTCTATAAGAAATATAAACATTTTAATATTTTTGCTGCATTTGTACACAAAAGTAGTCACCTCAGTGTGCACTTCTCGCAAAACTCCATTTGTATGTACATAACTTGTATACGTTTGGGAGACCCTCCCTTTGCAACCTGTCGTGATGATTCCTCCTCTTTGTCAGCGTCGTCAGCATCGTCAGCGTCGTCAGTGTCGTCATCGTCATCGTCGTCGTCATCGTCGTCATCATCATCGTAATTGACAATGTCGCCTTTTGAGTCCACAAACTCAATGAAATCTGTGTTGGAATCAGCTGCATTCGGTCTGTACAATAAAAATTCGAGTAAATCAATATGTATATATGTAGGTTCTTTGAGCACATTTTAAACATACACGCTAGCGCTATGCGTTTTGGGCGAGCTTTCTTTATCCACTTTCACCGGCAAAACAAGTTGCGATGATTTTTCTGGTTTATAGCTGACTTCATTGTTGTTAGATACTTCATTGTTGGTAGACTCTTC
This sequence comes from Bactrocera minax, assembly GCA_021498325.1. Lineage (NCBI taxonomy): Eukaryota > Metazoa > Arthropoda > Insecta > Diptera > Tephritidae > Bactrocera > Bactrocera minax. Next base: position 4,025,295 of record JAKEEE010000011.1, on the reverse strand, counting down.
ATCGCCCGAGAATTTTTCCTGTTATTCATTAAAATATAGTTGTTGTTGTATAAAACTACTGCTGCTTCAAGCATTTCCTCACCTTTTCCGCTTCAGTAACGATTTCGATCCAACTGTTAAAATAACGTACAACATTCTCGTGGTTCAAGCGTGAGAGCAATTCTACCTCACGTCTCATTTTCTTATAAAGTTGACGACTGCGAACTGACAGTGGTATACGTTTTAGCGCATACTGACGGTTATCTAAAATGTTGCGCACCTGGAAATGTTTTTTTTTTTTTTATTACAGAATTTATTTTTTATTAAAAAAATTATTATGTGTACGTAGATCTTTTTTTTTTAAGTACAGCAGGCTCACCTTCAGCACATCACCAAAAGCGCCTTTACCCAAATATGTGAGCACTTCGAACTCATTGCGCAGTCTGGATTGGCTCATGGGAACTAAAGGCATAACGGACAACGATGCATGCAGATGTTCTGGTTGGCGCTCTGGAGGATCCTGTGCCTGTTCAGGATTTTTCGGAACAGCACCGGACGTTCCACCAAATATGCGCCGTCGCGTTTTCTGCGTCAAAGCGTGTGCGAGTTGTTCATTAGGTTTATCTTCTTGGTTAAGCAACGATGAATGTAGGAAAGGATGGTCAAGCAGCTCTGAAGCGGAAAGTGTACGATCGGAGTTGCACCTACAAATAGTTGCATTTAATGTATAATATAATTAAAGTAATGTTATTTTTAGCGTACTTGTCGATGAAATCACGCATCTCGTACGTATGCGATGCCATTAAACTCTCGATGAGCGTTCCAAATGCGGGCAGATCTCCCTGCATGGAACGCTGGCCTATACCATCCACAAGCTCCAACAAATTGGGCACCAACGAGTAGTCTGTGCAACGTAATGTGCCCGTATTGTCCATAAATACTGTGCTATCCATGATATGACTATACGAGACGCCTTTGTTATGTAGAAAAACCAGCGCGTCGAGCACACCACGCGCAACCATTCGCACGCCTTCAATGCACCAACCCAAATTGGAGGATATACTTAACAAACTGGTGCCAAGTAGAAAATCTTGCACCAGATATACAATCAGACCTTCTTTACGTTTTATACACAACACACATTCGTACTGTATCAGATTTTTATGGCGCAACTGTGAGAGTGTTGCTACTTGCTTTTCAATGGAAGCTATAACGTCGTCGACACGATGATTCCCGCTGCATTTGGGCTCTGCTGCAAGCCAATAGCAGTGCCCGCCATTGCCACATTTTTGTTCTAATTGCGAATACTTTATGGTCCATTCTGTCACATAGAGTAGTTGTCCACTGTCCAAATCTATGCCGGTGAAAGCAACACAGCCTTTCTGCGAGTGACCTTCAATTGTATGGAAAGTGGTGAAAGAGAAACTAAAATTAGAAGTATTTACAAAGCGTTTATGTGTTTATCTAACCTAAGCAACAACCCCTTTGCACTTGCCGCCCGGCTTTAATGAAATAAAGCTTTTCGCTGTTACGATGTTCCGAGCATTTGGTAGGGTAACAATAGAGACTGCGACAATATGGCGATGAGTTCTCGGAACTCTCCGATGAACTGGCAGGATAGTTTGTTTCGCTCATGCTTCGACGTGGCTCATCACGCCTTTTTGTTTCGCTTTTGAACATTTCTTTACGCCGTTCAACCTCCTCGATCAATGTTTGGCGCTCTAATCTTTCCTTATGTTTCTGCTTCTCTAGTCGTTCTTGTTCGCGCTTTTCATTTTCCCGTAACATTTCATCATAGAGGGAACCGCCTGGTGGATTATTATATTGACTTAAAAAATTTTGTACAGTTTGCGACAATTGATATATCATCACTTCTCCGCGTAGCTCCTCCGATTGTTGATGTAATTTCTGCAATAACTTTTCCACCAGTTGATCGGAGAGCCCTTTCGACTCTTCTATTAGTATTTTCGGCGCGCTAATTAATGCAAATAACTGTTAAAACGGTATTTTATTTTTACTACATCAGTACTTACATTTTGGGATATTTAAATGAACATATAATATGTAATTTGGTGTGTGCGTAAACTTTCGTATGTCCAATCGAAGAATCGCGCAATGGCGTAAGAAATATGCGTATATCCATTGGCTTCCACTGCGCCGCCGGAGTACCTGTTTCACAGCTGGGACGCAACACCTCCACATCGTCACCGAATATTCCCTATAATTATAAATTATTAGAATAACATGATGAAATACTGTTGTTTTATTGCAATTTGGCGAACCTTTATCGCCTCTAACTCATTTATTTGATGATCACGAAATGACTCCTTTACTACCGGTGTCGCCATATCGTGACGCTTTATCGCTTATATTCAGTGTTTTTGAGCTAAAAATGTCAAAAAGCCTGCTTATAAACTGTTGTTACAGTTCTTGGTCTTGGCTCGTTCTGCACATCACTTGCCTTAATTTAATATAATTAAAATCCCGCTTATTTATAGCGCTGTTTTATTCTAGTGTGGTTTGCAAAAATATAGTTTCTATGTTCTTAACTTCCCTCCAGAATGTTTTAGTAATGAAACAGTTTGCGGCTTATTATCGTGTGTAGAATTAATCGTCAGTTACACATCTTTAGTCTCTGATAGGAAGTACCGCATTGCCTGGTTTACTCAGAGAACTTATAAACATAGAACAGTTGCAGGTTCGACAGCGAAAGTTTGAAAATTTTCAACGGGGGAATTCACCTCACAACAAGTCTCACATGTTTATGTTGTATGTTTATAAGTTCTCTGGTTTACGGCGGTCCAATTTGCTGTTGCTTGCTGTTCCATTTCACACAGGTTCCAATTTGCCGGTAGCGTTTACCGATAGCTAGCGATGGACATATATCACACCAGCGAACGATAAACAATAAGCGATATATGATATTCAATCTTATCAAATACTTTTCGCATTCGATTAAATTTAAACTGCTTGTTTTTATTGAAAAATTGAGATAAAATCTACGCTTGTAACATCACAATTATTTCATCATTTAACGAACTAATTTGAAGAAATTTAATATTATAATATTAAAATTTATTTGTTTTTACTATGCAAGTTGTAACTATAATTATAAATAGAAAATTCAAATAAATCGGTAGAGTTTCATTTGTATGACAAGTATGCGTCAATATGGAAATGTAGCAAGACTTCATGATTCCATCAGAAGAATTACTTCTATGAAACCTATTTTCTGCTTTTCAGGCCTTAATTTAGAGCAGTGAAGTAAGCAAACATAATGAATCAATATATTGTTCGATTTTATAACAAAGTACCTTGTGTAGTTATCACGCGAATGAAATTTTTCTGAGCCGGAGTTAACTCTTATCCTACTTTTATACTATTTTATTCCTTCTACCATATATTATTATTATTATATCATATCGTTATTCGGTTATCATACGTGTCAACATTTTCGATCGGTTGATGGTAAGGAATCAGAACTTTAATGCATTTTAGTTTGCCGAATTAACTCAATGACAACGTAGTCCTCGTTGGATTTGCTTTCCTCTTCTTCACCAGCCTTTGCTTTGTCACTTCGAAATAGTCTTCCCCTTCTTCGTCTCCTCCTTTTCTATTTTCTATTTTCTATTTTCAACGCAGTGGAATTTTTCATCTACCAGTAGAAAACTTTCAGAACTGAAGACTGCAATCATTAGAACGACTTAATATAGCGGTCGCGACTCGCTTATTTTTAATTCGTTGAAGCTCACCCAATCAGTATTTGTTATGCGATATTTCAAAATCCATAAATCTTTCGCAATCTTCCTTTAGAACACTCACCGGATATACATAAGATTAATTGTTATATACTTCCTAGGTCTATAAATAAAATGAGAAATCTAAGAAATATACACCCCGTCGCTGTACCTCCGATAATCCATCTGGACTTTCTCATAGTTGATTAAAGGTTCGGGTTAATGTGAATTCGAAGCGTAGTCTGTGTCGCTGCTGTTTGTCACCGGGAAATAAATCCGATATCCCACAGAAATAAAATCGAAAAGCTCAATTAATTTTGAAGTGCCGACCCGCCCCGCCCCACCGATCAATCCAAGAGTTTAACTGCAGTTGCACCGGGAGCCTCATCATTTCATAAAAACTTAAGAACAACAAGAAATCATTGTGAATAATTTATATTTCTAAAAAATTAATAAAGAACACCGTATTCGGTTCTGTATTTTCATTATATATCGCAACATTTTGGAAAACCCTTCAAAAATTCTTCCAACTGAAAATTTTTTCGGAAATTCTTTATACTTACTTAAAAAAATCCAAATTACTTTTTAGTATTTCAAATCTTAACAAAAAAATTTTTCGCGCTAAATTAAGTATAATTCCCGCTCATTTTGCCAACTTAAAATCAATCAGAGGTCAATTGCAGCACATAAACATTAGATTCACTTTAAAGGAAAGCATAAAAATATATAAAGGGAAACGAAGATGTCGCGTAGACAGCGCGTTGTTGTAGTAGTGGATGAGGATGTGCGTGGAGGAGATCCCGAAGAGTTCCGCAACATTTTGGATCTCTCCATGTCCACACCGTCACCCGGCCTCAAAAGCTTCAAATCGGCCACTTACGCCAAATGGGCGACGCATGCGCACACACAGCCGCTACGTTTCGATTGTGTGGGCACAACACGAAACGCATTCGTACGTGCCGAATACGCTATGCTAATGGACGAACTGTTTCTAAATAAATCCAGTTGCTGTTTGCTGCAATTCTTTCCGCTACGAGAATCCCAAATGCCATTTTTATGCAATTTACTAGTCTCCGAGGTGGATAAGCGCATGATGGTCTTGCAGGCCAAACTGCTGAAGATCAAGGTGAGTCGGTATCGAGGAGTTGATTCATTGAATGTTACCAAAATTAAATGCTACCTTTCACAACATATTCGCAGGTTGAATATTTTGATCTACGTAAATATGATGTCATCAATTTTCTCGGCTCCAGCCAACCCCATTCGACCACAAAGAACAAACGAAATTCACGTCCACAGAATTTATTCAGTAATACCTTAGAATTATTGCGTTGGCTGCAAACCCGTTACCTGCAGCTCTTTGCTAAAGGTCAAGGCACTGAAAACATGGACCTGGAGTTCACTTTTAGTGATTCTCAGAATCGCGTCTACACCGTACGTCTATCTATTATGCACGTCTTCCTCTGTCACATGGATAGCGATACGAAGACCTGCCTGCGTAATTGTTTCGAGAATATACATAGCGCGAAGCGTGGTCGAAAGAGTATTATGCTTACTGATTGCCTTCGAGAAATATTGGGACCAAACGAGAAATGGTTTACCTGGTTCGTTTTCCATGTGCCGATTGCGAAAGGTCGTGGTATAATTATTGATGACCAATTGAATTTAGCCAACTCTGCTTACGCCGGCATCAATGCAAAGGACTATTCAGATGTAATTGAACACAGATATTTTGTTTTGTTTTTATGTTTTATACGCTTCAATTATTTGTAGGTCAAAGCGTCGGACGATTTCGATTTAAACAGCTTGCTCTCCTTCTTAAACATTTCCAGTTGTTCACAGTTGACCCTCAATTCGCAACTGGGCGCATCCACATTAAGTATGGCACAAAATATTCCAACCTTTATTGCAGCTAATTCGTCCCGCTCGATATCCAATAGATTAATAAACAACCATAATCAGGCGTATAAGTTGAATACCTGGTATACGAAAATGGATCAGCTGGTACCGGTGGTGCTTAAACATATCCACAGCTTGTACGAATATAAATATCGAGAAAATATACATAAAATTTGTACCGAACTCAAACACATGTTAAGCTTTAGCTCACTCCGTCCAGCTGGTAGTAATTGTTGTATGGGTCGGCAAGCCAAGCGCTCGGAGTCATTGGATAAGCTCGAAAAGAATTATCACATGATCATCAGAGAGTTCATACGTTTGGTTAGAGAGATTGAGAATTCACCTGATAGCGCTATCTTGCGTGTCTATCTCGCTGCCAAGAAGAAAGAAATCAAAGATTATTCTACGAATTGCAAATTACGCCATCTGGAGACATGTCAAAACTGTCTAATCGATACGATCAAAGGCGAAAGAAATTTGCTCACCAAAACTGGCACAAATATTGAGTTTATAAAATATCCATCCTTCAAGGCTACCATTTCGGGCAATGCATAGTATGCGCAGTAACGGTGCTCTGAAAGTTGTGAGTCATCAAATGTAACCGTATTTTGGTAATAACCTTCTGTGTTCTCTCCAATGATTGTGAGAGCAGATATTCACAAAGTACAGGTGACATTTGATATCTTATTGTAAGACTATTGGAAATCTATGGTTGGCTCGCGATGAGTTGAAGTTTTAAAAGTAAGAATAAATAAATTGCAAAATCTGAATATCGCTCTTTAAGCAATCTTGTGTTTTTTACTGAGGTTCGGGAGATTAATTCATGAACTCACCAATAGACAAAACATTGTTGTAATTTGAAGTTCAATATTTAGAAAGACAAAATATGAGCTGAATTTTGATCTCGACATAAAATCGGAACTGGTCCCGTAAAGCTTAAGTCCAGAATACTAACGTAATTGCTATCCAAGAGATGCGATGGATTATCTCAGCTGAAACATCAAGTGGAGTCTGCGAGAGCAGTTTCGTAAAAGAGAAACGATTTTGTTTATCGCAAAAGAAAATAATATTCTATGAGATTTATATCGTTAGGGCGAAACCAGAATCTTGTTAGGTTAAACAAGTTCCTGTTAAGGACTGAATGCGATCGACTAGACTGGTTCCCCATTTCACAAGGGAGTGATCCGTGAAGTACTTAGCCTACAAAAGTAAAACCAAAATTTAGGCAATGTTGTGGTTTATTTCTCAACTTAGTTTCCTCAATCCGAAATATAAATTTCTGCAGATCTGCAAAGTAGACTTCCTTGACGACGACAACCTCATACTTCGACTAAAATTTATGCCCGGCGAGTGACCTTTTCAAGTTTGGAAACTAAAAGAAGTCGCATAGGTCCGAATTTGGAAAATACGGTGGATAGGATAGCAGGTCGTAGCCTAACTTGACTGGTTTGGCCGTGGCGACGAAGAAGATGTGAGCCAGTGCATTGTTGCATTGCATTGTCATGGTGAAAGAGCATTTCGGCTTAGTAGAGATCTGTGAAGTTTTGCCTTTTCCAGTTAGTCGATGGAGATCACACCGTCGGAATGCCAAAATTGTGGTAATCCCCTTTCCAGCCGATAGGGGAGTCTTCGCTTCTTCGGAGCAGGTTCGCCAGTGAAATCCAATTTTTCGACTGTTTCGTGGCATTTTTTGTGCACCAATATATCAACGACTGTCACAAAACTATGTTCTCTCTCAAACAGCGATATAGTGCTCTGAAGTGGTTTCATGGTAGAGCTTGTTACATTTCTCATGCCCACTATGTGACTAAAAGACCCCCAAGAAGAGCGAATCGGTCTTGTGTGAATTAGTTTCACTTTTTCTCGGTATTCGAAAGTGAGAAAACTTATGAACATACTGTGAATTTTAAGCCAAGGTTAAAAAATACAAATTATAACAGCGTTTTTGTGCTTAGACTGTCGCAGAAAGAGTGAGTCCATTGGAGTATCTCTGATTTAGAAGTACTGAAGACAGAACTGAAGGCTGACTAAATTCAAAATCAGAGGGGAACTATCTAACGGAAATTCGATTATTTCGTTACTTTAGAATTGGTTAGAATTTAGAGTTGCATATTCGTCTCATATTCTTGCAGTTGGAGACTAAATCTACATTTATATTTACTTTTATTTACATACTTATGTGACCGTCTGTGTTTTAGAAATATTTGAAATTTTGCCAACAAAACTTCGACAAATTAAAAGAAATGACAATTTTTGTGTTTCCAAAAACTAAAAAAAATTAAACTGTGGAGAAAAAAGACAGTCACTTTTTTGGAAAAACAACTATACAACATTTCGGCAAAAAACACCAAAATATAAAATAAAACTTACTTCGCAAAATTAATTGAAATCAAATAGTTTTTATGATCACAACTTTGTGTGAAAATTAGCAAGAATATCCATGGATAGAAAGACGTCTGTGGAATGGCTCGACGGCAGCATAACACCCAAATTCTCTCAGAAGCGTTTGCAGGAGGCGCGCAGCATACGCAAAATGTTGAGCACCGACCTGCTTGGACAGAGCGCCGGACACGATGAACAGCAAAAAAAAACGTTACAAAATTCACAGAGTGAGGACGCCCACAGCATACGACGTGTACACTTCGACTTCGTTGGCAACGGCATGGATCCGCGTACGCGTAACGAAATGTTCGCGCTGACACACCAACTACTGAAGAACCATAAAAATTGCTGTCTACAACGTTTCTGCAATGAGCGACTGTGTCCCCTCTTGTTTCTACACCAACTGCTTGTGCGCAATGTCGAACAACGCCTGCAGCTGATGCAGTGCAAACTCACCAATATCCACTTGCGGTACTACGATCTGCGCCAACATCCGATCACCGGTCACTTCTTTCATTTGTTGCGAAGCGACATGAGTTTCAGCACTACTCATTTACTGTTCAAGTGGCTGGACTCTCAGTATCGACGTCTCTTCGGTGTGGGTCAATGGCATGAGATAATCGAGATCAAATATGAGTTCGAAGATCAACGCTATATGATTCATAAAGTCAACTTGGTCATTATGCACTTGTATCTGCACAAATTGGATGTCAACTCCAAGCGTAGTCTGTGTCGTCTCTTGCGCACACCGTCACCGCCGATAAAGCGAGCGCCCATGAAACGTGGTGTTGCTGACGAGCGGAACATGCTGATCAATGACTGTATTAGTGCGCATTTCGGTGGTGGTGAGCCTTGGTGGATACTCTTTGACGTTTCTCTGGATAGAGGTCAGATCACTGGCGATATATTGAAGTTGGCACACAGCGCCTACATGGGCATGAAGGAGGAGCATAAAAAGCTAATGAATACGCATAATGACTGGAGTGAGATGGCCGATCGTTTGAAGGGCGGCAGTGTGCCGAAAAAGCCCACGAACGCAAAAAAATCACCACACATCAGCTCTGTGCTTCAACGCAAATTATATGTTTGGACCGATCGCTTTGAGAAGAGCTTCGAGCGAATTTATAAGGCATTGCAGCAGTATTATGATTGTAAGTACGCCGAAGGCGTGGCACAGTTGTGTCATAATGTTTGCCAGAAGTCGAATCAAATGGATCGCAAAGAACTGACTGGCGAGAACAAACAGCCACAGCCTAGTATGCAATACTACTTCAATCGCTACAAGTTGGCACAGGTCTCGCTGGAGAATCTGTTGCGCGAGCTGGAGTTTTGTGAATACAAAAACAATCTGGTGCCATATTTGCGCCGAAAGGCGAAGGAACTCAACGATAATGCCACCAAATATAAGGTTTTGAAATTGAAGTTGTGTAAGACACAACTGGCCGATGCCATAAAGGATGAAATACTGGCTGTACGGAATAACTAAAGAGAGAAAATTGTTGCAAGAAACAAAAAAAGGCAATTTTATGAGTTGAAGAGAAACATATGAAAATGCAATAAATCGAGTGGAACAATATATAAGAAATTTCATATTCATTAAAATTTACTAGGCAGAGTAACATATTCGAAGCTTTAGAGGGTAGTATTTTGAAATTCACTGAAGCTATCTAAGCGCAATTTACCAAATCAACTTTGTTGTACTTTGCTGCCGATCTTTATCGGTACAGAAAGTGTGTACACCTGGCTAATTAATAATTAAAATAGGCAAGATTTTCACAAATTGTGAAGTACCAATGTAGGACCTAATAGGGTAACGAAAGTCTTCCGACGAAGGTTGAAATAAAAGCTAACGCGCGAGTAGCATCGTCTATCCCACATTGCAGCCATTAACTTTTATATAAGTACTAAATAGGCGAATATTGTAAAAATAAAATATAGTTTCATTTTCCAACTGTGGGAGGAGAAGTACAACGACATCTTCCTATTTTTTTCGCAATGTTTTTTTTTTTTTAATTTGATATATCAGATAGTAAGTGAGATCGCTTAACTAAGCTTAGTGTTAAACTTAATAAAAGTTAATTTGAAATGAACTCAGTGGAGCCATAAGCTCATTTAATACTGAATACTTTACCATTATCATACTAAAATTCTTTAAAGTTACTACTTATTCGTTATGGTCGGGTAACATAGAAATAAAAATTACGTCAGTTTCTTCCTGTCACTTTTTTATCTGGCATTTGTAAGAAAAATTATTTAGTTCGGGATTATGAGAGTTTGACAGGTTATTTCGTCTATGACGTAGGGTGTCCCCATCTTGAATGAGTATTCTTGGGTTTAATCAGTGGTCGGCATTTCATAGCACAATTATGCTGACATCACACATACATACACTCTATCGTTTAGTCGTTGTCGATACAGCAACGAAATAACATCGCATATAACCGGGCTGCTAAGACAAATGTGCCCTGCGCGAAATTATTTTTGATTATGAATGCTTTTTGGTTTTATGAATTAAATTTTGTGTTGTAGCTAATTTAAAGACAATAAAGTTAAGGTTTTTAGGGTCTAATACATTCTTTTTAATCGTAAAATATATAAGATGAATAAAGAGGTGCGGAAATTCTTGTTTCATGAGGAAATGAAGGTAAGGTTACATAGTTCTCACTGGGTGTCTTTTCTTTCTTGCTCTCTTACACATTCGCATTTCCTCTCATGCCCACCACTGGTTTAATCAACTTGTGCGAGGATCTCAGTGTTCTCTTTACGTAGCCCTGAGCCCCTTAATAGCCCTGAGCATCTCTAGCGTAAGTTATTAATATATTCTGAGTAACTTTCACCAAGTAATCTTTATGTTTCTGAAGTGATTTGGAGTGATATCGAAATCTTCAGTAAATGTTTCTTCTTCTCCGACCATAATCAGTTTACCTATTTTCTTACATGTACCAAGTAAGCCTGAGGGGCTAAGTTTTAGTGTAATCGATCTTCATTTTCTCCCGATCACATTCAATCCGTTAAACTTTATTTAGTGCTATTGTGAATTTTTGATGAGAACATTCTTATTTCAGTGAAATTAAAAAAAAACCAAAAATTTCGTTTTCTTCTTCATTGTTTTGCTGGCATGTATGCATGTATTTATTTTTATTTTTCTTCATTTGTAGTTAGTATTGGACAAATCAATTCCATTACACCTGGCTGTAGGCGAATGAAATTAATTTGTGTACATTTTTTACATTTTCTATTTTACACTGCAAAACAAATTACTTTTTAATTGAATTCTAACAGCTATTAATACAATTCTTCAATAAAATGCAGTATTATTGAATATGTATAGATATCTATGTATATATGAACAATTAAATGTATGTATACGAGTATGTAGTAAATCAGTTTAGCAAGCTAATTGTTCGCATTCATTTCTCACAATGTATGCAGCACTTTATTAAATTCCAAATATGCAATAACGCAATGACGCAATGACTAAATACTGAGTAATATTGTATACATAAAAAACATACATTCATATACATTATGTAATTGCAATGATAATATTATTGTCAACAATTTTCCAATACATTTTTAGTAAATATTTCAATTTCGTACAAACATATACAGTTACACATATATTTACTTAGTTATATAGTCACTTATAAATTCTTTTAAAATTTTCAAATTGTTTTTTATTTATTCATATATTTTCTGTCGGTTATTCAATAATTAAATAATTTAAACATTTTAGCGTTTTTAACTGAGTCACACAAGCATTCAACGGAACAGAGAACAAAAAGCAGTTGTAGCATATCTTTTGCACAAACAAATCAAAAACAATTATTTAAGACTTTAAGACAATTTTCAGCTTTATTTGAGCACTCAGGATGTCAGTAGTGTTTTTTCAGTTAGAATATTTGTTGTGGTTTCAATGTTTTACTACAAAATTTTCTATGGTAGATATGTTTTACATATATACTTGCTAGTATATGCACATGTGTAGACACAAATATATTTCTCAAAATTTTTAATTCTTTCAAGTGAACGTTTGCTGGACATCAGTTTGGAACATCAGTTGCCTTTTATTTTGTTGTTGTTTTAATGTTGGCAGTCACAAATGGGTTTCTGTGTATACAATATTTATGTGGGAGTAAGAAAACGATAATCTTGTATTCAGTTGTTGGAAAATTTATGATTATTTTCCCAAAAATTTACTTGGTTTTGTCCAAAAATTTAAAATGAAAATTATAAATAATTATTTTAAAATACTTTTTTCATGAAAAACAGCTATTATCAAATTAAATTAATTTGACTCCTGTAAAAATAATTTAATTTTATAATATTTATAATTAATAATAATAATATATAATAATATATTAATGCACAAATTCTTTCGGACAATCTTTTTATAATTAAGTTTGTTAATTACTTTTTTCGATCTTTAATTTTTCGATCAAGTGTTCTTTTATAAAACAAAAATTAGCTGAGAGAAATTTCAGTTGAATGATAATAAATTTTTAAAATAGAAAAAAATTAATTAATTAATTAATAATTAATAATTAAATTAATTTTGTTTTAAACGTTTTGTTTTTAGTTAGCTTGCTAAAAAGTTTGGTATTAATAAAACTTTCAAAAATAAAGAAAATCACCAGAAAAAATATTTTATCTTAATTGAGTGTACGATTTTTAAATTAAAAAAATATCTGCTGAGCAGAATTTATTACACAGGGTGCATCAGAAATATATTTTTTTTTTTGAAAATCAAAGCTTAATTGACATTCATGTGCAATTCTCGCCAGGAATCGTGCGCGGCGACCTCCTAGCAGACATGATTGAATATATAAAATATTTAGTTTACTAAAATGTTAATCAATGATATGAAAATAATAAAAATTATATAAACGTAAATCAGTTAATTTTGTAGAAAATTATGTTCTGTTTTTATTGCGATATTTAAATTCGTAAAAATTAATTAAAAAATTTAATTGAAGATTTAAAAGTAATCTCTGGGCTACAAATAAATTCAAATACCCACATATTTTAACTTCTATAAAAAAATTAATTTGTAAGAATATGATTTTTCACAAAAATATTTTTGTTTTGACGTCATACTAGTGAAACTTTGACGAATCCCTGTCAAAATAACGAAAACTGTCAAACTGAATGGAAATGGTTTGGAATTTCGAGTTACTATTTTGATTAATTTGTAAATAGGTCTTAACTACGATTCGAGTTATTCACATTCAACAACAAAAGTTGGGAGTCACTAGCAGCATACCAATTTCGGTAAATTTTTGTGGGTTTCATAATAAATAAAAAATAATAATTAGTAATCCGTTTCATAAACCATTTTAATTTTATTAAACTGCTAAATATTAAAACAAGAATGTTATCTAGTTTAAACTTGAATTCTGAGCAAATCTTTAAATTGTTCTATTTTATTTGTTTTGCTTTTTCTAAATTCTAAAATAGTAACAAAATAATATAATGCGGTGAAATTAATAACTTTATTTACACAAAGGTGTATTTATTCATTTATTCAAGACAGACATGACATTTTTTATAAAATTAATTTTACTTTTGCAAAAAAATGGAGTATTTGAAATGAAATAAAACATTTGAAAAGGCTTAACTTAAATTTAATAATATATCAAAACTTTATACGTAGTTTCACTGGATACAGTTATAAGCGAATGTGTTAATATATAAATTAGGAATATTCATAGCATATTGGAATAAATGTTGTAAAGTTTCTAGAATATTTTTATTGTTCCTCTTCTAAGAGCACGAAAGTTCAACTTTCAAAGCTTAAGAAATGAATTTGTGGAACTGGAACGTCTCATACTTGAGGGGTTGAAGCAATTAGGCTATGCTCGTTCGAAACCATAACGCAATATTTAATATGCTCAAAATCCCTCAGCTTTTATTATTATAAAAAAATTTACTTAAAAAAACTCTTAAAATAAATATTAAGCATGCAGAATGCAGCACTGGAATATTTCATTATGTTTGGGGTATTCACAGCATATTGCATTTTTTTCCAATAATTTTTTATTTTTCTTGATTCGGTCACTGACAAAAACTATTTTGCAAAAAATATATGCGAACACTTCTATTTTTATTATTTCTTACTTTTTACATTTTATTCAAATTTCACTGGTTTTGTTTTTGGTGGTGGTCCCCTCCAAATTTCGAATATCAGTTTATTCATATTTAGCCTTGTCAAACAATTTACTTTATATCTTTGATTCATTTAAAACTATGAATACTTATTGTATAACGGAGTTCAATTTCACAAAGCCTTTCATAAGTGCTTTCTGCTTTGCATCATTTCTTTTTAGAATTATAATATTCATATAGGTAATCACTAAAATGGGAGCCTACTTCATGTAAATTCTTAAATGTCTTGTGAGAAATCGTACATGGCTGTACGGTTTATGTATATATATGTAGTATATATGTGTGTATGTAACGTTATGAATCCATGGTTATGACTTTTACACCTGAGCTGGTTTACTTTTGCCGACTACCATTAGCGTCTTCTGTAGGAAACGTGTGAGGCTTACTGTAAAATAGATATTTGAGGTTAATAAAATTTAGAAATATTTATTTCTTTAATTGAAATCTAAAATTTAATTTGCAATAATGTTTTTTTTATTATATGAAAATGAAGAAGTATTGACTTATTAAGTTTAATAAATAGAATCAGTTATTGATTTTTAATTCTCAAAGACAATACTTTTTAATTTTCCTCGATCAAATAATATGGGTATTCACAGAACTGGTCGATTGCTTAGTACTAATATTGGCTGCTAAAAGATTCAGAAAAATGCATGTATTCTTTACACAATTCAATTAGTATCTTCTTGCGAAATTCTGGCGACGTTTCGAAGCATAAATACCATAATTTTGACCTTGAGAACCCATTTTTTATTTGTCCGAATTTCTTGAAATGATGCCTATTCTCATGATACAAATGTAAAATTTTTGAAGTTTCTCCAGTGTTCTGAATTTATGTTACTTTTAAAGGCTATATGTAGGCTATATGCTATAGGCTATAGGCTATTAATCTGTAACATCGAGGAAGGTGTTAGGACAATGATTGCCCTTTACTGTTGCAAAGGAGCTATAGCGAAGAGATGACCTCTCACGAAATGTTTTCTATTAGCTCCACGAAACCCTAGTAAGTCCAATTATATTATATGTGGTATTTGTAAGGTACTCAATGTCATTTTATATAAAGCCAAGCGGTTTTTTTGGTTTCAAGGTTGCTAGCAGACTTAAGGAAGTAAGTTAACTGTATAGCTTTAGGTACGAACATTCTAAAATTCTTGGTAGTTTCAACTCCTGATAGTTTCTTCTCTGTGAAGGTTGAGGGGGAGTCTTTTTTCGGGAGCTGTTTATCAAATTTAGTTTTCAGATCAAGGTAGAACAGTATATCCATTCCTCGGAGTGCAGCCTCCTTCAGAGAGGTCAGTTCCCTAATAGGCGGCAATATCCATTCCTAACTGATTGTGTGTTCAAGAGTAGTTAAGGCGTACTTAACCTCATTACTCTAATTGCAACGAGCTCTACATGATAAGATTTGTTTGCCTGATTCTAGCAGCATTGTTAAAAAACTGTGGAGACGATGAGTTTTTAAGAAATGGTTATCTTATCTTAATATCGTCAGACACGGAACGAGTTAGCGTTCTGTCGTCTTCATGCATATCGTCTTTCATTCAGCCTGGTAGTGATAAGTGTTTTAACCGATCATTACCCTATGGGCATCCATGCAGTAGGGCTAAAAAGCTTGACGTATGCAAATCGAAGTTATTTTAATGAATGTGAGGTTGAATCGTCCCAATATTTTTTTACGGATTGTTCATCTTTTGCAAGACTAAGGTTGAAACAGTTTATATGACATACCTTTAGGCATTCAGGCGAACTAGCCGGACCCGAAATAATTGTTGAAACAGATTTTTGGTGCACGCAAAGTGCTTTATCGAGCGTTTAGATTCATCTTCATCGAACCTAGATATGAAGAGTCGCATAGAATATCTAGAAGACTTCTTTGTCAATATGTTGTTATTGAGTTGGAGTATTTTATGATGCCAATGAGTAGCATATACAAAACCGAGTTGATTTCACGCCTTTTTTCCTTCTCTCGGAGTTTATTTTAAACGGTTGGGCGAAGGAAAAATCTTGAGCCTAATAAATTTTTCATATATATATTTCAATAAAAAATATCAACATTTCTCATTGCGACAGGACTTGCTTGGATGTTCTTTAAAGTTTTTGTAGTTTTGCCTCTTTAACTCTTTTCCACTTAATAGATATTTTTCGGCTCATAAATTGATTAAGTTGTTATGGTTCGAACCTAATGTTATAAAGTCAACATTTCTAAGGCATAACCCTTTTTTAAAATATCGAAACTTCCTTGTTCTCATGACAGTCAGGTCTACGTGAATGGATTTGACTAAGTACTTGATTTTAGTATTGCGCCTCAGTGACATTTCCCAAAACCATATCGAATGTTTTATGTTTTACAACAACTACGGCAGAACTCGAATCAATTTGAGAATATGTTGGAATTAATTCCGGTAATAAGTAATTTTGAATTTATCAGTTATTATATTCTCGCAACGAGTGGCAACAGAGTATAATAGTTTTCTTTACTTAACGGTTATTTGTAGCATCTAAAACTAATCAATATATATATAGAACTACGTATGTTAAAATGATCAGGATGGAGAGACGAAGTGAATTCCAGATGTCTGTTCGTCCGTCTGTCCGTGCAAGCCATAGCTTGAGTAAAAATTAAGATATCTTGATGTGACTTGGTACACATGTTCCTCGGTTCCTCGAAGGAGGCTGGTATTGTAGATGGCAGAATCGCACCGTTGCCACGCCCATAAATTCTGGTTAAGTAAAAAATTTTGAAGTGTTATAACTTAGGCACCAATTATTTTATGAATTTAAAATTTGGTAAAGATGATCTTAGGGGTATGGCCCCGCCTCCTAATAGGTTTTCCGTACATGTCTCAAGAATAACTATATCTATGTCAACGGAATTTGCTTTTGTGCCTTCATCATACAGTTCGAAAATTTGTGGAATCGGAAAACAACCACGCTCACTTCCCATATATCACAATTTTATGTCTGTTTTCTTGCACAAATGGTGTATTCAAGGTGTGACACCTGCTAAAAATTTACCCCCTGCTAAAAATGTCAAAAGCGGACTATAGTTTTTACCGGCCCCCCTTACCGAATATGAGGACCTCAACGCCTATGGCTGACTATATACCGAAAATATTAGTCAATCTGTGGGGAATTTAAATGAAATTCAGAGGCGTGTTTTCCTGGTAATAATGTGCGTTGGTGCCATAATGGATAAAATCACTGGTCAATACTTCCTTTAGACCCATAAATTTAATATTAGAATCTTTAAATATATATTTTTTCAATATGTCTAGAGATACCTAGATAAAATTAAGTGAATGTATTATATTGAATAATTTTAGTTAATTGCCGAAAATGGGTGAATTCGGTCCATGAAATAACCCATCCCCCATATACTAGATATTGATCTGCCGAACATATCGATGAATATTTGAGTTATCTCAATAAAATTACGTAAAAACATGCTTTCAAGTTTACTTCAGTTTAATGCCTCAAGTAAATGCAATCAGTGCACAGTTGCCTTAGCCCCAGCATAGTGATTTTCGACTTTCCAGTTGATTTTAAATTGTTTATAGTGGTCAATACAGGTGATAATTTAGTGAAATTAAGCGCAGATGTTTTCTTAACCATAAAGTGATTTAACATTATGTATAAACAAAATCGGTTTAGACCCATATTTTTAAAAAATTAAACGACAATCAATTTGGTTTGTGAATACCCTTATTGCTTAGTTACCAGTTCACTACTTACACTCTACTATACTATTAACTATCAACAACTAAGTGCAACAAATGCTTACTAAAGGGTGCTTGAATTAAACAAAACGATTATTTCAATTGAAACCAATACAAAGTCAAGGCAAGCAAAAATTTACAAAAAAATTTTAAGTCGTTTTCAAAATAATTAAACTATTAGTAAACAATGTGCATGAATTTAATAAAAAGTGAGTGCAAAAATATTGAAAAAGAAATCAATTAAATAAAAACCTTTGAAGCGGAAGCTTTTGGTCGTACAACCATCAACATTTTTTGCAGTCCTTGTGTGAATCCACCTAAAAGAGAATAATATACCATAGCGGCAAAGGTGAATGTGCGTGATTTCAAAACGTAATTAATAAAATTAAATAATTAAAAGGGTGTTTCGTGTACATAAATTCAATTTGGGAATTTTAAAAAGCTTTTTCAATTGTTTAAACATTTTTGTGCTATGTGCTCACGCTTCCAACACCAACTTACCCATTGTTTTCTGGAACCAAATAGGTTTATTCCTCCACGCAATGAACACCAAATATACAGGTATGCTGCTCAAGATCATTAGGATGCCATAACCGGTTTCCACAGGGCTAGCATACATGGGCACAACGGTAACAAAAATGGTGGCGAGTAGATAAATAACTGGAAAAATGAGTGGTACGCGTATGGGGCGTGGCAAATTGGGTTGAGCGTAACGCAACCAGGGAAGACAGAGTACAGAGACGCCTATGCTCAGCTATTTGAAAGGAGTAGACGACAAGATAGAGATATATTCTAAGAAAAATAAATCCAGGGTGTTTATATACATGATATTATATTACGTAACTTGAAAATACTGAAAACTTCGAATAATATAATTTCATATTTTTTTGAAAAATAATCACTTACCCAAGTCGCGAAGCCCACATAATTGATGAGCGCAAAAATATCCGAGACGGTAAGGTACAACATCGACAGCAGCGCCATTATCAGCACAGCAGGTGTGGGTGTGAATCGTTGTATCTGAATCATTGTTAAGATTTCTGGCATTTGACCTTCATTGGCGCCAGCGTAGAAAAGACGTGAGGAGGTAAGCAGAATACCATTCACGGCGCCGAAGGTGGACAACGCAACGAAAACTACAAATAGAAGGAAAACATTTTCATAATTAGGTCACAAGTGCCTCGCACTTTCTCCCACTTTTCAGCGCTCTTTCACTAACTCACCTGGTACCGTCCATGCAAACATGCCGAAGGCGCGCTCCGCATAGGTTACAGCCACAGCAGCCGAACCAAGAACCTCTTCAGGTGACAGGATGGTGTAAAAGGCAACGTTGGCCATCACATAAACAATTGTGACCAGCGTACAGGATATGGCGATGGCGCGTGGCAAATTCTTTACCGGGTCCTTCAGTTCCTCAATAATGAAGTTCAAGTAATTCCTAACAGCAAGAGAGAAGAAGAAGGCGTAAGGAAACAAGCGAATAGCGCAAGCGACCAACATCTGACGGTTACGATTTAATTAGCTGAGTAAGATTAGCTGAGAGCAAACAAAAATAAAGGTACATATCCTTTGTTTCGGGCAGTCTGTGAGCCAATTACTCAAATCCTATTACTTAATTGATATTTGCTAATATGTGTCAAACTGATTGCCTTGTTTACCCTCATATAACCTACAAACACGGTATCAACTTACCAGCCATTGTAAGCAAACAGTCCGGAGTAGAAGGACAACGCTAGTGATGTGACCTTTGTGTCCGTATTCTCGAAAGTAAAATATTCCAATTTGCCCAAGTACAGTTGATACACGCCAGTGGCGATGATGATGAAGAGCGCCAATAGCTTGGCATATGTGAAGATATCCTGCACAGCGGTAGCCCATTTAACGTCCCAGCAGTTGACGAAAGTTAGCACCACTGCGAAGAGAGAAAATGGGTGAGAGAGTGGGAGAGAGGGAGTGAAATGCCAGTTTGTAATAAAATTAGAGAATCTCAGTTAATAGGAGTAAATGTTTCGAGACAATTTAAATAGGATCTACGGAGTTTTGGGAAATTCAGTGCAGCAAATAGGGCTTTAAGAGAAAAATTATTTTAATGGTGGTCATTGAATTTGTTGCCAGCTGTTGAAATTGCGCACCAGCGTTAGTTTATTCATTGTTTATTTATGCATATGCTGAAAGTGAACTGGACATGGGTCTAATTATACTATATATATTTTTTATTAGCAGATAACTAATTAGAAGATAAGCACATATGGACTTAATTTAATTAGTGTATTTAATGTATGTATTAATATTTGTAAAGGAAGTGCCATATAACATGTCATAAGAACTGGTTGGAAGTCAGGTTTGTTATATAGCACATACGAGAAGGCCTTTCGTGTTGAAGAACTCTTCGAAGATTATGCTATTGATATCATAGGAGCCTTGAACGAAAATTGAAAAATTCTCAGTGGTTTCCCATTACATTACATTGGATAATTGCCCGGTTGAAACCGGAAGGAACCTTCCAAAGTGCCCGAGTTCATTCAAGAAAAAATTTTCATGTAAAAATCATGAAATTGAAAAATCTTGGTAACTACATTCTCCGTACCGTGTTCCTCCATATGTAACCACGTCTGGAACTCACTTACAGCTTTGACTTGGCCTTTTCCAGAATCCTTAAATTAAACCAGTTCAAGAGTAAGCTGCAAACTAGCTACTATTAGCTCCATACAATATGGTTTTTTGTCAGAAGTCTGCTTAGTGGCATTTGCCACTTTACTAACTATTTCCTAGAATAAGCATTATTGAGACAAGTCTACATATTTCTCCTGGGAAATAGTGTTTTATTCAATATTCAATGACAAAGATTATTGAACTAGTTAAGATGTTACGACTTAAGGATTGGTCACGGTAGTAAAACTGTGTTACGCGAATGGATATAAGAGATCCACAGGTATGAACCTCGGTGTTTATGTGGCATACACAATGGAAGATCGAACCGTCTATGAATTTGAAATGTCATGTTTATGGTTATGGAGCGAGAGGCAGATTGCTAAAGTTTAAAATCTTAGAAACCGAATTCTTCATGGGAAAGCTGTGATTGGTAAGTGGAAACTATTTACTGGGAGCGAGAGATATATTTTGTCAGATTATTGATCTGGAATATGCAGAGGCTAAGAAAATTGTGATTTTCATTTAATTTGATTATAAAAATAACTCAAAGTGCATTTCTTCGATCAACCCTTGTACTATGACTGTTATGGGAATCTAGGCAAAATGCATGATGTAATTTGAAGTGAATTTTCATAATCCACCAACTCTTTGTGACTTCTTGAGAAAAAAAAGAGTAAACTAGATTAAATTTTATGTTAGTGTGTGTGCACATTGATTTAACAGTGAATTTGTTTGATTTACGAGGAAATTAATATTTGCGCATTCAACTGGAAAACAACAAGATTGTGTGTATGTACCTACTTACGTATACATACATATGTACATATACATATATGAAGGTCTGTAAGTGTTTACATATATATTACATACATATATTTGTGAAAAGAAGTTCCTATTTGGCGTAATCAGTAAGCGGCTTTTTGCAGCAGCTCAAATTAACATGTGCCGTTATGTATCTGAGCGTATAAGTTTGCGAAACTATTTACAGAGATCTCTGGAATTTATAAGAATGAATAAATTTTTCAAGAAATTGTTCAGTTATTTACATAGGATGGAAAAGGCAAAGGATGGTTATGAGTATGGTTCAGAGAGGGAGAGAGAAAATGACACCTAATATCGTAGTATAATTGCGGAGGTTTTCTCCTAGCCGTTCCAAACCAGAGGAGGTGGTTTGTGTTCTTTGTGATTTCCTTCATTCAAAAATGGTATTTGCAAAACGTCTTTTTTGTGTCTTCGGATGAAATTTCTTATGAGAACGTGTAGCTCTTGGCCGATACCTATGACAATATTTGTGCATCTGCTTTTTTCAAATTGAGTTTCGAGTTAAACAGAGATTATATGAAAAGGGAAGAGCACCGGCGTCTTAGTTCCGATGTCATATTTTCTAAAAAGGAACATGCCTCTTGAGAGGTGAATGAAGTGCACATTCAATGAAAAATGCTGTTGTAGGTTTCGTGGAACTGATAGATTTAGTCAGCAAGACTTTTAAAACTATTAATTATAGCGAGGCTACCACCATTCATGAGTGTTCTTCGGAGCCTTAATGCTTTAACTAACTATAATACTGAGCACTTAACTACGGAGTATTTCCTTTATATTGATGGAAACTGGGACAACCGCAATTTTCTATGCACTGAAGTCCAAGAATTAAGCAAAAGACTTAATAATGAGACTTAATCTTTTTTTTTAATAATTGTATAAACTATGATTTAGATTTAATTACATAACATAGGAAAACTGTGGATGATATCGCAAAGAACCTCTGCATATACGACAACCATATTCCGAAATTACGGGACCAGCAAAAGCTTTTGATATCAATCCCGCTCTGACTATGAGGAATATACTTAGGCGCAAAAGAGCCCATTTCAAATATCCTAACATAATACAATGTAAACTAAATAAATCACACGAATCGAGTGCCTACTGTACGCAAGTACGTGAGCACTGGAGTAGCGACTAAGTAGTTACTAAGTAAGCATACTTGCTTATAAGCGATTATTACCCGGCTGCAGCCAGCACATCAATTAGCAGCTGAAAATTGCGTTTCCTCATATGTGAAATATACCCGAGTGCATATTTGTTATTGTTATTAATTATTTGTTAGGAAGCATTATGGTTGCATTGATGATTGTGTTGTTTTAGCGTCGTTTACAAGCGCCCAATCTATGGGTCAAGAACGTTGTCGATTGAAGGGCATTTGAAAGTGCATTAAATTCGCTTATTTTGCCGCTTTGATTTATGAAATGCATTTAACATGCTTATTTAACATTATAATAATGAGTAATATATACAACAAAAGTGTGTACTTACATATGCAACAAACCGCCAACATGCGCGCCGAATCATCTGGTGGCTGGCAATCCGGAAAGAACGGTTTCATCACGTAGACACTGAAGGTGAGCGCCACGATCGCCTGCGAGCAGGGGCGCACAATCATACACTCGATCCACAGACGTATGAAGGCCATGAACGGACCAAATGTCTCCATGATGTAAGCATAATCTGCGCCAGACTTGGTAATCATTGTGCCCAACTCGGCGTAGCAGTAGGCACCGACCTAGTGGGTGAGGATTCAATATTAGGTATATAAACCGTTAGAACAGCTTATAGATTTTTATAAAATATAATTAGATTAATGGATAAGGAAAAATTTAAATGTAGCCTTGACAACCATGTACCGTCTAAGGATAGCTTAGTTTTGAGTTTTCACGAAATCTAATTAAAGGAGTTATGGAGTCATATAGAAGGTTAATCAGTCATTAAATAAATATATTCGTGACCACACACAATTAACCGAACGCTATTGGTGTAAAAATCGACCGATAACATATAGTCGATTAATTTATTTCGCTCTTTTGTAATCGTGGATGAAATGTATAAGCTTTACAATAAATCAGAACAGAGAAGAAGTCCTAGTAATGTATTATACTTGACTGGACGACTGAGAAAGGATACAAGCTTATTTCGAACTTGCATATGAATTTTATGGGCAATGATTTATAGCAATTTCTACGAGAGCCAGTTCTTCGCTCTTGCTAGTGTTTCTCACCTCAAATATCCACAAGCTTTATTGCCATCCACATTGCGACACAAAGAAATGGTTACTTTCGAAAACTGCGGTATTTGCTTTATAATAATATACCTTATAATATTCAAGCAGTCCATTGTTTTATTTTTGGTTACGACAAAGCGTTCGGAAATGTGGTTTTTCATTATAGCCCAAATACTTTAGATCAAAAGTTTATCGTAGAATAAAGGTCTGAGTAGTTATCGGCAAAAAATCGCAATCATTCTGCGTCTAGAAGTGATGAACTCAACCAAAGTTTTCCACTTTCACATTCTTTTATTCCAAAATGACGGATAAATACTTAGATCTTCAAAGATTAAGATCAATTTCAGATTCAGATAGATAAGAAAAACTCTCAGATCTCCAGAAATCGAGGACACTCTCTTCGTGGACCTTCCTCGAAACCTCTAGTCAAAACTAAGCAATTTTCTGACAAGTTCACTATCGGAGGTCTCTGAAGGAGGGGTAGCCTCTTTTTATTTACTTCCACATATCTAGAGAGTTTTTACTAACGCCTATTCAGGACTCGACAGATTTTGAGCCGGATCTTCGTTCCAGTGGCGGAATTATCTATGAATGAAATATTACGAATTCTGAATTCGTTCAATAAAATTGCCTCGGTCAGACACTAAATACCTTCAAGGACACACATTCATCTACTCTCTAAGCAATTATATGTCAAAGTCACAACTCTTGTGCTTTTATTTTTATGTCAGAATTTCCCGCTCTACTTTCAATATGTGAAAGTCCAATGTAGTCATTATTTGTGACCTTAAAGTGCTCGTGCGCAAAACCGTTAGCGTGAGTAAATATATCAACAGAAAATGTATTTAGGAACGTAATATATATTCACAATTACATATGGATTACTACCGACTTTCTTATCCATTTTTATCGGTATATGCATCTAAATTGAATTATATGTCTGTGTCTGGTTATTGCGTAGTCGTGAGCAAATGTCACTCGCAATGGTGTTGGCATTTTAAGCACTACATTTGGAAAGCACGTCTATATTGTCAGGAGCTGGCTATGATTTGTGCACCCTTGCGAAGAATGTTAACAAATTCATTAAGACAGAGAGAGAATGCATTTCTGAACCCTCACATCATTTTCAGTTTTTATGATTTCTTCCTCATTTCTTGTGTTTCTGTCATAAATATGTATCTGAGGTATTAAATAGTTTTCAAGCGGCATAGCAAATGTACGAAAAAGAAAAGTGAATAATTTTATGTCTTTGTAATATTTGCAGTTCTCTCTGGACTATTATTCAAAATAAATAATTTCGTTAATCATCACATCTTTTCATTACAAAAATCGGAATATCTTACGTTGTTTTAATAACGTTTTTATATCAGGTTTTAATATCAGAACCAAACTTCTCTTGTCGATACCATTTTGGAAACTCTTCTGTTGTTTTCCTAAAACCGGAAGGGCATAGAACCAAACCGGAAAGAAAGCTTTTGTGATATCTCATATCTTCGAACGAAAGATGGAGATTATAGGAAATACGGAAGCTTTTGGAACCACAACGGTCTAATAGTGAGGGCAATGAAGGTTGTTATCCTATTGGGGCCCACAACGTTCTTCTTCCAGTAATAATAAATCTTTACTAAACCAATACCTTTGCGGAGTTGGCGTACTTCATACTGGTTATGGAAGTAAGAGTTTTATTTGTGACATAAAAATTAACCGAACCTAATCCAACTTAAGCTGAACTTTTCAAATCAGGTATGGTCCTCATCACGCGAAAAGATAAACTTGTCGTCTCTTCATTGAGGACATCTCAATGCTTCGGTATTTATGGAGAGTTCTATAAAATTTTAAGCCAAAAACAATATGGCAACACTTTGGCTCCTGGCGGGTACAATTTTGTCAAACTAAAGATTGATTCGAATGTTATCACTACGGTCAGATTGAATACATGAAATATTTGTATTGGATTAAATTTGGAGCTTACGCCGAAAGAGAAAACACGTCTAAAACTCAGTACAGCTGAAAATGAATAGCTTATACTTCTTAGCACTTCGTGCTGAAAACTTGTACCCTGGTCGAGTCGAATGGATTTGTTTTTATTTCAAAAGTGTTTATCTGCTTAACAGTTTAGAATAATATTCATTGCAAATTATATTTTTAAAGTAATCGATGTGTATGGCGCTACCGGAATAGTCCGAAAGCAATGAGGCTCCGAGGAGTCTAACTCTTTGATTATAAGCTCGCTTCGTTCCACTTATGTGTCTCTTCACCCGGTTGCTCTTCTAACAAACGTAACAAAGGCTGGGCCGTATTGCAGCTGAACATTTTCTTTGAAAGCATGTCTGTGATCGAATTTAAGGGACCACAGCTAACATGAAAAGTACAGTTCCCATATGTTCAAATATTCAGTATTCGTACTTATTATAGTATATAAGCGATATTTATATATATTTATATATAAATTTAAGAGGTATCAATATATACATACACAATGTGACTTATACTTTTGCTACCTGTTTGGACAATCTTTCTTTTTTTCTTATTCTCTTTTGCGTCTTAATATTAACAAAAAAAAAATTGTTTTATAAGTTTTAAGCCTGCTGTGAGTGGCTGTTGGGTTGTACAAAAGCATTTTTTCCACCGGAAATATACTCAGAGGTTTATCTATGCTTACCTAAAGAGGAACGGTATTTGAAAAAAATTTTTACATTTCTAAAGAGGTCGCACATCAATTTTTGATGAACCACGCACAGGTGACCCGACCACAGAGGATAACGTTAAGAAAGTTCTCGATCTTGTATTAGTAGACTGCCGCTTGAAGGTGTGTAATGGCTGAGACCGTAGACATCTCAAAAGACATGAAAAGTTGTCGGCGCGATGGGTGCCACGCTTGCTCAGTCCGGACAATAAGCGCAACCGTGAGACTATTAACAGCAGCGTTTGACGCTGTTTAAGAACAATCTGCACGTGTTTCTGGGTCGCTACGTTATTATTGACGAAACATGGATCCACTGGTATATACCCATCAGATACCAAGGAACGGTCGAAACAATGAACTTCACCCGGCGACCTGCTTCAATGAAAGCGAAGACTGTGTGATCTGAAAGAAAGGTGATGTCTCACACCATGACAACTCATCGGCTCACATCTCCGCCGCTGTCTACGAATTTTTGCCTTTTTCGCCTTATTGTCCAGATTTGTGTACATATGACTTATTTCTGATTCCAAGCGTGAAAAGTCACTCGACGGGCAGAAATTCGAGTTGAATGAGGCAGTTATCGCCGCCATATATGTCTACTTTTCCAGTTGAATTAATGAAGTTGGAGCATCGCTAGGTCAAATATATCTAGCTAAAAGAAGACTATATTGAGAAATAAATCGCGATTTCTCCAAAAGTTTCGTTTTTCATTTGTAGGCTAGGTATTAATCGAACCGCCTTCGTATGGGCAATTCTTGCTATTTTAAATAGCTAGCTAGTGTAAATCAGTGTTTAGTGGAATATCAGAAAAACCCTACAAATGTACATAATTTAAGTTAACTGTACGCAAATACGCACACATATGTATATACGTATAATTTGTCAGATTCCCAGAATCACTACAAATCGCACAAGAATGTTAGCTAATAAATAGTTCATTATAAAGTCAGCTGCCACATATTTTCCTAATTCGATTGAAACTAATCAGTATGCACTTGTTATGCCAATAGTTTATACACTTAATACATACATACATTATACTCGATTACTCACCATAGAAAAGAGGCCGGAAATAACCCATACGATCAACGACAAATTTACGCTTCCTGTATAGCGCAGCACGCCGGTGGGCGACACGAAAATGCCGGAGCCAATGATCGAGCCGACGATCACCGTGCAACCGTTGATCAAACTCATTTTCGCCTTTAAAGTCACTTCACCACCGCCGCCACCATCGCCGCCCTCGCCCGCGGCCGCGCCCTCCGTCGTCACCTTGGCTGGCGCATCGCCATTGCCATTGATTACCGAACTTTTCCGTGAGGAATTTTTCCGATTAAGCGATTCAGTCTCCATGTTTGTGTGTGATGTATGTGTGTACTTATTTCGATAATCAAGTCGTTAAATGGTTTATGCTGAACAGTTGGAATAGTTGCAGCTGGAGCTGTTTAGCTGCGTTGCTTTGTGTTATTTATGTGTTGATTTATGGCGTAGGTGTGTGTGTTTACGTGGAAATCTGTAAATAGAAGAACAATATTTGCGTTTAAGTAAATAAATTTGAAAATATCTAGATATTAGCTAAAAATACTTGTGTTTATACACTTGCAACATGCTAATTTTTGAGCTTACACATATGTATGTATGTGTGTGTTTGCATTTAACTTAATTTACAAACTGTGAATTTTACATACATACACACACACACACAAATACGAAAACATTCGATGTGGCATTGAGAATTTTAGGATTTTAATTTTCTCACCACTTCATTAACAAAGTATTTAAATACAAATGCAAACATTCATACATACATACATACATTATACATAATATGAAATGAAAATTCGTTACATCACTGGCCACACATCTACTAAAATGTATGCATGTATCTATAAAATACGCGTAAATTACGATCCCACCGCAAAATTTTTTACAAACTTAATTTACAAACTGTGAATTTTACATACATACACACACACACACAAATACGAAAACATTCGATGTGGCATTGAGAATTTTAGGATTTTAATTTTCTCACCACTTCATTAACAAAGTATTTAAATACAAATGCAAACATTCATACATACATACATACATTATACATAATATGAAATGAAAATTCGTTACATCACTGGCCACACATCTACTAAAATGTATGCATGTATCTATAAAATACGCGTAAATTACGATCCCACCGCAAAATTTTTTACATGTGTGGCATGAATAATCTACGTTATGCAAATGGTCAGCAACGCTTTGTTGTTGTATAAAAATATATATGTATGTCACAGTGGTCAATTTGCGCCGCTATGACAATTATATTACGGTCGACACATACACACACATATGTATGTATATAGTTTAGCATGCAATTATCAGCACAATTTGCGTGAATGAGTTCACACAGACGTTCACACACACACACACACACGCACACACAGAGAAGTGGACTTGAGGGCGCTTGCGTATGAGCGGCATTGACATTGACAAATTATGCTATCAAGCAGATATGCATGCATGTATGTGTAATGTTTTTTATAATTTATGTATTGCATATATATATATATATATACATATATATATGTGTATATGCGTTGTATTATACTTGTATGTATATGCTGGTATATCATGTAGACAGTAGTGCTCTGATGCTGCATCGTAATTGATAAGGTAAATTATATAAAACATTTTTAAATATTTTTTGCAAAGCAACTTAATTAAATAATTTATGTAAATAAATAATAACTGAGTGTGATCGGCTTCTTTCTTGTCACCTACTGCATAAATCAAAAAAAATATATTCGCCATGTCTATCAAAAGGAAACTAAGGCACCGCCCACGCCATAGCTAACAAACTACTTGACCGATTTAAAGAAATTTTGACACAAAGCATTCTTAGTTTGGCGGATAAATCGAACCCCAACAAAAACTAAACAAAGTCTATTTCCCATATGAACCCAACTTGATCCCCAACAGAACATTTGAATATACAATTGAAGACTCAAGCCTTAACGAAGTGCCGAAACAAAATCTAGTGCTCCATATGAGGACAACTTTCTTCAAAAATGCAGATCGCAGACATTATCAAGTACTAATTTTCCGTAAAGTAATTATTTGAGATCGTCCTCTTGACTTCAGATCGGGTTTCTCAGTACAGTGTTTGATAACAAAATCATCATCATTGGTCAATGTCATCGTATAGTTTCCATATGCTGGAGTATATTTTCCATATGCAGAATATAAAGACTTCCGTCCTTTGAAATTAAATAGAATTTGTGGAATTACTCAGGAATGTCCCATATTAAAGTGTTTCATGGAAATGTAATGTATTTCATACCACACAAATGCTCATACGAATACTGATTCACTGATTTCAATAGAAATTTTGTACAGAAAATAAATTACTCGGAAGTTTAAAACAATTCTAGAAGCGACTAGATTACGGCAGTTATAATAAAATAACTAGTCTTAGATTTATAATTTCTCTTCTCGCTAAGCTTGAACTCTACTCCCTTGGCAAAAAAAATTGCAACAACAAAGTTATCCAGTAGAATTCAATAATAGAGAGTATTTGTATATCTTAATGAATTTATATAATTTTTATGCCATCTTTGCCGGTCTATGCTGGATTATGCCGTTCTGTGCGATTTATTCCAATTGCTTGTTCGATTCGCTAACGCTGAAGAATGAAATCAAATGGGAAGAAATTGTGACAAGCGGAAATTATCGCAGAAATATTCTAAAGTTATTTAGAAAGTAAGAAAATTGTGTTCTAGTTTTACTAAGTTGATTTACAGTAACTCTTGTTCTCTCTTGATATAGTCTCCTTAAAGAGCTCCACTACAAACTTGAAAAATGGAATACGCTGTTTTAGTATTTTTCTTGTTAATATAGATATAAGGAATTTGTGGTTCTAATAGAAAATTTTGATCTGCAATTAACTATATTTCAGATATGAAATTAAATAAATCTCTCTTGCTCAAAAATACACTGAATTAATTAATTTACTCCATATTTGTACAATATTCGACTCTGGAAACTGTTGCAGTGATACATTTTTGCGGTGACTTATTAAGAGAATCAGTAATCTCTTTTTTAATTAGAAAAAAATTATGTTTGTCATGTTATTTGATCAACCATTTTTCGAAGATTAAACCCTCATTATTCAAATCTAAGCGCAATTTCGTGAGTTAGCGGTAAAAAGAAGTCAATCTACAAATTCGCACAATAGATATTGTACACACAAGTTAAGTCTAAAACTATTGGTAATTTCTGCTTGCAATGTGGTAGAAATATACGCATACGTATATAGTCACATTAGGGTGGTACTTAAACACTTAAATTTTTAACTTTCTACATTCTTACCATCAATCGGTAACATCTAATGTACATACAAATTTTGTTACCAATGGTATATTCGTAGGTGATGTCATATACAGATTTGGAGTGCGAAAAATCATTTTTGATATCTTCAGGCATGCGGGCAGTGGAAGTATTGATTGTGGGTCAAAACAAAAAATATCTTAATTTTTTTAACCTCAACAGCGGTATTTGAAATTTGCCTCGTGACTCGCATTTTTCAAGGAATAGTAAATATTTCCGATATTGAAAAATGCGATATTAAAAATATTTCTACATATTTCTTAAACTTTTTGTGCATGAACTTCAAACGTTTTTGCAATTCTTTCCATAGCCAAGATGGGATAAAAATCTTTTCCATCTTTAGAGCTCTACAATGACTCTTAGAAAAAAAATGGTAATCATTTATTGATGTATCTAAAAATGTTGTCTCAACATAATTTAAATTTTTTCGTTATTTCTTTCGAAAATAATATTTAAATTTGATCATTTTTCGGCACTCTTGAGGAGAGTACACTCAATAATAGTTTTAATTCTTAAGTTTTCATAGAAACATCTATACATTATAATATATCTAGCTATATCCTGATTTTAAACTGTCCATATTAAATTTTGCATGTGATTTTCCGCCATATTTAAGATCTACCCTAATGTTCATATGTATTAGTATTTCGTATATAGTTATTTAATTTTCTGCTTAATCACCCAAATGTACGATTTTTATGAGTTCTATTTTGTTATTTGCTATGCACAACTATACATTTATATACATTTATACATACTTTCAAAGCAGCTTCAAAAATCAATGGCCTTTCACTTTGCCTTGCTGTATGGTACGTACCTGAAGTTTGTGTACTTGGTTTTGTTTTATTGGAAACTAAAAAATATTGTAAAAGGAGCAAAAATCTGCAGATAAAAGGTCAATGTGGTCAAAATGAGAAAGCATGTATCTAACAATTCATTTTTGGAAAATAATCTCTTAATTGCTTTCTAATGTCGGCAGCAACGTGCCTGAATTTCTTAATCTACAAAACGTTACCGTGAAATTAGGTTATCAAACAAATGTCGAAGAGTTTAAAATAGAGAGTATAAAGAAATTATTATGAATATATGTATATAGAATCGAGGTTGTACACCTAGAAGATGTACGGGTTTTATGGAAGTATTCATTAAGTCTTTCTAATTTACTTGCTGAGAATTTCCGACGCCGTGAAAACAAATTCTATAAAGTCACTGGAAAACTTCCCTTAACAGTACAGTTATGTGTTTGGGCCACTTTAACAACAGCATGTTACTTAAAAATTAAAGGCTACTGTGGGAATTCCTTCGGAGATGATATCTTTTTCGACCTAAACGAAGTCTCAGTACCAGTCTGGGCATGCAACGCAGAGAAGCAGGTATGCTGAAAGCTAGAATCTATATTCCCTTTACTGAATATAGAAAGTTGGGTCATAGTCGAGGCGAGTTGTTCCATCCTCGTTGATAGCCCAATTCACACCGGTTGACTGAGGAATGATTTAGACACAGCCATCATCGAACTTCGAGGTTGTAATCTCGTATCTCTGACGGAAACTGAGCGATTACAGAAGACACTTAGTGAACTTTTTCACGTGCAGCGACTAAATTCAAATTTAATAAATAAACTTTCCATGGAGGGGGTAATTAGAGGGTCCCTGAACTGAAAGGGTAGTGAAAAATGCGATCAATGAGGCTATAGCGGCATTATTAATGACATTTTCCAAATTATTTAGATCAAAGAAACTCACGATTATGCCAGGCCATTTAGAACCTTGAAATACCGAAAATTACAAAAAAGCTTTCTTAAAGAGAAGAATGATTGATGGTGCTTGACCCAACGTATAATTATATATACATATGTATAATTATGTATACATATGAACTCTGTGAACATATGAACATATGAATGTTATACGTGACAGAAATACGCTCGTGTCAATGTCTACCGAGGCACAACCGCTTTTGAAAGAGCTGTTTGATGTTAGTTGGAAGTTGGTTCGAAGTTCGGCGCAGTGGTAGTACATTGCACTAAGTCTTACATCAGGGCGTTAAAAATCATCTCAGAGGTTTCCTCCTCAAAAGTTACCCATTTAGTGCAGGATCGGCATGATTAGATCTCTCAAAGAATTCTAATCGCCAATCTGAAAGACACCAGCTTGTTGAGGTGGAGAAACTCAGAGCTTTCGTTACGTTCAGCGAATATCTTCCGGTCTAGTTGAGGTGGCTTGAATAGCCCAATGATACTACTGATCGAATTATATGCCTGTCTCCCTTCTAAAAATCAATTATGTAACGAGTACTTTTTATTTTCATGGTCAGCAAAACAGTTTTCGTCATATTTTTTGATCCAGAACTGGATTTATATGTGAGACATATGTGTGCATGCTAAAATAGTATCACTGGAATATAGCAAGTTCGGCTACTTTGTAAATCTGCATAATAAGTCGCTGCAATTTGAAAAGCTCGCCCACTTTTATCCGTCTTTGTTGTTGTTTTCATTTACTAGGCGTGTGGTGCACATTTAAATTCAATAAACGACATATTAACAAGTAATTAATTAATGCATAATAAATAAATTAATGGTGTGAGACACGAGCAGATACATATTATTTATGTAAATACCCACATGCATTTACAAATACACACATACATTTGTACTATATATATATATATGTATATATGGTATATTTCTATGACACATATCAGAGGGGAGTCAGTTACTTTTTGTTGTTTTTGACAAGTGACAAAAATATTTTTTGTTCCATCCTTCTTTTCTGCTGCGCTATATTCTGTTACCTTATCAGTACGCATCAACTTGTTGAAATTTTTGTTTATTATTGTTAATTTTTGTTTTGTGATTTAAATTATTTAAATGAGGAAGTGTTGTTGTAAAGTGATTTCGTTTTGTGGAAGAGTGTTACTTGCTATGCATTTAGTATATAACATCAAAATGGGAGATATTTTTTATTCGGCACGTGAATTCATAAACATCTATTGATAAGATTTAGTTTTGTTTCTAAAGTCTGTTTACATTTCCTTCTATAAATTAGCACAACTAAGTGTTTATATAAATAAAAGCTGGTTTCGTCAACAAGTATACATTTGATTATTATTTTTGCAAACACTTCTACAAATCGTTCGACTAAATACTTTAAGATTTTGCATGGGAATACACTCTCCATTGTTTAATATGAAAGCTCTCAGAGTTGCCTTATAAAAATCTCAATGAGAGATGAGAGAGTGCGCGAGAGCGAAAGGGAGAGGGGAAATTCAGCAATAATTTTGATAATTATTAGAATTTGTTAGAGAAGACCGTAAAGTCAAGAATTCTCTAATACATTTTAGTCTCTGGAAATTCTTAAAGACGTAAAAATATACTTTCCACCAGGATTGAGCGCAATTAAGTCGAACCCCATGTTTGACACCAAATTTTATTTCTTCCACATATGTTTTCCACTTATTCTAAATATATAATTATCTATTATATAATATATAAATATCCTATATATATATATAGGAATTTTTTTAATAATTTTTTTTAGGCCTCAGAACTTGCTATAAGATCATGACAACCCCATTAAATATCCCTGAAGCTATAGTTCACTGTATATAAATATTTATATTTTTCTTATGAATAAAAGTTCAGATGACAGTACGTTCCAAATAATAGTTGGTTTCAGTACCAAACCGTAGTTTATGTTATGAAGTTTAAAACTTGGAAAACAGCTGGTTTCACATTAAATGAATTCACATCATTGAAAGAAGTTCATCTGTTGGTAGCCTTCTCCCATTCTTCGCGCTATATATAATTTTGGATGAGTTCTTAATACAGAAAATGCGGGTTTAAAATAATAAGCTTCTCATTATCTAATAATGACACCAGACGCTTACAACGTACATTGTTGACACACGGCACCTCGCAAAAAAAGTTTACCAGCGTCAAATCGGCACGTTCATGAGACATGGTTTGCCTGTGTTACATTTCTTAAACCAAGATTCTAAACCAATATCTTCCATCTCCTGGCTTAGTGAATCACTTAGGATCAGAGGCTTTCATCAATAAGCATTATTTTGAAAAACAAAAAAATGAATCCAATATTGCCAGCGCTCTCTGGAGATTTATTAGCTTCTTGACAATCAGACACGGGTCCTTCGATCTGCTTTGCTTGTTTGTATCGTAGCCGAGATGACAACGCATCATTTAAAATGATGATCTTTCGATCCTTTCAATATTTGTAATGTATTAACTAACGGTATTCCCAATACATCAAATGTTTGGCTTAAAAAAGCACTATTTGTTAGAGGTAATCCTAAAATTTTACCACACTCCTGCTTCCTTATGTAATTTATTCTGTTCTAATGCTCTTGTAAAATACTTAAGTTGTCTTCAAAGACCAAACCTTGAAGTGTTGAAGCGAACAGGCAACTGGTATAAATCAAAATTATTCGCATAATCAAATAGAGAGAATATACGGGAGTTATATGTAATTTAATTATAACTCTTTTTCAATGATTTCAACTGGATAACTTTATTATTGCTTTCACAGCAAAATTTTTGGCGAGCAAGCGTATCGATTACAGCTTCATTCTGATCCACTACATGGATATTCCGCTCTCGCATAAAGTATGTGAGAATAAAATAATAGCAAGATTGCATATAATTAACCAAAGAAATTCCGTAATTCTAACCTAATAAATCCTAAACAAATTACCGTAAATTGAGTGGGAAAGTAAGAAGTGAAAATTCAAAAAATAAAAAATAAATAAAATAGCATGTTAACGCCAATTTCCTAAGACGTTTATCAGACAATTCTATTAACTGTCACCTACCATAATTTTTTTTCTGTAGTGAATACTACTGCTAGTCGTCATGATATAAATTCGATAAACAGCTCATATAAGCACGAGTTAAGGCACATTTTAGGAATTGATTTGCATCTAATTAACTATAGTATGTATACATAAACATTATGGGTGGGTATGAATGAGCAGGCAACACAGGTGTTGTAACAGGTGGGCTTCTACTGTGACGAAAAAAGGTGAACAAACTAGCCGCTAGTCACCAATTTACAGCTCATTTTATTATTATGACTTAGAATTGAATAAACTGGACAAATAAAATTTGCATACGCACACACATGACCACATACATGTGTTTATATTTTATTAAACTAGTTGGGAGAAATGAAGTGGAAAAAGCCGGTGGGGTGAAATTGTTTATGAGTTATTAGATAAATTAAGTTAATTCAATATATTATAAAGTAAGTGGCGGCAAATATTTTTGATAAAGATTTACTTTAAATATTCTATAATAAAGCGAATATCATAAAAAGAGCATGTCCCATAAACTCTTTACTAGAAATATTCATTGATACATTGTTATACAAGGAAATGGAAATTAATAGGACTTATGCATCTGTGAGGTTCGACAGTAAAGAACATATCATTGTAATTATGTATTAATTTCATTAAAGCCATGTCTTTATAAAATATAACATCGCGTTGAATCCACCAACTACCCCACAAAAGGTACGACTGTTTCAGCCCATTCATAATTGTAGTGGTACGCCCATTTTAAGGGCACTCCCTTCGGTTTCTCAAGTGAAATCTAGAAAATGTTTGTGCCCTTTAGACAATTTTGGCATCACAATGTCTTAGGTATTACGGAGTAAGGTCAAATGCCGTCTTTATCGCTTACTCAAAAAATGTTGAAAGGACCACACGCGATTTCGATTTACGCGATTACATCCTAGGCCACATAGCGTTGAGCCGAAAATTATAATGTTTGGAACATGTTTGAGATATATGAGATATTTGGAAGGGCAAAAAAGAGACGAAGAGAGAACGAACTGAAGCGAGAATATTTCTAAATTCACTGATCGAGAACTAAAATATGGTTGGTGGTTTTGTATATTGGAAAAACTTATTACTCTTAATTTCAATGATATCTATACCTAATATATGGAAGCAATTTTTATAAAAATGTTGACATATATTTATGTATTGGAGGACAAATCATCGAGACTACTATTCATTTCTCAATCCTGTCGTTCTCAGAGAAAGAGTTAACAGCTCAGAGATTTCAATAACAACAAATTAAATTTTAATTACCTACTTTCACAATTATTTCTCCAATTTCAACAAAAAAACGAAAAAAAATTTTCCATTTGCAAATATTATTAGAGAAAACTAATTATACTTAATCACTTTTCATTTTCTTCTTGCTTATGCGCACTCATGCCTGACTCCAAGTTAAGTGCGAATTCTTTTCACCTAACCTTAACCTGGTTTCAAGCGCAGTTGTAAACCGAAAACAAAAATAAATATAACACATTTTCAGTCTTAGTGCCCACTTCAAATTGTATTGTATTAGTAATTTTTTGTTTTTAATTAACTGTAAAATAATGAGTCTTAATTCACAATCACATTTATCAGCCTCACAACTTGGCTATTTCGTGCACCTTCCCTTCTTTGCCACTACTCAATTTAATAGTTTTTGTTTTTGTAATTATGCAAAATTCGATTGGTAAATTAGCTGATTGGTTGGCGGAGTGAATGGCGTGAATGCTATTGAAGCAAAAACGAAATTAATGGGGTACATACATACATATGTTTATTAAAATGCAATATAATTAGATAAATGCCTGAGTGGTGTTTTTAATAGAATAACTGTTTAAATGGAATTTGCAATTGTTTTGCAAGAGGTCACTTAGCGTTTTTTGCACATACTTAAACGAGCAATTTTTATAATGAGAAACTTTATTAAGCAGAATTTGTGTTAAGACTTTTAAAAAATATTTTAAAATACCATTTAGGCTCCTAAAGTAACCTGCATATAAGTTTGAGTAAAAATTTGTTAAGTGATTCGAAATATATATTTAGTTTAGAATATAAGATCTGAAGGGAAAGTCTATGTCCCAATATTTTCGATATTATAAAACATGTAATTGCAATGTAGAACCAATGTAGAACCACAGTGCTTTCAGTTGGATCCTAATAGATGCCTAGTTGAGCGAGAATTTCGGCAATCGGTCGGCACTGTTCAAATAAAGGAGTATCGGTTGATTGTCTTCCCGAATGATTGAAATGAAAGTCGCTTATTTTTGAGTTTGGACTAGCCACAGCATTTACAATAATTAAATGCCTTTTGATTACCAAACGCGTATCTATATATAAAAGTTGGCTTAGTTTAAATTCAGAGCACTCTTAGGGCTATAGAATATTACTATCGATATAAAAATAATATAATAAAATAAGAACACATCACGAATAGTCGTCATATACGAACTTTTGACACTGACTTAGTGAGTAAAAATTATTACGATTCATTAAGATCTCTATTCATTAGGATGTCTTATCATTAAGAATCAATCAGACAGAACCACAGAAAAATCTAGGAAGAAATATTCAATAAAAACTTGTAAATTAATATTTTTGTAAGCTTTAGATATATCCGGCATGTTCTGGTATTAACCTTTGGTTCGCAGAGCCTTACAAAGCCGTGAAAGCATTAGCAACAATAGCAGCAATAGCAACTGCTGAGAATAATTGACTCGAGAACGCAAAACAAATACTCACAAATCAAGGTATTAACTTTAGATACAATTAGAGTTTTTAGAAAAGAATTAGGAGATGAGGAGAGTATTAAAGAATATTGATAGTATTCCTACTACAGAAAAGCTGACTAAAACCAGAACTAAATAACCGAAAATTAACTCACTCACTGAAAACACCGGATGAGCTCTTCGATTGTGGAGAGTGGTTGGCAGAACACACACATAGGTTTTATTGAACGAGAATATTACCATATAGCCAGTTCAACTATCGGTTATAGAGTCCACAGAATCTAGCTTCACTTCACCCAATTCAGATATCCACAGAGGTCAAGGACGCTGTGCTGGCGTTGGACAGGATTGTCTATCATTACATAATGCCGAATAAAGCATACACATTTTTGAAATAAGATATGCAATGTGGTGAGTAAATTATTCTTGCTCAAGACGGTCGGATGTTTGGGATATGGGAGCAAATTCTCAGGGTGATGAGCGTAAGCGGAAGGATTTTAGTTAGGAGTTAATGTTTCGAGGTTATGGTTAGCGATTTGAGAGGGGATATACAAGACATTAGTTTTCTAAAACTGGAAGATAGTGCAATTCTACTTAATGGTTTTTTTTCTGAACTGGTTTACATTATGATAAACAGAGTATACCCATTTATAAATGTGAGCAAAATCCATTCGATATTATCGTATATAGAACAGGTCGAATTGCTTGAAGTTACTATGTATATATACTTGCTTATATCTACGTATTTATTTGTGTCAGCATAAAGCCTCATTGTGTCGAATTTTTGCTCTTTCCTACTTTCATAACCGATTAGATTCCATCGTTGCCACCTTTTTGTCAGTCATAATGCGCTATGCATATGAGCCCTGGACTTATTTAAGTAATGTTCGCATGTGTATATGTCCATGTGACATACATTATATGTATATTCCGAAAGTGAAAATATAAATATGTTAAGCGCTAAGCGTTCATAAAAATTACAATAGAAGGATAAATCGATTTTTGGTTCAATTGTACGGCGTGGTAGGTCGGTCATGTATTCAAAAGGATTTGTCATCATGTGTGGGCTAATATATGCTACAGAGTATGCAATTATTTGCTTAAATATAGAGTACAGTGCAACATTTATTGGGTTGTAGTGAAAACCTCCGACATACTACCTACGACATATTTACATAATAGTTATTCCTTTATGAATAAATATTGCAGGTGTATATATAATATATAGTCACAGACTATTTTTGGATGAGTCTATTATTACTGTAATTAATCTTAATGCGAAGCTTTTAATCTTAATTTAGGAAAAGCCTAAAAGTATGGCTAAGGGAAATATTTATAACCGCTGATTTGACATCCTCAGACCACTCTCGGTGGGGTTATTTCAAAAGCAAAGTGCACAGCTTAAAGAAAATGTACGTGAAAACATCGCTATACATCGTATATATACCAAGATGTTTGAAAAGGTAACGGAATTAAAAAATTAAAAATTTTGCTGAATCTAATGATGAATGATAATTTGAACAATGTTGTCTTCAAAAAGTGGTTCCAATAAATTGTAAAGGAATACCTCCTATATAAAAGGTGTTTTTTTTCTTTTCAAAGTTATTAAGTTTGTATATACTGATATAAAGTGATGGCCCACCCTTTATAAACATGCAAATGCATATATTTTGAGAAAAAGTTCTCCAAATAATAATTTCATAACATACAAAAGTTCATTTGTATTACACAGGCATAAAAATGCTTTATCATATATATTAAGAGATTTCGTCGGTCCAATGACGCATTCGCGAAAAAGTGATAACGTAAGAATGGGAAGAGAATAGAAATAATTTCTAGATGAAATAAAAGGAATTTCGAGAAATTTATTAACTTGAATTAGTTAATTTTTGTATAACCTTTCTAATTAACAAAAAAGTTTTTTTTTTGGAACGGAATGTCACAAAATTCCCGTTCCAAAGAAAATCATGAAATTTTTTTGTTAATTTATCTCATCTTATCTTTATCTTTATCTCTTATATTTATCTCAATTTTCAACATATGGGCACATAACTCATCTCTTTTAAGGAATAATTTATATACAGAAGTAAAATAACTAAAATTTTACATTTAAATTTATTATGAATCTAAAAATTTATTAAAAGTCATTTATTTAAAAAAAATTTTTAATGTAGTTAACAAACAAGTTATGATATCTTCAAATGAAAAACATTTCGATTACTGTATTCTAATAATAATATGATTGTTTTGCTATAACTGAAGTGCGATAACTTATGTTAATTTTCGATGTATTTCTTCTGAAATTTTTTCCATAAATTTTGTGCCACCTTATTTAAGTACTTTGCATTTAAAAACTCCTCACTGCACTTCCTACTATTTCAGTAGCTTACAAAATTAAAATATTTCTAAATACATAATATATTTGAAAAAAAATTTCTATAGTAAACTGTTCGGACTAAATTTTATAAACAGGTGGCAACACTTTTAAAAATGTCTGGAACTGAAAATTTTCTTAAAAACAGTTTAATGTCCATATGGTCATATTTCCTCGATTTTAACTATTTAATGGAATATAGTTTATGAATAAGTGGCAGTCATTAAAAAAGAAATTTTTTTTTAATTGTGAGGATTTTGGATTTTCTTCAGTTTCATAGCCATAATAATATATTATCCATAAATATCCCATAAATATTCATTTATCTTAAAAGTTTTA
This sequence comes from Bactrocera minax, assembly GCA_021498325.1. NCBI lineage: Eukaryota > Metazoa > Arthropoda > Insecta > Diptera > Tephritidae > Bactrocera > Bactrocera minax. Next base: position 3,984,372 of record JAKEEE010000011.1, on the reverse strand, counting down.
TTGTATTAGTGGTTAAAGAAGTGGCAACACTAACTTTACACATTTATACCTTTCTAGTTTTATACCCATATTGTGAAGTTTTGTTTAATTTTTGTATATTCAACGATGTGGAACCGGTGTCAACCTACAAAATTTTTAGTTTTAAAACAAACGAGTATTACTCCGAACAAGCGAAAAAAAAATACAATCAGTTTAGTCTTCATGATGTAGGAACGAAATATTAGATACGAAATTAGGGTGTTCTACTAAATTTCATTGAACTCGATCAATTTTAATATAACATAATATCAACACAAACATTTAAAGAAAACTCAGAGAAATGTCAAACAGCTGTCGTTTGCGATGTCGCTAATGTGACGTCATAATAGCGATTTATTAAAAAATTCGATATTAGTTACGTTTATCACCGGGTTTACATGCTTAAAATTACTTTAAGATTTAAATAGGTTTATTAATAATTGATAAAGCAATAATAAATTTTTAACAGAATTCATGCTGATTGCTGATAGAATTAAAACTGGTTGCAGGAGCAATTTGAAGTGATTTCGGGATGAGTCGCCATTCCATAGAATCTGCAAGAGATAAATAAACCTTTCGACATTAAAAATCTAAATACTACTCAACCAGCGATGACGCCTATCCACATCAAAACCTTCCAGCCATAAATATGTTATGTGGCGTCATTTAGTAACTCGGTTTGGCAAGAAATTTCAAATCGTAGTTATAAGATGAATTAAGGAGAATAAATAAGACTCATACAATGTAATAAAGCAATTTAAATAAATATTGTGATGTCAATGTAGGTTAAAAACACAGCAGTCTGTTGAGAATTTAGCGCAGATAAAAATTGTACACAAAAGATCAACAATGCAATGCTAACTGAAGAGAGATAAGAGTAACTGTATATCTGCATTTTACTTTGACGAATTTGAATATAATTTTTTTTGTTAAAAATAACATAAATCAAGTCTCATTTTATATCTCTTGTATTTTAAATTCTGTACAGTAATTGCTAACAACATTAAAAGTGCCGATATTTTTACAAAAATGCTAAAAACTTGTTAACTTAAAAAAAAATTAATTTAAAAAATATTTTTCCGACAGCAAAATTTTTTAGTTTTAAATTAGGTATCTTAAATTTATTTAAATTAACGTATGCCAGTATGTATGCTCAAATAACAATGCTCCTGGTACAGAAAAAAGCTGATAGACTTGGTGTATTTAGCGTTGATATCAAAGAGCCATGTGTTTACACATACCCTTACACACACACACATACATCCATATGTAGAGTATGAGCGTGTTTTTTGTTTAAAAGCGAACGAAAGCTCTTCAGAAAAATTAAATAGCATAAATATTTCTAAAATTAGCATATATGCTCAGGTGGTCAGTCAAACTGTTTATCTAAAGCAAACAAATACTAAATAATTCCAGTTAATATGGTTGTGATTTTCTGTTAGTAGTGCAAAAACAAAAGCCGGTTTGTTGTGCATTAGTACTTCTACTAAAATAAAATTCAGTATGCTAATTAGAAAATATACGTAATTAAAAATATTCAAGTTCTAGTGCAGCTTGGTAACTATTTCGACAAAGAAATTAATAAAATGAAACAGAAAAACTTGTCTATCACTGAGCAAGCCCCCGTGAGCGCAAGAATAACATTTGTCGGAAAAAGAACGATTGTAGAAAAAAAGTGAAAAGTGCGAAATTTTTAAATATGGATTATATGTGCAATGCTTTCACATCAGTAGTCATTCTCCAACTTATGCGGAATATGAGTGTATGTCTTCATATAGGACTCCGGGAGACCAGATCGAATTTCGGAGATATACGGTGGAAGAAACCGATGAAAGTAATATATATATAACATTACAAAATTTGCCAATTACTGAAAACGAAGTCCAATTAGAACTCCCAATTGTCTCAGCACAGGCCAACAAAATCTGGCGAGAAGGCTGGCAAAGTCCCAAATTCAATTAGACCAATTAAAGATGCATGAATCTATCTTGAATACAATATTTGAAATTAAACCTTGTTTGACTTTGATACTCATCCATACAGATTGGATTATCTTGAGATCTATAGCAGCTTCAATATAACTGAATAAAATCACACCAAAAAACAGTTTGTATGCATTGAATTTTTTGCAATATATCTTTTTGAGCGAGCATTGTTGTGAGATTAAGCTAAATCATCTCAACTGAATTGTGCGAACGTCTCAAGATTCCACGTGCAGTGTTTTTCATGAAAGAAACACGCGCCCAAACGTTTCCAATTGTTCACCGGGAGATTTTGAATGTAAGTAGGTGCACTCAAACAAATTTACTCCTTCCTTAAACTAGAGCAACACAACACTCCTAAGGTCAACTAGTCACAATTTTAACTTTTTCTCACTCTTTCGAAATTCGTTTTATTTTAAATGGGTCAGGGCTAGAACGGTGGAGACAAGATTGCAACACGCAATGTCATAAATAGAATAAACCGTGAAACCTTCATTCATGACGTCAACCACTCTACAAACCAATCTATTTTTCACTCAAACGCACTCAAAGGAAAGTAACGACACGAATTTGTCGTAATTCTGTTTTCTGTCATTCTTCATCCACGGAAAGAAGAAATATTTAAACTATTTATGTATAAAATACATATGTCTTTTTCGTTTTCGCTTTTTTCTCATTTTTGTCAACAGCACCGAACATCAGCATGAAAAGTGCTGTCGAATTTGCGAAGTGCTTGGCGCTAGTATTGCTTTATTCTGGAGTGTGAGAATTTTTGACAATCCTGTGACGTCCGACGAACCAGTTGACAAATAGTTAGACTCACTAAAAGGTAATTAGACTATGGATGTGTTATGGAGTCTCTTGTTCGCATTAGGTTTTATTGCAAGGGATAGAATTTTTAAATTCTCTGTGGTGTGAAAAGAGATTCTAGCTATGAGGAATCTTAGTCTTGTTGAAAACCGGGAATTGCAATTTTCATTCACTATCATTATGTGCAACATTTTTATTGTAAATAAATAACTTGACCTTTTGATAATGAAAAATATCTCTTTTGAGACTAAAACATGTCGTAAAATTTTATTCTGATGTTTTCTTACATGTGGTTGATTAAATCGCGGAATCTGTATGAGTAGTCTATTAAAAAATTTCCGCACTTCTTCTTCTCTTACTGAAAGCTTTCAAAAATATTTTAAGTTTTAAAAACTTCCCGAAAAATTAGTGAACTTTGGCATATTTAGTATTTTAACGATTTTCGTTTAATCCTCCATCGTCAATAAAATAGGGGTTTTAATTCCCAAGTTCCAAAAGAATCACAAATTTGACATTACAAACTCACAATACCTTTGTTTTGTTGTTGTCTTTCACTGCAGCTGCTCAGTAGCTTACGATTTCAAGCACTTTCCCGCCACTAAATAGGGAGACGTTGAATTACGGATATGCGTTTGTTGCACAATACGACTGTACTTAAATAAATCACTGTCGAAAATCCGGTTGCACAGATTTTTTACAATTAAAGGAAATTTTTCAAATCGCTTTTTCAATTAATTTTTTTTCTAAACACGGCTAAAATGTAACACTAAATTACATATTATATGCATTTGCCGCATGAACTTGCCCACGAGCACATTTACATATGACAGACACACGACGCGCGTACGTCAATCCGGTAAGTATCAACCGAGCGTTCAACAACTGAACGTGTTCAATGGATGAGTGCGACTGTTGTCGCGATGAGCTGCTGGTGCTACTCAGGCCGAATGAGAACTCGCAGTATGAAAGCGACGGCGGCAGCGTCATCACCAGAAGAAGCTATTAAAGCTAAAAACAACAGGCCACGATGGTGGTTAGGTCAATGTTTGTAGTGCTAGCACGAAAGCTAATCTTTACTGCTTGTGTGTGTTCGTGTGCTTGTGTGCCTCAGCCGAAAGCAAAGAGGTAAGTGCGAAAGCCCATTGCCAGGCCGCCGGCCAAGCCACAATGTTAGCGTTCTCATTCATGCGACTATGACTGGTTTGGGGCCGGTCCTCGTGGTAGTTAAGAGTTTACAATGCCGGTAGGGATTAAGTGTTAACCCTTTGTGGGTAAATGTGACTTTCAGCCACAACTAATTACTCTTTGGTCTATGCCAGTAATATTATTATGGTTAATAATATGCCCACAACAAATATATACATATATGTACGTAATGATCAAGTAAAAAATCTACCAGAACCGAATAGTTGTTAGAATATGAAGGGCTGGAAAAATCAATATGTACATATGACGTCATATAGAGAAGTTGTCACATATATTCACTAAGACTTTAACAGGCTGAAGTGACATCTGTAGATTTGCCAAAGGCATACCGTAAAAGAAAGTGAGAGTTGATTTTATTTATTTTTTAGGCACCCAACCCTTCTACTAAATACACCACTTATTGTTCAAGTTTCTATTACGCGCCTAAGCTTAATTATTGTTTTTCAAAAGTTGACGGTATTTTTAGTATTTTTATTATTTTTAGTATTTTTAGGCTGCTTCCTGTTGCACTTATAAAAATGATAAAACGTAAACAAAAAAACATTACTTTTGATGCGAAGGGTATTAAATAATTATTTCATTACAATTTCCGTTAATATTTTTACAATTTACTTAAAAGGTAACACATTTTTTAGCTCCTGAAGTTATAGTGAAAATGTCCCAGAACATTTCGATATCTCTTAAGTCTGCTTTTTAGTATTTTAAATGGAATAGAACGAGTTTAGAGCGCAACTCCACACTTTTCAGCTTTTTGAAGTGCTTAGCCAAGCAGTGATCATTATTTTAAGCTGATTTCTCTCATAGCCCATGTCGATGACAATTCTTTCTTAGTATACGAAAGTATCAGTTTTATTGGTGGTTTTAATTAAATCACTAATAATTTCATATATTTCAATTTTATTTTTAGGTTAGAATGAAGTAGGGGTAATTAAATTACTGAAATTTAATCATAACGTTAAAAGTACAGTTTGACTGACATCGTTAATAAAATTCTCCAAAATTTCTATAGTTTATACATTATTCAGTTATTATTATTACAGTTATCGATTATTTAAAAAGATTAGTGGCACGCAACGGGTTAACCGCAACGCCATCATTAGAATATTGGTAGAAACCAGTAGTGGAGACAATTGCGCTCTATGTATTGGTAGTGAACAAGTTTTGTTGGTAAAAGTGCTTAAAGTTTTGCAAAGTAACGTCAAACATGTTTGACGCTTCAAGTTGCAAGAGGCTCGTGCGCTGCCAACTGGCAGAACAGCCACCCATAAGCACACACACAATGCATATGGGCAAAATTATTTCGCTTTCAATGTATGTGAATGGGCATTAAACCGTGTAGATATGTATATATCTATATAGATTTCTATGCATGTATGCATGTAGAATATTTAGTGAGTTGTCTGCCTCAGGAATTAGCAAATACAAGTTTAAGAACACGCTTTGGCACAACACATTTGGCAGTTTCAAAAAACTGAGATGAGATAACAGTTGTAAATACATATATATATATATACATACATTAATGAATAGACACGAACATACATATGTACTTATGTTTCAGCTATTTACCTTTGTCTAAAGATTAGCGTTGCAGTTTATTTTAATTGTACATACATACATATATATGTACATACATGTATGTATAATGGATGCGGTGAAAGAAATATTAATAATTACCAAATAAAAAAATTACTTTTTTGTAATTACTTTTTGAACTATTTTTCACATATTCTCGACACAGTTCTGTCAGATTTTTATACCTTTCATATACACATTTATACATAAATATGTATAAGCGTATCTATAACCGCACATATATACGTATGTATATAAATACTTTTGTTTATGCGAGCATCTTGTTTGTATATTTAATTAACTACATTTATTTGGAAAAAAAATTTTAATTGTTTTTATGAGGTGGAAAGCACGTGGAATATGTTACGTATATATATATATATATATATAAAGTTCACACATGCCCCTACTTAAATAAGTGCTTTTGTATTCCTGTAACAATTCAATGTAAGAAAATCTTAGCATCACTGGGGATCCACCTGACAATAATACATTTCTCTGCGGTTTATTGATTTGGGTATTTCCTCTACATGCCCGCCAACACGCAAATTGCTCATAAAACACACACACACATACACAACTTTTTGTTTGCGCTATTTGCACTGGCTGAGTGCACTGAATCACGTGCATACACACAAAATTATATTGAATTTTATATTTGCTTACGCTTTTTGGAAGAGAGTGATTTTGTTTGGATTTGAATGAATAATTCCAATAATACCAATAAGTATTTGTGATTTTTCTGAACTCGTATGCTTTCCAGTGTACAGGTATTTATCTAATAGTAGGCACGACAGTGCGCAGTCAAATTTGATCGAGTAGAAACGCCAAAAGCTCATTATAACGTTAGTTCGTTACAGCTTCCTCATTTTTCTATTATTTATCGGTATTTCAACAGTCTAAAAATTGTCAGCCGTGTCTACAATTGCGATTTTATTATTTGTACGTTGCTTTTGCCTTGATTTTCTCGACTTTTGAAATCCTACCTCTTCTTCTGCTCCAGTCCAGTCCAGCTGGAGTCTGTAGTATATGGCTGAGGAACTACGAGTACATAGAAAACCTTTGTTTCGTTGGCTGCTTGTGTGTTAATTGCTTTCTACCGAAGGCAGTCCGACAGGAAATGCTTCGGAAATATCATACAGAATTTGTACTGCTATTGAAGCCCAAAACTCAGACGACTTATTTTTCGGAGAATTCTTGAGAACATTCAACACTGGAAATATTTCTACACTGCATTTAAGGAAGATAAAGCGTGGTAAATCGGGTGGAGTCTGACTTAAATCATCTTAAATTAGTAGTCCATTTTATGGGTATCGATCACGGCACATTTACTGCTATTAAATTGGTAATCGGCCGCTTAAGCACTATTTGGAGATAATCTCTTTTTGTGGATATAGTGCTTGCTCTGGTCCTGATCAGATTTATACTTATTTGTTGACGTCGATGTAATCAGTATCCGAAGGTCCAGACAATGTACTGTGTTGACGGGGTGGAACCGCAGAAGAAGGAGTACTGGATGAGTCGATGTGAATGGTGGTTAGTGATATGCGGAACTCAACTCTGGGAAACTAGGATTTAAATCAGCTAAAATATCCATATATAACGAGTGTAGATTTGACTTCCAATATATTATTCATGAGGAGAGTCTCATTGAAAGAGTTGACGGATTATCTGTGAATAGTGTCGGGTGCCGTTGTACGTGTATAGTACACCATGCGCAATGTATATTATCTAAGGTCTGGAATTTCAACATTGTGTTTCAGTAAGCGCTTCTTGTGATTTCTCCGTAAACTTCCCCTTAGACATTGCTTGGAGAACAGGACATTATGTTCTTTAAATTGGCACATATAGACCTTGTTGTGCAAATGTTGTTCTGAAGTAGACAAAAAAGGCTTCCAATTGTCCTTTGGTAGTAAAAGCCTAGCGGCTGAATCGTTGTAACAAGAATATTCCGCTTGCCACAGTAACTTAAAAATTTAGGTTTCTGTTTCTACTTCCACTTATTTGAGATTATTACTTATATGGCCATATCCAGAATCTCTTGGGTCATGTCAAGTTTGTGGTTATGCGGACATCGTCAGATTATGTTTTCTTATATGCATATGCATATGTTATATATATATTATATTATAAATAGAGCTTAAATGATTCTTGAGCTAAACATGTCTTTTGAACTATAAAGTCACAGTAGTCTATATTCTTAATACAAGTAAATAGGCGTATCCGCAGCCGCGCATACAAATTCTGCGCGTTTAGCTAGATCTTCCTCAGCCATGGCATATGTGTTCTCCATAACTTGCGAATTTCTTATCGCTTTTCACGTAAAGCTCACGCCACTTATTTGATATAATGAGTATAATTGACAATATCCTCAACTAACTTAGTCGCACGCACACTACTAAACGATATAAATAACGAGAAATTTATTTCTATAGAAAAGCGCATGCATTACGAGGGTGTGTGGAAGTATTTTGAGATTATATATCGAATGAGAATGTAATATTTAATATTTTTGTGTAATATAAAAAGTTTCTGATAGACTGAAAATATATGGAATATAGATATTTGTTGGACAAAAAATATCTGCTTCCTGGAAATAGTTCCGCTTTGGACTTTTTGTTGCTCACTTGAGTTCCCAAGCGATGTTGCGCCCTTTTAGATTTCAATCGGAATAGGGGCAATAGATCAAGGGGATCGAAAAAGGGTGCCTTACCTTGGCAAAAAAAAACTCTACTCTATTATAAGGGGCAGAAAGCGTTTAGTGGAAACATCCCATTTCACGGTCATGCTGACCACTGTTCACTTCTTCACTTGCTTCACTGTTCACAGAGATTAATTAAGCCTTGAGGTTATACTTTACAATTCCATGACTTATATCGATATTATTTTTCTCATCAATATAAGAATTAAAAAAAAAAACGAAGTATCGTGAGCATGTAAGACCCATAAATGGAATTCGGCTCACCCTCGTAACGCTCGGTCACAAGTGTTGTCCATCACTTGCGAACCTACTAAGTAGAATTGTATGAAAGCACATTAGTTGATGTACTTTTTAAAGTGATTTCATCATCAAACCGCGCTTTTTATTATAATACAGTGAGTGATAAAAAACTCACACACACGCTCACGCACAAGCAACCGTTACTCAGTATGCTGTTTATTTATTTTACAACTACAATGTCACTTGGAACGCATTGTCTGGTTTCGGTCGCAATTTCTTAATATAACATAAGTAGCGTTATAAATAAATGAAATAGCTGCCTTTGTTAGCGTATTTGTTGTTGTGCAGGTCAATTCTTTGTAATATATCATGGAAGTGATTACCGAATATAAAGAGTCATCAGACACATTTGAGCTTACTACACGAGAATGTACACGATTTGAGTACGTGAAAGTTGTTTCGGCTTTGTTGTACCAGCTTACGGTAAATTATGTTTTCTTCATAATTCGTTTAGGCATAAAAGCTCAATTTATTTCATTAAATTTTTGGTGGGAATAAATTTTGCGAAAACACTAATCCATGAATAGTAAAAGATAAAGCTCGAAAAACTCCTTTTGCAGCTTGTCACTGGCTTTGACCTCGGTATATATTCTCTAAAACTTCAGCAATCAGTCCTTCAGAGAATATTAATTTCTCTTCTAACCGAAAAGCCACTGTTCTGCAATAAAATTCGGCTTCGAAAATTGTCGCTGAATTGGGTAAAACTTGGGTACAATTGGGGTTTTCAGTAATTTCGTAATGGAATGTAAAGGCAAAGAGATGTACCTGACAATATGGGCAATATGGTTAGAATACACCTATAGAATACATATATAGAATATACATATTAGAATATAAATAAAAATACACACACACTAATAGTAGTTGTTTTTGATTAGGCAAAACTGAAAGAGTGGCGAATCGAACAAGCAACTAGAGGCATAATCAAGTAAAAATATAGCAGAAAGAGTTTATACAATTTTAAAATAGTTATTTACGAACTCTTTTCTATTATAAAGAATTGAATAACTTTCTTGTACTTTTCACTTACAAATTCGGTAAAAGAGGCCTTATAATATACTGGTCCTCTGGCAGTTTTTCTTAGTTTGTGATCTTCAACTGAAGTAAGTCCTGGGGCCTTGATTTAAAGAAAGATTTCTGTTGAATTAGAAATACTTCTTTCTGCCGATGGCAATGTTGTACATCGCTATATTCAAACCGTAATAAATTTGCTTTTACGAACTTATGTAATCTCACATATAAGATAGGAACGTAATGAAATTCATGTATGCGAAGGATTAACTTGCCAAGCGTCTGACTATATACTGTGTTCTAATGCATAAATTTTGGTATAAAATTCCCAGTGATGTTTCTTTAAATTCATAATCCTCATATCAGAAATTTCATCCTAGTATCAAGAAAATTGATACATTGTTGATCCGGTAACAATTATATATGTAGGTACAGTGAACGATGTGTTTTACGTGGGAACCTGCCGTTGTACAGCCTAACTCCACGGTGTTCAGAAACACAACGGATCAATACAATGCGTTGATCGGCGCCCCGAAGGTGGATAGCATTTGCTAAATACCTGTCGGTACCAATTGGCAGTATGGAATGGACACACTGACCACCTTGGTAGGGTTCGAGGCCCATCTAAAACCTCTGCCGTACTTTGGGTCCGGCACTCGGTTGCAATGCAACTCCCCATTGAGCTGACGCAAGGTCAGCTCTTCCCGCGTTTGGGTTTAAACCACAGCCACGACGATACTCCCCGAAGGTCCATTCCGCATGAGCAGGTTGGAGTGAACTCCGAGGGCTCCGAGGGGTATTTAGCAAATCCCAAACAATTTCAATCTCTCCTCACCTTGACTAGTGGAGATCACACCACTTACATCTAACTGTCCGTCAGTCCAGCTAATACCAAAAGCCCCAAGATTCCTAATGTCCGAGTACATAGAGAAATCTGCTATAACATGGACATAGTCTTCAAAGCGTGCCGCACACATACATTCTGACACGTCTGATAAGTGCCTCTGATGCAAAAATGCGTTCAGGGGCCTATGTCCAGTAAGCAGAAAACCCAGGCTCAGACAGAATCTGAAGTCTGGGTTACCCTTAACAAATGTAACGTCACGTATGTACCCGTAGATCACCCGACCGTTAGGGCAATTGTCCCAACGGTCTTGCCACACCCTCGCAATCCTATCATCTAGAAGCTCCCTGCTTCTTAGATACCCCTCCCTCTCCACTTCCACATCAGAAAGCCAGTCAATTCGCGGCAAGTACACACTCAATCCCCTTCTTAATCTGAATGTAAGCATAATTATACAAAATGCCGCATAGCAAGTATTCGTTTGAAAATTATTGCTTTTACGTTCTTCAACTTCTGTTCCGCTAATTTACGTATCCATAACCGCTTATGATGCTTACAAAAAAGTATTCAACTAAGAAGTAAGCAACTCTCTAAAATATGCATGTGCAAAATCTATAATAACTCAAAATCATTCTTTAATTTGTTAGATTTTTTTTATTAAAGCGCTTGTTTAACTTCAGATTGCAAGTGGACACACCTTTGACATTTAATCCCTGAGGAATGTGCTAAGTTCTGTTCGAATACATATTAATTGCGTGCTGAATCGACAAGGGTGAATAAATTAGGATGAAATGCAATCGATACTAATTTTAAACATTTCCAAAGGATGTTTGTGCTAAGGTACTGCATACCTTAAATTCCTTCCTATACATCCCATATAGACAAACATACGAATTTCTTCAATACTCATATGCATATTACCAGTTATTAAAGAAATGAAATGGAATTCAAAAAATTTTATGCATAGCTAAAATATCGAAAGAAGAATGCACATTTTTGAGAGCTTGCTAAATTTTATCGATATTTACTCACTTTTCATTCTTGAAATTGATCAAATATATGTGAGACGATTAAAGCTGGTGGGAATGAAATATTCAATTCAAATTAAACACAAATATATGGAAGTTATTGTTTCGTGCGGTAAGTTAACTTTAATTAGCACATATTGACCATAAATATATCTCAACTTTCATATATAAGATCATATTTACGAACAAGTAAGAAAGGGCTAAGTTCGGGTGTAACCGAGCATTTTATACTCTCGCAATGTGCAAGGATCAGAGGCGGGGATACGCTTTCAGGTGCTGACACAACTTTATATTAAAAAATGTTGCGGAAGAATTCAACATTCATTATTCGACGAAATTGTCAATGGATTGTATTCATATTTGGTATCTTATTAACTTATATTACAGGCTATCGACTCATATACTTTCGTTGCTATATTTTACTTACTGTCAGAGATATTTATATTAAAATCTACGAAATTAACTCAAAAATGATATATGCGATATAAAGTCAACCAAAGTGGTTTAATAAATATATTAGATATATGAGGAAAAAGTCAATTAGAAAAGGTCAAAGTCAGAGAAAAGGAAATCATTACATTAAGAAAAAGGGTCTTAGACCATGGTTTAGACAGATTTCTTTCATACTTAGCACGAACTAACATTGTGTTTAAGAAAACATCCACTTAATTTCATTAAAATATCACACATATTGACCAACATAAACGGTTAAAGTCAGATGGAAGGTCGGGAATGTTTATAACGAGCATTTTTGCGATAGAGGAAGATATCCACTGATCACATTAACCCTTTTCATTATTCAAGTATATTAGGGAACATGTTTTCACCCAATTTTGTGAAGGTAACTCACACAGTGACCGACATATTTGGCATAAAGTCTGCTAGAATAACGAAAGTAATTATAAGTAGCATAAGCTGGGAATAGGATAGTACTGGGTAGTAGGAGCTGGGATAATTCGTTCACCGATTTCACACATTTTCGGCAGTAAACTATGGTATATCAAATATTACACGTTCACTTAATTTTTTTAAAGTATCTTACATATTGACCGAAATATATGGTATAAAGTCTACCCGGAGGTTGAAAATCTTTGAATTAGGTTCATAGGGGGTAGGGGAAGTATTTACCCGATTTCGCCATTTTTGACACCAGAGCACATTATTATCATGTAAGGATAAGCCTCCAATTTCATTACGATATCTTAGCGATTTACTGTTATATATGGTATAAAGTCTACCAGAAGGTAGAAAATCCGTTCATTAGGTATATGGGGGCTAGGAATATTTACCCGATTTTCACCATTTTTAATATCAGAGTACACTATGATCATGGAAAACTAATACTCCAATTTCATTACAATACCTTACAGATTTACCGATATTTTTTTTAAAGTGAAAATATCAGATGAAACTTAAAATTGTGTTATATGAGAAGTAGGCGTGGTTTTTATCCAATTTCGTCCATTTTCACAAAGTGACACAAGAATGCAAATATAATACCCTGTACCAAATTTGTTTGAAATCGGTTAAGGCATTATTGAGATATGGGATTTCTCCCAAAAAGCCACGCCCATCACCAAAACTTTACACGGATTCCTATGCAGCCCTTCCGTAGCATATTTGCTGCAAGATTTAGTGCTTCTGAAGTGTTCCTTCAGCGAGTTATCGCACTTGTAGTGGTTTTCAACATAACTTTTGTATGAGAGGCACTCCCACCTTATTATTTATTATCTGATTTTGCTACTTTTCTCACTATATGAGGAGATACTAGAAAAACTTAGTTGGAGCAAGTTTGATTGATATAGCTTGAACTTTTTCCGAGATATATATTAAACCTATTGGGGGGCGGGGCTATACCCACTTTTACAAAAAAGTTTGTCCAAAGATGCCCCGCCCTACTAGGATCCTCTATACCAAATAACACGTTTATATCTTAATTTCCTGCTTAGTTATAGCACTTTATCTGCTTTGGATCAATGGCATTTTGTGGGCGTGGCAGATGTCCAATTACGCCCATCTGCAATACCAGCCGTCTCACGGTGACAGGGAATACGTGTACCAAGTTTCATCAAAGTATCTTAATTTTTCCTCAAGTTATCGCTTGCACGGACGGACGGACGGACGGGCAGACAGTCACTCGGATTTCAACTCGTCTTTTCATCCTGATTATTTATATATATATATATATATGAATATATATACATATATATATATATATATGTCTATATCTAACTCGATTAGTTCTAGGTATTACAAACAAATTATTAAATTGAAATGAAATATTAAAATATACGTATCAATCGAAAGATATATGAGAAAAAAGAGAGTGAAATGGTATTGAATTAAAAAAGGGAAACCTAATATCCAATAGTCCCCCATTTACTAAGTCACTGAACAGCATGAATTTGTATGGCGTGTGATTATATCAGCAGGTAGTTGTGCATAATAAACATATTTCAGCACGTATAAATATGTATGTATCGAACGGCCACAAGTACGTCACGGTTGCTTATTGGTAATTATCGCAAATTGCATCAGCCAAATGTGAGTGCTTCACTTTTACGAGGAAACTTAACTACGAATTAAAACTATCGCCAATAAAGCTAACAATAATAGGTAAAATTGAATTTAATTGTCTCTGAGGAATCGAGTGAGTGTCATGAATAATTGGGGTTTTGCAATACAACTGCGTTTGGAAAATCCGTATTTACCGTTATTGCAACAATTGCAGTGGAATGTTATTTTCGCAATGCTACTAAAAGTCAAAAATTTGGGTCAAAACTTTCGGTAAGCAAATTAAGTGATTTAAAAGTGTTTAAATTTGCTTTGGAGTTCTATGAATTGTGAGATATTCAGAAATTAACTGCGGCGAAGGCGCTTGCAGGTGCGAATATATACTGGAATGTGTATAGAGTCAGCAATAAGTGGAGCTCTGTGGTACTGAATGTGAATTTACATGTATTTACGTATCGGTATATGTATTTGTGCGTGCATGTATGCGTATCAGCACACTTGCCACCTTTTTTCACGTATTTCCACAAGCCTCCTACAATCTATTTTAAACTCTTGTCTGTGACGTCACAACAATGCCAGCGCAAATGGAGGGCGTGACGTGTAGCGTTTTTACCACATATAACTGTATAGTGCTGCACATACTAGTATATAACCACTTAGCGGGCATATTTCGACCCACATATGGTATGTGGTAAAGACTTTTTCTTTGGCACATTGTTGCTGCTGGTGCGAATCCTCCGGTCGCGCGAATGTCCTTGCAGAAGTTATTAACAACCAAAACCGTTATATATGCCAGACTGTATAAGTACATGTGTGTATGTAAGTGTTAGTGCGCGCTTAGTGTAAGAGGATAAAATCGAATGTTCTCTTATTTTTAGATCCAAACCCACTCGTAATTATAAATCACGTCGGCATGTTCGGTATTAAAGCGAAAGACATGACAGACAACAAGAACAACTGTTGGTAAAATACATATGTATGTATGTCTGCATGGAATAGGGTCTTTAATACGCTGTGACTTTAACCGAGATACTGAAGGACATTCAGCAATTGAATTTTGCTATAAAGGAAAACTGATATCGACGAGTTCCCCCACCCGAAGTAATTCTTTTGGACTCGCGCAAGTCCTTTAAGGGTGAGTGAATGTATGCTTACCGCGTTGTCTGTTGTTGCTTCAAAACGGTTTCCGACAGTATTTTATAACTTTTATTTCTTGCTAAAACATTTCTGTATTTTTTTTATATTATAACTTTACTATTATTTATTTATTTTCCAGGAAACTTTTACCACCAAAAATCAATTACACACAAAACACACTCCTCTTTTCGCCACACTGGAAAATCACACACGCCTGTACAAAATCTGAAATGGAACTGAAAGCGTTTGCTGTCCAAAGTTGCTTAAAATCGACTCAAAATGTTCTCGTTTGCTCTAATGAAAATCTTCTTTCGTGTATCTTATGGGTATACGAGTACAGCATCCACAATTGTCGGCAACAAAAATATTTCGTTAGACTTCGTTTACTCGCTTGCTAGTTGCTGTTCCCGCTGTCGGCGTTGCACCAAATATGCTTTCGTCCCTACCACACCAACTAATGTTCGTCTGTGGTCGTGCCATGAATTGGGCATAGCGACCTCAATGTAATAATCAAGGTGGCTGAGTTTGCCCACTTGGTAGCATCCTTCGTACGGTAGCAGTTGGTTGGTGCATTAAATGCACAGTGGTTTGAAGCCGATATTTATTTGCTGAAAATTTAAAGTTGCGCAGTTCTTGGTCACTAGTTGCTTTGATTAACAACGACGTCCAACTAAATTCAATAAGGAGTGCCGATAATTCATTAAAGTTATATAACTGCTTAATATTCTATCTCTATGGAATTATATCATATTATTTGAATCATGTTATTTGTTCGATTCGAAACTCTTAAAAGGAAGTTTTTGAATATTTACATTGTGCGTCCGAAAAACACGGACAAAATTCTTATTTAGTGACTTACGGATCGGATAACGTTAGGAGAGGTAATGTTTACAAGATATCTTGATATCTTTGGGAAGTCTGTTAGATTGGATAAAGTAAATTAAGATTTCAATCCCAAATCATGCAAATATTCGTTTTAGGAGAGTTGAGTTAAATTTTAAATTTCTGTTTTGGTGAAATAGTTCCACTTTTAAAATAGTTTTGAAAAGAGAGTTCCTGAGAGGTGATTATGCCTGCGCTTGCGATACTTCATGTAAAGGGATGATGTTAATGAAAGAGAATTGAGTTTATTAATTCAAATTCTATATTTTTGCGGACTACTAGCACAAAAAGTGAGTGGTTCAAAGGCAAGGTCGAAATAATACCTGACTACAAGCGGGCGTACTTGGGCCATCATTAAAATCATTGTATTTCTAAGTCAGTCCCAACTAAGCACTATTCAACCGCTTGCTGTATTTGATAAAATCCCATCAATTCCTTTTAGAATGGAGCTTTGGGAGTCGCGGAAAATATTCCGTCTCAACCGGAAGGTAATGTTCCAATGTTTCATCATTCACAACACAGGCTCCATACTTTGCCAAGTTTCTGAAGGTAAGGTTTCATACCTCTTCGAAAATTTTCACTGCTACAAAGGAATAAGAAATTATTCTAGATAATTCTTCCTCTCATTGGGTAGGAGTTTTTAGCCTGGTTGGTTGATAATAGCTGCCAGTTCTTTAGTCCCACGGGAGTTAGGCTCTTATTTTCCTTTCACCATGTCTTTACTGGTATCATGTACGTGGAAGGCATGTACATATATATTTTTATGAATATTTACTATGTGTTTCAGTGTAGCAACAAATCCAAAAACTCAGAAAGTAGAATGACTTATCTAGGACATAAACTTACATATATGTATAGATAAATGTGATGTCTTTCTTTCAATTGTTTTTCAGTAATCTTTGAAGGAGCTACTGGAGACGGAAAATTATATATACCTCTGTAAAATGTTGTATTGTATTATGTATATTTATTTTATTTATACAAAATTTTTGATACTCCTCGTAAGCAATGAGTTTCGGATGAATAGGAAGCAAGTGGACGTGGTGGTGAACAAAGGTACGGATTTCACGAGAAAGATTAGGTAAAGTGGAACTGATTGAAACGTAAATACAAATATTTTTAAAATATCCGATTCAAAAACACGAAAAATGTCCACTGTGCGTGCAGCATCATTTCAGCTAAAGCGACTCCTGTAGGGAGTATAATTGTATGTGAGTAGTTTTTATGTTTCGGCATTGCAGACTTAAATTATATGTTTTCGCGTTCTGAAACACACATAAGCATGCATATTTCGTGTATGGTCCCTTTATTCCTGTATTCCTTACATGACATGACATGCATACATATCTATCCGGTGATATTTGTAGTTGCTTGTACTTACAGGCGTACATATTTATGTTTATCACGTGATTTTCATGCTAACGCTTGGGAGCAACATAAATTCGGTAGCAAATTGCGAGCTTCAGCCTGTCTGTATGTATCTGCGCTTTTTATTGCTCCTGTTTGTACAAGATGCGTGTGCCTATGTGTCTCACAGAGGCTCGCTCTCTGTTGCCTTTTGTACTGCGCAGGCTTGGGCAAAGGTTGCGGAGCTGCCATATATATTTTATATTTAATAAAATATTGAAAGTTTATTGTCGTTTATATCATTTCAGTACTAATTGGGAATGATGATGAGAATGAGAATGAGAATGATCAAGGTGACGATTGTAATTGATTTCTTAATGTCTGTCTATCCGTACTTCCAAATGTTGATTTCAGTTAAAATTGAACAAATTTGAACTAAGCGTGTTTCTTGACATTTGCAGTACATCTCTATGCTACAGTTTGAAATCGGTCCACAACCACGCATATTTTCAGATGTATTATTTCTACATTTTCAGATACCATACATCAGTTTATTTTATTTTACAATATAAACGTTAATACAACAATAAAGATACCGACCAAGACACGAAGTGGTCTTTTCTTAAACGAAAAAGCACAAATAGTGCCTCGGTTTAACATTTTCTAGTCTCCATACACCAAATATGAGAATCGTCTTTCCGGTGAGTTTATATAATGCCATAAATATCGGTTAATCCATGAGTTATGTATGGGATTATATCTAAGACCAAAAGTGGATTAAATTGATACAAATCTTCGCTTGAACCCGTATAACCCTTATAATTATTTCCGTTTCTTCCGTTGGCTTTATACTGACATATTGTTTACTGAAGGAGAGGGGTTAGTAATATTATACGACAATATAGCGGTTAGTATGATCTGGTCCAGTATCAAAACAGAGTAATATTGGTTTTAACCTTCTGCCGTCATTGATATGAAGAATGTAGTGGTTTCTGTTGGTAATCAATTTCATAGCTGCTTCTCAAACTTATCTACAGCCTCGAAAAAAACAACCACCAATATGGTGTTTTGGAATACTGAGGCCAATGAATGATGACGAAACCGCAAAAGTTAGCTTATTTATAAAAATTCTATAAGTATTTTAGGTTTGTTCATCTTCAGTTTTCGACCTATTACCCACCTAAGAAAATAATTTCTCCGTACGAATTGGTGGTTCACGCAAATATTTTCGCATAATTATCTAATAGCCGACCACTCTTTTGTTTTCACTGTGGGAGACATTATATTTAAATTTTCATGGATTAAGGTTGAAATCAAGAGGCATCTCAATGCTAATTTGAACAAAAATAAGATCAGCTTTTTCGAAATAGTGTAGACCAAAGAAATGATGTAAATGTGAAGAATTGCCTCCATTATTTCAGGATACCTCTTGGACAGAATACAAAATTGATGAGTTCAAAAGCAGAGAATGAATCCATATTCACAGCTTCCGTCAGAAAGCTTTCATCGTCTAATAAGGGTTCGATATGACGACTAAAAACCGGATCGGCAATTGATAGATTTTTTGATATTATTGAACAATTGTTAACTATATGGTACTTCTCAATAGTCTTGTTTGTGGTGTTTATTCTCTTCTCAGTGTTTATTAAGTGGTAATTATTAAAGACCAGAGTAACTACGATATTTGTCAAAGATTATATTCTAGGACGAAATCGTAGTGTTTCGAAGTGGATCGAAGTCATCTTTTTAAGAATCGGTGTGTGAAGTATGTTCATTCAATGTTAATATATTTATTAATACGTAATAAATCGTAATTCATTGATATTCATATTCCCTCATACTCATACTTAGGAGTATATATATGCATAGTATATATATACGTAGTATATATCTATAACTCATTTGTACTTAAACTCACCTCATATTAATGACATATTTTTAAGAGAGATTAAAAGTTTTCTTTTATGTGATCCCGACGTTTTTGCCTTGAAATATCTAAAATCTTAACTAACATTCCTTTACTTGTACTTACCGTTCTTTTAATCTAATCACTAAGTAGGGTCGGAATAACTTATATAACAACTGAATCCACTAGTGAATTGAATATCATCGGAATCTCTGAAAAAGTTCACTAACTGTAATAAGAAAGTGTTGTCTCTAGTCACTAATTTTACAATCTAGCTACTTGGTTTGTTATACCACGGTATTGCTTGTTTGGTTTTTATTCTGCTAAAGACATTTTGAACAACCCAACATCAATCTTCTTGTATTACTTACCAGCTTTACCCAATAGCATGGCAGAAATATTATTGATTCTTCTTCAAACTAAGGTCTTTGTGAGCCAATATCTACTTGTATACACTAGACATATATCTCAGCAAACAGACTTTCCTCCTTTTCTCCGAGTGGTTATATGAATTTTGGAAGCAGAAAGATGTCATACTTACATGGAACTAAATATGAGATGGGCTTTGTTTATGTCGAATATTTCTTTTTCGAACACCTGTCTTAGAGAGAAGATCGGAAAACTACTTTGGGACTTTGAGCGGTAAAAGAGAACTCAGTATTAAACCAGGGTTCATCGCAGGTATTTGGTATCACTTTCAAAAACAAAGCAAGGAAGAATTGGCAACGTTAGGGGTTTTTTTCGGTGAGTAAGTTTGCTTTCCATCAATTGAGACGACATATCTTATATGCTGACTAATGGTGTGAAAAAAACTTATTGTGTTAAACAAACAAATCTTTTCTTATATTCAGCTAGTAAGTGGTCGGTGATTAATTGGGCCTCACTCGGGGGCACAGCAAGCTTGTTGATAGCTTAAATGCGTCAGCTTGTCGATATAATTCTCTTCAAGCTCTCTTTTTCGACTAGCCCAACTGGTTTAACACATCTCTAATGCCGACAAATGCATCAATTTTACGAATTTTAAAATGTGCCGATACAAATCTAGTAACGGGAAAAGCTTTGCGGTAACTAAAGCATGACCACCAGTGTATCTGCAATTCAGCCAGAGCAGAGGACGTTAATGAATATTCTCTGGCTAGATGAAGATTTATTTGGACTTTTACTTGAAAGCTGCATAAACAAAGTTTGTACTAACCGTGTGTAGATGGCGCTGAATGAGACTTTCGTTAGCTTATTTTTTGTGAGCCAAGTGTGTGATGCAATTGTGTGAATAACTTAAGGTTCACTCCGTACACCCTTACACCCACTTATCTATTTATTACTCCGCATTGACTATTCCACTCTCGCTTTTCATTTCCTACATATCGCATATGCAAATATAACTTTCTTCGCCGCCAATGTGGCAAGAGGGCGCACTTATTAGTTTCTTTTGACAATACTCAAAGGCGGAATTTCGCAATCGTCCAATTTCAAACATCTAATGTGTATGTATGTTCGGTAGAATGGGTGACATTATTGAACCGAAGACTGCTTTGCAACTTCGAGTGGATATTTGAAGGAAAGACGTCTAATATAAAACTTTTATTCACAGTGGGACTTTAAACTTTATGTTATTTTTATTGTGACTTCTTCTTGATTTGCTTCTTTTGTTGAAGTGGGAAAAGTCAAAAAATGGTAAATATTAAAAGTGAAATGAATGAACGATTGACTGCCGGAAAGTGAAAGAGTGGGCAGCATGTGTCCTCTTTTTTGTCCAATATAAATGGGATTTTATCCACCTAGTCGCTGGGGCTTTTTATTGCAGCGCTCAGGCACTCACTTCTAACGACCTTCTTGTATATTTTTGGCCTCCCGATGGCCATTTTTTGCATTTAAATTCATATGAATTGTTAAATGTATATTGGAAAATGAGGAAAAAAATAAATGCGCCCTTCCAATCCTCCACTTTATGTAGCCGTCTCCAAACTTTTTGATACCTGTGGCAAATTATCCCGTTGCACCCATTTGCCGGGCTAACAATAGTGGCCACCTCTTTGGGAAATTGCCAACTGTGTGCATCGGCTGACTGCACTCCGATGGTCTTCCACTCTACACCCTCATTGATATATCCATTTGATGCTTTTATTTACTTTACATACCTGTTCTTTGCCTAGATACAGTGTGCGAAAAAGGTCTGGAGATAAATACTGGAGTAAATACTTCCGAAATTTTATAATAGACTTCTTTACGCTTTGGAACCTTTCTTTTATAACAAGCACACAGTAAAAATTAGATTGTTTTGAGAAGATTTCAGCATCTTACGTTTGGGTCTCAAGTTCATATCGATCTGCAGATCTATTCATCTGTTAGAAAGCTAAACTAGTAAATATACCATTATTCTAACGAGATAGAGCCCTTTTTGAGGTGACGGAAATATTGATTAATCTTGCAAAGTTAAAGTTGAGTTGAAATTTTTGAAAACGTTTTCCAACTTACATGAAGTTCTGCATTTATATTTATAACTATTAATCTGATAAAGAACCACAATCGATCGATGAGTCTCTACTCTCTTGTCAAACAATTTATTCCTGATAGCAAATACAAATCTTTCCTGTCGTATTTAATACTAGGGAGTCTCATGAGGAGGATGCCTCATTAAAGTGTTGTAACCGCTTGCGCCATTTCTCTTTGGTTTATACTAGTTGCTTGTTCGATTCACCAGAGTCTAAGGTTAAGTTTAGTGTACACTATTCTAGCCGTTTAGGAAATGCCTACGCTTACATATTTTAGGTGAATTTGGCACCAGCTTCTGCTATTTTTAATTGATCATTGCCTCCAGGTCAGACTCCAAAATCTGTTCCAGATACCAGATGTCCAGATACAAAGATTTTGGCTTCGAAAGCATCGACATCTTACTCTGGACATCTCCTAACTAAACCTTCAATAAAGTAAACTTTTTAAAGCGTGGTTAAGTGAATTTCATTGGAAGTTACTTGTCGACGTGCACTGTGATATTTTTACACGTGCGTGTATTTAGGAGTATTTGTCGGCGATTTGGTCAAGTGAAAAACCTATTGAAAGGTTTATACACGCCGTTTGGGCAGCCATATTACGTCCGTTCTGAGTGATGCCTGAAAATCATTTGCATAGTTCAAAATCAATTGAATGCCACCATATGTAAAATGACTCACACCCAAATGTGTGGACATGTAACAAAAATGTACTTAAATTCAGTGCGAGAAGTGACCAGAAATTTTTCTTTGAAAAATAAGAGCTTAATTGCTTGATATTCGTGGTGTGTTCAAAAAATTACGGGCCTTTTCGTTTTGTGGAAAAATTATTTATTCATTCGTCTACATTAATGTTGTCGTCTTGAAAATAGTCTCCATTCGATATTATGTACTTATGCCAACGCTTTTTGAAAAGGTCGAAACTCTTCTCGAACTCGATTATCGCAAAAAGGGATAGCCTTTAGCTTTTTCAGCTTTTTATGTTATCTATACTTGTAAAACGACGGCCATTTAAGCTTCTCTTTACTTTTGGTAATAGGAAAAAGTCACGCGGAGGCTGAGGCATCGTTATAGTATTGATTCTAGCCAATAATTCACGAACAAACAAAGAAGTGTGAGCAGAATTGAGCGAAATTGAGCAAAAGCCATGAATTGTTTTTCCAAAAATCCGGGCGTTTTTTTAGTGGGTGGCACTCCTTATGGAGCGTTTGGCCTTGAGGCAAGAATTCATGATGCACTATGCCACTAAAGTCGAGGAACACCTTCGAGGTGCATTCCCGTTAATTTTCGAACACACCACGTATATTTGGTCGAACCTCTCGCGATAAATTCCTACAATAAGCTTTTGATAACTGTGATAATTCTAAGCTCTTTGGCCATTTGGGAAATTATCTGATATTGAAATTAGGTACTAGGAAGATTTGTGTTATTTCATTTAGTTATAACATGGTAACGTTTTTTACTATTTTTCCTTAACTGACTCCTCCTTTGATGCTATTGAGATTAGAACTTTTAAAAAACAATTCTAGCGTTTGGAAAACAAGATTCTGATATGTGTGAGGAATCACTAGCCTAGTCAGCTAAGAGATCCTTAATCAATTAAAACTTTTAATAAATTGCATACTCTTAATATAATTTTTCTTCTATGCACATGGACG
Source organism: Bactrocera minax (assembly GCA_021498325.1). Classification (NCBI taxonomy): domain Eukaryota; kingdom Metazoa; phylum Arthropoda; class Insecta; order Diptera; family Tephritidae; genus Bactrocera; species Bactrocera minax. The sequence continues at coordinate 3,960,964 of JAKEEE010000011.1, read as the reverse complement.
CTCAGTTTATCCAGGAGCATTTTTTGTTGTCAATTTTTCAAAGTATTGAGTATTAAAACGTGTCTGTAGCGGAAGCCTTTGAGTGATCATAGTTCCTAAGTTTTTGTAGTAAGAGTCCTCATCGTGAGCTAAAGTTTAAAAGTGAATTCAGTTTGTGGTGAATAACTTCGTTAGGTACGTAGTTTACTTAACATCGCAAGTACCGTTTTATTAGGACAAGCAGTTATTGGTCAAAGTATCATTTTCGAATCCACAAATGTCATTCATAAAATTTAGCCGCTTTTAAGACAGAATTTACTTACTAAAATTGCTATGAACTCCTTCAACTATTAGGTCTTTTCTACTGGTATTGAAATACTGTACTGAATACTGAAATATGTACTGGTATGAAATTTACTAATTTGAAATATTTGTTTAAGTTATGAGTAGGTTTCTTGGCGTTCATTGTGTTGCTTAGACTCTTAAATACACACCCATACATAATTTGTGAAGTCGATTAATTTATGGCTATCTCATACTTTTACTTCCATGGTTGTAAATCCACAGAGCTAAACTTTTTGCTCTTGAAATGTTTATTTAAAGTGGACGATTCCAAGCGGCTTTACATAATGCGAGGCACATAGTTTGGTAAAGGCGGTACAGAAAATTGCGATAGTTAAATTTTTGCGCAACATATGTTGGATTTTACTTCGTTATGCAATTGACATGGCATTATGCAAAGGAAATGAAACTCTTGTGCAAAAAAAAATGTATACACAACTTTACTGAGGAAGAAGAGACGCTATCCGTTTGTAGAAAATTTATTGAAAAACTATGTGCTTTCCAAGATAAGATACTTAAAAAGTCTGGCAGGGCTTCTCACACCAATCTGGCAGTCCAAGCTCCAATAAATCTGTCGCATCTATCTGAGCTTCGTCTGTCAGTCTTTGAAACTCTTGGAATATCAAAAAAAAAAAAAAAAAAAAAAATAAAAAATTAACAAAAAATTTATTTGAAATCGTGAACCGCTGAGGTCGCCAATCTAAAAATCGTCCTTCTGGAACCACTGAAATTATCTTTAGCTAAAGATTTCTACAGTAGTTTCATTTAAACTTTTCTGTGTGGATGTCTCCAAGTAGCTTTAGGTAGAGCTTTTGCATTACTCTGTTATATAGATTGGATGCCTTACTTCAAGTTATTCTGAGTTCTTCCGTAGGCACTGACATTCCAATTTTACTTCATAAAAGTCATTTTAAAGATTTTATCCAGAATTAGAAAGGTAAATTTCTAAAATCAAGAACTTTTCCAAAGCCTTCTAAATTTTTTTAAACGACTGGTTTTCAATGTAGTTAACGGTTTCATTAAGAACTTTAATGGTGTTAAGGAGCTCACACAGTCATGGGAATTCCTTCAAAACTTTTGTTCAGAACAACTTGAAATGTATTTGACTATAAAGAGTTTCTTTCATTTTAGAACCCTCGATGATTAAATGAATTTAGAGTTCAAGTACAAATAGCTTGTAAGAAAGATCAGCTGTCTTCTTTTGAAATCCAAAATTACTGTATCATTAGGCACCGATCATTGACATTCAAATAAGTGTTGTTAGTTAGTTAGCTCGTTAGGGAAATCTCTCCATTGAATTCTGGTTGTATTACATTTAATTAAGGATAAATCTATAAATTTTGGACCGACTTCATTGATTACCACTAAATTGAAGTGAATTTAAGTCGCAGCATCAAAAAAATCACACTATCAAAGTTTTGCACCATCCAATTAGTCATCAGGGTCTCCCACCTTGTGAAACCAATATCTTTCCTTTTATTTGCGCATTTGCAAATAACGGCGTATATTGCAGACGTATTCGAACTCAACCCCCCTCGAGTGAAATATTTTGTACTCCTTTAAATCGCTTCATTGCAGCCAACACACTCGACGAATGAGCGGCCACGCCTGCAGCTGCTGGCGTTAATATTTTCGCCACTGTCAGCGACAGCCGGACGGCAGGACAAACGCACAACAGGATATGATGCTGCAGCAACTACATATGTGCAATAACTACAAAAAACTTTACATGTTGATTGCGTGACACCGGCAGTTGACGGACCGATGGACTGCCTCAGAGCTCAACGGAGAGCTCCGAGCTCAGAGGAAAGCTCCCAGCAAGCAAGCAAGTGAGTGGGGGAATAACAGAAAGTCGTTGACAGCTGCTGACCGTTTCGCTTGAAGCGTATTTATTTTTGCACACCTTTCAACGACAACGCCCAAACCAGGCAGTCACTCGTGTCATCATCACTGCCATCAATGTTTTTGTAGTCTTCCTTTTTCTTGCGTCTCCAAAAGTTGAGTTAGCGCTGGAAAAAATGGGAAAGAGTTGCAAATAATCATAAAAAATATGTTGTACCTGCAGTTGTTGTTGTTGTTTACAAGCGCGCTGCCACATGCTGTTGGCCACTGCCTGTCGGCTGTCTGCTTCGCAGCTTAGACGCTTTTATCCCGGCGCATATTTCATTGCGCATTGTTCATCTCTAATACAGTTATTTCAGTTGATTTTCCTGCTTTTGTTGCACCTATTCGATATACCATGCGCTTTATTGTGCCAGCTTATGACAACAGCAACAGCAACACTACTCATCAATCCCACAAATGCAATTGCTGACACTGATGTTGTTGGGTGCCACTAGGTGCCATTCGGTATGCCACAACACTTTTAGCGACAGCCGTCCTTTATGTTCTAATTTTTTCGCACGTTTTTAGTTGCTGCAAAAGTAAACGGTATCTACTAAGGCTGTCCGATAAGTATTTTTTCTATTTCTGAATTTCTATATTTCTGAAAATACAGTCTCATTTTAACCCGATACACTTGACCCAGGGTTGCCACACTGCCTTAATCGGTTTCAAAGATACATTTTCTGGATGTCGGAAAAGAAAGCCTTCTTGACAGCAATAACCTCCTCATTCGATTCAAATTTCTGCCCGGCGAGTGACCTTTTCACGTTTGGAAGCAAATGGAAGCCGCCCGGGGCCGTACTGAATGAATAGTTTGGTCGTAGTGTGAGCCGATGTGTTGTCATGGAAGAAGAGCACGTTTTCCTTCACCAAATGGGGTTGTTTTCTTTGCCATTCGGTGTGAAATCGGCCCAATAATTCGGTCTTCTAAAGGTATTCGATGTAGATCACATCTTGTCAATCCCAGAAAACGTTGGCCATCCTTTCCTGTCGATAGGACAGTTTTGTCTTCTTAGGAGCCGGTTTGCTGAATGAAGTCCACTGTTTTGACTGTTCGTCTGTCTCTGATGTGTACTTGTGGATCCATGTTTCGTTGTCCGTAATGAAACGACGCAGAAACACCTTCGGATTGCTCTTAAACTGCGTCAAACACTGCTGTATAGTATTTTAACGATAGCGCTTGTTGTCCGGAGTGAGCAAACGTGTGATCTATCGCGCCGACCGATTTCTCATGCCCAATATTTCAATGCAGGTCTACTTACATATCCTACTCACTCAGCTATCTCGCGCATCTTCAATCTGCCTACACGAGATCTTGAACTCTTTTCACATTAGCCTCTATGGTTGTTGTTTACGGAGCACCAGAAACCGACATTGAAACTCGTTAAACCAACTTTTGACAGTCGCCACTGAAGAAGAGAAGTCACCGTACATAGTATTCAGCTAAACTATGAGTCCGATTCAGCAGAAATTTGGAATTTCCTTTGCGATAGTGGCGCTATTAGGCGGTGAAGCTAAGTACCTATCGGATCGCTCTCGTATTAGTTGCAAAATGTGAAAATTTTGAACTTTGTACCGAAAAACTTTCCACATTGTTCTCATATAAAGCGGATGATAACGCCTGAGTACGCCGAATTGGTAAAACAATTTTCTCACCATCATTGCCAGCACCGTCATCAGCGGTGTTGTAGTTCATAGGCTTAAAAATTGTTATAGAGCTGGAGTAACGTTTTAGCCAAATTCTGCCATTATTTGGTCATGGTGCTGGGAAAAAAGAAATATTTGAAAAATATTTATTGCAAAAAAATATTAGCAAAAGTGTAAATAGAAATTGGTTTCGAATAGTTGTGAGACATAAAGTGATTGGTGGAAATGATTTGTCGACAATATTTGGCGCAACATCAATAAAAATGAATGCTTTCGATAAAAATGAAAATTACAGACGTGAAGTTACAGTCATTTAAAAGGCGGGGGTGCATAAGGAACATATGGAATTCATTCGCATATCCATAAGTGTACAATTTTTTGTTGGTTTTGCTATTTGATTTGGCCTTTGAACACCGGAAACTAAACATGTTATTTTTAATCACATGCATATTGTAAAACTATTGTATTTTTTAACTTTTTTGTGAGTAATCAAAAAAATTTCAATTAAATACTTTGAAACGGTTTTTAAAGAATTCGTTGCATATCTGAAAGAACGGGCAGTGGTTTATCAAAAAAAAACAAAAAAATATTTTTCAAAGCAACTCAAAAGCGAAATTTTACTGTTTCTAAATGTTTGAAATGTAAAGTACAGAAAATAGCCAAAATAATAGAAAATGGATTAAAAATAATTTCGTGGGTTAATGAAACAATATTCTTTGTGAAAAAAAATCTTGCTGATACCAAAAATATTATAATATTATATACTTTTTGAGTGTTAACTGAGCTCTACGCCAGACGAACCATCAGTTAATTATAAAGTTCCGCACAGACGAGGTTTGAAGACGAAGAACGCAGTGGATACAAAAAAGAAGAACGAACGAAACCTTTAAGAAATACACAATTTATTTTAGAATAATCGTTGTTCAGTTGTTCCACATAGTTGACACTCTAAAAATATAGAAGGAACACGTTGGACATAATATTCATGACTATTTTAATAAAATCGAATTTTGTCAAAAAATATGTTTTTCTTAAAACCGATATGAACTTTTTCGTCTGCTTGGAAATACATTCGAGCGAAGGATTTTGAGTCGATCATAATCTCCCTTTACTACACAACTACAGAGACAGGAAAAAATCGGTGGGTGATAAATTTTTGGAATACATGGAATGAGGGATGATATGATAAGACCTATTGTAAATTATGTATTTATTCTTTCGCTAACCCTTATTAATTTAAATTAAGATTGCATTTTCTAAAATTTTATTCGAAACCCGAAAGATCAACTTCCTTCTAGAGCTTATCTGGTATATCAATTCAATAGTTTTAAGCTTGTTGTTATATCGACTGGACATATGCTGTGTGACTTTAAACAGATTGGAGATCCACCGATTAGAAACGTTTCTTATCTGGTAACTAAGTGAAGTTAAACCATTTAATTCCTTAAAAACTCTAGCATAACATAATGCTCACGGACTCAATTTTAAATTGTATTATTTTTGAATTATTAAACTAATTTTTGGGGTAATCAGAGTAATCACTTTTTTTCGTATAAGAAAGAGAAGAGTTTGAGACAAAATATACGTAAAGAAGAAGAAGTTTTAGTAGTGATAACACCCAGTATAAGGTATCAGAGATCTCGCAGGAACTTAGGAAGGTTGCATTTCGCAGAAATTACGGTGTTTGAAATTGAAACAATATTGAAACTGAAATCAATTCTTCGTAGTTGCTCTAATGTCTTGTACCTTAATGGAACAGTCGCTTAGAAATGCTAGAAATCATAAAAAAATTAACGCTGAAAAGAAACTATAAAATATATATAAAACTTTTATAATCATCTCGTGAGATTTTATAGTACACTCTTTGAAAAGAAAATTATAGTTATAGTTTTGTTTTTGGTTTTCCTGGAAAAGGATCGGATTATTACACAAATATTTTCAAATATGAATTCGAGTTTCAAAAGTGCGTGTTTATGCTTGACTGCTTTGAGGAGGCAAGGTTCTAGTGAAAATAATAAAAGATTGAACGAAGACAGAGAAGCTCAAAGAATGCCCCTATCTGTCTGCATGCCTTTTTGACAAATCAACGTATAACTTTCTCCTTCGGTAATTATCTGTAACTATCATATTCAAAGCTGAGTTACATATTTTGTTAAAAGATTGCTTTGTAAGGTTTACAAATGCTATAACTTTCCAGATGGTCTCTTGAATGTTTTAGTATTCTCACCATATTTTTAATCAAGTCTCTCTCTAGAATGCGCTAGAATCGTATTATTACCAAAATTATTATAAAGGCCACAATATCTGGTTTACATTTTTTAAATTTAAACTAATAACATTTAAATTATTCTTTGTGGTATCTGAAAATAAATCCTTAAAATATCGGCTTGACATGAACTTGCAGAAAAGGTGAAGAACAAAATCGTCAATCTCGAGAGCCTATCGAACGTCGTGATTGAATTTGAAAGGCAGGGTAGAAGACAACTGCTTGACAACGATTGACTGCGAATTTTTGATTATCAGAAATATTTCTCTATCATTTCTTCTTGTCGAAACAGTTACTAGCATTGCTGCAAAAATCCCACACCTCCAAATTGTTTTCGGAGAAGAAAACTATTATTATAAAAATTATTATGAAATTAGTTCATAATCAAGCAAAAATGTACCGTAACATACATACAACAGATGGGTTTTTGCTCTCGTTCCGTTCGAACGAGTGGCATAATGTGGAGCGAAGACATAATAGATAGGGAGCTCCCGAGGAACATTTGGCGCTCCAACAATTGATTATGCCGCGAATATTTGGATCGATGCTGTCAAATTTCGGCTGAAGACGACAGAAGCATGTGGGATAACGTTAAAACAAAATTTTCATCGATTTTGCAACCAACTGATATACTAACACTAATTCTTTACGGTCAACATTTTCTCTTAGAAACTCTTTGAAACATTATAAATACAACACAGTCTTCAAAATGGCGTCGCTAGTGCTTATAGCTCTCATAAAGAGATTTTAATATAACCTGTAAGTTGGAACTATTTTCAAATGCGTCAAATTTATGTTTATATAGTTGGGTTTAGTTAACTAAAAATTTAGTTCAAAACTTGTTGGTATAGTGAGTAAAATTATTAGTAAAACTTTGAAAATAATTTAAGATTTTATTTTAGAAAACTACGTTTAGCTAGTTACTAGTTTGCTAATAAATTAATTTTAAATGTTTGACAATAATTTTTCTGTTTACTTTCCGTGTCACAAACGCTTCACCTGGGAATTTAAGATTTCACCAGATAATGCTGAAACATAAAATTAAAACAAAAGTAGGAGTTCGCTAAGCTAAAATGGAATGTAAATAAAATCACTTTATGAGAACGAACAAGAATTTCCCCAAAAACATTTAAAACAATGTCTGCAACATGTTCATAAAATACGTAGGTATGCCTGCAAGTGTGTGTATAAAATAAGTAAAGCTTAGCGCAAAATATTCGTAACTTTTAAATAAAACTTAAGTAAATTATGTGCACCAAAATGTTCATTCGATGTGTTTACAATATATGCAAGGATCTTAATAAATTCAAGCGTTGCCGGCAAGCTACAGAGCACCAGGACGTATGAGTGGGCCCTTTAAGACTTCAAGTTGCCGTGTTAATGGAGCGGAAAATAATAAATTTTTGCAAGGCAGCAGCAACAGCAGCAAAAGGTGAACTCGCAACCACTTGAAGGCATTTATTTGTGTGTAAGTGTGTGTTGTTGTTGGGCATTGGCTGTTATTACCGTTACATTTGCATTTTTGGGTTATTGAAAATTCACCTTATCAACGCTGCGTACGCTCCAGCAGCCGGCAAATAATGCTCATATGACATGTGCAACACCAACAACAATACACGTAGTTATTTAATAGCATATTCGTGTATGTGTGTGCTGTTGTGTATTTGTTAGTAAATGCCAGCTTGTTTTGTGCGGCAAAAGTGCTTGAGCCAAGCGGATTGCACTTCCTCAATTTCTGTTCAATGAACTACGACGTTGCTGACTATCCGGAATTGGCTGGACCTGCAGCAGCTCCTGCCAGCGCAGCGGGAATAAAAGCAGAAAGGCAGCTGTTTGGTTACTCATATTGCAGTTGTTTGCAGTTCTTGTTGTTGTTGTGCGCCTGTTGTTGATGACAGAAGATGTGCACTTGCTTGCCGGCTATGCGCTGGCATTGAATATGCAAATACTCGAAAATGTTGCTGAGTACTTCACTTGACAGTGGAAGAAGCAAGAAGAAGTGCACGAATTGGCAATCGATGGTTGAATTTATATTCGTACAATACTCGTATGCAGATATGTGATATGCGTTCGCATGTGACCAGCAGAGAGTTGTAGCTAAAAATTCTATAAAGGGATATTCAATGGTTGAAAGCGTGACATAAGGAGACGAATGTTATGTTTTCTGTTATATTTTATGTCAGATTCACATTTGCTGATGCTGAAAGGTCTCTAAATCATTCAGTCTTTGTTGAATATCCTTATATCCTACATGGTCGCCACTAGACTATTTGATCGTGAAAAGCAGATCTACAGCACCTAAGTATTACCGTTTTTAATTCATCAACATTGATTTTGAGAGAACCGATATGCACCGATGAAATGAACCAAATTGGTTTAACATCGAAAGCAGGAAACCCCAAGTTTTCCCCTGAACTGTGTTGGTATATTTTATTACCAATCGAACATGACATTGAAAGAGTGAGAAATTGTAAATTTAACACTTCCTTAGTAAGGATCACATAAAGGTTTCTAGAACTCCCTGCAACTATAATTAGCTTTATATGAATAGGTTTCGAAAGTCTTCTCATCGCTCTTCTATAAAAGGAAATCACGGAAGTGTCTGAAGTGTCAAAGCCGCAGCGCACGCCTTCAGTTAATTTTAGAAAGGATCAGAGGGAGTTCACTCATTATAAGTTTGAGTGGTGGACGCAAAAAAAATCAATTCATTAAACAAAAACTCTTAGAATCCCTTATTAGAACCCTATAAATATAAAGTTTACAAGGAATAAGTTTTTGAAAATATTAGGGTATATTTTCCACAGCAAACATTCAGATCATATTAGGAGATATTTAATAACGTTTTATTAGAAATTCTAGCGGTATTTCTATAAGGCAAAGACAGTAAAAGCCTATGGCCGATATAGCGAAAGATTTTTGGAGATGATGCACAAGTATCAATTACCGATCTCTCCCACGCCTAAGATAGTCGAGTCCACGTAACTAGTACGGAACCGGATTTTCTGATGTCTAAGGTCTATCAATTCGGCAGCAGTCCTCAAAATTATTCGAGGAATGTTTTCTGCTCGTAAAATTCCAACCAAAATGTTATGTTAATTGCTCAAATCGTTATTTCCATGTAATCTATATAGACTTGTTTAAAGAAAATTGAAAATGAATAAAGAAATGAAGAAATGAAAGAAAGAATGAAAATAAAGAAAGAAATGAATAAAGAAAATGAAATTTTTCTATAGGCCTTTATTTATATTTAAACCTTTATTTATAGGTTGAGCAACACAGTTTTGTCCAACAAAGAGAAAGAACCAAAAATAAACTGTTAAGTTTTTTTAAGAGTTCTCGAGTGAATAATACGAAATTTTAATTAATCCGAAATTAGAAGATACTAGTACAAATAGTTATATTTTTAGAAAACATCTAGCATAACTTAAGAAATTTATGAATGTTGAAAAAGATGAAACAAGTAACTGTATGAGGTCATTGATCATATGGAGTTCATAAACCAGCTGCGGTGGTTTGACCAGCTACAGCGAAGCCTCTAAACACGCTCTACTACAAGTTTACTGATGTTTTATGAGTGTGCATGCCTACCTGTCTATGTAATTAATTAAGTAATTGATTACACAAAATCGATTATTTGATTACAACATTTTCTATGGATATTCCTACAGGGAAACAGTTGCTGATGCGCTGCCTTGCAAAATATTGCAGTTACCATGCAACTAGTCAAACGGCAATCAGTTGACTTGGACTTGCACTGCCACGTTGCTGTTGTTGGTTGATGATGCTGCTGGTGAAAGTATTTGATGAGTTCAATTGTGTTTGCCTCAAAAACTTGGGTGCAAATGATACCTTCGCAGAATACGCTCTCGTGATAGAGTGCACTTCACTCGCTTTAAAGCTCATAATCTGCAATGCATACTTAATGTGCGATTATTTGTATATACAGCGGGATATTTCTACATGTATGTGTGGTTAGTTATGTACTTAAATTGCACTTACTCACTGCTTAGCCGTTATATATAGGCACTAGTTAACAAACTCTACAATTTCGGGCATTTCAAGAAGTGTTGCACGAAAAATTCATTAAAGCCTGAAGTGCAATGAGTGATAGCAAAGTGAAAAAGGCCAAGATAATAACGACAAAGAAGCTATAAGCAACAATGCAAATGAATATTAACCGAGTGAGTGGCAGCGAAAACTTTACTAATTACGACTCGACGTGGCAGGAGGTAGTCGGAAGGACGAAGGGTAAGGCGGTAGAGTGAGCAGGCGGCAAGCAAACAATATAATCTGTGTAACACAATAAAAACACCAACAAAATCTGATTGCTGAGTTCTTAGCTCTTATTATTTACGAAAGTTAAAAGAAGTAATAAAACTTATTTGGCGGGGAAGGACGCTTTTAATCATACTGAGAGTGCGATCAAGTACTAGTATTCATTTTCAATTACAATTGCAATTAAACTACAAGCAACAGGGCGCCAGCATTATTTAGGCTCTCTCGGCCAAGTGGAGTTAAGTGCAAATCATTTCGTAAATCATACACATACACACACGTATATACTCGTAATACTTAGTGAATATTTCTATAAACTCTGGGACGAACTGGGAAAGCGAGTAGTTGAAGTTTATCGACAAGTGCTCGTATCAGCAAAAAATTCGTTCAGTTCAGCGTAGAGTCCTTTGCTAATTGTCAAACAATTGATGCCAATTGTGTTTGACTGGCATTAATGTTTACACATATACATATTACATATATATACATTACTATTAGCGTGAAAGCTCGGTTTGAGAAGTTGTTTTTGAAAATATTTTTGATTCCTGGAACAGCACCTTAAATGATTTTACTAGAAATCGTCATCTCCAAAGAAACTTACGTGATCTTTTGCGCAGCTTGTGAAGAGATACAGAGTGTAGCATATTATGTTTATGTCGGCATGTTGGTATAGAATAACCTTGGCAATTACTAACCCTTCGAGACAAGTGTTGAGAATCATAATTCAGCTCAGCTCAGCATTTTGGTCTCAGCAGAAACAAAAAAAAACAAATAAATTGTAAATACTTACATGCCGACATAAAAATACACCATCTTGATTTGTATATATTTTTGAGATTCCCTTAGACCCGCTCAAAAACTGCTAAATTCTGCGGATACTTATCTTAAATTCTATGTTGTCAATATTAATTGATATATACTTATTCAACGGTAGAGAGGGTGCTATAAACTTCGATTTTAGTTTATAGAAAGCCTTTGTAAGTAGGAGTGCGTTCGAGGAAATAGTTTTGACCAGTTAGCTCTCGCATTCAGAACCCAAAAATATACCTTTTCCATCATGTCTCACTTCGCAACTTGCAGGGCACGTTTTTAAGATCTCGGTTATAGTTTCTATCTCAAGAATTACGCGTGTTGTTTCTATTTAAAGGCTTACAACATTAATGAATTATTATCATAGCAATGGTCTTTTACGGCATTTGAGTTGGCTTTTTGGTATCGCCGGGATGACTTATTTCAATATAATTATCGAAAGTATGTTTAAGAAAGATCAGTTGTGACCTGATACACCACACGGTGTAAAATAGTTCTCACTTCACACCAATCAAAATATCGAAGGCCACAAATTGGAGTCCTAAGGCAATATATTGACATAGGTAAGACGATTAGCAAACTTGCTCCATAAAAACTCGTTCAACTATAAACGTATTTTGGAAGAAAAACTTGGCAATAATCTCTTCATTCAAAATAAAGCCCTTTATTTTGAAATTTGCATTAAAAAACAAAGCAACAAAATTTCCGAATAGTACAAGCTGTTACTAATCCTAAACAGAAGAAACCAAGAGACCTTTTTGTGTAGCTTCAACTTGTAAGAGACTAATGCACGACCATGGCCGGTTATGATAGACATTTTTTCAATAGTAACGGTACGATGGTGAACGCCGTGACAAGTGTGAGTTTAACTATTGGAAATGTACCCCTTTGTGTGTTAAATTTCGTAAAGACCTTCTTACAAGGAGTATTCAATATAGAGAGACTAAGAAATCCACTGCATGATTATTAATGATCACAAAAAGTAATTGACGATCAAGGAAATGAGATCGGATTCTAGTCGCATTTTGTCAGAGAAACTTTTTAGAATTGTGCGGATTCAATTAAAACTTTATCTTGAAAGAGAGTAAATTGGATCGCTTAGAAGAAATAATATTCCACCAAGCAAAATAACGGGTACAGTATGCAGTCCAAAGTATACATTGCAAAAAATTTCTGCTTAAAACTGAAAGAAGTGACTTCATATGGAACTTTTGCCGCTGAAGTAATTGATAACCCGGAACGTTTTATTCACAGAGAGTCTAAAAATTGTTAGAAAGGGTGAATTTATGAAACCAAGCTAACTTTTTTACGGTCGCGGCCATTAAAATTCAAAAAGTTTTCGGCATGCTGTAAGATGAAAAAAGAGATTTAATATATTTTGAGATCGAGAGTTGCCACTCCGTAAACCTTAAGTTCTCACTCTTTGCTTATACTTTGTTATGGAATATTTCAAGCTTTTTTTCGTAACGTACGTAGAATTGTAAAAAAGCAAAAATATGCCATCAGTGAATCGAAATCTTACACATTTCTGTCTGGAAGCCAATGCTTTCTCTGTTCGAACGGTCGGCGTAAATGCTTTACCCAGATAGTGCTCAAGCGGTTGAAGAACTCTGTTGGATAATGAACAAACTTAGATTAATTGATCGGTCGTCATCATAAGATGTCCCTATTACTGTTGTAGAAGATATCTCGGTATCAGACTTCAGTACTCTACTTTCACAATAGAGATACAGACATGTCGGAGTCTTTTTAAATAACTTCCACCTTTGTCCGTTAGTTTGGTAACTCAAAGATCTGCGACTTAATTTACACTCACTTATCAAACAGTAACAACTCAGACAACACCTGGCTCTGATTTCCGTCTGCCTTACGTACTATCGCTTGTTATTGAATAATGTAAATATTAAAGTGGCAGCAGTTATTATATAGCTACCCTAGCCATAAAGTATGCTTCAAATATAAGTAAATTGAAATGAAAATTGAAATGGAGATTATCAAGCAGTATTGGTGAGATCAATGAAAGGAATTGTGCGGAAATATAGGTGTTGGATATGTGTTTACTCTTATGTATTGTATAATATACATGAATGTAATATTTATGCTGTTAAGGCGGCTTGAAGTAGACTCCTCAAAAGCACTCAGCATAAAGTTTAAACTTAAGGACTTGTACTCATTACACTTTTGACAAATAAACTTCGGTGGATGAAACAAGTTTAGGATTACAGCAGATAGATTTCCAAAATCTTAAGGTTTAACTTTTAAAGCAAAAGTTATTAAATTTGGTGATTCACTCTTGAACTACTTAAGAAAATCCTTTGAATACAAAAATCTCCTATAACTGAAACTCGTACATCGACATAGCACCATAAATCTGTTTGTGATGTGTGTTTTACTTATGTTCCAGCTAGTTCAGCTGGACGTCTGACAGGGTTAGTCCCGATGTGTTTTAAGCTCGATCTCGCAAATGCGATACTGTTAAGAAGGAAGTGTTGAGTTGTTGTTTTCTTCCAAGTAACTTTTACATAAGCCATCCGGTTTTTAAGGAATTATGAATTTATGAGTTACTTTGGACGATTCCGCTGCGGCCTTAACACTTATGCTAGCCTGATAATGAAATAACTATATTTTGCTTATTATTATCTTCCCAATAACTTTTACTTATATACTTTATTATTTTACTTATATAGAGTCTTCATCTTCAAAGTATGTATAATAATAGTTTCCAACTTGAAAAACAATATTTTATCAAAAAAAAAAAAACAAAACTTTGAGCACAAGCTTTTTGAAATTCTTTTCATCTGTCTTACAAACTGCTTATTTTACCACTTGAGGTGGTGTGTACAGTTATTTTGAACTAAACCACTTAGAAACTCTTTTAATTTGCTTGCAATATCGGTGTACACACATACAAAAGTATAAATATGCATATATACATCGAGCATAGTGCTGATAATTGAAAAATGAAGTGTTATTGAATAAAGTTGAAATTCGTAGAAAAATAATAATCGAGTTGGGAAGCGAGGAAGAGGCGTAGTTGAAGATTTAACTTTACAGTTGCAGTAAATAGTGCCGAGTGCGCCTAAAAGTGTGCAACGAAAAACTTTTCATTCGATTTGCACTCGAACAGCCACTTCATTTCAGTTATGCCAAGGCGAAAACTTCTGGAATTTCGCACCGACAAAGGTACATATAGATACATTTGTATGTAGGTATGTGCGTGTTTACCTACGACTAGAAACAAAAGGTGTAACAGCAAGACGGTCCGACAACATTTAAAGGTGCGAGACTACAAGCGAATTATTTCAAGCAGTTGTAGATGCATACTTACAACTGTATACATCGAGTGTTTGTTTTTCGGGTGACAGATTGAGAGAGAGAGAGAGAGGTGTGCGTCCCTGCTACAGCTTCTTCTAGTTGAGAGCCATGAACTCCTTGCTCCATCTACTTCCATTCGAATTCTTTGAAGTGTTTAATTTGCACCGTATTTTTTCGACTGCCATCTCATCACGCACGGGCTAAACGGGTTCGGGTGTCATCAAGGAAGACGTAGAGAAAATCGTGTATGCATAGTAAGATTGGCGCTCAAATCTGCCCTTGTGTGTTTTCGTGCACTCTTCTTCTGGATCTCTTTTTAACCTTCATTTTAGTCCCTTATTTTTTTCTCTACTTAATTTTTTGTCCACGGAGCTTCATACTTTTCCATCCAAGCATCTTTGGTCGTCTGCTTAATTGTATTCTGTTCTCTCTCGGCACTTCGTTCATCACATGCCCGTTATCTGCTCGTACAGACTTTAATATATTTAAAAGTTTTTCACAGTCAACAGCTGGCATCCGGCTATCCTGCTGGCTGTTTGACTGCGTCTCTTAAGCGATCCGCTGCAGCAAACCGTTTAAGATGACTTCCTCCATCCTTTACTTTGTGCAGTAGCAATGAATTATGCGTAAGCGTGTCACATGAAAATATATACGTATGTAAATGTGTTTGTGAGAGTGTGTATGTATGTTGGCGATGCAGCATTTGACGCTGTTTGCAATATGAGTTTCGCGCGTACCCAAGGCGGGGCGTCTTCTTGCGGCTCTGTTTGCTGTCACTTGAAAAGTGTTGCCAGACTCCCTTTCCTCCAGCGTGTTTTTGTTTGTGTGCTAGTGATTATTCCAGTCCTTTATTTTAACCAGGTAGTGAATAACTTGGCTAGTAAAACAAGATGTTGAACATTTTTGGGATGAAGTGATTGCTCCCACTTTTTCATTATTCAGACGTATTGTCTCCGTGCAACTAAATTTACCTTAAATTTGGGACCAGAAATATGAGGTAACATTATATTGTATGGCCTTATCTTGTTAAAAGTTCTTGTGTATTGGTATTCAAACTTTTCAACCAGTCTAAAATGGCTTGGCTATTCTTGGAATATATAATGTGGAGATATCCGAGAGAAATCTTGTTCCGTGTTCACTGGTATTACTTCTAACTTTCCCAATTAGATATTGCCATTCCACCTGCTGTTTCATACCATTTCTTTCTAGATGTCTCCATGATGTTTTATAACTCGCAGCAAGAAAGGTAGAGAAAAGACTGCGACTTGCAATGTCATAAACGAAAATAACGAAATAATTGCATACAAATTCTTACCTCATTTCGTTCATGACGTCACGCGCTGATGTATTTTTCTGTCAAAGACACTTCAAAAAAGTAAAGGTACGAAATTGTCGTGATGTTCATTTCTCTTATTCTTATTCTTGAGTCGAAAGCTTCAAAAGTACTATGCAGATATTGTGTAATCTGCATTTTCTATCCCTTAACAAACTTTCCCGGATCATTTCTCAGTTCATAATGTAGACAATAGTGTAATCTACTAATAGTTAGGAAGACCTTTATAATGATTTTAAAAATACCCGGTTGAAAAATTTATTGAAATATTTAGACAACCGAGTCTGCGTAATCGAAACGGGCTTGAATATATATTTAGAAGATGATTGAAAACTTTCTAGCATTTTTCATAAATTTTTGAAGAATCTTTTATGACGCTACAACAACAACAAAACCTTATTTGTAGACATTTTCCTTGATCTCCACGTGATTACAGTGGTATGTTCATGGCATATGTTTTCACCGGAAACTCATTTAGTCTCATTAAAATGGCTTGTAAGACCTGTATGGTAGTTATATTTCTAAGCTTAGTTTTCTTTTTACTCATCCACTATGCATATTGGTTCAACTATGCTTTACATTTGTTTTGAGGCCTTATAGATTTTCCTCGAAGTTTTCTGAAAGGGAGTATGAGGATCCGTCATTACAGTGCCACTTTTTGATTAGGTCAGTCTATTTATTTTAGTCAGTCTATATGTTTATATAAAAAGCAATTGTTTTCGATTTTCCATTCTCAAAAGTTAGGAAATCGAATGCAGCCACATACCAAATATTCTCATAAATTGTAAGAATGTAACGTGGGTTGAAATGCATTGACATTTTTGCCTTCTAAGTTGCTTCGAAACTGACTATAGAAGACCTTTAATGAGAATTAAGCTGTTTAGCTGTTCAAGTCGCTATAAACTTTTGTCTTTGTGGATTTAAACCAGCCCTGTTGCTGAAGGATCTATGCGAAGGTGCCGTTCTCTGTAGTTTTAGGAGGTAAAATATTACAAATAATTTGGGAACAATTTTTATTTTTTATAATCGAAGGAAGCTTCGAAAACTGGAGCGTGAAACTTTAATCCGTTAAACGCACAGACTCCGAAGTCGTGGCTCTTCTACGGAACCAACTCCCACTGAACCGACCAAACGTTTTATGTTATCGATTTTTTCGGCTTTAAATTTGAGGGCATATGTAGTCGAGGGAACCAAAATTAATAAATCCGGCGAAGTTCTGAAGATTTCCTATCGCTTTCAAACTAGTCGCTTCTAGTTATCTTTAGTGACCATTGATGATATCGGTAGAGTGGAAGCCTCTTATGAACATTTTCTATGAATTGTGTCTGGTAAAAGGCTAGAATGTTTAAGATTTTTCGAAATGATATCTAAGAGGAATTGTCTCCTCTTTCATTCTTTCGTAGCATTATCTTTGGGCCGAAATAAACTAGAGCTTCACTTGCTTCAAGTGCATATCTTTTTCTACAAGAAAATTTTTCTCCTACTAACTTAACGTTTTTGTCATTTCCGACAAGTTTTTAATTTCGTAGCCGCTGTTCGAAAACCTAAGCTATTCAATCTCTTCTACTTATCCTACTTCAACGTATTTACTCAAATTCTTTCTGCAACATGCTTTTTTCACGGCTTGCTTTCGCTCGCGAGTTAATTATGTATGCATATGTTGGGGATTTGTTGTTGTTGTTGGTTGGTTGGTGGTGAAGTTGGTTGTAGCTGTAGCTTTAGCTATTTGGCAGCGCAAGTAATTTAAATCCTGCATAATTTTGCATGTTAACGAGTTAACTTTCCCAGCGAGCGGCCACACACGCCGTTACATACATAAACGCACTGCGCAAAGCCAAAAAGATTTGTGGCTCCGCGAAAATATGCGAATTATTATTTTGGCTACTTGCTTCCTTCCTTGCCTTTGCCTTGCTACTGTTCCATGAATTTCTAGCTGCAAAACACGCTTTTTTAGCGGCGACAAGTTAAAGCTAGACTACCAGAGAGGCACAAACTTTTGCGCAGGGCAGGTGATTTCCTTTTCAAGTTTTTAGGGATTTAATAAGAAATATAAATTGTTTGCATTGTTTTCACTGTGTAGTTAAAAGCAAAAAGTACTATTTTGAACAAATAATGACGGGTGGTTTCAGAACTTCGTGTGGGCTAATATTTGAACAGCTTATCGCTGGGTTTTGAGAGCATTAACTTCACCAAATTAGATATTAAACAGCGCAATGTGTATACAGTTCTACACTCATATAAGGTTTGTGTTTCGAACAGAACAAAAAATCAAGACAGTCCGAGATTTATTTTAATGACCGACTTAATTATTTTCGTTCGTTTCGGCGTTCTGGTTGTCAAATTGGTGTGTTTCGTGTGCTTTTGTATTGTTATTGCAGGATGGATTGTTTTTTATCTTTCACTATGTTGTGGTTTTAATGTGTGAATTTAGCTAGATCTGCTATTTACTTTTCGAAATATTTGCTCTTCTTCGACAGCTGGTTAAATCAGGGGTCAGCAAAAGCCATGATTATTTAAACACTTATTTTATTAACTTACTTTTAACTTATTTAAACATTTATTTTATTAACTTTTTACTAATTTTTGTATGCAACTTGAAGGCATTCGGTTAATGAAAGGTCTTGCTTTTACCAACAATGGAACGAACTAGGGTTATCTGCTTAAAAGTTCCTCAAGAACTGTGTTTGTGGGAAGAGCTTTTTCCTGCGTCCTAATTAAATTAAGCTCACACTTCAAGTTTTGGTTAATCCATTTGATTTCATTCTACGTCAAATTAAGCGTTAGGTAAACTACTTGAACTCGGAACTTTATCTCAATGTTTTCAAGATAACTATACTGAGATCTTTGTCACCGAAAAGTAGGTAAATCCATTATATTCATTCATAAATATGCCCGACAAAACAGTCCCGTACTGGAGTCCAAACCTCTCTCAAATCATCCATGGTACAAGTCCATAAATATTTATAAAAATAAAGTAAGAAAAAAATTAGATTTGTTCACGATGTGTAACTCAAGAACAACTGGACCGATTTTGATGAATTACGATTTGTTGAATTCGTTTCCACTGCGAATAGCAGAATGACTGTTTAATATTTGAAAGACTCATATAGAAATATAAATGAAATTTTCTGATCGCCTCCGTTCTGAAAGATTGTTCTCGGATTATTGAACTTGCACGAGAAGATCGTTGATCCCAACCGATATGCTCTTTAAGTTTAATCAAATTCAATTTCCTATTAGTCTCGCATTTACCATAATGATTAACAACTCACCAGACAAGTTTTTGAGTATTTGTTGAAAGAACTATTGAACCTAATAAATTGTTTGTACGTGTAATTTAAGTTTAGCTAAAGGGTATCGCTTCGTCTATTTACTGTTAGGCGGTACAAAGTTCCCCGAGTCAACTATTTTATAAATATCTATTTTCTTGAGGATCTCATTATGCCAAATTTAATGACCATAAACTGACAACAGTGTAATTTAAATGATAGATTTTTTCACCACGCAAATTAAATGATCTCGTCAATTTGAAATTTCCTGAAATTTGACACCAACTTGACTAACCAGCACAAATATGTTAATTCGGTTGAAAAATGTATATCAGAAATATGAGACAAAAATTAATTGTCAACAATTTGCTTTAGCTTGAATTCGACTCCATCAATGGACAAACATCTTTAGTGAATATGGCTTTTTGAGATATCATATCTTCAAGTTAAGATGTGTTTTTATTTGATTTGAAGAATTTTGACTTCTATGGTGTGAAGTTCTCAGCTGTGACTAGTGACCGGAATTCTTCGGGTTCTTAAAACAAAACTTATTATAATCAATAGGTATTGGGAGGATACTGATAGTTTTTGAGGGGTTTTTCGTGGAATTGGTTCTTGAGAGAGTAACGATCACATTCCAATATTAAATATTAAGAAGAAATTAAGAAAATATGGGAATTGCAATTGTCTGAATTTTTTTTTTTCCTTTGTATAACCTAGGGGGTATCACCTAGGAGGCATCTCTAATTATATATTGCATTCATACGGCATATCTACATTAATTGTATTTTTTCTATTCTCTCCAAAATAATTGTGATAACTGAACGTTTACTTACTTGAACGATTTCGGTTCGTAGCATTCGACTTGCTTACTGCAATAGTGAGTTGAAAATTTAAATATTTAAACAGTTGCTTATTTATAACCAATACAATTTCTTATACCAGAGCTTGGTGCAACCCATGGAGTATTTTATTATACGTTTGCAATTCGCCACTTCTAATCCCGCTATGCTTGAGTTCTGCTCTCATGTCAAAAGATTTATATGCGAGTATGTGCATATCTCATTAAATTTTATTTGCATTTGCAAGTTTAATTATTTCATAACAGTTGTTGGTTCTATTCGCCACTCTCCAATATTTGAAAAATCTAAGACAGCTACGCACTAAATATTCTCGTAAATTGTAAGAATATTATCATCGGGTTATCTTCAAAGATTTATGATAAAAATGTGGCTTCGGAAACCACCGCTTGGTATAAGTAAATTTTTTGAACCGATCGTGCAATCAGACTACATCGAAGTCGGGTGAACTGATACGTGGAAACATCGAGGGATGTTTTTTGTCTTCTCTGTTGTCCGATGTGTCTCGATAAGGTTCTTCGTCTGAAATATAACCTGAAAAAAATTAAATTATATGCATTCGGCATATAAAATTCTTCAGAGAGTGCATTAAATTATGTTTGAAGTTGCCACCTCTGCAAAATGTTTAATTTTTTTAGCTTTATGATATTGGGGAAAAGGCAAAAATGGTAGTAGGATCATATGTTTTTGAAAGTGTAGTTTAGAAAGCTTATACAGTTTACAGAATACAGTTTATATTAAGAATAAAAGTTAGGCGCTTGGGGCAATACACAGCCTAAACAGTTATGAGCTATTATGTTCCGAAATTTAATTCGCGGTTCTGAACGAATTCTTTTCTTCCTCTGTTGATTTAACAGATGCTATGAGTTTTTTGAGTGCAATAAAATTTGTTTATGGGGTTATATTATATTGTGAACTTTTATATATTTTAATGCTATGAGAAAGCTGGTTGCTTTCGATAAAATTCATTTATCACACGACAATTGGCAGTCACTGTTTACTAAAATCGCTAATTCATACAGTGAGAAATTATAATAATACCGTTAAATTTTTATTAAACTCATAATTATGACCGTTGATGACTTCCTGGCGAAGGAAACACCATCGAAACAACGTTTACTGCCACAGTTCCTTGTGGGACTGGTTATTGGGGTCTTTCTTGCCATAGTGATTTCATGTTGCGCTTCGCATTGCCTTAAATTCATCCAAGTTGAAACACATTACAGAGAAAGTCAGGTGATAGCAGAGAAAAGTGAAAAGCATTATCTTACAAACGAAACTACCACCACACCAACGGGCTCGGACACTAAAGAGGTGCGTGTGCTCTGCTGGATCATGACAAATCGGAAGCATCATAAATCTAGAGCACAATACATAAAACGTACTTGCGGTCGTCACTGCAATAAGCTAATTTTTATGAGCTCGTGGAATGATGAAGAACTGGGTTCTGTAACAATAACTGAAGGGAAGAATTCCCGAAATTCATGGCTCAAAGAACAGGCAGCGGTTAAGTATATTTACACGTACCATCTAGATGAAGCCGATTGGTTTTTCAGGGGGATGAGAAGACGTGAGTGAAATTTCCTAAGCGGCAAACTTTTAAGTAACGTAAATTACATGTAAAATGATGATTTTAGGTATGCAATTATGGAAAATATGCGACACTTCCTTTATATTTATCCACAGGAGACGCCTATATGCTTCGGCCAGAAAGTTAAGGTATTTGTTAAATAAGCGAAACAAGTGAAGCTAGTAGTAGTTATAGTTACCATCTTTCTTAACATAAGTAAAATAAATATAATATTAACGCGTTACCAAGGACTAAGTTCAGGGTCAGCAGAACTTAATATACAAGTGAACTCCTCAAAGAAAAAATCAAGTTAAAAACGAAAAGAGATAGCTCTGGTTTGACTAAATCTAGAAGGACCTTTGTATAGTCTTGATCCTTTAAAGACCATTTAAAATCTTTCATCCATCTATTGCTCAAATATCTTGCTACCCATTTGGCTGACTAGGAGAGGATATCACTTCCATATAGGAGAAGTCAAAAGAGTTAGAAGGAAAAATTATGAACTCATCGACATCATCCGATCTCATCCTTAATTATTTTAAATATCTAACTAATTCATAACCTCAGTGTTGAGGAATGCTGTCTTATAAGATTAAGCTTGCTTAAGAATTCTCTGGGAAGGACCTCTTTCAATCTATATTATATTTAATATTAACTTAAGCTCTAATCCAATACTTTTTCTCGGGTTATATTTCGGCTGACGCTGGCTACGTCCGTAGTAAGGAGGCGCTGCGTGATTTCGTCGAGAAAGCTCTACCGAATACCAAGCTCTGCGTTGAGAACAGCACCTACACAAGGACCATAGAGTTGCGTCAATGTCTAAAAAACGTCGATGTAATCGCCGGTGACTCACATGATCACCATGGTTGTGCTCGTTTGGTGCCATTTCATTTAATAAAACACCTAGTGCCTAGACGTAGGGATCACACCATTTCGAAATCCAGAAGCTTTAGAAGTAAGGCAATATACATTTAAATTTCACGTAACGACAATGTACACACTTTTTATTATTATTTTATAAAAGGTCCATTGCCTACAGTTACATAAAACCGCACAAAATGTATGGTCTCGAAACATTAACTCTCACTTTGAAGAGCACAATGGCTCCAGTTGTTTCTGAAAAGTATAATAAAACTGTTTAGTAAAACACAGCTGCTATCAATAACTACTTCGACCGTTTTTTGTAGAAAACATTGAAACTATTGATGATTCTTACATAAACAAAAAAAAAATAGCAAACCCCAAATCTCTGAAACACTTCAGCAAAGTAGTTATATCTTTTATTATATTTATATCTCTTTTTAATTATAAGCTAAAATTATAAGTAAAATGTGAAGTTAATGAATTAATTAAAAATATATAATGAATTGTATTGTGTCTACACTACTAAAAGATATTTACGCTAATTCTTTAGTACCCATTCGTTCAAAAATATGAATCATTGTAATACCGTATTATTTAAGCGTTTTTTAATACAAGTTTGTGTTTAAAAAAAATACAAAAGAATTGAAACTGAAAAATATGTCTACGAATCGGAAGTAAGAACGCCTACTTTCCATATAATTTTAATTCCATCAGATTCTGTTATAGCAGATAAATCAATCTGTGAAGACCTCGCAATTAAATTTAGCAGCAATAGCGCATTTATGGTGTGGCACCATTTATCCAAAAAATGGTCGATATCGGACTATACATTTTCAAACCGCAGATATCGAATATGAGTATTTCTGTGACTATGTTTGACTTTATACTGAAAATATCGGTTATTCTGTAAAAAAATCTTAATGAATTAAGAGTAAGGTCACTTTCTTTTGATAAAAATGTGATCTCAAAATGTATAAAATCAGTTAAGTACCTCCCCTAGTCCCCATGTACCAGAAATAAAAGGTTTTTGAAATTCCGGTTGACTTTATATCGTACATATAGGTTAATATGTGAGTTGTTTTAATGAGTAACCTAACATAATATAAAGATTTTAAACTTCCGCTTGACTTTGTACATCCGTAAATATGTAAGAAATCTAAACAGAATTCAGCGAACGTAAAAAGTATTATATATTAGATATACTCTAGTTTGGTGACGAAAATGGGAGAAACCCGTCCATGAAAATTCACAGTCCCCATATATTAAAGATAATATAACGGTCTCCCTTAACCTAGTTGACTTTATGCCAAATATATCGGCCAATGTTTAAGTTATCTAATAAAATTGAGTGGAAAACTTTTCTCGAGCATAATTATACCCATAACCATATATCCATTATAAATATTTCCGTCTTTGTTTGGTTGGTGGAACATGGTCACTTAGTGAGGGAGGCATTTCCAAATATTTTAGAGGCAAACAAACTGTGGGTAAGCGGCTTACCGCCTCATCAAATTTAGTACAGATAGTTCAAAAACTTAACAGCTTCTTCCAGATATGATTCTTTTACGTCAATACCATCACCGTCAATGATTAATCCACTTTTCCAATATGCGGCCTCCTCTCGATTTTGCCATAAATTCAAGCCTATCGGTACAAGTCCGACTTCGCGGCATTTCAAATCTAAAGTATGACCTAAAAGGTGTTTCGGTGATCTATAGGAGTTGCTCCTTTGGAATATGTACAACTATTTTTGATTACCATGAATGTTACAAGAGACTGTACAAATATAGTTAAGGAAAGGTTTTATCAAAATGAGTTACGAGTCAAATATAAATGGACTAGTTAAAGTATAATAGGTAATACTATTGCTGAACTTGGCGAGGAAAGTGCTGTACAAAAGATCACATGATTTCTTTATCAATATTCCATGTTCGTCGATTGAAACTTTGCTGGGAACCCATTAGCATTTAGAGAACCCGTTAGAAGAAAGAAATCATTGGTACCTTATAATTCCTTATACTAGTGTGAAAAGTTTCGAGTTATGTGCTAAATACTTGAAAAAGTTTTAAACCATATATCTTTTGAAGCTATTGGCGGTGAATAAATGTTTTTAGAGAACTAGAGCATTTGTTTGACTAATATCTGAACAAATGGAGAGATGCTGTGATTTTATGTTTTCAGGAAGGTATATCCATATAAATATACTTATGTGGTAATAATGAACTTGATTGAAATATACGTATATGAATCACTGCTGCACCAATATGAGCATTATTTATGTATGTGTGCATTTTGATTGCTTTGAATGTGCTAAAAGTGAAGCGTCAAAGTTGAGATGTACTTGAGTCAAGACAAGGATAATCAGGGTAATGAAATGCGGCGGCAAACATACGCTCAATGTGATATTTATATGAGTGCTGTATGTGCTCGAAACCTTTATCAGCTTGAATTATGTACTTGTACTTGTGCGCTGAGTGAAATTTGGAATTTCTGAAGTACACTTCACATCATGAGCTGCTCACTTAGCGTATTATTCACAATAAGACATTCTGATTGAAAACGGTGGGTATGTAGTGGTTTGAAATCTATACAGTAAATTAGGTAAAATGATAATTTAATTTACCTCACATATGTTGTAAGTTTTCATATTTAAGCTTTTAATATTATTCAAAAACTTACACTGAATGTGTACGATCCTTTACGATCCTTAAGGATCCTTACGATCCTTTGCAACGCGCTTTTCATTTAAAATTTTCGAAAGGTATATGCTATGGATTGTTGGTCTACTTCACTGATAAAATATAATTCTGGGTAATAAAATTTATATATTGCATTACTTCTCAAATGATTCTAGGCAGAATTTTGGTGTGATAAACGGAAGACACAACTTTTATTTTCGATTGAAAATAAACCGTTGGTTTACAAGATTCGAAAGAAATTGTAAATTTCTTAATTTTTTTTTTTTGGTTTGCATTCAACTCTTTTCCCTCTATTTTCTCCCCTTTACTCCCCCTTTACTCTTAAAAATAAATTTGTTTTCCCTACTATTTCTTCTTGTCCTTTCTCTTTTCTCTTTTCGTTTTTCTTTTTTCTTTTTTCTTTCTTTATTATTTATTCCTTATTCTTTAAGCTGTGATTTTTATTACTTATTTCTTACTTTTTATTTATTTTTTCTTTTGTCTGTACCACTTCTTCTATTCTGTTTCGAATTTTTTCTTTCCTCTTTCTTTTTTTCTAACCCAAATTTTTGTTTAATTTTTTAGCTCTTATAAATTTCTAATACCTTATTGAACAGATTACAGATTACCTTATTGACAGATTAGACCTATAGAATGATGAACATTGCTGATAACAACGAGCTCACGTTACACCTAGCAAGTTATGGCAGTTAATCAATGCTTGCTGATCTCACACGAATTCCAGTCATACAGTGCTAAATCGTTAAAGGGCAACGAAACCCTCTTTCAGATCGTTTGTAATGAGATAGGTGTAACTTCATTTAAGGAGTGCTAGCGGCGAGCATACAACCAATGAATTTCGGAGCAAAAATCGAAATGTTATCTTATTTCCCTTAAAGCCTTTGCACATGCCAGCCACGTCTAGATCACCCTTCCCTCCCAGCCTCGAACTATACTTGAGGAGGTTTACTGTCCCCATACCCAGCGGTTCCTCCCCACCTAAATCAAAGGAGTAAGCGCTGGGAAAAAATAGGGGAGTTGGTACGGCGAGGTTGATCTGAATTATATAGGGTGGAATTGGAGTTGGAGTCTAATAAAGAATGTTTGTTCTCTACAACTTTTTTTAGCAGTTTCAAAATCTAGGATTCGGGTCATAGAGCGATGAACTTACAATTATATATTTTTTAACCAAACCAAATTTTATGCAAGCTTCATCGACTTATCACACTGTGCTCATATAAGACCGCAAATTTTTTCGTTACATGTATGCATGTAAGATGGCACTAACACATTTCAGTGATAACTATTAAGCAGTCAATGAATATGTTGAGCAGCCTTCAGATAAATTGTGAACTTTCGTGGTATGTATGTAATGCCTACCTACTTGTATGTTATGCTGACGTTGCGTTGCCAATGAGCATCGCCTGTAAGTGGGTTTCGATTTCCAAATGTTTGCTGCCACACATAAGTTAATTACAGCGTTGGCTTACGCTTGATAAGGCAAATCAAACTAATTAAAAGATTTCAATTAAATGAAAGTGAATACGCACACAAGCACAAGTACATATATATGGAACCCAGTGGGTGAGGACTAGCTAAGAAGCAAGGAAATGACATAGTTTTGAAGATATATTTAATGAACACACACAAATATATAAAATATTTTAAGAAGAAGAAGAGTGCAGTTGAGATATATAAAATAATATATATATTTAAGCTGGATTTGGTCACCTTATATATATAAATTTTTATATATTATATATCACAAGTCGCATTATATATTTTATATATCCAATGATATATTCTGCGACTAACCCTAGCTTCTCTTTGCTTCTAATGATAGCTGCAGTGATGTGCAAAATTTAGTATCTTAACATATATATTAGTTTTTGTATGTACTATATGAAAAGTCTACAACTTAACTTCCACGACTGTCATTCGATTACGCGACTCTGCTCGCAATTGAAACCCATAAAATGCGCACAAATTCGTAAAACTGTTACATTGCCATGGCGAATCTGTAAATTGAATTCCAAATCCAATTAAAACTTCAATTCCAAAACTTTAAAATACACACACACGCGTGTGTGACAGGTGACGAGCTTGCAGCCAACTTTCCACGTAGTCGGTATGTGGGGTGTGTCAAGTCGAAGGCCAGTCGTAACATGTCGTGACGTCGTTTATCAACGAATTCGTTGACGCTGCTGGCAATGCTGACAAAGCCGACAAATTGCCGCTAGCGTTAGACACTTATTATGTGTTTTCGTCAGCTTGGCCTTACGGTTACTATGGGCTGCTTGTGATTAAATATACTGGCTAGTATTTTTTAACGAGATATTCTTTAAAGACACTTGGTCTAGTGGGTGTGGACATATTTTTGGTGACAACTGTATTTGAAAACAAGTAAGAAAGTCTAAATTCGGGTGCAATCGACTACGTTTATTTACTACTACTTAGACTGGGCAATATTTTCAGATATCGGTATAATAAGGTAAGGGGCCCAGACCTAGGTCTAGAACGATTTCTTTTATATTAATTCCTAAATCACATTATGGTTAGGAAAATATGTTTACTTAATTTCGGACTCGGAAAGTCGAAAATCACCGTGCTGGGACAAGGGGAAGGTCTGGCCTGTTTACTTTTACCTCGGACAGTAAACTGAAGTGTGCTTGAAAACATGTTTCTACATAATTTTTATCAAGGTAACTCACACATTGATCAATATATCCGGCATAAAGGCCATTAGAATAAGAAACATTTATATATATAGTATATTAGGGCTGGTTTAATTTATGGAGCGGATTCACCAATTTTTGACAATATACTAAAATATATTAATACGTAATACATTCATTTCAGCTTTTGTCGAGATATTCCACATATTGACCGATATATGCAATATAAAGAAAACCGGAAGTTCGAAAATCCTTAAATTAGTTCTAAGGGTCTAGGGTATGTATTTTTCAATTTTTAATCATTTTCGGCACTAGGGCACGTTATTATCAGGAAAACACCCCTTAGAACTTAATTTAGATTTCCCACGGATTGACCGATATTTTCGGTATCGGGGGTAGTGAAAAGTTATATTATGATTTTGATTTTTTTTTTAACAAGGAGGTGTTACATATTCAATATACCATTTGTGCAAAGTTCCATTCCGATATCTTTCTTATATGGGAAGTAGGCGTAATATGAGTATGTAAGGTAATACTATGCACCAAATTTGGTTCGAATTAGTCTTACAGTTGCTGAGGTATGGCATTTCATTTAAAAGTGGGTGGTGTAACACCCATCCTCTATTTTCTACATTGACACGCCCGCGATTTGTGGACGTGGCAAGAGTTCGATTCCGCCCGTCTGCAATACCAACCTTTTCAGAGTGCCGAGGAACAGTTGCATCAAAATATTCTAATTTTTATTCAAGTTATCCCTTGCATGGACAGACGGACGGACAGATAGGAATTCAAATCGTCTCGTCATCCTGATCATTTATATATATATGTGATAAGCAGTGATCGGAGGGTAGCTTCCCAATTATTTGCAAAGGTTTGACCTAAAGTATTTTTATTACGAAAACGTAAATTTAGTTAACAGCCTCAACCTCTTATTGGCCTCACTGTGATTTCGTTTCGTCGCAATGCTTTCGGCACGCTCGTAGGCATACAACTTTACCGGGTCTGGATAGATTCAGTCTGTTGTGTCAATTTGCTTGGATGTTTAATTGCGTGTTTTACAATTACAGTCTTGTTTTGTTTTAATTTTTCGCTTTAGGTTCCAATTTTTACCTTCAGCTTGTACGGCTTCGCAAACTAAAAGTTTTTTACTTTAGGAAGCACCTAAAATAATTTGCAAAAAATAATGAAGAAAGTGAAGAAAATTATAAAAAAAAAGTTGTCTGTGACAATTTCAACAATTTTATAAACATTTATAATTATATAATTTATTACAGTATCAAGCAGACTACCGTCAATATAATACATCTACGAAAGTTATCGTCTATATAAATGTATACTTAGGGTTGCCCTATAAGTACCTAGCCTACAATAGAAAAGCGAAAATTTTTAATTTGCTTCTAGCTCGACACACATGACCTGGCAACACTTCAACTTTTTTAACCTGTCTGCATAGTAAGAACTGTAACCGTTTTGCCCTCCTCCAGGTTGTTGTTGTAGATCACAAATTTTAAATATCAGAAAAGAGTGGCCATCGCTATTTTGGCCCATAGGCCAGTTTTCGCCATTTTTGAAGCAGGTTCGCTGGTTAAGTCCACTATTTCGCCAATTGCTTGCTCTGTGGTATGTGCCAGTGGTTCCATGTTTCGTCGCGAAACGAAACATAAACTCCTTCGGATTGCGCTTAAACAGGGTGAAGTGGTCTCCCGGTTGCGCTTGCGGCCAGGAGCAAGCAAATGCGGCACCCATTGAGCCGATAACTTTCTTGTGCCCAAAATTTTATGCAGTGTAGGACCTGCGCGATCATTTGAGATGCCTACCGTCTCAGCTCACTACAAGATTGTGGCCTTTTGTCACGTTATACTTAGTGGTAGCTGTTTTCGGGGTACTCGTTGAAGCTGCTTAAACCAGATTTGGATGACGGCCATCGAAGGAGAAGATTCACCATATATAGCATCGACTCTCTTGGACCGAAATTGCCCTTTTCCAAATTTTAAAATTAATGGACATGCCTGCATTCTGCACGACAAAACTACCAATTAGGCTAAAATTTTATCAGTGGTCGTCTAAGAGAATTTATCACACTATAGTAAAATTCTCTTGCAGTAGTGCCGCTAGCGGCTAGTGAAACTAAGTGCTTATCGGAGCGCCCTCGTTTTTGTAAGTATCAAAATAGTAAGGTACTAATACTTATTACATGCTTGCACATGCTGGCAATCCTTTGAAATTCTGTTGGATGCCACCGCATATTTATATAAGTATGTATGTAGGTATGCTTTACGTTGAAGCTTCGGTTGTTTTGTCATATACCGTTACATTTCGTTTCGTGTGTGCGAAATTGCAAATGAATTTATTCATTTCGTGGGCGTGTGCCAACTTAATTTGCTTTTCGGTTCACACCAGGTTTAACTGACATTTTTGCACACTGGGGAATAAAAAAAAGACATACACACACACACACACACACAAAGCGTTGCATACAAGTCGGTTTAATGTGAAAATGAAAATTGTGTAATTTTTTTGCGTGTGTGTTCGCATTTATTTTTAATCGCTTTAGCAGTTTACTTGCGAGAAGTTGGCAATTAAGTGATTTAATTTAAATGAAATAAACTTTGATGTGCCGTTGTCGCAAGGATAAAAGTGTACTTGCCATACACATGGTTTTTGGGTTTGTGTGCGTGTGGTGGAAAAAAGTCATAGTAATCAAAGCAGCAATGCATGCAAATTGTTTATAATTACTTAACATTCAAATAAATGATATAATTTGGCGCAGTTTGGATATAATTTAATCTATGCAAAGTAATTTCGACGGAGTAGTAATAAAAATTAATTAGCGAAAAGCTCAGATTTTAGCAATAAACATGCGTGTTAGATTTCTTCAAAGAATATGTACCTAAGGATTGCCGAACGGAAGCACTCATTTGATCCAAGGCTGTATTGCTACCTTGTACGGTGGCGGATAGTCTTTCTAGCTTGTTCGGTATTTGTGCCTGATCTGTCTAATATAAATCTCCGATATAAAATTCCAATTTCAGAAACCTCCCCAAGAAAACCCGTAGTAGTTTTACATATCTCTAACACGAAAAGTCTAACCTTCCGTGAACCTTATTCATCGTACCGTGAGTCTCGCGCTAGCAATCGATTTGTGGGCAAAAATTTGGACGAGTTGGCTATATCCATTTAGTTTGAGTTCCTTGCGCTCTCTTCTTATATTTGGTGGATGTTTGTTAAATTGCAGCTGTGCTCAAAAGTTCGTATCGCTTCTAAGAGAGAACTAATGGAATTGGAAACTATGTCTTTAAGCGAAGGAAGGTGTTGGTTATGCCCTTCATGAAATTTTGTGTAAGCGGAAGCATTGTACAAATTGGTTACCTCGCTAGTTCACAATAAACCCATTCGCCATCGAAAAACCATTAATTGGGCTTTGAATTACTTATGCATCCACCACATTCATCGGATCCGTAACTTTTTCCTGTTCTCAGATATCAGAATAAAGGCCTCTGGAAAGAAAGAAGAAAACAAAAATATTTTTGAAGTAAAAGACAATACAATTTGAATTATTAGCACCAGAGTTAAAAGCTTTTGCAACATCGAAGAGCTTATAAGGATTTCATATACTATCCGCGTAGTAATATTAGATAACCTTATTAAATGGTTTCTCACTTAGCGATTTATTTGTTCTTCCAGTCTGAAATCATTTTCTTTGGTAAAGATAACAGGTACGAGGCAATAAGAATAAGATAAGAATCGGAGAACATAAGTGAATGGTGGTTGGCTATAGAGAGCGTGATGGCTGTCTCGATTACTTAGTACTATTTCACACTGCTTAAAAGCCAGAAACGAGAACTCTGTCGAGATAGTGGACTTCACTCTAAATTTATTCTAATTGAATAAGCTAACTCCCAATCTTAAATCTGAGGTTCCTAGTTGGAGGACGCGGAAAATTGGGTAACCCTTGGAGAAAATGCTTCAGGAGACCATATGAAAATAAAACCTTTGTTTCTCTAAACGAAAATCTTGAAGTAGTAACTTGAAAAATTGAATTTGAGCTTCCTAGTTTGGGGACCTAGAAGTAACTAGGTAGTAGTAGTAACTTAACTTACTACTTAAAGTAGTAGTACTCTCTGGCATGTGGTTAGCGAATGAGTGCCAAAAAATTATTTAACTGCTAATATATTGATAAATGAAAGTTCAAAGCAGATTTTATCAGACTAAATTACCTTGTAAGGGTTTTTCTTGGAATATTTTTAAGAGCATATTTGAAAAAGATATCATTTAGCCATTTATTCTCATGAGCTATTAATAAATTAGCAGATATATATTATATTCCTTCTCGTATAAAGGTTAGGAAAACCAATTGGTATACCCAGGAAGTTCAACTTTCGTTTCACTAACCCTCATTAGAATTTCTAAAAAATATATAAAGTTTATTTCTTTCCTGCATTAAATATACCCAACTTCCTGAGTATGCCTCAAATGTT
The DNA here is from genome assembly GCA_021498325.1 of Bactrocera minax. Lineage (NCBI taxonomy): Eukaryota > Metazoa > Arthropoda > Insecta > Diptera > Tephritidae > Bactrocera > Bactrocera minax. The sequence continues at coordinate 3,928,719 of JAKEEE010000011.1, read as the reverse complement.
GCTTCAAAAATTAAATTGAACAAAATCCAATTCAAAAAAATAAAAAAAAATAAATTGTATGAACGCTCGGAAACCACGCAGAACTCCCGCAGAGTGCAGAGGAAGTGCAAAAAGTATTTGCTAAACAATTCGCGCACAAACAGAACTCGACTGTTCAAGCGGAAAACGTCAACTCGAATCATTAGTGCTGTCCTTAAGCGCCAAAATGTGAAAAGTGAAATGCCTATTTACGTATTTGTGAAAAGGTGAAAGCCGCAGGCCACAACCGAAAGTTCGATGGGGGTAGATGGAGAAAGTTACAACTGCGCATATTCGCATGCAAAGCAACCGGCAAGCAAAACCGCCAACTGAGCGCGAGGCACTTCGAGTAGGCAGTAGTCAGTCGTTGAATGCAGTCAGCGTGGCGATTAAAGCAGAATTTAAATTCATTTTAATGTGTGGCGAATGCTCTACGCGAAATGGAGTAGCGGAAGCGGAAATAAAATAACACTATTGCTGTTGTTGTTGTTATTGTACTTGGAAACACGTTCACAGCGCCCCCGTTTATGTGCGGCGATATAATATTAAACGAGATAAGCGGCGAAAAGTGAAAAAAACGCCAGAGGGTAAACCTTTGAAAGCGAGTTGGAGCGCCCCGCCCTCCACTCCGCGCTGCAGTGTGAAATCCGTCGAGTGCTCTTAAAGTGGCAACAGTGTTGGCATTTGCCGCAAACTTGCTTACAAACTTAACAGTAACAGTTAAAGGTGCGGCGCGCGGAGTGGCACTCTTCAGCTGGGACGTTTATGAGGGGTGTGTTTACGTGTATGTAAGTATGTGTGTATGTGCATGTGTCTGCGGCCTGTTAGTTATGTTGGCATGTGGTTTCGTAGTTGTTTACCTGAAATTAGGGGAAGTATCGCTTTGCCTTTGCCGCAATGAACTGGGCGCCGCCGCCGCCGCCGCCGCCTCCGCCATCGTCTAGCTGTCTGTTCTCTGCCGTTCTGCTCGGCATGCGAGTGTCTAAACGCATGCAAACACTTTAACCGTTAACCTTGAGGGGTTAAGCCAAGACTTCACATTCGCGTTGTAGACACGCGTTATGCCACACTTACCGTTATGCGTTCCGTGTATGGTGTTGTTGTGTTTCTATAGTGTCTTTTTGCTCTGTCTGCTGCTTGTTAGCCAGCTGAGTGCAAAGCTGTGTCGTACAACGCTTGACGTTGGGCGTGTGCTCTGCTAGTTTATCATAGAGCTGATTTCCCTTACTTGCTTGTTTACTTGCATAACGGTTTGTTTGCTTGTATGCGCTAATGTCTGTTGGGTGTTTGCTCCACGGTTTGCTGGTCGTTATCGTGCTTTGCATGTAAATGTGTATGTGGGTGCGTGTGTGTGCATATAAGTAAGCCAAGATAATATATTGTAATCACAATTGAGTTGAGGATTTACATTTCGTTCAGCAGCCAACTGGTATGCGGATTTATGTTTAGCCAAAAGTTCTTAGCTGGAAAGTGTTTGCGGGTTCGTTGTGACAGTGTTGATGAAAAGGCACCTGTGTTGGATGGGATGAGTAGTTACTGTAGTGTACTAGATCCGAAATTCAATTGACTATCAGTGGATAAGTTGATTTGAGATCTATTCGTGAATACACTTCTTGAGCAGTAGTAAGTTAAGTCTTTGTTTTATCTTATTTTGGTTATGGAGAATGTCTCAGCATTTAATTGGAACACTAGGTGACTTTTTTAAAGGCTATATTGTGAACCAGTTTATCAAGTTATGAGCCCACTAATATTATGTTTGTTCAGCAAATATTTGAAATGAATTGTGTCTACTATATGAGGAATACTCTCAGAGTTAATGAATGGAAGTCGCGCCATTTTTTTCATATCTTTATTTGGAAAATCATTTTAGCGGCATATTTATATAAATAAATATCGTATGTGTTAGTTTTCAACCGGACCCAGGGAATATTGATATTGAAATTCAACTATAGTTATCTGTGAATATTATTTATAATTTTAATTATCATTATTTCTGCATCTTCTAACTAGGTTAGCAATAAGTTAAGCTATGACACAGCGGATCTGGTCAACACCGAACTTACTATATTTGAAACCCTCAAGAGTGTAATAAACGTGTCTTTAGAATATAACTAAACCTAAGCTTAGTGGTAGAAGTAGAGGTGGTTCCTTATGTGAGGTTTTTGAGATTTTTCTCGCTCAAACTTTGCATCTACCTCACTTACGAGACAAGGGAAGATACTGCCAGAGTTTAGTTGTCGACAAGCAAGACAGATAGCATCCCATCTACTTTTTATCACCCTTCAAATGCTACTTTATTTTTGATTTTTCCATTTATGTGATGAGAGAACAGTTTTAATTATTAATCGTGAACCAAAAAATATAGCCTTAAAGTTCTTGTTGAAATATACACAAATCGGATCAGCGTACTAAGGACGCGAATTTTATATACTTTGAGTATCAATTTTAGTTACGCGAAGTTTAATTTAGGTTATTTGTTTCGAAGTTTGAGTAGTTTTTTTAAAGCGAAGAATATGTCTCTTAGAGCAAAAATATCTACTCTTATTACCTTCACACTTTTGCGAGGTACTTTGCCGATATTTTCTTCTAATTTCCGGCATGTACATGATATTACTATAAACACGAAATATTTTTACCTCTAATTAGCATTTGTTCGACTAAGAATTATATTTCCCGCAGATATAAACAAACTTAAAGAATTTAGAGTCGTTTCCGATAAAAGCGCTATGCAATTTTTGCTCCATTTTATTAACTATGAGGCGAAGTGAAATTATAGTAAAATACTTTATAGAAAACGCAGAAGAAAAATCTGTTAAAGTTTTACTCGTTTAAGCAACAGAATTTCTGATATGGGGTAATTTTTTTTGAAGAGAGAGCAATGCTAAAGCGTATTTATTATTTTCTTGCTTCCCATCTTGGAACGTTTCGAGCACTTGAAAGCCTCACCGAACTCCGCGCGACTGAATGGGACCGAGTATACTCCGTTATCCCAAGCAGCACTACGCAACTAAGTATGCCACAAAAGCATACGCTTCACAAAGAGTGTCCTGTGACACTTTATCACACCCGCAAGCGGCTCGGCGCATATTTACTTTACACTTCATTGCCATTACGGCTAGAGCTGTTTGCTTTGTTGCTACTTCTGTCGGCCAAAAATTTATTGTTTGCATAAATTTGCTTTATTGCATGAATTGTGGATATTGTTAGTGTTTGCTGCTCGTGGAGTGCTGTTGTTACTGCTCTTCTGCTAGCCAACCTTTCTGCTGAGATTTACACTCGCACATCCCTTGAGTGGGGGAGTCTTAAAGCGGTCTGTGACTGCAGCGGTGTTAATGGTCGAAGCATAAAAAAGTTTTGCGCGTTTCCTGTAGCCTTTGCGTACACGCTTCCTGCCGCTGCCGCTGGCGCTGTTGCTGATGTGTATGATAAAGCGGTTAAAGCAGTTAAAGCTGTGGTGCAGGAAATTGCGTCAAGTGCGGATGGAGTGTGAAGGCAGAGAAGAAGGGGGAAAACTTTTCAGTATTCAATTTAACTAATGAAACTGAAAATTCATTTCAGCACATTAACAAAATGCCAAATACATGCACACGGAAAAAAGAACACAAAAAAAAAAGAAAATTCTTGCTTGTATGTTTGTGTGACGCCTGGCGAACTAGCAGGCAAATACATTCGTATAAATGTATGTTAGTGTGTGTTTAACACATGTGCTTGTGTCGCTTATGACAAGTATTTACGATAATGATGGTTCGGCATGGTTGTTGTTGTAAACACCAATGTGCACACATACACATTTACACTTGAACTACTGTAATTTTTCTTGTTGTCTTTTTTGTTACTTTTGTCTAAATTTGAAAAAGTGTAGCCAGAAATATGTTTCATTTACTGCTTGTTTCGGCGCTTTACACCAACACTAATGCGGCATTTTCATAATTACACCAACACAAGTACAAGTAAATATACATGTGTGGGTGGCTGGATGTTGTAAAAAAAATAACAACCATATATATCATATATATTTCTATACACATATATATTGCCCTTTGGCTCATAAGCGTCGTACAAACAAGCCATTCTGTTAACGCACAGTGGTACATTTATATATATATATTGTTAAATTTTTTTAATAAAAAGTAAAAAAACAAAAAAGTGCGCAACTGACTCGTTTTAAAGGTTGACTCCTAATATAACCGCAAAAGAACTTGAAAAAAGTACATCCTCTTGCTGGGGCAAGACCAAGATCTACCGCCATTTCAACAACTTTTGTTATAAATTAAAGTATGATCGGATATATTCGGCATGAAGTGAACTATAATAACGAGTAGCATTACATGAAGTAGATCCTGTACTATACGATCCGAATATATCCTATATTCGTGGACCGATTTCACCTCCAGTGCTATAAATACTCTCACTCGATTTTGCTAAGATATCTTATACATTGACCGATATATATGGTGTAGGGTCGGTATTAACGAAAATCATTGTGTTAGGTATGTTGAAATTCGGGGAAGTACTGAACCGACTTTATCTAACAGACAGCATTACTATTAGAAATAACTAACTACTACTACTAAATTACTACTAGAATAACTATGCCCGCTTAGTTCCATTACGATTTTGGTTAGTCTTATAAATTGACCAATATTTTCTTCATAAAGTCAGCCAAACACACTGAGATTCTCATATTCGGTCTCTGGGACTCGAAAAGTTATGTGCCGATTTCGACCATTTTTAGAATAGAGCTGATTCACATTAAAAACATAATTTTTCTTCTGATTTATCTATTTTAAAGGAAATTAATCATATGTAGTTTAAATAGGTGTCATAAGGGAAGTGGGCGTGGTTGTGGACCGATTTCGCCTACGTTTAAACCAGAATATTATTTAAGGATGTTATGGAAGTGTTGCATATCAAACTTGATTCACATTGGTACATCGTTTGTTCAGATTATGGATATCACCTACTCACATGGAACTCCGCTATGTTACCTTCTTGGTTAAATGTGATACTTTTGATGCTTTTCGTTAAAGAGTTATTGGACTTTTAGTAGTTTCTTGTATGGAACCTTTTTTATGGACCTTTATGGTGGATGTGGTTATTATCCGACTTCATCTATTTTCACACTGTCTAAGGTGGTGCCGGAGGGATTTCGGCTCAGCAGGTTTGGTTGATATAACTTTAGTGGTATTTCAGCGGATATGTACATTAAACCTTTGAAGGGGCGGGCCCAAGCCCACTTTTAAAAAAATTTGTTTAACACCAGATAACTATTAGTTCTGCAATTTTATACACAAAATTAAAGTTTTTATCCTAATTTGTGATTTAGTTATTACATTTTGTAGGTTTTCCGATTCCGAGTACCAAAGAACATGTGTACCAAGTTTTTCAAGATCTCTTAATTTTTACTCAAGTTAGCGCTTGCACTGGCAGATGGACGGACAGACTGCTACACGAAATTCAACTCATCTCGTCATCTTGATCCTTTATATATATATAACCCCATACCTATCTCTTTTAGTTTTATGGTGTTACAAACAAGCGTTAGATGAATAAAGCTGTTATACTTTGTGCAAAATGTTGTGAGAATATAATGATATAGAATCATAAATTATTCTATGGTTATGAAATTTAGTCTTTACCGTATAATAATATTCTATTGTGGTTAAGTATACTCAAGATGACTTTCCGACATATTGACCTAGTAACGCCTTAGAGCGTTTCTCTGCTAATGTTTATCAAAAGTTAAATATGTTTAAAAATTTTGACCATTTACCACTTTTAGACATGGAATCTAAGAAAAAAAAAAAAGTGATATGCACAAATTTTTATTGAAAGGAAAAATATACACAAATTTTTTTATGCAACCTAGAAATATCATCTTGTGCTTAATTTGGTTCTTCGTTAATAGTTGAAAATAAAAACTAAAGAAAAAAACCCAACTTTATAGAAAATTTCTCATATCCAAATAATTCTCTATAAAACCAAATAATTCGAATATAATAATTGCATGTTCAATTAACCCGTTTGTAATACGAAAAGTCCCACCGTGCAACACCAAGCTTATCACCACGCATGTTTTCTCATCAAACATTGCCTACTTCTAGGCGTATTTCCATGTTCAACTACTAATGTTTATTTTACGCTACTTAGCTTGTATTTTTCTTTGTACTTACTGTCATACATTACAGTTATGTTTCATGCACATAAACATAACCTACCTACACACACACATATATGTGTTTACGATTTGTCGGCGGAGTGAACTTGCTGCTTCACCATCGAGTGAGCCAGTCTGTTTCGAGTGTGAACATTCGAGCAGCCTTGGGTATAGAAATGTGTCGGTGGTCCGATCATTTAGTCGTCGGTGTGATTATAAATTATGTTTAAGGTCGACCGCACAACAACAACGCCGTTTGTCTGCCAAAGCAGCGGCGTTATGTTGATTTGTATGTTTGCTTAGGCGCACGGGATGACTGTACAAATATTCATAAAAAGCACATATACACATATACACAACAACACATATATATAAACACCCAGTACTAATTTCCTTGCCTGAGTACTCATTTTCTTGCCTGGATAACTATTTAACTGTTGTGTGGTTTGAACGCTCTGGTTTGAGCGAAGTGTGACCACTTTCACTTCTCGGCTAAAATGTTAGTATCTCCCAACTTGGCTAATGCGTTTCGGTTAAAAGCTTCCGTCAATATATCTTGTTGCTAACTACTTTACCTCTGCTCTTGTTTATTCGGTAACTGTTGGTGGCACATCATTCCGATATGTCCAATGTTGAGTAAAGATTTATTTATTTGGTGTAGATTTTATTGTTTACACGCGTCTCCACAAATTTCTATTATAGCCCTATTTGTTACAATTTGCATTAATTGCTCGGCTTGAGGAGGCCGATAAAGTAAAAATTTTTTGCTTCGGGTCTTTCACACGTCAGTTGGGTTTAGTTGCGCTTTTGTAATGCTAGTGGCTTTCGCCTAGCGCAGTTTCAATGGTGTAGACCCAATTTTTTTGGCTATTTTCATACCGTGTAGATCACTGTATTTTGAGGGATTTTCAATAAATTTAAGATAGCTGTGAATTCAGTGGACTGCCAAATAGCAGTATATTTGAAATGAACTTGGCGAATACAGGTAGGTTTTCCAGCCAATAGAATAGCTTTAGAAACCTGTCGCTTTTCGCGTAAGCTGGTTTCTCATGTCAAAATTCAAAGATGTCAAAATTCTCAAAAAATAAGATAAGGAGCATTCACAAAGATATTTATTAATGACAGACATATTCGACCGATTTTCAAGAGGTTTGTCTTGACGGCTATATTGTTTTAAAGACTTTTAACTTTTCAACCATGTACTGAAAGTTTTCTGAAACTTATTGGCACACTTCTCGAGAAAGTAAGTGCTTCAGCACCTCTAAACTTTTAGGACACTTAAAAATGCTGGTGCGTTCAGAATCGACCACACGCTGTGTCGCAGTCTTATAGAAATTTCTATTCTATATCGGCAAAGTGCAGCAGGGTCCATGAAGGCAGCACGAATTGAGTAATATTTACACAGTACATCTCCTTGCTGATTCCGTGATTCACTAACACAAGGGGAGTTTCGTCATTGGCACAAACCCCGCTCCAGCTAATAACCGACTGTTGATATGCGTGTCAGTTGTCGTTAGTTGAGGCACTACGTAGAATGAGTATATGTTTTAATTCTTCGCTCGTCGCTACGACGACCTTAGCATAGTTGGAGTAGCAAGAGTTTGTCTTCGTAAATGAAGAGCAGAATTTTTTTAAAAATTGTAATCCATTTGACTGATTTGTCGCACCGATTCGTGCTCTATGACGATGCTCTCACAGCCAACAGTGAACACAGGGCGGGTAAAAATCCATGTTCAATCTAGTTACGTAATTTTGATTTTCGTCTAATTGTTCGTCTTTTGGGACGGCCATTTTCGTGTGCAGAGCTCTTCGAAATATCGAACTGCGCGTGAAACTGTCACTTTTCCACCCAGAAACAAACCAGACACCAAAGACTTCTCATGATAAAACAGTTTCGAAGTAAATTTTTCAAAATTAACTAATTTTAATATATGATAGCTATGCCATTATGATAGCTATGGGGAATCCTTACCCATACCACTGAACTGTACAACTTTGGGACTTTTTTTCGGATTACTATATTAATTATTTCGGTCGGTCGGTCGGTGATTTTCGGTGTCGTAAATTTTGCCATAATTATACCTGCCTACACCTAGTTTTAGAAAACGGTTTACTTTTCAAAACAATTTTTGCAAGAAATATTGTTTGATGCTTGAAATGCATTTTATTGTAATAATCAGTTATTATTGGGTTTTGATAGAATAAAATTATTATATTTAAGAAATGGAAACTTTTCTCAGAAATTATTTAATTCCACTATAACAATTTCATACCCAGTATGTAAAAATTTGAAAACTTTCCCAATTTGTGCTAAATTGAATTAAATTGTAAATTGAACTTTTTAAACAAGTGGCAACGCTTTTCTAAATATTTTGGACTGGAAGATTCCTGTTATTCTGTGTTCTGTTCTGTTTTAAATTTGTGATGTTTCCTTATCTCAAAAATTTTGTTTCACTTGAAAATTTCAATCAGCTGGCAACGTTCGAATTTCTCATTTAATAATACCAACCGAATATTACACCTAATGTTTCCGAGAAAATTGTTTCAATCAGTTCAGTTATCACTAGCCTGCCTTATCGATCGATTTTATCACCGCGCCTGAAGCAGTTTCACTTCGAAAATAAAAACTGTCGTTTTTTCAGTGTAGTGTAATGATAGATCAATAATTGTTGCAAAATTTAAAAAGGGATTTTCGCAGTTGATAAATGTACATTGGATACATTACATTGCGTAAGTTTCATGCTGCTCAAACTTGGGCGACTTATGTACTTTTTCTGTTTTGTTGCGATAACTCCTCTGCTGGCTGAATGGACTCAACTGTCTTTGACTTTATAGTTGCTTTACAACAATGTCCTTGTCAGCATTATCCTTTTTGGCATTGTCATTTCGCATAAGTATTGTCTCTGCTCCACATTGGCATCCGTCCCCTTATCCCCTGCTGTTTTTGGTATTTGTTTGCATTGTTTTTGTTTTCATTTCCTGGAGTACCGTATGATTGTTGCTTGTAACGCAGTGAATCTTGCTCCTCAACTTTGGTTGCTAAGAAACTGTGAAATCCGAAAGCTCTCTTGGGGTCCATTGCCATTCAGTTGCCAACTACAGTTTGCCAACTCTATCCTTTAACACTCCACTTATGCCGCACTCGTGTACTGAGTTTACAACTAACTTCTCATGCTCCTATTGTTGTTATTGCTATGGACATATTTTAAATGTGTTTTCGCCATTATTACTTGAATGTTTTGCAAACACTTTGGTCATTGTTGTTGTCGTTTCCAGTTTTTGCTCTCGCCATCTGTATTTGTTTTTGTTGTTCAGCTACTTGTTTTTGTCATTTTGCAAATATTGCTCGCATCTTTCCTGTTGTTCTTCTTAACTTTGGTTTTTATTGCTGTTTTGTTGTATCGAAACGCCTCGCTTCATTTGGTGGCGCATTAGACATTGCTGCTGTTGTTGTAGTTCAGTTTTGAGTTTTCACAAAGTTTCACACTTTAGGAAAAGCTACAAATGTTGCATCAATCCGGTGGCAAGTACCATTGGGCCATTTTATGATCAGACGCTTGGTTTTATGCCTGTATTTGCCTGTGTGCGTGTTTTTGTATGTGTCGATTTTCTCCCACGCGAACAGATGATGTGCAAATATGCTTTATCTACATAAGCACGTGTGTGATTATTTAGACAGCTATTTGCTGTTAAAGGCGGATGGTGGGATTTTCTGAAAGAATGCTTACGAAACAGATTTGGTGTATATCAACAACCTTTAAATTTTTTACAGATCAGCTTTATTTCTTCACAGTAATTTGTCTATATTGGTATTTTTATCTACAAAGTCGTCTCAGCTCCGTAATCAGATCATGTTAGATACTCTATACGAAGCAAATTCTGAACAATATCTCAATATCAACCCTAGTCTGAGTAATGTCTCGTACTGTAGGCGAATTCATTTGAATGGAGATGGAAAGGAGATGTCTCAATCTAGGGATCCAAAATGAACCATGATCCTTTCTTTCACTTTCGATGGCCATTTTCCATTCACCTCTCTCTTCAAGCGGTTTTCAGCAGTACAACAGACGCTGACATCACTAACAATAATCTTAAAAATTATTAAGAAATACAATTAAACTTAGTGGCGGAACATCCTATTAACTGACTAGGCTGCTTCCCTGAGTACATCAATATAAAATAAGTGGATTAGGTTTACGAAGCTATCTGCTTTTCTGAAAAGAAATGCGGTTGTAAAAATATGCGTAAAGATTTAGGCATGCAGAAGTAAGAAATTTGATTTTGCAATTGGTTCACATTCGTTTCGTTTAGTCTGCCATTATCGATATTTCCATGAGAAGGTTAACTTTAGTATAAATAACACCACTATTATGTATCTATGATAGCAACGTTCGAGTGGATATCGACTACCTACCGTAGGCAATTTAGCCAGCAGTCGCCATTTTGTGTATATTATCGATTACTATCAACCCTTGTTATAGCATTCAGAAATGTTAAAGTTAGAAAACTGAACCTATACCAATTTGCGAATTTTATTGTTTAAATACATTGAATATCTTTAAAGAAAATATTAATTAAGAACGTGTCTAACTGAATAATTTACTAAAATGTATTTTCAAAAATTTTTTCTCTTTAAACACTTTATGAATCTTTCAAATAAAAGTTTTCTTTCACACTTTTTGTTGTAAACTATTTGTTATCCCTCACATTCACATTGTTCAATGATGCAACAGTATGAATAAACTAATATTAATAATTGTATCTAGAAGCTGTATGCTATAAATTGACAGTTAGTAAATAATTTTTCAGATTCTCTAAAATTGCCAATATTAATCAACTTGGAAAACTGAAATGGCTCAGGCACAGAATTTTAGTTATTTCACAACGAACGTAAAAATCTAGGAAAAAATTTAAGTTGTAATAAATTTCAAGATTTTCGATTTCCATATATTTCATTTTACTACTTATTTCACAAATTTGAGCAATGCTGCCAAAGCAATACTTTAAACAGGGTTCTTCACAAATGCAAACTCAGAGTTGTTATCTGTGTTTTCAAGAATATTGGCTTCAGTAGCCTTCCGTAAAGTAAAATCCTATTATAATAAACAACGTAGTATACGGGCAACTATAATATGGTAGCCTTCCGCAATAGGGCGTAAGTCCATAATTATTTGCATCGAAGAAATATTTCCCTCACACAACAGGAGTACCAAAACATGAAATAGTGAGAAATCCATCTGGGTTTAATTTCAAACAGAACTTGAGCCGATTAACAAATATAGGTTTGTTATTCGACTTCTAATAACTTTTATCTGTTTTAATCTAGTTCTGATCAAAATTCGATATGTGTTCTCAAATTTTGAGAAGTTATGAGATCGTATTAATTTTTGAGATTTTAGCGAATTATTAATATATAGCAATAGTTCACACCTGTCACGTATATCTACTTAATGAGGAAATCTTAAAATTAATTTAAATTACCTCAAAAATTCACTAATAGCTTAGTTTATTTCATTATACTGAAAAATTTGGAAATAGATTTTAAATTCATCAAATTTGTCGTGTATTTATAACACATACATATATATCTACTCTCTCGCTATATCGCTCTCCCTTTCAAAGTTGACGACTAAAGATATAGATTTAGCGCGCTACCTAAGTTTCGAAGGATGCTGCAGCATTGATTTGTAATTTGGGGAACACAATGCCTGATGATACAGAACTATAGCCTATTGCTTGAGTAATATAGAATTACATTTGAGCCTCTCTCAGGGCTGTTGCGAAGTGAACGTCAGTGTCAAACAGTTTGATACTACAAGACTTTGTGTTGGATTTTCCCAACCATTAAACTTGTGTTATTTTTAAATGGATCCTAATAAAAGCGGTTTTTCAAAAATAAAATTAAAATCCATCGCAAAGAAAGAATTCAAGGAGAACTGTTAAATATGCTATACAATATATTATGTTCTGCGTACCTATTAGCTCATAAGGGCCCTCTCAATAAAAAATGGTTCCATTAACATTCAAAAACAGAAAAGAAGAAACCCAAAATTATTTGTATAAAAGACGTTTATTCTAACTCGTTTATCGTGTTCAAGTAAAAGTTACATTCATAAAACACTACACAGTAAAAAATACATACTTGGTATTATATTGTTGACTTACATATAGTTGCATATGCATTTCATATACATATATAAATATAGCACATACACATACATATGCATGTCCATTAATGTTTACTCCCTTACACATATACGGGCATAAACTTTTGTAAATGCTTACAATTAATTATCAAAGTGTTTAAGTATGCATTCTTAATACAGTTTAAGTATATATAATTAGCGTGTGTCATTTAGAATACGTAATGTAAACTCGCCATGTCATTTTTTATACATGCGCATGTGTTTGATGGCTTTAGATGTGTATGTATTGAAAGTCATCAGTGCGAACGGCCGATTATGTTGACGCAAGTATGCGTTAATTTCGCTTGATTTCCTCACATACATATAAATTTATAATTTTAGTAGCTCGACTTTCGGTTTTCTATATCCATTTTTTACTAATACTATGACATATTGTGACATTTAGTAGCGTTTAATTGAGAATTGAACATTTTGATTTTTATTTTATTAGTAATTAGTAAGTAGTGAGAATAAGAGTACAAACCTTTTGATTAATAAATTAGTTGTTCGTTATTTTGATAATTTTTTTTTTTCAATTACTTATTTTATTAAATATGACAAATTTATTATTTATGACTTAAAGCATATTATTAAAATACGATTACGAGTTTGATTTATCGATTTCTATGCTAAAACAAGAGTTTAGTCAATTTGATTACTGCTTCAAGTTAAATTAAAAATTAATTATTTACCATTATTATATAAAAGTGTTGATGGCAGTGATACATGCTATTGTTAATGTCCATTTAAGTCTAATATACACATATCCTTTGAAAAATTTCATTGAATGTTTTTCTTTAAATTATTTTTTTTTTTTTGTATTTCACGTTCATTTTTTTTTATTATTTTTTTCATTATTTCTTCTTATTTAACACCTTCGAAGCAACACAATAATGCGCATATGTTTTCGATTTTCAGCTCAAATAAATATAGGAAGCTTGTTTCTCAAATGCAGCAGCGAATTATATTGCAACAATATTATTGTAAGCAATTGTTTATAGTCAAATATGGTAGGCAGTTATCATAAAGTACTTATAAGAGTAGTTTATTGCACATTTAGAGATTTTTTACATTTAACAGTTAGCCTAATTTTTATGCATAAAAATTGTATTATTGTTTTGGTTTATTCCTTTTTGTTTTTACGTTCAAATGGAATGCTGAGTTGTGGCTTCAATGTTGTATGAAGCGCGAATTAGAGTACAAGTAACTCGTCTGTAACTGGTGTGTAACTGGTACCTAACTAGTCTCACTTTAATATTTATCATTTTAACTAACACAGCACTGCTTTTTCAATTCGAACGCAGGCGTAAGGAGGCGTGCGAAGAAGGGCGGAGATTACCAGAAACTAGTCCATATATAGACTTACTTTAAGTACGTTGCTTTGGAGTAATTTCAACGTTTGTTTATCTCTCCTTTTGTTTTATATGGCAGCACTCTTTCTTTTTTATCAATCTGAGTGACGAAACAATGCATGTTAAGCAAGAAAATTATATAAGGTTATGAAACCACAAAAAAAAATCCCGAAATATTCCCGGGACCTTTAATAAATGATTTACAAATACCAAAATCTTCAATTTCTTACCTAACTATTCCTTTCAATAACTCTCCGTAAATCCCGAAACATTTCGGGATCTCAAACAAATGATTCACTAATCCCGAAAACTTAAGCTTAATTTATTGAAAATTTACAAATTTTAAGAAATCAATATCACGAATACATTCAAAAGAGCACAAGTTTGAAATCACGTAAACATCCTAGCACTCTCTAGTTGTACCCTTTACTTGCATCGGATAATATAATATAATCATTTGTTTAATAGCACTTAATTCTTTTACGACGCCAACATAAAAGTCCACTCTACTAAAGCATAAAAAACAGCTGCTAAGCCAAAGACAGGGAAATGCGCCATAAATGTTTAATCGCCTCACATCAGAAATTGCATAAAAATCAATTTTCTTTGCATTTAATGGAGGTCGTTGTCACGCCTTGGCGCGCAGCGGCATTAAACTTGGTACAAATTCAGCTGAGATGGTAACACATTTAACGAGGGAAATGTAGTGATGGTAGTGATGGTAGCGGTGGGCCCTCAGCGGACATCAGTTGCTTCTAAAAATGCTTAAGTAAGTGATTTTGTAAATATTTGCTGAGAAACAGACACTTTTATATATGTGCGAACCTTATTTTACGAGAGTTTCGTTTAAACATTTTAATTTGCTAAGTTTTCTGCAACTATGTGCGACTTCTACATATGTTGGCATACATAAAATGGATTTGAAAAGCTCAAAACACTCCAGTGAAGCATAGTTTATCTTGAAATATGTCAGTTTTATACAATAAAATTAAAGCAAATTTCGATTATTTCTGAATTTATGCAATAGGATACATGTACACTAAATTTACTTTGCTATTGTTTCGCTTTGCTGTCAATTTACTTGACGAAACATAAGTGGCTTTGCAGCTTTTCAAATAGTGTGCCTTAAACTATGCTTCACTACACAAACTTCTTCCCTTCACATGGAAATGCTGAGCGTGCTTAATGTAAGCTTGCATTACTTACAACTCTACAACAAAGTTATGCTGATGTAGTTTATGTTGCTATTCTTTTTATTGTTGCTGTTTTTATTGTTTTTCTTGCTTGCAACATTTTATTGCAGATCGTTCATTGTTTGTTACTTTTTTTGTAAACATATTTATGTACTTATTATACCAGTTACCGATTTTGTCTGTTCTCTAAACTCTACACACCTACGCACATACACATTTACATATATTCTTACCACAACCGCAACCATGTGGGCGCCGCAGCGAAACTATTCAACTGCACTTGCCGGTGCATACCCGGTTTTTGCTAACTTTTTCTCTTCAGCCATTACAGCTGTTGATCCTGCATACATGTTTTGCCTCTTGTTGCATGCTTGTCGCTGTGATAGTTAATATTTTAGCTGAAACTACGTACAGTAGTGCTTGTTGCAAGCAACAGTTGTCGCTGTGTATGTTGATATTGCTCTTGCCACAGCTAAGCACGCTTGTATTTTTGCTACTCACGTTGCTATTGCTGTTGTTGAGGGTTTCATTGTTGCTCCTCATGCTGCAGCTGCTGTTGTTGTAGCCAGTGTTTGCAAAACGCGCTCGGTGGTGGTGCTAGCGGCTGTTGTTGTTGCTCCTGCATTTCGTGATACTGCTGCCAATGTTGTTGTTGTTGTTGTTGTTGTAGAAAATCTCCACTTAGCTGCTGCTGTTGTTGTTCGACAAGCGCCAGTGCTCCCTCTATTACATTTAGTTCGTAAACGCGTGTTGTTGGCCTTGTTGGTGATGTTGTTTGCTGCTCCACACTCAGTTATTGACGTCTATTGAATTTGCCTAATTCTCATAATTCCGTGCTCATTTCGCCGACTATTGCGCTCTGAAAATTAAGGTGGGGAAAAAATAGTATCATGATTATTATTGGTAGAAAGACGTTTGTTGTAATTTGTAGAACAATGCTCTGAATGATTTGTATGTTCGAAAAGCATTTTAGTGAGTGTTTGATTTCTAAATGTGAGTATGTGCAGTTTTTCAGTTGTTTTTAGGTACTTTTAGCGTAACTAGTTATTTGTTTATTTCTAAAATGTTTGTTTATTCTCTTTGATACTAGATTTTAAATTGTAAATTGTAAAAAATTTCACAAAATTTCATTAAGTTGTGTTAAATCTAAACAAATCTACTATTGCGTATACTTAGAGATAGTCGTTTGCAATATAAATATTACATAATGATGAATAAAATATAATTTTAATATTATGAAATTGCGACTAATATTGGTCTATTTTTGCTATGAAGGTGTGACAGTGCGTATAAGTAATGTGGTTACTGGTTTGTGATATTAAATATTAATAATACCCCCTTTACTTCTTACATATTACATATTTAATTAATTATTATATTAGTATTTTTATTGGTCTTTAACCTTATTGGTAAATTTGAAATAAATTCTATATATGTAGTGGTTTTGTATAGAATAAGGTATGTGAATATGTATATATTAGGAAGTATAAGCATATTTGTTAAATATTAAATTAATAGTAATGCTTATTAATATTAATTATTAACTCTAGTTGAATTTTCTTATATTTTTATGCAAATTACACCTTTACAATATAAATATGTATATATACGCAATAAATTGGAAAGTTTTAGCATTTTTGTTTTTATTAATACTTGGTATGCATTTTCGTATCCAAACGTTTGAATTGAGAGCTGAAATAAAATGTTTCATATGCTTTAATCTGTTCCGAATATTTTTTTCTTCATGTACTAATCTTCTTCTCATTTTTTTTCTTTTATATCTAATTATTTAATATTTCTATATTTTTTAATGTTTAATACATCTTCGATCAAGAGCTTGGCATATGTGAAGGTCTATTTACTAATAAAAATTCAGTTCTCTTCTTCTTTCTAAATGTGGTGAATATTTTTATTACTTTGTGATATTTTTTTGTTGAGATTCTAAGCAATTATGGAGTAATACATATATCCCAACCGTCTACATCTTCTGGCTAAAGTTTGCTGGTTTATTTTACTTATGCTGATTTCAGGCGTATAAAGCTTTTCAGAAAACATCGTATAATTGAGCAAAAATTCTATACCCGATTTGGTCAAGACAGCTTTAATAACAAGATATCTTTTTGCACAAGTGATTCATTATTTTATAATTTAAGATATTTAAAATTATGAAGATTCTTTTAGTACGAAATAATTCATCAAAATGTTTATACTATTCAAAACCACAAAAAATTGGAAGAAAGCAAACATTCGCACCAATCTAAAATTGATAAATAGATATTCCAAAGAAGTTTGGAACTTTCTACAAACTAGCAATTCGCGACAAGTAAAGATATACATTTGGTGATTTATTATCTATAACTTTATAAGTCTTAATTCAGTTGCAAAATCAATAGTTGATTTTCAGTCTATTCATGAACCTTATATTGAATACATGAATACAAACATGAACCTATATTAACGCTTATTCACAAATTATATCTGCTTGTTTCTCAACCTTCAGTTCTGTAGTGGATCTCCTCATATCTGTGTAATGTTTAAATTATCCATACTGAAGTCATTGGTGTTTCATCAGGAGTGCCTCAGGCTAGCTACCTAAGCCCGGTTCTCACTATTTAATAATATGTAAGCGTAATTTTTCAGCTGGTATAATTTTTGAGCAGAAACATATTGTAGTTTTATAAAAAAAAGACGGAGCCGAAACTCCAACGTTTCCCCGCTGGGTACCAACTACCGTTGAGATTTTCGACAATATACTAGTAAATTAAGGAAACAAAAACATTACAATAACAATGAATTATGAATAAATGGACAGACACCGTGAGCAGCGTGAATACATAAAACAGTTTTACAGTTATTTTGTTCTTTTTTTTCTGCAAATATTTACAGAAATGTTTTTTTATGGAATTATTACAACTGATTGCTCGTTTGTTTTCCTTCCTTTTAACTGCTGCGTATTGAGTTTTCACCGAAATTTTATCAAGTGCGAGCAAATATAATAAATAATAAATATTGCACAATGTCTGAAACGAAAAACGAAAGCAACAACAATAACAAAAAATGGCAATAAAACGCGACTGGTGGCCGTGGAACAATAAAAAGCTATGAATGAAGGCAATAAAAAGTGGACAAACACACCAGCGAGTGCAACAACAAAAAGCGAATTGTATGAAAAAAACAAAAAAAATCTTGAAAAAAGAATATAAATAAAGAAAGTAGTAGGCAGTGTAAGTTTTATTTGTATTAAAAATAAAAACAAAGTATTTTGGAAAGGCCGCGTGCAAAAGGGCAAACGCAAATGCAAACTTTCGCACAGCGCCACAGACAGTTACACGCATATTTACATACATACATATATATATGTGAGCAGATGGGTCATGAAGAGAAAGGCATTGGCAGCTGTTGGGGGCAGCCGGTAGCAGACAACTGTCAGCGCGTGTGCACAAAACTGCCGCGTTAACAATTTGAAAGTCGAAAGTCTCCGCAAGCAGGCAGTCAGCGTCACAAAGCAGCATCGAGGGCGCTAGAAAATTTATGGGCGCCACTAATGTAATTACTTAATTTAATAAATAAGCAGTGAATGATATACGATTGTTTGTAGCAAAATGAGCTTAGTGGCTCCATATAAAACATAGCACGCTCGTCTACAAGCTTGGCTAAATAAGGAAGTACAAATGGACCACAAACAGTTGTAAACTAAAAAATGACAAGAGAGATACACCAAAAGTAGCAAACTGCACCCGCCAGCGTTCCTTTTACCCCTTTAATGCCGACTGGCAGATATACATACACTTGCATAAGATATATGTTTATGTGTATGTATGTGCTTTGGCCGCGCTTAGTTCAGTTCAAGATATTGGTGTTTCTTAGGCTTTCACTAACAGTTGCCTTTCACCTTTTGTTTTTCCTTTTCTGAAATTTACCATAGGCTTTTGTTTCGTTTGCTGTCAGAATCTTTGGATTTATTAAGCAACTTCAAATTGTTATCTTTGGGAATTTACTGAAATGTTTATAAATGGACAATGTTAAACATAACAAAAGCGTCAACATAATTTAGGCTGGTTTAAAAAGGGTATAATTTCCATGAAATTATATATGCAATATGTATGTATGTGTATATTTGTAACCGCTGCAATCGGTGAATTTAAGTTTAGAATATATTTTGCCTTAAAAAATAAATTAAACTTTGCTGTACATTTAAGGTGGAAAATTAATTCCTTCTTTTTAAAGTTAAATAGCTCATGAAAAATGGCTATTTCCAAGAATAATTGTAGCGCGCAAGTTTAGCACTCTCGCATGAAATTTGATTTTCTTAACAAATGTGAAATTAATAACCTTATGGAAGTGGCTTCGATAATTATGGATTCAGGGCTTGTGCTTACGAATATTGTAGCGAATATGTATATATTTTAGATACTTTAGATATTAGGTATATTAATCACTTGTCAGAAGTTCACTCTGGAAACTTTACGAGGCAGGCCGAAAGATCACTTGGCTTCTAAGCGATTTGTTATGCTACATGCGCTCAAAAAGTCGTTGGCCTGACACAGAGATCGCACCACAAACAAAAATTCGCCAACCCTGCCTCAAAGTACTAATACTCGTATTAATTAGAATACTGTCAATGTTTTATGACATTTGATCAGATTCTTCTTTAGTTATTGCTCTCATAGTGATCAAAGATCACTAGATCGTAGACATCAAGATGGAAACAAATGTCTATTTTGAAGGCCTCGAAGATTCATATTATCGAAACGGTTTTGAAATGTTGTAAGATCGTTCCATCTTCGCACCGTGTTTTCACTGTGACTAAAAAAATAAAAAAAAAAATATAAAAATAAAAATTTTGAGCTTTAATGATACCAATTTCATTCCATTTGGTAAAAGACCTATGTTAACTAAATTTCTGTATTTTAAGAACACTTGAACAGCAGCGGATTTTATCATCGTTAGTCCAATCCGAGTTGAAAATGTTAATTTAATAATATAGGGGACGCCTTTTCAGCTAGATGTCCTTTAGTAAATTTTCATGTTATTAAAATAAGTTGGGTAATAGTGTGAGAGAGTGAGTGTGACATATTTTTGAATTATATTGGAGCACTTTGAAATCAAGTTGGGGTACAAAAATACACAATAATATTAGTGGTGATATGAGTAACGAATGATGCACGGTTTGTTCTCACGACAATCGAGTCTACGAGGCCAGAACGATTCAGTTTAATTTATGACAAAGGACTATCAGCGCGCCAGCAAAACCAAAATCGTAAAATTGAAAAAGTATCTAATCACATCTAAGGACTGAATATATAATATTTTATATAGTTGATATATGAGTTGAGGACAAGAGCTTTGTAGAAGAAAAAATTTACAATTAGCCAACGTTTTTTTTAATGGCTATGTGCCCTTATAAGATTCTCGTGGAAATTTAAAGTAAAATAAGCAAGTAAAAAAATATCCCTGAAGTAAATAATATTATTATAACAAACGATTGGAAAATGCGAAAATTTGTTCTAAACCTTTCCAACGAGTCTTGATTATCGCAATTAAAAATTATTTGATTTACGGGATGTAATTACGGAGTTAGAGAACTCTTTGTCTCTTTGTCTCTTTGAGTCTTTGAACTTTTTTGAAAAAATGTTTTAATTTTCAAAATATTTTTGAATATCTTCTCAAAGATATTTGTGTATTAAAGTCATTAGGAGAATTTTGCAAATGTTTTATATATGATAACAGAAAAAATAATTTAATATTATTATCCCACCAACCGGAGGATTAAGTGTATGAAAATGTGAAATTTTTGATAATGTTAGTTTAGTTTTTTTCTGGCTGATTTCCAATCGGGAGATCACGCTTAGTCTATTTCCTTGCGATGCCATGACACCTGAAAACGAAATAAATCAAATAATAATATAAATAAACAAAATAATAAATTCAAATATTAGCAGAACGTGCTGAACGTATCTAAAATTCGCTAAGGTGTCTAATTTGAGTAATAAATGTATCTTGATGACTGAAGGCATGAGAGCCTTGCGATAAGAGACATCAATATTTATTTGTAGCTCTCTTGGAGAGTGACCAGTCAGAATGATTATAAATTGAGAAGGACGCACGTCATTGGATACAAAGAGTTCCTAAATCGACTATGCAAGGCCGAGCTTCTCAAGATTATGCCGTAAGAGGACAAATAAACTGCCCTCGTTCTCAGTCCATTAATAATACGCCGATAGTGCTTTCCCTTCCAAATTTTTCTATCTTACAATATATAAGAGCAACATCTTTAATTTCATATGACTGATTGCATGATGCTTCATTAAGATGGAAATTTCACATATTCCAATACAAAATAATAATAAAGAGCACACTTTGGTGACACTTTCCAAAATTGCCTCTGCAATATAAGCCATTAAACCACATTATACAAATACCATATAATTTTGTGAAATGTCTTGGATCAGTGAATTTAAAAAATTCATTCAGCGCTTCCACGTAGAAAAATTTAATACTATTCTATTCTATAAGGAATGCTATTTTCAACATAAAAAGGAACAAGTTGAATTTCAAAACATATATTTTTGGAAAGTTTGCGCGCTTATCAGAAAACCAAATACCATCTATATATAAATGGGTTATAGCTTCGTTTTTCGACTGGCATTTTTATTCCTTTGAAGCAAGACCATTTTATTCTGTAATGGTTTATCGTTCCACAAATAGCTCACTTACACACATCCACATATCTGGTAAAGACGTACCGGTACTTAGCGCGCGACTAAAATGTTGACCCACTTCCCTTTCGTGCAAAGTTTGTGCCCGAATAATTTTGCACTTTTTCCAACATGAACTGAATGAATAAAGAAGAGTAGTCGAAGTAGAATTTTGGTGCCAAATGCAACCTCGAAGTTATCTCTATTTTGAACGGAGCGCTTTGGCAATTCCGCTTTCATTTTTCGCATTCCACGGCTGCACCCACACAATTCACGCTCTTTCTGAATTGTGTCAGCCATTTCTGGCACAGCTTTGTGCAAGCTCCTTTTTGCACTACTCAATTGAATTGCATTTTCAATACTATTTCACGTTTTATAATTTGGAAGTTTCGTCCAACTTTGCGCGTTGAACTTTTGATACACGCTAGCGCTAGTTGCCTCCTTTCGTTCTTCTCGCGCATTGAGTTGTCCTGCATTGAATGGCAAGCGCGTTCGTCGCGTTCGGCTTTTGCTGCGATTATTCGTTCTTTCGTCCCTTCTTCCTTCAATGCATTTATTGTTCTTGCTCTGCGGTTGCGGCAGCGACGAGAGCTGTCACAGGTTCTATGCAAGTATTTTCTAAGGCATGACCTATTTTTGAATGAAATATAGGTGGAACTTTTTTAGTTAATTCTTTTTTTTTTCATAATTTTTATTTACTGTTTCCGTGCCCTATTCACATTTTACCGTTACTCATTGTTCAATCGAGTCATATTTTGATTTTTGCTTATTAGTCTCGCATCTACTTTCGCTCTCTTTCCTCTCCTGCCAGTCGGCTTACTATTAAACTTCTATTGTAACTAAGTACCGTTAATCCTGCGCTGCTTTCCACGATTTTTCGCTTTTTTCTACCATATTTCATAAATATTTTTCTTCTCTTTAATATTATATATGTTTGTATGCCAGCATCACAACCTCTGAGTTACCCTGGTGGTCTGGCGTTGTGTCCTTTTGTTGCCGGCGGCACTATTTTCTGTTGCCTGCTTAGTCCGTCTATTCATAATAAATATTTTTATGTATTTCTGGGTCTGTGTGCAGACACTTTTGTTGCTCTTTTAGCTTTATCTGCTTTATCTGCTTTATCTGTTATTTTTGTTTTTTATTGTTGTTGTTGAATTGTATATTTTCTTTTTGTTCTAGTGTTGCTATTATTTCCGTTATGGCTGTTGCCTAAAGGCGCTGTTGCCATTGTTTAGTTTTTTGTAGGTCATTATTTGGAACACACATACATTCATATTTTTATGGTCTATTTAAGTACAAAAGCCCGCCTAGTGATGTCTGCTATATATCAGTGATGGTGAAAGGGAAATAAACTGAGTGTATGTCAGCGGTACGGCTCAAAGGGGTGAGTGGTTTCTTGTTTCAGAAAACTTTAGTAGTAGAGTTTTTCTCTCTTTTACTTTCCACGTAAGTTCGTTTGCTTGATATACATATTAGTATATTAAAAATTTTGTGCCCCCAAAAGTATTTATACTTACTAAGATAATAGATTAAACTAGGAAAATAAATTGATAAGAGATTAAGCGAAGCTTCTACCCATTTGTGCTGCTTCTCGGGACCTATTGTTACGCAACAACGCAATATGCTTTATGGATATATCTGACGGTTGCAGATAAATTAAAGCTAGGGCTACTGCTAATCCCACATAAGATTTAGTAAAATTTAAAGCTGGAGACGTTGGCGTTACCTTGAAGCAATTAGATATTCGAGAACTTCTTCGCTCCTGTTTCAAATATATAGCCTAATAGTTCTTAAGTATATTGAACAATATTTGTATATATTGCACACTCTTTGTTGCTCGACTATATCGAATATTAAACTGGAATAATTTGATCCTGCAAGCTTGTCACTTTTGATATGAATCAATCACAGCTGATCACCTGAGTTGAAGACGGGTTCGAAAGACAGGATCTTTCAATTGAATCTAAAATTATGATTCCTTATCATTGTCATTTTAATACTCCTACAAATTCTATGTTGTCTTTATCTGGGAAATAAATTTGTAAGTAACTTTCCACGTCAGAATCATAATCGAAGGTTAAATATTTTCTAGTGAACGCCGTCCGCTGTTGGAAAAATACTTTCTATAATTTCTGATTTTTTCTCGCTCGGAATTTGATCCAATTGCTATTAAGGCGATAGCACCGGTAGATAGGCGCCCGTCTAGAGGTCACATATTTTATACTACTACTGCGCTACTGGGTGCAAGCTGTAAGTGGGAAACCTATAGTTGCTTTATGCAGTTTACAGGTGCTTCTATAATGGACTTGTTCCACACAAGACAACTAGCGTTATCACATCCTGGAATAATTGCCAAAAAAATAAGTATCTGGATTATAGAGCGATTTTAGAGTGATGATTTTATAGGGGGATGGAAGACTTTCGCCGTCTCACTTTGCTTGTACAAAGAATTGGTGAAGAATTTCATTTCGTGACAAGCGTTTCGATAATGTATTTGCTTCAAAGATTTCAACAACATTTTGGTAAAAGTTGACCCTGGGAAAAAATTTTGCTCAGATAAACCACAGCAAACCCTCAGCTTGGTCCGGACTATAATTTGGCATAATCTTCCAGAAATATGTTAAATTATTAAAAATGTTTTTCATAACTAGGCACTTAGTTGGAGGACAAATATATGGAATTAGAATCTAGCAGAACTAAACCCAAGCGATTATAAATCCTCATAGCGGGATTGAAAGTTATATTTAATCGAATAACTGTAGACCTGAATCCGTTAAATAAATATATCAGCATCTCTGGTTAATTAGTTTCCTGGTATTACAAGGGATAAAATAAATCGTAATGTATTCTTTAGTTCTGGGCCCCTACAGAGGCAACTTTCGCTATACCCTTGTTATTCATATATAAAATAATAATATATTTTATGCAAACCAGCACTAGTATATATGGAAATACCTACTCGCGTAAGGTTGTAGCAATAATTTTGGCCAACAGCGGTCCTTGCTCACAAGCTTAACATGCATTTCATCTAGCTTTTACATTTCATCACCCACTCATTTAAAAATATGGAAATTTAAATGACCAACGTGTCAGAATCGCTACCAAATTCCTTTTGTACCTTTTTTCATTATCCCGTATATGTAAGCATGTGTGTGCGTTTGTGAAAAAGGGTTGACCATTTTATTTGCCGCTTTCATTTTTATCGCTTTATCATAAACACGCTCACGGCTGTCTATTCGTGTGTGTGCATATGGCGATAAGTTCCAAATGATATGAATTGTGTTTGTTTATTGCCATTGGGGCTTGCAGTGCGTATGAGTGACCTTGTATGTGTTTAAAGTAAGGCGACACTCATACGCCATGGCATACCGAGTTTTTATCTCCCACTGCTGATGGCATTCAGCCGATAAAATATTTATGTATATTTATTTGCTGAAATAACTGTATATGTTTTGCAATTGCAGTGCATTGAGCTGTGTTTTATTGCGGGCATTGTGAATGCCAATCGTTTGACAAAAGCGGTCGGTAAAATATTTCTGCTTTGAATTTTCAATGTTGGCATTAAATGACATGTTGGCATTGCGTGTTTAATATTGAAATTTATGGATAAATATTTGTACAATGTGTCAGATGTCGTGGCTGATTAAATGAACCGCAGAAATGGGTCACTGGATAGTGTTTCATGTTGGAATCTGTGAGCATGTTAGGTATTTAGTATTAGGCGTTTATTATAAAAGCGGCCAAGAGCTTGCCAAATTCACACTTCTTTGTTGTTTCCTTTTTCAGAAACTATCTAGAGACCAATGAGGTGTATTAATTAGAGTCACAAATGTGAAGATGTGCAAGCTTTTCTTTGTATCAAATGCGTGAAGGTCGCCATTCTCTTTTTTAATGCTAATTACAAGGACTTTTGGGTGGCTTAAAAATTAGTTACGTTAATAAAAATATTAATTTTTTAAGCCTCTTTTATCTGAGTGAGTCAATATGGAGAAGAATGGACCGACTTTGACTAACAGGAATATGGCTCCTTGTGCTTTTTTCTGAATTCTTGGAAGTTGAGTGGCATACTTTTCTAGATAATGTTTTTGTATTCTGAAGGATATGCCAGATAGCCAGACGGCGATCATTATCATTATTCACTTACAAGTTTAAGTGTGTTAGGGAGTGCTTACGCCTCTCTTAACAGTCGCGCAATATTTTTTGTAATATTAAATCGATGTGGGTAACAACTCCCGCTGATTTTCCTTTGCGTGATAAAATTGTTGACCTTCTCAGACCAGACCCAAAAGCGTTTACCCCGATAAAGAGCAGTATTAACAATCTTGTGTGATATCCTGTTGGAGAGAAAGGCACTGCCCTTGGATTAAGCTTGTCAGCATTTTGATAAGTCTTTTGAGTGTCACTCGTATATCAGGAGATTTCCTGAAACTGAAGTAGGTTATCATCGTATAAATAAACATGCCAAGCTTATTAACTGTAAGGAGGACGATGCCGTGAAGTCCTCATATGAATTGTCAACTTTTGCCAAGTAGTGACTTAAGAATTTTTTTTTAATTCATCAAAAAATATGTAACAAGTATAAACTGATTTATGTAAAGTTATTTAGAGGTACTTGGTATTGCAGGTAAACAAAATTTGTTAAAATACATCAGTAATAATTGGTCTCAATTACTTAACCAGAGAGAGTTTAAGTAACTTAATTAGCGAAAAGTGTTAAAGAATTCAATTAAAGAAAAGTTATAATATCTAGTTCGACTTCAATGGTATTTCTACTAAGAAGTTGTTGCTTGGTCCTGTTCTCTCTGGATAATTGCTGAATTGCGGGTACTAAACAAAGGAGAATTAGAGAATGTTCGCTCTCAAACTTACTTCGAAGGCGTGAAAGTTCATTTTGGAATTGCTGACTATTTCCCGAACGAATTTCAGATGACCCACCACTGATAAATGGCTTCAAAAATAATACAAACTTTTAGTTGTCAAAGTTTGCTCAGAGTTCAGTGACGAAGTCATTTGGTGTTAAAGCAGTATTATACCAATAAATTCTTATTCAGCTGTAGTAGGTATCACCACAATAACTTTCGGAATATTTTATTTTAGTTTTTTATTACTTTCCTATACACACCGATACTAATTGCTGTAAAGGAAACTCATTTACATTTAAATAACAAGTATTTCCTTTTACAAACAATTTACGCCAACTTAAAGTCAACCTTTTATGTCTATTTAAAGTTAAACAAAATATTTATTTCCTTCTCCAATTTGCATAAAACCATTTTCCATGACAATGGCGTGCCAAACACCCCCCAAATTTCGACTTGCCTGTACTTTTACTTTTAGCGCCTATTTTGCCGCGTAACTGAAGTCATTAATAAATTGAATTTGCACCGCTAGTAACCGTGAAAACCGCCAAGCCTACGCGCCATACTCCTTCAATTGCCGAATCAACAGCGAAGCAAATGCCGAGTCACTGGCAATAACTGCGAAAGCGAAAGAACATTCAATTGCCCTTCACAATGTGAAATGCTAAGTAAATTATTTACAATACAACTGTTGGGAATCCCCGCCTTCGTCTTCGCGCCTCTGTGCACTTGCCATTGTTTTTACGCCTGCCAAAATCTTCGATTTTAAAATCAATTCTCAAGATGACTGTGTGAGACCGAAAGAAAGGCGGCGCTACAGCTCAAGTTCACTCGGGATTTTTTGTCTGCTCGCTTATTGTAAAGGCACATAACTGTCTGCAGAAAGCAAAAGTGGAGAATTTGCGAGCAATCTAAGGGTGTGAGGAATTCTGGCAGCCAGCGAAGAAGGAAATCTCCCACTAAGGAGCTGGCGCGAAATCAAATGGAATTGAAAGTTGACTCACTATTGTTTTTGTTGCATAGGCCACATTTGAATTTCGCGAAAATTGTTTGTTCGCTTTGTATACGTATGTGCTTGTGCATGTGTGTATGTGTGTGTGTGTGTGAGGCGCTATAAATATTTGCGAGCTTTTTACTTTCTCATGCATAAAACAGACAAACAGGCGGCCCGGCTGGAGTTTTCTGCGGAATCGCGAAATCACTTGCGCAAATCAAATACACATACACACGCACACAAACAAATATTTCCGTAAGAATGTGGATTCGTATTATATCTGCATTAAAGAATGTGCTGAAGTCGGCTGACGGCGTGGAAATCAGCATTCCCCAATGGTATTATTATCGTTTTCTTGTTGGAATTTGTTTTGTTGTTTGTTGTTTGTGTTTGTGTTTTTATTTTCTTATTTATTTGGTATCATTCGAAATGTTGCCTTTGCCACTCGAGCCAGTGGGGTTTGTGTGGCAGTTACCCACCATGCCATAACAGTTTCGCCATGTTCTGTTGGTCTTCTATCTGCGCGCTCGATTTTCGTTCTGCGCCTAACTTATTTTTGTTAAAAATTTTGTCTTTGTTATTGTTATGGGCTGCCGCTTTTTTATGACCGAAACTTTTCCAGCCTTTATGAATATTAATATTTCATACATTATATAATACAAACATTTGTCGAATTTTTGTTTTTTTTTTCAATTTTTGTGCACTTTTTGCTTTTCATTTCAATTCATTTGCTGATTTTGGTTTTGGTTTTCGTATTTCGCATTTTTGCTTTCATGAGTTTTGCATTTGTCACCAATTTTGCATATTATTATTTTGCTTCATGATTCTATGCCACTTCATGCTGTTTGCATTTTAAAGCTGGTGGCAAGTTTGCGCAGTGTTTTCAAAATATATTTAGCACCAGCGGTAGAACAAAAAAAATATTTGTTTTTGATATTTCGTATTTTTCATGCGTGACAATTAATTTTAATGATTGCTGAAAATACTAGTTTCCGAAACTTTATTCTAATGGTGGCATAATTGGGAGCAATACTGAGGAAAATTCTTAGCGAGTACTGGAGAAATAACTCTGCAGTGAACAACTAGTTCCATCTTTTGGAAAGTATTATTATTGGGTTCAGCATTAGATCATACTTAAAGTAGTATTTTTTCAATAAAACCACTTAGGATCTGAACCAAATTCACGTAAAAATTTCTAATGAGAATATAAATTGAATCAAATAGTTGGGTATCTCTTTAGGGCTAGTACAAGACTGGTGTTTATGTGGTCGAAATCAGACAGTTGATAACTCGTAGGAAAAGAACACGTCAAAAATACCAGTTCCTTGTATGGAAAAGAAATACTCGTCTGACTAGCTGGGTTTGCAGGTCACACTGGTTGCAAAGTAGTTAGAACTAGTGGATGTTGATCGCCAAAAATTTTTGTACTTGAATATGGGTATCGAGAGCCCAAATTTTTTCCGTTATTTTAAGTGTCCTCGAACAAAAGGGGGTCGGTTTCGAACCGAAGTCGAGTGATTGTTTCGCATTCAACTTTTTTGGTCATGAAGGACTCCATTACGTTTAGTTAAAACTAATTTACTGGAAATAGGTGAATATTTTAAGACTAATGGATATATTTTGGATATATATGGTTCTACAAAAAATTCAATGTATATTTCTCAGGATAACGCGGCCACATGTTGGTTGGCTGTTATAAGAGCTCAGTTCTCGCGGCTATTTTCTTTGAGCGCTTTAATAAAAAATGGATAAAGGAAGAGGCGAGTCCTCTAAGTTTGATTCCCTCTCGAAGAGAGAACTGAGAGTTGCATGAAAAGTTTTTTTATATTTCAAGTGACTTTTCTGGATGAACCCTATATCCGCATGTATGCCAAAATATCAGTTGGAATCAGTTATCACAACAGAAGCGACAGGAAGTTAGATCATCACCGCTGGCATTCTTTCTGTTGATTTAGCTGAAATATTGTCCATATGACCCAGTTTTCCAATCTTAAAGAAATAGGTGCTACCAAAGTAGAAGCAATTCAAAATCTTTCTTATATCGAGCGAGCTGTTGAATCATGTTTAGTTAAGCCTCAGTTTAGTGCACTATAAAGCTGTTCACGGCTTAAGTCAGGCGCCTTTTCGACGTCCTCTTTTAACATCTATGAAGCTAATTATAATAACTAAAGCTAAAGCTGAAATAACTAAAAGTATATATAAATATATTTTTTATATCTTTAGAACTACTTCATATACCAATTTATAAATATGTATATATATTTCTCATGCAAATATTTTGTACATAATCTTCAAGTTGCAAGTACTTTAACTGGAACGCAATGACAAACATAATAATAAACGTTTATTTCGCTGTAAGTTACTTTGGAAAAGGTAACTTTCAAACGAACCTGTTTGATTAGAGGTGTTCACAAAAGCATTTAATAAAACTATGGGGTCTTACTCCGAACTTAATATAAAATACACTAATTGATATAAATTTAAATATAATTAGGTATTCTTTTTCAAACAACTTACCGTCGACTACTTTGTATTATAGGCGAGAGTATAATCTCAAGACTGGAGGAAATATTTGAATTCATTTGGTTGTGAATTGTGCTCGCATGCGCATTCGCATTGGAATTTTGTATTGAATTTTGGTTGCGATTTTGTGCTAACGAATTTTGACTCGAATTCGAATTGTGGCCCAAATATTGATTTTGATTCAAATTTTGATTGAGATTCTGGTTTTGATTTTGATTTTGATTTTGATTCAGTTGCGAAATGTTGCATCGATTGCGACTGGGCGTTGCATTTGCATTCGGGGCACTACAATTGGTTGGGGATGTGTTGTTGCTACTTGTGCGGGTATTGGTGTTGTTGGTGTTTGCATTCACATTAATATTGGTATTATAAGTCAAATTGCCGCCACTGTAATTGTTATTGGCATTGGCATTGCAATTATCAAGATTGTAATTGGCCGCGAGGGAATCGCCATCACAGTCGTCGGCGTTCTCGATAGCCTCCACGGACTCTGCAACGTTGCAGCTATAGTTGTTGTTGCCGCTGGCGCTGTCGGCTGGCGATATTGCCAGCAACTCAC
This sequence comes from Bactrocera minax, assembly GCA_021498325.1. NCBI lineage: Eukaryota > Metazoa > Arthropoda > Insecta > Diptera > Tephritidae > Bactrocera > Bactrocera minax. The sequence continues at coordinate 3,898,181 of JAKEEE010000011.1, read as the reverse complement.
CATTCCGCGTAATTTCAACGCTGTTAGCGTCTTTCTGCTTCTTTGCCTCCCCCTGTTCGGCATAGTGCTCTTCCACGTCTTCCTCCTCGACTTCTTGCACGTCTTCGAGCTCATCCTCGTGGTGTTCGTCGATGCTGCCTTCACTGCAGTTTGACGATTGTGTTGTGCTTGTCGGTGTTGTGTTGGACAGATTGCCACCGGTGGACTATTTATCGGAGTTGGCGGTTTGTTTTCATATATTTATTTTAATATTATTGTTTTTGTTTTTGTTGTGGTAAGTAAAACAAACACGAACGCGGTGAAAAGTGAAAAAACAAGGGGAAAGGGTTTGTTGTTGATTGAATCATTGAATTGCAAATAGGTACTGATATAATGTAGACTGTTTACAGTTTCCACACGAGCATTTTACGAGCATTACATAAAACTAAACATTGAGAGCACAGGCGAGGCGTACAACTTGATTAGAGGACATAGACATTCACATGCGACACAATTAGGTACGAGTATTATATACGTAAAATGCATATGCTTGTCTTACATAAATTATTATGAAATAAATATGTCTTAAATATAATAATATTTATAAGCACTGACATGCATGTTTGTTTAATAAAAACCTTCTGTAGTTTTCCGAAAAAAATTAAAGTACATTTATATCGACATTCAATAGACGACTCCTACAATTAAGGAACATATATAAATTAACTTAGTTGTGTTTATATTTAAAATTAGTAAATTGAAATCCAGTGTTTGTTGAATTTTGATTTTGAAATTATGTAAGTAACTTTCGAATTAGTAATACATACAAACATGTATATTTTATTAAAAAAATTATACATATATATATAGGATGGTATATATATATAGGTATAGGATGCATATTTTTAGAGCTTCAGAATTTCCTACAAGGATAGCTGGCTAAATTTAGTTTCCAGAAGTCACTTTCCGTGCGGCAAACTTGCGCTTACGTTTTAACTGTCAAATCGTTATTAGTAATGAGATATATTTCATACTTAAGTAAGGTATGTAAAATCGTCGTAGACGCCCTTCATGTTTCGTACATTTCTAGCGTAATGTGAGGATTACTGGCAAATGTTTCGATACATTTAGTTTCCCTACGTTGGAATTAATATTTTAGTGCTAAATTATTAAAACACGAAGGCGCCACAAGCTATACTAAATTGGCACTAATGTTTGGTGTTTTTTGAATCAACAAATTTACCTGCCAATTTGCCACCCTCAACATGTGATTTGACAACGACGTTAAAATATGAGGTTATGCCAAGTGGAAGGTCAATGGTGATAAACCAGTTAGGACTGACCAGTTAGGACTGACCAGTTAGAACCAACTTTCAGGGTTGCTTATGTGCAACATTTTACCAACAGAATGGACGTCGGAAAACCCAGTCGTGGTGGTAATATTCTGCTCAAAGACAAAATTTCTTTATATTTACAAGTGAATTTAAAAATGTCCAGTGTTTTTTTTTTATAAAAATTCCCCTCTTAAAAGACATTCATGAAAATTTTTACTTTAACAAATTTTCATTGCAAAAATTGAAAATGTGAAATTTAGAAGGAAACATTGGCTTACAAAATCAATATCCCTTCCTCAAGTTTTTTTTTTAATAATCTCTCATCTCATCTCATCTATTGCGGTAAGAAATTTATGTTGCTGGTGAAGAATCTAATTTATGTTTTGAGATATTTATGGCTCATACTGGCTGAAGCTAAAGTGGAATATAATGTATACTTACATATATATATTCGTATCTTAACTTCGGCAGCATTTTCACAAATTTTTTGCGGTATATTTTATATACAGCCTACAACAAGTGCCTACCTAAAAAGCAGGCTGTCCAATATACTTTTGTTTTCAATCTGAAATAATTGCTATGAGGACGTCACTTGAAGTGTAGAGTAAGATTTCTGTAATAATCTTTAAGGATCCAATTTAGTTTAGATCTATGTTCCACCAAGATTTGTGTTAAGCATATATAAAAAGCATATTCAATTCGTAAAGTTATATGAAAAAATATTCTTTGCGTATCAAAAAGTTTTGATCGCACTCTATAAGTACCTATACAACAATACTGAATGTGGGATGAAAGTTCTTATGTAAGCGCATATCTAAAATATAAAAAGTGCTTTAATACATAAGTAAGAGATATATGGGCATTAAATGATGTTTTTTAGAAACATATTTAAGAGCAGTTAGGCACAAATATTGAAAACAGAGCGGCCAACTTTTAGAAAAATATAACGAGTCAATGAAGTGTCCTTTTGTAACAAATGCTAGAATATGGATATAATTGGTATGTATAGAGAAAGCTCGAAGCTGAAATGTTCCAACCTAGCATCCGTAAAATTGTTAAAATTAAATTTGTTGAACTAGAGTTGCCATCTACCTAGAACTGTCAAATTGAAAGTTCATTTGTGGCTGAGAAGTATGTATACAATTTTTAAAAACCAATGAAAAAAGCTATTTTATATTCCCTGTCTCCCTGAGGAAATTACCCCACAATATTTTAATGTTTGTTGTGATTTGCAAATCAAGTTCTAAAAGTCTAAATGTCTATGTTTTACTTTGGTGTTCTAATATATTCCAACTTTTTCAGAATATTTATTTATATAATACAAATACATACTTACTAACTCTAGTTCTTAATAAAAGTTTTTTTTTTAATATTTATTTTATATCAAGCTTCAATAAAATATTCATAATTTTGAAAAAAAAAACTTGTGAAAAATTTGGAAAAGTTCATATGATTTCTCGGGTCATTATTTTTATTATAAAACACATTTTTTAGAGCTGGCAACGACGTGTAATTTAGTTTGAAAAAGTAAATTTTTATATATATTTAAAATACTTTAAATCATTATACACATTACTTTTACTTTTACTTACAAATTACTTTTCCACAAATTATTCATAATTTGCAATAGTTTATATGCACGCAGTAACTCAAATTGTTTCATATAAAAAGTAATCTATATTAAGTTTCGATACCATAGAGAAAAGTGCGCAATCCACGGCCAAACTGCATTTATGCCACTTTAATCGCCATTTAAAGCTTAACTAAATTCAACATTATTTACCGTTACTAACGCTCATAATAAAAATGCCGTGTTATTTAATCCCGCAAAACTACAAACGTCCCAAAAACAACAAAAAAACGAATTTTCATTGGAAAAGCTGCAAACTTGCACATAATAAGAGCTTTGCTTACCAAAAATTGCATTAAGCATCCATGTCAAATATTTAATTAATGAAACAAAGCAGTGTAATATTTCATGCGAATGTGTGGGAGTTGTGGGTGTGCATGTAGGTGTGCATAATGTACATCAGTGCATAATGTACACCTGTTGTAGTAGGTTGTCAACGACTAACCGTCTAGACCGAAAGTTACGCCTCTACGGCTTTCAAAATTTCATGGGTTTGCATACATATGTATATATGACTAAGGCTCAGTGTTGGCATCATGTGAGGTTGTTGCCATGTTCATATGAATTTATATATGAACTAATATATTAAAGAGTTCTCAGGTAATTATAGAAATTGTGCACAACAAGCTAAATATTTTGCCAAAAGTTTCATATTTAATTATAAAATATTTGCTTCTTTGAGTTTTCGAGCGCTTTGGACTCTCTAACTTTTTAATGAACACTTCATTTATCACTACTCATGCGAAAGAGCTGAAATTTTTTGGTATTTCACTAATATCACAAAAAAATTGTTCAAAGAATTGTCTGTGGGGTAATTGAATAGAAAATTAAATAGATTTATATTTTCGGTGCGTTGACCAAGAGTTAGTGAATTGAAAATTTATATCACATTAGGGGGATCAGTTTTATTTCGGTTCATGCTTCCAATAAAATTAAGTAATTCGAAATCGAATATATTTTGTACATGAATCTATTACTACAGTCTTATTACTACAGTGCTAACAGTTTCGTGGTCAAATCTTGGTACAAGCAAATATTTTCCAATATTTCTTACCCCCTTTAAACAATGTCTAAACTGGTAATATTCCTTTTAGAATTAAACTAAAGATTAATTATATGCCTTTGCTTAACTGCGCTTGATCTCTGGTGAATCAAAACTTCAATCCACCAATTGCAATTGTGTGATAGTAGAAATGCGCCAACTCACGAGCGGTTGTTTCTAACATTCCGTTCAAATATTATTGATCATAGATACCACCCTCCAAGTTTTGGTTTTGTCATATACTGCTACACTTGATTTGTATAATAATACTTTATCTGTCCGTGTTGATAGCCTGCGAAAGCTAGGAAAGAGATCCAAACAAACAAAGGCCCTTGAGAAATTATATAGAAGAGAAACTTATTAGCTTTTGCTGCGATGAAATAAATTAGAAACTGGCATAAAGCAAATAACCGTTACCATAGTTTTCGCACCAAATATTGGCCCCCTATGGATACTACTTTAGTTGAAAATATCACGTATACTTTTTTATGCGGATCGGAGACGATTAAGGTGTGTCCGACAGTGATCTAATTTCCAAAGGCACAAAATAAGACAATCTTTCACAGAAATATTACCCACTAAGGGTATTTGATTAAAGAACATTTCTGATTAACTTTTTCAAGTACCACCCTAATGAAAATCTATGAAAATAAAGTTCAAAAAAAAAATACTTTAAGCCTGTATAAAAAAATGTTCGGAAATGAGTAAATTTTGCTGCAGATTTGGAACGACATTACTATGCACTTACCATACACACGCGAAGCTAACGTTTAGTCCTATGCATAATAAATTAGTATACTGTGTTTTTGCTGCGTCGAGCATGTTATCCACAGTCAAACTCACTCAATTACGTCACCGCATATGTCGGAAACTCCATGTATGCTTAAACATAGGCATTTGGTAATTTGTTTGTTGTAACATGCAACATGACACGCGCCGCATACAACAGGTGCATGCGGTTGCAGACTAAATGCAGACGCAGTTGATCTCATTTCTGCGGTGGGGGAACAAGAGGAAGGATTTCACAAATCATTTTCTGTTTGCCGAGGCAATGAACTGTAGCATACCGATCAATGTTTTTCTTAGTAGTTTAATAGTAGACTTGGAAAGGGTGTTGACAAATGAGTACATGTTGCCCCTATAAAAGTTAAAGGTGGATTGTGTAGTTTGTACTCGTATATTTTGGTTCCTGCGTTCATAGATTTATAAGACGTGTGGCAATTTGAAAAAAACTTTTCAAATATTTGTAGTAGTAGAGAAGATTTATGTTAGTAGTAAGAAGAAATTTCTGATGAGAGCATGACACTACATATTCTCTACCTTGATTACCTGATTACATATGCGAAGTCTCTTTGCAGAAACTATTCATTTATTTGAAGCGTGGAAAAGAGAATAGGTGGAATGTTCTAAATATTTTCTATTCTAAGTGAAATAAGACTATGAAGTAGATTCATGGAGGCACAAGTAATGCAACATATTGAAAAACTTAATGAGCTCATATCAATACTCGTTCAGACCACTTTGAAATGAACTTTGAAGCTTAAAATAGCGATCTGTTTTAGAACACTTTTGTTTTTTGAAACAATTGATGATCTTGAAATAACAGCGATATGGGATAAACCACATTCTCTGCTTTAGACACATGCTAAGATTTTTCGAGATACATTCTTCTCGTAAGGAGACGTGCATAATCATGAAGAGTGGAAAATCCGCATATATGACAACTGATTCGCACACTAACAAAAAGTCCACTGCATGAACTCTTTAAATTAAGCTTAAAGCAGACATTCGAGGAGGAACATGTCCGGTCTTAAAATAACACCGTTATGGAATGAACTTCAAAATTCCTTCTCAATAAAACTGGGGTGACGGTAACATCTTCCAAGACTATATAACTTAGAACAGGAAAAAGCAGACTACTTCAAGATGCTAATGCTTATTTTACTTTACTCTTCCTTAGGATGTTGTAAAATTAAAGCTTTCATTAGTATTTAGCAGAGTTTGGTTAGGAGTTTTCTGGAACAAGCGTACTAATTCCAAAAGTTAATCAAATCGTTCACGTGCAGTCAGATGCCTTTTCAAAATTACCTTCTCAACAATCAACTAAGCTAAAATAAAGCAAGTTTGGGAAATACTTAATATGCTCTCTTAAAGAAAACTTTACTTTTCACTTTCGAAGTAACTGGAAGTGTATTTACATGTTAAGAAGTCGGCCAAGTTGACTTATCTTTTTAGCTATGATAATACTAAGCAGAAAACTATTTAGATACAGATAAAAGTACTCGAGCTTTTCATCGAGATTTTTCCTACAAAATCAAGTTTTTTTCATAAAAGATTATTTTTCATATCAGAAGCGCATTTTGGGGTCTAATTTTATTTTCCGAGCAGCGATTTGTATGACAAGCGCTTGTTTTATGTAATTCTTCATTTCGTTGAGAAAGTTAACTGAATATATGACCATAAAAATGGCAATTTCATATTCAATTGATTTAATTTTTATTACCATAATTATTAAGTTAAGACTACAACAAATTTGTGTCCTAATTGAAAACGTCGAAGTAGTTTTAAATGCATCGCATAATTGCAACTCTAATTGTGCTCAAATACTAAACTATCTTAGAGCAACATTGTCTTTATCGATTGTGAGCTCACAACAGGGCATACATATGTACAAGTTACAAGTACATGAATGTATCTGTCCGTATTTAAATACTATCGAGCTCTTTCGGGTATGCACATATGTGCACATAATCACAGATTTTAAGCTCTTAGGCGCATTAAAAGCTTTAAAGCATTTGCAAGTGAAATATACAACATTTCAATAAGAAGGCACATTCAATAGCATTAAATTCAATTTAGTAAAGCTAATGGTATTACGAGTACCTTTAGCAAACCATTTAAAAGTAAAAAATATATGCCTGTGTTGAAAGTGAATCTTTAATGATTTACGATTGACAGCTTAGACTCAACAACAAGATTGCTTCTAATAGGACTTTCATATTTTCAGCACACAAAGAGTCTGCCAACAAAGCTCTCTGCCTCTGGGTATATATATAATATTTTGATATAAAATATTTAACGATTTGTGCAATTATTGCAAAATATTTACTAGATAGAAGCAGTAAATTATAAGTGTAAGTAATGCGAAATTAAGCGAATATGCAGTACGCAAGTAAATAAATATGAACTTTCATAATGATGGCTTTTAACGTGCACGTGGTGTAATGCTCATTTAACTCTGCTGAACTTAATCTCATAGTCATTGAACGTATTCTAACTGTATATATTAACTCGGAGACTTACCTCAAAGATACTCAATCGAACTTAACTCTGAACTTAACTTTAAAGGTGCTTAACGAAGGTTTTACTGTGACAAAACCTACACTTATTGTTTCTTTATCTTTCTGTATTTAACTCAGTTCACATAAAAACTTAACGTATTCTAGTTGTGTTTAACGCGAAACCTAAATTCAAACATACTGAACTTAATTGAACTTAACTCAGAACAAAACCTTAAAAACATTTAAACACGCTTAATAGCATTTAATTCAGAACCTATTTTTAATGTTACCCAACTTAATTGTACCTAAAAGACAGCAAGACATAAGTTTATTTAACTCAGAACATATGCTTAGATATATGCAAATTAACTGCATTTAATTCAGGACTTAATAAGGATTGACTAAACTTAACTCAAAGCATACCCTTTGACATGATTTACCTTATTATATTTAACTGAGAACTTGACCTTAAGGCACTTACCTTAACGTAGCTCAACTGTGTTCAATTCAGACTACAGGCTTAAAGCCCTACCCAAACTTTAATTTATAGAGACTTAATTTAATTGTTCTCAACTCAGAACATAACCTCAAGACACCAAACCTGACTGTATTTAATTCAGATGATTTCCTTAGAAACTATACTTAACTCTAAATTTAGCTTCAACCACACTTAGCGAAACCTAATTGCTTTTATCTCAGAACTCAAAGTCAAATATCAGCGGAATATACATAAAAAATATCCAATAAATTAAACCCCATTAACTATGCCACTTAAAATTCTGAAATTCTGAAAATTCAGAAGCCAACACAATAACTGTACATATACATAGTCAAAACGTAATTTTCCTGTCACTAACTTGTGTTATTGTAAATATAAGTGTATCGTTACTATAATAAATATATAAGTATACCGTTACATTTCAGCATATTAAATGCTATTTGTATTATGTCTCGTTTTAATGAAGCATAATATTAAGTGAGTGGCCATTCATTGCTTTAGCCTTTAATTCATTTTTGATACTAAGCATGTTGCAATTAATTGCTCATACGCACTGTTGACCCGCCCAATTTGCGTACGCACACAGTGTGGCTGGGTCGACCAAAAAACACAATCATGCGCTTCACTTAATTAATGGCATAATTATTATAAAAATTTAGAGGCGAAATTTAGCGAATATTATTAAAAGCAAACAAGTGCGCACACATATTTGTTGCTGAATTTTTAAACATTTGTGTGCATGTAGTTGTGTGTGTTTGTATTTGCGACTGTAAAGATATAAACATTTGTGTGTTTGTGTAATTGAGGCGAACATTTAGTGACTTTGTGCGACACTTTATTCCATTTCAATGCGTTTCAATATAAATGATGCAGCTGCAGGGCTCAAAAGCTATTTACATTAAATGGAAATTTATGTGTTAATAATAAATCAAGTGGATAATGTCGCAGCCGCATGTTGGTTGATGAAGTGTAGAAATGCTAATTAATGACATTTGACAAGCAACTAATGTAAATGTGTTGGCTGATTAAGTGCGAAATAAATGCTTGCGTAATTTAAAAGTAATTAAAGCAATTAGTTTTTAATTTAATTTGACAAAAAGTGCACGCAAGTGTTTAGAGTTCTGTAAATTGTTTAATTGAATTATTTTATAGTTTTGTTGGTACGGGAAAGGCGCATATTTTCTATGGAGACTTCCTGATATAAAGAACTATAGAAGTAAAAACCACCAAGAGGACAAGGACCAAATTTATAGCACAATAAAATAGTTTTATAATCTCTTACATATTTATAATTATATTCAGCGGTGAATTCAGGTGGGATTTTAGGTTATAAAGGATATGCGTCGGAACGCACAGAAAACTTTCCTTTTACTATTGCAACCTTTTTATAAGCTATTCACTGCTAACTTTTTTCGTGTAGAAATTTTACCTGTTTTTACAAGTCAGTCATTTTACAAACATTTTTGCCTGAACTAAAGGTTTGATGGAAAAAAAAGAAAATCGCTCAATATTTTGCTTTAGATTGCACGAATTCGTTGAATAACCGTGGCCCGTAGAGGCTCTCGTGAAAAGGATGAGCATGAAAATTGGCTTAGTGTTATTTTGTTTTACTCTCAAATATATATTTAATGAAGTCTGCGACAAAGGAAATTGAAATCTTTTTCCTTACTCCCACAATAACTTAGCAAAGTCAGGTATTTTTTCTGAGGCTCTGAATTGGGCTAACGGTTCTGAACCTTGGGAGAGCATTAATTGAGTTCAATAGTATCTATAGATCATTAGGCATTGCCATGCGTAGCTATATTTCATGATCTAAACTTGAGCACTTTTACTCACATTATTTTCTGTTATTAATTTAAAGTCAAACTTTAACCTTTTAAGTCTATTTTAAAGACAAATATTATTTGGATCCCAACAGCGTTATATAAAAGGTAGGTGTAGCTATAACTCAATTTTGAAAAATTTACAGCCTTAGTAAGAAAGTGCGATGAAAATGTTATCTATTGAATATGGTTCCGATTGGTTAAGCAGTTTGTCAGGTAGGAATTTTCGCCTGAAATCACAAGGACGGCATGCCCATATATAGCCATGTCTAAACAACTTAACGCTTCTTGTAGTATTAGATATAGATTTATCGCCCTTTTCAGACAATAGTTCCCTAATTCAGCTGAAAGTGACGAAGAATTCTCTCTCGCTCTCTCGCTTTCTCATGCTCTCACTTATTGATGTGCGTTGCAGTAACATAGTAGTGGACATTAGTTGAGATTGCGCTCTAGAGTGCTCGAGAAGCCTACGTTTTGTGAAAACTTTCCTAATATTGCACGTTGAAAAGGTAGTATTAGAATAAGTAATTACTATTCTTAATAACTTGTCCATTAGCGTTATATTACCAAACAGAGAAGAGACTCGCCATAGTGAAGTTTCAAAAAACCACCAAACAAATATGTATATATATATATATGTATGTATGTATATTCTATAACACTTTACTGTAATTTAAATGCATCATCTAAGATAATTATAATTCCATATATTTAAAAATTTATTAAAGCATAATAGCAGAATAATTACTGTGCAAAAATTATTTTAAAAGGACAACAAGTGAGCTAGTCTGCTAATAAATAGAATAACCCGACATTCTATTGTGTCCAGTACCTAAAACCATATTAGAAGTAATTCACTGTTCGCGGAAGATTCGCAAAATCTCACAAAATGGCGGTCGCTCTTCAAATAGTGCTGCTCTTCACAACTGTTGCACTGATCTATGTAAACTCGGTTGAAATGGCAGTTTTTTCAGAGAATATTACAAACAGCGAACTAGAAAGTTACAAGGACTTTCTAGCGGCAATAAGCGTCGAGGAAAATATTGAGAATTGTTTATTCTACGGTGAGCCAAGAAAGAACGAAGTACTGAATCTGTTCTTACTAGCCATCACTGAGCACTTTCGGAAGCCTGTTATACTACAAAATCTCAATGGAACAAAACAAGAAATTGCAAACAGGTTTGGCAGTGAAATGATCATCATTGCACAGATCGAGTATTTCGAAATGGAACTGTCGACACTCGCCACTACACTGGAACGCATGCGACAAAGGCGCATAATACTCATCAGCGCTGAGCGACTAACACAGAGAACAACGGAACTGTACTTGATGCATGTTTTCCGCCATTGCGAGATGGAAAAATTACTTAATGTTGTAGTGATCTTTAGCGACTTTCCAAAAACGAAACTATTTCACAGTTACAGCATATTCCCGAATTTCGCATTGGAAGCGAAAATTTTTAGCGCAAAAGGTGAAGCGGTGTTTCCACAGCGCATGCGAGATTTACAAGGTTTCGGCATACGCACAGTACCCGATCAAATATTTCCATGGTCATTCACATACGAACTGGACGGTCAGGTGAAGATTAGCGGCTATGTGCAGAAACTTATGGAGGCATATGCGAGCTACAAAAATGCCACACTCAGTTACCCAATACCAGTACTGCTGGACGATGCCACAATTGCCAGTAAAATCAGCGAGCTGATGAGCAGCAATAAAATCGATATACCGACGGGTCGCAAGTATTTGGAAATGCCGACAAATTTTGATGAGGCGTCAATACCTTTCGATGTCAGTGGCTTGTTTATTATGGCGCCGATTGTATTGCAGCATTCTTTCTGGAAGTTTCTCTGTATTTATAGCGATTGGCGACATCTGACATTTTCAATGCTCAGTTGCTGGTCGACTATAACGCTCTTCTATTTCTGTCGACGTTTGCAGTACACACGCGAGCGGCGACGATATTACAAAAACTTTTTCGCTGCGCTCCTGGAACCCAATTATTGGTCATCGAATTTTGGTGCAGAGCATACGCTACGCTTGCGAAACCTGGTAACGTTACGTTTAATAATTTGCGTATCGGCCATTTACACTTTATTCCTTTCCACCCACTTCACGGCGAATCTAAATACATTTATAACTAAGCCTGCTATGCTACCCAATCCACAGAGTTGGAATGACTTAAATGAAGTTGGTCTCAAAGTGCTTTTCTCTAAACTCTTCTACGTTTATGTGCGTTCGTGGTGTGACGAGGCATGCGCGAATATTGAGCCCTCGTTGGATATTATCGACTCACCCGAGCTGGCACGTACCTTGCCTCTAGGCTATAACATAAGCTATGCTTATCCCACCTATACATTTTCCTTTAACTTCATTCAGCTGCAAATGCGTCAGCTGAAACAACCGATTTTTCGCCTGACGGACATCTGCTTGAAACAGCAGATGTTGCACTGCATTTTTCTGCAGCGAAATTCTATTTTCAAGGAGTCGTTGGATCTGTTCCTTATGCGCGTTCTCGATCATGGCTTGCAAGAATACTGGATTGGTGTGACATATATGGAGGCGATGCGCTATGGCACTATGACGAATATTAAAAATATGGATCGTATGCCGGAAAAACCGCTTGATATGGAATATATTTCATTTATGTGGCCCCTGCTCGGTTTTGCATGGTCCTTGGCGTCTTGCATTTTTGCGGTTGAATTAGTTAGTGCGCGTTGGAGAACGTGGATTTAAATAAAGCAAATGCGCTAATAAACATTTTAGAATTTATTACTGAGCAGTGTCTTAAGCGCTTTGAATTGTTGGCTTTAATTGTAGTGAAAGTGATAACTTGTTTGCTTTTATTGCTCTTTAATTATAAACGAATGTTACTAGATCTAATGAAATCACTTCTTGTGCAAAGCAGAAAGAAATTATATGAGAGAGAGAGGGAGAGGACCTAAATGCATCCTTCAAAATAATAGACCAGCTGAAAAGTTCGTGTCGTTTTAAAGAAATACATATTTTTTGGAAAGTTTTGATTTTGTTATTTAACTTCTTTCAACTTTTCAATATCACTTTTGTAGAAGGATTTGAGTTTTGCTTTAAAGTGGCCTCAATCTCGGCGAATTCCTCCCAGTGACCTTTCTTAGAATAAAAAAATGTCACTGAGAGCCAGACCTGGAGAAAACGATGTATACGCAGCAATTCGAAGACGAATTCATATAATTTCGTTTTCATTGATTTGTGAGACGATGAATCGGTGCATTGACTCTTACACAGAGCTTTTGAATGTTCAAATATTAATCGACTTCGCATATAAGGCTTGTACAAAACTAAATTTAACAAACCATTTACGAAGGGTTAGTTCGTTTGGCGCAGAGCCCGGATAACGCTCAACAAGCCATCGCTTTGGCATTAGCAGTATCTTTTTCACAAAAGAAAAAGTGTTTCATTAACATTCACGACGGTGTTCACGAAGTCACGCCTAAGTGCGAAGTTACGCGTAACTTCAACGCATATGTATTCAATTGCAGCTCGCTCTTATGGAAACGATGCAAACTTTTAGGGTATCTATTAAATTCAACGTTTCATTTTTAGCATTTTTTAAGAAACATTTTTTATGAGCGATGATTTTCCTCACAGTTTTTTTACCACAACTTTGATGTAATTTTGAATAGTGCGTGGGGCGTGACTCATATCCAGTCTGACTATGCGTGATACAAGCAAACAAACCAATATTCGTATAGACACACATCACAAAGTAAATAATATTCGCTTCATTTATCTGATCTTTTTACACTCCCGCAACATGTTGTTACAGAGTATAATGGTTTTGTTCACTTAACGGTTGTTTGTAACACCTAGAACTAAGCGAGTTAGATGTAGACATATATATATATATATATATATATAAATGAACAGGACGGAAAGACGAGTTGAAATCCGAGTGACTGTCTATCCGTCCGTCCGTTCGTCCGCCGGTCCAAGCGATAACGTGAGTAAAAACTAAGACATTTTGATGAAACTTGGTAAACGTGTTTTTCAGAACCATAAGACTGTCGGTATTGCAGATGGGCGTAATTGGACATCTGCCACGCCCAAAAATAGCCATTAATCGAAAACAGATAAAATGATATAACTATGCAGAAAATTAAGATCTAAACGTGTTTTTTGGTGTAGAGGATCCTAGTGGGGCGGGACATCTGTGGGCAAAAATTTTTGTAATAGTTGGTATGGCCCCGCCCCCAATAGGTTTAATATATATATCGGAAAACACTAAAACTATATTCATCAAGCTTGCTTCGGCTAAGTTCGTCTAGCACCTCTAGAGCACTTCCCATACAAAAGTTGTGTTGAAAACTACTAAAAGTGCGATGACTCGCTCAAGGAACAAGTTAGAAACATAAAATCTTACAGAAAATATGTACGGAAGGGTTGCATAGGACTCCGTGTAAAGTTTTGACGATGGATGTGGCACCGCCCACTTTTAGGAGAAATCCCATATCTCAAGAACGCCTTACCCGATTTCAAAAAAATTTGGTACACGACATTATATTTGCATTCTTATGTCACGCTGTGAAAATGGACGAAGTCGGATAATAACTACGCCTACTTATAATATAACACATTTTTAAGTTTCATCTGATCCTTTTACTTTAAAGTAGATAAATCGAGCATCAATTAAGATATGAAAATCAAACTTTGTACAAGCAGTGCTTTCAGGATATGTCATCTTATGCGTAAAAGTAGTCGAAATCGGATTATAACTTTTCAAGCCACCAGATACCCAATATTAGGACCTCAATGCCTCTACCTGATCTTTTATCGGAAATATTGGGAAATCTGTAAGGGATTGTAATGAAATTGAAGTATTAGCTCTCCAATATTAATAGCGTGTTCTGGTGTCAAAAATGGTGAAAATCGGATAAATACTACCCCTAGTCCCCATATACCTAATATAAGGATTTTCAACCTTTCTGTAGACTTTATACCATATATAACGGTCAATATACGAGGTATCTCTTTGAAATTTAGAGAGCGTCTCTGCCTGCTAACAGTGTGTTCGTGTGCTTAATATGGATAAGATCGGGTAAGCGCTTCCCCTAGCGTCCATGTGCTTAAAATGGATAAAATCGAGTAATACTTCTCCTAGCTCCCATGTACCTAATATACGGATTTTCAACTTCTGGGTAGACTTTGTAGCACATATTTCGGTCAATATGTAAGATATCTTAGCAAGAATAAGTGAACGTGAAATAGCGGATATACCAAAGTTTACTGCCGAAAATGTGTGCAATCGGTTAACGAATTATCCCAACTCCCATATACTACATGTAATGATTTTCGCTATTCTAGCAGACTTTATGCCGAATATGTCGGTCACTTCACAAAACTGTGTGAAAACATGTTCCCTAATATACTTGAATAATAAAAAGATTTTATGTGATAAGTGCAGATCTTCCTCTATACCAAAAATGCCCGATATAAGAATTCCCGACTTTCCATGTGACTTTAAACCGTTTATGTTGGTCAATATGTGTGATATTTTAATGAAGTTAAGTTTATAGGTTTTCTTAAACACAATGTTATTTCGCGCTAAATATGAAAGAATCGGTCCAGACCATTGTCTAACCCCTTATTCCTAATATAATGATTTCCTTTTCTCTGGTTGGCTTTTTCCTTATGTGTCTAATATATTCTTTAAACCACTTTGGTTGAGTTTTTATTGCATATATCTTATTTGAGTTAATTTGGTAAATTTTAATATAAATATCTCTGACACGAAGCAAAATATAGCAATGAAAGTACATGAGTCTATGGCCTGTAATATAAGTTAATAAGATACCAAATATGATTGCAATCCATTGACAATTTCTTCGAATAATGAATGTTGAATTCTTCCGCAACATTTTTTAATATTAAGTTGCGCCAGCACCTGAAAACATTTCCCCGCCTCTGATCCTTGCACATTGCGAGGGTATAAAATGTTTGGCTACACCCCAACTTAGCCCTTTTTTATTTGTTTATTATTGTGTTGTGTCACAAATATAAAGTATACACCATAAAAAAGGCTACATAGAATTACCTAAACAACCAATATCTTCAGTATTAATGGGCAATGAAAAAGGGGACTTTTTAGAATTTGACCACTCTATCATTTTTAAAAAATAATTTCATTTTGCTCCAAGGTTGCTTAATGGTCTCAAAAATAACATAAATCAATTATACGGAGGAAAGGTTTTTAAAAGGCATGAATTTTGCTCCCACATGTTTCTCAGAACTATTTTTCACGACATAAATGGAAACATAACTCTTTGAATTCCTTACTTGAACAAGTAAGATTCATTGGTTTGAATCTTAAAAAGTACTTTTTTAACAAGATTATCAGGAGAATGATAGCGACTTCAATGCTTGTAAATTTTTTAGCAAAGAGCCATCGAAGAGAATAGAGAAAATTAAGTGCCAATATTCTGCAAAAATTCATGCAAATATGTTAAAACTTCAAGTTAAGTTTCAGGTATTAAATTTAACATTTTTTCTTCATCGGACGATATATTTTAAAACAAATGCAGTTTCAGCCGAAAAGTATGCAACAGTTTTGATACTACAACTCAGCAGTTGCGTCGTGCGTTTAAACGTATACCTTAAGGTATATTCACATTGTTTATATGATTTAATCACATAAAAACTTTGCAGAAAAATATTTATGATACTCATAAAAGTTTATCGCTTTTAAAAAGCAATTTTAATTTCACACCATTTTTAAACATATTCACCAGTTCAAAGTGCAGTTAACTGTCAGACATTTAGGGCATGGAAAAGAACTATGTTTGGAAATTGTAAAAATATTATTTTGTGACGACAAAAAGTAACAACATACTACACACGTACAGCAAATGCAAATAAACTGTTCGTTTGTAATATTCAAAATAAATGTAAATAAATGTAAATATTTTTTCATCCACTCTTCCAACCACTGACAAGGGTAAAAATCATATTTATTAAATAATTACATACTTTTTTTTTTAATAATCATTTGGCATTGAGTGAACATAGAGCAGTAAAGTGAAGTCTTAATAACAGTATTTGAAATAAAGTAAAACAAATTGCATAAAAATATTTCGATTTTTTTCATGAAAACCAACAGCTGGTGGTACTTATGAGCCAGAGGTAGAACAGTTTATTTTCGCATAACAAAATTATTGTAAATTCATATTGAATATTTTATATGCATATGCACACTGCACTCAGAGATCACGCTAGTGGGAAAATATACCAGACTATAACTGGAGTTCGTCGACTGAAGTCGAACTAGTACGAAAAGCATCAGACTTCAACATAATAAAAAATAAAAATTTTTCGGAAAATTTTTTAAGCAAAGAACATACTTTTGGCTAAACATCCATGAAAGACCAGTGCATGACAGTGCAGTGCAATAGTGACTGTTTGAGATGCGGTGTCCACTAAAACCTTCTTTGGGCCAAACAAAACGAAACTCTCAATGTGTCGGTATAAATAAATGTTGGCTCATTTTGTCTCCTGCAAATGCCAGGTTTCAACAAGAGCTGGAGCCGTGGCACACTTCAAATCAAACTATATAGTTTCTGGGGCAAAAATACCCTGAACGTTTGATGTCAGATGGAATATCTCCAGATTTGACTCTCCAGAGTTCCTTTTATGGGTCTTTTTCAAAATAACAGTGTAGGCCAACACACCATGGACCATTGTCGAACTCAATGCCAAAAATTCGTGCCAAAATCATCGCTATATTGCACGAGATATTAGGAAAGTACTGTAAAACTCACGAAATAGTATAATATAGTATAGTATAAAATAGAATATTTATACTCTGACCAATACAGGATACCCATTGATTGGTGTTGTGTTTAAAAAATAGTCCAAATATATTGTTAAGAAACAAATTTAATAAAGGTATATCAAATGAATCAATAAATGGCGGTTGTGCTTTTCAAAATATTTTCATACTTGTACCCTAGTTGAGGCTCAAAAGTTACTTGTATGGAAAAAGGCAGTCGTCTGACTAGTTCGACATGTGGTTCACCTCAGTTGTAGAGTAGTTTGTAACTAGTTTGTTTGACTGCAGGGTTGCATCTTTATTGGAATGCGAATAAATAATTATTGCCTACAAAGGCGCACAGCACAATTCAAATGTGATTAAAAAGTTTCCCTTGCGGGCGGGCTGACAGCCAAAAGATTTTCGGTTAGTATTGTTAGCGCTTTCTTGTATGTGTGTGTATGATTAACATGTTTACTTTGCCTAATTACTTTGCCTTTACGCCGCAATCAAATGATGTACATCAAAGTGTTAATAATATTTGTTATTCATTAAACTTTTGCATTCTTTAGTTGTCACATTATATTTGCCAGTAATACAGTTAAATACTCAGCCTTATTCATTTGCTCATATGTACACATGTGTGCGAATCCTCCTTTCGAATATTACCGCGAGTTGCTTGGTATTTGTTTTGTTAGTTGTTTCATTTAATTTAAATTAAGTCTGTCATTTATACAATTTTTCTGCCTTTGTAAGCAAAAAATAAATCTTTGTTTGAAAAGTGTCAATGATCGAGCGAAAGAAAGATTTTAGGGAAGGGTGGGGTAAGCAATAGGGCAAAGGACGAATCTTACAGGTTTTGCGCTGTTTGCTAACGGTTGATCGATAGTTAGCGGAGTATTTTTTCTCAAAAATACACACTTAAATTCGATATTTTGATTTATATTAATAATTTAGGAAAAAACACTATAACAGATAACCTTCATATCTGTCAGCAGTCTCGACTGACAACATATATCGGGGAAGTATAAAACCTTTTGCTATTAGAAGAGCAACAGTGTTCTGTTTTTAATAGATCTTGAAAAAATTCGAAGTTACTAGAAGCTCTGTTCAAGGATTATAAGGATCAACAAAACCACTCTTATTTAAGATAGCTGTGGCTTTACTCAGTCTCTACTCAGAGATCATAGAAATTTAGTGTAGAAAATGCTAGTCGTAAGACACTAAGTCAATCTATCATCAGGAATAGAGAATTGTTATCAGTTGGCCACTGTAAAATAATTCGAAACGCATAATTACACCATTCAACGATGCTCCGTGGACAATTGTTTTTCTGGCACTAATCGACATGCACAAACTATATTTTATCCCCCGAGTCTTCCAGGAAGTAACCTCAGATGTTTTAATTTAAACATATTTTTGAATAGAGTTACCGCCTGTCGAAAAAAATAAAGCTGAAAATATTAAAGGAATTTGTGCCCTTTAGGCCTTCTAAAAATTTTTCAATGTAGACGTTTCGTAATAGAGTTGTCACCTAATGAAAAATCGAAAAGTTGCCAATACCATACCATTTACCATAATGATATTAATTTTGATAAGTATTCGATTTGTAAATATATATTACATAATATAATATTAAAAATGTTGAGAGGTGATTAGTGAAAGGATATGTACTTTCGTGACATTATTTTAAAAATATTGCTCCTGAAGTTATTCAATTGCAATTTGTGAAATATCAAAACAGTGAAAAATTAAAAAAAAGAGAAACCAATTAATTTGAGGTTCATGTGTGTTCAACTTTCTAGCCCTTGGCATATTTGCAAAAAAATTTCTTTATTAATTTCATTTCGCTATGCAAATCTGTGTATTCATTGGGTTTTATACTTTGGAATGCAAAACTTTTGTGCAAGTGAGTTTCGCTGCAGTTCCAGGAAATTTGCAAATTTCCAAATCGATAAAAGTAAAAGGCCTCAGGAACTATTTCTATTCCTTTTAGCACATTCACATATGCAGTTGCACACATGGCATTTATATTCTTCGGTAAATTATTATACCGGTTAATAGTTAGCTGAATTTTGGCTCAGAGCCCTACACATATACATACACACACATTCTCACAACCCGCACTTCTTTAATTTTGTGCCAGATAATTTCAATTTGAACATTGGATTTTCGATCCCCTTCGAACCTATGGAAATGAGTGGCAAATGGGAAATTGTCCCATCCAAAATAAATATTCCACATAAAATTCGGTATCTAGTGATATTGAATCGTTTATTGTGTATTGGTTTTACGTTGTATTGGTTTAGATACCATATATTTGCAGCTAAATCAAAGAGAAAGTAGGCTTCCTCTGGCGCTCTTTGTAAATATTCCTTAAGGAAACCATAAGAAGACACAATCAATTTATGACCTTACATGTGTATGTGGCAATGTATCTGTGGGTGTAGACGCCTCTGTCTTTACCGCCACAAACATAATCAAATACATCTGTATACAGTTATATGCATGACAGAAGGCTTTTAGGCCAAATCGGTTTACTTTTCAAAGTGCCCACATTTCACTCACCAATACACTCACTCATATAAACACACATACATGCCGTCATGCGCCACACACACACAGTGAAGCGCACACTCCGCCTCAGATCATTTGAATAGACAGACAACATTTGCGGAAATTCCAAAACATTTTCATTTGTTGCAATAAATTACTCATATTTTTGGCTTTTGCTATTTTTCCTACACCACTTTGATATATAAAAGGCTTTGTGGCGGAAAAGGCAGTCTGCGAGCGTTTACTTTGTGCGCCAAAGTGCCAAATTGTTTGGGTGTTGAGTGCGTGTTGCTGCTTTGCGGACGCTCTGTGCCATGAATGAGAGTTGGAGTTGGAGTTGGAGTTGTTGTTATTGTTATAATTTTATTTGTTGTTGTGGTTGTATTACAAAGCAGCGTAAGCACAAAAACGCCAAAACATACTTTGCCGCGAGCTTTTATTGGGCAGATTCATGTCGACTTGCATACACAAACGCGCACATATATATACAAGCTTAAATATTTACATATTTATGTTCTTATTTGTACTGTTTTTGTTTTTTTTCTGTTTCCATCTACCACTATTGCATTTGGTAACATGCTGTGCCAAATATTTTGCTTAATATTTATCATATGATGAATAATTTCGTCGAACATATATTTAAATTAAGTGCGTGCACAGGATAATAGGCGGCAGGGATTCACAGTTATTACAAGAATGCGAGGGACACAAAAATTCAAAAACCAAGGGAAGAAAGTAATGCATCTTTGTGCATAAATAATAGGATTTTCGGCAATTTGGGGAAGACTTCTAGTTTAAAAGTAATAAAAAATGGTAAATGTAGTAAATGCTTACGTAATATTTTATATGATATTATAGAATTATTATAAATTTATGAAACATTTTTTCCAAATACAATTTTTTGTGTTTGTATGTTTGTATTTTCTTCTCTAAGACCTTTTCCAGAACTAAGGCCACAAAAAATTTATATTATAAAGTCGCCTACATCAATGAGTTCACAACCTTACATCATTTTAGTATCAGTAAAAAATCATATCACCTCATTTGGCATGGTCGTGAATTGTTTTATATGTGAAGTGATGACTTCTAGTTAAGCAAAGTCAAAAATAAAACACATCCCATATATATTTTCCAGCGATTTCCAAATAATTTTTACTCAATTAAATATTTTTTTTTTGATGATTTGTTCTTTTATGAGAACTTTATATCAGGTGATGTTTTGTCGCATGATGTTGAATCACATGATCTTATATCAAATGTTTTTTAATCACGTGATGTAAGAAAATTTTTTGTAAAAACAGGTTGAGAGAAATGTTAAACAGCAAGAGAAGAAGTTCCTTGAAAGTGTGTGAAATTAAAATGTGAAATTTTATTTAAAATATATAATTTATATATCATGCGACATGCGGTGTGTGCATATTAAATAATTACAAATACATACTATATTACATGAAATCATAAGCAGGAAAGTAGTTATTATATTTTAATGATTTAATATAGTATTTATAATAATAATTGTACTAATTAAACATTTTAGCACTTAATTCATTGTGTGATGTTGAGGTCACTTGACAACATAGCACATGATACTATGCTTTATATTAACGCGTGCATTTTTATGAAATGAAGCTATATAATTCTTATCACAGCAAATGAAGGCAAGAACACGATGATGATCGTGCCATTTTCTAATCGAAGGTCAGCAAAACCTACTGATAATTATGGTGTAACTTCTTGTTTAACGAACAACTTGACTTTGAAAGTCTTCATCGATATGCTGCAGACCTTCAATAATATCGCAACTGAAGTAGTTTCAATATATTGTTTCTTGTACGGTTTTGAGTCACAGACCAATCGGAGTGGTATGCAGAAATAATTCTGGAAGGCTAAAAGTGAGAAAATGCATTCCAGAAGAAAAAGTTTTCTCAATGTATGTATGTATATTTAAAAACGATGTATTATTTTAAAAAGAATTTGCGATGCTAAAATTTTTCGAAGCTTCGGATAGTATAAAAATAAATAATGCTTGATTAGTGAATAGCTAAAGTGAATATCTCATATTCTAATCAAAGTCATCGAACATTAGCTTAGTAGTTTTCGAATTAGAATTGAGTTTATATTGCTAGTAGGAACTAATCAAAAAACATTGAAAAGAACTCCTATTGATCTACGATTATGATTATGTATATATGAGAATATATAAATTTCTTTACTAAATTGTTTGCTTCGTAAAATTCAAAGTGGAGCTTCTGAGGAGCGGACTTAATGTTGAGAAACTTTGAGAGATTCATCTCTATACAATTTGGAGGCACAAAAGTTAAATAAATAAATCTAAACTGTAGCTATCCAGAGAGCTTTGTAGTTAACATAATCTGTGAAAAATGTTGGAAAAAGAAGGTTGCAATGCTAAGTTGGCATTATATGAATAGCAGGTCGTCAATTTAGTTAAAATTTTTGAAATTGTATGTGAAATATAAACTTTGGCCGAAAGCCAGAACTGAATCGTCTACATTTTAATATTTAAATCTTAATTATTATCGTCTTCTCTTATTATCGGAGTTATCACACTTTAAGCGCTTGTACTCGCATCCCTTATACTCACATCAGAAATCCCTTTTTAACAATTTTAATGCCCAACGGATTGAATTTCGGTCAAAACGCGCCACCTTTTCTTACCGAACCTTTGACTTAAAAAGGCCAAAGCGGATCTAATTGCCGAAAAGCTCGACTTGAGTGTGTGTTCTTATATAAATGTGAATTTATATCGATATCTTTGATTATATTTTTTAGAAGCAGGGAAGTGGTAAGATTTACATTTATTAATAAGCATATATTAGATCAAGGGGATTACTCTGATGTGTCGAAAAATCACTTCATAGATGTTTTTTTTTGGAAAATCAAGACAAAAATATAAAATTATGTTTATATGTCTTTATTACCTATATAATTAAATGCGTATACGTTTTCTTCCTGAGTCTTAAAACAAAATGGCTGTGCCACTGTACAGCTGGTTAACCGCGGGCCTACCGTCATGGTAAAACTCCGCGGCTGGAAAAGTTTCTTCTCCAATTTCGACCCTGGAACTGAATTCCAAAATTTTTGTATTTTCATATACATAAAGCTTGACAGATACGGAAGTTTCTCATATAATTTTTAGCAAAATTAGCGCACATTTGAAAAAATAGTACATTAAAATTGTAACAAATGCAATATGCAACATACAATTTTGCTTTATACAGTCTTGCTTGCGAACTATTGTTATATGTAAAGCATTGAGATTGTTATATATCCGGTTGTGTCAAAAAAGTAGTTTCGAGAAATACGCCCTTAAAACTTGCTTTTGAGTTCCGTGGCTCCGGTCGGGACTCACTCGTACATTATTTTTAAGAACCTTATGTTTCTGTTAGTTTCTGCAAAAAGTAATTAAAGTTTGACTGGCTTATCAGACTGCCCTCGTACAACCCACTGACTTGCTTTGTTTTTATTTCAATTGTTCAATTGTTCAATTCGTATTTCGTATTTTAGCATTAAATTACATTTAATTCACGCGTTAGCGAAGTCAAAGAAAAAACTTCGCTATTTGTTGATGTTGCAATTTCATTACCGTTATACAAAAGATAAGTAAGCCCGATGCATCGTAAAAGCTTTTACGAAATTCCATTAAGTCTTTTTTATTTTCGAACGCAATGTGTCTAAAAGCGTTTAAATAGGGCTCGCTGCGTAATTTATAAAATGCTTTCAAAATGTAGACACACATACATAAGTGCAAATATATTTATGTGCGTGTCTGATATCATTATTAGTAGTACTCATTTGGGTGAGGAGATACATACACATATATATACGAGGTAATGTTTTTGTATAAACAACAACAAATACACAGATATGTATCTATATATGTATGTAAATAAATATTTGCATTGAAAAGTTTATAAATTGTAGAGTACTCTCGCACACACTCCAAACCGTTAGTTGTGTGCCGAAAATGTGGCAAGTATGGCATGACCAGAGGCTGCAGTTAATTTGCTACATGTTGTATAACCGTCAAATTATATAGTGGTGAGCGAATGAGACGCAGCAGCAGACGCGGAGCAGTAGACTGCAAATGCGGATATTTACGGATATTTAATGTGAACAAAGCCGCTCTTAGACGCCGAATACCGACGCTTAATACCAAACAAAGGAGTGTGAGCGACTGCCAATGCCTGTTGAGAGGTTGACGTGAGCAATGCAAAGCAGGTACATATGTGTGTGCATATATATATATATATATATATATATATATATATGTGTGTGTGTTTGCATTTTGATGCTTAAGTTGAATGAGTAGATGGATAAGTTTGATTATTTAGCTCACTTACTTGGCGTAAAGCACTTATAATCACACAACATACATGCTCATGTATAGTTTACTCACAACCAAGCCTGTTGATGTGAGTGCGTGCACATGTACATGTGTGTGTGTGTGTGTGTGTGTTTGCGTTTGCCACCGCAGCATTCAAATCAAATTTGAGATTTTCCCTTTGTACCGTCGATGTCTGCTTGACGCCTTTTGTGTTGCTGCTATTTGAGCAACACTTCCTACGTACACACACACACACACACACATCAATACACGAGCAATCATACGTTTACTCTTATGTATAGAGTGGTGCATCATAATTCATGGCATGAGGTTGAGTTGTATTTGCCTGTGTGAGTTTACTGTTTGTTTAGTATACATTACATTGTCTGTGCGCTACAATGCAAGTAAATATGTTCATATATATTTGTGTATGTGTATATTTTGCTTGGGGTGGCACTCAAACTTTTCGCCATAGCAACATACACCCTCACACAGTGAAGCAAGAATTTAATTAACTTTAATTTAATTTCGGTTGCGCCAAACATTCACCAAGTTGTAGTTTATTTTTATTCACTTATATACACACACATGTATGTATATATATATTTGCAATATCTTTATGCACAAACACTGAGGTATCCTCCCACAAATAAACTTGCTTGGGTGTGTGTGTGAGCATTCATAATTATAAATATGCCTTTATTTATGTCTATATTTACACTTGTGTGCACTATGAGACTTCTTGTCGTCATCCAATTAACGGTAAAACTGATTTATTTATTTGCTGATTATCTGTCTTGTTGTCTGTTATTTCGTGATAATGGTCAGATATTGCCTGATTTTATTTTTATTTTTTCCAATTTGATTTATTTATATTATTATTAATTTTTAGGTAGTAAATATCCGATGACTTCTTTTCTTTTAACTAAATTGCTTTCATATAATTTAAAGAGTTTGAGAGGTCATAGTGGATATCTGGAAACTTGTGTAAGGTTACTTATTACTCAAAGGCAAAAGAATGAGATCCTGATTTCATTGTATGGATCTTAAAAGGGCTTTCAGTCGAATAAGCATCTCCCACATCTGCTCCTTGTATTCATACAACTTAAGTTTGTTCCTTTTCACAACAATAACAAGATTTTAAGGTAGTTTTAATTTTTCTTCAAACCTTTCTGTAGAATTAGCACGATTCATGATATGACCTCCATAGTGTCTCCTAAAAATTTGTTTAACCTTCCTTCTCATTTAGCATATTCGAACATACAGACTAATAAAATATTTAGAGCAAACCTTTTAAAAAAAAGAGTGTAACTTTTTCTATACTCAATGCGTTAAATAGAGATGTTCATCCGACATATTTGTGTTCACCATGGCATTTAAAGAAACAGCTGAACTGGATTTTGATAGATTTTAAGCGCATAACTAAAATTTTCATCTGGGATTTTAAATGAATGAAGTGATACCTCATTTATCGCTTTTATCTTAAATTGACCTTTGTTGTTATTTCTTATGGTCGCAAAGATTCAGGAAGAATAAAACATAACGTTTTCTTAAAATGAAACAGTCAAAGTCGAAATTAGAGAGGAAGATTGTAGAAGAATTGAAGTGTTTCTTAAACTCATATAACCAACTATGTATTTAAAGTTTTTGAAAATTATTATTTTTTTATTCGAAAATGATTTCGAAAATAAAGCAAACTTGTTCAAAAAACTTTTAGATGTAGTGGTGAAGGAAGCTACATAACAGCTTCTCTGATTTATTTTATATGGTGATCCACATTTTGGTGCAGAACTTTGATTGACTACTGCATATTTTTGGATTGATTACTTCGTAATTGAAGTGTAAATGACGAATGTTTTTAACAGATAGAAGTTAAAATAATTTTGCCATGCCTCATGTTAACTTTTTTTGTTAAAGTCTGACTTTTGTTAATAAACATTTCCTGAATAATATTGAAATTAGAATATTGAAAGCTTTTCGAAATCCGCACAGGTGTGTGTTAAAGTGTTGTTTCGAACTGAATGTTTCGGGAAAATATTAAAAAAAAATATTATATTGTCTTCAAGATAGGAAAAATGTGAATTATTATATTATTATTTTATTATAATATATTATATTATTATTATATTTTATATTCATAAAATTATTAATTTATAATAATATTTAATTATAATTTAAATTTATTAATTATATTATTTCTCTTCAATTGTTTTTTGACAAAAGGCACTAATTTCGAATCAGTTTAACCGAAAATTATGACTTGACAAGGGAAAGCTGTTAAATACCATTCAGTTTGGTTCACCATCGACCCGAAGTGTCTGACCTCATTCTTTCACTATTATTTTTAGAAAACTTGACTAACAAAACTGGGAAAGCTGTGACCCAAACATATATTATTTTATATATATTATTAGTCTATATATATATAGACTTAACATATTTTGGTTCGTGTTTTGGGTATGAGACTGGCCATATTCGTAACAAAGCGTTTGAGCTTCGAGTGAGAGGTGGCGAAAGAGCTATTTGCCAAAGTAATATAAACAGAAATTATAAAACAGCATATTTTTTTGACGGGTTTAGCTTTTAGTCAACCAACTTGGTCGCGAGACTCCAATAATAGTTTTGCGAATGCACTCTGAGGGATTTGAGGTCATAAAGAGAGATCGCAGAGTCGAGATTTATGTTATAACAAGGTTATGAGAAATTTGATGAAAAATGTATTGTCTCAAAGGAAGTCTATTTTGGAGGTGATAATAACGATAGAAGATTTAATAACTTATGTTCAAGTTTTATTGGAAGCTATTAAATCAACAAACTATGATCTTGTTAAAAAAACGTTTTAATTACTTTAAATACTAATCATTTTTTGTATTAATTTAAGAAATTTACTATATATTTAAAAAAATTTCCTCCGAATGGATGTTCTGCTACAAAAATTCTCAAACAGATATTCGAGCTACTTTTAATTGCCAAGACGGATCCCCAGTCAATTACGTCATTGCCACAACCACACCAACAACACTAAAAGCGATATTCTTGATTATATAAATATTCCAACATCCGAAATGCTTTACAGCAACAACGTTAATTTCCAATCGATTTCCCTTAGGATAAAGCAAATATTACAAATGGGCAATTTCTATGCAAGTAAATAACAATTAAATGTGATTTTGTCAGTCATTAGAAGGGGCTAATCTTGCCCCAAATAAATTCCATTCGCTCACAGCTCAAAATACTTCGAAAACTCGAAAGTCATCAAGAATTGCCTTGATTTGCAAAATTACAATTCTCAGCAGAATTCCAACTCAAATACGTCGAGAACCCGACAAACCGATAGACACACACACACACACACACACACACAACAGCTGAAACTTTGTCCTGTAGCCTTTCAGTGCCTTTGAGGGTGGCAGAATAAACTTTTCTCAAGTTGTCGAAAATTAGAAGCACATCTTAATTATTGGCCAAAGCCAAAGTGGCTGCCTGCACAACTCATTCGCATTTCAATGCTCCGCAAACTCCGTGCGTGTGTATTAGTTTTTGTAGCAAAGCTTTGCTTGTGTAGTAGTGCTTAATCGCAAATTCTGAGGTCATCTACGCCTAAAAACAATTTCCGTTTTTTATTTGCTGCGCTCGCAATAAAACAATATTAGCCAAACGAAGCCAAAACAAGCATAATGGAAGCGAACGTTGCCAGCTAAAGAGAGTCAGCAAGACATTGTTGGCAAGTCTACATAGATATATACCTATATCTGTGTTCATGGATATAGTAGTACTAGGGCTAGTACTAGTAGGACTAGTAGTAGTACGAATATAAGTGGTGATTGAGTTAAGTGACTAATATGAACAGTATATTGTGCAAGAAACTTTCAAGCATACTTTTTAGCGCTAGTTTCGTTACTTAGCGCTAGCGCTAGTTACTTATTTATGCGATATTCCAATATAACGGCTTCTGAATATGACATAACAATTCTTTTATAATTTGATAGCTTACTTTATTTTCTAATTTTCTGTTTAGTATTTGGATTGCATTGAAAATAGTAGTTAACTCTATTTAGAGTTGTGCTTCTATTGCTAGGCAGAGCTTCCATAGCATTAAGAAAAATTATATCACTGAATTATATAATTTGAACAAGAAAATTATTTTTTGTAAGAAATTGCCAACATTCACTAGGTTTTTCTTTAATTTTTTACTTCTTCCGTCTGTATTCTGAATATATTTCATATAATGCTGTTTAACAAAAGCAGAAGTAGAATGAAGGGAAATTTTTCGAAATCGTAATTTTTTGTGCTGAAAATCATATGTTGGAAGCTAATAAATAGATTTTTTTGAGCACAATAAACCGGAGGCCACAGAGCATATCTGAAATTTAATATAATATTTCGATGATTCGAGAATCTGGTGTTGGAAGTACGATTTGCATATCTAGGGTGACTGTGTAACTTCAGATAGTCTTTGCTTCGAAATGTAGGCAACATTTCAAAGGAGTCATTTTCGGAAGTTCGGCTTAATATCGCATTGCAAATAAAATACAAAATACGAAAATATGGTATACCATCTTTCAAAACCTAGACCAAGTGTGGTTTATATTGATCAAAGGATTTTACAATGTTTCTCTCTTTGGAATATTTTTGGATGTGCGGTTGAGCACTTTTCTGCTTTCCGAGTTCTGCTGTGCTCCCTTTTAGAACCCATTTCTGTGAATACAATATGAAATTTTTTTTATGATATTTGCTTCCAATACTTTAAAGTCGTTATCGGTAATATGAAAACCGGTATGACAAATAAACATTGGGTGGAGTTTCGGACCGAACGATCAATTTTGAATGTTTTTTTTTTTGCAACAAATGTTCATTTCGCCAATAAGTACTGGGTACCTTTTACCTCACTTGCTCTGAAAAGTTTGCTTTATAAATTCTTAAACACTAGGTTTTAAATTCAAAAATATTTTCTTTAATTCAATATCCAATAATTTTAAATAATTTTATCGAACCTGCTAGTATTAAATAACATCCCTTTCCATCAGGGCATACATTTACCCATATATATATACATTTCACTAATCTTGGCATGAAGGCAGGAAAGTCTTTGGCATAATTTTCCAATAAAAATAAATTGTGCGAAATGTTTTTCGTTAAGTTGGGTTCATCATACGCCAGAGGCACGGAGACGGCACACGACAAAGCGTAAGTGTAATCGACAGCAAAAGTAGCTGGTAAAAGTGCCATTGGAAATACAAATCTGACTGAAGTGGCAGGCGGTGGTCGACAACAGCAAATTGTAAGCCCAAATGTTGAACCCAACTGAGAGGAGGCAAATCAAAAATTATGACAAACGAAAATCGTCCTCACTTCGGGCGGAAGTCAATAAATTTGTTGGTTTAATGGCAGCACACACACACACACACACACACACACAGACAAAAATATCAAGCACGCATATGTATGTGTGGAGGTGTGTTTGTGACAAGGTGTAGACGAATGTTATTATTAGGCGTGTCTACATACATATGTGCGTGCTAAGCTACTTTCGGTCACATATACAAACAGACAGATATACACATACATATGCGCATGCATGCACATAATATAATATATGTTTGACTATGTCCCGTTGTGGGAAAACATGCCAAATCATGTTGACTGTTTATGGCTGTAGCCTAAAAGTATGCTTATCATTTTCATTTTATTTGTGTTGTTGTGTTGTTTTGATGTTTGTGCACAAATGTTTTGCTGTAGACAATAAAATATCGGATTAATAAAATTGGTAAATAATAAATACCATATTACAGGACTTATTGAAGTTTGAGTGATAATAGAAAATTTTTTGTTTCTGTTATGCTATCTTTTATTACTCTGCGATAAGGCCAGCAGAGTGTGGGACATATTTTTTTATTGCTCACATTAAAGAAAATATGGATTTTCTTATTGGTGGCCATACAAAGGCATGTGTATTCCTGTACAATATTTGAGGAATTTTTCGTAAACAAGTACCGTTTATAAAATTATAATGTCTATATATGTGTATATAGATATACATAGAGCAAGAGAGTAAGTAGAGCATACATTGAGCAAATGGAGCATTTGTGCGATTAGTAATGCTGACGTGAAAAAACAAGATTAAATATCAGACAAAACAAAAATTGCTTTCATAAAATTTTGAATTATAATAAATTAGTTGCCATTAGAACCATAATATGTTCCACCCCAACCGCATCAATATAATCCTGCGTATGTATCAGAATATAAACTTCATGATAGAAATGAAAAAATGTTGAAATGATATTGTCCTTTGTTATTTGTTCTCCTAGCAATTGTAACTTTAAAAACATTTGAATTAAGACACAATTTTTTTCTGTCTATTTGAGCATAAGAAGGCGTTTCTTCAAATCAAAATTTTGTTCTCAAGCAGTAACAATTTTTCCAGCTGAAAAATGGCAAAAAATGCTATATTTGGGGAATAAATTTAATTTGTATTTAAGATTCATAAAAAGCCATTGCATGACAAGAAAATTACTGTTTGAATTGAATTTGTAAAAAAACCATCATTGTTGTATATTTTTTCAAACAAAACGGAAAAGTCTATGGAAATCGTTTTATCTGTCCAAAAATGCATGAAAAAGTTCCCGACGGTTGCTGGTTTCAACATGGAGCCGCACTCTGCCAAATTGTGAATCAGACTATTCAGTTTATGCAATAAAAATTGCTTGGACTTCGGAAACATAAAGGAGGTCATATTTACATACAAATATATCACCAACTTGGACTCTCTCTAACTATTATTTGTGAGATTATTTAGAAAAGAAACTATACTCGTGAAATCACCAAAGCATTTACGAGCTCAGGGCAGACATTCGTGCCGAAACCATTTTTTCTGTCATTCAGAGTTCAGCTCTGATAAGCTTTTCCATGCCTTCCAAGTTCTAATAGAGACTATTGAGTCCCACAGTCTCTATTGTGTCTATCTAAAAGTTGTATCCATAATTAAAAATTTTTTAAAGCAAGCATAAATTATATCTAACTATGTAGTAATGAACTAAAAATCATTTTTATTTTTTATTTATTTAGTAAAGGAATTTGGAAAGGGTTAATTGACTTAATTCCGGCTGGAGGTCACGCCGCTCCTAGTTCGATCGCTGGAGATAAGCTTCTGCGGAAAAATGCTCAGAAGAAAGACATGAAACATAATATTTCATTTCTGATAGAATAGTTGGTATTTTACCTTAACATAATCCTAGGGTTATTGGTACGTGTGAAGTCTCTGATACGTGTCACGTGAGGGCACGTAAACAGACCAGTTGCGCACATTATGCATAAAACGCACAACTGAGATACTAACAGTTTCGAATGTAACGTAATATTTTTTTAATGGAGAGTAAACAACGACAACGACAATGAACGACAATGAATGAAATCTCTTACAATACTTTTTAAGACTATTAAGTATTGAATCTTCATAGGAATAGAAGATCAATTAGAAATTATTCTTATCTAGAAAGGCTAAGAAATAACAGCAATAACTGAAAAATGTTTCAAGGGGATCTGAAAATAGGCTAGGAGAACACTGAAGACCTAATTTAATCCACAGTCAGCAGCCAACCCCCCGACCAAAAGTTTTCAATTTCTTCTAAAGACAGCACACCAACTCCATCTTAGAGTCTGGTAAAATCTACCACAGTTTTGAACATACGGTGTACTAATTTTTGGAAGAGACTCTATCCAGATAAGTTCGCGTGCTTTAGGTCACCGATGGAAATCAATCATTACAAAATTATGACAAAGTTTGATTTTGGTGGAGGTACAATCTCAAGACTGACATAACTTTGGCTATTTCGATAACTCGCTCAGTATTAAAAGAAGTTTTTGTTACTATAATAATTGTAACAATTCGTAAATTAAATCGTTTTTTTTCTGTTCACAAAATTGGGCAATAGAGATATTAGTTGCTTTTGATAACAGCGCCATCTGTTGGAAATAATTTTATTTGCGTGGATGCAGACTCAGATTTTCGAAGATATCAAGCTTTGAAAGAAGTATAAAAAAACAATTTGCTTAACTATAAATTCATATATGTATGTAAAATTTTGATATATAAGTATAATTTACGGTGTTTAAGAAATATAATGCATTTACATGCACTTGAGAATCTATATATATATATATGTATCTATGCATATATGTCTGTAGGAAATTAGCTTATATAAATCTATGTGGAATTGATAAAATCTAAATACCTAAAAGTTAGAAAAATATAAAACAATTTAAATATGCTAAAAGTTAGGTTAAAAAATTGGGTAACACAACCAAACAACGAAATGTTAACAAGACAAACAACAAAAAGGCTGGAAGCAAACAAAAGAATGCGCCCGGGAACACCGCAAATTCGCACGCACTCGCAAACACGTACGAATTTTTGCTTGAAATTAAAGTATTTGTATTGCCAGCACACCGTTAGAGGACTAATATAGTAATGACTTCATTTGAGGTGCGCCCGCGGTGGTGTTCCGGAGCAAAACAGGCAAACAAACAAACAAAAGGTGCAGCTCAAAAGCTCAAAGAAACAGCGAAAAACATTAAAAACACAACACAAACAAAGTTTGGTATTTAGGAACATACATACATAATAACGTGCAACGTGCCGGTCATGCCACATATAACGCCACATGCCACATGCTGCATGCAAAAGCCGCTTTCAATTTCCAATAGGATTTTGCGTTTTGATGAGACTCATTTTCGGGCAACTTTACTTACAGTTTGTGGCTGCTGCAATGACGTGGACGCTGACGTCGATGTGGCATGCTGCAGGAATACCAAAGGACCGACAACACCACCGCCGGCGCCGCCACCACCAGCGCTTACTGAGTTGTTTGCGGTCTTGTGCAGCAAAGATTTCGGCTGCTGCACAATGGGCGGCTTACCATTGTCGAACTGGTAG
This sequence comes from Bactrocera minax, assembly GCA_021498325.1. Lineage (NCBI taxonomy): Eukaryota > Metazoa > Arthropoda > Insecta > Diptera > Tephritidae > Bactrocera > Bactrocera minax. The sequence continues at coordinate 3,864,976 of JAKEEE010000011.1, read as the reverse complement.
TAGAGCACATCGGTGGCAGGTGTGGCGCCACCATAAAGCATAGCGCTCTCAACACCGCCCATACCGCTGCTGCCGCCGAATGCAGATTTGTAAAGCGCTTGCTGCGGTGGTGGCGGATCGGCGGTTTGAGCGCCTGAAATGTGATAAGCTGACATTTGTTGATGCATCTCCGATGGTGCGTGTTGTTGCTGCTGCTGTGGCTGCGCTTGCCCTGTGCCACGTAGAAAATCGGGCATTTGCGGCATTTTATAGTTGTAAATATAAGGACGTTCGTACTCGGCAGTGGAGCCACTGGCACCATAATGGATGTAGGAGAGAAAGAGATCGGACTTAGCGGGATGCAGGCGCGAATTGAAGCCACCCATGCCAGCGGTGTGTATGGGGGCCGGTGTGTGATAGTAGCTGGATGCGGGCATCTGACCGGTGAGTAGCTGCGTTTTGGTGATGGCCTGTCCGGAGAGTCGTCTTGTCGGCACGCCAATATCCGACTTAGCATCGCGCTTCTTGATGTTCAAACCGGCAACCGAGGGTGGACCCTGATAGTAGTAGGGCGCTGCTGGCGTATTCGGCCATTCGACGAAGCTATCCATGCGATTGGTGCTAGAACTTAAATTATTACCACAACCATAAGCATTATCAACACCACCACCACCAAGACCACCTGTAATATTACCGCTACTACCGTTACCACTACTGCCGTTATGACCGTTGCCGGCTGACGCACCAGTCGATTTGCCAAAAACATTATTCAAACTGAATTTGTATTGATTATTCTCGAATGTGGTGTAGTTCAGTAGGCGATTGCCAACACCGCTGTTGTTGCTACTATTGTTGTTCTTGTTGTTGGTGTTGGTTGCATTGATGTTTGCGCTTGAGTGTGCGGCTTTTGAGGCGCATTTCTCATTAGCATTAGTAAGGTTAGTGGCCGAATGATGGGCGGAAGCAAGGGACGTGGGACCATGGGAGTTGGATGATGAGATGTGTATGGGTGCCAACGATTTACCCATTTGATGGTTGGAGTTGGGGTTATTGTAAATGGGTTTCGATTGAGATGGCTGTTGTTGTTGTTGGCGTTGTGCAAAGCATGAAGTTTGGCGTGACGTAGTCTGTTGTTGTTGTTGTTGTTGGTGTTGCATTTGCTGATTACTCACAGTTTGTTGCATTAGACTGTTGTAAGTGGACGTGCCGCCTCCTCCACCGCCGCCAATGGACTTGCGATGACTGCCGCTGGAGGCGCCCGAAGATTTATTGGTTCCATAGCGTGTGCTATCGCTAGATCTAGATTTGAAGAAAAACAACAACAATATATGCAAAGAGTTGGCACCAGCACAACAAGTGAGGCAGAGTATTAGGGTGTGTATATTTTGATTTTTCGCTTTTTTACTTTGTGGGAATATATAAAATACTGGAGTACTCACCGTTCGGAGGAATATGCGTAGTCTTGATCGGCACCGAGTCCGGAATCGGTGTGTTCATGTGACACACGCAATGCAGAGTTCTCTAGTGGGCTGAGATTAGAGCCCGTGGGTGAGATGAAGTCGCCCATACTCATGCTGGACATCATTCTATAAAAATTAGGAGTTTTGTTAAGGATAAGAAATAAGGTAGTTCAAGAAGCTTGAAGTAATTAGACAACGAAGGGTTCACACTTTAAAAGTGGCCATTTTTACCCAAATTTTGGTCCCTAATAATGCTGAACCATTTTGTGTCAGAAAGTTATAAGGAAGATACCGAGGGAAAGTCACCCTGTGAAGGCGTTTTTACGATGATATTAAATAAAGCTCAGGTTAAGGTTTCATTCTTAACAATAAAAGTGTATTATTGAAAGAACGTGTCTCAAAATTGGGAAGTCTGAATTTAAAGTAGGACAAAAGTAGAAAAGATAACCCGAATTCAGATTGTAAGCTGTACATCACTTGAATTTTCGTAAGATATAAAACATGATTTTCACTTTTTGTGAAGTAAAAGGAACGATGCCTAACTCCAGGTTCAACTTAACTGTATGCGACATTTGTAAGCAGACCCAACTCGTTAATGTTTAGCTAGCGTTGCGTTCAAAGGAGCCAAAGTGTTTCAACTTGTACCTTTTTTTTAGCTTCTTCAGAAAGTAGTATTCTTTGGGAAAACTCAAATGAGCTTGCTTTTAAAATTTTGTTATATCACAAGTTACGTAAGGCAATTAAAGAAACAAGAATGAAAAGAAAAGTACTTAGGGAAGCTTCAAACATTTCTGGATTGTATTACTGGTCAGTTAGTTACTCACTTAGGGAGTTTTGAGTTATAGGGAGTTAACTATTTTCCTTAAGAGAATACTTATAATGCAAAAGAGTGTTGTTGGCACTATTCTTATGAGATTTCTATAGTATTACCTTACTAAACCGCTATTCCGTTCACACTCTCTAGACGATATTGTGCTAGCGGAGCGTATAGATCCATTCCGGCCATTTGTATTATCAGTCACATTCGAACTTTGGAAATACAATCTGCGAAAAAGGTAAAGTAATATAAATTTTATTGGAATCTTAATGGGAAATACCAAATAACAATGAACTATAAACACGCTAGAGTTATAAACTAGTTTAAAGACTTTCTGCAGGAACATAATATTTTATTTTATTTACTTTTTAATATAAATAATGTTAAATTTCAATACTGTTATTGATACATATTTATATATATTTCATTGAGGGCTAAAACCCCTGAACCTAGTGGAAGCTATACATGTATGCGCCATAGATGTTTAAACAAGACAATTCTAAGGATCTTCTAAGGAAAGATTACGGACGACCTACCTCCTATGACAAGCTAATTAATACAGGTTTAGGAGTCTGTTTAGAAGAATCATGGCTATGAGATTTAGGATCCATGGCTGCAGATCCTTTTCAACGATCTAATTACTAATAACGGGTCGAAATCCCGTAAAATGGAGCTACTAAGTCCACTTTCATGTCACTTTTAGAAAGATTTAGCAAGAAAATGGCTCGACTGTCTTTATAATAAAGCAAATTCTGTTGTCCACATTCTAGTTTGATACAGAATTACGGTCTGTATTACGTCTGACAGTTCATAAATTATTTATAATATGTTCTTTTAAAGGTTTCCAGGCAAGTTACTTTTCGATCTGGTAAGATTATTAAAAACAAATAACGATAAAAATAAAATCTTTGAGCTCACAAGTGAACATTTCTTCCATAACATGAAGGTTCCAGACGCTGTATGAATTTTCCGAATTCGGTTGTAGTGGCAAGGAGTTGCCAATATAATGTGCCTTCGGTTCTTGACATGCAGTCAGATCAAAAAAGTTTTTCCTCTTCCTATCACATATGAATATAAGTAAACTTCTAGAGCGTTCAAAATATCGAAAAGCTATTTGTACTAACTGCGAATGCCAATGTTACTCGGAAAGACAATAATTTTAATTTGTGAGACATATTCTTTTAAACCACGCCATGTCTGCGGTGCGAAGTAACTCACTAAGTACTAAAGCAATGAAAAAGGTTTCCCTGTTTTCTATCCTTCGTTTTCATATATTGACATCATTTATTTTAATTTACATTTTAAATATTGATAACGTTTTCTTAAAACTAAACACAATTTTCATTGAAAAGCTCACCTGATACGATCATTGTTGAGATTTGGTTGACCAGATTCACATTTTCTAAGAAAATGAATTTATTAAAATCAGCACTATGTTCGAAAATAATAACCCTAAACTAAAATTATTTTGTTTCAGTTAATCTTTTGTGTTTCGTAATGTAGTTTTTAAATTGAACTGCCTTCATTTATAAATTGATTTATTTGTGTTCTGATTGAATAGCCTGCTTAAAGAAATAACCAGTTAAGCAGTAGCTGATTTTCTTTAAAATTCACCAAGAAAGAGCATTAATCTTACGGAAATTATACTATAAATGTCTTGACAATCTTACCTCAAGTTTCATATCAAGAATAAAGCAATACCTTAAGCTTCGTTTTTAGAACCCAATTTTAATACAAATGCACTGAGATACTTTTACGATTCTAAGGATCACATAGAATTCAAGCTTTTGTTAAAACTGTGTTACACTTCATTCTAATGTTAATGTATTCACAAGATATTTCTAAAATCATACTCTAGGTATAACGTATTTTAGCTACTCTAAATGCAATAAAATTTCGAAAAGCTTACCCTCTAATGCGATCCACACGATTCTTGCCTTGCCCACTCGTCGAACCGCTGCCATTTGTTATCGTATTACCCGAGCCAGTGCTCTTGCCACCCACACTACCCTTACTGCCACTCTTATGAATCTTCATATTCATTGTGGAACGTTTCGAATTCGTCTCCACGACTGTGTAGGGTATTTCGCGTAGCTGATCCTCAGTCATGCCAGCTGTATCGACCAGACCGAATTGTAAATGCTTCGCTAGTTCGCTAGACCAAATTCGGTTGCGTGAATCGGAAGGAGATCTAACGAATGAAGGAATGAGAGAATTAAAAAAATACATATTTATGAAATAACATATGTACATATATATAGCCATATTAGATACTAATTTCCCTCTGCATGCTCCCGATACTCACTTGTTCTTACGATGTCGCCGTGACTTGTGATGCGAATGCGTATCCGAATGACTATCGTTGCTGTGCATGCTCCGCGCCACCACACTACTCTTCGAGACGGACGCCTGCTGTACGGAACTTTGACCCATACTAGCCTCAGCCTGGCGGCGTTGCACTTCGCGCCACTGTAATGTAGAATCGATTAACTCCGCCGAACCACTGCGCACGGATGATGAACGGTGGCCCGAATAACTACGACCGCGCGTGCTCTCATGCTCGGAACCGGCAGAGTCGCGACGGTGACGCGAACGACGACGCTTGCGATGATGCGAACGACCTGAACGGCCAGATCCACGCGATAATTCACTCTCATTATCGGAGGTACGCCGATGGCGATGCTTATGTCTATCCGTGGAAAGTGTAAAAGCGAGACAGGGAAGACGTGTAGTTCAGTGGAGAAAAAAAACTCACTTATAATATACAAGTAAGATCAAGGGTTAGCCATATAATTGAACGCAAAGTCAATATTGCGCCAAATTATTGGTTATCAAAAACATATTTCAACTAAACACTCGACGGTAATACGATCGTACGTGCGATCAACTGAATGCAAGGCGATCGCCTAGAGCGATTTGCTGACGCCAAATGCGATTACGGTGCACGCAATGTACTTTTAAGTGCTTGCGCTTCAGTTTACTGCTTTTCTATTGTGCTTATTGTTGTTGTACTCACCTGCGCGTCGAACGTGAATCGTTTGATGAATGACTCTCCACCGAGCTCGAACGATAACGCTGCTGATGTGCAGATGTCGAGGATGAAGATACGTGATCTCGATCGCGATGCGCTGAACGCGACGAATGCCGATGTTGCGATGAGCCGGACTGGTGGTGATGGTGTTGGTGTTGATGGTGATGATGCGAGCCGCTACCTCCGCCACCGCCACCGCCTGCGATCGCTGAACGCACCGAGCGCGGACTTGAGGGATTATTGCCGAATAGTGAACGCTGTTGGGAACGTGGCCATGGGGCGCTACGCGTGCTGCGCGGCGAATCAGGTGTTTGCAAATTACTGTTGCAAACGCTGCCACCGCCGCTGTTACCCAATTGGGATTGCTGATGATAGGGATGTATGCCGAGGCTCGTTGGTATGCTGTAGGTGGAGCGGTAGGGACTCTCGTAGTTGCTGTGCCAGAGAGAAATAGTGCGTAGTAATGAAAACGAAAACCACAGAACTATTTATATATAAATACAAGTATTTATTTAGAAGTTTTTTGCAAAATACTCTTATGATTTATAGAGACCTTCGCAGGCTTGTAATTGAGGTGTAAAATAAATTGTTTCATATTAAAGGCTAGCGTGTATAAGCCACCAAGCGCGGCACTGTCAGTGGAGGCGTTTTTGTTGTAGTTGTACGAAGCGGGTCTTTAAACGTAAATTCCTTGTTCGCATTTGTGCTCTGTTACGGCTGATTACACACGTCACGCAGATACTTGATGCGCACGTGAGTGGGCGTGTGCTTGTGCAGCGACTCACATGTGTTCGCTCACCTGCGGACATGTTGTGCAATAAATATTGATTTGTATGTTTTGTTTGGATTTCGCATAATTTGGTTGATTAAGCAGCGCATTGCAATCACCACGCTCGGACAAATTAAGTAATTGCAACCGCTGGGAGCGTGTCATGTGTCAGAACCGTATGGATGGTAGTTTGATCAAATCAGGGGCGATAGGGAGTTTCTTTATTTAGAAGTAATTTCCGTATAGAATCTAAGCCAGATTGAGCCAGCCAGAAGAGCTTCGGGCTAAACTCGTTCTCGAACTAAAGGAGGAAAGAAAATATAACTGATCAAGATTTCCTTCTCCGGCTACGTTGATAGGCTTTGCTTCCTTTCGTAATGGCAAGTTCGTTCGTTTAGTGTCGATAAGATTGACAAATAATAGATCTGTCAAACACTGGATTCTAAAATAAATCGTTTAGGGTATTGACCATATACCATATACAATTAAAGAGTAATGAGGGTAAATCCCTAGAACAAGACCTTTTCCATCAACCTTATTTATAAAATATTATAGACCCTGTGGAGAAAAATCAAGACAAATTTAAAGAAATAACTAGAAACTCTCTTCAAATGACAGCTAGCGAAATTAAATATGAAAGTTATCATTGAAAAACTTAACTCCGTATAATTATTCGCAATTAATGGCTATGGAGGTTCAATCCAATCTTTTTCAGACATTTTTCCGCCCTGAAGTTTTTGTAGGAACTTTTCTTAATATCGCCGCTTGCTTATGTTTTCATTTGAGATCTGGGCCTTAAACCTATTCTTAAAAAATTCTAAAAAAAAAACGGGAATGGTCTTATAATTTTTAAGATACATCAGGAAAATGTGAAAATTCCATTTACTTTTAGAAAAACTTTTCGATGTTGATTGCAGGCTGGTCTAAAGTTTAGACAATCTGAAACTATATTACACGTATTTTTCTAACGGCAGTTGTCTTTATACAAATCACGTGAATTGTTCACATGAAGAAATCTCTCGTGATCACTCACTTGTGATATGAACGCCCTAAATACCGAAATAAGTTCAGCCAAATAGCCAACTGAGGTTTAAACATGACTATATACATAATTTTACTTGGGAATAAATGATCCTCAATAACCAAATGGTACTTTTCAGAAACTCTTCAATTTTTTAATCCTCAGATTTTTCCACTTTCTGTATCGAATGCTCGCGAGACCTCGTTAGTAAAGCGACTGAGGCGAATTCAAAATAGTTAAGCCTTTTTAACTCAACAGGTATGAAGAGTGTGCTCTGATGTCTGATACCCTTAAGGTATAGCCGATAACTTGCCACAGAAAATAAAAAATATAACACATGAGAAGGGAGCTAGTTTAGATGAATGGAATATTTTTAGATGATTTAATAAACATTTAATACATCATGATAGAAATCTTACGTAAAATGGGAAACCAATTGAGAAGCAAGACAGTTTAATTTACTGGCTGAATCTGTATCAAAGTCAGTCAATGTAGACCTTTCCGGTAACTAGATCATGGCACCAGCTTTTTTGGATAGTGTGACTCAACTATTTATAATCTTGATAAGCCACTCACAAAACAATCAGGTCTACGTAATCTCACAGTGATTTATTTTCATATAGGGACTCTCATCACAGAATTCATGAAAATATTAAACTACTGTAACATAACCTTGAGGAACGAATCACACGCAATTTTCAGGCAAAAAATATCGGTGCGCCTCTAAGTCAAGAGTGCTTATTCAACCAGACAGCGACATATTTGTGGAGACTCTATGTTACAACTTCATAAAGTAGGTTATGTTTTTTTTCTCTTGTTCTCTATAACATCCACATAGATTCAGTCCGTCTGAATATTTTGTGTTTTAAAGCCTGACGACCTCACTCAATGGTACATGTTTTGTTAAGAAGGAAGAGTACCTTAAGTTAACATCTATTTATTGGAACGTCTTCGGAAAACCTCTACGAGGAATTAAGAGAAATCAAAAATTAATAAACTATGAACTGAACTAACTAAGAGCCCAAACTTTCTCCACTAAATTGTGTCTAAATTACAGCGTATACCACTTCAAACCGGCACAATTTTACTGAAAGGATGCCACTTTAGTCTATGATAAATCACCACACTAAACAATAGTTTGCAATGTCTAGACGAAACAATTGCCTTTAATTGAATTTGAATGGATTTGCGACACGATGCTGGGGTTGTGGTGCAACCACTTGAAGTTTTAGTATACAGTTAGGTAAAAAAGCTGCATTTACCAACGCAATATTTGTTTTCTTACCCTACAACCCTTGTATATCAATCACAATTTTTTTGGCAAACACATATGAATATTGTATATGCTTTCCTTGTTGTTATTTCACCATTTCGAAACATATTGAAAGCCAAGAAGTGCACTTGATTTCTTCGCTAATGAAAAGGCAAAATACCGAGAGGAAAAAACGACGAAGAAAAAGCGCAATCTCGAATGTCAAATGAAAATGAAAGGAAGAAAAATCATAACGCATGAGTGAGGGCACTCGGGAGCTGCAAACGACTGGATGCGACTGTATGACAAATGAGCCAGCGTTAGTTGGCAGCAAAAGCCACATGCTTAGCATAAACAGCGATGTGTGTTTGAAGCTCCGAGCGCTTTGCCAAAAAAGCGTAAAATCAAAAGCGAAATAAATCAAAGGACTGTTTACAATATTGCTGGTTAGCGGCTAGAGCACCAGAGAGCCAGTGAGCCAGTGTGAAGGCAAAGGAAATGATGCATTAGATGAGAAATGCGCGTGTGTGTATGTGTGTGTGGCGGGTCAAGGCTTGAGTGCACATCCGCAGGAAATCAGCAAAGTGTATGCAATGATTCAATAAAAAATTCGAAAATAAAAAAGTCGATTGGAAATAAATAAACTTTGGCGCTGAAAGGGCTAAATAACACAAGCTTTTATAGCCAAACATATATGAGGTATATGAGTGCGTGTGTTTGTAAATTAATTTCAAGTGCCTTGTGCATAGGGTAAACTTACTTTGGCATCATGTTGGCCGCCTGCATGCCCGCGCCAACACCGTCGCTGCCGACGCTATTGTGATAGACGCCGCCGTCAGTGACGCTGCTGCCGCCGCCGCCATTGGTGTGACCGGGGACTGCTTTGCCTTTCAGGGTGTTGTTGGCGTTTCTATTGCCGTTCAAAAAGTCATCAATCACGCGTCTTGGCTGGCGTTTGGAGGGGACACGTGTGAATGCCGGCTGTATGCGACCCAACGAGAGTGCATCCTTACCAGAGGGCTGCTTCTCCGTGCGACTGCTGTGTGCGTGGTGAACAAATGATGAGTTGGCAAGTTGGTTGGTTGGTTGATTGGTTGGTTGGTTGGTAGTTTGGGCGAGTAGTTGTTGTTGGTCGTAAAGTGAAACAAATCAATCCATATTTGTTACGGGTTAGGTAGTTTGGCGAATGCGGGAGATGTGTTGATGTTGGAGTACATAGAAAAGAACGAAAAGAAAAAATTATACGTTTGGGTGAACAATGCGGAAAACAGAAATAAAAACAAAAACTATGAATGAAATGAAATAACAATTCAAAGCAAACATTATGCATACACATGGTTGTACTTGAGGTTGTTCTAGAAAATACACAATACTTTGCGACGCAACGCAAACGTAATAAAGCCAAGAATTGGAAAAAAATCCAAAAGATAATAAAGCTAGGCAAATGCCTGGCAGCGTTGCGCTCGTAAAAACTTTGACGCAAGCCAAGAGGTGTGCTCCGCCTAGCCCCTTGTCTGTTGTTCGCAGTTGCCGCGCCTGTGGCCGCAGACAAATGAGTTGCACCCGAGCTCACCTTGTCGTGACGAATGTCGTAAAAAACCACAAACAATCAGCGAAAACAAGCTGCCACATGCCATAAAAAGTGGAAAAGGAATGCGTTTCTTGGCGCACTGCCACACAGGCAGTCATCTATCTTCCAGTCAAGCGTATGCGAACGAAGAGTTGCGGCTGAAATCGGCATAGAAAACTTTAAAAGGGCTTGGGAGATGCATTCATCATGCAAACTCTTAAACATTCGATTCCGAATAAGAGAAACGAGTACAATTTTAATAATTTATTTATAGTAGTATTAGTAGTATTTGATTCGATTTTAGTAGCGGAGGTCCAGGTGGCCGTCTTTTTAAAGGGCCAATACATTGGAGAAACTGGTAAAACTATTCTGGTATGTATGCTCTTAAATATATACACCTTAAGCTTCAAAGAAGATACGGTTCATCGACAAATATTGAATTTAGTTATGCAATCTTATTCTAGTTAGGTAAATTCTGTGAAATTTCGACCATATAGCATATCTGACTTGAGCACGACGGTATCTTTAATTTCAAGCCGAAGAAGAAAGCGTTTTAAGAATTTGTGTTTTTGGACTACAAATTTTTGTAGCTAATTGTTTGAGCAATTTAAAAGAATGCATTTTGAAGCGATAACAATATTAATTCTTATTTGTTCAAATTGTTTTACTTTCAGAAATCTTATTAATTGACCTAAGTTTTGCTTATTTTTAATACAAACCAGAAAGGTTATTACAATCGGTGAGACCTAGTGTGGGACGTAATTAACCACATCAAAATTTTAGTTTAAATATTAGCTTAGAAATGTGAGGCTCCAAAACGACCTATAGAAAGCGAACTTCTTGAAAATGTAAACTACTTCCCTCAAGATTCACTTCCTTTCTTCCAGAAATCATAGAAAGTTGAAGTTTAAAATTTAAAGTTATTAATCTGCGGGGTGCAGCTATACAAATTCCAAGTTAATGGAGTCGTTGTAAATTTACTATTGAACCCAATTATTTCTCACCACATATGTAGGTATTAAAATGTCGAATAATAAGGGAGCATTAACGGTTACTAAGCCTGCTAAATTAGCACGAGCAAGATGTGATATTTCTTCTTCTATTATATGTTCTATTATGTTCTTAAGAATGGACCATATATTTACCACTAATAGGGTTTTAATAAGAATTATAACATCCGATTATATAACGCTGAATAACTAAGAATAACGGAATACGTGATTTCATCACTAAAGAAGGAATGGTAATACAATCGATCACACATTAGAGGACATATTAGCGAACGAGTTTCTCCTTATCTATCCTCAATCTGTTACAAAAGCTGGTGTAGTGTGTTCTATTCGCTACTTTATAGCGCTTGGCGGTAATTGAAAACAAGTGTGGAATTTTTGGAATTTTGGATTGGAATTTTTCCACCTGAAAACATCGACCATAGTCTTCCCAGTTTTAAAGAAGAGTTCACATAAGAGATATTCGGGTTAGATATTAGAGGAGCCGATAAGCTTTAGGGAATTTTCTTTGAATATGGATTCCGCCATTTTGGAAGCATAACTCTTGTAATGGATCCGATCTTTTGTGAGTTTTTCTGTACAGAGTATATAAGCACAAATTAGTGCTTTGTTGATCGATTAATATGATCAAAGGAATCTGTACCTGTTAGTATCAAAGGGTTCTATGCGTATAAGGCGGGCACTTATCTAGAAGCTATTGGACTGTTTCCTCCTTCCCTTCTAGTTCAATGACGATTATAGTGAGAAAAATTTTTTTGTATATTCACCATTAAAGGCTATCTTACAGTTAGATATGGAGTTTGAGCGGTGTTAAGCTAATTTCTCAGCTGTTAAAAGAGAACGTGATTTGTTTTAGATACATTTGAGAGCACCATTTTGAAATGAATTATATCGTTGCTAAGACAGTTTGAGGAGGATACTTCTAATTAACTGAAGAGGCTTAACAGAAAGTTATAAATGGTTAGATGAATCAATGAATCGATAATAATACAAATATTAGTTCATAAATAATTTGAGAAGGCGGACAAGTAACATCACCGTCATGAGACTCAATAAGCTAGAAAACAAATTTCTTCTGATGTGGGACCAATATATTTTGCCATCGATCATTGTTCAAATCAGTATTTCAAACAGTGCTATAGTATATGGTTATTTATCATTACGTCTTATAACTGTTCCTTATAATTCTTTTAAGCGCTTAGTTTCACCAGCTCAAATTTTTACAACATTTAGTTGGAATCCATTTCGTGCACGCCTCTCGCTCTTCCCCACCTCAGCGTTTTATTACCAACGATCGCAATTCCTTTACGATTTATTTCTACTATTGCCTACTTAATTACTCACACATACATATTTACAGATGGTTCTACTGTATGCAAGTTCACCTTTCGGTTGGCCAAATGTAAGACCATTTGCAGCCAACAAATTTATTACGCGCCTCTACTAAAGTTTCAACAACAGATCTAGCAATACCCTAGGCTCTTAAGTGGCACAAATACACACATACATACGAAAATAAAAGATGTGTGTTGGCATAAAAACAGTTTTATGTGCCTTTTTCACAATTAGTCGGCAGAAGAAACTACATTTGGCAACATTTGCCACACAGATGGGCGAAAAATTTTTGCACGTGCATATGTATGTACGTATGTCTGTTTACATCAATGTGTGTGTCAAGGAATTCGCATACATTAGCTTAGTTTTGCGAAGCGAAGGTCATTAATGAAGACTGTCTTCAGGCGAATGACCACGCCACGTTCGAGTAGTTGCCATGGTTAAGCTAAGATTTTTTAACGACCCTACATATGTGCGTAGATTTGCAAAACATTTCTGTAGAAATGGCGTTGAAAATCGCCTCATTTGTCGAAAATTTTATGACATCAAATATATATACGTCCTCAGCAACTTGGATTTGCGACCTAAAGCACATATACATGTATGTATATGGGAACATTTACATGTTGGCAATAAAACTTACATATTTTGCTAGCCCTACAAGGCAGAAAACCATCAAATTAGTTTAGTTGATGAGCCTTTTTCTAAGAGACTCCTCATTGAGATGGTGAATTATTTTTGAAGTTGTCTGCTTGGTATCATTTTGATTGAAACTCTTCAAGTGCACACACTTGGCTGAGTTGAAAAATTAAATAATACATTTAATTAGATTATTAGAAAAAGTATTCCGAAAAATTCATTACTTTAAAAAATTTACCTAAAAAATTCTTACGAAGAGCTTGAGAAGCTCACGTTGAAAATTTCTTTCATTTTCAAAACATTTAAAACGATTAAATTGTTTAATTTTTTATGCAGCTCACAAGCTCCTCAGATTATTTTGCTACTTCTAATCATTTCAGTAACCTGTTTTGCTTATAATTTTATATGAAATATATGTAAATGGTGGATGTGCAACATGTAATCTTTACCCACTTATCTTGTCTACGAAAGCAAATTTGTCAAGGCCACCTTCAGCCGTAATACCCTCATTAATCAACTATTCCGTTGTCACTCACCTGTAGCGCAAACGCGAACCGAGTTGAAATAAATCCGAATTATTCGATTGCGAATTGGGCAAAGGCGCGATGCGCACCATACGAAAGAAAGCGTGATGTTCCACACAGCAGCGCCACAAATGTTTGCAAGCCGATTTGCGCGGCGTCTCAAAACCGTAGGTGCTGAGTTCGTTCTGTTCAGCAAGAGAAATAAAAAGAGGAAAAGCATTTGTTACACAAATTTATTGTAAAATATATATTCCTTAAAGGCGGGGTAGTATTTAACTAAGATGTGCATATTGTATTATATGTAGGCTGGCATTAATATTTAATGTTTTAATATAATTTTCGAATTATAAAATAGTCGAATTATAAAACAAATTTTGCTTTGGTGTGTGTATAGTAGGTTATCTTTAGAGGTATAGAATTTCCTAGAGGGATATCTGTCAAACCAGCTGTCAATACAAGCACATTTGTTTAAAATTAATATTGTGTATACTTTGCCGAATTACCATGCAAATACCTACGTTGGAACATTGTTTAAAAATTGAGCGCATCTATTTCCAAAACATGGGCTCTGCGTGACACATTCAGATTAGGCACATTTCTAGCTTAATGGCCTCTCCTGCACCTAGAAAAAGTCATCGCCTGTTTTGGTTTGTATGCTGAAATCGTTATTGGTTCATGCTTTCACGTGAATTATCAATGACGAGTCCTATAAGGAAATTATTCATCACTTCTTAGTTCGTTACATCAACATCGTTAGTCTAAATTATTTAAGTAAAGCATACTTCTCACATGACGATCGTGAATCACGGTCGTGAAATCATCAGTTTATTTTGAAACGAACAGGATAGTCTTCACAAGATACGATAACTAAAAGTTCTGTTCAATATTAAATGCTATAAAAATCGCTAACCAATTAGTCGAAATATTGGCCATTTTCTTAGTTTTCCCTATTGCGTTTGAAATAGAAGTGCTATAATTCTAAAAAGTCATTATAAGAGTGATTTTTTAACACTATTTCTGTAAGAGATTTATATATAGGGAAATTTTTTTCAATTCTCAATCGATTAAGTAAAGACCAGGCATATTTAAATTGCTTATATTCTTTTATGGATCTTAATACACGTTGTAGTAGTCAAGAAATTAAGCGCGATTGAGGACGATCTCATAGCAGTTGCTAAACACTTATATGACCTTAACTAGAAATGTACTGAGTCCAAAGTTTTTAACTTTTCTGAGTCCAAAGCATAAGTTTTACTTATAAACACTTTAGATTCGGGAGTGTATATCTGTCACTAACGAATGTGTTGTGATCACTTAGAGCCTCAGCTGGATTATAAGGTGGCAATATCAAGCACGAAATATAAACTAGGGAAGAGTTTGATGTATACAACGTGCAAAGCTACTAACGTATGTAGCGCTTTCTCGAAAATTAAGGCAAATAGGGACTGATTGCCCTCGATTCCTAATCGACGAAAGTTGTTTCAGTACAGTTCCAGATAAAACCAATAAAGGCAGTATAATAATAAGAGTAATAAATAAAAATGAAGTATAATAAGAGCTTACTAAACCAATGATAATGTTGAAGTATTAGCTCTTATTTCTAGATTTCATATTAGTCCTATGGTCCATATTACTCAGCTTGTTATGATTCCATAGAAAATTTTCAACATTGGCTATCTGAGAAGGGAGGGTATTTATGTTGTGAAAACATATGATTTAGTGCTCTGCCAAGTGCCAGATAAATGTCAATATTTATTATGACAAGCCAAGATATTTTCATCAGACTAGACGTTAGTTAGTCCGTACCATGGAGGAGCTCTTAAAATTTCAGGCGAAATAATAGCTATTTCAGTGTAACCAGTGGGACTGGAGAGAGTCACGAGTTGGCTGTGGCTTGCATCTAACGGTTTCATACAGCAGTCAAGTGTAGATATAATATACGCATCTATGCGAATATGCGAGCTAAACCGCCAATTATATCACCTACTTCCAGTACCAAAAATATTAACCGTTAGTTTTCGTGATATCCACAGGAAATTCAAAGTGTTGATACATAGTACTAAATGGTGCAAACACTTTTTTATGCACTAACAACCATCGAGCACTTCACACCATTCACTTGAATACTTTAACTTTAACTTTTAATTCACTATCACTATATTCAAATAGTGAATATAGTCATACATACACAATGTGTTTAGGAATGCATTACTGCTTTTGTGCCGTCAGACAGGCAAGCTTTCATACAACTTTTTATGGCGATTCCAAATAAATGCCTTTGCCAACAAGAAATCCCATTCAACAAATGTTGCGCAAGTGCTTTTGCTTATAAGAAAGCAACAAAGTCAAGTGAAAGCTCAAGTTTTGCTCCGCTGTATAGTTGTTAGTGAGTGCGTGTGTGTGTGTGTGTGTGTGTGTGAGTCGCACGCAGTCTTCGAATTGTGTGTACGCACCTTCAGTGTAAACAGTGCGCGCACTTGAGGCTTTTCAGCGCATTATGTTGAGCGTAAAATGCCTTGACACTTTGGCAAAGACGGCGACGCATTTAATATGGTGTTTATACAGCACCAGCATGTTTGTATATGCGTGTGAGTGGTACATATATAAATAATGTTTGGGTTTTTGCTAGAATAAAGTAAGTTTTCGCAAAGAGAGCGCGTCAAACAGTGCTGAGTGCTGCGCGAAGTGTCGTAAAGAAATTGAATTTATAAGTGGAACTACTCTAAATAGTGTGTTTGTGTATGTGGGTGCGTGTGCGTGTGCGTGTGCTTGCGTGTGTGTATGTGTGCATGCAAATAGTTATTAATAGCGTGCTAGTGTTGGCGCATTTACATTTTTATCGCTTATCCGCAGCATGAAATAGCGTCCTTTGTAGTAAACTTTGGCGATGCGCGGCCAATAGTAATGAGCCACTGTCGTCTTGTTTCGCAGCACCACAATGCCACTCGGCGTCAGACCCAGAAAGTACTCGACGCTGTCCTCGCCCTGCGGAAGAGAGAGCAAGAGAATGCGAATAAGTAGTTGTATAATAAGATAACACAAAATAAGTGTAAGAATTTACAATGCAATAACAACAACTAAAGTAGTATTGCTTCAATAGCGTAACTGCTATAGTGCAACAACAACAAAAACTAAATTAAAAAATATAATAAGAAGAGAAATTGCCTTCAACGCAAATGCGCGCATCCTTTAAAATATGTAAAGAAAAACAACAACAACAAAGCTAACAGAAAAGCTCATCGCGTTGAAAAGTTTTGCCTCCATCGCCCAAGCGTGCCAAGTTTTGTAAAGAGGTTATTAAAATTCAATAAAGTTATTAGCCATGTCGTGCACGCTCCGTCTTCTGCAGCTTCTGCTTGCTACACACTATTAGCCGTGCGACAAGTGTGCGTGGTGCTGCCTACAGCCTGATGACGGTCATTATCAGTAGATTTTTCGTCAAAGTTTTTCTGTCCTCCGCACCAACTGTGAGTTTATACATAATTCTCTTTTTGTGTTGGCTTTTTGTTGCGCTGTTTGACCTTTCAGCAGCTCTACATGAGTGCCACCCCCTCGAATACCGAGTAGTTACGGGTGTCGGTGATAATTTCATGTGAATTTACTTCGAAATTCCTTTTGACACTTTCGGATTTTTTGAGCTTGGTTGGCTTTTTTCTTGTTCTAGCTTTGTAGATGTGTTGTTGTAGGGATACTTATTTGTATCGTTTGTATTTGGGAGAGCAAATATTTTTATAATTTGTTCACATGAGCGTTAAAAACTTGTTAAAGAGTTTTTAATATTTCCGCAATAATAAAAATTTCTTTCCGGAGCTTTCCATTTACTCTATTTTTAGTGCTCCAGGCTAATGAAGGGGCCTCCAAATACGGGTAGCAACCAGCCACAGCACAGCCTCCTTTAGAGAGGTGAGCATTTCCTCCGAAAGCAAAGCGGCTAAACTGGCTTTGTGCAAGACGTCAAAGTGTGTTTGACCACGTCATCAATTGCATCAAACTACTTCAAGATAACACTTATGTGTGTGCTGATAACGTTGCGGAATCGCTGGAAACTATAAAGCCGATAAGCATACCAGAAAAGGAATTCCCGCTACAATAATCGGAGCCCCACTGTCATCATGTGGTCTAGCATTATACGACTGGACTTGAGGAGAGTTCGGTGAGCACCAGTCAATAACAAAAGATCGATCAGGCCCGGAGTAGAACAAGATAGGTCCATTGAACTAATTACTCTCAACATGCTTCATTTTGCCGCGGTTGTAGAGGTATACTGTCCAGTAGACATAAAAGCGTTTAGGCTAAAAATTCTGACGAACGCCAATTGTCAGAGTTGTCTAGGGGAAGACTAGTTGGAAACATCTAGGCACTTTTTCACCGACTTTCGCTAGACTGATGTTGAAATATATCGGACGTTATACCTTCGGGGAATCGGGAGAATCATCTAGAACTGTTTCAGCTGCCTTAACAAATTTATAACCGGCTCAAAGCACTTCGCCGATACAAGAACGTCGTTTGATCCATATGTAGCAGTTCTGGACTACACAAAAGGACGATGTTTCAACTCTCCAACTTGGTTCTTCATGACCTAATCTAACCTAACCATCTATCTAGAAATTAAATGAGTGGATAGACCTTACATGCGTTTTTCACTGCGCCACTTAGAAAAGCCCTTGTTTTACAGTTTAGAGGTTGGGAACATAATTATATTGGAATTTGACATTAAAGTTTACGAAGTATTTATATACCATACTTGAAGAAGAAATTCATTGTAATATGAGTAGAAAAATAAAATATACAAAAAATATAATAATAAAATATAATAAATAAAAATATACAATGCTTTAAATAGATAGTCCTGGAGGTTAAAAAGAAACTATTAGAACAAAAGTTTTCGATGAACTACATTTGTAGACACTCCTAAAGTCTACACTTCTGGTTAGACTTCTGCTGGTGTCTTATTCGCTAAATAAGATCAGCTCTGTTAGGAAAAGTGATTCCAAGTTGGACCAACGTGTTGCTTTTCATACGTCGTAGTCGGATCAAGCACTAAATCTTATGGAATTTTCGAATTAATAAACCATAATATTTGATTTTTCATTAATTTTCCATATTTTATTTTAAATTCAAATTCTATAACTTTAAAGGAAACTCATAATAAACCCCAATTTTAAGCTGTTACGGAACTGAAGCTTCCATTCCTACCTCCATCTCTGACACTTGAGTCATTCTGATTCAAAAGCATTTGAGCTCCATTCCTGCTGTTTTGCATGTAACTTTGAAGACACCATCAAAGCTTGTGAAACCTTATATCAATTATCTTTAAGAAAGAACCCTAACAGCATCAAATTGATACTACTCTCAGAATTATAGAAAACAACTAATTACTTGCAATTGGACTTAAGGAAGAAGGAAGTGTCTACGTGTCGGTCGAGCGCACGTAACAGAAGCGGACCAAGATTTTTATCCGGCCGAGGGCTGTCAATTTAACAGCGTTCCTCAAAATTAATTGATGAATGTTTCCTGCTGCTACAGCAACAACAACAATTTCTCAACGTTCGAGAGTTTTTAGGAATAGCATTATGCAGCTCAAAGTTGTTACTGTTTTTTCTTTTCTGCAATTTTCGAACATTTTCTCGCCCTCCCGGACAAACTTCCTATTCCACCACCAATTGAGTGTCGATGGTCGCCTTTTACTTTTTATCGAAATTAATAATTCGTCAGCTAATGTTATACACCAACACCCACAAACCAGTAAAAGGCAACTCTGAACTGCCACCTTAATATTTGACCTCTCATAAACTACATAGTCAAGTGGTTGATACGAGTTAATAAATTTCCATTTGAGAAATGTATTTAAGTTAAAAGAAGATTATGGATGCCATAAAAATTTCATTTGCTTATTTATTAACACACTAAAATAATAAAAGTCGATGGCCATACAGCGATAACGCCGTGCTAATATCGGTGGGAAAGGAAAGTGAAAACTCTACGGAAGCAAAGGAGAACAAACTAACTATGTGAGGACAGTACGGAGGGGGAAGGGATATGGGGTGTGCCAATTAGGGTAAAGAAAAATTCATACAATATATTTGGATATTTTCGAGTGCGAAGAGCCATGGTACGGCGCTTTCGGCTATAATTCGCTTGAAGAGCCACCCATATAACCAATAAAAATACCAACACGGATATTACATATTACGGACACACATATTATTTGTATGTATTCTAGTGGCAGTATGGTCTTATTCGCCAACAAACAGGCGCTCGTCTGAAGGTGATTTATTTCGTCGTGATATCAAAAATACCATAAAAAATGTAAATGAAGCGAAAATTTACGCAGCAACATAAAAACGAAAACTAAAGGGACAATGTGAAAATGCCAAATGTATGTATGGATGTGAGTGCATATTTGATTATAGTGGGTAGCAGGCGCCTGCAAACATTGTTGCTGTAGCTTTCATGTAGCCTTCGCCTTACTTGCTGCTGGTTAACTGTATAATGACCGAAAATGAAATTGGTGTGGTAGCGGCGCGCAAGGATAATAAAATAAAGGAAGGAAACAAGTCGAATTGGTCAAACAGTCAGGCGACAACCGGGAACGATGGCGACAATGAGTGCCAAAATAGTGACAAATGACTCAGTGTCGAAATGAATGAATGAATGAAAGAATGTATAAATTAATGGCCAGCCATATGGCGGCTGAATGCTTTAACTTATCTCAGAGTTCGCTCGGAATGGTAGAAATTAAGTAATGTGAGTGACGCGGTGTTTTATTATGTGATATTTATGTTTAAGCAAACCGCTAGTGATAAGAATGTGTCATGAAATGGGAGTATGGGGGAGTTGTGGTGTTGGTTCGAGTACGAGACTACCAGTTCGTTGGTGACTGTTAAAATTCCGGTCGAGAAGAGACATAATTTTATTACAAGGAATTTTTCTAAAAGTCGGTCGTCTTTTAGTAGATAATACCAACTTAGTATTAGTCGCCGTGAAAAACTTGCCACTTAAAACAATAATCTTGTTGTAATCATTTATTTCAAAATGTACTTCATTTCATTTTATCGAATGAATATTTACTTCGTTACATATATGTCCATTTTTTACTTTTCAAAATTATGATCAATGCAACTGAAATGTAGCTTTGGAAGAAATTACGCAATACGCCAAAATGTAGGCAACATTCACTTGTAAATAATAAAATCTTCCAAATATATTATATATATGGTAGAGAGAGTTGATACCATTAAAGACGTATTTGGCCTACTGATGAGTAAACTGAAACTTCCGAACATATTAGAGTTTAGTTGAAAATCCTTTTAAAAATTCCATGAATCAGGTCTGGTGAAATTTTATGGTCCTTCGTACAAAATTAATCTTTCTTAACTTTCTGTAAGTTAATTTGTTGTAAGCTTTGGTAATCTTTCCTCGAAAATATCTGGAATTTGTAATTAATTATAAGCCTTTTATAAATCTTAAAAACATGCGACTAATTAAAAACCCTCCAAGAATTATTGTATATCCAGCTTTAAAAGCTCTATATAAATGAGCTTTAATGCCGCATACTAACTGACTAACTTATTTTCTTTATTTTCCAAAATTTAGCAAAATTTTGTTGCAGCCTCTGCAACACTAAACATTTTCATTACGCCCTTTTTGTTTCTGTGCCTCAATTTTCCTTTGCGCTTTGATCTCCACAGATAATCAATAAAATAAAATGTCAAACTTCAACATCAAAGCAAATTTTCCTAAACCCGCTTATTAAGCGATTTCACCTTGTTATTCCTTGTTCCTTTTTTCGCTTTTCTATTCAATTAGTATTTCCATTCACTTACCAACACCGGATGCAAATCCACGCCGTACATATCGTGCCATTTAACTTTGTCTAAATAATTTAGCTCCGCTGTCGCCGGTGACATGCCCATTAATTGCTGATGAAGTTCGGCGACACGTGTTTCCAGTTCACTGCTCTGATTCGGCAGTAAACGAAACTCGGACACATAGCCTTTGGAGTGGCGTCGCTGATCGTAATCCCCCAATTCGGCTGCAAAATGAGTGGAAAATTAAAAGTGTTGTTAATGGGGTTAAAGAAGAGTGAATAGGTTCATACAATATGTCAGTCAAAGAGCATAATTTTAGATGAAAATATTTTATACATACAAAAAGAAATTCAACAGAAAAAATATTTCCTCCAAATTATATATCTATAATACTTATAAATATTGATGTCAATGTTTTTCATAGATATTGAATGCTAAAGAGAAGAAAATATGGTGTGAAAACGCACGAACTTCTCAACAATAACTTTTAGAAAACAACCCATCATTTATGGATTTCTCATTAAGTATGTTTGAAATTAATATCACAAGCATTATATCAGTTCCCAATTATGAGTTGCTTCTAGACGTATGATTTCTATTTCATTTCCGTTTAGATAGTTTTACCTAGTAACCTAACAGAAAGTAATTTTAACCAGTAGCGTATCAGAAAATGAGAAACCTTAACAAATGATATAAAACAATTAACTACCGGAATATAATCTAGTTATGCCCATACATGACGTACACCTTACACCCCTCTACCCAATTTTCCAAAAAAGTTGATTAGCATTCATAGAAATACCATCGTCTAAACCCGCGTAAAAGATACCGAGATTGTGGAATACCTTTAATGCATTTGACGTGTTCTTGTTAGGATGGTTTAGAAAGTGTAAAGTTTTTGGAAGAGTCTGTTGAGAGACGAAGAACAGGGAAAATAACACCAAAATCAATCTTATTGCATGATTGTACTGATTATTCCTAAAATGTTTGAAAAGTGAAGAGGTCCTCGGTTGTTTAAGGGCTTTATACCAGCTAAAATAGAGCACGCATCACTCCCTTAATTTTTCGTTCAATAGATCATTAAAGGAACATCTCAAATTGATCATATTTATTTCGCTATATCTATTCAAGACCGGTATGAACGACGGAATATCGGGACTGTGAAGGAACCATTCTCGTACTAGTTGTGGTCAAAATCAAGGGTAAAAATTACATATTAAAATGGAGGTGTGTGAAATTACATCCAAATTTGGTCTAAATGAACTGAGTATACTTTACTCTTTCCGTTTCTTCACTGTGAGTTGGTATCAAGACGAATGTTGGATACTTTTAACTCCTAAACAATTTTGGAAAGCTTGCAATCGCGGAAAACTGAGGTGTTTAGTTCATATTAAAGGCTAAAACGTCTATTTTCTGGACCTTTCTTTTTTAAAGGTATACAAATTAGAAGAATGCTACAAATTAGCCAATTAAATTTTAAAGCAGAGCTTCTTAGTATTATAGCTCAATTATTTTCTTTAACCAAAAAACTATAGCACAATTTCTTAAGTAAGTGATAATCGCATAGAAGACTTTCGAATTTATTCTTTTATGTAATCTGATATATATATATACTTATATATACGAAGTATATATTTCACTTCGATCACTGTGCCTGAAAAATAATGATAATGTTATATGTTAAATGAAGCTGATAATGATAGCAACTCAGGCGCCTCAATGACGAAAATGTCTAAAACGAGCTGAAAATGTAGTAGCCTGTCTGGTTGATCCGCTGCCTATTTGTTGTTGCTGATACCCTGATTGCCTCCTTGCGCCTCATTAAGTGATTCTAATAAATAACACAATAAATTTCTCAAGTCAATTGCTACTTATAAATATTTTGCGTAATGAGATTGAACAAAATTTAATGCTAAATGAGCAGGAGGTTATGAGCTTCTTCATAAAATTTTATGAAGAATCGAAATATTGGCAAGAGGATAAAGAAATTAAACATGAATTACACAGGATTTTGTTTAACTTTTATTTCACATGCAGTGAATAATTTCAATGAAGACTAATTCTTAAACTTGAAGATCCTCTAAATTTGCCTATTAGATTGTGCTTTTGATAACTAAGTATTTTATAATGCAATATAAATAATGAAAAATCTTACTATACTGTGAAAGGTATGTTGTTTTATCAAAGAATATTGAGAAATTAAAGCCCGAAGTTCTATATCAACGAGCCTTATGTACAAAAATATTGAAAATGAATATGCCAGTTTTAACGTGCTTGACCTTCAGATCTGTTTATAAATATTCGAGGTGTGTTTTGTTTACCTAACGGTTGTTTATAACACTTAGAACTAATCGAGTTAGATACAGACATATATATATATGTATATATATATATATAAATGATAAGGATGAAAAGACGAGTTGAAATCCGAGTGACTGTCTGTATGGACATCTGTCACGCCCATAAAATGCCATGAATCGAAAACAGATAATGTGCTATAACTTAGCAGAAAATTAAGATATAAACGTGTTATTTGGCAAAGAGGATCCTAGTAGGGTGCGGGATCTGTGGGAAAATTTTTTTGTAAAAGTGGGTATGACCCCGCCCCCCAATGGGTTTAATATATATATCTCTGAAACCGTTAAAGCTATATAAATCAAACTTGCTCCGACCAAGTTCTTGTAGCATCTCTTTATATACTAAGAAAATTAGTGAAATCGGATAATAATCACGCCCACCTCCCATAAAAAAATTATGTTGAAAACTACTAAAAGTGCGATAACTCGCTGAGGAACACGTGAGAAACATTAAATCTTGGGGACAAAATGATACGAGGGGTAGCATAGGAATCCGTGTAAAGTTTCGACGATGGATGTGGCACCGCCCACTTTTAGGAGAAATTTCATATCTCAAGAAAGCCTTAACCGATTTCAACAATATTTAGTATATGACATTATATTTACCTTCTCATGCCACATTGCGAAAATGGATCGAAATCGGATAAAAACCGCGCCTACTTCTCATATAACACAATTTTATATTTCATCTGATCCTTTCACTTTAAAGTGTATAAATCGAGCAGCAATTAAGATGTGAAAATCAAACAAACAGTGCCTTTAAGGTATGCCATCTTATGCGTAAAAATAGACGAAATCGTATTATAACTTTTCAAGCCACCAGATACGCAATATAAGGACCCCCCGTGCCTCTACCTGACTTTTTATCGAAAATATTGGGAAATCTGTAAGATATTGTAATGAAATTGGTTCAATATAATATTGTATATATTACAATAATATTGTAATGATTATCTTTCCATGATAATAATGCGTTCTGGTATCAAAATGATACAAATCGGGTAAATACTTCTCCTAGCCACCATGTACCTAATTACGGATTTTCAACCTCTGAGTAGATTTTATAGCACATATTTCGGTTAATATGTAAGATATCTTAGCAAAAATAAGTGAACATGAAATATCGGATATACCATACTATACTGCCGAAAATGTGTGAAATCGGTTAACGAATTATCCTAGCTCTCATATACTACATGTAATGATTTTCGCTATTGGAGCAGACTTTATGCTGAATATGTCGGTCACTGTGTGAAATTAAAAGAGTTAATGTGACCAGTGCAGATCTTCCTCTATCCCAAAAATGTTCGATATAAGAATTCTCGACTTTCCATCTGACTTTAAACCGTTTATATTGGTCAATATGTGTTATATTTTAATGAAATTAAGTGGATATGTGGTTCTTAAACACAATGTGATTTCGCGCTAAATATAAAATAAATCGGTCTAGACCATGGTCTAAGCCGCTTATTCCTAATATAGTGATTTGCTTTTCTGTAGTTGACTTTTCCCTCATATATCTAATATTTTCCTTTAAGTCACTTTGGTTGAGTTTATATCGCATATATCTTACTTGAGTTAATTTGGTAGATTTTAATATAAATATCTCTGAAACTAAGCAAAATATAACAACGAAAGTACATGAGTATATGGCCTGTAATATAAGTTAATAATATACCAAATATGATTGCAATCCATTGACAATTTCTTCGAATAATGAATGTTGAATTTTTCCGCAACATTTCTTAATGTAAAGTTATGCCAGCACATGAAATCATTTCCCCGCTTCTGATCCTTACACATTGCGAGAGTATAAAATGTTTGGTCACACCCGAACAACCCCGTTTTTTTCGTTTTTTTTTCAAAGCTGACTGTACACTTAATTAAATGTCTGTTATATTACAAAAATTATTTGATGTCATATTCGTAAATACTGATAACTATCCAATCTTAAATATCAGCCTCAGCAGTCCGATCATTTTGAGTTATTCGCTAGTTGACGTTCCATTACACCAAAAAAGGAATCTATCACCCGAAAATCAAAGGGATAGCGCTATGAAAACGAATAGCGGATCGTAGATGACATGACGTGAAATTCTCTCATTTTTCTCATATGACAACACCAGTGCGAAACAAAATGTCAAGAATCGACACAGATAGTTTCGAATTTCGTGAAACTAAAGTTATTCAGATATTCTTTGTTGTAAATGCAATGAGTTGTTTTGTTCTTTTATTATAATGTTTCTTAAGTTCTCATATTAATATAAATTGGGGAACAGAGTACACGAAAATAATATTGAAATTTTATAACACCTAGAAATTATTTTTAAAATGACCTATTTAATTTTTTCGACAGTGGAATTAATGGCAAATATTATAAAAAATGAACATTCTGACAGCTCTTTGACGAACCAAAGAGTTTCGTATCACCTGGAACCAGCTAAAATTATTTACCTAAAAGAAAGTAAGCTCAGAAAACGTGAGTGCTACTAATATAATTTGAATTTTTGCTTAATTTAGATTTTTGCCGATTTTCCTTTTATAATCAGAAGCGATGAAATGGGAAATTTAAATGAAATCCAAATTGGGAGAGATATCTCGCTTACTATCTTGATTTCGTTCGATAGCTGGTAAAGTTGGTTTATTCTCTCAATAGCACTGTTATATTTTCTCAGCAATTATCCATTACTTTTTTTTTTAAATAATTGTCGCAGTGATGTATTTGTTATTAGAAAGTGAATATTAACCGTTAGAACTCTTTGGAGCATGAAATTAAAAAATATGTTCCATATTCTTCGATTTTGACTGCAAGCATCTATGGTGGGTTAGACAAGGTTCTATGGTCGATGAAAGGGATCACACATGGACTGTCAATAGCAATCCTTTGTGAAGCCAGGCAACTTCTATAAATGGATCTCATGTATTGATAAAGCGTTACAATTCCAGATAGTTCACATGAAGGTCTGGAGGTGAGAGAGCCAAGGTGGCTTAGCCTTTTTTCACATAATTTATTATATTATTCACATTTTATTTCATATAATTTTACTTACATTGCACAACGAATGCGCCTAATTCTGCAGCCAACTCGAAGGCGACAGGTAGTCTACCTTGTAAGACGTCTTGTTTCACTTGTAAAAACAGTTGATACCTGAAAGTAGGAGAAAATAATTTATTTTTCATAAATCTTTATGCATGTTTTTAAAAGAATATGTTGGTGTGTAGCAACTTGTTCAGGTCTGAAATAGCAATACTTTCCATGTAGTCTTTAACAGGTGTGTTTTTCCATCAAAAGCCACTAAGCAATCATCTCTTCATATATAAAATTAATAAAACCGCTCATTTCAATAAATCATTTAACCGATTAAAATAAGTTTTCCTTTTCAAAATTAAATGATGGGCATTTCAATAAAGCCTCAACCTTAAACTCCTGCATAAATCTCGCCTAACCGCTATTATCAAATGAAAACGAACCAGCTGAGTGCACCCAAATGCGAAGCTTGGCATTTTAGGCATATTGTTTTTGCCATTTGTATATATGTATGTATGTATATATGTGTATGCCGACAATTAAAGTGCAATGCCAACACTCCAAGGCTGCATAACGGTGTAATCGCAGTGTATAATCAATTCGCCATTCACCCAAATGGCAATAAACGTTAATAGGCCTAAAACAAAACACATACACACACACACACATATATATATATATATATATACACAGAGAAGATTTATTCATTATAATGCAATATTATTATGTTGCTTTGTCCCACGTCCAGCGACACAAAGCTTTAGTTAGTCGCCTATTAGTGACTGATATTCAACAGCGGTAATGCTTGATTGCAGGCGTGTGTGTTTGTATGTGTGTGTATCTGTGCGTGCAGTAGACTTCAACTGACAGGCTATAACAATATTGTGCGTAAATAAATGCATTTATTGTATAGACTTAACGAGTTTTAGACGCAGCGAGAGGGCGAGCGGGCAAGCGGACGAGCGACACTTGATTGGATTGTGTTTGTAATCTACGTATGCATGTATGTGTGTGTGTGTGAGTCAGAATTTGCAGCAGACAGTAAATATTATGTGGCTAGTCGATGTATTGCGCCTACAAGTGCTTTGCAAACTACTACAGCTAAGCAAACACACATACACACACATATATATATATATATATTCACACTCATATACACATACTTATATAGATTTAAAGAATTTTATTTTATTTATATATATCGCTGCGTTAATGCTTAATCATTTAGATAACATTTGCACATACACACAAGCAAACACACTTGCACACTTAGGTGCTTACTTATGAACTTATGTAATTGCGAAAATTGCTTTGCATCATTGTTTGCTTAGTTGTTGTTGCAGTTGGCTGTTTTCAATGACAATCGATTATGTCTAGAAAATATTTGCCAACACACTCGTTTGTTGCCTCAAACGGAAATATTTGCTTAATTGCGAATTTCCGGAGACATTCATTAGAGCGATTAAAATTTGTAGCAACGGTTTTTCAAATGTTTTGATGAAAATATTTACTTGCCTTAAACACATTTTATTTGTTAGAAATTAATAATAGGCATTTCTTTGAAGTAGACAAATATTTCCTTAATGTAAAATTATTTCCAAATTCAAAGAAGAAATCCTTTCGGATCTTCATTTGTGGTTTTAAATTTATAAATTTCTATACCAATTGCTAGAATTGCTTAGAAGCAAAGAGTGTTAGTTTTACTTGTGGCATTTAGGTACACCTACTGGCGCTTTCCGTATTTAAGCAATTTTCGAAATGTTAGGTTGGGTGGGAACGAATGTTCGTAGAGAATTATATTACTTTTCGGAGGTAATGGTGTGTAATTGAGTTATGGATATGCCACTAAATTAATTAATCTCGGTTATTACAATTTATATAGCCAATATATTGATTTTGCAAAGAAGAGCTCTCGAGCCATCGAAATAGTGGTTAGCGCTGCCATAGGTTGCTGCACGATAGTCTTCCTAAGTGCTAGAAAGAACTTATGAAGAGTTCTCAGTCTTTCCCAAGTCTATTTTCAACACTGCATAGTTTTCTAGATAAAAATTTCTTACCCTCATATTTTTCTATTCTCAGATGTATATCTATCTGCAATATAGTCAATTTTTCCTTATTATCTGAGGCTAATTCCATATTGTTTTTGTTGTTGTTGAGTTGACACTCGTTGGTCGCATAAAATTCCGCATAGTTTAGTCCGTTATGGTTACGCAGACCCGACTGTCGTAAGAACGGATTACTTTTGTTTTCGTAATCCTTGCTTTTCGGTACAAATTATTAGGATTTCTCAGGCACCAATGGCACGTTTAGTAAAATAATCCTTCTGTAAGTTTTGAACCAAAGAAATGTGTTTTGCAATTATACAAAGAAATTTCACGTCTCTCCTGTTGTAGCGATACAAAGAGAATACCATACATTTTTGTTCCAGACGAAAGTGGAACAATTGCGAATATTAATTGAAAAGAAAAGAGCTAGTAGCTGGACCAGGTTGAACTATTGTGAAGCAGATGAAGAAATAATACCTGTCAAAACGTCAAACTGTGTACAATTAAACATGCCTCTTTATACCGTCTGAACACCACAAAAACAACTAATTTGGTTATTCTTCAATAGTATCTGGTAGTATCTCGTGAAAAAGGTACCACTGCAAACGATTTCTTTGAAACGGGTATGTCTCAAAGGAGAGCTCAGAAGGACGATTCTTTATACTTAAATTTTATTCGGTATCTTACACAATACACATCCAACGGGTATATGGATTACCAGACATCCATTATCACATATCATTCACAGAGAGACCTAAAATATCTTTACTAACTCTCTTCGTATGAACAATACCCCTAAACTCACTGCAAATTTGCGAACCTAAAGGTCGGTTCACCCTGAGAAAGCAGAATAATCTCTGAACAATTGTTTTTTGGGTATTTCAAAACAAGACCCCGATACATTACTTACAACAGGTCAAAAATTCTCTCTTTTGCACGCTCATTCAATCTTCTGCTTCTAACATTCTTTCCGCCATGGTCCAACCGCATCGAAACCGAACGCTTCTTCAATCCACCGTTAAGTAATATAGAAGACCACGTCGAAATATTATCACTGTACAGGATAAGCGTTTCGTAGCGCTTTCTCTTACTCAATCAAAGAGAGAACTGGAGTAGATACGTAGATATTTTCTGAAGAGTAATCTGAAGAGTATCTTAGAAATATAATACAAATTTAGGTTATGGCTACACGAATCCATCGGTTCAATGTTCTTGAGACTATGAGGCTTCGAATAAGTATAGATATTCTCCGAACTTGTTTATGGTTACATTTCGATAAATAATATTTAAAATCGTGATTTCATTATCTTTACCTGTTCACCTACAATATAATTTTCTTCATTAATTACAAGTAAAGTAGTTCCCTCACTTACCTCGTAATTTCCTCGAGCAATTTACACGGATCAGCTGCATAGAACTTTACACCAAAATACAAATCATATGGATCTGACTTGGGTTTGAGTTGTCGTGATATACGAGACGCTGGATCCAGCCAGTGCTAGAAAGAGAAGAAAAAAGAAATTCAAATATATGAAATAAGGAAAGATATGGAAATTTTTTAAAACAGTTTCAAGCAATCAATGATTTTTTTTAAGAGTGGCAAAGGAGTATTTAGTACAAGAAGTAAAGAAGAACTATTATCTTTCCAGGACTGCACAAGTACTACTAATGAGGTAACACTGCCAACAACTGATTTCTGTGACCTTGTGAAAGTCAATTCGAACTTTTGCCTTGTACATACATACTCTGCCTAATAAAATATATATATGTGCTAGGACATGGCACAATACAAACGGGAATCATAAACTACTTTGTTAGTGAGCTTATGCCCGCTTTTTCCTTAATTTTATTGAAGCGAAACTATATAATGGGGACTGCATAATATGAGCATAAAAGCGATTTATCTAGAAAAATGTTGCCGCTAGCGAAATAAACGGCGAAAGCACCCTACAACATGCGATGTGGCAGGAAGCGCTGATTCAAATTCACAGCGGAGGCAATAAACTTTGAATATGTTTTCATACATATATATAAAATTTGAGACGGGAGTGTGTGTGTGGCATGTAGCAGCTCGTAAAATGAAGCTATGCGCATGCAGTTGATTTGTGTACGAAGGTAAGTGAAAAGCCTTCAAGGACAATGCTTTCTAGCTGCCATTACAACTCACTTGGCGAAGAAGTTCGCTGCCGTCTGACAGTCTGTTAAACTTTTTGCGCCGCCGCCGCCGCTGCTATTGCTGCACCCCATCGTGTGACAAGCTGCCATCAACAGCATTGTAACGGTAACTCTTGCAAAGTTACCGTGTGCTTATATGTGCATATATATATAGCAGTGGTGTTATGTGACCCTCGGCAGTCAGCGCGAATATTCGCAAATTATTCGGTTCTTCTGCCTGCGTGTGGCACATTTTCAAGGTCTCGCCGTCTGCCTAACTATTTGTCTGTGGGGATATGTGGATGTGCACATGTGTGTGTGTGTGAGTGTGTGCAGTGAAGGGAAATGAAAAGTAAAATTTATATTATAATCTCTCGCCAAAGGCAAACAGGTGAAAGTAATACAATACAGCACACTCAGTAAAATATAATATGACATACAGCGAGTACCTGTTTTATATATGTGCTTAAGTATGTATGTATGTGTGTGTGCGTTTTGTTTCTCGTTTAGTGGCAGCTTTTCATTTTGTACCATCATTATGGCTCAATGAATGCGCATGAAAATGAAGCACAAAATGAATTACGGCCTAAACGAGCGACAAGTTGGCAATGCGACACCCAAATGTATGCTACAATATATTTGTGCTTGCGTCATATCAAATGAGATACAGATATGCGAATGTGCGCGGAAATGTTGTTGACTTGGCTGTAAGGCTTGAAATTGACAGCACATAATTTCATACTTATAAATACTTTCTTTTATAAAGATATATGCATATATATATTGTATATATATTGTATAAGTATGTATATGTTTGTATCTATTTCTTCCATCGCACTTTCACTTACCGTCTGATTCTCCTCGTCAATATAGCGTATGCCGAAATAAGAAGTTTCGATTAAATTGAGTCTGGCGAAAACAACATCCAACAGCGCTTGGCCCGGTAAATCATCCTGTAAATAAACAAGTAGAAATATTATGTAAACAACTCAACATCAAAAATTGTTCGTATATATAAGTGTATGTGTATATATATTTTGAGGAAAGAAAGCAAGAAAGTTAAAGAATATCAAATATTTTCTTACAAATTTACCCTTTCAAATTAACTACCCCAAAATACTGCATCCCCAAGGCAAAGACTGCCGTTAATCAATTGGAAGTTGTTGTTCTTTTTGTGTTTCGAGGCAGTGGAAATTTATGATTTGTGAAGCTTATTTTTGCTTTGTACTTTAAATGTGCTGAGTATGAGTAAATGAAACTTTGTTTTCAAACAAAATTGGCTTTTAAACGAAATATATCAAAGAAGAAAATGTATAGCTGAATTGTTAATATACTAAATTTTTGTTCTTTATACCATATAATACATTTATAATATAAATAATAATACTATTGGGTTGTTCGGAAAGTCATTTCGTTTTTTTTGAGCTTCGAGGTTAAGTCCATGCCTTTCAAATGGCCATAAACAGTTGAATTCGACAAATTTAACCTCTCACCGATCTCTCGTGTGGTGATTCGCCGATTTGCATCAACTAATGCCTTTATCGCATCTTTGTCAGCTTCGACCGGCCTTCCAGACCGTGGTGCATCTTCGACATCAAAATTGCCGGATTGAAATTTTGCAAACCAGTTCTGGCACTGGCGTACTGTTAACACGCCTTCTCCATACACATCCGTCAATTTTTTTCTCGCTTGGACAGCATTTTTACCTTTTCTGAAGTTAAAAAGTAAAATATGACGAAAATGCTGCTTATTGCTCTCCATATTTAAAAAGGCACCAACCAAAAACTACTGGGTAGAATTAATAGAACTTTTTCACACACAAGCCTTGCAATATCAGCTCTCATGACATATAATGGTTATGGGGCTTAAGTGTGAAGTTAGTTTCGAAAAAACGTAATTAAGTCCTCTGGCGGGAAAAAACGAAATGACTTTCCGAACAACCCAATAGTTAATTGAAAATCAGCATTTAAGTATAGAGAGAATAGTAAAGAATTAAGTAACCAAAACGTTTGATGAATGAACCATTTCTAATGAGTGCTGTAATGAGCTTATTTATCAAAATTATATTATGAGGAATCACCTCCCCTTTACATAATTGGCTTTATAAAACCCTGAAGCAGGAACACCATACCGAGCTTTTCTACTAACAGCTGAAAAGGCGCTTAATTCGAAATCACCTAAAAGGGCAATATGGATTTGACCCTTAACACATTTTTTCAGAATTTTTTTTGCTTCGCATAGCAGATTAAGTTAGCGTTCAGTTCCAAAAGCAGAGTTCTTCAGGACTTTGTTTTTCCTTAACTATGCAAAGCTCAATCTTTCTCCACCACCGTCAATTGCTCGCGCTGTTTCCACCTTTGAACTCTACTCATTAACAACACCTGTCAAAGTAAGTGTTATCACTAAATTTTATTCTCTCTCTCTCTCTCAAAGGCAAATAACCTCTCTTTGGTTATTGACATGATCCCCTCCTTCTTAATAGTAAAGGACTTATAAAAACCTATTTTTGCTGGAAAGAAGAGCTCTCTCGTCAGAGTTCCACATCCAACCGGTTAATTGTAGATGGGCTTTACTTTTTCACATATTATTCTAAATTAAATCCTATATGAATATTAATGAAGCTTGTTCCAAGCATAATTAGTGCGTATTATGGGATGGATAACCTTTCGGATTGAGGTGAGCGGCAAGCATGTTTTTGTCATGTTTTCGGGGGGTTCCCACATTATTTTTGTCAATCTCAAATATTCTTACCATAAGTAGAGTGTAGAAATATTTCTTTCATAAAACAGATCACATTTTCATTTTGTTTCAAATAGAATTTAATCATAGAATTACCATCGCCGGTCGAAACCCTCTTTGAAAAGATGATTCGGAAAGTTTTCTTATTAACCACAATTTTGTATAAAAACGTCAATATAAGAATTCTTGTATAAGTATATTTAGGTACATTTTTCGCTCTTTTTCTTTCATTCATTGACAGTTCGATGAAGTGAAATTTGGACAATAGGTTGAATTAAGCACCATTGAAATAAGCGGAAAAGAGGACGAAGTTCTAGAAGAGTTAGCGGCTTTTAAAAAAGTATATAATAAAATTTATAAATTATAAATAATAAAATTTCATAAATTTCGCATTCTCATAAGACATTTTTTAATTTATTTATATGTAACATTTAGGTCTACAACAATTAAATATACTTTTGATTTTTATTCTTTTCTTTTTTCATATTTTTATTCTATTATGCTTTTTAACACTAATTTAACACCACACTCATCCATTAAATAATTCGACTTCCTCAAACAAAAAATACTTTCTTCCGAAGTTCAAAATTGGAATCAGAAAAAAAGTATCGCAGTAACATTTTTCCACAAAACATATGACCGCTATTATTTGATTTGCGCATATTTTTCACCGCAGCTGCGACAGCTGTACAAACAACACGGCGTATAAGCAACCACAATGCTAACGCGCAATATACAAACATACAAACATACAAACATTCATCCAAAGAAGCGTGAATGCCGAGGGTGGCCGGACATTGCAAGTGCCATTTGAGTAAATAGCTGACATTGCCTTTTGTGACAGCCGGAAAAATTTGCGCCTGATGGCACACATGCAATGTGAGTAGCAGCAACAACAACAATAACTACATGCCATATAAACGGAAGCGAGCGAATGGCAACACGCAAGGCCAACGCAATGACAATTGACGCAACCGTTGCTGTTGGCAATTCTTTGTTGTGCGTCTGAGAAGTTTGCGGTGACAAGGGAAGGAGTACTTGCAAAAAATTAACCAGCGGTGGAATGCCAGACGAAGGAGCTGTGGCAATCATACAATGAAACGGTCGGTAGAATAAAAGAGCGCCATAAAACGGTGCACCTTCTCACACTTAAACACTTACATGTATGTTTGTATATGTATATATGCGTGATTATGTATCTGCCACCAACATAGGGGTAACCGAAGTCATTACTCACGACTCTGGTATTTTTTTTTCCTTGGGGGTGTGGCAGCATGCTTGTTCAAAAATTTCTAAATTGTCTCAAATAGCTTAGCTGCATGTGTGGCAACTTCCGTGTGCAAAAGCAGGTATACACACGCACACACACATATGCCCAGGTCATGCGTGTGGTCGTATGCGGCACGCTGCTTACGCAACGGGCAGCTATTTGAAGAGCTTGAGGGTGTCTGAATTGTCTAACTTTATTTTTATTGTTCCTCCTTCTTCCTTTCATATTTGTTGTTTTCCATTATTTTACCAACATGCAGCAACTAAGGGTTAGTCTTCGCTTTACAAATTTTAATAATTTGTCTCTTTTTTACCTTAAAGAGACACTAACAAATGTAGCAGCTTACCGCATGACATTTAATCATTTATCATAACCTCTTAACCGTTTCAGGCAAATACAATGCGTGTTGGAAATCTACAAATTAGATATCCGAAAATATTAAAAAAAAAACTTATTTTGGGTTATTCATAAATTATTTTAGTCTTAATTGTTTGGTATATTCAAAGCTTTTATTTTAAATGCGTTGACGAACTTAAATGAAGTATGAAGTAGTGGGTGTGCGACTTTGCTGCAATTTTCTAATAGCGCCTAACTGTAGGTTTCGTAAATCTCTAAATGCTAAAAATTGGGAACTATAGCTCAAATAATTTGAATATATAGTAATAGCTTAACGTCAAGTTATGTTGATATGGAGCTAGGGAATTAAGATTGGTATAAATATATATATAAAACTACTCAAAATGACAAAAACAACGTTGCAAATTCAAGCAGTATTATATCTCCTTGGAAATATAAGAAGAATTAGTGTGATGCACGAATTCGGTATAGATACATGTTTGTTTGCCACATAACGGTATACTATGAAAGAATGAAAAGTCAGAAAACTAAACTCTTTTAATAGGGTTTAACAAAAAAAATGGTAATACATTTTCCAATAGTATTACGGAAGTCACAATATAGGTCTCAGTGAACAGATTCCTTTTAACATTAGCCATATTTGAATAAAATACGTAATCGTCGAAAATCCACTTTAATTTGGCTGTGTGTACTTTAAAGAACTACTTTTACAACACACAAGAAGCTTCAGGGAATTTAAGTTTCCTCAGTAAAGATCTATGCTTTATACAGTCGATAACAATTTCCGAACTTAATTTCATATGAGAGCTCTTCTCTAACTGGCTGCATAGCAAAATTTTATTCCCGTTGGAAATCGCATCGATTTAGAAACATTGTTCGACCAATTTCATTCTGGTCAATTTACATTATCATTTGCTAGTATTTTATTTTTTTTTTGAGTTTTTTAGTTGTTTTAGTGTAATTTATTTTACAGAAAAAGAAACACCTCAAATATAAGGCTAGGCCTATAGTTAAATTCACTACAATAGCGTTTACATATAGTACATGCATAAATTACTCAAATATAAGACTATAACCTATTAAATCCCGCTCCAATATAGTTTAAAAAATACATTGATAAACATCTTGTACATAAGGCTAGGTACGTAGTAAAACCAACTGCGCCATGGCTTGCAGAAAAAGTCCAGGAATAAACAAAGAATAAAATAAACATAACTCTTGGTACACAGTAAAATTCGCTTTAATTTTCCTTTTGCATTTTGTGACCTCGTGCGTCTTCTACCCGATTCTTTTCTAAGTTTTACTATGTACTTAGCCTAACGAAGTTCCGGGCATTTCACATAAATATTACGCATATCCCTTTTAACTGAATAAACTGCAAACGAACAAACACTATGTGTCTCTCCAAATTAAGTAAATTATTAACAAAACATCTCACTTGAATTTCTAGAAATTACAACGATTACAAATTTCGCAAACGCGCATAAAGTGCGCAATTATTCAAAAAAAAAACAAATAAAATAAAATAAAGTCTCTTAAACAAATTAATACTTTCTATACTTCATAACTGGCATATATTCTCATACTATTTGCGTCGATACAATGCGATATTTTCGATCCATTTGTATAAAAATGATTTTGAATGCATACAAGTTTTTAAATATTTGTTGTTGGTAACTTGTTTTATTTATTTTATTTTACTTTAATAAAAACCACCAAAATCACCATCTCATGTTCGGCTACAGGCACCTCAAAGTTTTCACCAAAAACCAATTAAATTCGAACACCATAAAAAAATTCATAAAAAAAAAATGTTGCCAAAATATAAAACGTTTAATGACAAAAGTTTAGAATTTCGCAGTTTTATTGCATAGAAAATGGCGCCTACATCCTGCGGCAATTGATGACAGTCAATTTAGCTTTGTGGCGAACGGCGATTGTGAAATTTGGTCACAAAATGTGTTTTAAGCGAAATTTAGTGATGAAATATCGCCTTTTCTGCAGCTGACTGTGGCCACAGGCACTTTTTTCGTTCGGAATTTTTAGTTTTGTATGTGGAGAGAACTGTGAGGTTGAGTGTGAAGCGAAAATAGTTGAGAAAAATAATAATTAGTACTACAACACATATTTTTTTTTTCATTCTGCAGGAATATAAATATTTTTGTAATTCGGTAGATTTTGAAATTTTTTTCTATATTTTTATTCAAAATAATTTTATAATATTTTGTTATTTTAGCATATATTTTTTTGGTCTTCATCGAAATTTTGGGTTTCCTTACTTCTTTTATTCTAAAGATATTTCATTTGGAATTTTATCATTGGTTTTCAAGATGTTTTCTTAGTTCGAACTTACTGTAACACTGACACAGCTTTAAACGTATTTTCTTTCATCCTTTCTTTGACTTCTTATCTCATTTTGTAGTTTGTGTTTTTTTTTCTTTTGAACTAGTAACTTCAGTTTACGCTCAAACTAGGACAAGCACCGTTAGAGCGCCTTTTTTGTGGTGGTTGTGA
Source organism: Bactrocera minax (assembly GCA_021498325.1). Lineage (NCBI taxonomy): Eukaryota > Metazoa > Arthropoda > Insecta > Diptera > Tephritidae > Bactrocera > Bactrocera minax. Next base: position 3,827,294 of record JAKEEE010000011.1, on the reverse strand, counting down.
ACTTTATATTTCCTTTGCCTCTAAAGAAAGACATACAAACAGTTTTTCGTAAAACCGTGCACAAATGACCAGTATATGTGTAGCTACCTTGTTTGAAAAATCATAGTATGCTAGTTATATAAAAATCAAGAAGAAGTGGAGCAAATAAATGGTCAAATATGAAGGTATTATTTGATCATTGCCTTTGAAAGAATCGAGAACAAATTATTTAGCAGGCCTCATATATGTTCATATTTGCTATTGTGACGTAAGTAGTATTACAAAAAATTCATTTTAGTGTTAAAAGAATGGAATACAACTTTATTGGACTCGCTGAAGAGTAATGAGCGATATTTTTAAGAAAAATATATGTTTATTAAAGAAATATTGTGTTAGTTATAAAAAAAAACAGATTTCCAATAAGAACATTATTTAATTAGGTAAGTTTTTTAACAAATTATTATACACGATCTCAATCAACTATCACCCTTGTGAGGATTATAATTACACAGCCTCATAACATTTTTTTTATTAATAACTGCTAATGAGGCGTTTACATGAAACTATGAAAAAGCCAGTTATTCTTTCGGGAATAAAATTTAACAAAAGGGGCTACTTGAAAGTTAAGCATAAGAGCATTTTGTCACGATTATGATATCTCTTTTGAAATATTTAAGTAAAATTGCAGAGAAATAGGCACAGAAATAGGTTAGCCATCGCTACACATAGTAAGATTTTCCCGGGAAAAAAGCATTAAAAATTACAAAAACTGCAATGCAAAGCCATCTAACGTTAGCTTTAGATGGAATCGAAAATCAAAAATAAAATTCTCGATACAAAAGAATAATAATATACCATAGCTTTCCTGATTAATTTCGTTATTCAATCGAATCTTACTAAGTATTCCATGTATACAGTGTCACTAACTTCATATAAGCATAAATAGTATATATGCTAAAAGTTCTTTCGAGATTTTCTTATGGGAGCTATAAGCTTTCATTTCTCTTTAATCTTATAGTATACGAAGGCAGGAACTTCAATTTTGACACACAGTTTAAATGAACTCAAATAAATTAGGACAGCTTACTTAGTTATATTATAATGTTGAATATATACAGAAATTATAAATTTTTCGCTTCAAATAGGGAAAGCATTCTACTTCACGAGTTCGCTAAACTTTTCTTACAAGGTACATGCGACCTTAAAACTTCACTGCGGCATTTTCCTTTGCAGCACAATTCGGTTAATGTAATACTTTTCATAGTATAATTAAATTAAGACATCCAACGCCTAAGTGGCAACTACAAACACAACTCGCTGAAGAACAATGCAGTGAGCAGAAGAAAGGCGGTCAATAGGCACCGCAGAAAAAGCGCCGACAACAAAAACAGACTAACAAACCAACTACTTTGGGTCAACAGCTTTAGCCGTAACACCATTTTCACAAACAACACTGTGCGGCATAGACACACAAAGGTATAAGATATCTATTTAGCTCGCCTTGCGCCTTTTCATCTGCCTTCTCATCTTAATCTTCCAGCTCATCAGCATCTTCATTTCCATTTCTATCATCGCCATTATAATCTTAATTTGCAACAATTGTGCTGAGTTCTTGAGCAGTAAGGCTTTGCAAAGAGTTAAGGCATAAATTTGTGTGGTTGTTGTTGTAATCACACTGTGTTTATGGCAGTATATTTCTCGGTCACCCGCTCGGTCCAATCTGCAGTCGTGTAATTGCGGACAGCTAGTATTAATATTCCCATTTTGGCCAACGCCAACCTCATTTTGGGTAATGTATCGTGTTGGACGCACACGAAAACCAAAAATGAAAAAAATTGGTGGAAGGGAGGATGCGGCTTAATGAAGGTTCCGTAAAATTGATTAATTATTTGCCATTATTTGTGGTTTCTGCATTCGGTATATATATGCATACATCTCCTGAAATATAGTCAGCTAAATGGCCGAAAGTCGGGCCTTCAGGTGCCGAACGAGTGGCTGGTCGAACCCTTACAGCTTCCTTCTTGCCACTAATTCACTTATTCATTCACGGTAATGAACCACAAAATTGCGTTTACTTATAAGGATATTAGGATTAATTGAATGAAATCATTGAATTAGTGGATTGTTTCTGTGCGCCGACTTGACTGTTTGTCTGTCCAACAATTTGGTTTTGTGCTTGCTTAAAGTTAGTTGTGCACTTGTCTACTTTTGCTGAGAATTTTCGTCGAAAGTGAGAGCAAAAGGCAAAAGTAGCTCATTTATAAGCGTACTTCGCTCTGCTATGCAGCTCTTCTTAGAAAGAACAGTAAGATAACGGTTCAGTGTTCATTGCTGATAGGCTTAAATTGTTTTAAGCAGTTGTGTTGAATATGAGAAGGGGGTTACATGACTACAAAGCACAATTTAATGAAGCTGCAGTAAGCCAACTACAGCATTGATTATGTTGCAGGGTTCAGTATATATGAATGTATGTATTGGTAATCACAAATTCTTTTTGATAAAATGATTAAACACTAAATATTTTTTTTTTTAGTTTGAAACGAGGTTTAAACTCGGCTGGATGAGAGTTTCAAACGAAAAATAACTAATAACTAAGCCTTAAACAGCTATAACTTGGTGGACAAGAAAGTCATTCCGCACACTATTTGGAGTCTGTCTGGGATGGGTATTTTTCATACTGTATGGGATTGTTGAGAGTTTATTCGAAAATACTACTGCTGAAAGCAATAAATATATTAATTTTGAAGACAATTATTTTCAGGATAGGAATTCATTTGGATTTTATCACTGCGCCCTTTCTATCGTATAACTTTCTGTTTCCTTCAACACTCACTCAGCTATTGCTAGTACTGCCAATTTCAGTTAAAGACTTTCAATGATTTTGAATATGTTTCTTAGATTATTTCAAATATTTGCTGTGACCTTGTTCGACGTCTTCCCACAATGATCTCTTATGATTATGAATCTTATGATTTATAAATTTCTTTCTTCAATAGTTGTCGGTATGTCAAGTCAATTTCGTAAAGAAGCGATCTCTGAGATAGCGATACGAAAATCTTTTTTCATATTTGGTTGCTGGAGATGGATATTTTGGGTTTCCGAAACAGCAGGAAGGGCAAAGGCAGACGCGAGTCATTTCCCTGGTAACAGAGCTATAAGTGATGTATTTATTGCAAAATCTCCACTCGTGGATAGAGGAGTTGTATGAAATTTCGTTTACTTTCGAATGAGTTGCCATGTGGTATTATGACACCCCAATAAAAGAATTTCGAGCTTTTTTATTTCGAGCTTTCTACAATTTATATGCGGATTGGACATTCGATTTTCAATCACTTTGACACACTGATCTAAGATTGAATATGTATCAGAAAAGGGGCTATATATGTATAGATATATAAAAATATGTAATTAAGTAAGAAATAAAAATGACTGATGAGAATGAGAATGATAATTTAATTTAATTTAATAATAATTTACAATACTTTTGTTGTATTAAAAATCTCTTCGGTTCGAGATTAAAGATTCTAATTCCGCAGAATGAATGCAATAAGGCATTCGAATTATATTCAAATGTGATATTCACCATTAAATCGCAAAGTTCACCAAATATGTGTCTGCCTACGTTTTTCTCTTCCTCCGCCACCATCTAAATAAGCAACAGCGAATCTGATAAGCTAAAGTGCACTCACTCACAAATCCCCACAAAAATCATGCAACCTTGCCTGGGCATTATTGAAGAGCCATTGCCGCTCAGCCATAAACCACCGACAGACGCCGAACGCCAAGCGATTTGCTAGAAAGACACACAAACCGCAACGAGGTAGCTCAAATAGGCCACTGCGGAGATCGCAGCCATTCTGCTACGCCTCGTTGCCGTCTATCGCAAATCTATATATTCATTTAATATTGACATAAGAAGATTGAATAGGAAAAATGCAGCCATACGAGCGTGTAGAAAAATATGCGAGCCATTGGAAGTGGCCGACTGTGGAAGAGATGTACCTATGTTTATACTTGTGGGTGTAGGTATGTATATAAGCTCGGAGTGGGCTGGGGGCAGCTAAGTTCACTCTCATGCGACGCACATCGGCTTGGCTGTTGGCGAGCGCATTTGAAGCGTGTTGAATGGCGTTAGACAGCATTTGATGCTATCTAGCTTTGGCCGACTCCAGCTTGCCCGATTATGTGTATGAGTGTGTGTATAAGAATGCTTCGGTGGCAGTCTGATTGTCTGGACACATCGTCTACATTCTTATATCTGTACTGAGCAGCTTTGCGGCGCAGCTTTAAATGCCAGCTGTCTGTCTGGATCTATGAGCACATATTGTATATGTATGTGTGTTATTTAAGTCTTGTTGTTGTATGTTGTATATCTAATTGTTGTTCGCTTTATGCATGTGTTTATGTGTGCGCGATTGTGTGCAGCTTACTTTTATGGGGTTTCACTTGCATTTTCGAAACCACACACACGGCTGGGCAGCCAAGATACATGTCTTAAGACACGATTTAAGGAAAGCGCTTTTATTGGACGCGACCAGACGGCTGGCGGGCGCTGTAGTTGGCGACCTGGCAGACAAGGCATGTCTCTATGCGGTTTCTAAGCTGGCATTGTGGCTTGCATTTATTGCAATTGCTGTTGTTGTTCTATCTTGTTGTTGTTCTTGTTTGTTGGCTTACATTGATTGCATTTGTTGTTGTTCAAGTATGTTTGTTGTTTTTTATATTTTTATTATAACTACCGCTGCTGCGGTTATCGCTTTTGCTGCTGACTTTATTGTGCGCTATTGTTCTCGCTCTTGTTGTTTGTTGTTGCTGTCGCTGGCTGGCATCTGCAAATGCTCGTATTTATTTTTGCGCTTATCCCGAAACATAAATAAAGAGCTCACCTTGATTCCTATGGAATTTACACAAACATTTGACAGCTGCGCTAAGCCAAAGGCAAAGTCGGCAGAGGCAGCAATCGTAAAGCCGGAAGACGCAAGCAAAAAACTAGCCTTACACATGCAATACAACAACAACACAAGCAATAAAGCACTGGGTGGATTAGGGCGCGTCCAGATATATTGTAACTTAGATGCCACAGCAGCTTTGGAAATTGCTAAACTACTTTTGGTAATGTTTCGATGTCTTCGAGATGTCTTGCGGTGGATTTGGCTTAAGCACACAGCGGCCACTTACAATGTTGCATATGCAACCGCATGTACATATTTATATCCATCTACTATACAAATATTTAGGTATGCTCACTCATGTATTATTTTTGTAGATTACTTCCATCGCGTCACGTTGTGGCATCTTTATGGCTTCGGCATATTGTTCAATCCGCATATGTTCTGTCACTCTTATCTCAATGAATATTTGCGGTTTTCTATTGTGGCATGTGGCATGCAAAGCTCTTCATCTTCATCACAGCGCGCTTACAGCTACAGCCATCTGTCGAATGTCGTTGGCGAGCCCTCCACCAAAGCTGACAGCTGCTCTTACTAGTGAGTGAATTATCGGACATTGGCGGTGATCAGTTGCCATTGCGAGCGCATTCAAATTTTTGATTGAATTGTTGCAAATTGTTTAGCAGTCATCGTTTAGTCATCTTAGATACCTCAGCTGAAGTGGCATATTTGAGATGTCCCCTAACTCGCTGTGTTGTGAAGTGAAGCCGTGTGGGCTTTCATGGCAACTGACTTTCTAATTTATCAGCGAGTAGCGAAAAACCATTAGCAGTGCTCACTTTGGATAACGTCGCTGGTACAAAGCGAGAAAACAAATTTGTGTGGATGATTTTTCCACGGTTCCGGAACATATATATGTCTATATACTTTCAAAAAAGAGCAATTCCCACCCATAGCGAAAGAGAAAACTTACTACCTATTCTGCAAAGTCTGCAAAGTCCCACGTAACTCGATATATGAAGGGACGCGAAGGAAACTGAAAAATAGAAAAGATGTATTTGGCCAAAGAAGGGGGAAAAAGATCGGAGGAAAAATGTCGGACTGATGTGTGGGATGCTTCCTACACTTGTAAGTTAAATATAATAGTGCGGTAATGAGATCCTGAGATAGACAAAGGGAGTTTGGTGGTTTTATGCAGAATTAATAGTGCAAACAATCGAAATTAAATACCAGTGATATTAGGCATTTTTACTTCAAAGTAGGCTAGTTATATCACTGAATAAATTTATTAGCTTACTTTGCAATAAACCGTAATTAAAAGGCATCTCCTCATTACCTCAGTCATGAAATTTGGCTTACAGTAAATTTCTCTTGGTACTGAGACAAAAAAATGCATTACTCGACTAAGTAATTCAGACAATTACTTTTCTATTACTATTGACCATACTTCACAGGGTTGCACATAACTTTTGCAACAATTTTGTTTTTAATTAAATACGTATAGGTTAATTATTGCTTTTTTAATGGTAAATAGAGAATAATTTTGGCTTGAATGGGGTGAACTTATATGACTTATTATTAATGACTGAACATATTTGTTCAATTAGGAGACATTTTGGCTATAAGTTGTAAGTTATTTTTATTGTCTTATATAAATAACATATTTAAATTCTTTTTAGTGAACAAAATTAAAAGCGAATAATGCGAAAAATGTAATTAAGTATATGAATATACAATATAATATCTAACTGTAGAAATTGTTTTACGGGTACAGGGTGCGCAATCTTTTATTTCGGTATATAAATACTGAATATTACATCTTATAGCAAAATGAAATAGTCGATGGGAAACAATATCGGTGTATGTTGGCTCATTATGTGTGGGCGCAAACATGTGAAAAAGGTACTGACCTGTAGCGATATCAATAAGACTACGCGCCAAGTCACGCTACCAATGAAGAAGAATAAAGTTATTCAGTTTCCGTAGAAAAAAAAACCCTGGATATCTGATTTCGGGTGAAGAGGTGACGTTGACTGCTCATCGAGATCTCTAGATTTGACTCCCACTGAATTCCTTTTGGTAGTTTAATTGAAAAGCAAAATATGCGTTAGTAATCTTTGTACAATTTACGAAGTCGAGGGAAGTCTTTGTGCCGAAATCATTGCTATATCGCCCGATTTGAAAAAGTAATGGACGACGATGTTGAAAGAGCTCATTTTACTCTGGCCAATAAAAGCGATCAATTAATTGATGGTGGTTTCTTCAAAAAGTGGTTCCAATTAATTGGTATATGGAAAATATTTGAAATATCTAATGTTTCTTTTAGTTTCAAAGTTATTGCATGCTTAAAGACTACCATAAAAAATGAAACTCTGTATGAAAAACTGCTATTTGCTTAGTATTCAAGTATGCAAATTTTACATTATTTTCTGTGGCAATTGTTGTTTTCTTATTTTTAAGTTTTTTTTTTACCGTTTTGTTTTGCAGTTTATTCTAATGCCTCTAGCATTCTCCAAAATCTCGAGTGCAATTTCAGCGTGCTGAAACAATGGAAACGTCATAACAAAAGTAAAACATAAAATAAGGCAAAAGTATGCAGAATGACTTTCTAGCAACCAAAAAAATAAAAAATTTATGTTAGAAAGAGGAGGACATAATATTAAATGTGTAAGCAGCAACGCTCTTTAACATTGCCGCATAAAATGCAGCTGCGTAGGTATGTTGCATGCCACACATGTGTCAACGATGTCACGAAAATGCAAGCAAACAAATAAGCGCATAAACAAATACGAAAACAAAACAAAGCAATAAAAGCAAAAATGCAAAAAGGGTCGGAGAAGGAGCAACTGGAGAAAGAGGCGAAAATATGAGTGCATCGGAAGAGCCATTAAGTGTTATTAAAGCAAACGTTTGCAATTGTCGTCCGCGAGGGCAGCTGCGGCGACCACAGTGATGCTGCATGGAGAGTGCACATGTGTGGCAAACGCTAATGGCTGGTTGGGAGCTTTAACAACAGCAACAAAAATAAAACACTGAAGAAAACCGTGCAATAATTACATGGAAAGCAGCAAAAAAGTGGTTGTCACATAAACATTTGTATGTAAATGTGCACTTGATGCATGTATCCACATATGTATGCTTGTTGCAACATCATTGGGGTATACTCAAGCGGAGTTGCAAGTGGATGTTTGTGCATAACCGTTGTTGCGGATTTTATTTATACTTTTATTTTCTTTTCTGTCCCTAGCATTGCAGCTGTTATTGTTGTTTTTTCTTTTTTCTTTTCGTTTTCATGTGAATTTCGTACTTTGTTGTTGTTGTTTTGTTTGTATTTAATTTCTTGTTTTGCTATTGCTTTTGTCACTACTGCTAATATGGCAGACCGTTAGATGCTGTCAGAGGTCAGTGGACGATTTGGCACATACTCTCGTGTATATATGTAAGAACAAATGCTGGTAAACACAAGCCTGATAGGTTGCGAAAAGCAGTATGAGACCAACTGCACTCAACTAAGGAAAGTTGCGTACCCTGCGGGAAAATTATTAGCTTATCTAAAAACTCGTCGGATACTCTTCTTGTTTGCCTCTTCTGTATAATTTTCTCATTTCTGTCAACAAATTATCTTTCTCTTTTTTTTCACTTTACAGCTTTTGTACATATTAGGGTTGCTTCTTTCATTATCTTTCATCTTATATTATAATAATTCGGGTCAATTACCTAACCAAAACGCGCCCGTCATGGGAGTTGTTATACAGTACTTTTCCCCAATATTTTAGCTTATATCTAGTAGGATGCTGATCAAGAACCCTCAAAAAATATACCAGAATACCGCACCACAGACCATAACATGATGCTTGTTAATGCATCCTAAAAAGCATCTACATAGTGAGTCCCGTATGCACCCAGTTAAGCACTTCCTCTCTAAGAAGTTCCTGGTAAACACTTTTCGTATAAACCCTTCACTCACGCGGAACCTCGACCTAGGAACATCAAGGTAATATCAGCTATTAACGCTTTCCGTAAGTACGTTCCGCTGAATGGCTGTTTTGGAGTTAGAGAACTGCGAAAAACATTTAAATATTTTATTTAAAAAAATTTATGAATGTTTTAGTAAGATATCTACCGAGATTATTTTTAAGTATATTTCTTCATTAAATTAACGATTTGAGTACTGATGATAAGGCCTATACAACGGTTCAGTCAAAGTTTGCTCTTTTCCAGAGGAAAGTAAAATTTAGTTAGAATTGTTTTTGGGTAAAGGTTTTGTGGGTTTTTCTGACAGTCATTTCACGCGATTGTTTTTCACCTAATCCATACATATTAAAAAAGTTTAGTTGTGTTACTCCACCTATTTGTCGTCTGCATCTTGGTTTTATTAAACAAATAGATCGTCACTCAAAAATGTGGCTGCCTCCAAACGTTGCTTATGGAGGGGCGACAGTTATTGGAATCGAACCCTATCTTATTTTGTTCTTGTAGAGTAGTGAGAGTAATAGAAGTTACCACTAACCGTTTTATCAGGGCGTTCGCTCCATTATGACATGAATCGTTTTTTTTTTTCCTACAAGATCCCTAATAGACAGTACAGAGTCTAAAATTAATACACGATGACTGTTGATATTGTGATTGTTGATGTTGAAGTTGGCAGCTGCATATATAACATATATATATATATATATATATATATGTGTCAATGTTTATAGCTTCTGGGTCGAGCTAATGAGTTGTTTCTTTGCTGAAGTGCAAAGAGTGAAAGCCCTTAAAAGCACAGCAAAAAAAAGAAGAGAAACAGACAAGAAGACTGGAGATGCAATGTAGAGAAGCATAAATGAGTTGAAATGAACAAAGGTTAATGCTGCAGAAACGTGAGTTTAAGAAGATTTTCAATTTGCCAACAACATAAAATGCTCTGTAAACCAACCCACCAGTGTCCCTCTGCATAATGCATTTTACTTTTAATTTCGGAGTTTCAGCACTCCATAGTTCTTCTTTTAAGCACCTAGGTCCTGCCATAGACCAACGGATCCAAGTAGGAAAGGTTCGTTAGCATAAATATGTGTTAATAACACGGTGTAATGTCAATAACAACAAGGCAATGCCACGCCCCGCAAACATACCAAGCCCAGCCAAGCCACAGTGGAATTGTAGCACTTCACCTTATTTTCATTTATTGCCTAATGATGCCTTACTTACCAACCGTACCAACCGTACCAACCATGTAATATTTTCATTAAGTTGCCAGCACTAATCACAGTACTTGCCACAATACTATACTTGCAACATAAGTACTCACTCATGCCTGCATTTTCGACTAACTAACTGGGCTGAACGGCAAAATGGGCTTGTCACAGGGTGCAGGAAACCACTAATTAGTGTAAACTTAAACGGAACACCAGCAAAAAGCGTAGAAAAGAGGATAATATGAACCACATATACTGTTGTACAGGTATTGCATTTGTAAAACATGCATGTTCGTGCGTGTCGACCATGTCAGTTTCCTGCGTCCGCCTCTCTGCAAGCTCTTTCACCGCTAAAGGCTATCATTTACCTTTGCCATCAACGCTTTCAAATGTCTGGCAGCGCTGCTGGGACCAAAGCGGCCTTTAGAAAGCGCAGTGGAAAAGTAGTAACTTACTTATCGTCACATTTCCCAGTCAGAGTCAATGTTGCAGCTGCAGTTTCCTCGGCCTTCCCTCAACTATGCAAATATCTGTATTGAAGCGCTCCAGGGCAAGCCCTGCACTTGGCAATCATGCTCGATTTATGACTCTAAACTTTGTCGTTTAAAATGCAACAATAGAAATGTAAAGAGAATTGACTTGTTGGAACAAAAGCAGTACAGCATGTCAAAAAGTTGACCGTTCAGTGCCCTTCAGTCTTAGCGGAGTTCAAATGTGTATTCTATTTCTGTGTATCTGTGATGGAGTCATTAGTTCGACATGATTTTTGAAGCAGATAAGTTACGTTAAAAAAAAAAATATGTGCCATTAGTTCCTTAACCCTAATATGAACAGTGTGCATCGAATGTTCCAAATAGAAAGCTTTCAAGCAGTGACACTTTTCGTCTGAAAAAGAGAAGCGAGAATTGACATGTCCGATATCAGGATCTGCTTAACTTAAGAAGAAGCTCTTCTGATCAGAAGCACAAGTCAAAAGGAAACTGGGGAGGATGTGGAAAATACTTAAACTTACGATTCGTTATTCATATACGAGCATATATACATAAACCAATCACTAACCTCTAGTCTTATTTGTGTGAGCACCCTTATAATATTTATCAAATAGAGTTTCCGAAAAATTTTAAGTTGACTTCAAAAGTCTAGAACATTTCGCGAGGAGCTTCCTCTTCTTTTGGAGATCTGATATTGTCTCACAAGGGAAAATAAAGATTAAAACAAATGGGTTTGAGGTTTTTTAGAGCTTGAGATCGAACAGGAGCCTTCTAACTAAAACACTATGTAAACAGCTACATCAATAAAATTCCTATGGTTGTGGGCTAAGACGCGTACTGATTGGGATTTAGACATGTCCATATGAAATTCGGATTATATAACCGGAAGGTCTAACGTTTATTTATATCCGGCTAAAGTTGTCAACCAAGCAGCTAATTTTCCCAAAAACTGCCACTGACACTTTGATGTATGTAGATGGTTGGATTGAGGACCTTAGGATGGAATCATAAAAGCTCTCGGAGCGCCCGTTTTATATACTGACTGGAACTAGGACAGAAGGACTTGCCTGGGAGATTCTGCAAAACTGGTCTAACTAACAAATCATCCAAACAAGAAATGTGGAGTTTGTTTATAATAAGAGCCGTTAATTTTCATAACAGCCATCAAAAAAACAAGAGCTAAATTCGAATTTGCAAATAAAGTTTTAATTCAAAAGTTTCAAGCTCGCGGTGGTAGACATTGATGTCTACCTGATTGATGTCTGTAGATTTTGAATTACAAGTATGAAATGTTTGTTAATTAATAAATTAGGCGAGAATTAAAAATATGGGACAATTGGATGAAATAAAATGTACCTTTCCCTTAACGAGTGTTAGACCCTCATCTGTTGTATAGTACCTTCGAGACACAATGAATTAGCACGAGTTTTGTAGTTAACAGATATTTTTAAAAAATTCTAGTATAATAGTATTCTAAAATGTGAATGGTTCGAGGCAAATTGAGTAAGTTAGACACTGAGTGCCTCAGTTGCTTAAAGTTAAACCATGAAAAATTGTTTCCCTAATTTCTCATCATATCAATATACACTTTCACAAAATTTTAATTCAAATACCAATTTAAAATGCATCAATTGCACCGCTTACACACAGCAAACAGGTCGTAAATGAGGTGAACACTCAACCTATTTCAAGAAGTATGATGAATGAATCAAGTGCCTTCTTGCATTAAATATGCCAGATCAAGTAGAAAACTCATCTGTAAGCAACTTACAATTTAATTTAAATCAAAGCTACATACGGATTTTATAATATATGACGTGCAGTAGGGAGAATGGAGAGAGAAGAGACCGAATATGCAGTCGGCAGAGCCCTGCTAGAAGGCAGCTGTAAGGTGTGAGCAAAGTGAGTAAAAAATTCAGTGAAATATTGAGTTGAGTAATTGAGGTTAAATGGGCGCAAAATTTTCACTTCCAACAGCAACGGTTGAAGGGGGTGAAGACAAAGCTAACAGGCCAGACAAGATGGATCACCCTGTTAATATATGCCAACATATGTAAGCACAAATGTTATAATGAACTACATATATATAACCAATATTTTAGGCGCCTTGAGGCAAGCCCTAACACGTACTACTTCTTCTCTCATTTCGAGGTAAGCATGTGGTTGTTTTATTTGTTTTTAAGAATTTTGATGTACGATTGTGTCTTGAGCATGTGCCAAACAAGTTAGGTTGACTCACACGCTTCACTTAAGTGTCGCTTAACGTTTTTGACATTAACCCCTTGGGTCATTAATAATGAGTTTAAACGCATGTGTTGTTAGAGCTCTCAACAACAACAGCAATAACAATAGTTGATAATAGTGATAGCCTTGACAGCTTAGGGAGCAGCCGGGTTACATCTAAGGCGTAAAATTTACTGCTGCTACCAGCTGGTTCATAAAGTTGAGTGGAAAAATTACAAAATTTTAAACAATGCCGAACAAAATATTACAGAAATGTGGAAAAAGTCTTTTTAAAAATCCACTTTAATAAAAGCTCATGTTTTCGAAAATTCTCTCTATTGAGAAAAATGAGCTAGTTTAAGTAAGCAAAAATATTCACTCGCTTATTTTATTAGCCTTATTAATACCCATACTTTTTCTTCGAAATCTCGCAGTTCTGATAGAAATCTGCTTATTATACCCTCGCAACATCTTGCAACAGAGTTTTTATATAATAGTCTTTTATATAAATTGATAATTAAAGATATATATCCACTTTACCGAATATATAATAAAAAGACTTGCTCTTGCATAATTTCATAGGTTCAAATTGCGCTAGACCCTTCATTATGCGACATAATTCTACTATTATTGCTTGGCATCCCTGACTGCCTTGTGGGTCTTTTTTCATCTAAATTCTCTGAGCTTCTGCGTAAAAAAACACATTCCTCTTTAATGGCTTTTGTTTCGGATTTTCTGGAATTCATAATTAAGACCATGACCAAGACCAAAACCAAGACTAAGATGAAACGACAAACCAACTCAAAGTAGTTTTAATTTTGTATTAACAAAGCTCTTTAATTTGGAAGTCAGACTATTTAGGTGGAACCATTGAAAGTAATATAATTTTTATACTTATTTTGTAAATATTAATAAATTCAGCTCCGGAAGTCTCTCACTGCTTCCATGAAATGTAAAATGGCTGCGATGCTTAAAGTTCGATTCACTATTTAAAAAGTTAAAGGTTAAACTTTGGATGCTAATAGTTTGTATAACTTTCAAAATCACAGCTTTCGAGTATCGCGTTCAAGCTAATCTGAGGTTGCACGCAGTTCTAAATGATTTCGTCATATTACGCCCGTCTATAAGTACATTTTGAGCATCTGCAAGTAGAAAGCTGGGAATGCGTGTTGACTACGTGAATGTGGTACATGTCCTACTATATGCTACATGTTGCCTTCCCTCATGCCACACATATTTATCGACTTGGCCGTTGCGTTGCTTTCCAACTTTTGCGTACTTTTTTTTCGCTTGTATGCAAAAATTCTACTAACAGTAATAGCGACAACAACAACAACAGCAAATTGTCTGAAAGTGCAAAGGCACCAGTGTGTCTTAATAAATATGTAGGTGTACGTATGTGCGTTGGGTCTAATAGAATGAGTACTAACAACTTAACTCATATGCGCCTAGCTTCATTGGCAACCGCGCATGAAACACTTACCAGTTTCCAGCGAATTGCTCGAAGGGTTAATAATTGCAGATTTACGATGTGTGCCGTCGTTGGCGTCTGCATGGAAGCCCCCAGGCTTCTAAGACTACTGTCGTGATTTGTGGCAACCATCATTATGTGTAGTAAATAGTGCAACTTTGTTGCTTTTACATTTTTATTGTTGTTGTTGTTGTTGTTGTTATTGTCGTTGTTGTGGTTGGTGCATTAGTTGTTGCTGTTGCATGTATTCAGATTAGTTGCACTGTGAACAAGACGTCACCTAATTGGTAACGTTTTCTCATTGGCTTCTAAGAATTTCATATTACAACAAACAACTTGCCTTGCGTTCTTCTTGACGGTATATCAATATTTTACAAAAACTATAACAAGGCGGCGGAAAAAATATTGCCGTCGTTAAATATTTGCATAAATTTTACATCATTGGAAATTTTAAATTGCTACGTGCTATAATCGCATGTCGGTTTATGGCATGTGCATACGTATGTATGTATATATAAATACATGTAGATATATATATAGCGAGTAGAAAGAGGCTATGTTCATGTTTATGCTTAGTTTGTTTAGTACAGTACCGGACCACTGGTCGTGGGGTACAGATTAGCGCTTGCATTTTTTTTTTGTTTGACAAATTACTCGATTAGTCTGAAAAATGGAGCGCTTTGTGTCTGAGTTTGGGTTGAATGACTATTAACACAAATTTGTGTAATCAATTTGGTTGAATGTTTGCAATCTAAAATTTTTAAAACCCAAAGTTTAGTTAATAAAATCTTACACTACTAGCTATATTAATTCTTCTTCTAAGCTTTCCCCATCCAGCTAGCAAAAACTTTGTTATGGAAATTAATAAGTAAATAATTGCTTTTTTTGGATTTGTAATGATGCATATGGACATTCAGAAAAAAATGTAATAAACAAAAAATAGTAATAGTATCAAATATACTTTACTTGTCGTGTCTCACTTTTTTCTTTGCGGTGACCAGAAATGTTGCGATCACATTGATCTTGCTTGTCGAATGGCGATCATGCTGAACTTAACTCAGGTTCATATGCCCTATTTATATCAGAAATCGAATCTGCATCCAAAGCTTCAGGAGTTGGTTTGTTCTGTGGCAGATATGCCCTACTTGAATATTTCCGGAGTGTTTAAAAAAACTGAACATTTAAAATAGAATAGTTCTCTCATTGCTTTTTCTTAAGCTTTTAATAAATTTTGCACTGCCGCGAATAACAATTTGTCATACAGTGCTATTGTATATTTATCTTTAGAGGAGGATTCAACCACGTTTGGACTCTAGGTAGTTATCTCATTTGAATTAATTTTAATTAGCCGCTGGTATCTTGATAGACCGTTTTCCATACTCCTTCTGTAATTTTTAATAGAACACTTCATGTTATCCTTCGAGTTGGAATTCAACATAGAAACTTTTGAGTTACTACCGAATAAGTCTTAGATTTTTGTATGAAACATTATATTTCAAAAAAGTCTGTCGCTAGAAAAAGACAAAGTTTCTGTTACTTCGAGCAACCACTCACTTAATTCATATTATCACTTTTGTAAATATAAAATTTAAATATAAATATTAAGTGAATATTTAAAGTGCAATTCTAAGAGAAATTTAGAAGGTTCTTATCAACTGGTAACTCCCCGAAGTTAAATAATGTTAAAAAATGTTGGCATACATTTAAAATTGTCCGCTAATTCAGTTGATCTAATGAGTTTTAATTGACCTTCGCCAACTCATACATTTCTCTCTAATTGTAGTAATCAAAACTGATCTCTTGAAGTTCTATTTTGTATGAAATGATTTAGAATTTGAAAAGCAGTCCCTTGTCAATAGGGTTTATTCAACAAATTTATCAAGAAATACAAAACAAAAAGATTGTCTATGAAGCGCTGAAGACCGGAATATGTCAAAGAAACGAGAATATCATCTATTAAAAAAATTTGAGTTCAGAACTGAAAAATTTAGGCTTCGAAAAGCTATTGTAGAAAAATGAAAATATATTTTTTCTTAAAATGAATTTTTAACCGTGCAAAGGCTTTTTCATTTTACAAAGAACTTGGAAGCTGCTCTAAGCTATTTCTCTTCCTGTTTTAAAAATTAAGGCGACTTCATGCATTGAAGTATTCACCATTCTCACGATAGTTAGGTCTACGTAGGCAGAACGTATCTCGATTTATATCCAGCTACAGACTGGCAACTCAGCATCATTAGAAACTGATGGTTTTTCGTCATCGCTTCGTTTAAGTGAAGTTGAGATTATAAATTATATTGAGTACGAGTTTCTTTAGTGTTTCAACGAATTTAAAACTTCTAGACCCAAATTTTCAAGTTCTAGATTTCAATGAAAATAAAGCCATTAAAACAATTTCTAAATCAGTAGTAGGTGTAAGGATTATTTTCCACTAAAAATAATGCATCGGTATAAATTAAGTTTGAGTATTTCGTTTAAATGAATATGGATGGCGAAAAGTCATATGAGATATTTAACGCTCTAGGGTCACTATGTAATATTTACATTTGTATTTGTCATAAGAAAAGTATTTCTTATGAACAGGCGAAAATTTCAGTCCAATAAAAACGTTAAATAATCTTATTTATTATTAATTTTGCAAATATGGAGTCACAGTACCACTAGTTGACATTTTAAAACCTATAGATTTAAAGTTATTAAAATGAAACTTTAACAAGTTGCAAAGTGAGAATAGTAAAGCTTGAAAAATGTTTGCCATTTATTAAAAATGTATGCAAATTTTTATACCAAAATGGAAAATAAAGTAAAGTAAAGTAAAATCATTTAAGGGTTTTAAAATACACACTAAACTCACTGCACCTATAAAAATGTTTCCGAATTTTACATGGAATAAAATATAATGATTTATTTCATATAACATCAATATTTAAGCAAACACATGTGGTCGCACACACACACACATGCATATATAAAGACAGAAGAATAGTGAATTTGGCCAAACTTTTCAACATTTCATGCAATTTCCGTTAGTCTCCAATATATTCTATGCGTGTGTGTCTGTATGTGTGTGCTTCATGTTCGCCAACGAGTGAACAACGCACAAATTAATTATGCTCAATTACAACATTTAATTTGCTTTTGTTGTTGTTGTTACCGCTGAAGCAGCATGTGTCATACGTTTACACAAGCATTCAACCGACAGCACACCGTCTCACACCTCGTCACCATGGTTCGGAGCAGAGTTCATTAAAAATGCAATATATCGCTTCTTGTGCATAATTAATGCATAATTGAAAAATTTTCACTACATTCGCTAACAACAGCCGACACTTTGCCGGTTGCGTGTAATTCAATACTTTATTTGCCACTGAATTGATTTAAATATATCAAAAGCGCGTGATCACACACACACATACATACATACATACACACACACACACACACGCACGCACACACACACACTCACAAGCAGCAATTTAAGCAGCATTGAATGCCGTTAATTCATTTCAGCATAACAACAATTACACGGCGGGCGGTGTATATGTACGTATGTGTAAATGTATTTAAAAGCCGTCAAAGGAATTAATAAAAATGCACCAACACAAATCACACATGAGTAAAATGGAAGGGAATGCATTTTTGTATTATTAAAAACCAATATAAAATAATGAAATTAAATTTGTAGCGGAAAAAAGTAATTACAGCACAGAGCAAAGAATGCTTTTGTGCGCAAAGACTTGACGCGACATCTCCAAATGACCGTGAAAATGTTTTCTCATGAGTAAAACGAACTTAATATTACAATAAATATTGCCTTTTTTGTGCTTTGCTTATGTATGTGTGTGTGGGTAGATGTATTTTTCAGAGTAAATAAAAATTTTATTGACGGAATTCTTTATAGACTTGGAGTGAATGCTCTGACGATTTTTTATTTGTATGCCGGAGCGATTGCTAGCTACTAATCCATAAAGTATCCAGTAACTAAAGTATATAAAGTATATAAGTAATCACAAATATCCATAAAGTGTACCCTGAACTTCTTAAGAGTTCATTGGAACACTCAAGAGATTCTGTTGATTAACTAAACACTTATTTTTAAGTAAATATTAAATAGTAAATTTAAGCTTAGTAAATAAGCCTTGTTTATAGGATTATCCTTATCTTGGTGTATATTATATATTATATAAAAGAGGAGCTCAACTTTGTCGACATTCCCTGCCCTCTTCTGTAGTATAATGGAAATAATTTCAAATTAATTCAAAATAATTTCAATTACAAAAATCAATCGAATGGTGGAGAACTTCGTGAAATGGAACTCGGAGCGTCCGGCCTCACTTTTCTCTAAAATAGAAGGGATAAAATCCTGATTGCCGTTGTATCTAAAAATTAAGGCTCCTTATCCTTCCCAGTTTGTTACTTTCGTTAAGTATGTTTCCATATTATTCGATATAATCTTATTGGAGATTCTAACCATTTTAGCGAAGATACGTACCAAATGGCAATTGAACAGTGCCGCGAATGTGGCCAAATATGAAAAGGAAAATAATGTTTTACGAAAATTGCGAAGCTATGGCTGTGGGTTTTTTCCAGAAAAATTTTGCTATTTCACTATAGCTTTTTGATAACCTATGCCACCGTCAAATATTGTTAAACCAATCAAAAATGCAGTTCCTTTTATCGTCTGCACTACTGCTTGCGATTTCCCACACTACACTGCAAACCAACTAACTAAAGCTGCATTTCTGAGGCCATTTATAGCCAGCTGTGTTTGCTTAATTCATTAGTTTAATTACCATTCGCATTTAGTTCCTGAAATAATTATCTTATTAAAGAAAATCTTTATCAATTAAAAATAATAACAATTTTGTCGCCAGCTTCCGGAGTTCATAACAATCTTAATAGCCGCCACAGAGCATTGCAGCATACTTTGAGGCGTCGTGGAGAACTCTTCGCTTCTCAGAGCTTCTACAAATTGATTGTAAGCTGCAATTAATTAGTTCGTTGAGTAAATGAATAGAGAAGAAAAGAAACTAAACGAGAATTTTCATGAAACGGCATTAAAAGCAAAATAAATCAACAAAGCGTCTGAGGAAGCGAGAGTAAAAGCCAAAGTCTTGAAAGTTGAAAGAGCGACGTTTGAAATTGCAACAGAAAACGCTCATACTTTCAAAGTTCATTTCGAATTTTTCATAATTGTATTCACAGACCGTTGACTTTAACCCAGTCGCTTTGATGGTGATACTCTTCGCACAAGTAGCAAGTGGAAATTATGAAAAAGGAATATTTATAAACGGTAAATACATGACGACATTTCGTACTCTGACTGAAATGGTCAGATGGCTTTTCTTGGACTTAGTTGGCAAATTGAGTGTAACAAACGATAACGGTAAAAGTTCAAAACACTTTGATGGTCGCTAAAGTGTAACAAGAGTGTATAAAACATAAATTTTTTATTGTAATTTAAGTGGTGAATAGTTAAAAGAGGAATTATTGCTGTCAGAGCACTTTTAGAATTTCCCGTAAGTTATTGTTGTTCCTTTTGCTTTCCTTTTGAGATATTTCTTTTAAAATTACTAACCTAATCCATATGTCTTCTTACTGACATAGAAGCTTTAGATAGGTGATAAGAAATAATATTTAAAAGAACTAATGTTTCAACTTCAAGGCAGAATATCAACATGCCTCCATAGAGTTTAAAAAATAATTATGCTATTAAATACAAATTGATTTTAGAATTTGAAAATTTATTTGTATAGGTTTGCAGCTCCTTTTAATATGAAATCCACCTTCAATTAATATTCTCCTTATATAAAGGTTAAGTATATATGAAATATCTTTGCACTTTTATAAAAATGGAATAATTTTCATAGACTATTTTGTAGAAAAATTATGTGTTTGAGAAGAAGGATTCTTCCTTTTTTATTCTCATATTATATTCTTCTTATTCTCATATAAAATATTCTTCCGAATATGCCGATTTTCAAGACAATCCACAGTGTCACAAATCGCTGCAAATTATGCAAAAATTGCATTAATTGCTCTTCCACTTTCTTGCTATCTATCGTATTGTCCGGATCTGGCCAAAAGCGACTTTTTTCTGTTCAAAAGACAATCTCAAGACAATACCTTTGCATATTTTGAAACAAAAGATACTTTGTAATTTCAATATGATACCGGAGGTTTGTTTCCACAATCAATTCCAAAGGCATCTACGTTGAATAATAAAATGGAACGAAGTCTTCAACCTGCTAGTAAAATTCTCACCCTGGTCAGTAAAGGATTTTATCATTTTATCAAAATAATTTCGGCGCTTTGGAGATAGGATCACAAAGTTCGTTGCAATATACATATATATATAATATGAATATGGAGAGTTGTGCACTCAATTTTCACCTCTCAGGTTAATTCTCGATAAAAGAGGGAGAGAAATCATATTTATGCGAACCTTTAGTCAGGTAAATATTCCTTTAATAATGGTAAAGCAAGTATTTTTTTGGGGAATCTTTGAGTTAAATTTTCAGTACAACTTGTTTTATTAAGTAATGTATGATTAATAAGAAAATACTGATTCTGTTTACCTGTCCTCTAAGGTCTGTCAACTGTTGGCCCATATATCTCTAGGAAAAATGAGCCGTGCAATAAATTCCCAATACTTTGTCCTATAAAACTCTTGGCACATGTATGTAATATGTATGTATTGTAAGCAAATAAAAATTATGTAAATTGAAAAGGATTTTATATATACCGAACTAAATTAAATGCTGTGGCTGTGAAACAGAAGAACTGAGAAGAAAAATATAAAACTTAAATGTTGCGTATACGTACAGTTGTACATTAGATACGTTCGAACAAACGCCGACAGCATCCATGTGTTTAATTACATTTCATTGTGAAAAACCAAAAAGGAAAACACAAGAAATAAATTAAATGTAAAAGCGCCCGCAGCGTTGCGTTGAAAATATTTAATGAATTTTAATAGCGCAACAAACATAACAGCCCTCAACTCATACGCATTTTTGTTAATTACATCGTTTACCGTTAACCCGCTAAACACACAACATACTCCATGGGATGAAAGTTTAAAGGGAAGTTCATTTAGATGTGGAAATGCAGAGTTTGAGGCTTCGCTTTGCAATTTGGTTGTGGCAAATGAGGAAAATTAACTTGAAAAAAAACAGAAAACAGAAAACTGAAAATAAGACCAAAAAGTGCGGGCTTTAGACTTATTATATTTGCGTGCCTTTAAATAAAGATTTGCTTGTAAAGGCTGCTACACAGTACTTTTCACACATCAAAGGATATTTCTTATGTATTAGAACCCATGGCAACTTGAAAGGCTAGAAGAAAGAAGAAGGAACAAATATGCCGTTATTCATTCATGAGCTTATGTGGGTTATTATCATAATTTTATTGCCTACCCAAAAGTAATTACTATATAAAGATGCAAGAAAAATGCTCTATAGTGAGCTTTTTAGTCTTACGCAATGTTTACATTTTTTTGGTTAATTTCTGAGAAAAGTCTTTGCCATCATTATGAGATGTAAAAACGAAAATTATTTTTCTTTTGTAATCGAGCTTTCAATAATGTACTAAAATTAGCATATTATTTAACTTTCTCAGTATTTTTTTGAAATTATTAATGTGAACAAAAATATTTTTCATAAAATTTGTAATATTTTATGTGCAACAACAAAAATTTTGAGCTCAGATTTAAGTTAAGTATTACTAATGCTGTCTTCGATCGCTTCTATTTTAAACCAAAGTTGAATTTTTAATACTTGTTAGTGTAAATGAAAATATATGTATAATAGTTTCAGTTACATCGTAAAGTTCGAAGATTTTCAGAAGCGCTTCGGTGGTGGTTAATAGTGCAACAATTGTCCAAAGCAAAGAACAGTTTTTCATTTAAAGTGGTCTCAGCACCATGGCTACACCGAAAGTTTACACGCGCCCATAGTCACGTTTAGCTCGAGTATTTAATGATGTTGTAGGGCGAAGTGTATAAATTTCTTCTCGCTTGCATTAACGGATCACGAAGCCTTCTTAACTTTGGACCAATTAATAAGAGAAGCCGGATTTAAGAAGCGACTATTTTATATTATGAATAGTAATTTATTATTATTCAATTGAGAACATTTTCAAGGTCTTTCACCGTTTTTAAAACTAATTAATTATATAATAAAATAAAGTTTTCAAAAAATATGTAAGGAAAGATGAAAAAATTCGAAAATGCTGTACTAAACGTATTGAGCAAATGGTGTAGTGAATTCTACTCCCTAAGAAGAACAAGAATAGATTTTCCTCAAGCACTAATTTGTTAATCAGAGTCTGTCTCCATTTCAAGTTATTCATACGTTTTGGATTTTTGAAAAAGGTTTAAGTTTTAAAATAGAAAAAACTTTGAAAATCGTTTCTATAAATGTAAGTCTCATTGGTGTATACAAGCCGTTCCGCTGAATGCTAAAAGATAAGACTTCCGCAATATTTTAATAAAGTATCAGTATGTTTGTTACTTCCTAAGCTAAAGGCTTAGTTGGATTGCAAGTGTAGGTGTTTTAAAATCTTGTTGAAAGCATATAGCTTGCGTGTATTAGTGCATACATTTGCATAATACCTTCTCTATTCTCTAAACTTATTTGAAAGTATCGAAGAGTAGAGCAGATTTCCAACTATCTCTTGCTCCTTACTAAGTTAACCTATTTACTTATCTACGAAGGTGTACAAATGTGCTACTTAAACCACTTAATTTGGCTTTTAAAGGCTTAGTTGTAAGCCTAGGGAATCAAATGATGCAATGATAAACAGGGTATTGTAACAAAGTTGAGTAGCAATATAAAAGCTTCCGAACAAACCTTTGTCAGGATTAATGCAAAGAGAAAATGGGTCTTTCCAGCAGTTCAGTAAAAAAAAAGAAGTCTAACAAGTAAGAAAGGCCTAAGTTCGGGTGTAACCGAACATTTTATACTCTCGCAATGTGCAAGGATCAGAGGCGGGGATATGCTTTCATGTGCTGGCATAACTTTACATTAAGAAATGTTGCGGAAGAATTCAACATTCATTATCCAACGAAATTGTCAATGGGCTGCAATCATATTTAGTATCTTATTAACTTATATTACAGGCCATAGACTCATGTACTTTCATTGTTATAGTTTGCTTAGTTTCAGAGATATTTATATTAAAATTTACCAAATTAACTCAAATAAGATATATGCAATAAAAACTCAACCAAAGTGGTTTAAAGAATATATTAGACACATGAGGAAAAAGCCAACCAGAGAAAAGGAAATCATTATATTAGGAATAAGGGGCTAGACAATGGTCTGGACCGATTCTTTCATATTTAGCGCGAAATAACATTGTGTTTATGAAAACACCTAGTCCACTTAGTTTCATTAAAATATCACCCATATTGACCAATATAAACGGTTTAAAGTCAGATGGAAAGTCGGGAATTCTTATATCGGGCATTTTTGGGACAGAGGAAAATCTGCACTGGTCACATTAACACTTTTCATTGTTCAAGTATATTAGGGAACATGTTTTCACGCAATTTTGTGAGGGTAACTCACACAGTGACCGACATATTCGGCATAAAGTCTGCTAGAATAGCGAAAGTCATTATATGTAGTATATGGGAGTTGGGATAATTCGTTAACCGATTGCACACATTTTCGGCAGTAAACTATGGTATATCCGATATTTCACGTTCACTTATTTTTGTTAAGATATCTTACATATTGACCGAAATATGTGGAGACTACGCTATTAACATTGGAGAGCTAATACTTCAATTTCATTACAATCCCTTACAGATTTCCCAATATTTTCGATAAAAGTCAGATAGAGGTCTGAGGTCAGAGACTGAGGTCCTAATATTGGGTGGCTTGAAAAGTTATAATCCGATTTCGACTACTTTTACTCATAAGATGACATATCCTGAAAGCACTATTTGTACAAAGTTTGAATTTCATATCTTAATTGCTGCGGGAAAGGATCAGATGAAACTTAAAATTGTGTTATATGAGAAGTAGGTGTGGTTTTTATCCGATTTCATCCATTTTCAGGACGTGACATAAGAATGCAAATATAATGCACATACCAAATTTTGTTGACATCGGTTAAGGCGTTCTTGAGATATGGGATTTCTCCTAAAAGTAGGCGGTGCCACATCCATCGTCGAAACTTTACACGGAGTCCTAAGCAACCCTTCCGTACATATTTTCTGTAAGATTTTATGTTTCTAACGTGTTCCTTGAGCGAGTTATCGCACTTTTAGTAGCTTTCAACACAACTTTTATATGGGAGGTGGGCGCGGTGCAAGAGGTGCTAGACGAACTTAGCCGAAGCAAGCTTGATCAACATAGCTTTAGAGTTTTCCGAGATATATATTAAACCTATTGGGAGGCGGGACCATACCCACTTTTACAAAAATTTTTGCCCACAGAAGTCCCGCCCTATTAGGATCCTCTACACCAAAAAACACGTTTATATCTTAATTTACTGCTTAGTTATAGCACTTTATCTGTTTCCGATTAATGTCACTTTGTGGGCGGGGCAGATGTCCAATTACGCCCATCTGCAATAGCAACCGTCTTACGGTGACAAAGAATACGTGTACCAAGTTTCATCAAAATGTCTTAATTTTTACTTAAGTTATCCCTTGCACAGACGGACGAACTGACGGACGGATAGACAGTCACTCGCGTTTCAACTCGTCTTTCCATCCTGATCATTATAAACCATTGATCATATCTAACTCGTTTAGTTCTAGGTGTTACAAACAACCATTAGGTGACAAACCAACAAAACTAATATACTCTGTAGCACCATGTTGCGAGAGTATAAAAATTATCAATACGTATTCTGGTATACCTTATTGAAGGTGTCGAAACAGCACTTAGAATTTTAAGTCTAAAGCATTTGCTCCTTACCACCGTTAGGAAATTAAAGTGAGGTTATATTTGGGTTTGAATGCCTTCCACAACGAAGATGGTGTTTTGGCGCTTCATCAGAAGAGTGTGTGCTAATTTATTTTACTTTTCTTCCATTCGATAAGTTTTCGTCAAGAGTTGTGGAAGCAGTTTTAGATCAACTGGATTGGCCTTAGATATGATTTATTTATAATCAGTTAAGACTTTGCTTTTATAATATTTAAAAAAAAAGTTCAATATCGATTAGGAGAAAGCCAAAGGCTATCAATCTCTTCCCTATGAAATTCTCTAACCAGCTCTCTGAGAACCCTTTTAAAATAGTTCTCTTTGGGACAAATGGCAGCCGATTTCTCTTCCTCACGGCCCATTTGCTTGAAGTGTTGGTAATGTTTTGCTAAAATCCGAAATCGAGTTATACCGTAGCTTTCTTAGGAATTGCGAAGGGGGCTAGATGTTTCCATAGATGCAGAGTGATTTTTGAATAAACCTTAGTGGATCTGGGGATGAATACTTTTAGGTTTATTTATGAGTCAGCTGGAGTTTTAGCTTAGTGAGAGAAAGTGACAAACGCTGTTATCAAATACTTCAAAATTTCATGTTTCCATTGGCCTTAGCTTCTCTTCGGATTATGGACGGATTATTAGAATTATGATAAGTGACACTCTTTGGGTTGATATTGTAGTATTATACAAAAGAACTCAATCTAGAAAGGTTCGAGTTGAAATGTAGTTTAGCTCTTTTGTAAAAGCCTTGATCTTACTGGGTCATATTATCCACACTCTCATATAGCCACACACATATACGCAATGGAAGTATGTTCCATGGACTATATATGTGCGATTCACCTTCTATAAAATAGTTTGATTTAGAAATTGGTAGGCATTTTAGTGTTTATTCAACAAAAATGAAGAGGTCTTCTATACATCGACGAAAATCAAAACGACAAACAAAATACATTTCATGGATAATTTTTTTATTTCAAGCCAGTAGCCTCACTGATTCTAAAATCGACAGACTTCTTCTGTAATTAAAAATTAGTTGGTTTTTGCTTCTACTCAATATCTAAGGCTTTTAACGACTTTATGTGACTCAAAGCAAAGTACTCAGTTGTTCCATTGGAATAAAGAAGAAGAAGAGCTACAAAACCACAATGCTATGCAAACATAATACAACTGGAATAAGGTTCCGTAATGCTTTTTATATTTTTAACAGCTTTACTATTATGTAACTATGCTCACCTTGTATGGGGTAGTGTTTTAGATGGAAAAATTTTACGAGAAGAAAAACTCTCGACGGAAAGGTAAACACTCCAAATCCGCCACATAAGTACTAAAGTATTAAACACACACATTCGATCTCTGGCAGAAACTTAACTGGAACACTTGTGCATATATTAACCACAGTTATACACATACTTATTTACATATATCTTATAATGTATATATGTAATGTCTATATAAATATATGTACATATATTTGTATGTTTGTATGCAGCTTTAAGCGGTGCGCTGCGACCCTTCTCTAACCGCGCCGCTCAAGTGTTGCGCTGATAGGCCTTTTTAGGCACTTTAACCACAACAAGAACAACAACGACAGTGCGTACAACAAAATAAACCCGCACAACAACAATAGCAAATTGTCATTGCGGCAACAGAAGGTGGTGCGTGTGAAGTGTTTTTCGTGTTAATAAATAATTATGTGACTATTGGTCGGCAGGCGCGAGCAAAGAGAAGTTAGAAGCAAACGAGAGCAAGCTTAAGCAAAGCAATTGAATGGAAGTGTGTAAAAAATAGTGAAAAAGTGCCAACAACAAATACAAAAGCTGAACAAGTTACACAAAATTAATAATAAATAAATGTATAAGAACACACGCACAGTCGGCTGAACTTTGACTTGAAAGAAAAATGGGCAACAACAGAAAAAACAACAACAACCGTAGCAGCAGCTTGGTACTCGTTCAACTCAATCGCCGACATTGAATGAAGTTAAGTGGCATTTGAACTTGTCAAGTAGGTGGATAAACTTGAATGTGACTTGCCGCAGGCGCACACCAACACACCAACATACATACCCATATACCCATACAAACACACATACATAAATAAATATGCAGAGTGTTTTCTCCCGCTCACTGCCTGCTTCGCCGCTTTGCCGCGACTGCATGCAGAACAAAGGCGAAAAGCGGCAAAACTCTGTGGCCAATTGAGTCTAATTTGAAATTCAATAAATGATGGCAACAGGAAGGGTGGCATGGCTGGCAGGAAAGCCTGCCTCAGCCACCGAGATTTTCATAAGTAAATATGTGTATGCCAAGTAGGCGGATGTGGGCGAGCAAAGTGGGCTGTGTGCCACAAGCAGGTGCCTACTATATATTTATATACAAATGCATATATACATACGTACAGCATATTCATGTCGGCCTTTGCTCCTGTCGCACGGCTCAATCGCGGCAAATCATATCGCCATCTAACATTTAGCTTTCATATTTTCTTACATGTTTTTCTAAAGTTTTTACGCTTTCACAATTACTTATAAATACATTTACATGTTTGGTAATTATGTAGTATCTTTATTGCTTACGGTTGATTTTTGGTGTGACCGCACAACCACCACTAATTCCAATTAATGTCTGAGCTTTTATTTCGTACGCGACTTCGGCTTAATATATTTGTAGTGCTTCGGGAATTCTTATGGCTGCTTTGTGTCATTATTGTAGTTGTTGTTGCCTGGTCTTTCTGCTATTGCGTAGGTGTATTGCTTTGGTTGTTGTGGTTTTTGATGTCGCCGCAAAGCTTTGAGCGGTGTATTGCTTGTGATACCGAGGTACACTGTAAATATTTTGCCGTTTCCAGACATAAATATCTAACTCAAGACTACCAGATATACCAATTTTTGATTAAGAAGCTGTCAAAGTCCTCGTAAAGTTGCGAAACAGAAAAGAAATAACGCTAATTACTGACTAATGCTAAACTTTTCTGAGTTTAGTTTAAGTATTCGCCAAAGCCATTAATTTATATTAACCAGAAGATGTAACATCGGTGGCCATGTTATATGTGTGTATTTCTTGAGTGCCCGATACCTCGACTTCGGCTTAACTAGTTAATTTTTTCGCCGGTGTCGTAATGAGGAGTCTCTCAAAAATGGTTTATGGTTTATGTGTAGGTTCTGGAATAGTGGCGGAGTGATCTTCATCTTCTTTCTTTCTTCATTCATAATGGATAAAGTTGGTAAAGCTTTTGCAATATTGCAGGTAGGTTCTTCTACAACATCTTTGAAAGCATCTCTTAGATGAACTTGACAAGACCACATAGCGTGATTGAATTAGGTACTACAATAGCAAAAACACTACTCACATGTGATTAGACGATTTCTTACATAACCTAAAAACCCAAAACAATGCACAATCTCTTGACGCAAGTTCCGACTGAAAACAATCTCTGTAGTCATGAAATACCAAGTTCTGGTAGAAACAGAAAACCATGCGAGTCTCCTCAGTATTAAGAAATGTTAGCAGGATAAATCCTTGTTTTTTGTTGGTGTTTAGAAAGTTATCTGCTTAAAAAAGAGTACTGACAGGTGTACTTTGGTCAGAAATAGTTTAGGTGATACTTACTAGATAACGCAATGAAACTTGTAAGTCAAAAATGTCTTGGAAATTTTGAAATTTTTCCTGGAGTTCGAACCCATGATATACCAAGTAGTAGACAAGCACTCAAAACACTGGACCACGAGTCTTGCAGAGTACATAGCTTTTAGTATTTTTTTTCATGGTACAACCACTACTTTTAGAAACACAAATATATGTGAATGAATAAGGATCTAAACTGCTTTAACTTATGAAAAAATGCTGCTTGAAAAAAAAATTTTTTTGTTGTTTCGATTTGATTTCTATTAAAATAATTGGTCAAGCCGAACGCTTACTGTTTTAGTTTAGCAATGTTTTTCCAAAAACTTCAAAACCGAAAAATTCAGGAAAGAGTTTCTAAGAATCCCCAAAAATAAAATAAGTTTCAAACTAACATCACTCTTTCGATATCGAAATAGCTGTTTAGTTGCTTTGATGCTAAAAATACCTTATTTGGCTCTACAAGAGAATACCAAATATTTCTGCCCTGATTAAACATGTCATTGCCAGGGCAACAACATAAATATTATGTGTAGAAAATCACCTAGAGGCACAGAAATTTCACAAGCAGCAACTTCCAACTCCAAAGCGCTCACACACCAATCACTTGCCAGACCACAATTTGCCCTCGACAGTCGAATTTTCATTTCCAAAATCACATTTAGCCCCTACTGAGCACCATCTAATTAATGCCCCGTCGCAGTAGCCTAAAGGCAAAGGCAAAGGGCCGCACTTAGGCGGGCCGGGGGCAAAGCAATCTCAGGCGACAACCAACTGTGAACAGGTATTGAATTTGGAAATATGATTTAGTAGCGTTTATGTAAAAATTCAGCTGAATGATGGGGTACTTTTCGAACACATTACGCATGTGTGTGTGCAATGATGTGTGTGACTATGTTGAAATCGTGTGACTCGGCGTCGATATCGACACATTAATGAGCTGACGAAATAGTACAAATTGCATAACACCAGCAGCAGCTAACGTATGCAGAATTACGCAGAGCTTGTAGCCAAAGGTATGCTTTACATGTGTATTATTTACACACATATATAAATTTACACACATACACACATATACGTAAGTGGTTGTTTATATGTGTAAGTCTGTAAATGAAATAAAAATATTGCATTTCCATAAGCCACAATCAAACAGCATTGAAACCGTTGATACCTTTGATTATCAGCACACTAACACTTCACTCGTACACACACACGCACATACACTTACAGTCACACACATGCGCAACAGCGCTCGCACGCATGCCAAATCAATTGCTCACAAAACACACTTTGCGGTCATAATTCAAAGATTATTATACGAGTTGGTTGTTGTTGTCTCACTTTTTGTTTGGCAGCACACATGGTCAGCGGACTGCAGCTGCAGAGGCTGCAGAGGGGGACGCTGTGACCACATGGGGTATATGCAATAAATTGGAATTTAATCATAATTTCGGCGGCCAACTCACTAAACACACACACACACACGCACACACACAAACACACACAAATAAGTCGACAATGCTGTCAATAACAGCATTTACAAACCACATACATACACACATACATGTGTTCAATGAATAAAGCACCAGTGGCAAGCAGCTAGCCACTGAGTTGCCACAATTCGATTTTGGCATTTCGATTTATTTCGACTGAGAATTTTGTGGGCTCATTTGCGTCGCTATCCCCGCTGGAAAAAAATATGTATGTGTTGATTTTTGCGGTTCACCAATTTATTTGCTTGAATATTTATTGATTACATGCTTTTGGCTGTCGCTATTTGCTTGTTGTTGTTGTATTTTTTACATATTCTCACACTTTGCTTTCGCACAATTTACAATTTTTGATTTGTTAGCTTTAATTTAGCTTTTTTTTTGGTGTTTTAATTAGAAGCTACGCAAATTATTGTGTACTTTGGCTTCCTCGAAAGTATCACGTCAATATTTTTAAGCAGCTTAAACAAGTTCAATGACATTGAATATTAGTAAAAAGGGGTTAACTTCGAGCAAAACCAAAGTTTTTGCACTTACACCTATTTTGTGTATGAAATTGCTATTATCCAATTCAAAATATCAGTATTTTGTCTATATTCTAATGGACGCTAAATAAAATAATAAATAAGTATCTAGAAAATTTCACATACTGCTTTATATAATATAAATTGTATATAAAATCTCAGTTGGTGTTTTAGAAAAAATCGGATCCATAATGTTTTTCGAAAACTTTTCATCCACAAGTCCAATGTGCTTAGAGTTATAGTACTTCTCAACTCAACGGCTACAGAATCTCAATCACTTCAAGCAATCGTGTTAAAAGCGGCTTCAAATGAGACAATAAGTCAAACATCCAGCGTTTTACCGAGTTGAGCTCCCAAAAATTTCAGAACAAAAAGTTGTAACAAATGAAGTGACATTAACCAAGCATATCACGGTTCGATTGTTTTTTAACAAAACCAAAAAATAAATAAAAAATGTCCCCAAAAGTGAACATTTACAAGCTTATTTAATTCATGCCTTTTTTTTTTGCTAAAAACTTAAAAAAAAGTTGTGGCACCTTGTACCATTCGTAGTACATTTACGTTATCAGATCAGAATATTTCCACTATACTCACTTCGTCTTATAAGATCATTAAGGCCAATATCTTAAGCTCTGACAATATCATATTTAATTTATTTATTATTTATTAATATTTATTTTATTATTTATTATTTATTTATTATAGATTACTATATAAATCATTCCTTAGAAATATAATGTCTTCACAACAATCATAACATGATGAAGAGAGTACTAAATGAACTGCGCTGCAAAGTTTTCGGTTGACCACAATCAAGTAAAGTTGGTTGTTCTTCATAAAGTTTTGAGCACTGGTAAATCTGCAAGTCGTTATTATTTATTGGGAAAGGTTTAATGACACGCAGGAAAGAGGTATCAATCAATGAAAGAGTGAGGAGCGCAGTTAGAGCTGAAATTGTCTCATTAATTGACTGAGACTTTTAAATAAAGTTAAAAATAATACAACGAACTTCTATGTATTGGTTGTTTTGGTTGTAGCATGAGAAAATATAGTCCAAAAAAGTTCAAGAAATGCTGCCTTATTGACATACCTTGGTCTTATAAAAAGCCATATGTGGATGGATGTATTTAAATAACCTTGTTAGAAATACATTTTTTCCTAAACTCTGATTATATTAAACTACTATATCAATGCAAAACAAAAAACCCAACTTGGTGTATAGACTTTTCAACGACAAATTATATAGAAAATTCTATCTAACCGTTCTCGCCTCTCAGCAGCCCATTACGAATCGGTAACCCTATATCTATTTGGAAAGCAGCTCCTAAAATGTAATTTTTTACAAAGCCACCTTTCAGGTTATTTTCTCTGATTTCATAATTTCTTTTTCGGATTCTCAGGTATCTTAAATTTAGAGAAGCCTGTTGAAATCAAGACCCCGCCTTCATAATATAATATCTCTCATCCCTAAATGAACGACTTCAACGAAATACGAACCACCTGCAATAGTACGAGGCAATATCCCTTTCATTGCTTTAATAATATTACAAACAAGTTTTAAAACCTACAGGGTATGCCATCTGTTTTTTCGGTACGTAAACTTGAAAAAAGCAACCGCTTTTCATATTTGAACTATTTTTTACTCAGTTGGCTCTTTACGGCTTATTTGAACTATTCTCACCTGCATGTATTCACTTCTTTTTGACAATAAAAGTCCTAGGAATTTTTGTTGCAAAAACTAAATGGTTGATTCAATAACATCTTTTTCAAAGCGATTCATGGTTAGAATTATATGACTGTATAATAATGTCACGTCTACTTAGTTCAATCGGTTAGCAAATGTTATATTGGCGCACCCTGTTAGTAATATAATTTGTTTTGGTTTCAAAACTTATGAATAATATCAAAACAAAAAAACAACAAAACATAAATAAAAACTAGATTAGTAATCTCAATTAAATTCTTAACTCTATAGAATTTTTTGTTGGTATTTTTTTATGAAAAATAGTTTCCCATATATGAGTTGCATGTACTCTTTTTTTTTAATACAACTAATAAATTAGAATCTTTTGATTTATTGTCATAAGCAACTATTTAGTCAATTTGGCGTGCACTCACCTTTATTTCGTGTAGGAAATCCGTTTCGTCTAGCAGATTTATGCGCACGGACATAATCCGCGAGGGGCGGCAGAGGCAATTCATCTTGCTGCTTTTTGCTGAACTGCTGCTAATTTATACACACACACACACCCACACTAACACATGCGCAGCGGTCAATTGTCAAGCGCACTGTTACTCTGGCAATAAATAAAAACACACTAACATGTGATGATTTACCTTGAGTGAAGTTTTTTTAAACACATTTTTCACACTTAATCGCATAATACTTTAATTCATTAGCCGATTAAAACTTCACTTTATAAATCATAGAACTCTTTCACGGTAAATTACGATTTGTATATGTGTGTGTGCATTTGTTTACTATATATTTTTTAAACACTTATTGATTATGGTTTCACGTAATTCTCTTTCGTGTCTTCACATTTGTTTTAATTAAACGCATATTAATCATGCTCTCCATTTGCTCTACGGATTTACGAAGGTTTCTTCAGCTGTGTCTGCAAATGACCGAAAAAATTGAATATAAAATTAAAATCCATTGAAACTTTTGAGATATTTGAGATATAAATATATATTTATACTAAAGTTTTATAGTATCTTAGATAAAAATAAAATTTTATAATATTAATTTTCTATCTTAAAATCTAATCAAGGGCATCAAGGGCAGAAGCCTTGTATGCTCGGACAGTTTGAACAGAAATCGAAGCGGACCCGGGCCGGATCATCCCTCGGACACAATAAAATATAATATAGTTTTGAATTAACGATACTGTCTGAAGTGCTTTTCTTTGCTTTAGTTGGTATAATGCCCACCTCAAATATTGTTCTTTACAATTCAAAGAGATCATTTGAGATTCATGAACATCACAACTATCGGAAATCTAAAACTAATAATAATATCAATTTTGGTAGGTTTCGGTATACTCGATATCAAAACTGAAATGGATAATGTTCTGTAATATTAAAAAAAATTAAATACTTAGTAGCTAAATCTATGATTAAGGTATGTATGCCAGAAATTAAGTGTCAGGGCAATACACGAATTCTGGCAAATGAACGTCTAACGATTACAATATACGACACAAAGGAGGTTCAAATTACTGTATCCTACCACATTAGCTGAGGAAATATTATTAAAAATTCTTGTGAACCTTCTTCTTTGACAACCGTTTGTTAGAACATTGAACTTTTCGAAGATAGGCTAATGAATAAAAATAACAGTAAGGCTATACTGTTCAGTATACTTAAAATATATGGGGACAGTGCAGGTCTTAAATTATTTGAAGAAGTGCCATGTGGCTTTTGCATGAGTAGAGGGAGGTTATACCAGTATGTGAAAGAGCAAGTGGAGAGAATTTTTTTCCTTTTGCTGTTTCAAGATCATTCCGTAAAGACCGGCTACATAAACAAAGAAACGATCGGGCCGCTAGGGCGGATTTGATCAAAAGGCACAGTAAGTTGTTTGACAGTCAAATAATATATAAGTCTAAATTTATGTATGTATTAATTTATGACTAAAATGTGCTATTCAACTAAGCAATAAGTAATTCAAGGCTTGACCAATCCCATAAATAAATCGTAGCGACAAGCGCGCGGAAATTAGAACAATATTAAGTGTATGTATGTATGTACGTATGTATGCATTTATTTAAGTAAGCAGTGTGAAAATTTTACGAGAATTTTCTCACCCCACCTAGAATCAATTCAACACCGACTACTACAATTATTTACATACATGTTTCTGTGTATATGTAAGTCTTAAGAATTATAAAGCATGCTCAAATGTTATAAGCTTGTTCTAATATTTTTTTCCGAGCGTTTTGGCGAATCGTTCTAAGTCGCAAATGAAGGCTGTTTGGCGCTTAAAATCGTTTAATTTCTTATTATTTTCTCTATTTTAGGAATTATTGAGAACTTCGCGTGCGAATGCAAATATACATGTGTTATTCGAAAACAAGAATTCTAAATAACAAACAAGAGCTTACTACTCGCCTACATTGCCTATGTGTATAAGTTATTTCCTTCGTTTATTCCAGATAAATTTTGTATTTATTTACTTGCTCTGATGGCGCGTGAGAAAAATTCGCAAACAATTGTTAGCTGTAGAATTCTACAGCGCGCTGTGCCTGAGCCAACTAGTTGCACTTACGTAGTTAAGCACTCATAAGTGCATGCATGCTTATTGTGGCATGTACGAAAATATTTTCTACAACTTGACTGTATACAAATATTTCATGTGGCAAGTAGTATAGTAAGTGTGGCAGTTACAGCGTGCCAACTGGTGCATGCCACACTCAACAATTTGCGCGCACCCGCCACTTGCGACATGAGCGGGACGACTTCTACTCCAGTAAATTTACTATTACTTGCAAATGTAGACGCCAAGGAGGGAAGGGCGCACAATGCGTGCGGCTTTCGTGGATTAAGCAACTGCCGGAACTTTTGCGAATGAAAGCTGAAGCAAGCAACGGCATAAGTGTGGAAATTACTGCATTGCAACAACAAATAAAATTACTTGTACGCTGGCTTCTATTATTTATTACCAGCTCTTGCTTATTGCCATTTTTCGTGCTGGTAACAACAGCAACTGCAAGAAATAGTGCCAAAAGTTAATTAACCACTTAAAAAATCAGGCCAAATCGCAAACGTGGCATTTCGCTAACGAATTCTAAGTGCACAGGCACTTGGCTGTGCGCAACTCGCCCTTTCGCTTGCGCGAGTGAAAATAATCATAGCAGCAGCAGTGAATATCCGCAGCGAATTTTCGTACCTACATACATACATGCATATATACAAGTTTGTGTTCGTAAATAATTCAGTTGGTAGTGGGGATCCCGGGCGCTTGGCCACTTGAGCCTGTTGTAGGTAGCCTCTTATTGTTATTGGTGACGCTGAAATTCGCTAGTAAATTTGAATGACCAAACGACCCACTTTTTCAAAATAATCGCTATTTTGCAAGGCGGCTCCTAACGGTGAAATGAGAGTAGCCTGCGTCCGCAGTAGCGTTTTTTTCCAGCGAGATTGCAGTTCCTTTTTCAGCCAGCTTTGTTGCAAGCGATGTGCAGCAGCTGCTTTTCATTGTTGTTCTCTCTGAAACGTGACACCGAAAGAAATCGAATTCGCAATATTGTTGGCAAGAGCAAAATTTTGCAAAGAAATTATCACACTTGACGTAAGTACTCTTTTGAATTAATTAAAACCATTGGACTTCTAGAGGGTCTAATAAGAAGTAAAAACACTTAAGGGGTGTAAAAGTAACCAAATGAAAAGGCAAAACACAGAAGTGCTATGTCTATACACGATTCTCAGTTCGTGAATCAGTTAGAGTTCGAATATATTTGAAAGGGATGGGAACCAAGAACGCTAGAAACAGAGATTACAGCAATTTCGTACTGTTACTTTTCTTTTGGAAAGAAGGGGAGGGTTTGGTTTACAGTTATGAATGCTTGAGAGTTTGTTTCGTGTGTGAGCTTTCTTGCCGCTATCTTATGTCGTATTATTCTTAGAATGGAACGCTGAAGTTTTAGCTCTATCGGAAAGAGGAAACCTCTTGATAATCTGTTGACTTATCAGATAGTGAAATTCTTCTATCAAATGTATATTAAACTGTAGAAGATATATGTGACAAAACTTCATATTCCTTCAAATAGTTTCAGTGTACATAGAACAGTCTACATTACAAAATATCTAAACTTGTTATCCTCCTGAAAAAATTCACTGCTATGAAAAGTGAAATAGGACAAGAAGCACCGCCAGCGTAGGTAAAAATCTCTCCGAATATTTAATTTCAGAGATTTCAGAAACTATCGAATTGTATTAATCTATTAAGTAGAAGGTGTTACGAGAAGTTTATTCCAATCGTTTGGTATAATACTTCAGAAAATTTATATAAGTTGTTATCATCAGTTTCAGTGAAAATTATAGCGACGAGGAAAGGCAAAGCGAATTATTTGCTCGTGCTCGTATATGAATGCGATAAAATAATATTAAATGGGATGTCAGAAAATTAAGCGAAGAGAGATGGTCGTTGTAAATACGATGTGCAATAATTGTAAGAGGAATTTTCGAGAATGACTAACAAAGCTGTATCTGTGTGAGCACAAACGAATGCATCTAACATATTTAAGTTTTTTTGTGAGCATAAAATCTAAGATGATACTTTTTTCCGAAATTCACACATCTCTAGGAAAACTAATTAATATTGGTAATAACAACAAATTTCAACATTGACAACATAGTTTCCTTTTCGAATTATTTCAATTGTGTATAATCTTCGCCAATACCTTGTGAAAGGTTCATTTGCTTTGGTTAGCTTTAGCATTAAGCCTTAACTTGAAATAAATGTTAGTCACTGGTAGTCCATAGAATCCCTTAGAGAAGTAATACTTCGAAATTTAACATCCAACTTTCTTATCAGCCAAAGATGATCCGGTAGAGAAAATCAGGGTTCAGACGAAGGTTTTACTTTATTTTGGTTAATGAATACCAAGAAATGAAGAGCAGTCTTTAAACCCCTTCGAAGAAGGATAGTAATAACTGTACGGCAGTGTTATTATAAAAGCAATATCTTTATCTCTTTATCTAATTCGATTAATAGAATCGATAATACCAAGAACGAAGTAAATTATTGAATAAGAAATTTTTGTAAAAGCTCTGGTGTATTTCAAATTTATATCTGTACACAAATATATTCGAAATTAAGAAAATTCTACTTGAACAGTATTTCAAAAGCTAAAATGTGCTACCCAAGGGGTCTTCGCAAATGAATGTGAACAAGAATACAGAATAGTGCCGAAGGAATCTGTCAGCAATAGACAAAATTAATAGACCGCGTTCATACACTAAGAATTTTGTTGCCTAGACTCGTAGTTTTTGAGTCAGGGGGCGATGAGGAATTACGACGGCGACCGAGTTGCTTTGCTTGCTCATGCTTGGGCAACACGCTCTGTGCTCTTATTCGTAACAGTTCGCTGCTGTGTAGTTCGGCATTCCTTTCCATTTTGAAATTCTTTCCATGTGTGCATTTACGCTCGGTTTCAAATAAATATTTACAGTATGTTCGGAAATTCGAATTTTATCATCTAATTTTTGTAAGTAATGTGCAAACATGTATGCAAATATGTATAATATAGCAGAAATATTTCACAAAATAGTGAGTAAGGTTAAAAATGAGATAATGAAAAATATTTTTGTGTACTGCCTAAAAGAAGCGTAAAAGTATTTGAGATTTTGATATGAAAGGGAGTTTAGAAAATTTCCCGACAACTCCAGTCGCCCATATGAATATAATGGGCAGCACCAAAGGAGAATTTCCCAATAATGAGTAACAACAGCTTCGTTGTATAAACCTAAACATATTAAAAAGAAATACTCAAAGGAATAAATAAATTTACGAAAAATTGACAAGAGACCAACTATCAACCAACTTCAAAGGGGATGAAAGAAGTACGGAATAAAGGAGCAATAGAATAGACAAGTAGACATATATATACTTTTATATGTGCACTTTTACACCCTGCCACAAATTACATGCCACCAAGAGTATTCAACTACTTTTTGAATACTTAGTGGTGCAAATGTGGAGCACTAGTGCACCTTATCTGTATTTCTTTTAATTAAGTTAACGGTGCAAAATAAAATCAACTTCATTAGGTCGCCTATACAAAGCAATGATACTTCGAGCCAAGTGTGTAAAAGCTTGCCACCAACTCAAACGAAAGCAACAAAGAGCTTCACTAGTTATAACAGCAAAAATCGCGCTTGGAATTACAAGGAGCTACAACCCATTGAATGACAGGTAACTTACAAAGCTTCGAATTTGGATACCATATGTGCTTCCACATACGTTATGTGTGTATATTTGCTTATGTGATGGGGAAACTATTTTAATGATGTAACTCTGCCGAGTGACTTATATCCAACATAATAAGCAACGCAAAAGAAGTTTGAATGGAGTCATATTGCTGCAATATACAGTCATAGTCATAATTTGAGCTTAATAAAGTGGAAAGCGCGACTCATGATTATTCACATGAATAACATGCGCAAGCAAAATTCTACAAAAAAAAAATTTTGAGAGTTTGAGGTAGATTCAAGTAATTTAATTATAATTGTATACTTGTATTAAATGAACTAGTCCTTAAATTAATCCAGTTGCAATGAGTATTGGGTCTACTTTCTATGTAAGTTAAAGAATTCATTTAGAGTGGCACCCTGATAGATGAGCGACAGAAATTCTCGTATTCCGCCAGCTTTAAGATCTTAGATGTTGTCTTATAACTTAGAGTCCGACTAACTGAAACTCTCACACTTACGAAGCTGTTTTTTTTTACATTTTAGATTCTGATTTTAAAACCCAACATTAGCCCAAAGTCCACAAGTCCATAAGTAAATTGTGAAATAAGTAGCTTAATCAGTTTTGATTTATTTATAAATATATATTCCTGCTCTTTATTAAAACTTAGATAGAAATTGTCAAAGATTTCGGTTTAGTTGCGTTCAAAAATTGAAGTTATTTGAAAATGAATTCCAATTTCCAGAAATTAGTGGTTGATGGTAGCAATTCTTCATATTTTCATGGGTCACTTTAGTATTGGTAACAGCAAAAAGCAGAAATCTAAACGCGGTGGTTTTGGAAGATGATTGCAGTGTTGTTTCCACTATTCTGAAAGAGTTTTTAGTACTGTTTCATATAAACGACGTCAAAAAAGTTTGCCCAATTCACTGAGCTAACTTACTTTAAGATTTCTGCACAGCTCGTCACAACAATTCAAGGTAGTAGTCATGTCTTACGAATAATCAATTTAAGAACGGAACAAACGTTGAAACATGGCCTTTACTGAGGACATCTTGAAAAGAGTAAAATGCCCCAAAATTGAGCAAAATTATAGCATCAGTACACTCTCGAATGGTGATTCGATGATTTCTTAATACTATTTTCTTCGAATCTTTACAGTTTTAAAACATATATTAATATGCTGGAGAGTACGGAACAAGCTTCTTCATTTCCCAAGCATTATACTTTCGGGCATCTTACTTCGTTTGGATTGGTATGTTGTAAGTTATTCAAAGGTTCGCTTGATTGACATGCTCTGAGACAACTTGGAATGGCTTCTATCACTTTTCAAAGATTGTACTTACTTTTTGTACACAACTCCTTTTTATGAGCAAGCCTTTTAATATGTTCTAATGCTAAGCAAATTTCTACATTAACATGATGTAAGAACTCGAACTCGGCTATTTTTATATTATTTTATTCAGCGAGTGAAATTGGTTAAAAATTAAGTATCTTTGTAGTATTGCAACTGAAAACATAATTGTTCAAGTCCAAAAAGTGAGACTCTCTTAAAAAGTCTACCACAAGCAAAATGTGCTTACAGCTGAGATGGTTAATAGGCTCCTAGTGTAGTTAAATAACGTAAGCGACATGTTATCTGAGTTGAACATTATATTGCCACTCGCTTATAACAAAAAAGTCTATTTCAACTTGGGCCTCAATAAATTTTCGCAAACATTTTTGTTTTTATTCGAATTATCATTTTGTGAATATATTATTTATGAAATTATATAATTATAATAAGAGTGCACTATTTACATGAGTCTATTGTACTAAGAATTCAAATTATGGCTGGGTAAGTGTGTTGAGTATCTGAAACTCTATCTGAAACTCTATCTGAAACTCTCTCTGAAACTCTATCTGAAACTCTATCTGAAACTCTATCTGAAACTTCAGCTGGCAGCATTTTGATTAGATTTATTTATTTGAGCATGTCATTTACAAGTGTGCCTCCACGACGAGCCACACACGAATCAGTTTTAAATTTTTAGCTGTTTTTCTACAGACTGGTTGGCTTTTGTTCTATTGCTTTCACACCGTGGGCAGATCTAATAACATTTGTCGCTTTCTATTCAAGCTCATAAGAGTTCACATACTTTGAGGCATGTCAATTACTACATAGGCCCAGACAGACTAACAGACTGTCACTGACAGACTGATAGGCTGATAGGTAGACTGTCCCAGCTGAAACAAGGATATAAAAAAATTTCATTTGCATTTTCAATTGCATTTTTCGCAACTTTCTGTTGCTTTCAAAAAATATTAAATAAATTACAATGAAAGGATTTGTTTAGAAAAGTTTAGCAGGCTTCATTTAAATGGCATTAAATCACAAATACGAACTTAAGTTGCAGGGAAACCTAACAAATGTAGGGTAAAATTCGAACAAGTATGAAAGCAGCTTTAACATTATGAAGTTATGTGGAGCAAATATACCTAAGGCATGCATAAATGCCGTTAAGATAAGCAAGAAAGTGACAGTGATGGATTTGCGATAAAACTGTGCCAAACACAAGCCAAATGACCAATGAGTCAATATATGACTGCTTGCCGACAGTAGAATTACTTACAAAATTCGAAGGCGTGGAGAAATTGAAGTAAGCAAAAAGCAACAACAAAAACAATAATGTATTACGTTTTATGTATGCTTCATGCTAGCCATTTACTAACGGTTTCCATTAGACCTAACTGGCGTTTTGTGCCACTTTTTCCCTGGTACGTTTGAGATTAGCGCTCAGCTGCCACCATTTCTTCCACGATAATAGCAAACGTTAGATAGAAAATATGTGTGCGTTTGCAGAAATCATTCATAAATTCATAAATTGCGAAAAAATAGAGAAGGAAATACGGCAAATGGTAAAAGAGCGGCATATTTATAGCGCAGAGTTTATGGCGTGTAGAAAAGGCAACAACGCCTAGATGTAGACTAGCATTTTTCAGCTTATTGCTAGCAGCTGGAATGTGTGTAGGGGGAGGGGGGTGGTGGATGCTGAGCAAGCGCATTTGTATGTGTGTGTGTGTGTGTTATGAAATTAGGTGTGATATATCACAGATATGAATGAACTCAGTGTTCGGCAAGTGCATGTTGCTGCGGAAGAATATAGAAAATGGACGAAGCACGCATGTTTTTTGCTTTCA
Organism: Bactrocera minax; assembly: GCA_021498325.1. Lineage (NCBI taxonomy): Eukaryota > Metazoa > Arthropoda > Insecta > Diptera > Tephritidae > Bactrocera > Bactrocera minax. The sequence continues at coordinate 3,785,396 of JAKEEE010000011.1, read as the reverse complement.
ACCAAATGAAAATGTACAAATAAGGTTGCCTTTCGGCAGTCATATGTGTGATTCATGAATTTCATAAGCTCGAAATTGTTATTATGACTAACACTTCAGTGAGCAAGCATCAGCAAAGACGTTGGAGACCTGGCGACGCGTTCCAGTGGCGCAACCGTATATAACACACATGTTAAGATATATAAGGAAAGCCATTGTTGCGGGGCCCAGCTGTGCCTTTAAAAGCATGAATATGTATGTAGTTATATTTGCAGCTAGCTTTTTCGCAAGCTATTTTTCTATTTTTTACAGTTCATAAGCGCTGCGCATACCCATGCATTATTCTTCCAACATTTTTTCCTAGCACCTTATATTCCTTCTCGCGCGCAAAACAATACTCTGCCATATTTCAACAGCGCTTTACAACTTCTTATTATTATTATTTACGCTTCCAGCTGCAGGCATTGCTGCTTCTGCGTACAGAAGCTGCAACGGCGCGTAAGGAGCGTAAACTTGTCAGCGATTTTAAAGGAGTACGCAGACAATATCTCCCCAAATATATGTGTATTACTGTAAACTACAGCGACAACCAGCAATTGTAAGGTACATGTTAAACCCCTTCCCTTACCCAGCGCCGCGCGCTACGCTACACTAGTTGGTTTAGTCGCTGCTTCCTAGAATGTACCGCAGGCTTTAATAGCTGACATGTTGTGGTCGTTGTCACAGTTTTTTGTTTCCATTTTTATTTCTGCTTTTGCTTTTAGCATTATTTTTCCCGTCCGTAATGTTGCCGCTCTGTTCATTTTCCGCTGAAAATAATGCTGTTATTTTGTTGCCGTCATTGTCACCGCTTCGCGTCACATCGTTGCCGCTACCCGTCGGTTGGCTTTTCGTCTTGATAAAGGCGTTGACAGCCCTGATGACTTTGCAGATAATAATGATGACACAATGTTTCAATGTTGATGATGATAAAAATGTTGTTATTCCTCGCTTCTCTTTTTTACTTGTACGTCATTTCTGCCTCTGCCAATGTTGTATGTTCTTCAGTGCCACATAAAATATTGCTTATTACGATAATGTCTACAGGGTTCATATTACCCTGAAGCAACGCGTAAACTGTTACATTTTTATTAATCCATAATTTAGACGGTTGATTTCCAAACATTAATTATGTGGAAATGTCAATTTCATAAAAATATATTTAGCGGTTGTAGTTGAAATTAAAGTACGTAAATGATTTCCATACTAAAATTCTTGCTTCTTTTTTAAGTGCATGAGTAAGTTTTTGCTAAGGGCTTCTTTGTTTGAAATATTGCTGAGCAATTTAATATTTCCAGGTTTCAGATTTTAAGGCTAAGAATGCGCGGACGTATAATAAACTCGTTTCAGGGAAAAATTGTGACATTTGAGATAATAATATTTTGATTTCAGTTTGAGATATGCAAAGCAGCTTAGTAGATTCTTTGCATAGTAACATGTTGGTTATTTATTGCTTGTATTCGTTACGGATAATTGAAAACATGGCGATTAATATCTAAATTTTTCCCCAAATTGAATTCTTCTACATAGAGCTTATCCTATTTAATTTTGAAAGCCTTCATAAGTGGAGCTTTTCTTTAATTGCTTAAAGCTTTTGAATTACAGTTTCTATCTAGATTAATGCTCGATTCATCAAATAGCTTATCTGGTATACGTTTTCATTGCCTACGATATTTTTTTGCCTTGCTATGTTACATGAATTGAAAAATACTGAGAAAATGGACTATAAACTGTGTTCGTTGAGATAGAACCTTTTCTTAGTCCACGAATTGATGTTTATAACCATATGTTCCGTGTTGAGAATATTGAAAATTTGTGAAGTGGAATTATGACTTCCTCTCCAGTAATTTCGGACTTCGATTTAGATTTTTTTTACTAGTATGATTTTTTGTCTTTTCTAACCCGCTTTTGAGATTATTGTCTTATTACACATTTTATATCGCATAATGTGCTTAGTGAACGATTTCTATTGATTCACTTTGAGTATAGCTGCTATTAACTGCAGTATCTCTCATGAAACAGAATTTTATCAATATATAACTCAGCTTTGCAGATCTAACCTTAATTCGAAGTATTTAATCATCTTTTAATATTTTACACTCCAGCTTTATTTTACACAAACTCATTCTAAATCACCAGAGAATTTATATTTGTGGGTAGCTAAAGTATCAAAAAATATATCAAAACATAAACTAGCACAAATACTGGTCCTATTATGTAGTAACTCTGGCAAAAAAATTGTTCTTTTGCTAGAACCATACACCGTATGTGAATATCATCGTGCTTTCAATTAATTTTTTACCATATTAATCGGTCCATATATGAGGTATCGAAAAATAGTTATAGAAGATATCGAAATTCGTATCGAAGAACTAATTGAATGTACTGTATTATCTTGCAAGTACTAGAGTATTGTGTTTGGTGCAAACCTTTCACTAAAATCAAGTTGCTCAATTAAAACATATCAGTAGGATTTTATTAGTTTGTTACGCTCAGCATAATATGATCTAAGGGAAATAACCGATAATTTTCATGCATATCTTCATCCAGGTTCCGGTCTCATATACAGAATGAGAAGAGATATATCGATAAGTTTAGGAAATGCAATTCAATTTGGTAACAATAATATATGAATTCCGTCCATATGCTCTACCAAAATCCAAATACGGATTATATCTATTCCATCACTTTTGTTAACTTTATGTTATAAATTTGGCGCCAATCGTTTGCTGAAAACTTTGTCATTCAGTATAGCAAAGTTGGTGATAAGCCGTTTTCCGGCCCAGTCACCAAGGGAAAATTTTTAAAGATGGTTCCCGCTCAACAACAAAGTTCAAACCTACGAGTGTCTTTCCGATGTGAGAACTGTTCCAAAACAGCCTGCAACTTGAAGGGCACTTCTTTTTCGAGTAATGAAAGAAGAAAACACATCTCAAAGGGGAGAAAAATAACAGTCAAGTATCTAGTCGAGTTGTAAGTGTCAGCTATACATATTTGTACGTATAGATTTTATAGTTTTTTACGAGACTACTTTTTACTTTTGACCAATGCCACAAAAACACACCAAAACAAAGTACGTCTAAATGCAATAAATAGTGAAGCATTTTAAACACAAATAACTTCGTGTGTGCACAAGCGTGAAAGGGTAAATAAAGTTGACAAAGCCGCACATAAACCTCGGTTAAATATATATATTTATACATACAAATTTTAAGCTAGCTACAGCCACAATAGAGACATAGCGAGAAAGACAAATTGACAAAGGTACAAACATGAAGAAAATAACTGTAAACATCAATAACTAGCAAAATAACACCAGTAATAATTATACATATGCTTAAAGAGACTGAGAAGTACATTTACCTACATATATGAAGTTGCAAATTCTCGAGCTGCAGTGGCAACAAAAACGCAACTGATGCCAGACAGCGGCGAAAGAGAACGAGAGAAAGAGAGCGCAAAACATACTGATTTCTAAAAACGGAAGCGGCACTTCAATAACGTCAAACGACAGCCGTCGCGACGTGGCAATGAAGGCGGTAAGGATATAGTCTGGCAAAGCAAACGATAAGCAAATGGAGACACAGACCGACAGGCACACACACGGATTCAAACATTTGCAAAGTTGTTGTTGCACGCGTCCCTCCATGTCTAGGCGAACGCAAACGGATAGGTGTTGCAGACAACTTGAGCACAAGTGCCCGCATATGCAAAGGAAAAAGGATATCACGCCAGCATTGAGAATGTGTTGGTTAGCACGACTTTATTTACACCTCAGCGTTGCGACAGTGCCTGACTAAGAAGGCTGGGGGCACACAAAGGCAGCTTTATGAATGTGTATGTGCACGTGAGAGTGTGTCATTGCGCTCTAAGGACGCATATGTAATTCAAACACTGAACATTTGTGCTTACACACACACACATACACACATGAGCACATATCTAAGCATAGCACTACTCACATGAGTTTGAGTTGCGCTGAGTGATGTACGTCTGACGGGTCTCTTATGTCTGCACACCAGTTAGATTTTCACATACCTTTTCCACTACTTCTTCTTCTTCCTCACTTTCTTTGCTTCCCATCAATGTTCACTGTTGGCATTTGGCGATAAGCGCAAGCAAATAAAAATCAGAGTATTGCCACACGCATACACAAACACATACACATACATACATACGAACAAAGGTCGCCTTTGCAAAGTGCAAAAAAGGCCGCTGTGAATGCGTAAAAAACGTGGCGAAAAGATTAAAAATGCGCGAAAGCGTAAAAGCACCCACAGGCGACTGTGCAAAGAGAGAGAGAGAGAGGAAATGCCGACGTGTCAACAAACTTCTCATATTTCATATTTACCTTTTTATTTCAGCAACACTCCCCTGCAAAAGAGACCCATCAGAAAGCAGATATCGCTGTGCATGCATGTTGTTGTTTTATTTTTTATTGCTTGTATCCTTTTTGACTTTTTTAATGTTGTTTGTTCGCCTTGATTTTTTAGTTTATTTAGTGCTGATTGCCGTTGTTGTTGCTATTAACGCAGATTGCTTTAGCGCAACAGCACAGCGGCTTTGGTGGGCGAAGGTAAACCACACAGCTGCACAGCGCCACAATGCATGCTAAGCTATTTCGTTTGTATACCCTTGAGTATAAAAAAATATGAAAAGAGTGCTGCCATAGTGAGTCCTTCGCTGTTGACAGATGACAACAGTTAATGCGGTAAAGTCGAGCAGTCGAGAAAAGGTAGGAAATAAGAAAATTCACTTGTCTACAACAAATGCAGACAAAATGCTTAGAAAATGGCTTATGACTGGCTGCGATTTGCATTTACCTCAAGAGTACCTGTGCTTATTTACTTTTCACAAGTCTGCATTTAATAGCTATTTAAGACTGTTGAATGTAAACTGACTTCATTTTTCAACTAGGATCTATTTGATGAGAAATGACCCTGAAAATAAAATTATGCGCAGCCAGGTTGTTATTTAAAAAGGGAGTTAAATATTACATGTGTGTTCAATAACTTATTGAGAAATTTTTAATAAAATTTTAAATAAATTGCAATTGCAAGTTCTAGAAACGACTAAACTAGTCTTTATTGGTAAGTACTAATGGATCTTTTAGAAATTTAAAGTATTAATTTTTTATTTTATTATCATTACACAATATATTAATTAGCCTTTAAGCTCAGGTTTGGTGGACATACTATTTTAGCAGTGTGTTAAGGATACCATTTTTTAGAGAGCTTATAAGAAAATACATTCTTTTAGAGTTTATTAATTTATATTATAAAGTATATGTGTAGTACTATATTATATAATATATTATTAACAGCAAGTATAGCGTTTCCATATTAATAGAGTATAGTTGGCCAATGAAAATTCGAACGGAAGTAGTTCTATTCCACTTGGCAGTTATTGGCTCAATTCAAAGCTTGAAGAAATTTAAATATATTGTCTTTATGAAGAATGTGAAATATGGATTGGTCCTAATATGGTCTGATCTTTTAAGAAATAATCTAGACAAAATGTGAATTAGATGCATGTATGAACACTACTTGAATGTTGAATTACTGAATATTGTCCGATTTGCATGGAAGTGAGAAAGTAAAGTATTGTATAAAATTCTGCGACTGAGGCTGTAGGCTTTGAGAAGTAAATTTTGAAGCTCTGAGAAAATTCAATGAATGTAGTAGAACTCTTATAGTATTTTTCACCAAGTAAATGTTAAGTGAGACACTTTAGATTAGTAGTTGACCAAGATAAAGATTTATTGTAAAAGGTCAAAGCTTACAGCTTACAGCACAAGCTGTACAAAGAAATTTCTTCTAATAGTGATTCCCCTGAACGTCCCTGAACGAGCTATAGAAAACGTTGGAGTGTATTTCCGACACAAAAACATTTCCCATTTAAACCAGCAGTTGTTCGAAGATAGCTTAAAATCTCTACAACCTTCTACTGGCCATTTGTCGAAATGAAGTCACAGCTCAGAAATGGAAAAAGTTGTTCCTCCAAGCATTAAGCAAGGGTGTAAGTTTCATTAAGTGTGTTTCATTAATGAAACTTAAGTGTATAACTTAAAGTTACCCGATTAACAATTGGCGACTCCCTTTTAATATATTACAAATATAGATCCTCTCATGACACTGTTCACAAAACCTATGTAAGCCTCTTACTACAAGGAATTTCAGGAACTAACTTTGTTTTAAGCCAACAAGATATGAACCTTTGTACAAGAAGCAAGAATTCAGTGAAATTATGGGTTCAGTTTCTGTGTCAGGTTGTCTGATTGTGAATTGGGCACATTTGTTATGTGATGGCTCCATGTACATACATATATAGCTAGAAAGCCTTATTGATGAAGTAAAATGTTCAATTGTCAGACGTTTAGTTTGAAATGTTGAATTTTTGAAGTTGAGTGCTTACAGTACAAAAACAATTTACCAATTCGGAGCAATACAACAAATTGGCTAAGAGTAAACGGGTCCAGACACTTGACAGGGGAACAGCGGTTTTAAAAGAAACTTTGCCAATAATTAAAGACTTCAACTATAATGGGTCTTTAACACAGGCTTCGACTTCGTCCCAATTATAAATATTGAAATGTCATCGGAGAGTCAATTTTAAGAGTTTGCGGTGGATGATTGGATTTTCTTATTATTATTTCCGTGGTTATGCGCTATGGGGCCTCAACCAAATTCCCTGAAATGGAGTTAAACAGAGTTGCAAGTATGTGCGCCATGGTTTTTAAAGCTTTTATTCCTAAAACTTAATACCTGCTTATCATTTGCTTCTGTACGCACTTCACCCGAGCAATAACGGTTAACAAATCCGCAATAACGGCGACTTTCCTGCCAAGTCATGCAGCTTAAGACGGTTTAGAGCAAAAATAGAATGCTTACAACACAACCAATTGACATTTAGCTGATTGCATTGATTTCCGCAGCGTCGACCGTCCGTCGATGGGCTGGACATGTTGGAAGCTTAGCGGTAAAACACTGACATATGCATGTGTGTATGTATGCAAATATATTCATTTGCATTCAGAGAAGGCATAAGTGCTAGAAAAAGCGCACAATTCCATATATCCCCGCCGTTGCTGCTGTTGGCACGGTCGTTGCATTGCCACATTGCCACATTGCAACGTGCCACTTGCAACGCCCACGCGCATAAATCATTGCGTGCCAGTGGGCTTGCACAGTTGCTTAGTTGACAGTATTTTTTCGCGCGATTTTCGCACGTAGAACACACCCACACGCACATGCACACGCCCCAACAGAAGCTTGCTGGAAGGCAGGCAGCAAATAATATTTACACATTTTTCTAGCGGCCATTTAACTGTCATCGTTGCATGATTCTGCCTACAAATGAGTCTATGTTTATGCTGAACACATACAAATACACACACACACACACACATTTGAGTTTATGTAATTGCGTATATTTTGCATGCTTGCACAAACACTTAAAGTAGTCAACCAACGAGGCACGTGAGCATTCGCTCTCCCATCAAGAGGCCAGTGCACTGCTGTCGCGGCCACTGACGCTGTAGAAAGCAGCTGTGTTTACAGCCAAAGCAACAGAAATAAAAAGTAAACAGAAACACAGTTACTGCAGTTACATTATTGTTGTAGAATCAACTGTTTATATTTTTACAACACATTAGGGGGTTAAATATTGAGACATTTTTAATTTTTACTATACCAACCATCAACGCGAGACAGAATGTTTGAGGTGCAAATAACAGTTTTGTATAAGAGAGAGACATTTTCAAGTTACATTGAGAAATAACCCCAAATATTGCAACAAACAAGACAAGGGCCACAAGTGCTTGTGTTTTTTTCAATTGTAATTTTACTCCGGAATTTGAACTCAAGAGTTAATAAATGAAAAAAAACCTTGAATATATGATGTCGTAGGTCTCATGGATTAACTAAGCACTTTCCAATGTACCGAGTTTTTCTAACCAACAACCTATTAGACCCAGTCTGGTAATCTTTTCAATTACTTATCCTCCAATTTAAACTATATGGCATTGAACTTATCCGTTCTGTACTCTGCATTACATGGAGTTATATGAAAGGACTTGAAATTCATGTCCCATTCTTATTCGACAGTCCTCAGAGCCCATTCCTGTCTAGATTCTGCTATCTAGAGCACTCCATTAACTCAAATTTCGGGCTTCCAGATCACTGCAATGTCTTTCAAACAGAAGTGGCTGCAATCAAAGTAGCAGTAGATAGACTGGGGAGTGCAGCCTCCTTCTGAGAGGTGAAAATATTGACGCATGCCAGTTGTAAAAGTTGTTTGGAGGTCTGAAGTTGTTTTGGAGCGATATGGAAACATATCAACACTTTTCTCTGAACTATCCATCTTACATCAGGCTAAAGTTCAAAAACGTGGTGTCATATCTTCATTGAACAGGGAGAATTGATTGGAATCGATATAAGCCGCCTCAACAGATTTTTGACATCCCCGAAACCTCACCTAACCTATTCTGCCTTCATTCCATATTAGATTTAAATATCGGCCTGCTGGAAAATTTTGCTTAACTTATGTAGAGCACAAAAAATAAACAGATGAAAAATTCCTGGAATGACGGCAGTTGTAACAAGTCTAAAAAAAGGAGAGTTTTTGTTAAATTGTGGGTAAAGTTTTGGGCCAACGATAATCTAAATAGGCATCAATGCTTCTCCGAAGTGACTTAAAATTTTTGACAAATTATTTTTGCCCACCTTTTTGTGAGTTGAGTGAATAAATGATACCCCAATATAAGCTATGACAATACTATTTAATATACTAACTGGGAAATCTTCTCCAGTTGTAAGGATTTTTTAAGATGTCCACAGAAAGCCTTCTAGTTCTCGGCCACCCCAGGACGACATTGAACAGTAGAACCAGTTCAAACAGGTTAAGGGTAGATTGTCGCAGACGCAGACGTATCGCAATTTTTACGAGGAAGCTCGTTAAACTTTGAGCATAATCGAAATATATCAGCATTCATAGGCATATTTATTACATAGCTGCAATAGAACGCTGTGGTTCAGTAACATTGGAAGCCGAACAAGAAAATAAATAAATAAAGAAAGAAAGAACAAATTAAATAGAAAAATATGCTCTCATACTATTATAAATAAAATGAATAACTATATGTAGGCCTTATTGAATCCTTATTAACTAATAACCAGAACAAATATCGTGGAGTTACAGAGAGCGCAGAAACATTTTATGTGTTCCCGATCCAGACAGTATATTAATGGAAATAAAAAGTGGCTATTGGGGAAAGTTTTTTATATTATAAGGACAACTTCCTCCGAGGGAAAATTATTACGTACAGAGAAGGAAACACTCTTTAATCCGGTGGTTTAATTTCAGCCGATATTATGGAAGAAAGCATTCGTTATTACAAATTGTCAACATATCAACTGCGGATTTAGGTATTTTAGGAGCACTTTGGCAGCTCTATTTTTATTCATGCTTCTTCAAGCTTCAATGCAATTGTATCAGAAATATTATTTACGTATTTCACGGACATCCAAAAATCGTTTGCTGTCCGCCCACGGCCAAACTACCCTAATGTGCAAGCAACTAAATTATGGCATGACGTGGTGCCAACGTGCAACATGCGCTTTGGAGTATGTGTTGGGAATTGCATTGACGAAAGAAATGTTGTATGCAAAAATGCTGCATTTTAGCAGCAGCTGCTCTCGCTTACTCCTCTTCTTGCAGAGTTTCAAGTGTGCAAATATGTTGATTTGCATGTGCGTGCGGCATTTAACTTCACACACACACACACACACACACACATAATATGACAGCAAAGTGTTTTTCCAACTGTTTTGTGCATTTCTGTCATTGTCACTGTCGCCTCAACAGCACACCGAGCTCCATCAACTTCGCGTTGCACACGCGCACACACACACACACACACACACGCACAGTTTGTTGACTGGCACACCAAGTGAGGTGCTTCAGCATTGCAAGCACTGCGCTTATGAATAAATAAGCGCATAAATACAAGTAAATGTGAGTGTATACACACAAACATACATTACAAATATATGTACTTATACATACTTATATACAGATGTGCATGTCATTGACATCTAAATTTAAAGTGCTTTATTACATTTAATATTAACAGCTTTAAGATGCGACTGCCAGTGAGGGGAGATTAGCAGCGGTGAGGAGTGCCTGCTGATTGCAAATGCATTGGTAGAAATTATATAGTATGTTTGTAAGTATGTACATTTTGCATTTTTCCCAAGTATTCGCAATTTTCCTACGTGCCACATTTATTATCATATCTTTTTGTTTATTATTACCATTTTTGTTTTCTCTTTGCATAACTAAACTTCGCCAGCTTGTGCATGAAATGGTGTTGCAACACACCACAATCACAGCCTCTGTGGCTAATCAGCGCTCGCCGCTTTCATAATCACACCATTGTGGCAACTGCACACATATTACTACTGCAATCAGACAAGTCTACAGATACACATACACATACACACACATACACACAAACGCCTTTTGCAAATGTTGTTTTTCCGAAATAAATTTTCTTTATTTCACCATCTTGTTGCTCTATGTGGCACGCTTTCCAACAGCTGTTAGTTGTTACTAACTAAACCGATTGCATGTTGCCTTAGTTGTTGTTGTTGTTGTTGTTGTTGTTGCTGCCTTTGTGCTATGCTCGTATTTTTACGCTAATAAATGTGGGCTGAATGTTCAACAATTCAACAATTGGTGGTTGGGTGTATAAATTCGCTGGCAAAGCGAAAATCACGTGGCAAGAAAGCGCATTGCAACAGATATGACCACAATGAATACAACAACAAACGCAATGACCATAACCGCATTTGTTTGTTAGATATGCTATGTGAAATGGAAATTTATTAACTTATGCCACGAGATTGCAATTGCATTTTATGGTGAAGTGAGTGTAGCATACCTCTATTGCTTGGTGGTGAGCTGGTGAGCGCGGCTTAGTTATTTTTTTTTTTTTATGGTATTTGTAATTTTTCATTTATGAGCAGACTATTTATGAACAATTAAACTTTTTTTTTAATAATCAGACGGTTTGATTATCCAATATCCAAACTGCTTGGACTTTGAATTTTTGAATGCGATTTAGCCAAAGCTGTAGTTGGCTGAAATATTTTTCTTGGATTTCGAAAATATATTTAACTATTAGATTCAACATCAACAAGATTCTGTGAAAATTCTCAATTATATTTATAAATAAGTGGTGTGTTCAAGAAACAGCGGGCAGTTTCGTTTTTTGAAAAAAATATTTATTCATTCGTCTACATTAATGTTGTCGCCTTCAAAATAGTCTCCATTCGATATTATGCACTCATGCCAGCGCTTCTTCCAATCGTCGAAACACTTCTCAAACTCGATTTTTGGGATAGCCTTTAGCTCTTCAAGCGATGCGCTTTTAATGTCTTCTATACTTGTAAAACGACAGTCCATTAAGGTTCTCATTAATAATGAGCGAAAGGACTACTCGGGGAGTGTAGAATCAAAATGAATATTAGCTCACACGAAGGAACATTTTCTGAGCAATTCAATTTCTTTCAATATATTTTTCGAATACGACTAGCATATCATACTGACACGCGACGCCAGTAAGCAATTAAGGCTATCCGTTGCGTCAACACTAAATTTCATTGCGTAGGAATACAATGAAGCCTGCAACTCGCTAAATATACTTTCAGAGAGTGTAATGCAAAATCTGACGAGTTGTTACCCCCAAACATTATCAGAGACGCGATCACCGTCAACTGTTCAAAATCAATTAGTCTTTTTAGGGGTTAACGGTTATTTAAGGGTTATTTAAAGCAGTGGATGTCAAGGGTGTATCAAAAAGCTGCTTTAGAACAAAAGACGATTCCTTTCAAGTGGGTTAAAACCCAGAATTATGATAAGGTGTTCAATATAGCTTAATACTACCAAGTTTTCACCAGAAATTAGGTAAAGTGGAATTTCCAGAATTCAGTCTTTACAGTATTATCTCTCCAAATACCCAGATCTCAGCCTGAAAGCCTAAACTTTTAACAATCGGTTGGGTAATTGAATGGTGTTTAGTTGGGCTTGGCTAGAGCCGGCTTATCGATTACGAGATGGCATTTGCAGACTCGAAAGAGTATCGATCACCTATTTTAACCGTACAGCTGAAACTTAATAATATATATAATTTTAAGCAAACAACTACCATCCCTCAAATGATTCTAACACCTTTTGTATGCATGTGTAGATATATTTCACGTGCAATTTTAGATTTGTATGCTTGTAACCATAAATAATAATCTTTGCATGACCACTTCGACATAACCTTCCTTTAATTTGGCGAAAATAAGCAATCAACGGAATATCAGGTAATAAAGTTCCGCACACAACAACACTTTTATTAAGTGCCATAAATATCTCGCTACGCTAAGTATTTCTACGAAGGCCAGGCATGCTTTATGACCCCAACACATTCCGGCCGTGGGTAGCCAGCCATATAAAAATAACAACAAAAGCAACAACAATCAAATTGCAGCGAAATTATGTCATATTAATCCAGATTGTTACGAGCGCAGCAACGCTTACAAATCGCATAGGAATTGCGAAACAACAAAATTCGCACATAAAAATGCTAATACATATATGTACATATGTATTTATAGGCTTGTGCTTCTAATGGTAGGTAGGTCAGTGTTTGACACGAATTTGCTTGTGGCTTAGCTAATTCGCGGGAATTTATGGGCTATTCAAAAGCTGGCGACTAAGCGAGTTGCGCATAAAACTATTGTGGCTATAAATGTATGTGGATACATATGTACACATACATATACATAGTTTCAGGCATATAGTTTGCAAGAGTAATAAACTGCAGTTATTTCTTGCGCACCAATTGAAGCTACGTGACGCAGTTACACACACACATACATACACACACACACGAAATGCGACTCACTTAGGCAGATCAGCTTAGACGCGTATAAGTACCGTAATTCCCATACATATTAACATGTCGAGCTCATGTAAACTTACCGCAAGTTTAACTACGAACAAGCTGTGTGGCATGTTCACTTAAGTGGCAACATAATATGCGCCATCAAATTGCGTTGCATGCAACCAAAGTGTGGCACGCTGGGGCCGAGGAGAAATGCGCCTTGAGCTGTAAAAAATGTCCCGCGTCAAATCACTCGGAAGCGCATCTGCGCTGAGAAATTAGTTTGGAAGTTTGCCGCAAATTAGTTAGTAATTTGTGGTTGTTGACGCTTAACGGCGTATTAGCCGTTATTTAAATACATAAATAAATGAGAGTGTGCGTGTGCACCGCAACAAATAACGCTGGCTGTTTGCTTTGCGCTGCTATTAATTTAAGCATACTTTCAGGCGTGTTAGCGCCTCAGGTAGAGAAAAAACCGAGGTAATGAAAAATGTCATAAACATTTTTTGATGGATCTGTTGGCAGTCAAATGCAGCCCTAAATCTTTCTCTCAGCGGTTGTCTGTGCGCCCAAGCGTGCGTAGAAGCGCCCTGCCACACAGCGCACACACAGTCAGACGCACCCACACATATTAATACACAGATCCAAATGTATCTATATGTATGTAGGTGAACGTTTACTTATAAGCCAACAAAATTACTCAACTGTGCTGCTGGTGATGAATTTTGTTTTGCTCACCAACAACCACCACACGCCGTTGTTGACACTTCCGCTTGAGCTGCCGCTGATCCCCAGCCAACAGCGGTATATGGCGAAAATATTGCCTCGTTCGGCAACAATGTTGTCAACATAAATACACGCAACTTTGCTTGCTGCAAGTTTGTTTGATAGTCGCTTTTCTTTACATTACCCCTCCCTCCCGCTCTCCTTCTCACACCGCACTACCAACATTATTTGTGCCTGTGGCATGAAATTGTGCTAGAATATTCATAAAATGCTGCAAAAGGTTGTAAAACTTTTTTACGACATCTTTCCTTGGAATTTAGTTCGGTCACCCACACAACTTTATGGCAGCGCAAATAAATTCTTACATACATATAAGGTCGCATAAGCAGACATTCTAGCGTTTATGGCAAGTTACAGTGCAATATATGTGTAATGTTGCACGTAGCACATACAGCTATCAGTGCCACCTTTCGTGCCACAACTGTTGCCAATATTTGTTATAACAAACATCTAGTTGCTGTGCATGTGCGTAGGTGTGTGTGTGTGTGTGTACAGTGACTTTATTTCAATCCCGACTTATTTTGAACTCGGCGAATTTATGACTGCGTGGCAATCAGGATATTATGCTTCGCACACAAAATGTGGCTGCTAAACAAATCGAAAGCAATTTCTACGTGTATCCTTATGGCATGCAACAAATACGCTGAAATAGTGATGGATGTGTGCGTGTCTAAGCAGGTGACACTAGAAGAATTACTTTCTGTCGCTTAAGCTTTTACAAAATTGAATGGCACACTAAAGGCAGGTTGTAAGTGCCGTCAAGCCCTTAAAAGTACTCTTCCACCCGCATCCACTGTCTAACGAAATCGAAACTATTGGTTAAACGAATATCCGGTGTGCAGAACAAAAAAGAAGGGTGGTATTTTACAAAGTTTGTGCGAAGGATATAAAATTTTTGCAATTTATGGAAAACAGTTTGCACTCGAATGGTCCATAAAAGGTGAAACGCACGAAATGCGCATCTTAAAAGTGTTGTAGCTACCGTTACAGCTGCGCTATCATTTTGACGAAAACTGTAAAATTGCGGCAGTGAATGAATAAAGTAGTATCTTTTGAGAGCTAAAAGAATTTGTAGAATGTCTTTCGCATCGGCAAGAAATTAAGTAGGGCAAAAGGTTTGTCTGAAGTTTCTTTTCTAAAAACTGAAGCTTCTCTAGAAAGATATAATGTGCTCTAACGGTTCCGAGTTGCTGATCTACATCAATAGTTTTAACCTAAGATAGCTCTTAGAATTATTTGGAACCTTTTAACATAGAGTTCATCTCCCTTAAATGCCCATAATCTTAATATTTTAATATAAATTAATATAAATATTTCACAAAAGTTACTTTCTGAGTTTCACAACTTGTTGTCAAATCGGGAGGAAGTTTAGGCTCTTTTCACTTGGACATTCCAATGTAGAGAAGACCTTCCTTTTTCTCCACTTGCACTAACAAATCTATCGAGTACTTTCAAGAAATCTGAATTCACGCAGTTGTTGTTGTAGCAGAAAAAAACATTGTCCGATATTTTTTACGTATGCTGCTAACATATAAATCCCGGACCATTCCTGTTCCGTAGACCCGACTGAACTGCGAACGAACTTCATTCGGTTTTCAAGCTCTATTTCGTGTCACGTCGCTACCAACTCACAATAATGCACAAACATTTCACTGATTATTTCGGCCAAATAGCCAAAACTTTGCCTCATCGGATTTTGTCAAATAGGAAATGGTAAGAGAAATCTTTGCAATGTATGAAATATTCGTTAGCAAAAAACAGTCTGGATAGGTTCGCTCCAATTCTGACTAAACCTATAAATCCGCTTGCGAAAGTCATATGGGGATTATGGAGGTATCAAATTTCTAACTCTTTCTTCGTTACCAAAAGCGGTCGATTAGTTATTTGAGGGCTTTCTCAAGACTTATACTGTGCTGATCGAGTCCAATTTGTTAATTTTCTTCAGAATACTAAGTTTTACAAGATATTTATGACAATCGATTTATTGTGCAATTTGTGATGTCAACTTTATTTTGGATAGGACAAAGCATATTTAAGTAGGTATAAGTATAAGTATCCAAAAATGCAAACATCCTATCATATTGTGTATAAGGATTAGTTAATACCAATATGCTTTCCACCAATCTTTCGTCACTTGGCCCCGAAAACTTAGCTCATAATTCAACGGAACTCGAAAGTAGTAAAACATCACTTCCGTAGTTGCCAACTGGGGAGTCAAGTTCATTATCTTTTCCATATATTCCATTGTCGCTGTCTGTTCAGACCATCTCTTGGGTGGTCTCTTTATGGATTAGATATTTATTTAACAGAATCTATCAATTGATCAAGCAATCATAATTCAAAAGACAATCTCTGTACACCGATTTGTAACGAATAGTAAGTTAAGAATAAGTCAATTTGGCTTACGAGTACTCCTTGACCAATTGAACAAATTTAATGATTTTTCTTTATCTCTTTAATTTAAAGTTAGTCTTTCAAACAAAAAGTGAGATTATAAAAAATCTCAAAATTCAGTCTACAACCAAAAAAATTATATCAGTGGAATGAGTTTGTTCCAAATGTTTTATAACGAATTTAGAATATTATGTATAGAACTATAATATAATATTAAGCAAAATTTTAGATTGATTTATTAAAGCCACTCCACTAAAATAAATTCACCTTTACCTTTTATTACCTTTTGCATTTATATTTTGTTATTGTACTTAGGAATGCACTTATAGAGCCCAAATGGTTCTCAGGGTAATGTAAAGTACTTGTTTCGCAATACATTGCTACTTAGTTTGCATTGCAATTGTATTTGTGTGTTTGTGTGCGGTGAGTAGGAAGTTTGGGACACAATTTGTTTGAACTTTAAGTATTACAATTGGCATTCTTGTGGTTTCACAGCTTACTCAATCAAAACCCTAATTTGTTATTTTACGTGCGCTTTGTTGATTTTACTTTGCTGCCGCTTGCGGTTGATTTTGTGTAAATAAATTGTTTAATTCTATTAAATTATTTACTTGTATAGTCGTGTGAGGAAAATTACAGCAAATTGCCGGGGAAATAAGCGAATGCTATTAAAGTGTCGGTTGCTGTGGCAATGCTATGTTATGTTATGTAAGGTGACACGTTGTGGAAATGCGGACATTTTATGGTTTGAACAACCCGATGTAAGTTGATATGTGCACACAAGTGTATGTAACGGCATTCCGATAATTGTTTAAGGGGTATGTAAGGCACAATAAGAATAAAGGGTTAGTGAGCCTTTGTTGCATTCAATTGCGGTTTTTTTGGAGGTAAACTTGAAGAAATTGTATAATTGACTTTGTTTTTTTGTAATTTGCGCGTAAGTGTTATTCTATATTATTTTTCTAGTTAAAGCTTTTAGAACTGCAATGTGTTAAGAAACAGTGTGAGTCAAACATAAAAGCTGAAGGCAATACTGGTATTCAATTTGCTCGAAAAATGGCGATTTGCCTCGTCGGGTTTCAAAAGGGAAAAGGAACTTTCCTATATTCCATATAGAAATACTTATATGTAGCACTAGACCTAGTAAACTTCCAGCAGCACTTGTGAAGAGAATAACGGAGTGAAATCGGAAACGGAGAGCAGGCCCGTCCACTGAGAGTCCCGACTAAGATTGGTACAATAACATAGATATACAAAATTAAGCCCAACTTGCTCAAAATATAATGAGCATGGGAAGAGCCATAACAGGACAGTAACTATATCCCATGGAAACTCATACGTTAGCCTAAACCCCTCTGATAAATTTGATTTCGTATAACTAATGTTAATGATTCCAACACCAACACCCAAAGATTTCGGATGTGAACGAGTACTCAAAACTTCGTCTGAGTAATCAAGCAAAAAACCATGTTATAGAAATGAAAGTAATAGTATAACAGACCGTTTCGAAAATTATTTGTTGGCTCTCATAATTACGTTTATTCGATGTCTAAAAATAAATAAGCTGTTGTATACTGTGTCCGACAAGACCTTATTGATACTGCATTCCCCAAAGATGGGAAGAGGTTACTGAGTAGTCTTCTGTGGTAAAGATGATAGACTTCACGAAGATTTGCAGGGAAATTCTCCACTTTGGCGAGCCCAAAGTGATATTCCGCGAAGATTTATCTGAGTTCAGACGCATTGACAGGCTGCATAAGTGGTGTCACTTAAAAAACCTTTTTAACACCCAAACCAGCCTATTCCACTTAGACCTGAACTTCGCCAAAAGGCGTGCAAAAAATAATTTTTCCCAAGAAATAGATCAGCAAGGATTATGTAATCGTATATTTTGAGAATGGTTTATAGACATAACGCGTGCTGTGGTGGATTCAGCCAAAGTCTTCCAGGTGGTTAAAGCGCTTATCAAAAGTATAGCAGTATGGACTCTTAGAAGGTTGAATAACTGGATCAGTGGTCTTTGAAGGTCAATCATCAAAACTTGCTCATTTTAATTAAATAAATTCTACAGAGATGTATACTCTTCCAATATTTTTAGCTTATTTTCTGCAAATATTCTAACCCTCCCCTCCCTCTAACAAATTTGAACGAAGATCCTCAACGTAATAATTGGTATTATATCTGGCCTGTGTTCTTTCTTTACATGATTGATCCGCTAAACTCAAATCGCCTATGCTTCAGGAAAAGGACAGGTTGCAATGTTATTGGTAACTTTCAAGGCTATCGGCTGTTCGGTCATAAGCTATGCAAAACTGTTATCGTTGCCCCGAAGTGGTAAGACGCAGATGCGAAAGCAACGGATGTCTCTATATCTCCTGAGCTAAACCATGATGAGCCTGAACCATCTATAAGCCGGCACATGCTCTCACTTAAGGACTATATAAGCTATATAAACTATATAAGTTACGCTCCCAGCAATATCTACTGGGAATTGGGAAAAATCAACCCTGCCGCCTCTCGCTGAAGGCAGAACTATCTCCCAATCACATCAAGAAGCTCTTACACGGCACACGGACAATCGGATTTGAATTCGAAATACTAAATACTTAACATATGCTCTGCATGCAATGAGACATTTTTGTATACCCCTTTTCAATATACTCGGGTAATATATTTTTCCAGCATTGTTGAAGCAATTCATTTATTAGTTCTATATACACATGGATAGCGTCAATGATTACCTCTAATTTTTACCACTATTTTAGTCGTAACCCCACAAGTCAACTACAAAAAATATGGCCAATATTTCCATTTTTACACTTACATTTATTATATTTTAAATATGGCCACCCATCGGGATGTAAGGGCTCCGTAATTTACGTGCTCTTAATTTATTTTGAACGGAGTACTTCCATAGTGTTATGTAATCGGGAAACAAATAATGGTTTTCAATATCACACTCGGCACAGGGGCGTGTGCTAGTTAAATATTTAATAGGGACCCTACTTTGAAATCAAAATGAGCACACGTACCCCTAAAAGCGGTGCGTTTTTAGAAGTTGAGAGACCTCATTACGCATTTATGGTTTGCTTGTTGGCACAAACAATGCAAGTGGCACAACAGGAGGATCTCAAAGCATGAACGCACAATGCAGCAAACTCAGAATAATGCAAAGGCACACACATCCACTGCAAAGGTGAAGTGCTTTAGGTGCTCTGTGTTGCCGTTTTGCTATGTCATTGCAGTTGTGGCATCTGAAGGAAGTCACTCGCCAGGAAAACTATACTGAAAACGCAGCAAATGGAAACGGAAAAACGCTGTGAGCCATGGCAAATCGTAAAAATAGGTGAAGCCCGACAAACATGCGTGCATGTATGTGTGTTGTGTATTTACGCGTAAATGTGCTCATTAGCTGCAATATGAGGCACATGCAAGTGCATTTACAACCACACAAACACGCACACACACATATATATATATATATATATATACATGGACAAATATCCGCGCATGTGGCAAAGGGTCTGCTGCAACGCATTTGCCCAGCGACTCGTATGCAAAAGTCAAGTGCGCCGCGTTGCATTTCATTAACAATCGTCATAAAAAAAAGTACAACTCAAACGCTGTGGCAGCGCAACATTCATCATCATTATCATCATCAACATAAAGTACAACATAAAACTACAATATAAAAAGAATAAAACGTAGAATAAATAGTGACAGTGGAAGATGCAGCGCGCTGATGCCGTGTGGCACATTGGCTGAAGCAAGTTAACTGCAACAAGTGTGTTTGTGCACGCATATGTTCAACTGTATGCAAAAGACTTTGCATTTAAATAGCTTCAGAAGTGCGCACCAAGAAACACACAAACAGTTGTGTGCAGTAAAATAGCACTGAGAGATCTCTGAAGTATTGTTGTGCTGTGAGCCGGCACTTGATGTACTGAATTTATGCTCAGCGTTAACGCTCCAAAGTTGTATTGAGAAGGGGCAATGAGTAGCTTATTGAGTGATAGAAAAAAATATATTTAAAAGGTTGGATGATTTTGGATGATACAAAATGGGGCGGATAAAATATAATGTAGCTTGTCTTATCAGTGCTGTTGAAAAATTTCTAAAT
Source organism: Bactrocera minax (assembly GCA_021498325.1). Lineage (NCBI taxonomy): Eukaryota > Metazoa > Arthropoda > Insecta > Diptera > Tephritidae > Bactrocera > Bactrocera minax. The sequence goes on along the minus strand of JAKEEE010000011.1, from coordinate 3,765,144 downwards.
CAAGATATTTCTTAGTAGCACCCTACAAAGCAATTTTCCAAAGTTTGATAATTTTTTCAAATTAAATTCAATTTTTCAAAAGAATCGGTGTTACCACTTACTGTGGTCTAGAAAAGTTTCTGCTCTGAACTTCTGCTCAAGACGCTAATCTTAAGAAAAAAATAAAGGTCTAAATGTAAAAGATCTTCAGATTTTACTTTGGTTGGTATAATGACCAATCTTATTGATGAAGAAATAAATTTTTCAATCCATTAATTAAGTTCCCGTCAGACTGAAAGAGTTTTGTATGGAGATCAAAATCGTGAAAAAGCTTGGCCCTCAAAATGGCTAAGCTCTGTTTATGACATCTTCAAATCATCGCTCGCATTCTATTGATTTATTGTTCGCACCTTTTTTGTCCCTTAGCTACATAATAAAAAGCTATTGGGCTTTTTAGATAAAGGGGAGAGCACTGATCACCTGTAAGACTCTTAAGTCTAAACTAAAAGATGAAGCTGTGTTCTCGGGACTTTGCACGAAAATTGCTTAATAATTGATTTCGTTAGAACATGAAAATAATTAATAGAACATCAATTTCGAATTAGATAACTATTAGCTTGACGTCTTCACTAAGTAATATTTATAAGGTGAAGATCAAAGGTTGATGTATTTACTTAGCGAGGTTTATAAATTGACGTAACGTTAGTATAAAATTATTACACCTTCCTTCTCTAGAATTTAGAATTTAGAATTTAGAAAACTTACTACATTTTGCCAGATATGTGGTAGGAATGGATATGAAAATAAGAGGAGAATTGTCAATGAGAAGTTTTGCGGCACTAAGTCAAAAACGGGATTCAAGTTGTTCGGTACTATTTTAGGCATTCTGCCTATTTATTGATTTTACTCACCTGTCATAAGTCTCCTAAGCCTAAAGCTATATTTCGTGAATTAAAAAGTCTGAGTGAGCAAGAATTGTCGAACCAGAAAGATGAGAAAGATTTATATAATGAAGACTTTTTAATGAAACATTATCTACTGAGAAGATTTTATTTGGCAAACAACTTTACAAAACCCTAAATAGTAATGTAATGAGATTTTCATATTCATTTGAAATTCTAATGATGCAATTGTTTTTTCACACAACGGTATGTGATCATATTGCAGTGCGGAGGGAATTCTTGCGCGAAAGATATTGCGTGGAAATAAATCAAAATGCAATTTGTCGCTATGTGGCAAGTAAGGAATTTTTCATTTAGATAACCGCAGCGCGCTGAGTGTGCGAGTGTGTTGTGCACTTGAAGCCAACGCGCGCCGATGTGTAAGCCATACATATGTACGCTAGTACCCGTATATATGCTTTGTGGCGGCAGTTCACCCAGGGTCCTGGCCATCAACGAATGACACATCAGATGCTGATGATTTCGCTGCTGCTGTTGTGGCAGACAGTTGGACGAATGCGCAAGCAAACGAATGGATACAAAGGAAGGGCAGGCAGCACCAAGCTGGACGCTGGAATAGGGGCGTCATGTTGGGGCAACACCATGCAGTAAGGAAACAGTGAATGTTGAGGAGTATCTACGTACGGCGGATGACATGTGAGCGAATCGTAAATAATTTATTATCTTCAGAAATAATTGCGATATTCACGACATGATGCCAGCAATAAAAACACAAACAATCAAAAGAAGCATAAACGAATGCAATAAAAATTTTGAAGCGGAACAACCTTTACTAGACACATACAAACTAGTGGGTTTATTTCTAGAATTACATAGATGACTTGAAGTATTTAAAGATGTAATTAGGTGTAATAAAAGTAATTATGCGAAATGAAAAATTACTTTATTTCAACAATCAACAGTAAATGTCATTAGAAATTGTGGTGATAAACTTAAAGTCACTTTAAAGCCATTAGCTCAAGTGCCTACTATGGTCTTTGAATCACTTTGCTTCCTCCAACTCAACCACAATTACTGTTGCAGTATTTTTTCTTATGCTGCAACGCGTTGCATTCATAAAGCATGCCACGTGGCTGCTGCATTGTGGACTTGTTGACATGACTTCTCGTGCATCTTACGGCAATCTATTGAAAGTGAAGTGAAGTGACCACATGCAAGCACACACACACACATGCAATTTGCGCTCAGCACCCGCAATTGGGTTAAGCAAACATATTAACTTGAGATACTGCATCTACTCAAGAAAGCGCAGCCATTGCTGGTTGAAGAATTTCTTTTGGAGAAATTCTGTGTTAAGAAAAGAAAATGGTGCAAAAATTGCCCAAGGAAAAGTGTGTGGAAAATAAGCATGAAAAGTGTATGCAGAAGAAATAATAAAAATATAAATTTTCTTGTTTGCGATTTTACACGTGTTGCACAAACGAAAAATCTCTCGATTTAAGCGAGATTAGAAGCTAAAAAATAGTTGAATTTAAGCCAAGTTTTAAAGATTGGCGTTATTAATTATATTTGGAAATGGAGATTTCTCTTATAAATGTAAAAATCGAATTTTGAAAAATATTTTTGGGAGAAAACATCATATAACTAAGGTTCAACACTTCAACTGACCATTTTACGGTAGAATAAAATTTATCTGTTGTTGTTATCACAATGTTGAAAGTTATTCTACTAATTTTGGAGCATGACTTTATGATGATTCTTCTTAGAAGAATATAAACCCGGCACGCCACCACTTTTCGAAAAGTCAACTGATGTGAAGACAGTAGAACAAATGGTCTAGAGCAGCTGTTAAGACTTCCTAGTAATTTAATAACGAATTATATTCAATTTATTGCAAAAAGAAATTTTATTATATAAACTCACCAACCACGCTGTAAGAAGCAAATCTTTTTTATTTAGAAAAGCTGCTTCACACTATTGTAAGGAGAAAAAAGCAATAACTTTGGACTAGAGCTTGAAGTCACAGATCTTCTAGTTTGCTGTGGGGAAAAAATGCATTTTAAGTACACGAAGAATTGTGTTATTGAATGCGGAGATTTAGCTCCAACAGTTTCGCAAGTTACGAAATGAACTTATGGTATCAAATCTGGCCAAAAGTTGGCATGTAATTTGTCATCTCGAGGATGTCCGATGGTCCGAGGATTGCCTATGTCTCATATTGCTTCTCAATTGACCCCACTAAAGGAAATTAAGAGGTAAATTTTGAACACGTTGGTGCTCTATCAATGGTTCACTTCGTCATTTGTTGTTTCTTTGTAGAAACTGAGAATTTTAATTCAAATGGTGACATGGCGTGCCATGTTGAAATTGGTAACAATCAAGACACACTCTGCATTTTATCACCAAACACATTCGTTTTTTTCTTTAGGTGTAGAGAACGTTGAAAAACGGTTCCGACACCGCAGTGTTGTGCGCTCTTTAAGAGGTATTGTTCGACTTGAGTGCAAAGTTACACGAACTCTGAACACCACTGCATTTCAAAATACCCCTGTATGCCCCCTGACAAAATATTAGGGTATATAGAGAATATCATCAATGGGCGAGTTATATTTACAACTACCTATACCCCGATTACCAGAATAGCGGTGTCTAATTACCAACTCCTAGCGTGGTTCTTTATCTTCATAACTTGACGTTGTCTCTTGCAATATGCGTAAGAGCCATACTCTACTTATGACCACTATACAAAGTGATGGAAGGAGCAATACTGTGACCTTGAAGCCGTTTACATGAAAAATTCCTTCGTAATATATCCTAGATGTTATTTCTTTTTATAATTCGCTCAGAGTAATACTTCTTATGGTTAAAAAGCTCAGGTCACATACTGTTACGAGAAAATTAAAGAAATATTTCACAGATATTTAATGCTCATAGCAAATAAAAAAAATTAATAAATTTATACAATAAAATCGCCTGCACCTAAACATTTATTATTTGCAGGAAGTTTGAAAGTTTCTTTGAGCGTTTCATATTCTTTAAATTGTAAATGCATCCACTATATCCATATTTCTATCGTATGTTTCCTTATGATCCATACGATCGAAATTCATCGAAATTCGGTCGAAATTCAAGATGAAGCACATCCGGGAAGTTAGAAAATTCGAATTTAAGAACTTCGTGGTTCCAGCTTTCCGACACTTTTACTTACCACACATTATCGAAATTATAGCAGTAATGAGGAATCCCACTTCTCGCCCAACAACAACACAGCTTACGAGTTTCAAACAACTGCCAAGTGCGAACGGTTGGAAAAAAAACAACACCAACAGGCTCCGAAAATCGGCAGGAAAGCACTTCAGCATGCGAGAGGATTTGAAGTAATAGCGAAACAACAACAATAACAACAGCAACGGCTCATAAAATTGTAAAGTGACGTGAATCTAGCAGGCGCAATGTGATGCGGCAGAAATATGGTGGCAACAAGCGTCAAACACAACAGCGAACAGCAGCAGTAAAACAACAAAAGCTGTGGGCTTCACATAGCTACCAACCGGCTGGCCACAGTGCAACCACTGCCAGCAATCATAGCAACAAGCCAGCGCTCGTATATTGCTACTTTATTAGATGCGTTGAGTAAAAGCAATGACTGAATAAGATTAATGAGGCTGCTTAAAAGGCTGCGGATAGTTTATCATTCTCTCGCTTAAGCAGCAGCAACAGCAAATAACAACAAAGCTAAGCTAAGAACAGCAGTGAGTACACTGAAAGCAACAGGCAATAACTCCAAGGTGGCAGTTGCCGCTAGAATGCCACATTGCCGCATCGTTTTGTGGCATGCCGTCTGGTGGTGGCACTGACAGTGATAAGGTGGGGTCCCCTGCTGTCAGATTGCCAAGGACTATGTGCAAGGATGGTATATGTGTGTTGCCCTCTCTACACTGTGTAATGATGTATGATGTTGTTGCTGCCGCTGGCAGTGTCTCTGCTGTTGGCGGCGCAACTTATTAAGACGAAATATGCCATAAAGCTCTGCCGAGACGTTGATGAGTTCTCAGAAAGTTAATAATGGCAGAAGCAATAACGACATAACAAACACATGCAGAAACTACACTCATAGGACTATATTCATGAAAACAAAAAAATTATGGATATGTGTGTATTTGAAGGTAATTGGACTCACGTTCCTTCAGAATTCCTTGCAGGCATTGAAATTAGTGTCCATTTGAAGGAGCTTATACATTAAGTTCAAAGTATTTGACTAAATTATGCGTTTTGCTAAACAAATCTCGTGAACGTGGATCGTGAACCAAACTCTATTTCAAGAGCAGTTGACTCACAATTTTTCATACCTAAGTTATGAATATCTTGGTGGACCCAATTCCATTTCCATAACGTATTAAAGATATACTTTTAGACTGTGAATTTGAAATTTTAGCTACTCCAAGTTTGCGAAATAAACTTAAGTTTTTATCTATCTTACTTAATCTTTATAATGGAAAACTATTGCTGAGTAAGTATATATAAAACTCAGTGATTATATCAGCAGTAGAAAGTCCAAAACAGGTATTTTGCCGCCATAAGGTTATCTATTTCCTGGAAGGGAAAGAAGTCAGTATAAAAGATAGTATAGGATAAAAGGTATCAAGTAGCTCGGTAATCTAAATAGCATAGCGGCCGCTAATCAAATATTTCCGTCCTCTGAGGTGGAATGTCAGCTTCATCTAAAAGGCATCGCGGCATCGGAAGCCTGAGGAGACTTCGTTTTCGGGCCAGAAATACAGCCACTCAGAGAGAGAAATGCCTCTCATGGAGAGAGAGTTGTTAAAAAAATTGAATTCTGTAGCTTGTAAGTAAGAACATAATCCTCGCCTACTTTAGTGTGATTTTTTTCGAACTTCGGATTATACGAACGAGCCAATAACAGGCTGACATATTATTTATTCAATGACAGATTTCGGTTCTTTCCCGAATACGACTTTAATGAAGTCATCGTTTCTATAAAGGAATGCTACGAAGGAAATACGACACAAGTTTTGTTTACCATAACGAATATTTTGTATATTTAATTTAACGTCATCAATTTGTCCAGCAGAGATGACTTTATTATTCACACAAATAAATCAATTCTACCCGGTCTGTTTAAGCTGCGATGGTTGAAGTCTTATTAGTGGCTGGTGGATGAATGGATGGATGATCTAGAGCATAACTTTTGGTGCATATATGTGGCAGAGTTATTTACAATTTGGGTAAACGGATCCGAAAAACCTCAAGCTTAAGGTAGGTATTCGTTACGCGCAATTCAGCCCTATATATATTTAAATTAGCTTAACAAATCAAATGGTGACAACCTGCCACCATATCCTCCTAAAGATATTTGCCACATTTTTTTCTTGCAAATAAAAATAAATCTATGGCAACATGTGAAAGTAGCTCAAGTCGACTTAAGTTAAAATAGGCATATTGTCTTCTCATAAAACTCAGAGCATATCTTTTACACATATTGTGTCGTAATTTTGATTATCGAATTTTAAAGTAAAGTTTCAGATAAATACAACTACAAGGCTCACTTTAATTAAATAAGATAGCTCAACTGCCTCCAATAGCTTAAGTCGACTTAAGCTCCTTTTATATATTGTCGCTGAAAGAATTAGTCGAAAAGTAAAAATGTTATACGTAGCACATCGATCATTTAAATACAAAAATACGAAATCGCCCCAGGAAACAATTGAAAAAAAAACAAAACAAAATAATCTAGCTGCGCCAAATTTTTTTCTGAAAATAGAAAAACATTTCGTGCGCCAAATTTCAATTAAGCCACCCGCTATCAAAAGTCAGGCAAACAATAAATATGCCACAAGCGCATAATGCTGCCACAAAATGCGCTGTTGCAACGGACGGACAGCGGACGAGAGTTGTTATGTTCTACTGCTTCCTGCTGCAGTTCATGCAACACAAGGTGGGGAAAACAAGGGCGCCGAAACGCGTTGTTACACTGACACGATATTTATCGCCAGCAAATTACAAGCATTACTTGCGGCTACAGCGCTGCCTCATGCATCATTTGCCCACATGAGCGTGATTATGGAAGCATATATAAGCATATATATATATATATATATGTGTGTGTTTCCATTTGCTTATGCAGCATTTTATACACGTCTGTCTGTTAGTTTTGGTTTTTGTGTGGATGTGATTGTGTGTGTGTGAGTGCACATTTTCACCTGACATCATGCCCAATTGCCGCTGTATCCTTGAGCGATTACCACGCGCCTCACTCGCTACATTTACGGTTAGCTGCAACAGCCACACTGTACTCTTCCATATATGCTTAATTATTGCACACATGTGTACATAAGTATACAGTTGTGTGAAGTTCATTTACCGCAGTATTTTGGGGCGCCAACTACCATTTGGCCTCTTTACTGACGCTTAATAGCTTCAACTCAGTTGCTTTCTGGTTTTCCTTTGATTTTCTGGTGAATTGTTTCGTTCTGCCGAAATGTGGCATTAAGCTGTTAAGTAGCTCGAAAAACCGTTGTGTGGCACGTACTTATATACATATTTGCACCTTGCACACTCTGACGCCTCAACGCCTCGACCCTTCGACACGACCACCGTCACACCATTGTCAGTTTCATTGTCACGTGCTTTTTTGTAGTTTAGTTGATGCTCTTCTTTGATCTGCAGTTTCTCTTGTTTTTGTTGCCTTTTTTCACCTTCTACCGTCTCCAGTAGCTTACTCTCGTAGTCTCGTAGAGTTACCTCACAGTGGCGGCAAAACTGTGACACCCACTTTGCGCGCTTCATCCAACAACTGCTCGTTGGACGTCTGGCGTCAGTCGTCGGGTGAGGTGAGGCTGGATATGTGTGGGTTACGCGTCCGGTTGGCAGGCGAGGGCCAACCTCAGTAGTTGTGCTGTTAATTTATGTCTTTTTAATGATGACACGCGTTGCAAGCTACGCTGGCAAGTAAGAAGGAATTTCGTGAAAGGACGTGACAGACACAGCGCTGCATATAGACACCCATATGGCCCGAGTGAATGGTGGCCGAGACTAACTATATTGTGGTTGGGTATTTCGATGCTAGAACAGAAAATGAAGATTTGTGATATGGTCGACGTCATCCTAGCTGTTGCTGTTGTTGTTGTTGTTATTTCGTGAAAGATAAGAAGATTTCACGAATAATTGAAGTCAGAAGAGTTCAGTGGCGAACGTCGCGAGGACTAGCGAAACTTGTAGTTGGCGAATGAAAAAAACCTCTGCAAAGGAGAACGTAAAAGTGATTGCCGAGCTTCGAAGAGTGGGAAACACTTCAAAGAAGTGTGCTATTTAGAGCTGTCTGTTCGTGGCGCAGGTACAAAATTTATTTCCTTCTGGCACAGACGGTCTTAATGAATATTTTAAACACGTTGCTACTGTAGTGGGAGATTTGTACGGAGAGAAAATTAAATGACATAATTTAGCTTTAAGTCGCAATTTTCTCAGCATTTTTTATTATAGAAGCTTTTTCGAGATAGTGCCTTTTAATGAAAATTTTTAATGCCTATTTGGTTTGAATTATACTATAATATTTTTCAAATTCATGTTACCAACTACAGATGTTTCAGGAGCTCCGATTTTGATAGACCTTTTATATTTTCGGATTATACTCTCTGCTCATTAAATTCCATGATTTGGTCTGTGATTGAAAAATAAAAAGGGGATTCTTAGAGTCTCTCCTTACATATATTTCTGGAATTTACTTTTTCTGTAGAAGGCTTCAAATTAGGGTGCATTAGGGTTGTATTAGGGTGAAATTTTACCTAAATGTAGTTTCCATTTGATATTGCAAAGAGATCTGAGAATATTTACTACCATCTCCTCATATTTTATTGCAAAAGAAGATTGGAGATCAAAAGTTATAAACAACCCTTAAAATAGTAAGTATAACAAAGTTCGTTAATTATTTGGCAAAATGTGTGTGTCGCTTTATTGCCCTTAGATAATGTACGCAAAATTTTAGTCGACAAATCAATTATTATTACAATGGAGCTGAGGTTCACAGTAAAGAATTTTACTTCCATCTCAGGTTTTGAATCATTTTAACATATTCTATCCTGAGATGATGACTATAAAGAAAGTGAACACTGGTTGCGAAAGATTTGGTATCTCTTTCGATATTTTCAGAATATGATAATATTATCTTTCGTATAGTAGAGAACACGTTTTATTACTATTAACTGCCTTATATTTTCCTAGACAAAAGCGGGTTGAATTAACTCTGGAAATATGTATATTTTGATACGGTTCTGTGGTGAGAAGTTGTCGAGGTTTATGTGTCTTAATACAGTCTTAATAAGTCATTATTGATATCATGTAAGCAAAGATTTTCTAAACGAATCAGATTCGATCAGATTCAAACACAGAATATTTATATCTGCAAGCTTGCCTAGTGACTCGGCTTTTGGTGATTTTGTATCATATGAATATGAAAATCAATATGAAGATGAATGCTTCAAAATTGTAGAATTTATACCTCTGCACGCATGGAGCTATGGTCGCCATCAAAGGAATTTCTGTAAATCAAACCACCTCAGCCTGTTTCGTGGTCCTTAATTTTTAACTAACCGTCTTTGGTGAACACTTTTTACAACATTTTCGCAAACATATCAGTTCGATTTGTTTCCGAGCTGTTCTAGTAATTCGAGAGTAAAGAAAATTCTTGGAAATTTAACAAATCGCTATTATCGGAATCGTTACAGTACCTATTTTGTAAATTTTTGTTATTATTATTTAAGAACCGGTTTTAGCTGTATTCGAGTTTCTAAATCTAGAGAGTGGCAAATCGAACAAACAGCTAGCGTAAACCATATTGACTACTAATCAAATAGAGCTAGACTTCGAATAAGTTAATAAGTTCATACCACTTGAAAGAGTTCTATATGTTGCCTTGCTTTTACATTTTTTACTTTTTTTTGCACGGAAAAAATCTGTATAAGCGAATGATGAGCTCTACGTAGAAGACATTTTAAATACGCAAGTGGAACATATGCGGTATCTTAAGTCCACTTATCTTAAGTAACTAAGGTATCTTAGACACGTGCTTGAACAGAATTTATAGTAATGAATTTCCTGAAAGATTGCTTTGAAAACTAGTACCTTGGAAAAAATATAGGTCAAATTTAGAAAAAATATATTTTTTTTTTTGTTTAATATTCCAAGTGTGTTTAGTACTTAATAAAAAGTAAAATGCTTTTGTAAGTCCAAACTTTTACATGAATTGTGGTAACACTGGCTTAGTGACAAATATGAAAACAGAAAACAGTTTTATTTTGATTTAACTTTCTTTCCTTCATAACTAAATTTTTGTTAATAATAAATGTACCAAGGACACACTTAAGTATACCGTTATCTATAATTAGGCTTGTTATGTTCAATTAAAGCTCACGACAGTATAGACTGTATAGTAAAACCTCGATTTTGTATTTATTCCTGATTATCATTGCAACAAATCAGCAACAGTCACTTCGGCTACTTTTAATCGAAAAGTTCATTGCTTTTGATTGACAGCATTATTCGAGTTGTTTGCGTATCATTTCCAATTTAATTTTTTCACAGATTTAAAGCCCAATCACATTTCAGCAAAGCCACACGACCAATAACTGCACCCAAAATTATGCGGTTCGAATGAGTAAATGTACTTTTGTATATGTGTATGTATATTTGCAGGTATGTTTGTATGTAGTTATATTTGAGCATAAAAACCGCACTTCAATTCATAATTCAATTAATTAGCCACAACCAAGCTCACACTCTGGCGTTCACAGCTAAGCGAGTACTAAAATTTTAACGCACACACACATACAACATGTACATGTACATGTGTGTATGGGTATGAGGAAACTTGGCATTCAATGCGATACCACCAGTGGCATACGGAATGAGTGTAATTAATTTTCAGCGACACACACACGCGCATATTCTGTGAGCCGCATTAAAATACGAGCATTTGTGAGGGTGTGGACATAATTAAATTCTTCGAATTCTGGCAATGCTTGTGGTCAGCGTTGACCGAGGTGTGTATGAATAAGTAAATATTAGTTTTTGGCGATTCTATTGAGATTATGCTGTACTAAAAACTTTCCTTTATCCATGCCATTGTGTGCGGCAGAGGTTTTGATGATCTCTACTTGTATGTATGTATGTATCTCTCTATAGTTATGCATAACTAGATCTGGTCACTTCAATTTTATACTCGCTTTTTCACGTCGCGTTCGCTTTTCATGTAAAATATTTTGTCTATTTTTCTACATACATATACATATCATACATATCTTTCAATTGTCCAATTGTCATGGATGCTCACAACACGCTGCGCATTGCAGGAACCAGGTTAAATCACTGAAACTACTCGAGATAAGGTAGCAAAAATATATAAGTGTTTGTATGTAAATATGTATTTATGCTCAATTCGCTGTGATTTTTCAGATTGGCGGTTGAAATGAGCGACATGACAACGCGAGAAACGATTGTACGCCTTGCAGACATCTCTACGCACACACAAACGCTCACATAAATAACTGTAATTGAGCACAATATTTGTATCTATGTACAATCCACATCCATTCGTACTTGCATTTATAGCTCATATCTGCCTTTATCCATCTCTGTGTGTATGTGTATACATGTACATTTTTCAATGTATGTGTCAATGTATCTGCAGCAGTGTGCTTGTAAGCGTTTTTTGATACGTGCTCGCAATTAAAATGCTGACCGCACGTCCACTTCGACGCTTGTCAATTACTCACATCATTCAGCATTTTCAGTTTTTTTTACTTCTTTTATTATAACTTGATTTTTTATGAAATTGTAGATTTATAATTGATGTAAAATGCGGTGTCATTTACATTTGAACTTCAAGTTAACCGTATAGTAGTGAGTATATACTACATGAACTGTCTTCGATTCGTCAAAACTTGGACAATGGCGAATCGAACACGCAATGTGTATAAATGAAATATGCAAAACTCAAGAGAGGCAGAATAGAAAAAGTTTATAGCACTTTAATGAGGCATCCAACTGCTCTCTTGTATTGTACATTTTTTGAAGTATATAAATACTTATTTAAAACCCTATTACTCGCATACGTTTTTGAAGAAATTAATGATTTTCATAAGAAATTTATTTATTGCAGAGGACAACATCTTCTCTTTCTTTTTTCAAACAGAGGTGCCTGTTATAAGGGTATAGGTAATCCAGAGCGCAGATTTCATTAGTGAAATTAGCGTAGCAGCGAGCAGCGAGCAGCGCTCTGAGTTCACTGACCGGCACTGAAAATGAAATAGTTTCAGTAAAATGCCTAGTCTCATCGTCAATTGCTTTGAAAAGACTATTATATATATATATATATATATATAATAAAAGCATAGCACACAATAAAAGCACAGAGAAACTTGTCGAAGTTAGTACTTTTGAAGATGATGAGGAAGAATCATCTCAACCCTTCTCTCTTGACCATGTCGCCTTTTCGTACAGAACAATATTTCACTTTCAAATCGTTCAGTGCCTCTCAGCACGGTAGTTATAAATATTTATATTAGGTTCTAGCTTTAGCACACAGTTCTAATAGCTATTCATCTTAACAGCGCTACTTGGCTTAAGAGAACTATTCGCAGGATTTATGATCCTGCTTCTAACGGCGATAAATCTACTGAAGTCCAGGCATTAAATTTTACTAACCAATCCCTTTGAGGTCATAAAACGCTTCAAAATAAAAGGCCATATTTTGCGATTCGTAACATAGGAACAAACGAAGTTGCCTCGGTGAACCAACCGTTAAGCTCTAGCAGTTGAGCAAACGAAACAAGTGCACTCAGAATTATAACGGTTCATAAGAACTTATCTGAAATGTAGGTAACATATATTTCGGAGCTATGAAAAAGAAAGAGGCAGTCGTTCGGTCTTTCAAATCGTTGAACAAGTGTAGAGTCCTTATTGAAGAAAATGCTCTCTGACTTTCGAGAAGCAACAGTTAGAAATATTTAACCTAAGAATATATACTAAGTCTTGGAACCACAATTAATTGGTGACACAGTGTTTCATAAACGGTAAAATTGTCAATGAAATGAGCAGCAAAACGATAGTAACATTATTTGGATTTCAAAGCAGAAAAAACCAACCGGAAATTTTTCTATGGATTTTGAATATTATTTAATTTAATTTTCGTGCTGCGCCTACTTCAATCAGTAGGCGCAGACAAAGTAATTTGCATGATAACTTAAACAAAAACTGCGGAATAAAAAACTTCACAAAATTGCGCGCCAACACACCTCAAACGATTCACGTACACAACCACACATATAACTGAGTATGCCTGTATGAATAAATATGCCTTTATAATGTGTCAATGCATTGAATTTTGATGGCATTCCTTTTCATAACGTGATACTACTGGCCAGACAGATACACATCTGCACCTACAAATACACCATGGCGCTCGTGGTGCAGGTGGTTGGGTGGTGGCGCGTCGTGTGGCAAACACTTACTGACTATTTAATTAAGGGATTTTTTATTCACCAGAGGCAGTTCTTTATGAATATATTATTATATGTGTATTGCGTGTGCGATTTGGCGTAAAGTTCTTTAACTTGTGACTCTTTGCCTCAAGTTATATCTTTAATGTTTTCGGGAATGCGATTTGCATACTGATGAGCATTTGCTGTACAATTATATGAAGCACGCGCTTTATGATAATTTCGCCAAAACGTTGACGAGGACTTTCAAAGTCAATGGTAATATCGGAGTAATTGGAGTGAGTATTTATATTTTTTTAGATTTGATACTGGATATCTTTTAATAATTTGGCATTTTTAAATAACTTTTTCTTCTATATCAAGTTTATGTTGTTCGTGTTTTATTAGTGCCACTTAATACAAAAGACTCGTAAACATGCGACGAGCCTTAATTAGAATTTTAAGAGCACCCTTAATTATGGACTAGAATAAACTGACTGCAGGAAAAAATATTTTCGAACCCAGAATGTTTCATTAAACATGGACCTTTATATAGCGAGGTCCTTAAAATCCAAATATACAGTTTTTTAATTACAAATTTATAACAAATTCAGTTCTTGTATTAGGCAGACTTTGGGCGCCCTTTAAAACGTAAAATATGTATACCAATCTTAAGATAAGAAGATAATATATCTATAAGATCTATAAGATCTTCTTTCGTAATGGTAGAAAAACTTCGAGTTTAACATACGAGTAGGTCCAAAAGTACTTATAAACCTAAGATCACAAGTTGTTACCTCAACAAAATATTATAGAATAATATATTCTCCAAGGAATACTATTAATTTAAAATGATTTGAGTACACCAAAGTTAAACTAAACTAAGCCAAAAATAATTCAAAGACAACATACTATAAGAAGTCAAAGTCAAACAAAAAAATTTATGTTTACATTTAATTTTCAGAGCATAATTAAAACTGGTCCACTGAAAGCTTCTAGAAGGATATGTAGAACAACCCGATTCTCAACCGGAATTTTTTAAACGGAAATTTAGAGTTCTAGGGTCTTTTTGAAGCCAAAACAATTAAAACCCAGGAACAAATTTGATAGAAAACCAGGAAAAAAAAACAAGATACTGGAAGTCAATATTAATATGAAACCAAAATCCGTATAAATATTAATATCGTCCAGTATCGCTTTGGCTAGAATAAAAATATTGATGAACACGAAACGATGATGTTAGACAACTGGTTAACTATAATGCCACAAAAAATCCCTATGAAGATTAGTAACATTCAAGTTATAGTCCTGGGCATAAGTAATTCGAGTTTCTCAAAAAAAAAATTAGCAGGAATTTCAAAATGAAAATCAAACGATTTTCTCCACCTCAATCACCACCTCTTAATCAATTAATAAAAGTTCTTAGTGACAAATAAATACTGCTGATATGACACGAAATTTTGTTGTCTTAATTTAAAAGTAGCTTAGCGTTTGAGATTTAAATGTCGTGCAATTTGTGATTAATTTTTGCAAATGTCTGCAGATAGTTCACATCAAACTCCGAAAACATCTTAACAGCAGAAATGTGAAACAGTGCGAATAATCACATTACAGAACCTATTATCCTATAACTTATACCGACTCTATTTCATAATTCCTCGCACAAGATCAAAATTTCTCGCTAGCTTCGCAGCACTATGATGGCAGGTTTTTCGTTGGTGATTCAGATATCAGTAGCAGAGAATTTATATTTACTTTGGAACTTTTCACACCGCTTTGACGGCGTAAGTTGTTCACATTTTAGATGTCAGGTCCTCTGCAATCTATGGATACTAAATAAGGCATAGAACCTCTTATACAAATAAGTTCAAAAATATCTTTATTTAGGAAATATTAATGCTGTTAGCACGAATAAATGAGCACTTGAAAACTTCACCTGTCAGCGTATCTGTCAGCAACATATCATTGACACTTTCAAATTCTTCAGTTCACTGGAGGAATTCGTCTTAACGACTGTCTATATGTATACACTATCTGACTATCCGTTTAACTGCCTGCATATACAAATAAATGAAAGCAAAAATTTTGTATGCACCGCCTGTGTGTCTGATATTCTCTGCGCTGTGGCTTCATTTCTTCTTTACGGTTTTTTTTTGTTGTTTTGCTATTGCTTATTTCTTGTTGTTGGCAACTTCACACCTCAATCGTGTCGATTGCGTCAAGGTAATGGATCTTTCAACGCATAAACATCCAGCACACAGCCACGCACAGACTTACATATATGTATGTATATACATATTTATAAACCAATAATTAGCGCTGCCTGAGGTTGAACCGCCTTCCGCACTGCTTCTTGTGACCAAAAGTAGAGATAATAAAGTTCTCAACATGAAATTTAATAAACCAAAGCAGACACAGAAAACGCTGCAAGGTTTAGTAGCGTTGATGCGGTCGTGGGTGTTATACATTTGTTAGTGGAAGTTTTCGCGGTTTTTTACTGTGGCCCCATGCAGCGTACTACACGGATTCTCTTAATTAACTTTCAACTTGATATTGAAGACTTGATGTTTCCTAATTCATATGCTAACACTATGCTTTTCCGCATAATCGGAAACATTTTTAATACTGCTCGGAACTGATTTGTGCAAAAATATCTTAATAATTTAAATGATTAATACTTTTTTTGAAGTAATTTGAACCCTGACATTATAGAGTAAAATATATTCATATAATAAATACGGCCTTTATTTAAAAAAATTCAATTAAGTCAAGTAAACCAAAAAAGTGTGTCGTATCTATAAACAATTAAACTACACTCCATTTCGGTAGAGTGTTTTAAAACACTCTTCAAGAACCTATTTACTTCATAAGTAAGACGTGTTCGAAAAGTTTGTTAAAGAATAGACATCATAACTTAATTAAAGAACTGTTTTTCTCAGAACAAATTTTGACTGAGCCGGGCGTTCTTGGATTTGTTGAAATAGAACGATGCTTAATATGGTATATAGCCAAGCCAAAGCCCTAAAAATTTAGAGAAAATAAGCTAACACTATAAGCAACCAAATAGTTCCGAAGCGAGTTGCAGGCAACGCTGAGGGTGCTAATATATTCATAAATCAACACATCCAATGATCTCGCTTGCAATTGCTTGCTTTTTCAACTACCAAGATTGAATTTGAAGAATTGGCTCTAAGTACAGAACAAAATTCTTCACAGATCTAGACATTTTGCTTTTTAAAAAAGTTTACACCACCTCAAACATACTTAGATTTCAACCTGTCTCCATTGGATACCTTTAAAAACTTGCCTGAAATTGGGAAAAAACCTATAAATTACCAGATGTCGATCCGTGTCAATCGGTGGTGAGTTTATTATATGGTAGATATTGAGCAATAGAAAGCGGGAGGCAATATGAGACAGTTGAAATTCATTCCTACGACAGTTAAGTCTACATAAGCATAACAGACTAGGATTTTTAGCGACCGGTGGGCAATCAACTCGGTAGCAATTTTCACAATGGTTTGGGGAATGTTTCCCGCCGCTACAACGACAACAACAGTTCAAATTGTAACAAAAAAAAAATGCACAAGCAAAGCTGAAGGGTGCCCATCAAGGAGTATGCTTTGGTGTAGTATATAAACTTATTTGTACTCGAGCGCTTTGTTATGATAATTTAAATACTTAAAATCTCAACTTTCCATCTTTATTAGTATTTTCGACTCCCAACATCACGCTCGGTGTTAGTTGTTTTCAATTCACTGATAATGTTTTAAAAACATTTACAAAACTCAAAATTTTCTTTAAAAATAATAAACTGTTTTATACTCATACCTACTACCCAGCTTATATATGTAACGAAATTACAAGTCAATAAATACTCTGCATTTGCTTGCTGCCTACAGGCCACACCTTAACTCCTCGTTCACACTGTTTTATGCTTCGCACACACGCCTTGTTTGGCTGCCCATGAAATGCTAAGCGGGTGTTACCACTTATTTTGGTTTGTATATAATTTTACTTCGTATATTTACTTCTTCGTATATATATATTTAGTAGGCGTTTGTGTTTATGTAATTAACATCAATACCCGCCGTTTATCTTGACGTAAATTAGTAGTTTTGAAAAGTCAATATTCGACAGGGCCTAATGCGCGATCAATTGAGTGGTGCTTAATATGTATGAAAATATTTCACATGCACATATATATATGTGTACTTTTAATTAAAAAAAAATTTTAATATTTGCACGTCTAAACTCTATCCCTAAAGCCCGTGTTCATTTATCATTTCTTCACATCTTTCTCCTATATATATTATTATCATATTTGACTATATTAATATTTACGGCTTACCATTTGCGCTGCGATGCTCGAAAAGCAGCAACTGTAAACATAGGAAAAAGAAAAAGAAAATTTTATTAAAACATTCATTAGAAGATTATTTAAAAATACATTAAAACTAAAAATACTACTTGATTAGAGGTAAAGTCAAAAACAAAATGTTTCCTTCTGAAAACCCTCAATCACATAAATTTAATCACATAAATGGCTTACTATATTAGTATATGCCAAAGATTTGGTTGTATCAGAAATCATCATTCTAGAAACTCATCAAGCAAAATTTCGTTGATGTTATTATTTAAGAGTTCAAATATAACTTCACATTAGATGTTTGAATTAGTTACGATCATTATCATTTCCACACCTATTTTTATCATGGCAAAAAGTTGAAGATCAACCTCAATGCGGAAAATTTTACGAATCATACCCTTGATTATATACCGGATATACATATGAATAACATTATGGCAAAGACCGAAACGTGTTCAACGAAGGACTTTGATTCGCTCCGGCAGACATCAAATAAAAAGAGAAGAATAAAGCTAGCACCAGCAAATATAATCTGCCCTACGTGGAGTGTTCAAAAAATAAGTGGGAATGTTCTTCGGCTGTGTTCTTCGAATTTAACGGCATAGTGCATCATGAATTCTTGCCTCAAGGTCAAACGGTCAATAAGGAGTACTACCTGCAAGTTCAACGTCGTTTGCGTGAAGCAATCTGGAAAAAAAGCCCGAATTTGTGGAAAACAATTCGTGGCTTTTGCTCACTTTTGCTCAATTCAGCTCACACTTCGTTGCCTGTTCGTGAATTCTTAGCCAAAGACAGTACTGTAACGATGCCCCAGCCTCCACATTCGCCAGACATGGCTCCCTGTTACTTTTTGCTATTTACAAAAATAAAGAGAACGTTAAAGAGCCGTCGTTTTACAAGTGTAGATGACATTAAAAGTGCATCGCTGAAAGGCTATCTCAAAAATCGAGTTTGAGAAGTGTTTCGACGATTGGAAGAAGAGCTGGCATAAGTGCATAATATCGAATTGAGACTATTTTGAAGACGGCAACATTAATGTAGACGAATGAATAAATTTTTTGGATACACCACGTATATAACATGTTCGACGACGCAGTTCTAAATTGGGGATAAACCCTGGAATGAAAGAAGGATATTACAAAATCTCCGCTCATGAGGGAAATAATTAGAAGAGACAACGTAAAATCTTCAAACTTTCGTAGTAGTTGTGAACGAAAGCATATTCATTATTCAAATGAATTTTAATAAATGGAGTGACTCTCTCATAGTCTATCAAGGTTTGGTTCTCAGTCGACACTGTCGTTATTCACTACATATTCCATCTGTTAATTAAATATTAAATATAGAAACTGTAATTTGATGTAACTGTATATTGGTGAATAACAAATAGAATGCAATTGTCGCTGGAACAGTTATCGTATGCGAATGTCATTAAAAAAGGCAGCAGGCTAGTGAATAACAATACGGGACAATTATAGATAACTGCAAAGAATTTAACCGTTTGAATATTTGCAAATACTTTAAACATTTTTCAGGTATTCAAATTGATGAAACAAATGAGAGAAGTCTCATGTATTTAACCATCAAGCTTTTTTATTAGAAGCAATTTCATTTAATTTCTGCTGAGGCTTATGATAATGTTCATAAACCATAAACCCATAGATAGACATAATTAAAAATTTAGTAGAAAATATCGTGTTGAATGATCGAATGAAAACCGCACAAAAATATTTTTTGAGAAATATTATGCATCACTAACACATCTATTTCGACATTGCTTCTATTTATGAAATCAATTTATTTTATTTTATCGAAGCCTCGTTTGAAAAGAAATGGAATGTATACTCTTTGAAAAGAAAAAAAACTAATCATAATCTGTTTATTTGCCTGCGTCTTTCAAGAAAACCATATGCAACCAAAAGATACAATATTTTCCTGGCAAGCACATGCACACAAGCCTCTCTTAGCTTTTACATTTAACCTTGGTTACACGCCCGTCAGTCAGTTGATCGATTTGGTTACGCATTGCACTCTTACATACTTCGCGAATACCAAATAGTCCCTATGCCGTAAGTCAACTAGGCAACCACTCCTTCTATTCCATTGACATTATCACCCGGACACACCATAACCGCTATAACCCCACCGACCAACTCATCAACGACCTTACGCATTTTGTAATCTCCTGGCTAAAACGCAGTGACTACAACTTTAATCGCTTTAAATCCGCACAATCGCTATGTGATGGCGTTGCATTTTAATTTGTGCGCATGCGCATGCGCAGCCACGCTGTAATACGCTTGATTAAATGCGTGCCACATGATGCATGTGGCATGCTACATACGAATATCACCGTGCTGCTCAACTGTCACTGCTGTCTGTTGTTTGCTGTCAGCTTAGTTCACAATCAATTTAAATGCAATGCCGACGTCTGACATTGTCAGCCCAGCAATAGCCGTACAACGATAACAACAGCAAACATACGTACAATAATAACTGCATTAGTGGTGGCGCAGTTAATGTAACAATTATTTTTACTTCTTGCATTTTAGTAGTAAATTGCACAAAAACTCTATGGATTTATGGACTTCGAAGTTCATTATTTCTGCTTGGCTTTCTGCTTACGGTCTCTTTGTTTTGTAGCTGTGGCGTTGTTTGTGCGCACATGTTGGTTTTCCATGTGATGAACAAACTCGACGAAGTCAATGCAATTATGGCGACAATATTGCAACACGCAACCTGCAACATGGTGGCTAACAAACAGCCAAACAGCCAGCAACAGCATTGACATTGTCATTCAACTTGGGCGCTCCAGCTGTGACACAATATGATTGGCGCATACACGCGTGATATGACAACATCCCTACAGTCAAAGCAGCTAGTTATAAACTGCTCTGCAACTGGTATAAACCGCAAGTATGATACCACCTATGCAATCTATGAATGATGCCAGATTTCGGTCAGAAACATACCACACACAGAGACCAGTTCAAAAAAAAAAAAAAAACTAGTCAAGGAGCAGTTATTTCAATTTTAACAGGGGCAACTCGCATGCTTGGCTCACAGCTCCATACTGAGCTAGAAAATTCTTGAAGGTAAACGTGTTTGTTGTGTACTTATTGAAATATCACTTTTGATAATTTGTAATATATTGTTTAAATATTTCCTTAATTTCAACTAAAGTAGACAAAAATTGGCGTACAGTGGAGGGCTCCAATAAACATATCTCGTCGGAGTAATCTAATCTAAGACAAACTCTCTAAACTTTCGGCCTGATCGCCTAGTTAATAGAGTAAGAAATTCTGTAGACAGAGAGCTTTTCTAAAAATGTTTTTGACAACTATAGTCTCAATTTAATTACTAATTTGATGAGGATGCCCAGCCTCATATTCATGTTCCGAGGAGAAAATAGTCATAAATCACAGGGATTCAAATATGGAGAATATTTTTGGTTAGGAATAATCTTATACTATGCCAATACTATAGAATAATATTTAAAGTCGAAAATTATTACAATCATTCATTGGTATAGAAATGACACAAATCGCCAACTTTCTAGATTTTCTTTGGCTCTTACTCCCGCAATGAAATCGCCTAGATTAATTGCTTATTGGTTTATAGCGAAAGGCGATCCATTTTTATTTACGAAACAGATAGAAACATTGACCTGTTCTACTTCAAATATCATCAAATGTTCATTAAAAATGTTATTTTTCATGTACGCCTTTAGTGATGATACACCTGCTCCATTATCCATCTATCGGCGAAACAAACTTCTGCAGGCCAGGCTGAATGTATTAACCTATGACCCAGCACTACTTCCATATTTACTTACGTTTTAGTCAAAAATTTATTAAAAGCTCTGCTTTCATGTTGAACATATTGAGACAAAAATGGTCTGGAGTGAAGAGAAAGTACATATGATTCCCAAAAGGAACGAGCTTATCATGTTAAGGTTGAGCTCAACTGATCAGACCTATTCATTACAAAACACATAACATATAACACTGGAGTCTCGAGACGACTTAATGTATGTTTTTCAGATGAGATCTATGCCAATACGTAGAACGTATTGTCATTCTTAGACATAGCCAAATAGAATTTCAGGTGATCTCGGTCATTGAAATAAAATCAAGAGTGGCTCCAGTATCATTGTATTAAAAAGCTTAACAGGGTTGCCATGAATAATCATATATCATTGGCGTGGATTCATGGGCATAAATGCATTAAAAGTAAAGAGTTTGCCGAACTTCTAGTAAAAGAAACAGCGGCAACCAAGCCAATGGATTGGAACCCTTCTCTGTGGTATACCCACATACATTTAGGGAAGTACTGCGGAAAGAAGAAAGGACATGCAGGAATCGCTACTGTCTACAAGTGCCCGGAATTCGCCACGCAAAATTGTTTCTGGGAGGGTACAACATAAAAAGGTTCAGACAACTAATTGTCCTCTCTAAAGAGAAATTGAGGCAGCTATTGGCGATGTATACGAGTCCATGCATGCCAATGCGTTATCTGCACAAACTGGGATTATGCTCCACAGATAAACGTCGATTCTGCGACCTTGCAGTGGAGACACCGTAGCACATACTCCTTAATTGTTAAGAGAACAAATCACATGTATCAGCCCAGCAGCGCTGCTAAGCCTCCTTGCTACAACTGGGTTACATGAAAACATGAAACGAACATTCGCAACAGAATTTTTTCTGTACACACAAGGTAGTTGTTAGTACTACTTATACAATACCCTGGTTTCGTCCGGTATAAACCACAACAAGCAATCCTACCACTAACGACTTAAGCACCGCTCCACTTCGTATCCCCTTTACACTAGTGTCTTTATGAAGACAAATATACTGAGTTCAAGTCAGACAATACTTATGAAAACACATACAAATAAAATGAATAATGAGTTTGTAAGTATATTTTAAATTTGTAGAAAATTCATTCAACCAGATTATGACGCAAATCAACTATGACAGTTTTGATTTCGATTTTTTCTTCTTCTTTCGATAATTACATATAGATTTACATAAGCAGCATTACAAGTAATCATTAATTTCGTTTTTCGTTTTTTGTTTTGCTGTTGGATTTTTGGCTATTTATAAACCAGAAATTTTAATTAAGAAATATGCCTAGCGTGTGCTGTTTCTGAATATTCCATGCATTTGTATATGAAATACATTATCATTTAAATGAACTTCTGTGTTTTCGAAGTAATTTTATCCCAACCCAAATTGGGTTCAAATCAAATCAAAAATTGTTTTCCATTTCGAATAATTATAAAACGTACTTCTCGCGTTCACATTTCATACAACTTTCTATTGCGTACGATGCTTTCTTTTTACTACTTTCTATTACTTCGATTTTTTTGATGCACTTTTATGGAGCACTACTAACATATATCAATTATATATTATAATATATATCTATTTCTAATAGTCCATATTATGTTGAAATCTATTTGAAGTAATATATAGAGGATTCGTTATGCCCAATATATGCGTGTAGTTGATATTGGTGAAATCATCCAGTCGATAAAGAACGACCACCGCTTGCGCCATATATTGGGTTGTTCGGAAAGTCATTTCGTTTTTTCCCGCCAGAGGACTTAATTACGTTTTTTCGAAACTAACTTCACACTTAAGCTCCATAACCATTATATGTCATGAGAGCTGATATTGCAAGGCTTGTGTGTGAAAAAGTTCTATTAATTCTACCCAGTAGTTTTTGGTTGGTGCCTTTTTAAATATGGAGAGCAATAAGCAGCATTTTCGTCATATTTTACTTTTTAACTTCAGAAAAGGTAAAAATGCTGTCCAAGCGAGAAAAAAATTGACGGATGTGTATGGAGAAGGCGTGTTAACAGTACGCCAGTGCCAGAACTGGTTTGCAAAATTTCGATCCGGCAATTTTGATGTCGAAGATGCACCACGGTCTGGAAGGCCGGTCGAAGCTGACAAAGATGCGATAAAGGCATTAGTTGATGCAAATCGGCGAATCACCACACGAGAGATCGGTGAGAGGTTAAATTTGTCGAATTCAACTGTTTATGGCCATTTGAAAGGCATGGACTTAACCTCGAAGCTCGATGTGTGGGTGCCCCATGTCCTTACCGAGCGAAATTTGTGTCGTCGTGTTGACGCGTGTGATTCGCTCCTCAAACGTCTAGAAAATGATCCATTTTTGAAGCGGATTATTACTGGGGACGAAAAATGGGTTGTATACAACAATGTTAAACGCAAGAGGTCATGGAGCAGAAAAGATGAACCGGCTCAAAGCGTGTCAAAAGCCAACATTCACCAAAAAAAGGTGATGCTCTCCGTTTGGTGGGATGTCAAAGGAATCGTTTTTTTTGAGCTTTTGCCGGACAATACAACGATTAATTCAGAAGTCTATTGTCATCAGCTGGACAAATTGAATGATTCACTTAAAGAGAAGAGGCCCGAATTAATCAACAGGAAGGGTGTAGTGTTCCACCAGGATAATGCGAGACCTCACACAAGTTTGGTCACTCGCCAAAAACTTTTACAGCTTGAATGGGACGTACTGCAACATCCACCATATTCTCCAGATCTGGCGCCTTCCGACTACTATTTGTTCCGGTCCCTGCAAAATTTTTTGGATGGCAAAACCTTTACCTCAAATGAAGATGTCAAAAACCACCTGGACGAGTTTTTTGCCAGCAAGGACCAAAACTTTTATGAGAGGGGAATTATGTTACTGCCAGAAAGATGGCAAAAGGTGTTGGACCAGAATGGCCAATATATAATTTAATAAAATATTTATTCATTATACGAAAACTGTCTTTCATGTTCCCCAAAAAAAACGAAATGACTTTCCGAACAACCCAATAACATTTTGGTATAAAATAATGCGAAAGCCAAATTATACTTATTTATATTTTATTTGCATGACATTTGGGTCGATAAATTTTTTTTATTATTCGATATCATTTTATACAAGTTAAATCGATAGTTTTGTAGTTAATAACAAATCGACTACATTGCATGAGTGGATGAGGTTCAAATTGGCGTGATTCCTTTGAATTTGTTGCAGATGCAACAATAATAACATGACATGTGACATATAACAATGACAGATTCATTTGCAAAAGAAAATCAATCGACATTGGAAGGAGACAGGAGATTCTGAGCAATAAATGGATTTGCATATTGCCACTTCCACCGCCTCAACAATTGCAAGCAATTTAAGTCATTACCGCCGATTTGTTGCTGCAAAATGATCCAAAGTGATGCAAAGTGTTATCACAGTATAGAAAGAGAAAATGCAGGAGCAGGAAAGCGGGAAAGCGGGCATTATGGAACCGATACAAGCTATCAAAGCAACATTATCCGTCATTACAATAAGTGAGCAATTATCGGGATTGTTCTGTCCATCACTTGGATATGCATATGCAACTGGTTGCTTGGAATGATGACTCTTTGATTTAGTCATCTTGCAAGGCTCTGATATCAGTTTTGATTGCCAACTGGTATGGTTTCATACACATATATATGTATGTGTATACACGTATACACACATGCCGAACAGCCATGGTCAAAGCATAATTATCTTAAAATGATACTAGTAAAGCAATAAATCGACTCGATTGCAAACCCCATGTTAACTGCACAGGTAGCAGACAACTATATACATATATAAAAACATATATGTACTACGTATGATATCTTGATGTGGCATGGACTTGTGGTTAACGAATAAGGAATAACGAATTGTTAATGGCGATGATGGTTGTAACAAGTGTGGTTCTAACTCGGTACATGCATCATACACATGCCTATGTAACTATAGATGCATGTATGTGTGTGTGCTAAGCTATGTGTATTATAATATGTATGTTGCTGGTAATGCCGTAAGGGCATTCATTTTCGAAATCAAATTGCCATTTCACCGCAACATTAACGTGTCTATGATTCAGCAGCTAAATACGCCTAGGAAAGTACTTGACTATATATAGTATATATATTCAAGTATACTTGAATATATGTATACCATAAAGAGAATTTTTAAATTATGCCGCAATGAAGTAATCAACAAATTGCGGTAAGCGCACAAAGATTTAGAGATATTAAAATGAAACCGCAAGGAAATGTACTCAATGTACTGCAAACAGAAATAATAGACACAAAATTAAAAATATTAATACACAACAAATATTTAGATACACAAGTATTTTATCATGTTGAGGTGGAATACTATCAGCCCTTCTAGAATGCCTCTTATTTGCGAGATTAATTTCCAGTGGAATTTTCTGATCGCACACATAAGGTTCTTTTCTCTCTCTGGAATTGTAGCTTCACAATAGGCTTGTTTTAGATATTCTAAATTTGATTTCCGATCGCCGATCTGCGACCTTATAAAACATAATTATGTAGTGCAGCCCAAATAATAAGAAACCTCAATTTTTACTTCATGTCTCAACTATTTACATCACTCATTCAAAGCGTACAAGATATTCGAAGTGCCACGTAAATTTCTGTTAAAGTAAAAAATCATACCTAGACAACTATATTAAAAAATCATTTTGATCTTGAACGATGGAAATATCAAAAGTCCTTCCGTAAGTATAGTGCAAAAGGAACAACTCTTTGAAAAATCACGAGGAAAAGTCAAACAAGCAACAAAATAGCAACTCAAAAAATTAAATTACTAGATAGGCGCCACTGGGATTCAAAACAAATCTACGAAGCAACGGTAGATGTTTTGCATGGTACACCGAGGGCTTAGTATACTAAAGAGTGCTCTAAATTTGAAAATTCTCAGCACGAACAGATTTATATTAAAAGAAATTAGAATTTTGATTTGATTCAATTTGATTGCAATGGAACTTGAACACAATCGCCAGAAACAATCTGAATGGAAAAGTGTCTTTATTAAATATCTTAAAAACTTTGAGTTCAGAAACGTAGATTACCAATTTCGTGATTAGCGAGCAAAACACCGAAAATGAACTTCGTCCACTTTGAAAAACATCAGCAGAAAATAAAGTTATTGATCATCGAAGAGCGAAGAAAATCGAAGAGCGAAAGTTTGACTATAGTAAAATAGACCCTATATAAATGGCGTAAATCATATAGCGTGGACGAAAGCGTAATGAATAAATGTTATGCAACAGCTCCATTAGTGTTTAATCGAAAGAAAGTGAATATGTGGAAGTTCTTGGTTAAACTTGGTGTTTCAAATGGTCTATCTGTGGACTTGGCTGTAATTTTTTAAAGGGTTTAAGCTTTTAACAGTGAAAAATACAAAATTATGGTACCTAGAAGCTACACAGAAGATATTTCTCACGATATCATGAGCAACTGTAATAAGGTAGGGTTGATATGTATACCAATACACCAAATAACGGTAAACTTCCGCTGTGAAAAAATGATTAACAGCTGCGTGATTTTAATAAATTAAGTCGGTATAATATTTATACATATACTCTATGTATATCTATATATATACATATATACGTTAAATATATGATTTGAGCATGCACAGTTAGAGCACACACCCTTCTATCATATCATATATCATACATACTTACATATATTAACAAACCAATGTGTTTCATGTTCGCTTGCGCCTATTTGATTGATCCCTTTGTCCACTTCCAACTCAATTATAAATTCATTAAAAAATATTACTCCGAGAAATAAAACTAAGCGTACGACTTTAAATATAATATTGTACTTTCAGCAAAAAATCACAAACCGCAAAAGAAAAAACAAAAAAAAAAATATCCTCAAAATAATAATAAATCAATTCTTAAGCCCACGCTTAACTACGCAACAACAAAGGCGACGCAATACGAATGCTTGTATGTATAGCATCAGCCGGCCTGTCTTGCTTTATTGGCCGTCAGCTCACATAGAACCGCTCTTAGCGTTATTGCCAAATTAAGGAAAAAATCTGTTGCCACGCCATTTAATTTATTGTAGATTTTTGCATACTTTAGCCATTCAAAGCACACACACAAACACAGGCACATGGCCACTTGAAAGCAATAAATACGCACAACTTACCTTTATGTCTGCATGTATGTATGTAGCTATAGCAGACACCTGGTCAACGGTGCGTGGGCAAAGTTTATGTACACATATACACTTGAACGGTTATATTCTACGGTTGCTTAAGATGTTCTTGGACACTCTCAGATAAGTAATTGAACAGACCACTTGCTGGGGCAACCAAGGTGCTAAGAGCTTAACTATTCGTGCACATTGTAACTGTACCCTAGTTTAATGAGAACTCGTTTGGTAAGGAAAAAATTTTTTTAATGTATACTCGTTGTCTTTGTTTAGCTAAAACTAGCAAAATATTTCGATGTCGATAAATTTTGTCCGGGCTCTACATATGCCAAATTATCTGCCCTGTAACACTAGACAATCACACCATCTGTTCGCATTTAAGTAAGGTATTTTTGATTTATGAGAGGGTAATGAGTTTTTTGTACGTATGAACTTAGAAGTGTTGTACATACTAGTGATGAATATGATGTTTAGCAATGGCTAAAACTACAACCGATCTGTATTAAGAAACAGATGAGCCGACATGAATCTGTCAGAGGACAGACGAATGACCGTCTACTAAACACCAGGTCATAAAGGGTTTTAGCTGTGGCAAGATTAACAGACATTAACGAATACAAAAACAACCCGTGTTTAAGCAATTTCAGCACATATTTTATGTGAGCTTCAAAATATTTACCATTTCGAAAGAAACGTCTACTAGATCTTTATGCAATCTCGAAACTAGAACCCAAACTCTATTAATGCCAAATTTAGTGGGAATCTAATTTCTTAACCATCTCTCCTTTCTTATCTTTCTCCTTTGTGGTGTTATATTGCACCAACTTGGTAGGCATACCAAATCATCGCTTACAAAGGTAGGAACAAAATGGGATGACTAATGCATCTATCATATTCAGTGCTACGGTTTTCATTCCATACTCTCAAATAAAGAAAATATTTTCCTTTTGGAATGTCTATTCAACCGTTAGACACTTTACACTTCGCCATGCATTTAAAAGCGCACATTAAATACTGGAAAAATTTAGTTTTTAGACCCACTGTCCCGAAGTGGAGATATCACTACAATGCTAACCGAACAGAGTTCCTATCTTAACTAGGCCTATCGCCGTCCTTAGTTATGTTTGAATTTCATCTGCTATAGCAGATTATCGGGGATCGGGTTTAACCGTTTTGTAAGAAACCTAATCCAAGTTTTAAACAAACTTTCTTATGTTCTACGAATTTCACAGTACTTTTTCAAGGAACTTTCTTAAAAAAAATTTAATTTCCATACCATCCCATTATAATTTATGAACATATGTTGCAAATGTTCACCAAGCTATCCCATGATGTTTCAAGAGTCAGACGTTAATCGGTACTGAATTGATTAAGATGACTTTCATAGATCCTTAATTTTAAGCAGGGATTTGAAATCAAAAAACAAAAGAAAATAGGGTAGGATTTAGAGTAGCTTAAATTAAATATTATTATTGACCTCATCTACAGCAATCAGTTGTCACACGTCTGTTATTTTTTGCAATTAGCCAACCAAATATGACCAAAAACAAAAAACATTTGAAAAATATTGAAAACTTTTCATGACTAATACGAAATTATCGTGCGCAATCAATGCAATTGGCAACAATCGCCGATGGTGTACAACAGTACGTCTTTAATTGGCATGCAAATGTAAATAAACTCCACTTAACACACTTCTGTTCGCACACATGTTGTATGCCGTAAGAGCAGCGAATTACGCTGCGGGCCAATAGTTGCCGCCATTCATGGGGAAAAAAGCAAAAAGAAATAACGGATAAAACGACCAATTCACTTGGGCAGCAAGCGCAAGCGAAAATTTATAGCGTGCGAAATATGATGCATTCTGATATTGCAACCAACACCAACACCAACACCAGCAACAAGCAGCCGCACCACAGCGGTACCAACGTGGCCGTATGGATTGGCAAAGACAAGATCTCCAAAGGTAACCGCGGTGGCTGTCACTGTTGCCACTATCTTCATATGTTGGTCGTTGCGAGCGATTCATGCGAGCACGGCTTGGCCGCTCGGCCACTTGGCCATTTGTTCGGCTGCGAATATTACAATTAGTGTTCGATAGCAATTGTTGGTGCTCCTGTTGTTGTTATGTGTGCCTACCGCAACAACAAACAAACAGCGCAGTGGTAAGGAGGAATGCAGAAAACACACATGGATAAGGTACACAATAGTAACCGTTACAATAACAGCATCTTACCACACTTTACCGTTTTGTACACAATTGACGAAACAATTTCAACAGTCTTTTGTTTCTGCTTCTGTTTCTGTTTCTGTTTACGTTTTTGTTTTTCTTTTTCGCGTGTGATTTCCTTATTCCTTATATTATGCGTACTATTTTGTTGTCGTTGTTATTGTTATTGTTGTTTTTTCTTCGTGCTTGCGAAGCCCTCTTCATCAACGAATGAACGCGTTATCGCACCCGGCAATTGTGGCAACGTAACAGTGGTGTATACTTTTGGTTTCTACGAGGAGTTGGCAGGGAGAGTCGATAAAAATTAGAAGTGGAGAAGGAGTTTCAAGCATGCGTACGCTTGTTGCAATCACTTTTACAAGCTAAGTGAGTTTCCGGGATTTCAGAAAAGGTATCTTAGTTCGAGATCTATTCGGAGCGGCGAAGAGTGTTCTGAGACGAACTCGCCGGAATATGGGGATTAGAATGGACTAAACCCTTGAAGCTGCAACCCGACATTTATAAAGAGATGAATATCGATCTTAAAGCAACTCTTATATACGCGAGATGTCTCAGAGGGACAGTCACCTACCAACTTCAGTTCAGTTCCTATAGTTAAACAAACCGCATGGTTTTCTCTTATTTAAAAGCCATATAGATTGGAGAGATCTTGAGAGAAGTAGATATGGAGAAAAAGAACGGCTGTTATTTGATTCGAGAAGACATTCCGTCTCCTTCCGTTGAAAGGTAATTAAGGTGGTAAAATTTCAGAAACCCCGCGGTGACATCAATGAAAGTATTCGGCTCATTTGCAAGTGTTTCAAAAGATTGTTTTTGCTTTGTTCGTTATCAACAGCTTTCGAAAGTAGTATTTCTTGTCGAAACTAGTGCTGTTTGAGTATATTAATAAAATTGAGTTAAAATTCTGATGTTAAAAATCTAGTTAAATGTTACTAGTTCTAGTAAAGCTTTAAATTTTGATCTAGAATTGAAGACGCAAAATATGCCCACTTTATTTCCAAATGAAAGTTTTACCGTTGAAGCAGAGGCAGAAATTTCGAAAAAAAATCTGCGAATAGAAATCAAATAGAATTTAAGAAAGCGTTTTGCGGCAATTTTTTTGAACGTTTTGTAATTAAGGATCTCGGACAGAGGTAACAATTTTCATTCGAACCAACTTTATTGAACTGCAGGGTCGGACTTGTTGTCAATAGTTGTGTCCAACTGCGTATGAAAGAAAACATTATCTTAATCCGCCTTAGACAGCAAATACATACAAAAAGTAGCGCTTCTTACTCGAAAATGCTGGTTTCACTCGCTTACTAGAGAATCGAAAGCCCTACTAAAACGAAACAATGGCAACGCTCCCACTCAACGCTCTCTTGACTACGACGCTGTTAGTGGAATTCTACACCAATTGTCACAATGTTGTAAGCGCGAAATGCTTGACTTGCGAATGTGCCGCATACCCATGTATGTAGTTCGGTATGTAAGTGCAAGAAATAGCCACTTTTGTCGTTGTTGGTTACAACAAAAGGAAAACAATATTGCCCAAGGTAAAAACAAATGAAGTATAAAATAAAAAACAAATAGTTGAAACACAAAAAGCCACGAACGAAAAATGAATAAAGAACCAAAACAAATTGCCATTTGAGGAAGGTGTTTGCATTATTGACAGCACAACAAGGCATTGCAACGACGAGTGTGGCATTCATGTCGCCTGTAAGCGAGTGGCAGGCGGCAAGTGGCAAGTTGTCGGCAAGTGGGAACACATTGAGTTGTCGGAAGAGCGAAATAAAACACGAAAGAAATGTGCGTGCAGAAGGGTAAGTGAGCTTTTTAAAGTTGAAAGAAATTTTTACATGTCTGTAAGTATATATATGATACACCTTTATTCTCCTTTATGATCCTTTTAAACGAATCGTTATTTTTCTCGACAAAACAATGTGTGAAGCAGGTCGAAATAAAGCACTACACGAGTTGAACTCTTTCAGGTCTTCTACAAAAGTTAAGACTTTGTTTTATTCCTTACGTCGATAATTTCCTCCCGTAAGAACTCTGGTAAATTGACTCTTAAACATTTTGGGTCACCTTAGGCAATCCACGTCTTCTTTTTGGTTCCCAATTTGCCTAGCATCCCAAAATCACAATGGAGATAACTGCCATCTGTTCTAGTAAAATGTCACAGTACTATGAAAGACTATTTGACTCTCTGTTAATCCTATCTCTAGCTTTAGTTCTATTTCGAGTCTTGACAATGAAGTAGCCTCAATGTGAGCTTATAAAAGAAATAAGAAGTTTCAAAGATTGAGCTAATACCTAAATACCTAACACCTAATAAAACGGTAAATCTTTATATCTAGTAATTTATTTGGAATTTTCTTCTTGTTTCACCTCGAAAAATATTGTTTTAATAAATATATTTCTTAAAGCTAAAGTAAAACCTATCAATTCTACAACCATTATGAACCCGATTAAATTATTTCAGAATTTTGGAAGACTTTAAGTGGTCAAGTAAAATGACAGCACATATAAGGCCCCGCTTTGGCGGATAGAAGTATGCAGTAGAGTATGTATATTGAAGATGATGTCATATAGAACATATGACAAACAATATGATACCTCATAAATACCTCTTAGTATACAGTGATTGCAGAACCGTTAAAAAATTTGAGTATCTACCGTAGGTTTTTCTAATTTTTCCTTCCAGCTTTATAATAACGGTGCACTGGAAAATCCGCAAATCCTCCTGGTGACCGAACCCATAACACATTAAAACTCAAATGTTGCACGCATTCTGAACTAGAAGTGGCAAAGCTAAAGCGAAGAAAAACAAAACAAAATTGTGTTTAAACCAACACGATTGAGAGAATTACAGCTAACGCCAAACGAATTGAGAAAGTGGGTGTAATCAAAAGAATCTGGACAGCTAAGTGACGGAGAAATGTGGCCGGAAGACCGAATAGAAATGCACAAAAGCCAAAGACTTGACAGGCGCGACACAAAAGTAGTGGGCAACAGATGTTGGATGGAACGAAAAAGGAGCGAACCGCGAACACACTCGTGTGTAAAATGGGAGTTTGGTTTGAAGGTGAAGGTAGGCGGCTGCCAACCAAATGCGCTTATCATTGCAGACATTACAGCACGCATGCCGAGCTAGTAGAATCTCACACCGGACGAGCAGAATGCCGGAGATGACCATTTGGGGGCAAATAACGATGGCTACAATTAAATGACAAGGAAGGAGTGGGAGTAGAAGAGGAAGTAGGAAAGATTTAGAGAAACGAAACTTCAAATAATGCAGAGCTGGAAGAAACCTACATAGTTGCAATGCTGTCCAGCGTTAGGACAACATTGAACTCTTGGCCGGCTGGCGAGCCAGTCCCGCCCAGCCGGGCCAGCAGTTAGAAGACAGACAAAGACCGGCGAATAGAGAGCAAATAAGCGGTCACAAGAATCACGTTCTTGTCGCTGTTGCAGCCAACTGACAAGATATGCCAGCAATAACAACACTAACAATGGCAACGACAACAAGAGGTTAACTGTATTAGCTATGGCACTGCAACAACAAAGCGACGAATGACATGACAGCAATGGCAGTGGCAGCAGCAACGCCTACGCCGTGTTCGATTTCGCAATCGTCCGTCAGCTTGTCTGCCCGTCCGTTGGTGTTTCGCATTGCAGCAATGCCACTCCAAGCTGAGTCATGCTAGAAATTAGCTTACATTTTTCAGCGTAACTTAGAAATTGGAAAATGGCAAAGCGACTACAAAGCATAGAAATCTTAATAGTTTGAAACCAGAATGCAGCCAAAGTGCCTTGAAGTCAGCGTCATGGAGTCGTGTACAGCTATTTCGCTTGTTTGGCAAATCGTAAAATTGTTTGGGTAACAGATAAACGCGTAAATTGTAAATTATACTTGCAAAAGCTTAAGCGAGTAATTGAGTGCCTCCTTTGTTGTCTAATAGCCGCAATACTTCATGCGCTAACTCAAACATATCATTTCTATATATTGTTATTTTTACTAATTTTTTCGACATTAACAAATGTCAAGGCTCCGCTCACGCTTCATTGTGGTATCCTTTTTGTCTTTATTTATTAAGTCATTAAACGACACTGTTCGGAAAAAAATATTTTGCGCCGCGAAAGATTCACATTAATAATAGAGCATCGGCAAAGTTCTTACAACTTGCAATGCACAAAAGTCCGTAAAAAAATTGAGTTGTAAGAGAGAATACACAAAAAATCGGACAACAACCAAAAGGTCGCTTAAACACCGAACATAAACCGAAATTAATGTGGGGATTTGTTTTCAGAATTTTTTTCCAATATTTTTTGCAACTTCTGCACTCTATTGTTTAGCGAATAAATGACGTAATTATGCGAAACGTTGTCTCGCATTTGGAGGAAAATTTATGCCAACTCATAACTATATGCAAAGTAATCTTGGCGATAATATATTAAACTCAGAAATCACAAACGAAATTGGAGACGATTAGTAGAATGAGCTCTGAAAACAGTCGGTTTTTTAGTGCATAGTAGAAAGGATGGGAGATGGCGTTGAAATCAAACCTTATCGCAATCTGCAGAGAGTGTTGTAGTACGACGCATTTCTCGTGCAGAAGAGCAAATGTAACAAGTGAAGAAAAAGTAAGAAGATGCGAAAACAGAAGCGGTGGAATGAGAAAAGTAAAGGACGTTAATGCTTGATCCATAAAAACGAAGAATTTTCAATACATAGTTATCAAGGATAGGTTAATTTTCACTTAATTCAGAATTGTGTTCAAGATTATCGTCAATTTCGACAGCATAATGCCGGGATTTAAAACATATCTTCATAACTTCAGTGTAAACGAAATAACAGGTATTTTTTTTAAGAGTTTATGTTTTATTTTTCCCTAAAGAACTATAGGCCATATGTAAATTGGCTTTATTATCATAAGTATGAAGATCCATCAGATACCCAGAACATTTTGCAGATCAGTCCAACTCATTATTAGTTTCGGTTAATAATATAACGACATTAATGGTTTGACAAGAGTGAAGAAACAAGCACTGGATAAAGACAGACTTAAGTAGGTACAACATAATATGAAATACTTGGCAACTAGAAGGTACGTTACAGCTTAAATGAAATAATTGACTGCTTTACCTTGAAGTTCCGTTCGTGTTAAATATCGACACTAGATATACAAGCTTTCAAAAGCTACGCTCGTAAAGAAAGAAATGTATCCTGCTTAGTGAAGTTCGACCAAAAGAGAATGTGAAAGCTTTGTGGAGCTTAATGTCAAGTTCGGATCTCAAAAGCTCTCATTGATAAGGAATAACAAAGAAACGTTTTCGGGCAGCCACCTTACTCCCAAAACATCGAGCGCTGAAAAATTTGTTTTGTCTAAAAGCCACATACCCCCAGTAAGGAAGCACACAATGAGTTATTTGAGGTCATAAATGAAAATTTGTTGGGGTAGTGAACATTTTTTTTTTTTTTTAATTTTAGAAATGTGCAGGGATTTGATTAATCAAATGTCTAACATAGAATAATCTACGATATGGACTACTTTCGCTCATTTTCGGTAATCAGACATTGTATACTAGCGTTGCCTTGCATCTTTAACATATCTGAGTTTGTCATCCGAAATATATTGTAAAATTCATTTGTTGTATGCAACGTCTTGCTTCCATATATTCCTTAATACTTGCACTAAATCACTAAATAAAAGAAATTGGTCTCAAATTGTGTTATATTATAAAATGTATACATTAGATTTATTATCTACCCAAATTAATTATCCCAAAGAGTATTCGAAATTCTAAGCGGAATTGCACAGTGCCACGAACAATTACTGAAATTAATCTTAATCAATACATCTACTCAATTTTATGATAAAAGTTATTATTTTAGGGTTCGTGATCTCAAATTGAAGAAAAACTGAAAACAATGCATTAATTACTCATTCATAACTGCGTCTTCTTATCTCTTCAAACAAAGAATTGTGCCTAAATTGCTGTTTCTTCAAAATATTTGTGCCTAAAACTTGTTTTCATCTTACATACACACATTTACTTATAAATATAGATTAAGTTGTGTTCATTTTACATTTCAAAGTTGACAATGCGGATATTAGCCTCTATTAATCAGTCACCACTTAACGGTAAATCAATAAAACAGTCGAATAAAAATGCAAGAAATTTCCTATTTATCAGCAACATAAATGAAGAGGCAATAAAAACGAAAATTTCCCAACAGTGGCGAAGCACTTGGCACTCAGATGCGCATCTACAGTTCTAGTGAAATTGGAGAGCCCGTATTGATCTTTAGCATTGGCTCGCCAATCAGCGATCGATCAACGATCAAAGTAACTACGCTGTGCTATCAATAAAAAAGAGCTGCCCTCCAGCTGTAATTGACTACGCTGTGCACTGCGGTGCTATGTCATGCCGCTTTACTTTGCTGTGCTAGCTATGCTATGTTTTGCTAACTATGCTATACTATGTTATGTTGTGCCTCATAACAGCTACTGCATAAGGCTATAACGCTGCATAGCTGGCTATTAAGTTGCAGTTAGTCAATGCTCTGGCAGAATTCTAATAGATGCGCTGCCAAGCGGCCACATTTCAAGCAATTAATTAAGCAGTTCATCTCATCTATTTGTATATATGTATGTATGTATGTGTTGCTGTGAATACTTTGTAATATTTAGTACATAGTTCATTTCAGGCAGCAGACAATGTTTAATGTTTTCCTCTTCAACTTTTTTCCGCGTTTCCTTTTTTCATTTCACTTATTTTTCATATACTTCCCACCGCATTTAAGCGCTCGACAGCGGCATCTTTCAACACTAAAGTGCCGTAGCGGCGATTCGACCAATGCCGCGGCATACCAACACATAAGCACTTGAAAGCAGCAATCATTTCTGCTAACCACTGCGACGTGCCAGTAGTTTACCGTGAGGCAGCAAAGTGCACTCTGACACACACACACATATACACGCACACATGCAGAGGTGGAAAAAGGCACTTGTGCAATGCACGACTTTATGCTGCAAGCTACCTGCACACACATACATACAAATATAAATTATTGCTGCTGGAAAACGTTAACTGATTAATAGAATTTCGATTATGCGCTCAAGCTTTGGAATTGAAAATATTTTTGGGCGTGAAATTTCCAGCGAACAGCGAACGTTTAAATGCACTGCTGCAAGTTGCAACAGACCAAAGCGCATAATTATTTATTTAACAGCTGATTTATGTGGTGAATAATTGGAAAATCAATTATGGCATTCAAATTTAATTGCACGCCTTAATATAACGGTAAATAATGCTGCTAAGCAAGCCATTAATTTTCAAGCGTGAAATTGTATGAGCCGAATATTAATTGAGAAATGAGATAAATATGATGAAACTAATTAGAAACTATAAAGCGACTCGCAAAGCACTCTTGCCACAACTCACTTAAAGACAAACACATACAAATACATATACAATCTTATATACATACTCGTTTAAACATATTTTGATGGAGAAGTATGTAGGTTTATGGCAAAAACAATTAGCTCCGCTTAACCTAATCACCTGCTTAGTGGTAAAATGTCAGAGAAATATTTGTAATTTTGTTTTCTGTTGGAAATTCTTCACTTTGCAACTTTAACCTACAGCAAAAAGCTTAGCATATACATTCACACACACACTCATACATGTCAGGTGTATAAAAGCAATAATGTTATTTAACATAGTAACCCAGAAACAAGACGTGTACACTTACATATATATATGTACATATGTATCTACCTAAGCCGACCAGAGAATTATATGGGTAAGAGACGCCAGTGGTCCTCCTCATCGCCTAATATAAACATATTTATGTACAAGCGAGAATTATGGGCGCCAAGTGAAGCGGAATTGCCACCTATTTGGTTGCGAATTTTTTCCAATATTTAATTTTTACGACAAACACTATGTTTTGAGCTCTCTTCTGCTATTTGAAGTGTGATTAATGATGACACATTCGAAGCAAATAAACGTTTAAAGTTAAGCACCCATTGGATTTAGTGTCAATAGCTTTCGGACCAAAGAGAGGGGTGGAAATATTAACTAATAAAATTCGGTACTCATTTATATGTCATATCTTTGTATTTATGTATGTATGCTTGTATGTTTATATGTATATTGTACATAGTATTCGGTAGCCTGAAATTTACCGGGTCAACAATTAGTCACACTATTCATTTGTCAACTGTCATTTTTGATGTTCTTGCATAATGGTATTCGCGACCGTGGCACAGTAGTATGAAACCCCAAACTAGTCAAATAAGGTTAAACTTTTGAGGTCCTCTAAGGCCTTTTCATAAAAAGTCAATGCTACGACGTGGCTGCGAAGAGTTGACCTTTGCTTCTAGAATACTTTATACAAATCAGGAAGAAGTAATGTCGCAGGCATTGTTAAAAGTGTAGAGTCGAAAATGTAATAAAAATGCTTTTATTCTAAAGGATCATTACCGCTTAAATGACAAGTCGTTAGTTTTATATAATTGATGGTGGATACTCAAAACACGTTCACTTACACAATTCTGAGGGCAGATTCCAAGCACTATAATTTAAAATTTCCCCATAGGCCACTAACTTTTCATCACCAGTTATATCCCAATGGCGGATCGAAATTAAAAAATTCTGCAGATTAGACCAATAGAGGACTTTTAGGGCAGAAAAAATTACTCATTACTCATCAATTATAGAATGGCGTCAATAGATATGTTGTTGTTGTCTTCGTTACCACGGCAGTAAGAATTTCAGTCATTAATGTTATGCTACTCCACCTATCTGATCGTAAACTAGTCTCTGAATTCCAATTATATTCAAAAAATTTTGATGCAGAGCTGCATTTCCATAATGCGTTAATTAATTGTCGAAAGGTCGGAAGAATATAACATGTTGCAACTGATTATTCAGATATCATATCAGACTTCATTAATCTTCATTAAGTCAGTAGAGAAGTATAACTCATCTAGTAATGAATTTAGTTTGAGCAAAATCGGATTCATATTGATTTTCTTTGCTTTAAGCACAACATTGAGTCATATTAACTAGTTAATTACAATTGCAAATAAAGTTCTTAAATTAATCCCGAACCTCTTCCTTCGCTATAAGTACCAATTTAACCACTCTAGACGAGCCGTAAGGGTTATAGAGCTTGTATGAAAGCCCTTGAAATATACCAACTTAGGTCTTTCATATGAACTGTTCTTTTGAACACAAGTATGATATATCCATCACTAACTTTCGACTTATGAACTCCCGAAAAATAGTTCACAAAAGTACCTTAGCTTTTTTTTAAAATTGATTGCGAAAAGTAAAAAAACTTAAATAGTATGGTTGCAAGTGAAGAAATAATAAATATAATGATAGTCCCAATTCTAAAGGTTGCCGGTATCTCTGAGTTTATGTGAGAATACCAACCCTGTATATAGAACCACTTCTGACCGAATTCTACATTTTAACATCGCAGAACATCAACATGTAAAAATTTTTAGCTGCTTAAATAGGTTGGCTGACTAGTTATACTACTTGTAGAGATCGAGACAACAACAGTTAAATCTTATAATATTCTTATTTCTCTCGCCTCTATAACGGCGTGATTTGGAGGTGCTTATGTATTATATTTAAATATAAATATATTATATAAATATATTATATAATATCTTTATATATCTTTATATATATTTATATATTTATTTAATAATATATTTATATATATATTTATATATTATATTTGTTGTTGGGTGCTGAACATCTGAATCTAAACTGAAAGGTCGTGTGCTCAAACCACCACCAATGTGCTAGCCCTTAATAAAATTAATTAGCCCTTTGGGGGTTACATAAATATATATGTATGAACACATGTTGTATCAAGTATATTATTATAACATTTATATTATGACCACACTAAAATATATGAAAAAAACAATTTAAAAAAGTGTTCAAAACAAAATTGTCAGGGTACCATTTACTTTTTGGATTTATGACAACTCCAACCTTATGTCGGAAATTCCCGTAACTTTTCGCAAATAAATTTGAAAGGGAGCAAAATCGAGGTTTCGGTAAGTTTCTGGTCAAATACGATTTCGCACAATCACAACTTTGCAACAATAAACCATTCACTGAAAATTCGAAGACAAGCAATATCCCACCAGCAAGCGATGCTTTTCAATTGCATTTTACACGACAACAACAGCAATGGATAACCCCAAAAATGGTAAAACACAGATATTTGCATAGAAAAAAGTGCGTATCAATAAGTGAATGTTAAAGCATTTGAAAAGCAAAAATTTTCCAGGGTTTTCAATGCTTCCAACGCTTCCGTTACACAGGAGCAGCGACGCTGCCAGAAATGGTTAAGAGCGCGCAAGTTTATCCACTTGTGACCACAGATGCGGCATGTGTATATTATATGTATATGTGCCAAGTATGTGTACATGTGTGTTTATGTGTATGTGCAATTTTGCGGTCCAGCGGAGAAGGAGCAACGGTAGTTGAATTTAATGGCCAATCGTAAATCAAGATTACCTTTGCAGTGAAATGTGAATGTTGTTACCTAATAAACAACAACGGCAAATAGATGCAATAAAAACAACAATATAGTCAAACACAAACGACATTTAAAATAATAAAAATAAAAGAAAAGTTCTGCAGAAAAATAACAAAATAACAACAACAAAAGCAAAATTATGTGAACGCAAATCTACTGTTTGTTTTAAAAGTGTGGCTCAGCAAAAAACAAAAGCAAAACAAGTAATAACGTGCTACGTTCGGGTATAACCGAACATTTTATACTCTTGCAATGTACAAGGATCAGAGGCGGGGAAATGTTTTCATGTGCTGGCATAACTTTGTGTTAAAAAAATTTTGCGGAAGAATTCAACACTCATTATCCGACGAAATTGTCAATGCATTGCAATCATATTTAGTATCTTTTTAACTTATATTACAGGCCATAGACTCATGTACTTTCATTGTTATAGTTTGCTTAGTTTCAGAGATATTTATATTAAAATTTACCAAATTAACTCAAATAAGATATATGCAATAAAAACTCAACCAAAGTGGTTTAAAGAATATATTAGATATATGAGGAAAAAGTAAACAAGAGAAAAGGAAATAATTGTATTAGGAGTAAGCGGCTTAGACCATGATCTAGACCGATTCCTTTCATATTTAGCGCGAAATCACATTGTGTTTAAGAAAACCTATCCACTTAACTTCATTAAAATATCACACATATTGACCAACATAAACGGTTTAGAGTCACATGGAAAGTCGGGAATTCTTATATCGGGCATTTTTGGTATAGAAGAAGATCTGCACTGGTCACATTAACTCTTTTTATTATTCAAGTATATTAGGGAACATGTTTTCACGCAATTTTGTGAAGGCAACTCACACAATGACCGACATATTCGGCATAAAGTCTGCTCCAATAGCGAAAATCATTATATGTAGTATATGGGAGCTGGGATAATTCGTAGACCGATTTCACAAATTCTCGGCAGTAAGCTATGATATATTCGATATTACACGTTCACTTAATTTTGTTAAGATATCTTACATATTGACCGAAATATATGGTATAAAGTCTACCCAGAGGTTGAAAATCGGTATATAAAAGGTCCGTACGTAAAATGTATATGGAGGCTAGGGGTAGTACCCGATTTTCACCATTTTTTATAATAGAGTACACTATTATTATGGAAAATAATCCTCCAATTTCATTAATTTTCGAATTCCCGATATTTTCGGTAAAAAGTCAGGTAGAGGCACTGAGGTCCATATATTGGGTATCTGGTGGCTTGAAAAGTTATAATCCAATTTCGACTATTTTTACGCATGAGATGGCATATCTTGAATGCACTATTTTTCCAATATAGTTGTTTGTTCGAAAAGTTTTCGAAGTCGAAAGCTTTGTTCCAATATCTTAATTTATGTTCGATTTATCTACCATAAAGAGAAAATATCAGATGAAAATTAAAATTGTGTTATATGAGAAGTAGATGTGGTTTTTATACGATTTCGTCCATTTTCACGATGTGACATAGTAATGCAAATATAATGTCACACACGAAATTTTGCTGACAGCGGTTAAGGCGTTCTTGAGATATGGGATTTCTCCCAAAAGTGGGCGGTGCCACGCCCATCACCAAAACTTTACATGAATTCCTATGCAACCCTTCCATATCATATTTGCTGTAAGATTTTATATTTCTGACGGTTCCTTCAGCAAATTAACACACTTTCAGTTGCTGTCAACTTAACCTTTGTGTGGGTGGTGGGCGTGGTTATTATCCTATTTCACTAATTTTCTCAGTATATGAGGAGATGCTGGAAGAACTTATTTGAAGCAAGTTTGATTGATAAGGCTTTAACAGTTTCCGAGATATGGATATTAAACCCATGGGGGGACGGGGCATTACCCACTTTTACAAAAAATTTTTCCCACAGATCGCCCACCCTACAAAGTCATCTTTGCCAAATAACACGTTTATATCTTAATTTTCTGCTTAGTTATAGCACATTATCTGTTTTCGATTAATGGCACTTTGTGGGTGTGGCAGAAGTCCAATTATGCTCATCTGCAATACCAACCGTCTTACGGTGACAAAGAACACGTGTCCCAAGTTTCATCAAAATGTCTTAGTTTTTACTCACGTTATCGCTTGCACGGACGGACCGACGGACGGACAGACAGTCACGCGGATTTCAACTTGTCTTTTCATCCTGATCATTTATATATATATATATATGTATGTCTATATCTAACTCGATTAGTTCTAGGTGTTACAAACAACCGTTACGTAAACAAAACTAATATACTCTGTAGCAACATGTTGCGAGAGTATAAAAAAGAAAAAATAGTAAAAATAAATTTCGAGTACCGTTGAGGTGCTCAACCAGAGAAATACTGGTTTTCACAAAAACAACAAATATAAATGTACCACATTAAATTTACACACGGACACACAAGTAAATTAAGAACTCAAGCAACTTGTATGTCGAAAAAGAGAAGAAGCAGGCAGCTTCTTCCCGGCAACCACATGGAACTGCCACCAACAACACCAACCACCCAACCAACTATAAACAAATGATCAGAAGACCAGAGAGGAGTACCGCTATAAAAAAAATGAAGCATTCACGTGTTAAATAAACAAATACAACAACAATAAAATAAAGCTTTTGACCAAAAAACTTTTTCATCAAACAATGTGCTTACATATGTACATTCGAAGCGTGAAAAAAGCGTTCACCTAGAATGCGAAACGAAGCGCAACCAAAGTAAATAAACAAAACTTACACACAACGAACGATTCACATATGTGCACATATTCACATATTGCCGACTGTACAACAGCAACGAAAAGCCTGAACAAACTAATGTCAGAGATGTTAGAATGCGAAGTCAGCTAAGATCATTTGAGTCAAAGAACAAAACAAAAAAGGCAAAAAGAATTAAAACAAATTATGAAAACAAACATTCAAAATTACAATGAAAGAATGAAGAAGAGAAAGGCCGAAAGTTTTCAACGTCCAGCATTCAGGTTTTACAGTGTTTCACATTCGTGTGACAGAGTTGAAAATTTTTTTCTAGTACTTATATGTATTTGTATGATATTTGCCCAACCTTCAAGAATGATAGTGACAAGATTGTGACATTCAACGTCACAAAGATTAGGAACTACCACACTGTTATGGTATTTGTAAACAAAGCCTTCCTCTCTCGTTCATGACATCACGAATTGAAGTATTTTTGTGTCAAAAGCACTCCATACAAAATAACATCGTAATCTCTATTTTTGCTCAACGCTGTAACAAAAGCTTCATTTTAAATCTGACGTCTGACGAACAATCAATATGTCTCAGTGTCTCAACTTATTTCCACAGCTGCTGCTATAAAACCCAAGATACCTCTACTAAATAGTTGACGGATATTATATTACTCCATAATGTTAAAAGTCACAAAGTCAAAATCTAGAGAACTAACGAAAATAAGTTTGGGTCCACGTCCACGAATCCACGTGGCGACCTTCAAACCAACTGTTACGTAGTACACCCTTTAAATATCAACTGAATTCAACTTTCATTCCACATTTGCGCTTCGGCCAGTTTAAGATAATAATAATTAACACCTCCTCCTCTATCG
Source organism: Bactrocera minax (assembly GCA_021498325.1). NCBI lineage: Eukaryota > Metazoa > Arthropoda > Insecta > Diptera > Tephritidae > Bactrocera > Bactrocera minax. The sequence goes on along the minus strand of JAKEEE010000011.1, from coordinate 3,720,966 downwards.
GGCGTCTATAAGTCCGTGAAAAGTTTAATAAGTTCTATAATATGACGGCAAAAACACTCCTGGGTAAAGTATCTCAACAGTAGACCTCTCAATCTAGCTCCAGCGACCGTACAGACAATCACTTCAATGAGATTTATTCATTTGCGCTCTCTTTTTACCAATCAGAACAACGAGAAACCGATAGAGCACAAATTAGATGTTTTTTATAGGTGACATCTTAGCGAAGTCCGGCTAAAAACCAGATTATTGGTATAATTTTTGCTACATTCGGCTTCTCAACGCAGGTTTTTTTATTGCGATTTATTTTTTTGAATGCACTGAATTTCGTTTATCCAACGAAAATACTCTACGCAATATTAAGAATATTAAAAGGTGTCTTAAAAACCATTAGCGAGGCTCCCGGGTCGTAGGGGTAGTTTGTCAAACCTCCTCTCTTCATATAGCAATCAAAGAAAAATTGAAACTGTATATTCGAAGATTTTCTGCAGAACAATGGTAGTAGAAACCTCAATAACCGTTTTTGCTGACCTCAATACACCTGCGCTTTTGCATTGTATATGAACCGTGTTGCCACCAGTCACATACCAAAATACCGCAGGAATATTTAGTAGAGATCAAAAAGGCTTGCTCGTCGAAGTAGCTGATGACTCAGTACCCAGAGACGTAGGCCTGTGAATGCAAGGCCGAAAAGTATCCACAATTTAGAGATTGGTGTGAACAAGAAGCGAAAAGAACATACCAAAATCGGTTGGAAATCAAGACGGTATATATATTTTTTTCAAATTAATGAATTATTTTGAAAAGAAATATTCTGAAACGAAATTCAGATACCTTTTACTGACACAAAAGAATCGCTCAGGGGAATTTTTGTTTTACGAACCAGCTTCCTGGTCTGATTATGTTATACGGTCGTACGGTAGTAAAAAGTAATTTGATATTTTTCTTAAGTTTTCTATTCCAAATTTTTTTTAGGTTAAATGAATGATAAATCATTATAAATCCAATTATTTCTGGAACAACAAAAAATCATCCGTTATTTTTCATTTTCTGACCACTGTTTAGCATATTTCATTTGAGCACATAGAAAGGCTAATGTCGAACCGCATAATTTAATCTCTTCATTGAACCAGCTGGCGCGTCGTGTGAATAAAGCGTAAAAATAACTTCACCCAATTTTCCTCACATTACGCGCACAATGGCGCGAATTCTAAGCAATTCTTGCTTTTCACTTACATGCTGATTTTCTTTTTTCCACACCTCATCACATAATATTTTTTGTTTTGTTACAAGCGAACTTGTCTTTATATCTGCCGCTTCTTCGAGCTTGCTTCGTTTTATGTGCAACTAAAGTTGATCGTTCGCCGACGAGCGCAATGAAGCCAGTCGGCTACAACGTTGGTCGCGTGCCAGTGCTTTACTATCAGTTGCTTTATTTGGGCACATTTGGACATAGCATGAGCAGAAAAACACTTCAAAGAAAAAACGAAATACATGGTTAAATAAATTATCGTTACTATTTTGTTTCATAAACTTCCAAGATCTACCAAAATGTATATTTCATAGTAAGCTCATTTTGTACACGCTTTTTTACTACTAATTGCTCCAACGATTCAAAATCGGCAGAAAAAGAGAGTTCGTGCGGAAATTGGGCTAATTGATCGTTAAGTTGAGCGCTCGGTGAAAACTAACGAAATTACAGCGTTTGCGATTTTGCGATTGCCATCTCGATCCCCGCGTTGTTGATGATCGTTGCGTTGGTGATCATCACTATTCTTACGGTACACTTCCGTCCTTGAAACCAGAAAGCCGGCTGATTCAACATCTGTTATGCATTTGTGGTCCAACAATGCTTTTTCACATTTTTCATTGTTTATTTGTTAATTTTGTACTTGGCTGCTATTAGAGTCGGTCGTTTTTAATGGCATCCCCTTAATTTACTGACTAGCTTTAATGCAATGAGTGCCCTTTTCTGCTCTTTTGGGTTAATCTGAAAATGTTGTGAGTTGTCAATATAAATTTGTCTATTTGTTTGGGCAACTAAATTATGCTCGTTAAAAATACAATTAAATTGCAAAGGGAATAATGTTGGAGAAGTCGCTTAACAAGAAACTACCAAATTTAGGCTAACAATTTAAACAATTCCACATTTTCTCTGTATTCGTATTGAAATTACAATTTCGTAAACTGCTGCCTAATTTAATCTGCTTGGTTTTGTTTTCTAAAATTTTGATTCATTTTTTTTGTTTTAATTTTTTAAATTATGTCCCACATAGGGTTCATCTTACTTTCACAATTTGAACATATCTAAATCGCAAAACCAAATAAAAAGGTTTTTGGAGCGGTTATGTAGTATTTCTTCATATTTAGTGTGGAAAATAGTTTACAAATATTCTTGATTCATCTCCTATATCGCATTTCAACACATAATCTCTCATCTGTCCTAAAATAATTTCATCTAACGAGGCTTAAACTAATCACACTAGATTTTATTCCTACTATTTCTACTTCGTTGACTTAATCTCATTTTCCTTGTTTTCTTGTCTAGGTTTTTGAAGTTTTATAGCTTTGATACTTATATTCTTACCCTGTAGCAGTCATTTCATTTTTGCCTGGTTTTAATCTAATAATAATAAAATATAATAACAGTCTCGGTTATACATAGTTTTTGTCTCAGCCTGTGCCTCTACCTCAGATATAATCACAATCTCCGTAACAAACCTAGTTTTATTCTCGGTTTAATTTCGGTATCAACATCAGTCTAGGTTTACAATATGTTCAAGATAACAAATTATAATAATTTGAAATAATTTTCCCTGCACCCAACGATGGAGTATTGTCAAAATAGTGAATGGTGCGTTCAAACTTTGTGACAAAAACTAAAACCAGAAATCTTGAAACTTAATTAAGTGGGATCGGCAAATCGCAGAGCATATGCGGAGGGCAATGAACTGTTCTAATATTGGTGAAATAATAATCCATGAATGTACAGCGGTTGAAACGGGACATTTTCCACGACTCCTAATATTCCCATTTAAAAGAAATTGGGGCAGCTACGATGGAAAAAGCTTATAAATTTTTTAAATCAACCGTGTTGTTGAGTGAAGCTTAGTTAGGACAAACTAGGGAACACAATGAGTCTGGATTTCCTGGGACCTCCTTTTGAACAAATCAAGCTAGTGGTGTTCTTAGTTTCAGCTTCCATCTCAGCTTATTTGGGCTGAACTATCCGTCGACTTTTTTGCGCTCTCAATCTCAAGATGAAATCTTAATTTATTACCTAGTTGTAATCCAGTTGTCAGTATCAGCATCTTCTGCTTATTCACCAAAATATCAACGTTGACCTTCATAAAAACTGGTCCAGGAAATTGCTTTTGTTCAATTGAAACAAGAATATTTTATGTAAGAATTTGTAACTTATCACGTCTAGGACAATCCATAAATTAACACCCAGGTATTATTAAATTTATATAATATATGCGACTAATTAACAGCACTTGTACGACGTGCTTGACGCTATCAGCGGACATCAGCAACAAGACAAAACAATCTAGTCCGGAAAAGAAACGGCCAAAGAAGCCACTCATTACACCCAACAGACACAACTAAATATGTTATAAGCATGTTTTATCTGCGCAACTGTCAACGCTGGCGATAAATTCAGCACTCCTGTTTGGCTGCTTTCAACACGAGCAGTTAGAATCCAAGCAGCGACGGGTAATTGAATGTACGAGGTCCAGTCGAGCTGAAGTGTCCCAGGTGACGTTCCGTAATACAGCTATGAAGCAGCGTTGGCAGCAAGTTGTAGTTGTTTTTGTTGTTGTTTGTAGCAAAAGCTGGCCTTACATCATACAAATCACTTGCCACAAGCAGTCGCTGCAGCAGCAACAAAGTGAATCATCTGTCAGATATGGATGGGAAGAAGAAGAAGAAGAAGAGAAACAGTACAGGTAGAGGCAGAGGTACAAAACGTTAATGCGACCCTGCAAGCTCAATGATCACGCGGCAAGCAACGCACACGACTAACGAGCTCGCAAGTTGCAGCTATCTAACAGCAATTGTTGCATGCCGCTTTGTTGTTATTGTTTTTAGAGAAGTGAATTGCACCAGTTTTCCACAATTGTATCTTTTCGCCTCTACGTTGACTCAGTTCTAACTGCTATCCATTTTTTGTGAGCCGGCTTTGTGATGCAACGTGCCATTGAGGCATGCAACAGTTACGATGCAACTGTTGTTACATGTATAGGCATGCACAGTGAGAGTCTAACTGGCAAGTGAATTCGCTACTTTCAATATACCAACACTAGTCAAACGGATGAAATGAGGTGATGACACACACACACACACACAAATACATAGAAATATAGAGACCCACAAGTGTTCTTGCTAAAAGCTAACCTCAACCCGTCATACGCCACCTTCCGCCAGCCAGCAAGCCTCATCCAGCAAACCGTCCAAGTCACTTACCATGAACTGGAGCAGCAATGGCCACCGTTTTGGCCCCGTTTGCGCGCACTCACCTCACGATGTACGCTTTCAGATAGCGAAGCCGCATCTTTGCAATAGAACTGGAATTGGAACTGGAACACTTTAGTCAGTTTCGAGTGTGTTGTGGCTGGCGTAACTGCAAAGTAACGTTGAGTGCGCCGCCTAAACGATCTTCCGTCGCATACAGATCCCCTTCATATTTGTCTGCCATTTCCTCCAAAGTGCTATTATGCTGACAACAACAACAAATTTAGTCAAACACTTTTTGATAAGCAACTAGTTTTTGCAGTTGTCCGTTCGGCGTTGCCTTAATTAAACCATAAATACATAAATACTGTCATGATCGCCGGCTTGCATCACAATCAATCCAACGCCCAAGCCTGGCCGAGCTTAGCCCATACTAAGTCAGACCGTATTCAATCGCACAAATATCTTCTGCACTTCTAAGTCAAGAATGTCGCCGCTTGTCTCAGTGAAATGCCACCATTTACGCGTTTATCTGTCACCCGTTGTGAGTGGTTTTCATAATATCACTGCGCGCATGTGTACATGGGTGCACTGGTGTTTAGGCGCAGCACCCGGCGATCGACGGGTCGGCAAGTGATTGATTGTGTAATACATAAACGTATCCCGGAATGTATGCATCTAAATGTAACGGTCTTCTAATGAAAGAGAAGGGTTAGCAAACTCAATTGCCGACATGGCTGATGGATGGGTAAAATGGTGCATATTTTTAAATGATATACAGTTTGCGACCCTTTCATCCGAATTCTATGTGTGTGTCCCATGTCTATTTTAGTCAATTACAAGATTTATGTTCAAATTTTTAAATATTTCAAGACCAAGAAGTCATCACAATGCAGTTAGATTAGACTGAGTATGCAAATGGGCCATTGTGTGATTGATACCAGGCTAATAAATTGATCTGTTTAGAAGCCTTATCCATTATCGGAAATAAGGAGAGTATTCATAAATGCCATGGGATCTAATCATCAGCTTAGCTTACCATACCGGCACCAGTTATCATACATCAACATCCATATAAATTCCGAAGTAATACTGGACAATCTTTGAGAAAAAGGTCAAATACGACCACTCTGAAAATTTTACGAAAACCGCAAACCGAATTTGAGGCACTGTGCCTAAGGCAACGTTTTCAAAGGTGAGGCAAAAAGTTTTTAATACGCAAAGGATTATTCCCATTGGTTTACCGAGATAATGAAGTGATTTAATGAAATAGTAGATTCAAGGATCTTCAGCAAGCCTTTGAAGAAGTTAGGCCGGTTGACTTCAATACGAAATCCATAAATAACTGAAATGAAAAAGTGTCGCATGGCAACTCGTGGGGGAGATAGTATAGGATATTAAGCCCCAGAATCCATTAAAAACTATCATCTTTTTTGTGTATTAAATGGACATTACTCGGAAAAGATTGCCATTAGATCTCGAAAGTGTGGAATATTTTAAATCTTAATACTAATTTACAACTGGTAATCTCTTTGAATATTCATTACAAAATAAAGAAAAATTAAAATATTTTAATTATATTTTACAAAAAATAAGGAAAGAACAACAAAAACCAAACAGTTAAATGATATTCGATATCTGTACTTCCTGCGGTGATCAATAAAAAAAAAAGTACAATAACAATAATAAACAAAGGCGCAGATTTGCAATCATCTTTGCAAGCAATACAAAATTCTATCCGTTAAAAAAGATCGAAACTACACAGTTCGCTGGGCAAAAGCTGCTGATGATACTCCATCACCATTACAGCATTGCCGGTGCAACGTGAAGGGAATATTTTTAATTAAGTCGTCAATTTCCGCTTCATCATATGCATAATTAAGCCAAGGCGAATGCTGATGAACCATGTAAAGACAAATAGAAAAACGAAGAATGGAGTTAAAAATTAAAATGAACACACTTTACTATTGCAAATACATATGTATCTGGCTTACAATTTCCCTATATTTATGTATGACATATGTGTGTCTCGCATATGTTTATAAACATGCTGCAGCTGAGTGTTTGTGTGCTGCCGCGTAAAAGCTCAGGTCTTTCAGGTCTGTGGGCAGACAGTTGACGAAATGTTCTGATTTCCCAACAAAAAAAAAAAAAAAACTATATTGCAAATGATCTAAGCTAGTGACAGCCGCGGCAACAACAACAAAAGTAGGCAGTGTGAAGTTAGAAGAAAAGTTGATGGATAAAATATGAAAACACATACAAACATATGACGCGAAAAATGAGATTTGCGCCAGAAAAGTCTCTTCGCGTCTCCAGAAACCACTTCAAGCAGGATACCACGCTCGATACAAACCACGCTCCAGCCAAATAATCCAACAGCTAACCTAGCTGTCGACAAAAGTTATGCCGTTTTCTTTGTGTGAGTGTGAGGATTTGCAACATTTCCACCAACTTTAAAATGAAATATTCTAATGAGCGCTTACCAGTTTAATACACTGTTGTTGCCGCAATGCTATCTAATAACAGCAACAATGCGCCGCAGCGCAACAGCGAAGATAATGTACGACAACGAAGTTATGGTGATGGCGATGAAGCGGCGTTGAAGCAGCGCTAAGCTATGTAAGTAAATCGGTGATGCCGCATGAAGGTGAATGCTTCGATGTGAATGTGAATATCATTGCCCTCTAATGAAATTAACTGGCTCCGAACTGTGTACCCCGTTTTGTGTAGAGAACTCGTTCCGCGATCGAATGCTTTTTTGAGGTTACTTTAGTTTAAACTTGAAGTTTTGAATTCCTCAAGAACACCAAAACTTGTTCATACTACAACTTTTTTCCATCATAAATAACATATATTTAATTGTCTCAGTGGGACCTCCATAGCGGAGATTATCCGCGACACCTAACGTAAAATAAGTCGTCAACAAACGAAAGAGAGAGCGGTTGTCTAATTTTTCTCACTCCAGTGGTCTTTGAAATATTTTCGTCGGGCGTCGTTCCTTATATACATTTTCTAAAAGTGAATGAACTATGGAAGTGATTAGGAAATGTTCTATAATAGTTCGAGACGAGACGAGATGAAGATACACCATTCAATCTGACGAAGAGCTATCGAAACACTTCGTAATGGAGAGTCGCTAACATTATCAAAAGGAGTGTTTCTCGCTTTTTGAATCACTAATAACTCCAAGAGTTCTTATTTTTAGAAACGAATTTTCTGCATTTATACAAAATGATTCCAAAATATCTTGTCGAAATATTCATCCTATCGACATTACATAGAATTCGATACGAACTCCACTCAATTTTACGTTTATTGGATAATCTTTCGTTATGAAAGCGATGAATCTGCTTATTCGAACTGGATTGGATTTGTTTAGAATGTTTAGTGCAGTTTTGCCAAGAGAAACCGTACTAGAAGAGATCACTTTTGGAGACTTTAAAGTTTTTCCGAATATTAATATGCAACACTTCCAGTGAAGCGGTACGATATCTGGAAAGTATTGATGAACACCTTCGAACATTTCTTAAAATAATTTTTACTATAACAGGTTCGACCAGCTTTTGATTAGCTAGAATTTCAATTTCTAAAAGAACACATTGGTAATGTAAGACCTAGTTCGTAACTAACATTTTTTCAAAGTTTTCAAAAGAAGAACTATAATTAAACGCTTAACAAATGCTCATACAAATATGACTATCAATAGTATTATGTAATTAAAATACCAACAAAGCTTGTATAGCACTTGCTCACATACATACTACATACTTTTCTGGAGACAAGTGCGTATATGCTGACAGAACAGAAATGCTATCAAATTAGAAGTGAAACGTTATTACCTTGTTAGTATATCATAATGTTGATTGTTGCAAGGTGTAGGTTGAATGCAGATTAACGAATTCGTAGTATCTTCAACGAACTCAAATATTCTGTAGTTGATTATAATTCTTGCAAAACTCAATTCTCCAATTCTTTTATGCCAAGACGGTATTATTGATGTTGGTGCTGTGTGTTTAGGGCTAAAGTTACTTACGTATTTGTGAATAAAAGTGATCACATTATAATAACCAGTACTTTAGTCATCTACAAATAAAATATATATATACATGTAATCTAAAAAAGTTGCCTTTTTACGTGTTTTAGCTAAGAGGTTGTTGGCGAAAATATAATTGTACGTTGACACCTCATTCATTGACCTTTATATAGGTATCAAATTAATGTAATAAGACGAAATAGATATATAAGCAAAGCCTTGACCCGTGACGAATTTATTAAAATTTGTTAGGAGGTAAGTGGAGCTGACATATCCATTTAATGTTAAAATAAACTGAAGTATATTCTCCAGATTTTAAATGAAATAACAGTGGATTGAAAAATATCATGAAGCATAGTCTCTTGGAGTATTTAGTGCTTTATTCGCAACTTAATTAAAACTTCAAAAGATATGTATCACACACCCTATATCATATCTATCGGCTAGTACCGACACAACATGAACATAAAAATCGCGACGTAAATCATTGGACCGAGCAAAGCAATAGAATGAAAGCGTTAATCCAACGAAAGAAATTCAGGAAGCTCCTATAGGTATCTGATTTCATTTCATGAATCATATTCACATAATGAGTCTGTCAATGAAAGTGTTCCAAGCTTGTTTTTTCAGAAAACCTTAGGTATGTTAGCTCGAAAAACTTAAAACAATTACTGGCCATTTTTATTATTCCTGGAACAGAGGAGAGATTCAGCATTGATTTGAAGCAGAAGCTGGTTTAGAATAAGTGAAAGAAAGTGTAGAATTAAAACAAATCTTGCTCCATTTCTAAATAACTTACTGACTGTTAAAAATTCATATTTCCTTCAGTACATTCTTTCTTTCAAATAGTTCTCTTTAGGTATTCGTATGCTTCTTCCTTTCAAGGAGTTCTTTTCAGGTATTAAATACGAAAGGTCAAATTAATTGCTGGCTTTTGTGGAGGTCCAAGAAAAATCGAGGCTTAACCCGGTAAATATAAGAGCAAAGTCAAGGAGAAATTGTAAAATCTGCAGTTTTATATTTTGGTCCCGTAAAAATTGGTATTGTTATACATCAATTTATATTAGATTATTGGTATATTTATAAGAAGCTTAAGTTCTGAAATTTATAATTTCGATTCAAGAAGGGTATCGAGAATACTCTAGTGAAAGTTTCTAAGAAATTAGTACACAAGGTCTATAGTCTGCGCACTAGCACTAGACTTTCAATGATTAGGGGATTTCAAAATGATTATCAATAATAAAACCAGCAGGAAATCTTTGAACAAGACTGGTAAAACCAAATTTAATTTTTAGAAGGTGAAAGCCAAGACGACTTTCTTTGTAAAACATACAATATTTTGAAAATGGGCTCTCAAAAGGAAATCTTTAAATGTACTGAACAAGAAGAGAAACATTGCCTATAAAAAAATAAAACCCCGTTTCCTAAGGATTTTCTTTTAAGTAATTGCAAGCAAATTAAACCCGTTAGATCAATAAGACCCAAACCCTCGAACTGTGAACTCAAACCACAACGAAGGAATTTCGGAAAGAAGAAAGGCTTGAGAGAAACAGGCACTCTATGCAAATCACTGGCCCACGCCAAGCAAAACTATTTCAAGGAGGGTATAAATGGAAAGATTCAAGCAAGTAATAAAACTCTCTGGGGCCAAAGTAAGGGCACTAGTTGCACACAAAGATTACGCAACGATCGCTGCAGTCAGGAGACATTTGAACAATGCGGGCAAGAGACTAGCCCTCGATAGAAGATAATTTTATAGCACTCGATAAAAGTGGGAGTAAAATACTCTGCACGCAAATCAGAGCAGGAAGCGCATTGTCTCTCTGGCCTCTAACACAATTTCTGAAAATTTTCAAGTGCTAGAATTGGACGAAATACTGTGAACATGGAAGGGGGACCCCAGACCACAGCCGGAGTGCAAACCTCAGTTATTTGTATCCTGCACTTGAATACATATTACCTTCTAAAAAGTCAATAACAATTCCGGAAGGGCCACAGTAGAACATAACAATCTTTAGTGGAGACTAAAAGAAAACCATTAGATATTATTTTTCACTTCCTTTAAAAGCTCTTGGTGCTGTCGGTCGTTGCTATTACCGGTGCTGACGGATATACAAGATTGCTATTACGGTAAAAGAAGATCAAACGACATGAAGCAAAAAAAGGGGGCAGAAAAAGACAACAACAACGCACCTAGAAAGCGCTTCACTTCTAGTCTTCACTTATTTGCTTTGTGTAGTTTTTGCTAAAACATTTTGCCATTTTTTTTTTTACTTTTTCCCACGTATCTGTATGCACGTATGTATATATATATGTGTGTGTGTGTGTGTGTCGCAAATGTAATATTAACAATATGACTGGTAATAGTATGCTGTTGCAGCGCTGTGTCGCTGAGTTGTTGACGGCACATTGATGATGTTGGCGACAATTTCGCTTGTTGTCAGCGTGTTGTTGTTGTTGTTTTTGCTTTTACGTTGCATAAAAGAGCAATTTGAAGTGCAACATCACAGCAACGACAATGACAACAAGAACAAAAATTTAACGTGCAACATGGAGTCGTCTAGAGTTGATGCTGTTATGTAAGTGGATTGGTGGCAACAAAAACAACAACGAAAAGCGGAAAGCGGAAAGCTACGCGAATAGAACCGTTGCTGTCACTGACTAAATTACACACGTGACGTTGTTGCATTTGTTGTAGCCGCTATGGTTATGATTTAATTTTTGCAAAGTTGATTTTATCGGTTTCTGTGTGTGTATGTGTGTGGCGTCTCAATACATAAAATTGTTGCAAGTTTTTTTTTTTTTTTTTGTCGTTTGTCCATGTTTTGTGAGCACGTTTTGGCGCTATCATTGTTGCCGGATGTGGCTACGCGGCTGCGGCGTGGCTGTGATGGTGGCAGTTGCTATTGTTGTTGTTGTTGTCATTTGTGCAGCGCACTCTCCATATGCCCAGGTGAATCTTATGCAAACAAATGTATTCATCTATACATACACATTAGTTGTTGCATGCGACACCGACCCCTTACCATTATCAGTTACATCACCGTTGCGCTGCGTTTCGCTGTGGCGTACGTTGAATGCAGCTAAACAGGAAATGTGGCAACTATTAGTGGCATTTATTTATTCATTAAGTTCAGTTAAACACTAGGAGGAGCACTAATTGCTGCACTTAAGTTTGCAAATGCATAGAAATATGCGAGCGTGCAACGCACCCGCCAACACACACACACACATGAAGGCCATCGTAAACTAACTCTGTTACGCCTTGAGTTGAGGCTCAACGCCATCAATGTACGTGCCGCACGTTCGCGCAGTAATTATGCTTTGTTGCCTCGAAGCTTTCGATCTAACTGCAGCCGGCCGGTTCTGATTGGCAGCCCACAAAGAGGGAGTGTCAGCGAATTAACTCGCTTAAATTAGTCGACTTTGTGATTTAGAACATCTTTTATGGGTTCGTGCAGTAAATATTGCATGGGTTTTATTGAAATGTTGCGTATGGTTCATTATTTTTCAGTTTCTTAGAGTAATTTTAACTTTTCCGCTAAGGCTGAGTAATATTTATTCTCAGCTTTTGTGCCTTTGGAGTAAAAGCTGGGTCTAAAAGAGCGAAGTCAGAATATATTGTAGACAGTAGACATAAATCTTCGATAATAAGTTCATTTTATACCAATGTCAACTGTTCCCATGCTTTCTATAACAGTTAAGTTACTCTTAAATTTGAACAACATTTCATCCTGGTGTTTCCATAATGATAATACCTTCAATCTGCAGCTGTTGTTATTGTAGCAGCACAAACCATTTCCCAAATAATTTTCAGGAATGCTGTTGCGTTGATAGTCCATGGCGAGATAAAAATTCGAGTTTGTTCCGATTACATAGAAAGGGACAGTTTTTCTCTCCTTACTCTCTCTCTACTCTTTCTATGCGCATAGCTTTCAGAGACCTCTGAAACGTGCAACTGAGTTTTTTTTTTAAGAATGGAGTTTGGATAGCTGTTATTAACCAAATAGAAAACGGAACGTTTTGAGTGGAACTTAAACTCTAAGTTTTAAAGCTTTCTAATTCTCGAAGAATAAAAAATTTTGTTCTCGGAAAATAATTTCCGAAATAACCTTTCGATTGAGACGAATTTCCTTCAATGAAACATTTTATAATTCTTCTTAGAGTTTGAATGCTTTCAGAGGTCGTATAATATGTATTACGTACCGACTCTTCTTAGTTAACTTGGTCACTAGTTCATTTTATATTGGAAAGCATACATCAAATAACGATTTCTCAGTCGAATGATTATAGGAAAACTCATGGCTGGACCAACAGTGATGGATTCAAAAAACTATACTGCCAACTATCTTCAGATATTTTGTGGAAAAAGTTGGAGTTCACATAGACATTTCTCCTACTTGCGTTTAAGTGTCTCCTTAAAGTCCTTTTTTAATTGTATAGTGTATCTTAAAAAAATAAGGAAAGACTACAGAAATCTCCTAATTGATTTATAGTAGCTTTAGTACACCGTTTGATTTCCTTACCGAAGTTCTGTTCCTAAAAATAATGAACTGAAGGTCTATTTGGGTATAATAGTAAAAAAATGCTAGTGACTGACTATTGATGAATTGTGAGATTGAATCGCCACTAGATAGGAAATCTTGTTGTTATCGGAAACATAGCAGAGGTTACATTTTCGAATGTATTTCTAACATGAATAACACCTTTTTAAAAGCAATCAGCAACCCGAAAACAGTTCAACAAAAACGCAATAACAAAATAGACCATAGTTTCCCTATTCCCAAGTTCCCCTATTAAGACGTGAGATAAAAATTCGATTTTAATACATGTATAAAAAGTTTGAACTTTTTGTTTTCCAAGTTTGAACTTGGAATAAAGCAACTCAGAACATGTTAGAATTATACCTTATCACTTATTTCGATCTCAGTCTGCTGGTTCTCTAGTTATGCAGTGCTCAAACACAGAAATGTATTTGTATATGTGTGTGTAATTAATATTACTTTCTGAAGTGAAATAAATTTATATTTTGGTATATACTGGTTAGAAAATATGCACTATATATATAAGCATTTGAAAACAAATATATTTCAAACTTATTTGCATTTTAAAAGTTATGTAAATTAACAATTTTGCAGTAAGACTTTTTTAGAATTTCTAATTTAGTGTTAAATTATCATCTGTGTACAAAATAAATCTAAATTGTTTTTAAATACAAACACTTGCACACACATATACTTATATGTAGATATGTCTATATTTCAGCGAACTTTATGGCAGAACAAAAAACAATTTATTGGCAAACAAAAAATTGCAATGGCAATATATCCAGTTTTTTCAGCTTTGAGATGAGATCACACAAGTATCAAATGAATGTAAGCAGGTATGTATGAATTCATTTTTTAAGTTCTTCCCAAGTTATATTCATTCGAATATTGTAAAATGTTGGAATAAAGTGAGTAAATTGCCGCTGTTGGTGCTTTCAACTTTTTACAACATTGTAGCTAATAACCAAACCCCGGAACGTGGCGAATCGAACGAACAATTGATATAAACACACCAGCGAATTCAATGTAAAAAAATTAGCGTGAAGTTTAGTGCTCTAATGACAATACTACGTTGTTGTTTTAAAACATAGCTTTGTACAAGAGAAAAGAGTTCAAGCAGAGCGAATCAGAAAGGGCTTATGCGTATCATTAACTGTTCGTACAATTTCACCTCGAAATAAAGGGTAGAAATTCATTATTTTTCCAATGTCAATCTACAATAAAACGACAGAAATAATTTAGTATTTTGGACCCAAGGACATTTTAGAGTTAAACTTTATATTGATATTAATACAATAACAAATCATACGTCTAATTGCAATATTACATTTCAATGAACCTTCATATGTCAGTTGAAGAAAATATTGTCTGAGAGACAAATGTTTGGTTAATTGAGAAGGAAGGTCGGAAGAAGTATGACCCAAGTATTTGCCGAAGTAAACACATGCCATTTATACCTCAAACAAATTCTCTAAAAAAAATACCCAGTACATATATTTTAACTTTTAACCGCAACATCTAAAAAAATTTAACGTAAGCTTAAACTTATTCACATATTTGACAATAACACAATAACAACAAAATTTCCTCTAAAAAAAAAAACAAACAAAAGCAAGAAGTATTTAAATTTGACTTACCATTTTTTCTTGCTGATTTATGGCAACATTAATCTTTTAGTTGTTTGTTTGTAATAAATGTTAATCGCACCACTTTAGAGCTAATATGTAAATGCTTATGTCTGTTAAAATTATCGTTTTTTTTTAATATTTTCGATATTTACGATTTCCTTTTTTTGGAAAATTTTCAATTCTATTTTAAATTTATAAATATTCATAAATTTATTTTATACGATTTTATAATATAATTTCACAATAATAATGCTTTTCGCGTTCAAATGCACTTTTTGTGTTTTACTAATGTACGATATTTCATGTGTGATTTTTTGTTTTGTTAGCTAAGCACTGACCTTTCCAATTTACCCATTCGATTTTCCACATGGAACTATTTTTAAATTTTATTAACTTTATGTTGACTGAATTAGTTAATACATCTGCAAAATAAGGAGAAATAAGAATATTTATGTATTTTAAATATATTCTTTTTTATTTTAATATTTTTTTACATTTTGATTAATATTTGATGAAGTTTTTAGTTGTCTTCTAGTGGTATGAGTTGCGCTTGTTTTAAATTTTTTCGTCAAATGCACTTAGTGTAATAAATAATTTATTTGTGAGTCTGATATTAAAATTTCAACTTTGACATTGTTTTGATAGCGTAAAATTAATTTATAAACTGGCCAAAAATCTTAAATTTAATTTTAAATAATTTAAATGTGTTTATTTATTGACTTATAATAAAAAATAAAAATTTTTAGGTTTGAGAGTTTTCAATATAAGTTAAGTAATTTATGCACATCTTTCAGCGTTTTAAATAATTCACAATATTTTTGAAGTGTTTCAAATCTACTAGTTGTGTTGATATTTCTTAAGCATATAAATTCTGAAAATTAATTAATTAAAAAATTCTTGGAATATTCACACTTTATAAATAGCAAAATAGTAGATAACTTGTAATAGATTCGTAATTTTTCATTTTCTAACTTTTAAATTTAAATTAAGCTATTTAAAAGCTAATTTAGAAGTGGTATAATACCACTAACCAGTTGAACAATTTAATGTAAATGCCGCTTCAAAACATTTAGTGTAGTGTTTAGTGTTTAAACACAATTAATTTAGTAAATTACCATTTACTACCTATACATATGTCTGTATACACTTGAATAACTTATAAATTAAGGGATTGACATTTATTTATTATAAATAATACAGAATGTCAAACATTGAAATTAATAAACTTTTTTGAAATTTCAAATATTCTAAGCTTCGCCCACATTATTGTATAAATAACACAAATTAATATAGAAGTGACAGTAATAAAAAAATAATAATTTATGTGGTATCACTATTTTAGAGCTATAAAATATTCTTTAGTCTGTTCATACTATAGCGTAAATTAGCCTTAATATATATGAATTCCGTTTACATTAAATATTTGCATATAATTTTATCACTTCACTTATTTAACCTTAAAGCTAAAATTAATTTTTGTATTGTTTGCATAATTTTGTCTGCAGAAAATAAGAGAAAGGTATTTATTTTGAAAAACCTAATCAGCGTTTTTTATTTCAAAAATATATTATACTAAACGCAAGAACAATTTTTTTTTTTGACACAGACCTTTTATGCCCAGTTCTAATTGTTCCCAGATTTGATGAATTAGTAATAATTATATAATATTTATAAAAATTATTGACACAAATTTATTTAAATTTTTTATTTAGTTAAAAATATGTTAAAAGTTTAAATAATTAAAATTAATAAAAGAAATGTTGTTATTTAATTGCTATTATTAAGGACAAATTATAAAAAAATAGTTATATTGTAAAATATCATAATATATGTATAATAATGTAAATAACCAGTCATGTTATTTTTGCATTATTAATTAATTTCCATGCTAACAAAAAATTTAAAAAAGGAAAAAAATGCAAAAAAAATTTAAATTAAAATTACAAAATCGCAAATTATCTTTTTGAGATTGCATAATTTGTGGTTTAAAAGTCTGATAAATTAACATTTTTTTGTAAATTGGTGTAAAAATGCTGGTTATTAGCATATAGAATATATAAATAACATTAATTAAAAATATCAAATCACATTCATTAACCATCAAAAGAGATCAACAATCACTCAATTAATAATGTAAACAAAATTTTAAAGCAACACCAACAATTCGTTGAAAGTTATAAAACAAAAAAACGAGGCTATTTTACGCGCACATATTTTGCCTTAAAGCAACTCAGTTTTGTTTTTGTAATTGAAAGCAGCGAGGCATTTCAAATCTATATTTCCAGCACATTTTAATGGCGATTCTAAGGAAAACACATAGAAGTCTGTGAATTAAATGGCACCGCAGCATAGAAAAGTACATATAAACACGGAAGCAACAACAACAATAACACAGCAAACACTTATAGAGAATTATTAATGTAAACAATGAAGCAGAGGTATAAACAATTTTTGAATTTTAACTTCAACACGTTCTTCAAATTACGTTATTTGCATATATATGGGTGTATGTATGTACTTAAGTATTTCCACGTAATATTTTTCTTGTTTTCAATTACTTCGTAGACTCTCTACTTTATGCTTATTATCTGAAATTGTATTAATGACTGTAAAAAGCTGGACTTTTGCGCAACAAAACCACCAAAGCGCATTGCACTGCTCACAATCCACAGAAGTAAGTTTGTATATATGTATGTGTGTGCGGCATTTTATTGCACTTAATTTTTCTGCACTATTTTAATAAAACACTTATGACTAAACACCAAACACACGCACCGCCTACTCAGCGCTCATCCAATCCGGAACGGAACGGTGCGTAATGAAGCGTATTGCTCGGGCAATGTCAGCGACATGCGATTGCAACTGTATCTGACAGACGTCAATCAAACACTGTGCGGGCACGCAACTTAGCGCCCGGTTCACTGACGCATCCAGCGCACTTGTGACGGCCGAGACAGACAAATGCGACCGGTCGCCGGCAAGCGTACTGCTGCCGAATTTGCAATAAAATCGCACTGCACTTTGGAGAAGCGAACCAAACAGGCAAACGTCACTGGTCGTTCGCCAACGAACGCCGACTATAATCGTACACACACAGACACCGGATTGTGGAGTCTATTCACCGTTTCGGTGCTTTGCAATCGGTAGAGCGGCGTAGAGCAGAACACGACTATTTCACCGCTAACAAACCGTCGCGCGCGAGACACAAACTGCAACTGAAATTGTGGAGTCAATTCTAGTTGTGTTGAACTGAAGCTCCCAAGGCAAGGCAGCGTCGACAGCAGTGGAGCTGTGGTGTGAAGTGGCGCTCAAGTAGCTAGTAAACTTATCTCTCCACACGTGACTCGAATCAGATTGTGCGCTTTTGGAGAGTTTGGTGTGTTTGGTGTGTTTGCTGCTGTGGTGTTGTGGTTGACAAGTTAACGGTTTTGTTTAGAAACATTTTCAAATCGAAATATTTCTATGAATTGAAACCTCTTAAATAAAATGAAACTAAT
Organism: Bactrocera minax; assembly: GCA_021498325.1. Classification (NCBI taxonomy): domain Eukaryota; kingdom Metazoa; phylum Arthropoda; class Insecta; order Diptera; family Tephritidae; genus Bactrocera; species Bactrocera minax. The sequence continues at coordinate 3,702,806 of JAKEEE010000011.1, read as the reverse complement.
TATCAACCTATGAGACGTCGAACTTTCAATTTATACCTGAAGTTTTTGTTAATATATCGAATGTATACTATTTTTATACTCTCGCAACATGTTGCTACAGAGTATATTTGTGTTAATACACTGATTTTTCTGGGTACACTTTATACCATATGTAACGGTAAATCTGTAAGATATCTTAGCAAAATTAAGTGAACGTGTAATATCGGATATACTATAGTTTACTGCCGAAAATGTGTGAAATCGGTCTACGAATTATCCCCGATCCCATAAACTATATATAATGATTTATTCTATTCTAGCAGACTTTATGCCGAATATGTCGGTCACTGTGTAAATTAGCTTCACAAAATTGCGTGAAAATTATGTTGAATTCTTCCGCAACATTTTTTAATATAATGTTATGCCAGCACCTAAAAGCATATCCCGCTTCTGATCCTTGCACATTGCGAGAGAATAAAGCGTGCGGTTTCACCCGAACTTAGCCCTTTCTTACTTGTTTTTTTTTTATTTAATATTTACAATGGTAATAGGTACCTCGATTTTGTTCACAACGCTAATAGTTTAATCCATATCATTGCCAATATACCAATAATGTAGTAGACATTGCCAAGATTCCAAATTTTTACTGATGCAAATATAAGCCGATGTTCCACAAATATATGTAATTTGTTACGATAGTTCTAGAGGTTTTGCTAATAAGGTGTAGAACTAAACTTCCCTAAAGCAATAATTAAATATGTACTAACCTCAAAATCTTTCCTTTCTTCAGGTAGTATAATTTAATTTCGAAGACTATTATTGCAGTTATCCTTTTGTTATAGCCATACAAACAACCGGAAATGTTCTCAGATTAGTTATATTTTTTGATTAAATGTTCTTTTTTGGCGTTTCTTAATCAAAAGTAATGACACATTACATCCATTCAATTATTAAATGCGTTAAAAACCTAGAAATATAACTTCAAACAATCGCCACCAAAAGTATGTGTATAGTATGTGTATAAACAATGATTCAAATATGTTGCCAGCGTCATGTTGCAAACATTTGCATTGCAGAAAGCGAAAACGTAAATACTATATTTATTCGATTTAAAATAATGGATTTCAGAATACTTGAACCAGAAAGTTTATATATTTTTAGGTTCCGTTAAATATAAATAAAGATAGTACAAAAAGTATCTCGTTCGATCATTTACATTTAATGTGATGTTCTGTAATCGCAACATATAATAGATATTGATGTATATTGTTATTGAATATGCTCTAATTCGATTGATTTGTCTAGCTGTGTAGATTGTGGTATTTTTTAAATTTTTTTATAATGTTTAGATATCATGCGATATGTTGCGATTTGATGTTATATAATATGGAAAGGAGTGATGGGGTTTATTTGATCTTATGTGCTCAGTAAACATGTGATACAGTGACTTTTTTGCAGTAAAGCGTTATTATTGTAACGTCGCATCGTCACAACCATAAAAATTTTATTCACCAAATATCGCATGATCGCATGTGTTGAATAATACAAGAAGTCACACATCATTTGTTGCTCAAGTTATGTGAAATATTAATCAACACTACTTGAAGTAATAATATCAACTAATATATTAATCTTTAATCATTTAAACAGTGAGTTTAAATGATTTAAATAAATAATCATTTAAACAGTGAGTTTAATCATTGAAACAGTTGCACCGAAAAGAGAAGATTTCTAAAGTCACAACGCCTAAGAGCATGTTTTCGGTGACATGGGTCATGTTTTCATCTAAATCTAACAAAAAGTTTGTTAAGGTTAGTTTAGAATTTCGTATCGTTAAGATGCGATAACGTCATATAGAATTAAAAATTCGTATTAAAAAAAATTTGTCTTTTTGTTAAGTTTTGTAACAAAATTTCCAAAATCACATGTCGCGGAAGAAGCGAAAAATTAATTTATTGATTAATTAAATTATAAATGGATTTTGAACGATATTTCTGCAAGTCTATTCCATTATCCTTATTATTACAGAACGCTTATAAGCAACAAAATATTTTCCAAATTTATAAATAAAGCATAAGATATTGGCCTTTTCTTAGTTTTACTTCGCTTTGAAAGTAGAAAATCGAACTAGAGAATATGATAAATATAGGATTTCGGGTTTTAGTTATCCGTTTTACCCCCGTCTTCGGCCTCGTGTATCAAAGTGTAAAGCGAGAAAGCGAATTTGCCAATCTGCAAAGAACAAACCATTCAATTAACTAAAAATAAATTTATGCAAACTACACGAAATTTATAGAAACCCACCGCGACGCTTGTCTCAAGGTTAGCATCGAAAAGCTTCAAGCACGAAAAGCGTATAGGAGTTTGCGTGCGTTGTAGAAAAAACAGAATTGCGCGTCGAAAACGACAATCCTGATCCATCCAGTTGCAGTGGAAAATTGCGTCGGGCAAACGCTCGCAATCGGCAATAAGTTGAGAGGCAGACAAACAGCAGGGCAAAATTTGCACGAGTTGGCAACAGAAAAACGCGAGTGATATAATATTTTCCGGATATTCCATATCACCAAACCAATTCAGCAGCGTGGTGGCGGTGGTAGCGAATTGGGTGAACAGAGTGACTGAGATGACGGGCGCAACAATCTTCGCTATGCTGAGAAGCAAACCAATAGAAATATTATTTATGCCAAGTTTTTTTCTGAAAAAACATCTAGTTACCTCACAATGTGAACGTGGGAGCGAATACATGCCAGGAGCTCCTCATAATGCTTGTCCGCGGTCAGCGCACCCGGGCGCCCTAAACGATTCACACGCGTCACCAATAGTTGCATATGTGTGCTTATTACTTTGATAAATATCGGCGGATAGGTATCATTCCCCAACTGATGGCACAACAAAATGAACATGACAAGAGTATCCCACAATACAATCGTCCAATATTCCCAAGCGGCGCGTTTTCCATCCAAGAAGGGCACCCAAACAGTCAATGGAGCCTGATTCTGCAGCACACCCAGCGCTATGGTTGATATCCCGAAGCTGTAGTAGGGCAAACAGAATAACAATATAACTTTCCTACAACGTCGTACGCATTCACGTATTTTCGCCAAGTCTTCCCGCTGCGTATAATTCACATCCAGTTCATCGAGAATTTCAACCGCATGTTGCAGACGCTTCATGTACCAAGTGATAGCCAGTACTTTTATAGGGATGCCCGACACCTGAATCGCGTTTTGTATTGCGGTTAGTAATTGACTGTTGGTAAGTACATGCGTTAACTTTATGTAGCCTATGTGAAATGACAGCGGGCAGTAGAGCAAAGAAATGAAGTTCAACGTAAACGAATAGAAGTAATAAAGAAAGTAATATCTACGCGAACGGTGTTCCAATGGATTTGTACCGAGGAAAGTGAAGATATTAAAGAGATATGAGACCGCGTCACGCGATTTGTAAATCTTTGCACGGCTAACACGTAATATCTTCGACATAACGAGAGCAAGTTTGAAAAGAAATATATTTACTCTTGCAATTGCTGCGAAACGATTGGGCCTCTGACCTCTAAGTGAGCTAAGTGTCTGCTATAGCATCACTTTTATATAGCCTGGTGTATGCAGAAAGTGTGTATTAACTAAGTTTTTTAATTAATAGCCAGTGACATTGAAAGCCGAAGGTCACTATAAGCGCCAATACCTTAACCCTTTCGGTGCCAACAATTTCTTAGTGCAACAATTATGCTAATATTTATCGGCGATATATCCAATTACGATTTGAGGATGTGTTGTAAGAATCCTAGGCCTCTAGCAATAATTCTATTAAGAAGGTAAATTGTTTAAAGTTGCTAAAATGAGTTAATGGACTGAAGATAATTGCAACTTGACCCAAATAACTACCGACTGTTCTATTTCACTCCAGTTCCAACTTCTAAGATAATATACTTTATTCGATATTAATTTAAAGTACCTGAGACACCTACTATTTGCTGATATCAAGACTTTAGAAAGCGGTACTTAATATACTTACTTAATATTAATGGATCTTTAATCACTGTGGGAAACACACTGATGGGTTTTATAGGATCTATTTGCTTGATTAAGGCGATATTGGGGCAAGCCTACCAAAATATTCACGTGCCTTTTGAAAGTTGGGTCTAACTACCAAACTTACGTCGAAGTGAATACGTAACCTTTCGTAACCGTACGTAGTCACGTAATACGCAGTCGTAACCTTTCATGGAACAATACGAACCTTTCAGTCCAGTATAATATTGCACGCATTTTTGAGAAGTATACAAAGGTGTTAATGCGTAGAGTTAAGTAACTTTCAAAGTTTTACAATTAAAATGTTCGAAGAAGCTAATATGACACTATGTATATCCAACGACCAAAACTTTTTTAATATACGAATGCAGTCATCCAATAAAGTAATTTAATAAAAAGTGTTTTGCCTTCAAATTTGAAAAGTTTAAGACCTAAACTTTGAAGGTAATGTATGGATTATAGCGATGCAATACTCTTAGTATCGATTTGAGAAATGTTAGCAACAGGAAGGAAATCAGTTCATACAATTGTGTATACATATATATGGAAGTCTCGGAATCTTTAGTGCCTTCTTAGCGTTAATATAACACCCATTTTTAAAACTTGTGAGGAGATTTTCCCCCGTTTACGTGTAAAGATTCGTTTTGAGAGTCCCTATCAGAAGGGATAAAACAGATAAAATATTTTCCAAATATAAGGCCTAACGAAAAACACGGTGAACGCTTAATATTGTTGTTATTGGTATTATTGATTCAACAACTAATTCGTTATTGTTTAGCAGACCAACAAGCGCACTAAAGAATATTTATCTAGTTGATTTTGCGTAGAAACTCATCTTCAAGCTCACATAATATTTTGATAAACAATACAGAGATCCAAAATTTTCGTGTCGTATCAGCTTATGGTTGTCCAAAGACGTCGTCGGAGAGATAAAGATATTACTCATATCCGGTTTTTAATGGAAAAATCGCTTAATAATCCAATCATTTAATAATCCACTTAATAATCTAACAATCTTAAGGTCAGTGAAAAGATATAGAAGTAATAAATATTGGAAGAGCATGATTCCATGGTACTCGTCGTTTGCTACGTTAACGTTTTTTGTTTACAGTATGCAAATATTTAAAACGTTTCAGAATCCGATCAGTAATAGGTTTTCGGAGGCATGAAGTAAATAAAATAAATGTCACCAAATTTGCAATGTCTAAAGTAAGTCAAAATATTAATGTATAGCATGTATGTTCAAATAACGTTTACATACAATTAATGTCTTCAGAGTTTAGCAATGATTTATATACCGATTAATTGTTCATTCGCTCAAATATTTCATTATACGTTCCTGGAATTGCTTCTTTCTATCGTAAGGTTTGATTGCTTTGGAGAAAGCCTTTCTAAACCGAGATATTTTACCAAAACTTAGTTTATATATTGTTTTGGCACAGGGCGTTGAATTTCATCCCCTCATACTACTTAACAACAATGGGTTTATTTTAGTAAAAACCAACTTTGACATCTCATACAACACTTATATAAAGAATTACTAAGCATATAATAGATCTGTAAATAACTCTGTCACATTTAACGTAAGAGAGTAAAAGGATGTTACGTTAGACTTGAAAAGCTCTGGAACTCTGAAACAGTTCAATAATGTAACTTTAAGCACGGCAGATGACATAACCGTCCACCATTAAGTGAAGCTTTATAATACATAAGCAAACTAACCAATTTGAGCCAAATTTGGCACATATTATTGGCGTAATACTTTCCAAGTACACCTTGAAAACGAGGAGGGTCATATTATAGGTCTTTTTCCTATATTCATTAGAAATCATTTCAAATATTCAAATATTATATATAAATATATTCAAATATATTAAATATATTCAAATATTCATTTCAAATGTTTCATAGAAATCATTTTCAAATTCCGAAAATTAGAAGAAACTAACATCACAATCTAATAACCGTTTTTCGCAATTTCTCCAGCACAAATAAATATAATTGTCATTTTCTAATTTTAATAATTTTATGTGAATATTTGTGTGTTCGAAGCAGAAAGAATCTACTACACCGTAGGCAATTTCAGTGTGCAGCAAATTTCCAAGAAGCTCAATGGCGATAATTCCAAACTCCATAAGTGCTTTGCAAATCGAGAGAACAGAACAATGCCGAGTGAATGGTGCAGGTGAAATAGTTGAGCGCGTGCCATTAAAACTGCATTAAAACCAAACACTCCAAACTGTGACAGACAACAATCAGCCATGCAAAGTCGGAGTCAAAGCCGGAGCCAATGCAGAAACGATGGCGAAGGCGAATGCAAATGCCCAATGCAGTGCAATCATGCCGCGCAAGCGCCACAGCAAAATTGGTATGCCCAGAGTAAGCACAACGCTGTTGAACGGGGGGTCGGAGGCATCAGAGGTCTGGCAAAGCAATGAGGATGTTGTTACAGAGTGTAGATTCCGGTGAAATTGCGAAATTCTCACCGCAGCTAATCTTTGCATTGCATTTAAATTTTATTGTTTAAGCAAATTGTACAGCGATCAACGCTGCGGCGGCGGTGGTGAACCTGCTGAATATATACGTGTGTATATGCGTGTGTGTGAGCTTGCACTGAGAATGCTGAATGCGCATTGCCTGCAGTGCTCATAGTGCACGTGCTGCCGCTGTTGTTGTTGTTTTCATACTTATTGTTGCTTCTGTTGTTGTTGTTGCTTTGTACTTTTCATTTCCACGTCTCAGTCGCATTCGCATTTTATTGTTAATGCCAATGCAGCAAACGAAAAGCAACTCTTCCACCTTCACCGCCAACTCACCGCAGATTGTCGAGGCTCTGGCTGATGTTGTTGTTGTTGTTCTTTCTTTCGTTTTCTTGTTGTATTGCACATTTCAATGCCACAAGCATAGGCGATATGACAGCAGCGTCTTGCAGCTTTGGTCAAGTTGTTGCCGCAGCAACAAGGCCAAGGAGAACTGAACATACACACACACTCACAAACACATCTACATACAAAAACAAACAAGTCCAGCAAACGGCATAACATTAACACGAAGCGAGTGAAGCGTGAAAGCATGCCGCAGTAAGACTAACAGAGCGGGCACATTAACGGAGGGGCAAGGTCTAGGTAAAGGAAAGCCTGACCATTGCACCCGTTGCTGTTGTTGCTGTCAAAATCAACAGCCGTATGGCATACGCGTAATATGGAAAAAGGAAAATATGAAAGAAAATGGCAAACCAGAGCAGAAATTAATAGAAAATCTTGTCTGCAACGGCAAAAGTTGGAACTTCGTTTTGCTGCTCTGTTTCACCTGTCTAATTGATTATTTGTTGCTGTTGTGCGATTTGCTCTCAAAGCGTTTTGAATTCAGTCTGCCTTCATCGTTTCTCCATTTCCCAATTTTCCAATTTATTTCTAGCATGATTTTTCTGTGTTTTCTAGGTCTTTATTTGTCTATTTATTGCTCTTCTTCGTTCGTTCAATGAAATACAGAAATTTTTCTTTTCAAAGAAATAAACTAAATAATCGTTCGGAATTAAGTTATTAATATTAGAGAAATGCGAAGCATAAATTCCAAAAGTTAACGGCAGGCATACATATATACATACATATATCTACATATATCTGAATTTAAAAGAGAAATGAGAATCACTGTTATTGAGACGATTAAAAAGAATGTGTATATTTATTTATAAAATTTGTATTTTTCCATTTTGTTCAACAAATTTTAAAAATTCATTCTATTTGAACAAAGGAATTGGTTTGCTACAATTTTAGTTACCATTTGCAACTAATGTTCTATTTCATAGTTATGTTCAAATGGAAGAAAGCAATAATCAAAACTCGACCGATAAGAGTTTAACAAAGTGTGCCACAGAAGCTGTAGTGCCTATCAGATCGCTCAGAACCTAAAGGGCATGAGGATGCTTTTTTCAGGCGCCAACCGAACATTAAATACCCACGAGCTCGTAAATTAGAATACAACATATGAAATCATCATCAAGATAGCATTACTTCTGTTGTTAAAACAAATTTACGAAACGATTAGAATTGTTCGCACCGTTTTCAAACAAAATACTATTTTTTTTGCCAAAATGCGCAATTTTTATTAATCAACATACTCGTAGTTACCATTGAATGCGATATAACAACTTTAGTGATTTTCCAACTTTTCGTAGAGCAATTCGTCGTTTGTTTAAAAAATATGCCTCAGTTTCGTATATTATCTTTCACTGTCGCTAATCTCTTTCCAGCGAGCATTCTCTTGAGAACTGAGAGCAAGAGAAACTCGCTGGGCGATCTAAGCTTATGGAGCATGCACCTTGCACAGAGCATTCACATACCAAAATTTTAGTGTAGGATTTGCCCAAATATCATACGTTCCTTTGATATCTTTAGAGTATTCGTTGTATCGAGCAAGCTGATTTTACTCCCACCCAAAATAACTTCGTTGGACCCTTTTGACCGTAAGAGGTTCTTTTAAACGTCCACTACGTGTCTCATAAAGAAAGTAATTCATTATTTTATTATTCGAGACTCCATTTTAACCAAAAAAAAGTAAGAGGTTCTTTTAAACGTCCACTACGTGTCTCATAGAAAAAGTAATTCATTATTTTATTATTCGAGACTCCATTTCAACCAAAAGCTACAAAATGGCATATCTCACAAACCAATTGTTCGACAAAACTATATTTTGCTGTTTTTTTTTTTTTGAAGGTTAAATCTAACGTGTGGCTTAAATTCTGGTAGCAATTTTCTAAATCAATCGTTTTGGGATATCAAAAAAGTATTTCTTATATATTATATCAGAAGTCCCTCTGGAAGTTATTGCATGCCAATAATTTGTTGCAATACGGGTAAATGAAGCATATCGGGATACCTTGGTTATGGATCCAAAGCAGATATGTTTAGAAATGGACGTAGTTACGCCCGTGCGTCGTTCAAGGTTTGAAAAAATGCAGTTATTAAATGGTACATAATTTGCGATATCAGTTTGAGCATTATTGCTTATATAGTTTTGAAATATATAGTTGAAATATATAGTTATATTGGAGGTATACTAAGGTTAGAGATAAATAAATAAACTTCGTTTATCTCCTTTCATCGAGATTTCTCCTCTTGTATAACCCGACATATATCGGAATCTAGACAATTTGAACAATAACCGACAGTTATAGGAAAATTCCTAAACATCCTGACTTGAACTACAAAGCTACTAATAATTCTCTCCCTACACACTCGGGCTTTGATGCCCTAATAAATAAGTTTTTGTGCTCAAACATCGGTGCGCTACTTCTTTGAAACGTCATTACAACCCTGCTTTGTTTGTAGTGTATAAATTGTGATAGGACATATCCTCTTACATAACATCTCTTTGGCAACAATGATGGTAGTATTTTTCTTCAAAAAAATGCGAAGTTGGTCAGTGGCACCTATATTCGAGCTGAATAGCCTTAAATTATAGTACCTGAAAACTCATATTGAAGCAGTCTCATCGAAGATTTAGTGGCATCAATCCCTGAAGCTTTACCTTTTAAGAGACAGGCACCATGATGCTCAATGTTAAGCCTACACTAAGAGATCAGTGCTCTAAAATCAGACAGAGTTAATTAATATTTAGACCATATTACATTTTATCCATTTAATCCTTTCAGTAAATTTTTTACTCTCTCATTATACGCCACTTTCGAATTCTAACCAAGAGTGTAGTACCTTAATAATTTTTACTTCTTTCACCACCGGTCAGCAAAGCTGAATTCACACAAACTCAAACACAATAATTCAGTACGCTTTGGAGCACATTTGTATTATCAAAATAGAGCAATAAATAACACTCAAGTCTTTATTTAGTTGCTATTGCCATAAGTTATACGGTATTTACTGAATAAATCACCTGAGTCTTCACTTGATTAATTTTATTGAGTGATATGTACCAGCTCGAAAGCAGCGAGGAGTCCATCAGCGCATAAACCTCTGCATGTATATTCGAAGATATACGTATGAATAAATATTTGTATGCCTGCATGTGCTCGGATAGGTGAACCTGCGAACGGCAGAGTGTCTTTAATTTAAATGTCGGCATGTGAGTGAACACATAAACTGCAATTACGACCGGGAATCTCGGCAAAAGGCATAAATATTCATACAAGTTCACGCACAAATATACGTGTGTGCGTATGTACTCGAATGTTTACGATGCATGCAACCAGTATGTGCTTCATATGTGTGTTCATGCGTTTATAAATATGTATGAGAGTGTGTGTGTTTGTATATATTTGTGTATGTGAGACTTTCAAGAGCACCGCAGAGATCTTTATGCGTCTGCGAAGCTACAAAACTTAGCCGAGGTGCGTGCGGTTACAGACAGATGGCAAGCACTACGCACAGGAGGAAAATAACAACAACAAGAAGACACGCCAACACAAATTGTGGCAAGTGAGGCGAGGGTGTGGCCAGTGCCAGTGTGTGGGTGACTTCGTTAAGTGTGGTCAATAAAAATGTCAGCTGTTCGAAAATCTTATTTGCTCTGTGGCATACACCAGCGAAACATGCGGCGAGTGGCCTGCGCCGCAATCGGTAGACAAAAATAGTTATGAAGTTTTATTTTTCGCATTTTTAAGGGAGTTTCGGCAGCCACGAACGCCTACGCATGCATAGCTGCGCTGCAGTGCCGGCCTCTCAGCAAGCGCTTACCGCTTTTATCTCGATCAGCGCACTGGCTTTCATTGTTGTTGTTATTGTTGTAAATATTATTTCACAGCAGCATTGGCAGATTTGTTCTGTAATTATGTTGTATATTTGGTTTGTTGCATGCAACACTTAATTGCGGCATGTGCAACGCGTGTTGCATGTGTAAATTAATAAATTACATTACAGCAATTAAGATGTACCTTGAATGTGGCAGCCGTTTATTTATTTATTTATTTTTATTTTTTGAGTTTTACACGCCAACTGTCTGCAATTTTCAGCAGTTTCACTCACTCACATATCCCTATCTCCTTCATATATTTGCGTACCGACTGTGCGGCGGCGGTTTGACATTTCAGTGAGCATTAAGATTATATCAATAAATTAATTTGTTTGTAGCGCATTCATATTGAAAGCGATATTTTGCAATGTTGCAACTTATTTTAAGTTCTCGGTAACTGAAAAAAATTCAAAAAAAATGTAAAAATAAAAAATTTCTTCTCAAAGTTATGGCTTTAAATTAGTTACGCCTTACATAACCTCAAAAAGCAAAATATTATAACTTTTTCACATAAGAAACGCTTTCACTCCACCTAATAGTTGTTTCAGCAAGTAAAATTTTTTTTTAAAACCAAGAAAACACAAAAGCATGGCAAACTGCATAAAGTGCAAACTCAAGTCATTTTTACAACAACTTTAATAGAATAAAATGGTCACACGTTATGCTTCCCACTGCCGTCACAATATTCCACAACTCGTAATGATCTTCACACCCTCTAATAGCTGCTTTTGGCGCATGCTGTGTGGCTGCAAGTGAAAGGCAGCAAGTGCGGCATGTTTGTGCATTTGATGGCACGTTGGCAGAGTGCAACGGTAAAGCAGTAATAGTGTGAGCTCAAATGAGTACTCATAGCTATGAATGTGAGTATGCATATGCGAGGGTAATTTAAACAGTTGGAGACCTCTCCACTAAAAGGCTTTTTGTTTCTTTTGTTTTTTTTTTTTTTTTGATTCTTTGATAAACTTCTATAAGTTATCGAAATTTCAGTTGCATAACATTGTCAGTCATTTCAGTCCCTTTTCTCTCCATATGAAAGGAGTTACCGACAGGTAATAATTCAACGCATTAGTAAATGTGGCAATAATTCTAAAACCAGAAAGAAATAATCAAATGAACTTTAAATATTTAATTTAAAAATAATTTGAGGCCATTACTTTGGGTCTTCTTTCCTTTACAAAAAATACTAATCTTAAAATCCACCATCCACCACAAGCCAAATTAAAGCATAAATATGCCATAAAATCGTAAAATATTTTATAACCAAATGTAACCTCCCAGAACTCATTTTTTTTTTTTCTACGAGATTTTTTTTACCGTCAAGCATGTTTCTTTTTATTTGCAACATGGCGCAGATTTATTTGGGTGTATGCAATATTTTACGATCATAATTTTAAGCAATGAAAATGGCCTGGAAGTTCATTTTTGAATTGAGTTTATGGTTGTTTGACAATATGAATTTCGTTTACACAAATTCTTATTACATGCATTTGTACTTAATTCTTTAAAGCTGCTGTATTGAAATGTTATGAATATGAGGTTTTTTGTATACTTAATCTTACATGCACTTTTTTCTATAGATGGTTTTATGTCAGTAAAATCGTTCTCGGCGCATTAGGTTAGATTACGTTTCATGGTTAATTCGCATTTGGGGGACCACAATCAGAAATCCTATCCCTTATTATGCTATATAATTCTTGGAGATAAATTAAACTTCGGCATACCGACAAAGTGACTACCGACAAGTGACCATAAAAATCTATTCCGTAATCCATAATTCCATAATAAATCTAGCCATAAAAATCATAAATCTGCTATGAAGGCTAATGGAGTGAGAGCTGAAATATTTTAACCTTAGGCTTAAAAATGGAGCATACAAAACGGTGGTTCTGAGAAGTGCAGACAAGATTTTTAGCTTTACCACTCGCACCATAACAACTGGAGTTCTCAGTTATTATTAGTGAAACGAATCTTTCTGAGAGCAATACCGCTTGCTATTTACCCCGAGTTAGAACGATCTTGCGCCGACGCGAGTTTTGGCAATTGATCAGCTTTCACTGAGTTCACGCGAAGACCAGCTATACAATAGTAAACTGTTAGAGAGCAATGACACTACTAGCAGTTTCTAGTCAGGTAGTAATGAGAGAAGAGTACCCTTTCTTGCAAGGTCGTAGACTTTGTAGTTTATAGCTACTCCGCTAATAACATACACCCTTATAAATCTAATCACAAAATTACCTAATTTAATTGAGAATGGATTAAAAGGATTAATTTAATTAAGAAATTGGTTAAGCAATCCATAACTATGTAGTTTCAAGTGAATTGTGATTAGTGAGCTCAGAGCAAGCACAACAGCAGAGAAGAGGTTGCTTCAGAGCACCAGATCTACCGCTACCTCAGTGGGAGCCATCTCTATTTGGAAAGAAGCTGAGAAGTTTAGAAGCCTGAAATTAGAGTTCACTTCACTACACCGCTTCCCAAACTTTTGTTTTGTCTCCAAAAAAAAAAGCTTTCTTTTAATTGAAGTTAAACTTGTCCATTTCTTGCAGTAGAGATAAAATTAAAGAGCCTAAACCGCAGAATATATTGAATATATACGCTCTTGCTTGGTTGATTTTCTCTTTCCAAAACATTTTTTTTTATGCCGCCCATGTTGTCTTCGATTCGCCACTTTATTGCTCGTTGTGTTTCGGTAGCTTGCCGATTTGTTAGTAGTTTCACTAGTTTAGTTAATGAAATCTTCTTAATAGCATAATAGATTGTTTATGATTACATATGTGTCATTATGTAATGATCGGTGATTTTTCCTTGACCAAATATATTTATAAAATTTTATATAACAGCTTAACTTCTTCTTGAATATCAATTCCATAGTAGCCATATCGATGTAAATTGGGTTGATCTCTGTAATGCGACCACTTTCAGATCATATTAAAATAAGGAGATGAAAGATGAAAGAAGAATTTATGGTACGTTCTTAGATATAATTTCTTTTAGTGTAATAGCTCTCCTCTAGATTCTCATGTGGAAGGAAAATCAATAAATTCATTTAATGGTGTGGATTAACTGCCTTTAACAATTATAATATAGTGGTCATATTTTATTAAAAGGAAAAATAAGAAATACCGCTATCCTGCGTATTAGCTTCACAAGCTGAGGGTTCTCCCATAATTTCTCAAAATAAAATTTCGAAAAAAATGCGAATCGACTATTTAGTATATTCTATTTAGCATTCTCCATTAAAACTAAAATTCAGCTTTTCCCATTTTCTATCTACCGTTGTACTAGGAAAAAGCAAAAACTCTCAACTTTCGTTGATTTTCACTTTCACTTGGCGAAACTTGAAGAGTTCCCTTTTCCTCTCTTTCCGTTCAAGTAGTTCGAATGACATAAATTAATTTGCAACACACAACAACAAACACAGCCGACTTAACGGCACTTATCAACTGAGTAGGCGCAAGACACGTAGGGTGACAATGTAACTGTGAATATCTGCAACAATGGTACAATGGCAACATTAGTACCTCCGGTGGTATAGAAACACACACATCCGATTATGTAGTTATTCTACGTGCCTGTTTACGCAGAAGTTGATAACTTCATTTGCAACAAAGCGTATTATACTTATTTTGCACTCCATGGAAGCGCAGCGAGAGCGCTATCTGTGTCACTCAGCACTCAACTGCGCACTCATAAATACGCTCACGCACATGTAATGCTACCGAGTAAATAGTGTTTGAGTTCACATGGGTGCGGGAAGACTTCAAACGTCGATGAATCTATACTGCGGCATGCTTCAGACCACTTTGACTTTGGAAAACTGGAGCGGAATTGATTATAGATCATTATTTGAACGTATTGTATGGTAAATATGATTTCCTTTGATGTTAAAAACAGGATAAAAAGGCCGGAGCGGGGAAAAAGGGATTTAGAAGTTCAGACATTAACTACAGAATACGTGTTATGCGTTTAGTGCTTTATTCAAGTTTATATAGAGTGGAATGTGTAGATACGAGTATATGTAGGGAATCTGTATTAGGTCTTTAGCGATTATATTAGTCTAGAACTCACATAGTTTTTTTCATTGTGGCCCCTGTACATGGAAAATGAGGCTACTCAGCAAACCCCAATCGCAATTCATGATTTAAAACTCATTTCTTGAAAATCAATCGATTAAGATAGTGTAGATGTCGGTATATCTGTATTAAGTTATGGGGTGACATGTAGACTTTATAAACATTCGCTTTAGACAACGAATCTTATATGAAGAAATCTACAACGTTGGCCACATTTTTTTTAGGGCCATATAGGTTTACATGATCAAACATGATTAAGCTAGAAATAAATGGAGCACTAAAAAAATGTTGAGATGTCTTCCAATTAGGAGAATGACAAAACTGAGCCATCATTTGGGCTCTAAAATGCATAATATCATTGTTGTACATTAGGCTCTCTTCCACTTCAGATAATAAAAAATCTTACGTAATCCTTAAAAGCACACAATATAGCGATAAAGTGTTGCGTTCTCAAGTTTTTTGAAACGGCAACAAGTTATACTTTTGGCCCTGGTGTCAGTTGCCGTTCTCCTATTATTAGATCTTATTTCTCAATTCTAATTTCTTTCTGTTTTCTTTGAAATATTTTCTCCGAAGAAAAAACTTACTATCAATTGCAGAGCTGCGATATTCAGGTTTTCTAATCCGAAAAGTATAGGATTTTGTGATATGTAACCCACTACTAATACTATCTAACTCAAGCAAATATTTCCATTATCGACATATTTGTAGGACTCATACTGGCTTTGCAACTCAGCTTAGTTAATACTTTATTGTTTTTAGGATGAAATTTAAGATATAAATATTTACTGTTTTTCTTGATTTTTTCCCTCATTTAAAACTTTTAGATATTTTAAAAAGTAGGTTTTGTTCTCAATCCATTCATTTGAAGATCGTTTAAGAATGAGAAAAATTAATGAGTTGTTTCGGTAAACGAATGTGCGAAGATGATTGTCGCTCAGCCTTTGGTAGCAAGGCGATGCTAATACCGTGAATTCAGTAAACTAAAGATGAACGGAATGATGCTAAGTCAGTGACAAACTTCCTAGCTAAATTCATCAACACGAAAAAGTTGGAATTTTGCAAATATCAAAGAATCTGTCAATAAACCCGAAGAAGGAGTTTCACCGAAGGACATATGGATAATAGAGAACAAAGGACAATTATTCCAAATGTCAAAGAAAAATATTTAGAGTTATCAGCTAAATTAATAGGATAATAACATTTGGATTATTTAAGTATGCAGTGGGCTTCCATATAACAATGGCGGTCAAAGATGTGATCTCGAAAGATCTGGCAAGCTCTGGAAACATAGTCCTTGAATGTTATTAAATACCAAAATTTGTCAGATTATTTTGCAACTAGGGTCTCGACAGTGCTTTAAAAATATTTTTAAAATAATTTCTAAATTTATTTCTAAATTTTCTAAATTGTTTTAAACAACATACAGTTGTCGATACAACTGTAGTTTAAGAAATCACACAAATAAGAGGGAACGCAATACATCTTAAGTGTCTACTAAAAACCGACTAATATGATTATTTTCTGTTCACCCTAATGTGTATACAAATATGCATAAGTATAAGCTGAAGTTATACTTCCATTAAAAATGCCATTATTTCCGCAATTATTGCTGAAACAGCATGAACTTCGCCACTTAGATGCATAAAATGGCATTCACCTTTCCGGCTGTCCATAAAATTGTGTCAGCAAGTCAAAGAATAAATCCAAAAAGCCCACAAGCCACTGAACTTAAGTAAAGGCCGATAGCAAGACAGTGCAGTAAATGGGTACTAAATACTATGAAATTATAAAGTAACGCAAGCAACAATATTTTTTAAAAAACACTCACACAAGCATGCATGCATATGTGAATATTTATGCAGCTATACACATATACATATTCATCCTGCGCTCATATCTTTGATTGCTTTACATTAAGTGGCTGCAATAAGGAGATATTTGTACTCTCATGCACTAACACATACAGAGACAGTTATATGTGCATCACTTCCAAGATTCCTTGCAACATTTATGCGCACATGTGACACTTGCACTTGTATGACACATGTGGCATGCTCATGTTATGTGGCACTTAATTTTCCATCTCTGCTGAAAATAAAGTACAAACTTAAAATAAAGTAAGTTTTGCACAAGTAACTGGAAAAAGCAAAACAAAACAAATGGGTCGAAAGGAAACAGAAAACTTCAAAAGGAAATTGCAAAACGAAATGAACTGTAAGGATTAAGATAGAAACTATCTTTGCATAACGGCAAAAATAGAACGGAAATTGAAAAATTAAACAAAATCCTTCTGCAGAAAACTTATTGAGGTCGGATGTTTAGAAGTATATAAGTGCGCTTGTCTTTGCTTAATTACAAGTTGTTTGCTTAAAATATAATACTGTAAATATTATTGTATATATCGTATGCCTTTGTGAAAATTAATTGTGTGCTTGAATTACTTGATTCTTCTAGAGCTACATCAAAATTTTAATACGATATATCGTTACTTTATTTCAAATCATTAATCAGTCGTATTCAGGGACGTCGGTAGAAAATCCGAAGCTGCAATATTTATTCCGTTAGTTAAAATTTTGAGGTTGTGGAAATAAATTTCGCTGTTGTCTCAGCACAAATACTTACTTTGAAGACAATGTTTCCGGTATCGCGGTTCAGAACAAATAAATCCTTCGTGTTATTTTCGCATCCCCAAAAATGTGCTCTATGCCAAATAACATAACCAGTTTCCAATAAGTTAACCAATAAGATTCTTCACTAATTCAAGCGAAACATATTGGTGTTGGTCAGTGAAGGTGTTTAGTCCACCACCAAACAACTGAATACTATAATTAAAAGCACTTCTGTTATAGAAGTAGCTGCTGCACACTGCTGTGAGTTGTCCTCACCGTTACACTTGTTATTTGAAGTGAGCAAACGCATCGCCTACAGCTTCCTCATGCCCTACTTCTCAACTATATGCATTTTCGGGGGTATCTGGACGTGCATTATCAAAAGCTTAATTTCAAACCAATGAAAACGTCCCCATCAAAGAAGAAGAGTCATCATATATAAAATTCAATGTTTCCTCGTTTTCCCTGCACGTTTTTCTTCCAAAAACAAGAATCGAAACACCGATCGATATTGCTCTCTTTCCATTTTTCTAAAATCCGCAGACAACCCCACTTCCTCACGCGATCAAAACAAAACAATGATACCTATTCGGCTGTAATTTTGACAGTACCCATCTACGAGACCACACCAAAGTAAAAGTAAATAGTGACGTCATCGGGCAGTGAGGCTAAATACTTATCGAATATAAGGATATAAGGAGATTAATGAAACCACATCATAAGTTGCAATCATTTCTGTATTAATGTGAAATCCAGAGAATTTTTCTAAATTGTAATCCTCTTCATATAACTCAACTTCACTTTACGGGGTTATACGGGTTTTATGGGCATAAAAAACTCAGGTGTAAAACTTAAAATCTTTTCTTAAACATCAAGTTGATTTAATATTGACAAATATATGGCTGATGGAAGCAATAAAATGGGACATATGTATTGCTTGCCGAACCTTGTATTATTATTAGAAGTTAAATTTATTGATTAACTCAAAAACAAGCTACCACCAGTACCGACCAAATATTCTTTGAAAGATATCAACTTCACTTCAACCACATTTATTCAATTCGAAAATCTAAAAACATTATTTTACTAGTATTAAAAACATCTCGTCAATGGCCGCCTTTACTTTATAAGAGATGCAAAGTAGAATCTTATAAGAAAAGCGTATATAATATAATGTGAACTAAAATATGAGCCATTGACTTTGACCTAATTATCAACATATATACTGGTTTAATATGGGAACTATCTTGAATGGCTAAGGCAGTCCCCATAAAACATATTTACAGATCAGTATAGGGAGCGTATGTCAATAGACACCAGATAATATCAAGATAAAAATTATTTTAAAAAAAATGCTCATGCGCCATCTAATACAAATAAATTTATTCATAGAAATACATATGTAAATACTTGGAGTAGCCAATCGAGAAGTGAGGGCCCTCTCGTCAAATAAAAAATCACACTTTATTCTTTAATATATATCTTTAATTTCACAAATATACTTCATCCTATTAACGGTAATTTGCAAGTTATCTCTTATGCGAAATTCACACAAGCTCAACAAATATCCAAAACACTCTTTAATTATGCTCGAATTGTAAGTGAAGCATATTTTGTATGACTTTTGGTTGATAATGCAAATTTGTGTGGTACATGCATACATCTGTATACAGACATAAATACATCTCATTTTCCATAATTACGCCAAGCAATCTCACTTGTTTCTAAGGATGCCAACTGAGTATGAATCAACCAAATTCAATGAGCTCATGATTTAATGAATGAAAAGGAAGTAGTTCGTTTTCAGTTATGTCAGTGATCGCTCTTCAAATGGCTAATGTTATGTCAGCAAAAAAGCTTTTTCAAACACGCTAACTACTGATTAGCGGTGAAGCAATGAGAGCCACCTTTGTGTTCTCTCAAGAGTAGACCAAAACTTTAAAAAATATCCATAATGACTGGTAAATGGTAGCCAGAAATGTTTTCTAAAATACACTTTAGAATGAAGAAAAATTGAGAGGATGGACGAAAGCTTCTACAGCTGACGTATGTAAGATTTCAGAAAATTAATCAATAAAGTTTAACAGTTCAGAATATTTCCAAGTTAATTACTAAAGTTTTGTGTTAATAAATTGATATTAGCTCTTCAATATGGTCGTAAACACAGGAACATTGGTAGATGAAACCTTAGCTATCGATGCTAGCGCTGATAATTTAGATCAAATTGTTTTTATATGAACATAAAAATGTATTCGTAGGATGAAACTGTTGAACATTTGAATTGTCTTTTCCTATTTAGATAGTGAAAAAGGTTCCACAATGGCTTCGCACAGCTAGATCAGCTAAATATTATATAAGATTTCTCGGTCAACTCTGATTGTATTTGAATAGCTTCGTTCCGATTGATGAGTTTTATCTGAACTGCAGATAATTAGCTAAACAGTAGCTTAAAGTCGATCACCAAAAAAGCGTCCATGTCAGAAATTTGAGATAACTTTTTTTTACCAGTGGAAAAACGACTTCATGATTAGTTAATAATCTCAATATACTCCGAGATAATCGTAGTAGTCAAAGATAAAACCGGAGTGCATTTCGAAATCAAATTACTACTCTTTCAACTAGCTGGCATCCCTATTTTGTTTTGTCAATTATTTGCTTTTCTGTTCACGAATTGTTCGTTTACCTGATTGCATACCAGTCTTTGCCTCACATTTAATTGCGCTCTAGTCAATAGAACCCGTCGTATCAGCTTACCGAAATTCTTTCTGTTTTTTTTTGGAAAGGCTTTTTCTTCCAGCAACAACAACTAGTCAAACATGTGTATGTAAGTACAAGGAAAACAAATTTCTTAATAACAATGCAGCACATGACTGCATACAATGGAAGAGTGGGGAAAAGCAGTAAATTTCAAGTGGAGAAATTAAGGTAAGCTCGGAGAAATCGGTTGTCTGAAAAATAAAATTTTATTTTCTTGCAAAAAAAAAATGTACAAATTTACATTTTACTTGCTGCGCGTACGTTGTGTGTTTCGAGATCTCCGCGAGCGATAACAGTAAAATGAGACGCATTATTTTATAGCCATCTGCTAAAAATTTGCAATTCCCGTTCTCTCAACGAGATACACTTGCCTTAGCGCTTGCCGAAATGTGTACGAGTGTGCTTAAAGACAGATAGACAACAGGCAGTTAGGGGGAGGGTAACACCTGTTTGGCAAAGCTTTCAGCTTAGGTCTCGAACGAAACTTTCCGCCTGTTGCGAATCATTGCAAATTATGAGAGTGTGTGCGTGTTTGTTTTATGCGTACTTCTGTCATTTTATAGCATTGAACGGAGAGCCCGGTATCGAGCTGCGTTGTAAGTGGATATGGAAATAAAAATTGTTGATTTGGATGTGGTGCTCTACTACACTCTTGATATGCCGAAAGCGTTTAATTTGGGGTGCGTCTGTGATGTATGAAGTAATTTCGGTTTTATAGCTGCTATGCACTTAGTATACCCCTCTATACCTAGCTATAGCATATTCATCTCTCCGGAAATATATTTGTATATGCGTATGTTAGGGTGTTTCTTTTGTTACTAACTATACACGGTAGCATATTCCTCCACATATTTTTGCTTATAAATATACAAACAATAACCAAAATATGCCGACAGCATTGAGGACCTGCAGCCGTAATCCGGCTGTAGAAATACAGTGGCGCTCATTTTAATAAGCACCGACTTGTTAAAGATTACGTCGATAACCAAAGCTGACTAGATTGATCGTATTTAGGGTTGCTGAGAAATTCGCAAAACTTCTCCTGAATTTTTTATTCAGAAGTTCAAAACGCGAAATGTGTCTCATAATGAGCATTAGACCCCATACGTACTTTCCAGTCGATGGAAATACTGTAGATGGTAATTCGAAATTCGATCTCCAGCAGTCATCGTATTTTATTTGTTCAAAGCAGTACAGAAAAGAGCATCTACGACTTACGTCACAGCTCCACTCTCTGCAGCAGCGACCGGAAGATCATACAATGCATATGTTGCTTTCTCGTCTGCTAAATTATTTATGCTATGAAGGAAAATCTCTTAATAACGAAGGGAAGTATTTTGGACGATAAAAATTCCTCTTTGTCATGGAGGTTACCCTCTCAAACATCTGGAAATGGAAGGCTCCAATATAAGAAGACAAATTATGCCATGCGATGAGGTTGTCTTTAAATCGGAAGTTGCCGAAAATTGTCATTGTGCCTAAATATCTACATTTTAAAAACGCGTCTAGATAGAAAGACCAAGAAAGTTGTCTCTATCCCTAAATTTCTAGGATTCAGAAACTTTTAAGACATTCATTACTGCCAAATCCGTCTGTGAAAGACAATTCCGAGCTATTTGTTATTAATGCGGTTTCAGACCAGAGGATGGTCGCCATTTATTTTATTTGTTACTGGAAAAAATAGTTCGAACATCTGAAATTGACCGCTCAAGTCCACTATACTATTTTATATCAACTTGAAACTGTGGGTATATGCTGGTGTTATTGACATCATCAAAATGTACAACCGAGGTAGTTTATTTCCGATTAGTTTTGATTGGAGAAAAAAAAGGCAAAGAGGTCTGGTAGTCAACGGGCTCAACTTCATTTTGACCTCTCTTCAAATAAGCGGTCAACAATAAACTATCGTAATCTGAAAATTTTAACAACGTGGTGGCCGAGCTATAGATGGAGACCAGCTTTGGAAAGATCCAAGGAAAAGATATCACTCTGTTTTCCGAATTATCCCAACTGCGGAAGAAACATTTTGCAAACGGAAGAAAAATAATTGTAAGAATTTTTTTATTTACATAATAATCATGCAGCCGACTTTTCTTGAAAAATCTCAATATACTTCAAAGTATCTCAATAAAATCCAATAAGTTGTATTTTAAAGTGAATTTAGAGTCATATTTCGTATGATAAACTTTCTTTTGGTGAGTAGTATTAATTGCTAAATCTTACAACCTTGAAATTGTAAGAATCTTGCAAAATTGTCCTCTATCTCAATAAACTCGAAAAGCAAATGTTTTAAGGCAGCTTAATGAAAACTTTCACATTGTAAACTCCGTGTTTACCAGAGATGTGTTTAATACTAAATAAAAATAATAATAAACCTGAGTTTGTGACATAACATAAGCGTGGTAAAACAGCAGGATATCTATTAATATGAACAAAACTGTATATATACCAGTATAGACAGAGCTTGTTGGTGAATTATTGGCAAATACGTATTTTAATTCCTTGTACGATAACAATAGGTAGAAGTTAGTTCGAACATTCGAGCTTCATTGCTTAATCACTGTGTACTATTTTGCCTCAATAATCGGACAATAGCACGAGGTATGGTTATGTCTGATACTAGCAATAGTAATTAAAGGAAAATTAAGGTTTTCCTAATGGCAAACAATACGCACGAAACTAATTGTTTAAAAGGACAAATAATCCAATAAGCTCCTGGGTGAACGTACGTTTGTCCATAAGTAACAGCGTTGGCCAAATAAATAAGTTAGTATGTATGCATGGCTCTTCGGGAACTGCAGATGAATATTTAATCACAATTGTTTTGTGAGCTAAGTGACATATTTCAGAATATATTAAACACATTTCATGAAAAAACTATTTTCTGCAAATTTTCTGCGAATATAAGCACAAAAAATAACTCCTCCAACTAGAAGGATATGAACTCTTGAACGCTTCCTGGTCGCAATCAACATTCGTAATTGCAATAAAATCATGAATATTAATACAAACTAATATTAAAGTGTCGCTCATTCATGTCACTCGTTGTTCACTCTCATTACGTTGTTATGCTATGCTATGCTATGCTGTGCTGTGCTATGCAAAAACAATTCCAACTGTCAGCTCACACGAAAAGTGATGAAAATGTTATAAATGCAATTTTAATAAAGCAAATGCCATGCTCGCTTGTCTGTCCGTTTGTGTGTGTGTGTGTGTCTGCGTGTGTGTCTAACGCGAGGTAGTACCAACGGGAGCTCGTGTCATGCCAAATAGCAATAGTTGTCACATACATTTATAAATGCATTCATATATGACACTTATGTGAATTCAATGACTTTTTGCCCTCTTTTCCGTAATAAACTTAGTTGCTATTTGCTGACAAAATGCTTAGAAATGGCAAGCGTGGTTGCAACCTGCCTTAGACACTGTCGCTTCTATATTGTTGTTACGGCAAATGCCAAAGTATGATGTTCACATATGCATCATGACTTACTGGTGCAGGTAGACATAAATAATAATGTCCAACATAAAATGAGAATTAAAATTGAAAATGAAAATGTTGAAATACTTAATGTTCTCGGATTCCTGAAGAAAGTTCTTCACGTTAAATTGCTTCTGTAATATTTAAGAAGTATTAATAAATGTATAACCTCGAAAATTGTATCCATGTTTCCGTTATGTCGTAGCACTTTTCAGTAGAGAAATGTTTGAAAAAATCATCTAGACTGCTCCAAATTTTGTCATTCTGCATATCACCACTTTAGACTGCTTTCAACTTTTTGACGGATAACTTAAACAATAAGAGTATGTATTGAACTAAAATAACTGCACTTAGCTCATAAACCCATAGCAAATTTACAGACTGTAATCAGTCGGTTTAGCTATTTAGAGAATATTTCATTTTCCTGTGAAATTCTTCTTCGACAGTTTAATTAAAAACTATTCAGATTCTACTTTCCACTTTTTACCAATTTTAGTGTAATCCGTCCATATGATTAATTTAATTAAAATATTTGTTCATGATTGGTTGATAGTTAGTCATATGCCCTTCTTCTGCTTGCATACTAACTAGCGATGTTATAACACATATGACATATGGCACATATGTTGCACAAAAAGACAATTGTTTTGCCCAACTAACGGTTGTTTATAAATTTTTCCCTTGATTACTCCTAACTGGAGCCAGAGAACTTACAACAACTGTTGTAACGGTTGTACAACAACGGTTGTAAGTTTTCTGCTGGAGCATAAGACCTCCAAAATGCTTTTCCATCTCGCAATGGTTTAGAACTGCTTTTTTTTTTGCGCCCCAAATATTGTTGATATCAGCTAATGCGCGCGATATCAACCTTATACAGATTATTTTCGATTGGCCGTGCCTTATGCCTTGTGGCTACAATCAAGTGACATTCTCGCGATGCTGTCCGGAGACTTTCTCAGAGCTTGGCCTATCCAGCTGCATTTTTTGCGTTTTATTTGCGCCAGTATCGGGTTCCAGCTTTATTAGTCTCTATAGCGCTTGATTAATAGTGTTGGGCCAGAATATTCTGCCGATGATTTGCAGGCAATTGTTGATGAATGCTTTTAGTCTATGGCTGAAGGGGTTCGAGATCAACCATGTTTCGTTTCCATGCAAGAGCATCGACTTCAAGCATGCGGAAAATATTCTGAGCTTTGTGCCTCTGAAAACTTGTAATCTTTACCAACACCAATTGCAATCGCCGCTACTGCTTTGCTCATCCTAGAGTTGACAACATATTCAGCTCCTCCGTTAGTTGCTATAATGCTTCAATGATTCCATAATATTGTAGCACTAGAAAAGATGGCGATTCGTGAAAATGCGTTGGGCGACCATAAAATGAATTTAAGTCAGTTAATTAACATAATTTATATCTCATTATTTTATATCTCATACATTATATAATTACGCATTGCACTAGACCTCCCAAATTTGGTCCCCAAAGGCCAATTTCCTCCTTCCAAATTCAAAAAATAGTTCGCTGGATATAGATTTCATTCAAATGAATAGCTTAAGACGGAAACAAACGCCAACAACGTATAAAATAAAATCCATCCCGATTGCTTTTACATCTTTTGTATCGATCACTACCTACGTCCTGTTTACAAAATTAGGAGGGAATATTTTGCTTAGCATAATTTAATTTGCTGTGAAAAATGGTTGGAATCCCTCTAAATATTCCTCTCTTCCGCATACATAGAATAATGTCCTTTAATTCTTTTCCGTTAATTTTATTCCAAAAATGTTTGCAAATATACTATATTGTACTTTTAATATCTTGAGGAAATTAGCTATTCCAGCTAATGTTTCACTTATGCGAATGGCATTCGGTAGAAGTCAGAAGCTGTTGGTATTCAGATTATTTGTTTCAATAATATTATAGTATCAGTTGAAATGTCTTAATTTGGCGGTAAAATCCAACTACATTATCTAAAATCGATCGGACAACAACACTCCAACTACAACATCAGAAGTCTAAAGCATGGATCAACGCTAATTCTGTTTGGCATCATCTGGTGATACCAACCAATACACCTTTTATGGGTCCATGCATAAAATAATGATGTTTATCCTAGCATAAGCTTTAAAAAGAGCTGCTGTTCTTCAACAGCTATTCAGTTAAAACATGTTAAGTTGTCTCTTTTCCGATTCTTCAACAAATGTGCTCATAAGCTTATACAACTACAAAGCCACCATCCTATTAGCTGTCAGAAATATTTGATATATATGATTGTCAATATAAACACATACATAATATATATCATATATGTTTGGTATGTACTCGCATACGTATTCGCAAAAGGAACTAGGTCAACGCATGTCAAATAGTCATTGAGCATGGCAGGACTCAATCGTGCAGGCATTCGGAAAATTTACGTAGAGGCTCACAATCCAACATTGTAATGCCCTTCAGCGCATTTGCACACAAAAGTGAAATTGATGAGTACGATATTACATCCTTTCTGTTTCAGTGCAATAAAAAAAGCAGCGCTCAAACACACATAGTCGGGCCTCAATTACGTGACTTCTCTTTTTATTTACACAAGCGATGTCTATCGGGACTCTTGCAGGCATTGGGTTTTCAAAGTGCTGCAACTTTTATTGCAATTTACAAAGGGTTTCACGAAAAAAGTGTCGTGTGGAAAGCGTCAGTCACGCAAAGTGTCCACAAGAAACGAACTTTTGATTTCACTCTCACAAATATCCATTGCTTGAAACTTGGAACTGAACGCCAAGTGATGAAAGCTCACTATTTAAAGATCGATGGAATATGTTTTTTATTGCAGTGGATTGAGACTTGGGTTGTCGAAAAAATTCTAACCTTTCGGATTTTATCAGAGGGAATAATATCACCAAAACTAACCGCGTATGATTATGAATCTGATATGGAGGAACTGCCCTGAATGACCTCAAACCATTTACATTTTTAACAGATTTTTCTTTTTCATCTGAGAGTATAATCTATTTCCGATCGATCGGTATATCGATAGCTATCTTAGAAGCATGGGCGGTTTTGAAATAAACAAGTTGTGGAAATAACTAACCTATTAACTAGTTTTATATATATTATAATATAGATATATTGGGCAATGGTGATTTAAGAACCATAGTCTATATGGTCCAACCATGGTCCATATTCATTGAACATCATGTTGAGATAATAAGTCATGGGTTAATAAGACATTGATCTGATCAACAGATACTCTATCTTCCCTCTAGCTTTGCTCAGAGTATTAACCTTAACGAAAATAGTGTCAAAGTTTCATCACAATTCTTTTTCATCAAAAAGTGGCTCACAGGAAAATGTTTAAACCAAATAAAAAAAAATAATAATAATAAATAAGTAATAATTAATAAGTGGGATAAAGGCCTCGAAACCGATAAGTAAAATGTGTCTTACTTTAATTAATTTTGGTATAACTATTTTGGTATGAAACAGCTTATACCTCGTCTAACCGTTCATACCAGCCTCCAATTAAAAGACTAATGATTATGCTACCTTTGCACAGTTAGAATACTGCGGCCCTTTAAACACCCCAGTGGGCAGGCCAGACTTTAAAAATAACTCAAAAACATGTCAATTTGATAGAAAAGAATAAGCCTTAAGATCAATTAATTCGGGAAACCTCTTAAGTTTAAGCTAGTTGCCAAATTGAGCAGATTTCGAAGACATTGCCTAGTAATCGCCTAATAATAATATATTATTATTGTGTAATAGGGATATAATTGAACAGGGTATAATATGAATTTAATGATTTTGTGTATATTGTGTTAGTTAATCGCCTAACGTAAATGTGCCGGCAAAATAAACCATGAAAGCTAAAGAAAATAAAGATGAACGCGAAAAATTTTCTTTACAGTTGGATACTTACCTTATATACAAAAGTGGAACACGAACGCATCCGAGACAATGACGAACTGCTTTCTATGACTCGCTTACTCTTAAACCACAGTTATTTTATTATTCAGTTGTTTAACATAAAGGTCGGTAATAAATGAACCACCTTCGAAACTCAGCATTGACCGAATTCAAAAACTTGACAAACCGATTGTTCGACGCAACTCTCTATCACTCCCTCTCTCTCTGCGAATGTCTTTAAACAGGTAATGTCGGACAGCAATAAACGAAATTTGAGCTGCCGTTGTAAGAAAACATTAAGAAGCAGTTTCATTTGATGAATATGAAACTAGAAACAGTCAAGTCTTAGTTTGATATTTAAATTAATCAACCTTACAGCGAAGCGATAAGCAGCTATTTTAGACTCACTTTCGTTTGCATTGCATTCCACAACCAGCCCATATTTAATTTTAAACGTTGTTAAGTAAGGAGTTGGTACTATATTGATGAATACACAATTATGGTGTTAGCTCACCACATTTTATAGACTTCGGTGGAAGAGCGAGCAATCACTATTATTCATCTTAGCCTTCGCCTTAGGAGCTGGTTTATTAGGCAAAATGATATGATAAATCTATACCTAGGGACAGTGTAGATTGATTTTAGACTTTGATAAGCCTGGTAGGTGATGCCTTGCTACATGATGAAGTATATAAAATACTTCCTGAAATTTGTATTCAAATTATATTTTCTATGATTTTTGATAATTTCCGTGGGGCTCGTACCCATAATTCAAGGATGGGAAATCAGTAATATTGCAGATTTTAAAGCCTGGATTGTAGTAATTATTGACTTTTGAACTTAAACTAAAGTACCAAATACGATTTCCAATTATATCAAAATTGCACTCATATGCCATTAAAGCTCTTTCAAACAAGTAGTCAAATAAAATAGACCTACAATAAAATTCAAGCGCACATTTTGGTTTTAACTTAATTTTCCTACACTTTTAAGTTGCGCATTACGCATCATATATATGTTAGTAGAATGTTTTATTCGCCCATAACCGTAAAAATAAGCACATGCAAATTAAATGAAAAATGTTGAATTTTTCCGTTGAGTGAATTTTGATGGACATTCACCTCGACAACAATTTGCTACAAGTAAAAGTTTAAATAAACCGCAAAAATGTGGAATGGCAAATAAAAAATGGGAATAAAATGCAAAAAAAGAGCATGCAACTTCTGGCTTTAAAGCCAAGCAAAATGAGAGAAAAAAACGAACCATGGAAAGACATTTTTATTATGCTATTTTATAGTTGTTGTTATTTTTGTGCATTTTTTGTTTGTTAATATTTATTTCATTTTTATTTGTTGAAAATTGTTTGCCTCGTTCACCTAAACGGCATGCAGAAGTCCCCACACAATCAGGGTAACAGAAGGAACATATATACTTATACATACATATGTACTTATACTTCTAAACAAGCCTTTACTGGTGAATGCTCACAGTACTGCGTGAGATTTGAGAAGCTTAGTTTCCGTCACTAATCCTTAGCAAATAATTTCGTGGAAGTCATTGCTGCTACCTTCGAGGCTTTCAGTTGGTAATTCGACTGATAACATTAATGTTGACTCGAGGCGACCGAAGCCCATATTGTCGTTTTTTTTCGGACTCTGGCTACTGCTTTTTGGGTTCTTTCTTCTTCCTTAAATCAAAATTATGCTCTCCGTGTTTCTACTGTCGAAAATCGATCAGTCTTTCTCGATTATTATTTACACAAAGATCACGACTTTTCGAAATAGAAGTTGAAATGCAATTATCTCTAATAATTTATCTATTATTTAATTCTTTAAACAAATATAAAATATTACTTACAAAATGTATTGCGCCTAAATGTGGGACAATGTTGTCTTAATTTACCTATCCCGAAACAAAATGTTCCCTACATTTAAGGGGGGGTTCCCTACAAATAATAAATAGTAAAAGTAAAATCCCTATTTTACCGCTGCTTTCTTTCCACACAACACTGCCTCCTATTTTTATATAAAACACTGTACGTTTATTTATAAATAAATAACTGGCTTGAGTTTTTTGCAATTTTTCCCTTGACTGACTCTTTGCTTGCTCTACTAGTTTGTTCTTATTGTACCGAGTGTTGTTGTGGCTCTTGTTTTTGTTGCTAGAGCTTGCAAGAAAGATAGGAAAACTTTGCTTGTTATCAAACTAATGTAGCAGATTTTGTCCGCCGCCAGCTTGACTTCCATTTTTTGCCCGACACACACACATACACACAGACAAACACATGCACAGTCGGTTGTTCTAGCGAGTAACCAGAAGGCTAGGTGATGGGTGGCTAGTTCGTAGGTAGCTATTAAGTTTTTCTGGCGAAAAGTTGTCAAGAACCTGCTCGCTATCAAACGAACGGCCAAGCGACCGCATGCTTATCGCGCTGTGACATCGGTCGGCGTGGCGCGCTATTGCTCATGAGCGTATTGGGCGTGTTGGGTGTGGGAAAGCATAGAGTGTGTACTCCAGAGAACAGCGCTTAATTAATAGAAAAATGCATTTCTCCGAAATAAATGAAAAAGAATTAAAAAGGAAATGAACTGTTGCCTTTTCCAGCGCTGCCACAGGTGTTCTTTTGCAAAAGTCCGCAACTTATGCATCTCGCGAATATGATTCCCGGCGGGGAAAGCACCAGTGGCTTTAATGTGAATGCGAAATTAAAAATTGAAATGTTAGAAAAACGGTTAAACGCTTTTCAGCTGAAGCATTGCTTACGACTATTTATTGCAGATCACAAAGGCGCGCTGCATTACGCTGCACTACGCTGCGCGTCGCCATCGTCATCGCCCTCGTTGTCGTCGTCGTCGTCGTCTGGTCCAATTGTCTCCAACTGCTCGTTACGACCTTTTGTCACGACACACGCGGCCATCGAGATGCTCGCGTGCCGCCTGCTACTGCTACTACCGACTTTTTGTTGGATTTTGTTTGTGTATTCGTATTGTTGTTGTTCTTGCTGTTGCAACCAGTGTCATTGCCATTGCCATTTGGCTTTATTGTCATTGCGCTTAAAGTGGCCAAAATCACGACTAAGCGCCATGGCAAGGCACATGGACGTCAATGCATTTCGCCAAAAAGCTAAACAAGTGCACATGTATGTGTGTGTATATATGTGCAAGTAAGTGTATATGTGCACGTATGTGAAAAAAGTCAAAATGTTCATTCTAGCGAAAGAGCATGTGAAATCGAGAGGCCAGCAAAGGTACTGCATGCTCAAAACAACAACGAAAACAAAATCATATAAGTATAAACAAATAAGGCGGAAAATAAAGGCGATTTGTAGAACATGGAAGAACAACGCGCAGAAGATGCTCGAAGAATTAAGTTAAGTCAGCAGCGCAATGACTTGGCAAGATTGGATCCGCATGCTTAAGCATACATACACGGAATGCACATGTGAAGGTGCATACATATTTAAGCTAATATTTAGATAAAAAAAACTGATCTTTCTTTTCCTCCAATACATTGAGGTCTCAAGTGCTGAAGAGAAATTTTCTGCGATTTGATTTATGCACTTTGGGGTAATTGCTGCGTTGATACTGCGATTGAGGGCCTGAGTCATGTCTGCCACATAGTTCAGTTATTTAAATCTTAGCGGCCACTTTGGGAAATTTGGAAGAAAGAACTACAAAACAATATGGATTTCTCTACTATGTGATCCTCTGTGACAATTTCCAGTTGTTTAATAGATTTCAGAAAAATAAAACTTTGTGCACTTTTAAATAACCTCGCTTTTGGGTATTGCAGTGGGTCGAATGTCAATTACGGAAGTACTTGCCGCAAGTTGCAAAAAAAATTTTTTTTTAATTTGGACTTAAGTTACTTGTTATACAAATGAAAAAAACAGACAATTAATTACCATTACCCAATTATTGACTTCCCTTTATTCTAGACGTTTTGGTCTACATAACCCCTACTTTTGTAAAATTTAAGAAGTAACAACTGTCTGGTCTATTGGAACCTTAATTGCAACTCTTTCGTTGAATCTGATATCTATATTTTACTTATTACTTTAATTTTTTTTAGATCTTGAACAATCAGCGCTTACCCTCTCCAATTAAGATAACGAGATATTCGCCCAAAAGTAAGGAAAACCTTCTCTTTGAGATTGCTTTAACTCTAAATCATTTTAACTTAATATTTTTGGTTTTCTTTTAAGAAAGATGTTCCTTGTATGGTTTTAAGATCCTTCTTAGATATTCCTTGAATTATCACAACTTTATGCTTGCTTTCCTTCGTTGGGTAGAGGTTCTATTCCAGCTGGAGTGTAAATAATAGATATAGTAGTTCTCTCGAGACTCTATCGAGCACAATGGCAAAGATTTTTAATAGCTTACTATAATTGCTTCGATATTAGGTTAGGTTAGGTTTAGAAACACAGGTCTTTTGTGATATCAAAAATAATAGGTATGGAATAAGAGACCGTCATACCACCATGTAGGGACGAGCGATTTGAGCTACCGCTGTTGAGGCAGTTGCTTATACTCAAGCCAATTCACTTGATAAACTGAAGGTATGATACCCAAAATATTTTAAGCTCCGTTTAGCAAAAGCTGAACAATCGGGGAGAAACTTCCTAGATGTTTTCACCGCGTTTTTCCAGACAACCCTGACAAGTGGCGTCTATCAAAATTTTTAGCTCTACCTTATATGAACTATGCATATTGAGTTCGGCTAAAACTGCGACAAGATGAATCTTCCTAAGGACTAAAAGTATCTCGCAGTCGCACAAGCACTGGTTGTTGACCAACACACACCAAACTTACGCGAGGCCTAATTGTCTGGAGCTGGAGCGCTAGAGGGCAGCAGCCTCCGATTCGCAATCTGAAGATATTGGGGCGAAAGTGCTTTTCCCTGCAAGCTAATGGATTTCGGAGTTTCCAGCGATTCTGTTAAGGACAGGCATCCAAACAAGTACAACCACGATGTAGTTTGATGCAGTTCTTACTTTCATCGAATTCGTCAATTGTTAAATTGGCGTCAAACACTCGGATTTATTTTAATAAAATCCTCTACAAATGTAATTATTTCCCTGAGAAAGTGCATAAAAATATGCACTCGTTGTGCTCTGTTTCCCATTATGCACACAATTTTCCGTCAACAGTATTATATATTTGTTGTTTTCTACTTACTCTCTTTTGTTTACTTTCATATCATACCTTGATTTTCAACAACTGAATATAATATATGCCAAGTGTTCTAAAAGTACATGCAAATACATATATCAGCGATTCAAGTTCAACATAGCGCGGCATCTTGTAGCTCTTTCCTTTAACATGTGTCTTATGCAAAATGTCTACTTGTATTTTCCTTTACAAAGCTTAGTACGTAGGAATGGCTTTAGGGACGCACTAAAAGTTGAGCAAGTCTGATTTGAAAGAGTTACTGAATGAAGGCAACTAAATTTGAAAAAATGTAGTGAGTATATATATGTTAATAAAGATAACGACTACCGTAACCTATAACTCGGTTAACCGTGAGTTCAAGGCGTGATCGAAGAAAATTCTTAAATTACAGAAAGAAGAAAATTTTTAAATTACAGACAGAATTTTCTCCCACGAATATTAAGTAAGTAACCGAGCACTCACTGATTTGAAAATGACTGTCATCAGCAGTTCGAAAGGTATAAAATACTTTTGGCCTTGAGTGTATTATTTTCTTTGAGAGAGCTTTCAATTTCTCAAACATTTAAAGACAGTGTCTATATGCTTGAAGTTAGGTGCTGTAGTAAAATAAGAGGTATAAAAGCAGAAAAATATAATGTATACATATACATCAATTTAAAACGAAATATTTCGAACAACCCTAATGGAGCTGAGTGAGTATGAATATACAAAGTCAAAGTGTGCATGTATTCCCCAAGCATTTCGCTGGTAAAACAAGGATTTGTGTTAATTAAGGTTGCTAACATGACGTTAAGAAATTTGCCCGCACAATAGAAAAAATCCCAATTAGAGCGAAAACAAGTGATCAAGTAATATAATGCGGGCACAATGTCGCATAGAGGCAAGTGGGTCGCAATGCATTTTATGAGAATACACAAATACAAGAAGGAATTCTAATTAGTAAATATAAATATTACTTTGAAAAAAAAACGTATTTAAACTGAAATATAGAAAAATCTACACCAAAACAGCTTAGAGAATCAGTAACAAATAGGTTGTGTATAAAACCGATATATTTTCCACTTATAGGTTTTGACAGTTTTATTATATAAATTCTATACACTTGTATTTTGGTGAATGGTGTATACCATATATACAAATACTATAAATCTTAAGAATGTCGTATATGTTCAATAGAAGATGCGGCTTCAAGTTGACGTCTATATTGAGACTGCTTTCTCCCGGCAAGGCCACGCGCCTTCAGAGCAACCGAAAGAGTAGGTATAGCCATATAATATATAGTTGTGATACTTTAAAGATCTTCTACTCTAATAAAAGAGAGTATGTTCTCCGCTCTTTGATGTTACTATCCGTGGTAAACAAGCCGAAGTTATAATAATTCCGAATTCGGTAACCTTTTGTTGATGACTGCTTTCTCATCGATGAATATCTATAGACTTATCAGATGATATGGAAGGACCAGTTTTCCGTACTGAAAGTCAACACGAGGAAAATAAAGAAAAGTCTAGAGAATATAGGACTAACATTCAATTACTCGTCTAAGAGTCGTCATAAAATCTGAATTTATTACATAAACTTGTTATGTACTACCCTCGTGTCAACAAAGTTCAATAATAACCCTAAAAGTCATTGTATTTCCAAAACGTAATGGTTGTTATCAACCTATATTATTCCCTTAGAAATATGCTTTATGTTCAAATCAAAGATTTTTGGAATCTTGAGCTACTTGGAACTATGACCCCCTTTCGAACTTCGGACCTCAGGTGGTATCTTATCAACTTACTGCTGTCTCCATATATAAGTTTCGAAATCTCTATCGTAAAAAATAACACCAAATTTATAGAGCTTGAAGAAAAACACACCAACATATTGGAAACAGACCAACATGGAAGCCTACATGCTTTCTGAGTGCCATCAGCAACTTCAAAACGTGATCAGTAACTCGAGCTAATAGAGAATACTAGAAACCAAATAATATGACTTTTTGTTCTGAGCGGATATTCTCAGAAGGTTGCAAGAGTATATATTCTATAGATGCGGTTTATTCGATCAAAAAATTAATATGGAGACGATATACGCACGTCCTAAGAAATGATATTCCAATGTTATTCTGAGAAACTTACAAAAACTTAAATCATTCAAACACCTTCTGATGTGCGAGATTTGTGGTTTGAAATAGATGCATTAAAAATATATAGATTACAAAGCAGAGACGCTAACTGAAAAGAATTAAAGAAAAGTTACAAGTCATTCACAAAACCTGTCTAAGATGCGACAATTTCTCTCTAAACATGAAACATTTTCAATGAGCGCTTTGTTGCACAAACAGCAACAGCAGCGGCTTCCGCTGAATAACGCAGTCAATTACTTTAGTCTCTGATCGTCCTTTCAATACAAGGCAGACAATAGCAACTCAACTCAATGACATTTACAAATTCACGAAATTCAGTCTGTCTAACCAAATTTGTCGAGGTTTTATGCGTAAGCAATGAAGTGCAAGACGGTTTCGAGTTGGCAAACGTCTTGCAGAGCATCAACAGGCAAACCGAAACGGGTGTTTTACATACCGATATACTAGCGTGGATAAATGAAAGCGACGTACTGCCAGTCTCAAGTTGATATCTCATAATCAATGCAACTCTGCCTTCATCGAACCTACACAACCGCGGTTATCTCCACATTATTCTTTTTCGCTTCATTTGTTGCAACTGCCGAGTGCGTGTGTGATGCGATGAGCTCGCATTATATTCACATCATAAGCAGTCAACGAAATTCGGTAGCATGTTGAGGGCTTCGCCGCTGATTATTTGAGATATTGTGATATCCTTGAACAAAAGTAGAATATTGTCTATGATTTGCAGCAATTTCACGTTTATGAACACATGGTTGTGCAGCAATGCGGACAAGCTTATTAAAATGGGAATGCCAGATTAATTGTTGTGGTAGCTTTTTTAATGGGATAATAATTATGCCCGAGCTTTTCAGGTAATGATAAAAATGCGCGCTATATAAGATAATATGCAACCAATATCTCTTTCTAAATTTTTGAAAGTGACGGCAAACTTCACATCAAATAAGACTCGCAATATATCCTGAAGACATAATTGGAGATTCCAAGTTCCAACGGAACTACATACTCAAAAATAAATTCTCCGCTGTATAAATGTATTGCATAATATCAATCTCCTGAACCCAGCGATATAAATTATTTTTTTATAAAGTAAAAGAGTGAGATCTTGAATGAGTCTCAAAGATCTGGAAAGTGGCTCCGAACTTGTCTTCCGGACGCAAATCTGATTCCCGCTTTGAGTATTGCACTTTATGACTATCGGAAACACCCAGTTTTATTCGGACCACAAACGATTTAATAAGCCAGCTTAACTCAACAACTTTAAGCATAAGATAGCTCCGTTAGCTATGAAAAAACCGAAAAGATAGTTCTGATCTCAAGAATAATAGAGCAAATAGCAATTGGAAGCTTCTTTAGTCTAAACATGACATTAGATTTTTCGTATGAGCAGAAAGACTGCCGGCGAACGAGAAGGAGTTGAGATATATATTCTCTTTGTACGAACAAGGAAACAGTTCATTTACATTTTCACCTTCACATTTTTTTCACAGTCATAACTTTGAACGCCAGCGTAGCGAATGGAACAAACAAACTGATAGTATTTACGAAGAAGCCTTACGCAAATGTTTCTTCTAATGCAAGCGAATACGCTCTGCCCTTCTCTCCGATTACTTTGATATGCAGAGTGGTTTGATGGAATTGGAATAAAAATGTCATCATATGCTGAGGTTCCTAAAATTTTCTCGATTTATGCCGACGTATTATTGACAGAGAAGGTCATTCCGAAGCCTGATATTAATTATATTGCTTCCACACTTGTGAAAGAATTC
The DNA here is from genome assembly GCA_021498325.1 of Bactrocera minax. Classification (NCBI taxonomy): domain Eukaryota; kingdom Metazoa; phylum Arthropoda; class Insecta; order Diptera; family Tephritidae; genus Bactrocera; species Bactrocera minax. Next base: position 3,666,157 of record JAKEEE010000011.1, on the reverse strand, counting down.
TCACGTCGGGGTTGACACTCATAACCTCAAAGTTGTAATCAATTTCAATTATATTAAAACCAGAGTAATTAACGAAAGCAATGCCAGCCTTCAAAGCCTAATGAAATTCAATCGAAGTAGGCAACTGGGAAGTAAAGTCCTCTCTCGTCGAAGTAAGCCTTTATAAGTCTCTTCTCCTCTCTCTTAAAAATATGATACAGAGGCGAAGAAGGTTGAAGGTGACATTTGAGTGCTCTCGGTGTGTACGAATAGCAAATATTGCGAATCAACAAATAAAAACACAGTGAGTAAAGGCAAGTCGTCGGAATGGATGACGTATATTAAGATTTGAAGTTTTCATTTTTTAAATATAAACATAACGGTTTGTAGTTGCATAAGAATAGTTGCCTATCTCGAGATGGGAAAGGGTTTGACATTATAATTACTTGTGGTGTTAGAGGAGGAAAGCATGGTTATCCGTATTGAAAGGAACAATAGGTTTGAACTCACTCAGTATCTTAAAACCATGCTAAATAGAAATAATGCAATCAGAAGAGCAAAAGACCGCACTTTACTGCATTGAGTCGAAATTATGGAAAGAAATCGATTTAAAATAAATTCTTACCAAAAAAGTTCAGGGAATCAAAAGAGGCAATATAGAGATAAATAGACATAATGTAAAATAAACCACCCAATATAAGAATTACTATCATATATGAACCATAAAACTGACCAGAAAAACCACAAAGGAAAACTTTTAAATAAGTTAAGAAAAAACCTCAAAGACTTTATGCACCTTGACCTACCACAATGCCAACACCGAAGGCCATACAGTGTTTGTACCTTCTGGACGACACAAATTGTCTTTTAATACGATGAACAACAACAACCGAAATGAACGGCAACACCATGAAATGATAGCAAGCATTTATGGGTGTTTCTTAAATACAAAACACTTTGTTTTATTATTTCAATTTGGTATATTTTATACAGCTTTACTATTTCCCGGTTTCGCCTGATTTCCACATTTTATTTGCGAAAAAATACCAAAAAAAAAAAAAATTAAAGGAAGAATCTGTACATTTATGCACCAAACGCCACGCTATAAATTTTTAATGAATATTTCATGAGCTTTTGGTGACTTTGCCAGCCTGCCACGGCTGCCATATAATCAACTGCCGCCACGCCAAGGCTACCACACGCGCGCGCTGCACTCATTATTTGAGGTGGTAGAAGGCGAAAACGTCCCACATCATAGCAACAACTAACGACAGCCCTGCCATGCTGCGGCAGTTATCATATGCGACACTATCAGCTGCCACGTTGCCGCAACGCCATATCGCTACGTCACTCGCCGGCAACATCACCAACACCATCAGCGTAAAAGCGGCATAACGACAGCAACAACAAACCACTCGGCATTGGGTGTTCGACCGCCACTATCGGCATCGTCATCGGCATTGGCGTACGCGTTCGCATATGTATCCGCAACCGCGCCGTCAACGGCTGTTCCAACGCCATCGCCATTGCCATCACTTTCGCAATCGCAATCGCAGTTGCTATCGTCCGCCATTCACTATCATTTGGTCATAATCTGTGCGGCCGATTGCGGCTCCTACATAACGACAAAGCGTCAAACTTGTTGTTTGATGTCGTTGTTGTTGTTGTTGTAAATGTTCATCGTCATTTTGCTGCGGCATGTCGCATATTTTATGCGTTTCCTCAGCTTTGACTACCGCAACGGTCGCGGTCATGGTAGCGGCGGCGGCGGCGCGGCTGACGCGTCGCCTTTTAGCAGCGCGATTTAATTGAATTGATTATTTTCACTCCTGTAGTGCGATGACGCCTTATTGTTACTGTTGTTTCTTTGTATTTTTTTTCTGCACATTGCCTCTACTGAGACCGGTCACCAGTCATCGCGTTCGCCACAGACACCGCCTAGTCAAGCGCGTCGTTTTGGTGATTTTAATTTTTAAGCTTCGAATGTCCCCGGGGCATTGATTGTTGTTTAGCGCGAATGCGCAAGTGTTTGTCCGCAAGTAATGCCTGTGTAGGCAAAGGTAAAGAATAATAAAAATAACAACAACAATACAAGTATCTATAAGTATGCTGCAGCAAGCGATTGATAAACGCTGTTGTTTAGCTTGTTGACCGTTGATGATCACTTGACTTGGCGACGCAGCCGAAACTTTAGTTACCCATATCTGTTGCGCTTGCGTGTGGCCCTTCTGATGAGCCTCATAAAGGAGGCGTTGAAATGACGAAGTGCGTCGACATTTACGCGTAAGCCGCCGTGCTGCCTACATGCCTGCGTCTACATGTCTGCCTGTCCGCTGTTCGGCATGAGTGCGTGTTCAGTTACGATTAACATGAAGTCGCGTCTGTCCTGTGCCACTTGGGTACTTCCATACTTATATAAAATATTTATGCATATTGGCCATTGATGTGACGACGATCAGCATAAAAATAAACATTAAAGGCACGCGCTCAAGCGCTTAGTATAAACCGAAGTGTACCTTGTTGCAAGTTGGGTGCAACGTGAAAAACTCACTGCTGTTCGCAAGAGTTGAATATTTTAAATCGATTTTTTTTCTTGTTTTTTTAAGTCAATATTTCCCATTGGAGTATACTTTCACACTCCTTTTGTTTCCAATTGAAGCACAAATCTTTCTTCCAAAAAGAGGCTGCAGCAACATCAAATTAATTAGCATTGAGTTCCCCGCTTCCGCTATCAATCTCACTTCTCTCCACAGTAAAAATTTTTATTCAGGCACATCTGGCATTTTTACGATATCCCACATTTGTTCTATGAGATCTATAACAAAGTTAAGCGAACGGACGAAAGTATTAACATTTTTTGATTATTGATAAGTGAAGCTATGATTATTTTTGGAAGATATATTTGCACATAAAGCCTATAATATGTTAAGTTGTAAGGAACTAATGGAACTGCAGTAATGAATAGTAAGGTCAAAAATAAAATAAATGAATAAATGGATTTCAAAAGGTGCTGTTAATAAACCTCAACTTTCCTAAGAGATTGGATTAAATTCCCTCTTATAACATAGCGACAGAGAAGAATTTGGCGGACTTAATCATATTAGCACTTTAGTCAATGAGAAAAATTTCAAGTCAAACCAACTACGCCCATCCTATGGACCCCATATTAGGACCCTTTGGCAAGTAGTAACTTTATTATTATGATTTAAAAATAAATTAACTTATGCGGATTATTATATATCTGTAATATAACAATACGAATTAAATTTGTACTATTAATCCGAACAGAAGTTGTGTTCACTTTGCTGCTCCGAACTCGCATATTCGAAACGCAATCATAACAATAGTTGTTACCAAGAAAAGTTTTACTTTTAGTTTTCGAATTGAATTTCTTGTTTCAATATTGAATGAGTTGCTTAAAAATCTCGCATTTATGACTACTTTTAAGTCTAATGTCTTGCCAACAGTTCTATTTTTGGCTGAGAAAATAATTGAAAATAAAGTTCTCGCTCGACAAACCGAAACTAACACGTCACTAGCCTCTCATCATTCGGGTCCGAACATTATGTCACAGAATCGTCAACGAGGACAATATACGACGAGGCTCACTCATCGCATCATTACTTTTTAAGAGACACTTACTTACTTTAAGAGATGTATAAGATTTATGCCGAAACTGCTCAAGAATTTAGGAAAACAGAGCCGAAAATGTTGTCGAAATGTCGAAATCGAAAAAAATACTCCATATCCATTTGGATGCTCTAGGGGTGTTCGAGAGAAAGATTCGGCGATGAATGATTAATTGTAAGACCCCTAAGCCTACCTCAACATCTTGTAATTGATCGAAACTAGAAAGGGCGGCATTGAAAAGATCAAATGGAAAGTGACTTATCTTCATTAAGGTACGATCGACCCTATGGTGAGCTCAATCTAAATTCCTCAGGTACTCGGGTACTTTCAGCGCCAATCACGAAGATGAAGACTTCCTATAGTGATATATAAGTTCACATAATATTGGGTTGTTCGGAAAGTCATTTCGTTTTTTCCCGCCAGAGGACTTAATTACGTTTTTTCGAAACTAACTGCCAGAACTGGTTTGCAAAATTTCGATCCGGCAATTTTGATGTCGAAGATGCACCACGGTCTGGAAGGCCGGTCGAAGCTGACAAAGATGCGATAAAGGCATTAGTTGATGCAAATCGGCGAATCACCACACGAGAGATCGGTGAGAGGTTAAATTTGTCGAATTCAACTGTTTATGGCCATTTGAAAGGCATTATACGAAAACTGTCTTTCATGTTCCCCAAAAAAACGAAATGACTTTCCGAACAACCCAATATAATATTTAATTCATTCGCAACGTAATCTCTTTTTCTATAGTATTGTGAAAATACTATGTACCTTTGAATAGCTGGAAGTTCATAATAATACTGCACTGGGAGTGCTCTGATTAAGATAAAAAATATTTCTTAGCAATATCCTAAAGCAAAGCATTTTTTGTCTTCTATGGTACGAACCGACTATTTTTGTTGGTGGCATATTCTTTCTCAAAATATTATATTATGTATAACTGCAAACTTTTCGCACTCCAGTTCTTAATTACTTAAACAAAAGTTTGCACAAGTTGTACAACATGCTTTAAGCAACATTCCAAAATATGTATCTTAAATTTATCAACTCTGCTGGTGTGCAACAAGCAACCAAGTTGGTGGTGAGCACATTGCTATTCTAGACATTGTTTTTGTTTGTGGGGAATAAATATTGGGAGACTTTGTCATCGCATTACTAAACACTCTCAGGTTCCACAAGTTGCATAAAATGTTGCCAATAGATGCTGCATGTTGCAACCGTGGTTGCTACTTATTTTGTTTCACTTATGCCTTTGTTAGCCCATTCATAACTTCGCTGAGTTCTGTGGTGAATGGTTCATACCAAGAATTAACGGAAGAAATTACGAAGAACATATTAATTACGTCTGATTTAATTAATTCTAAGAGTGTTTGATTCGTCAAAAGTTGGAGAATGACGAATCGAACAAACTAAAAACATAAATCAAATAGACAAATGTAGATGAGATTTCAAAATGTTATATCTCTTTATAATGATATATAAATATATCCCTTTGTATTAAACGCAATTGGATAACGTTGCTTTTGTTTTCAAATCTAATTTTGTAGTAATAGAGCCCAAAATAGGAAGCACAGAAGTGGTGAAGTTGAATTGCTCACTTCGGCTTTTTCATTAACTGTTTAAAATAATTAAAAGACAGAAAAAATGCTTTGGTTACTAAGAAGCATCAGACATATTCCCGAAAAAATTTTTTATCATACCTCTCTAAAATCGTAATTTTATGACCACTTCTTATTGTATTTGATGCTCTTTAAACGTACTATGGAAGAGTTCTCTATCATATTTGAGTGGCAGAAGAATTCGGTAAGTTCGTGGAAGACTTGATCCAAACGAATTGAAGTTTGTTAGCGGCACTGATGGAGTGTAAAACATTTTTGTTAAAAATATTCGCATTAGCATCAGAAAGTTGGTGGAGTCTCACAGCATTTAGTAGAGGTCGAGTGAACTCAATTCGGTTTACGTTTTGGGTATGCATCGGTGGCATCACTCCCAAATTCATACTAAAATACCCGACTATTTTGGAAAAGAATACTGAATACCTAAACATTGAACCTACATTGATCGCATCCCCAATTTCCAAGAAACGTAAATTTAGGAGAATAAAGTCGAAGATGAGTAAATATGACATTGTTGGTACGAAATTAAAGGGATGCTCAATCGTTTCTACTATCATAAATTTTGAGTTCATTTCTGAAAAGCCAAACGGCCAATTTAAAATATTAATTACTCGTTTTCAGGACCTGGGCAAGATTTATAAAGACAAATTCTGATACGGAATGTTATAAATAAAACAACCTGTAAATTTTTTTATAGTAATTACGAACAAAACTTTTGTCCGTTTCTCGCTCATGACGTAAAAACCAATGTATTTTTCCGTCAAGAGCACTCTAAGGAAATAACGAAGCGAGATTGTCGAAACATTTGGTCTTCGTTAAGAATTCATCGTAAGTGGTAATTTTTGTGGGCAGTCAATACGTAGATTTTTCACCATCATATTATAATCTAGTTTTAATCTCAGTTTAATCGTCAACTTTCGGTTCCTGATGCTTTTTTTACAAATTCTGGAGATTCAAATATCTGTTGTCTGCCAATATATAACTTGGTTGAGGCCAAGAATAATTCAATGTCTTCAATGGTTTCTTAACTTAGGCATCAGTAGTCTAAAATAATGTGATGTTGTCGGCAAGCTTAAAATACATTATTTTTATTTGAGCAAGCAAAGAATAAAAGCAAAAAGTAATCTAATTCTTTAGGCAGAAAATGACCACCTCCCAAGGCCTTCTCAGAAGTTAAGCAGTGGTTCCCAGAATATTAAAGCGAATATATGTATGAGTTCAATGCGTTTGAACAAAAGGCAGCCTTTTGTTAGAAATAAACGCTCAACCCGAAAGATTGATATAGAACCGAGGATAGAATTACGTGAAGGTAGGATTTGTCGTGGAATTCATATACTTTAGAATTGTGAGGTTATAATTTTATGGCATCATCATTCTTTTCTACCACTATTAATCTTTAAAAAATATTATACATTCATAATCCAAACAGCTCAGCTTCCTTCGACCACCTGCTAACTTACTTAAAGCTCTAAAGATATTTCAACCAATCAAAATTTATTACTTTTCCATTTCTTTTCCCGCATTTTGAAGTAACACAAATTCACTTTAAAAATACTTAAGAGCGGATTTTTAAGCAATACACTCTCTCATCGCAGCATAAATTGGGGCAAGAGTAATTCTAATAATAAAGAGTAATGGAATTTGAGATATTTAAATTAAAAGCAAACCACCTAACATGACAATATATAATAGCGAATGTGGATAAGAGTATAAATATGTCTATGAGAGTGTAGCTTAACGCGGAAGCTAAAGACTACCGTGGCACATTCAAAATTTTTCATTTACCACCGACATAGCTTGCGGACTAACAACTCAAATCTGAAGTAAAAGTGAGCTAAGGAGACAGAAATAAATAAATTTTAAACGTGCTTAGAATTTCAATATTCATAACAAGAAGCCAGCAACAATAACAATAACAACAACAACTATACAAATGACTCAGCCAACAAGGAGGCATAAATATATATAATCAAAGGTTGGGTGTGTGTGTGTGGCAACTCGAGGGTAGCGCACCGCCAGCTTGAAGTTGCGGCAATCCGATCGTCACGGCAAGGCATAAATAAATTTGAATTTATAAATAAACACTTTGGATATTTGCAAATATAAACAAAGCGAGCAGTGAGAGGTCGTGAGACTGGGAGACAGAGCGGCAGCCAGCTGTTACAGAGTGCACACATACATACATACACATATACATAGGGGTATCAAGGTGTCTTATTGCTTTGTTGCTGCTTCGTAAAAATTCGAATCGTCCATCTGATTGCGTTGCAGTGACTGTCAATGTGTCCCCACCGCCGCCACTGTTGTCATTCACTCAATCATGCACCGGCTGCCGTGTCTTCCTTGTAGGTGTCAGCTTAAATCAAATCTCAAGCGCAGATATGACAAACTGTTCAATCTCTTGTCGCATATAAATACTCGAGAAATTGCTTTACAATGCTATAAAAATATATATACGTCAGTGTGCTATCTATCTATGGGGCCACTGCGCACCACTCTCTTGCGCACACACATGCCTCGAGTACACTTGGCTCTTGAAAGCGGGTCTTATTGCTGTTTTTTGTTTGTTGTCAGCACAAATGTTGATGCCAAATTCGATAATTGATTGGCTATTCTTCTTCTTCTTGCTAATTTGTTATTCAACAATTACGTTTACAAAAGCTGAGTGTCTACCACACAGGCGTGCTGTTTGCCCCAATAAATTAAGCAAATCTTGGCAATAGAACCATTAATCAATTTTAAATAAGTAGCGGTTTATTCCTATGGTCTGCAACAACACGCTTGATTATTTACATACATCCAAACAAGTATCATTGAGTATCCAACAACAACAGCAACAAAATGCTTGTGGTAACAACCTGTTGCTCGGTGAATCAATAAATGGTAGAAATAAATTGCAAATAAATTGGAAAATGAAATGTGCCACTTGAGAAAACAAACTTATCTACAGTTGAGGTAATTACTTTCTTGGTTTGGGCAATGTGCATTTTATTGGCTATTGCCCACCTGTGCACATTTTGTGGCAGGAAACAATTTGTGTTGTATTAAGCGGTTCTGTTACACCGCAATAATGGTTTTCTTCATGGTCTATCTGCAAGAAAAGTGAATCATACCGTAAATGAGTTAGTTACGTTGATGTTGTTGTTGTTTTATTACCGTTAAACAAAAGTATGACCGAGACATTTAGGGAATGACGACTTTGTTAGGTTAAATCAAGTTAGATTGGGCGCCAATTACATAAAAACAACCTCTATTTATGTATATAAAAGGTTCATCAAAATCGCTTAGGTTAATTCCCTTAATTAATGAGGGAAATTTATATATTAAATTGGGTACATTGGGTTAGGGTAAAACCTTAACGAATTTTATCTATTTTTAGCACCAGACCACCCCGCTATCACGAAGAGATCCGTATTCAATTTCATGGAGATATCTCACAAATAGATATTCCCGTTACAAATTATCATTCGAACTTTCCTATATTCGGTATGTGGGGGATAAAAGGTAAGAACCGATTTAGGCATTTTCAGATGAGAGTATTCTAAATTTCGCTTCGATATCTTCATTGGAGTTTGCCTCCTTGCTCCCTTCTTGTTTGTTTTTTGTAAACTTAAAGAAACTTTTGGAATTGGAAAAGGTGTTATATGGGAAGTTTTCTAACTGTTGTATAAAGATGTAAAGGAAATGTTACGAACGGTCGGTATTTAAAAACGGGCGGTAGCATGCCTATTATTAACGTTTTTGGTTAGACAGTTATGGAACTTTTAATAGATTTGTACATAACCGTTAGTTAGGAGTGGCGTGACACTGGTCCAATTACACCAATCTCCAATATCACACTTCTCTGTGTGATAGTGAATACGCGTAATACATTTTTAAATAAGTATTTAAATTGTAATTCAAGTTATCGCTTACACAGACAAGCATTCCTAAAAATTATTTAGAGAATGTTTTCTGCCGCTATTGCAAATCTGTACCCGAAATACCAATACATTCTGCAATACATCCATGATACAATCAGATCTACATAGCAGGAACGGATCAGGTATTTTTCCGAACGAACTCGATCGCTTTCCCTAAAACTCGTTCGGGGTACGATATTCAACAATGATCATAAAAGCTAGTTACTTACAAATTTTGACTAAGTTAATAGATAATATTAGTATTTTTGGAAAAATGTTATGCTACATTGGATATTCTTTAGGGTATTTGTGCTGATGCCAAAAGAACTGATGTTGTTTAAGAGTTAAAAAATTGTAATGCCGTAAAATTCGAGAGAGACTATATGAGAGTACGAAGAGCACATGGTTAATCGAAAGATATGTTTTGTTTTATTCTTCACAGTTATTCATTACTCAATATCATTTTACACCGTCATAGAACCATGGGAACGGGGCGGGAGATGTTAGTCTGTTTTCACTTAAACTCTTATAAGGTCTTGAGCTTAGGATGAGATGGATAAATGATGTGATTATGAGGAGTAGTTAAACTGGAACAAAAATGGTAAGGAAATCTACATATGTTAACAGAAGGTTTTAAGGTGTTAAGCCAGTTTAAGATTCACAAAAGATCGATATTTTTTTAGTTTAAAGCTTTATTTTTAGCTTTAGCTTACACTTTAGGAACCTTAAAACATTATTCAATTAATGGAATAGCAACCAGAAATATTTTATCTTATCCAATCCTTTATAGTGTCGAAGCGTTGGGCTCAGTCAGCTTCAGCCAAAAAAACTTTAAGCGCGATTCTCTGGAAACTGCATTTTTCAAATCGGACAGCGATGGTACATGCAGACTCCAGCGCGTTACCACTTGAAATTTCAACAATAGGGCAGCAGCATTATCTAGTAATCTGCTGACGATTTTCATGATAATTTTGCAACTTTTTTATAAACACTTTCATGTTTAACTTCTTTTCAAGTCCGCTAGAAGCTAAGAACGTATGTATTTTTCTATCAAGTCTTTCATAGATTAAGAACCCGTTTCTTAATTAATTTCTGTTGCGCGAATCACCATCGCCCGTCGAAGCCCTCTTGAGAAAGGTGATTTCGAATTTTGGTGGAATAAGAGTGAAATTTGTTTTCCTTTATTTACTCCCCGAATAAATTATTCAAGTTAGACTTTTTTCGAGGGCTCTAGATTGCTCTAACCCTGGAGCGTGGTCTCATACCCGTTAGGCTTTCGTGTACATATATAATTTGGTGTGAGAAATGGAAAGAGTGCGACTCTATAATAAAAGGAAACATAAATACTAAATCGTTTAATTTTCCAATCAGAAACTTGGTTTTGTTCTCACAAATCTGAGCGAAACCAATTTACTTCGAAATATATTCAGTTGGTCGTTAATTAATATTTGTGGTTCCAATATGTCTAATTAATGTTGTGAGAAAAAATAAAGAAGTCAACTTCCTCATATTAGCCAATAATTTACATATTAAATTATCTATTATGCAACACATAAAAGGCTTAGTTCTTTAATTTCCGGTCATTAAGAATACATATTTGCAATAGGCTCGTACAATGATTACGACCAGCCATTCCGATAAGTAAAAATTTGTATATATATTTATATAAATGTATATGCGTGTATGGGTATATATGTACATATGTACCTGTGAACATATGCGACCAATCATGCTAAATTACTTAAGTAAGCTAGTTTAGTTGACAATCGCTTGCTTGCCCAGCAACACATGGAATATCCGGGCTATTTTCTCTAGCAATTTAAATATCAAATCGATATGTAAATTGCCGTAATTTGCACAAGCAGCCATAAAAAGAGCCGACGACAAATCCATGGGAATAAAATGCATAAACATATACATGACACACATGGCACACATAAACATTGACCATTAAGCGGGCCACCTAATTTTCTTGAGTTGGACATGTGTAAGTATGCATGTGTGAATATATGGAAGCCACAGGAGCAATGACACCAGCAATGTCGTTGAATTATTTAAATATCAGTTAACACAGACGCACTTCTTCGTATGTGCGCTTGCATGAGTATGCTTCGATTTCATTTTCTACTTACAATCCATGTGCGTGTGCATTTATTTATCCACTTTACAAGCTAAACTTTTGCACTTTTCATTTTTGCCATAGTCGTATCTTCTTTTTCTATTTTCTTTTAACTTTGTGCCGTCATAGGGCATGACGGATCAACTTACGAAGCGTTTGATTGACTCAGTGACTGACTGAGCGCTCGGTTGCCTATCTAAATGATTGGTTGTGGTTTTCGCAGCCACAGTGGACGGTATTGCTTCTTGAATAAACCAATACTTAAATTCAGATAAGCGCACTCAAATAAATGCACATAAGCGCACACGTGCCAATGCATATTAGTAAATTATTTGTGTGTGTGTGGGGGTATGCGCGTGTATTTGTTTGAGGTTCAATTGCCGTTTCGTGATGGTATTCAAGTGATCCATGTTTGTGGTTGAAAAAAAAGTGGGGGAAAAAAGGCAGCGCTCCACTTACCAGCGAATTAATTTCCAGTTTATTGACGCGTTAAAAGGCAAAGCAAAACAAAAATGCTTGCAATCGATTACATAAGTAAGTGGAATGGAGCCAACATGCGCACTTGCATATAGAGCTTCATATCTACAATAGAAAATACTATAAATAACTATTCCACCACAATATATATAAGTATAAAACATCATACTTACATATAAAGGGTGTTTTTATAGGTTTCGAATTCCCTAAAGGGATAACCGTCAAGCCAACTGTCAAAGTAAGCTCATTGACATTTATGTTCTATATAGGTGAGAACGTTGGACACAGAGGAAGTTCATGATGAGCCGAATGTCAAAATGGTCCACTTTTCGCAGTGGTACCGAAAACGATGACCGTGTTTCATCACAGTTTATCATCGGCAAACTTGAAAATATCAGATTCCGCCTCGTGCTGAATAACGCGCTGCAGAAATACTTGGTCAACTAGAAAAAATCTTGAATTGAACTCGCTACTCCATAATAGATCCCAGACATAATAGTAAATGTGATGGCAAGCCCTGAAACTCACCTGCAAACTGACATTCATTGGTGACATTGGTAGTCTACTACCTACAAACTGACATTACCAACACTTGTTGGGTCGCTTCAACTACTAATCCTTGCCTAGTTCAAGCTTCACTTATTATAAAAAAAAGTTTTTCTAGAGCGTCCGTCATTCAACAGTCACCAAACCAAACTTTGAGTGCATTCTTCTATGAAAAAATATTATACTATTATAATTATATTATATCAGAGAAAAGCAGAAAAAACTACATAAAGGAGATAAAATCTACCATTTTATATTTTTAAAGAAACAGTTTTTGAAAGCAAAGTAGGTAAGTGATTTTTATGTCAAATCAATCGAGAAAAATTTTGAAGTGAATTATAAAGCACGATTAAACACGACTAATAAGCCAACAGTCTCAAAGTGTGAGGCGAATGTGCGCTTATTCCTTGCTATAATAAACACTCGAGCAGATCGCATCGAATCAGCTTATTACCCCTCAGGGAGGAGGGTAACGTAATTCAGGTAAGTTAATATCAAAACTCAAAAATTAGAATACCATTGATTATTTTGGTATTGTTGCAGCCCAGAGACTGAGTTTTGACAGAATGTTCCACAATTCTTCGAGATTATTTTTAATTCCCTAAAACAAAACGACCTGCTCTTGAAAACTTTGCTTGCAGAACTCTTCTTAAAGACAAAAGGTCCAAAGATTTAGTCTATGGTCAAGTTTACTAATAGCTCGGGTAGAAATATAACTTGAATGAATACATGGCAATGTATTAAAATTACCTGCGATGGAATTTTGTAGCCCTTTCGTATTTGTGGTGTCATAAGACTATTATTTGGAACATAACGTCAAAACATGCATATATTCGCGTCTCAATCGGTCTGTTATTGAAAGGATTCTATTTCACATTATTAAATGCGCAATAATTTGTGGATAACCATATTTGTCAAGTTTGTCAGTTTCTTGTTTATTTAAGAAAAGGTGCTCAAGTTAAGCGATGAGTAATATCGAAATATTACCGCGAGTAGAAAAAAATTTAAAATAATTGCGTGAGGAAAGACTTAGAGTGCGCCTTTCAACAAGTTGGATAGAAAATCAATATTTAATGATTATTTAGTGTTCCGGTACCGCCATCAACAAGCAGCGATTAAGGCCATAGTCAGACCATCAAATATAAGTGGGTTAAAGTATTACCATGGCGCCAAGACAAAAGCGCTTTGGAAAAAATTTCCTTGGCTGTACCATAAGTACCTTAATAGAAAGGCCGGAGTACCTATCGAAATCCTTCCCAAAGACAATAGAATGCTACTGCCATCATCTTGCCTCCTGCAAGTTCTAGTATCCATACATGAGTTCTTCGTTTCGAGTTTCGAAAATCTTCTCTATGCTTATAAGTATCTATAGTACACAAGTGCACACCAAACACATTCTCCAATTTACTTTCTGAATGAAATCGTCTTTCACAAACGCAGCGCACATTCCAGACGACAATACTTTCCTCAAACTGTCGCAAGAAGAATGTCAATGCAAATGTACTCGTTTCCGAAAAGCTCATTGCCTCGTCAGCAAACATTTCTTGAATTGTTCTCTCGACACTTGTTTCAGCTACTTTGGCTTGCAACGCTTTTGCGGCTGCTGAAGTTTTATGGCACCGAGGCGTGTTTGCCATCACTGCACAAATTGAGCGAAAGTGCCGTTGAATATACTAATGTACTTGGGGTCGATTAGCTTGAAATCGCAATAGTTAGAGATAATGCTTATATGGTGACATACTCATAGATACATATATACGTATGTTCTATCGTTAGAGTTATATATGAGCTTATATATAGGTATTTCACTTCTTAAGTGCAAGTACTGCTTTGTTACAACAAACACTTATGTATAAAGTAAGAAAAACTGGCTAGCACAACAACTCTTGAGCTGTGCACTTCAGCGCGCCATAATATTATTCTAGACATATTTGTATTTTTATATATATTTTCACGTACAATATGTATTTATATTTAATTCCACCAGATTTCAGAGAGCGGACAAGTGCATTTTTGGAAAAATGTCCTTTCAAGCAAGTTGAAGACATCCATAACAGAAACGCTTACACGAGATATTAATGAGATATTAATTACCAGTCTATTACAGAGATGAGATATTACTAGAGTATTATAAAGTCTTAATCGAATTCATTGCTTCCAGTTAGGCTGAAAAAAAAAAATTTCTCGAAGGCTTCTCCATCAAAATGGTCATTCGCTACATTATTTTAAATAAAATTTAATGCAAGGTGACCAAAAATAGCGACGAAATCCTTGCTTGCATTTTCACTGAGTGTTTTCTGGACTTTAGTACTTAAAGAAAGTTAAGCAAAACCAAGCAGAGAGTTGTAACACTAACGCTACAACAGTGCTCCTAAAGACACGAACTCACAAAAGTCGCTTCAGCAAAATTTCGATAGTCCTAAGCTATATATTTGTAACACAATGAGTGTCAGCACTTAGGTCGCATTTTCTTACCTCTAATACACACAAACTAATTGTTGTTTTTATTGTTGTTGTAGCTACAGAAAATATTCTCCAAATCATTTTCGGCTTCATTCTGGTTAAGTAGAACCGACTTTCGTGAGAACGGTACAAACAGAAATCTTAGGTATCCGTTTGGTGTTGTAAATACTAATACTGATCTAACACAGATCTACAGTGTTCGAGTTAAGTGATCATCAATGATGTTGACAATATTTATCTGATATCCATTGGAAAGACCTTATTGAAGGACTTAAAAATTGCTTTTGTTTTTAGAGAGATGACTTAATGCAGTCTCGGATATGTAGGGACTCTGCTTTTATTTCTCATGTTTATTTTCGTCTACCTAACGGTTAATTGCCAGAATAGAGTCGGTCAGAAATTAAGAAAGATATCCCTATATATAAATCTTACAAACTGCTGTAGTGATTTGAGAAAGTCCGTACGACCATAACCTAGAACGTGTGCTAATAAAACAAAATGGCATGTCTGTGCTCTCAGATCAGCTTCCGTGAAAACTATATTGGTTTTCTTAAAATATCTTTACGTATAAGCCATCAGCGCATACAGTAAGTATTTAGTGAGAAAACAAATTGAGAAATAAGTTCGATTTAGAAATCTTAGCTTTTGGTTCGCCCTTTAATATTCGAATAGTTTTCAATTATATTATTCCAAAATTCAAATACTTAACAAAGCGACTTATATTGTCATTTAAAAACTTAAACGTCATACGAAAACACATACAAGAGAGTTTTCTATCAGATTTAGCACAATTTTTTTTTTTTAATTTTTTATAAAAATACATTCTATTTTCACAAAAAATAAAATAAGCAACTAAATATATTTAGAATTCCCGGTGAACAAATCCCATGTGATTGAAAGTCAGTGTTGGAAATTTTTTATGATAATTATTTTTATAAATATTTAGTCCGCAATAAAATTGAAATTAAGCTTCGAACATGAAGCATAGCGGCTCTTTTAATATACGCAGCTACTTTCGTCAATCCGATGAAAAGTATGTTAAAAGAAAGCTGAAAAAGAAGGAAACCTGCACAGAGCTGCAAACATATAAATTCAAACCCTACACCGTTTGCATGAAACCAGCCGAATTCCTAAGGCATGAGCTGCCAATCGAGTTTAAAGTCACGCCCGATATGCTGCTTAATTTGGCGGCGAAGGTAGTGGATGCATTGCCACTGCCGAAAATTTATGAATGGACGAATTTGGAATGCTGTAAGTGGATACGTGAATATGGCTATCCTCAGTATCAGGTGAGCTCACAAGTTTAAGAGAAATATTGCAGAAATTCTACGTGTTCTCTACTTATAGAACACTTTACGTGTAAATCTCATAACGGGACGTAAACTCTTGTTGCTGGACGCGCAAGCACTAATGGCGATAAATATAAAAATCTTCAGTCATATCCAACACATCGCCGCTGGCATTCGAGGGCTGTTTTTCTTTGAGATGACGAAGTTTCTACGTAGCATTTCACTACCTCCCCAATACTACTATGAAATGTACAAATTGTTCAAGGTGAAGACCGGTTACCATTTCGACGTCACGCGACGTACTGAACTCTGGCGTCAATTGCAAATGTTGCGCAAAAATAATCAGCCTCCAACTCATTGGGACTTACTCGAACGTTGGCTAGGACTCAAACCGGATACTGTGGAGCTGATAGCTGATGTACATCGACGAAATCTTTACCGTTGTGCAATGCCCTGTCGGAATACACCATCGGAATCACCTGAACTTAGTTTCTGTAAATGTCTTTCGATTTGCACTTGTGAATGGGCAGAGATTAGTTACAAGAAACCAACGGTATTAACCGTACTGCGATCGCATCGCTTGTCGGCGATTGACAACCGTCTGAGCAGTTGCAAAACCTGTCTGCCGCCCTGTACATGCCATTGGCCGAGCAAGTTTTTCAAATCCAATGATTTTCTGCAATGCTTGAAGAAAAGCTTTCCGTTGAAATATGGGGCCGACGTCAGAATGAAATCAAACTATGCTTCGAACGCTTATAGGGCGAGTTTTGCAAGTTGTAGTAGCACCGCCAGTTCAGTGCATTTCCTCTCTGCTTAAGTGTGACTTGTTATTACAAAGAAATCATGAATAAATATTTGCTAAGAATACTTGAACAGCGCAGTTTAATCTCACTGTATGCTGTGGATGTTTTTAAAAGAGTGCAAAGATCCAAGCTCTTCCTTTCTATATAATTTCCTTAACTTCTTTGGACAAGATTTGTAGCCTCTAATTAAAAAAGTTTTTACCATCTACTCGACAATATTTAATGCGCCGACATCAACGATGCTCATATTTCGCTTTAAATGTTTCTGGTTTCAGGTTTTACTGCAGATATATTTATGGATTCTTATAAAAGCGAAATAAATATTGATTTTACGTATCCGTTGTTTCAATAAATTCTTCTGAAAATATTCTGAGGTGAGATGATTTGAATATTTTAAATTGTTTTAGAACGACTTGTCCTCCTCCGGCTTACATATAAGTGTTTCATTGAGAGTTCTCATGTCTGCAAAACATTTATTTGGCTACCAGAAGATTGTAGCGCTAAATTCTACCGCCACTTCCACATTCCTATTTACTTCACATTTTACCATTTGCAGAGGAGCTTAGTAAATATGTTTTGAAAGGAAGGAGAACTTGTTCGTTTTTCTATAAATGTCGATGTTTTGAAATTGTCTTCTAAGGCAAGGAAATATTTTTCCTGTATTTTTGAAAGCCAGCAAGAACGAAGAAACGTTGGTGTGCCAAAACCTGTAGTTAGAAAAAATTCTTATAGTCTAAATTGACGTCAGCAAATCAATTAAAACTGCCATTTTCCCTCTAAAGTCGTCGGAACCAAGCGTATTTAGAAAATTGTGGTCCTTCTGTTAAATTATAAAGTATTAATGTACTTCCTTCTCAGTTATCTCTTAGAATCATTGGTATTTTCATCCAACGCTCTAGCCGAAATGTGTCCTCAATTGAAAGAAACACTCAAACTAATCTTCAAACCCACCAAATGCTTGAAACAAAAACTCCCCACACTGTGTAACTTTGTAATAGACAGAGGAACTTTCAAATGTGAAACTCAAAAATCATAATAGAGAATTTGCTACTTTTATTATTTATGTTAAGATTTACACACACATTTTTTATTGCGATTTTTACTTGGCGAAGTAAAAGTTTTACGGTATGCGTGAGATCTTCGCGAGGGCAGACGAAAAATTCGTTAAAGAACAACGCAGTACATACAACCATAACCATTCACTGAACATCTACAAATTCACATCGGGTGAGTTTTTGCGCACCGAAAAAGGTTTTGACAAGAGCGCACTGCCGATAGTATTCAAAGTTTCGCCGGACAGCCTTCTCAATCTATGCATAAAACTCATAGATGCATTGCCATTGCAGTTGGTTTATAAGTGGACGACGCTGGATGTCTGCAAGTGGATACGCAAATATGGTTACCCGCAGTATATGGTAAACCTGAAATGATTTCATCGAACTTTTCGACTGATTTTGATTCTAAACCGTTTGCAGAACACATTTCATGTCAATCTTATAACCGGTCAGAAACTATTGTTACTCGATGCACAAGCGCTGAGCGCCATGAATATTAAAAATTTTACAGATATAAAGTATATCGCTTACGGTATACGAGGACTTTTCTATTACGAAATGACAAAGTATATACGCAGCATTTCGCTGCCACCCGAGTACTATTATGAATTGTATAGTATTTTTGAGACGAAAAGTGGAGGAAAGTATCAGGATGTACGCCGTTCGGACCTCTGGCGTCGCATGCAATTGCTACGAGAGAAAAGTCCGAATTATTCACATTGGGATCTGCTCGAACGTTGGCTGGCACGCAAACGCGAAAATACCGATCTATTTGGTGACGTCAAGCGTTATTGTCTCTACAAATGCAAATCGAAAGCGCCAACGAACTCGGCTCATATGCCGAAGCCAAATCCATGCTATTGTATGCCACCGTGTTCATGCTTTTGGACCGAGCGGCATTTAAAAGCGCCGACGGTATTCTCATTACTCGCGCCGAATCGCAAACCCGACCAAACTGTTTTGAAAGAACGTTGCAGAAACTGCTCCCAACCGTGCACGTGCCACTGGCCTTCACATTTCTATAAATTTGACATAATGTTATCATGTCTTAAGCAGAACATGCCAGTCAAATACGGTGAGAGAGAATTGGCGCGCCGAAGACAATCGAGAACTATATTCGCTCAATCGTTTATAGATTGATACCGGGAGGTCTACCACGTTCCCATCCATAACATATGTATGCGCATACATATGTATGCAAATGACAAGATTATATGAGAAAATGCAATAAATGTAAAACAAAGTCCGAACGTAATCTTCTTAACTTGATCAAAAAAGGTTTATGGACAAAAAGGTCGTGGGACCAAGAAAAAAATTATATGATATTGAAAAAATAGTCAGTGCTAAAATTCAAAATCTTCTCATTCGAAAAACGGCTGCTATTTCTATTAAAAAATTTTTCTAGATCTCTGAAGTACAACCTCTACTCTAAATAAAGAGACTGGTTCACTTTCTAACACAAACGTGCTTCCAACATAGATAAATGTCATGACCATCCAATATTATTTATTCTTATCAAATATTTCCATTTTATTATATTGAAGAAGGCCTCTACTATAAGATCTTTAAGAAGAGAGTCTTTAACGGGAAGGGGGACTAGGTTAACTCGGCTCTTAAGTTGAATTAGTCCCCGAGACGGAATTCACACTTGCACAGTTAAAGATAAGTCCTTCTTGATACAAAACCGCTGAATATGGACCTAAACTTTCATTAATTAATAAAGCGCATTAAGCTCATCATAAATCTGACAAGGTGATTCATTTCGACTCCAGTTCCCTTCCAGTTCGTCTTCTTCCAACAACTTCGATAATTGGTTAAAGAATTGATTAGAACTCTTGCAAACTAACTCGCCAAGCTCACGCAAGGTCGTAGACTAAAAAAAAAAACAAAAGACATTAAGTCGGTTCAGCTTGTCTGAGTGGGTCGAACGGCTTTTAACTTTGAGGTTGGTTCTGTAAAATGATTTTTGTCTATCAACCAAGGTTTTGCTTTCACATTCACTAATAAATGTTCACATGTTTGAATGTTGTGAATGAATGTTTCACATTCACTAACTAAAGTCGAGGAGACTGGAATCCATATCGACTTTTGATTTTTCCTTATTTTCGGAAACTCCTGACAGAACAAAGTGTAAAGTAGAAAATTCCTTCCCTATCAAAAACTGGGTTTGTGGAATAAATTTTTATCCCAGCAAAAATTTCGAAAATTCAAAATATCAATATCATTTAAAGTGATTTAAAGACTCTCCATTATAATACATACATTATAAATCCATATAGTTGTGGTCCATTATTGGTAAAATTTTTCATATGTACTAGGCTTTGAAAATATTGACACATCTACAAAAGCTAGAAAATATTGAAGTTCGATATTTAGGTTGGAAGCATAAGTGTGAAGGGTGTTCAATTGTAATAAATTTTTCAGAATCAGCATCATCGAGTCGACACGATTCTTTAAACCATTTTGAAAACCGCGTCGGTTTTCTGTTCGGTTCGAATATATTGCGGTTCTGTTAATGGGTAAGGTGAGCTAATTTTTATAATAAATGGGTCCCATGCTCAAAAATCACGTGGGGGATCACGTGCAAGATCACGAGGGGTTCACCTCGCAATAGTGAATAAATTTAATATATATTTTTACACAACTATTAAACAGATACAAGTATGGTATCGCTTTGAAGTGAGAAAAATATATATTATTTTCTGTTTCTGTTTCTGAAAACTGCTTTTATGGTACAAAAATATTTCAAACCCACGTGGAGTGCATAAGAAATGGACATACGAACAAAATATTTTATTTCCCGTTAAACATTAATGAGCTTAAATTGTATTTAAATTCAAAAGCGTGAGAGTTTAACGTAATCCAGTTAATTACAGCGGCTCTAAAAGCAGAAAAGTGCAAAAACGAGAACTTTTTCTACATTTTGTATTTGTATTTATGTTGTTTTTCATTTCTCTTAGTTGCTTTTTCAACTTTGCGTTGCATGCACTTTTTTTTACTTCCAACTCGTTTTACTAAATTACAAGCACTTGCAGCTCAACACGCGCACGCTTAAGAGCATACATACATACATACATATTATATTATATATGCAGTCTCTTAACATATGGTGTTCGCAATTAAATCGGCGATTCACCTAGAACCCTATATACCCAGAAAATCAAAAGGCGGCAACAACAACAAACAATGACAGCACATGCACCTTTTCTCACAAATAAACATTGAAATGCAAATCGCAAAATGAATGCAAAACCTTGCAACAACATCAGCAAAAACAAAGGGAAACAAAAACAAATGCTTCGATGACTTGCGGTTAATGGCGGGGAAAAAAGAAAGTCACACAAAACTACTAGTTCACATGCCACCTACATGCGAATATGTATGTATATTGTTTGTTATTTGTATAGTTGTTGCAGCCAGCAATTAATTTATAAATTATTAATGTTTGCTGAGTGCCGCTGCATGAGCGACGGCGGTTGCTTTTGAAAAATTTTACCGACTACTCGTTAGCCACAAACCTTTCCAAACAACAACTAAAAGCGAGCGGAAAAACAAACCAATATGCATGTGCAGTAACTTGCAAACTGCCACACACACACTCACGACTTTATTTACAAACATGTGTTCTAGAGTGCTTCCACGCCGCCTTGCTTGCACCTCTACACACCTGTAAGTGCAATGGTATCTGTGAGTGCGCTTCTATGCGCTATTAAGTGCACTCCAAAAACCGACCCATTTCTTTCACACGCACAGATGCACTCACTTACACCCCACGCATGCGAAAAAAATGAATGTTTCTGTTTTCAGCGCCGCCGAAACTAACTGCTAACTGTGGCTAATGGGTGACCTACATTATTCAACTAAGCTGTGCTAAACGAAATTATTTCTACCACGGAGTTCTGGGTAGCTTGAGAGCAGCACGTCTTGTATTTTGCAAACCCAGAACTGTCCAAGATATATTTGCGCGGAGGCAAACCTATTTTGTTAACTTGAAATCGGGTAGAGGGGCCCAAACGTTATTATTTTAAGGCCTAGATCCTCAGAAGGGAGGAAGCAATAAAACAATGATAAGGCTTCGTCAATCGACCCGTCTAAAATACTTTAAATCTATCATCGAACAACTCGAAGAATCTATTTATTCTATAATGAATCTTATTCTCCTCTCGAAATCTTAAAACAGAGCCAAGTATTCTTCAAAGTAAGATATCACAGATGTTCATGCGTTGGAACTAAAACCCTAAAGAAAGTGAGAATTATGCAGATAATGGTATTCAAGTAATACAGATGGTGTGAAATTTATGCTTAAGTTTCTCCTAGTTCAGTTTCTTATGCTCAGCTCTGGTCTGCCTTCATAAGAGCCTATTTCTAAGAGCCTAGGTATTTTCAGAGTCGGTAATCATATGTTAGATGAAGTTCCCCTTTAAATCGGCTAAATGAAATGTTGTAATACCTTAAACTCCTTAATTGCTAGTTTCGCATTTTGATGCGACTTTGTTTGATTAAAAATGTGGGTCCTTAAAATTCATTTCAAAAGAGAGTTTCAGCTCCTACGGCTTCAATATCTGTGCCGAACTTACCCAACTCAAATTCCTTTGTTTATAGAGTTCATAATGAGCTGAGTAAGTTGAGCTTTCCATTCCATCTTCGATTACGGCTTCGCGACGCATGGTTATTGGATGATTGCTCATCTTAATCTGTCATCTCGAAACCGAACCTGACTTTCCATAACGCGAAATGAATTCAGTGAGCTGTGCTTGCCTTTTAAGGACCTAAATGAACTAGTCAGATATTATGACTCAACTACGGTTTCGAACCTACCTTATCCATATCAGGTCTACGGCGATATCTCACGATTGTTTTCAGGCCCAAAGAAATAGAACTATGCGGGGAATTTTAATTAATATGCTTTTATAAACCACTGAAGGTTCCTTGTTTGTGAGCTTAACATTCTCTAAAATTTCAAATGATTTCTCTTGTTAATTTGTATCCGTACCTTTGAAACCTACCCAATCATATTCCTCAAATCTTGCTGGTTACTTGGTTGTCATTACTACTTCAATGTCATTTTCCTTCCGACAAACATTGTAAAATACTGGTTACTAAAAAGCTGCTCAATCCGAACGATTTGCACAACTGGTTTGTGTAGTTAATAACACCCATATCAACTCATTTATTTTTACCAACCGTCTGGTGAATGCACTGGCACTTCGTTAGTAGGTGGTTGGGTATTGTGGTTGGGTGAGTATATAACTGTATTGACCATTTGGACAAGTGGGTCATTCAACTTTAACAAATTAGCGAGCATTTTCATGCTACAATAATTACTTAAATTGGCTAGCCAACGCTTGATGCGAATATATATATATATACATATATTGTGAACACCCTTTTCACAGAAGCTTTTTAAGCCCCAACACTTGAAATTTGCACCTATGAGTATCTAGGTCATAAATTAACTGAATTTAACAATCGCCTACCAAAAAAAAAATTTATTTTAAATTACCGTGCTTTAAATTCATTTAGGTAATTTTATATATTATACCGCATGATATATGGTTGCTTTTTCTTTTACTTTCAGGTGTGATTCTCTGTTCCTCACTAATCTATCACTGTTCATCATTAAACTTAAAGTACATCGACAAATAAATTTTGTAAATCAGATATTCTAATTTATACAATTTGAAAATTGTCCGTACCAATAATTGACCCATTTAAGGAGCTATGTCGTTAATAATTATGTCACATACATGCTATTTTTGAAATTAGTGCATTGTGCACATATATACATATAAATTAATGCTGGCTACCAATGGCAAACACGAATGCCTTTTCGGATGGCAAAAATTGTGCTGCATTTTGCTGCTTTATTTGACAAAATTTCTTTTTATAAACAAATTTTGCTTACTTACTGAAAACCTGCATATGTACGAGTTCTTACTTGCTAGTACTTATTTCTATACATCAAATAATGATAACCTAAGTGAAAACTAATGCGAACCTCAGCCTGGTTGAGAAACGGCTCACATTGCGGTGGCACGTCTTCCTCTTTGGTTTGGTGCCGACGAAATGCGTTGTTGCAATTTTTGGAAATGTTTAAACAATGCTGATATTGGTTATTGTAAAATATTTCTGATTTGGATTTTTAATTTTAGTCGCAACGTTTTGCTAACTGTTACAACTTGTTGTTTGTGTATTTTGCTTCCTACTACTACTTGTGCTAACCTATAGGGGAGAACACGCATATGGGAGAAGATATGGAATTGATGATTGATTTATGACCCTATTAGTTATTCCGTGAAGTTCGGTTTGTAAAATCAAATCAGGAGATAGAATTCAAATGAGGTACTATACGTAATAGGTATGGCTGTGGCCCGAGTTTGATAATTGTTGAAACTTTTGCCATAGGTATTACTATAGCCAAATGTCTTTCAAAGTGGTCGCCATTGTAAAATATTGTAAAATTACAACAAAAAAAAAACAATAAAACCAACACAATATATTCTAAGCTCAAAAGCATAGATAATAAATGCTTACGATTAGATACAACCACAAAGACACCCACCAGTTAAAATAAAAAACAAAGCAACAACCCTATTAACAAAAACCTATTAACAAAAACATTGGTCTTGTAAATCAAAAATAAGAATAAATCGAAAACTCACAAATCATCCTCCTTATAATAGTTATTATTGGGTTGTTCGGAAAGTCATTTCGTTTTTTTTGGGGAACATGAAAGACAGTTTTCGTATAATGAATAAATATTTTATTAAATTATATATTGGCCATTCTGGTCCAACACCTTTTGCCATCTTTCTGGCAGTAACATAATTCCCCTCTCATAAAAGTTTTGGTCCTTGCTGGCAAAAAACTCGTCCAGGTGGTTTTTGACATCTTCATTTGAGGTAAAGGTTTTGCCATCCAAAAAATTTTGCAGGGACCGGAACAAATAGTAGTCGGAAGGCGCCAGATCTGGAGAATATGGTGGATGTTGCAGTACGTCCCATTCAAGCTGTAAAAGTTTTTGGCGAGTGACCAAACTTGTGTGAGGTCTCGCATTATCCTGGTGGAACACTACACCCTTCCTGTTGATTAATTCGGGCCTCTTCTCTTTAAGTGAATCATTCAATTTGTCCAGCTGATGACAATAGACTTCTGAATTAATCGTTGTATTGTCCGGCAAAAGCTCAAAAAAAACGATTCCTTTGACATCCCACCAAACGGAGAGCATCACCTTTTTTTGGTGAATGTTGGCTTTTGACACGCTTTGAGCCGGTTCATCTTTTCTGCTCCATGACCTCTTGCGTTTAACATTGTTGTATACAACCCATTTTTCGTCCCCAGTAATAATCCGCTTCAAAAATGGATCATTTTCTAGACGTTTGAGGAGCGAATCACACGCGTCAACACGACGACACAAATTTCGCTCGGTAAGGACATGGGGCACCCACACATCGAGCATCGAGGTTAAGTCCATGCCTTTCAAATGGCCATAAACAGTTGAATTCGACAAATTTAACCTCTCACCGATCTCTCGTGTGGTGATTCGCCGATTTGCATCAACTAATGCCTTTATCGCATCTTTGTCAGCTTCGACCGGCCTTCCAGACCGTGGTGCATCTTCGACATCAAAATTGCCGGATCGAAATTTTGCAAACCAGTTCTGGCACTGGCGTACTGTTAACACGCCTTCTCCATACACATCCGTCAATTTTTTTCTCGCTTGGACAGCATTTTTACCTTTTCTGAAGTTAAAAAGTAAAATATGACGAAAATGCTGCTTATTGCTCTCCATATTTAAAAAGGCACCAACCAAAAACTACTGGGTAGAATTAATAGAACTTTTTCACACACAAGCCTTGCAATATCAGCTCTCATGACATATAATGGTTATGGGGCTTAAGTGTGAAGTTAGTTTCGAAAAAACGTAATTAAGTCCTCTGGCGGGAAAAAACGAAATGACTTTCCGAACAACCCAATATATAATCTGTGGCCTAAGACTTATTAATCCATCAGACAAGTCTTATTCGAGCTAAAGGTTATACAGAGCGATTGACGGCCAGATAGGCATAGAGAAATCAATCTGTAAAGCTCTATTTATTTCATTTACTTTATGGTATTACAAACGGTTATATAATACAACTGTGCAACATGTTGCAAGAGTATAAATATTATACTAATATATCACAACGCATAATCGCGCCGCTAAATACGGCGTTAATGGCAACAAACTACAAACATAATTCCCGGACACAATGCCAGCAGCCAACGTTATCATCTATCTTTCTACAATGACTGTCCAGAAGGACATGAAAGAGGATAAATAAACAATAATCAGCAAAGCATAGACATATTTTATGAAGCACGTAGCTTAAATAAATGTAGACAGAGGAAAGAGAATGATCAACAGCTAAGCGCGATAAAAAACCGCATTACATAGCGTGGCATAAAACAAATATGAATAAAAAACGGACACATTAATTCCGATTGTTGTGACCACAAAAGCACAGGGCACACAGTAGATGGTAGAAAATAGTAAAAATATGCGCAAATAAAAAACAAAACTACGAAGAAATATGAGGGCCGCGGCGTCAGTTTAACTGATAACAATGCAAATTGTCGCAGCAAAGTTATGATTTAGCACATAATACTCCGTAAATAAGACGAACCGTTGAGCTCCACTATTAAATTGTTGGATCATAAATTATATTGGCGTAAAAGTAACACTTCTAATGCTGCGCGAAGATTATGTCATAGTTGAGTGAGCCAATATCGATAAGCGATTTGAACGATGGCCGGGTGATATAAAGTATGATTTATACCGTTAGTTGTGGAAAAATAATCAACACAATATATGGTTACGAACTCATACGAACCGAAGAACGACAATAAATTTTCAAAAATCCGCTTGATATATGTTTCTTTTTGGAGTTGTGGTCTCGTTTTTATTATTGTAATAATAACGAAGGATTCGGCCATGTAAAAAGTTGTATGTGTATTTCCACTTGGAAAAGAGACTCCAGAAATCCTTTCCTGCCAAGCTCGTTTTTCCACAGTATTATGCATCAATTTGATAATGTAGGATAATGAAGACGGACTTTCGAACCCAGCATTCGCCGACACTTTTCATTCACCGACCGACTTTGCCTATTTACAATCAAGTAAAAGCTGGATATTTCGATCGAATGCTGCGAATCAAGGTATTATTGTCAGTGTTTGTTGGCTATAATTATATTCGAGACATTCAGAAATATTACTATGTTACAAAGCATTTGAAACGGGACTAAATCCTGGAATCACGGATTCGTAAAAGTGAGATCGGTTAACCCTAAATTGTAAAAATCGATTAAAATCATATTCTTATAATGCATCAACTCTCTTTCAGAGCAACATATATATATGAGAATTTGATTCAAACATAATAGCATATATTTTTATTTGTATAAAATGCTCATAAGATAAGTGGAAGTTCTAAGTAGGCAGGTACTTAGAGGGCTCCCTACGAAAATCTTCAATAGAAATCCATGCTACTAATTGATATTCATTAGTTAAAAGATGAACAAATCTAAATTCCTCTCTATTCTCGGCTAGATAATTGGCCAAGCTATTCTTTCCATTTGTAAATGTGTATCTTAAATTTATCTAAGGTACAGAGAGACCCACTACTTTTACTAGCGTACTCCGAAAAGCTAATGGGTTTTACAGAAAATTTAATAGTGATATAAATGTAATATAAATAAGGTCAGTTTCTAAAAAAGATGGTTCAAAAAATGTGGGCAAGTGACCACACTATAGATCGAGACTGATTAACATCCTCATAAATCGGTTTAATAGCCCTGCCCAGGAAACCTTTGTCCTTTCTCGTAAAACTACTCTCATAAAACTCCATATTCGAAGCGTCTTCCTAATTTTTAACTAAGCAGAGTCTCTACGGGATGGAAGTCCTCCATGGCACCTTACAGCTATCAAATTGAAATATTTGAGTAAAGAACCATTTGACCACAATAATGAAAAAAATATTTCCCATTTACTCGTTCACAAACTGAATAGCTAACTATGCTATATTTTTTTCGAATCCAAAGTTTTAAATAATTTAATTAAAATATGCTCTTTATGGGTTAGGTATGACACTCGCTTAGCTCATATTCTATTACTACCCGTTGGTTGTTTTAACAGGTTTTCAGCAATAATCCGAAATTGTTAATAAGTGGAATAATTTTAGGGGGTCCAGCTAAATTCCTATTTGTATGGTTTGTTGTGACGCAGTAAAGATGTGTTGCTGCTTTTGCAAGATCCATGTTCCGGTGGGAAAATTAGGCTGAGATTGTGCGTAAGTTCTGTGAAGTTGGCCATCAAGGAAGACACCCTCGCATTTTGAACTGAAAATTGAATCCAACTATAATATTTAACCCTCGAGTTAAATAGAAGATTTGACAATGTTATATGAGTCAAAGTTAAGCAGTGTGTTTAACATCTTATGTTCGGTTGATGCCTTAACTAACGTAAGTATCTGTTTTCATGTGAATGAAGAATGTAGAATTTTTTTTTTGGTAACTAACTGTATAGGATATTCAGGAATCTACCGTTAACAAAGCGGCTATATTATCGTCATGGAATACCAGCCTCTTCCCATCAGTTATTTCAGAAGCTCATTCAAATTTCGACAAAACTCGGCAGCGTAAATTTTTAGTGAAAAACACACATATTAATCTATTAACTCTCCATCGGCTACACAATTTTCTTTATGCTGAAGTGATTTTGCCGTTTAGAAATTCATGAAATCTCTTAAGAGTTACTTAAGAGCTAACTTTCCTACTTAAGAGAAATCCTTACTTAAGAGTTAAAAGATTTAATATGGCTCCAGACAGTTGAACTTTAAAGAGGATACGGTTTATCTAAAAAATCAATAAATCCAACACTAATATGCTTTCCGCGCCCGCACTTAAATTCACTTTTTCTGCTCTGAATGAAAGCTCACAAGAGAATTTCGACTCAACTGTCATATGTAGCAAACCACACTTTGTAACTCCTCACATGCTTAACAACAACTACCAACGCGTGCACAAATCCATCAATTTGCCTCCATGAAATTCAGATTGTCAAAATGCAAGCATTTCAGGCAGAAAAACGTATTTAAACAAGTTGCAACAATGCATAACGGGATATGTGCTATAAAAATGTTGCAAACAAATAAATGTTGGCACAATTTACCCAAAGGACAGCTTACGTATGCTTACATGTGTACACATCTATGTCAGAGTATTTAAGGAAGACACTTTTTTCACATTTACCTTTTCGTTGTGTAGCCAATTTGTTTTCGCTTGCCACAAACAGTTAACCAGTCTTGTTGTTGTCCCTCGCAAGGCCTTGCTGGCAGCTTTGGCTCAGCTTTATCGCCACTTTGTCAAAGAGTCATAAATTTGTGGCACCTTAAGCAAGCGCGGAGTGGCAGCCAGGCACGTTGCACAAACCGACTAAGTCTATGCGCGGACACGTGTTATACATATTTTTCGTATGTGTGTGTGTGAGTATTATGCAATGGGGATGAAAATATTCAAAACACTCACCTGCACACCTCATCCCATGTACAAACATATATAGGAGCTAGTGTGTTTATAATTTCACTTTAGGTTTGGGTATCTACTGGCCACGATTTGTGGCAGAAATGTCGTAAAACAGTTTTACGACTTACGCATTGTGCTCACTTTATGAATATGCAGACACTTAGGCCCTTACTTGTGGGAGTGGAGGCAAAAACTTACAGTGCTTTGCAATAAACAAATGGGTACATCTGTATGCACTAGCATAATGTTATATAAGCAATATACACGTGGAAGTTTATGAGCACAGAATACCATGAACTTTACTAATTTAACAACCGATTTTACATTTCCAACAATGTTGCTGACGTTCCGGAAAGATTTATATATATACATACATAAGCTTCATTATAAGCACTAAGTTAAAATTAAAGTAGCTCACATGGATTACAATGTTGACAACAGTACCGTTAGTTGCTGGTGAAAAATTGCTAAACCTTTTAAAGCAATTATTTGTTTATCCACCATAGCATAACTAATTTACCATGTCGAATTATTAACAGCCGCTAATGGTGGAGCAAAGTATTGAATCACGATCAATTTGCTTTTTTATTTTGTGATTTTTTATATTTCTGATATATTTCCAATGAAACCACACTTTCAAATAAAAAATACGAGATTACCACTGAAAATAAACAGGGATGTAATGATATTTCTTGCTTATCCCGATCAAAATTAGCATTCCTTTAATAACAATAACGCTCACTACTAAGACAGTTAAAGAGGAGAAATATCTGAACAAATTTCACCCACGAAAAGTTTCTCATAAATTTCATTACCTGTTCAAAGTCTTCTCAAAATTTTTAGACTCCTTCAATTATTCGGTAAGACCAAGGCTCGCTCCAAAGCAGGAGATATATAAGAGTCAATCATAAACTCCTAAATTGATATTTTGGGGTTCTAAATATCTCAACTAATATACTATCTAAAAGATCTGCCTGTTTTATTTCTTAACACCACTTATAAAGATCTCCATTAGTTATAAATATGCCCAGAAAAGCCACTGTCTGATTGTTATATTGTTCAAAACTAGTGCAATAAGCAAAAGTGCCAATGAAGTGCTTTAAGCTGCTCCAATAAAGTTGAACAGAAAACAGCAATTAACGGGAAGTAAGATATATCATAGGGAATTAAAAAAAATAAAAATTATCACCTCCAATCTAAAGTTGTCTTATGAAACAATACAGCAACCCTGGTGCGAAAGTTTTTAGATTTTCATTCCGCGCTTTAAAACAAAATGGTTCTTGTATTCGATAAATTTTTTCCAATTTTTTGGTATAGAATTTCTATTTCAAATAGGACACAGAAGAAGTAGTGAAATGTAAAATTTGTTGGCTTTTTTAGTTAAAAAATTTTATAGCATTTAGTGTTTGAAGAGAATATGAGCTTATGGCCACCACGACTATGCTTTGCAAAGGCCAATTTTACCCCACATCTTCCAGCGTATCGAACTTCATCTTACCATTTGCGCACAAAATCGGTTTACAGCTGACAGTAGGTCATTGGTTAGAAAGTACAATTAACCGAACGTATTATCACAAAATTTAGTCTAACAGAGTGAAATCACAAGGTTTATTACTAAACGTTATTCGGGAGTAAATCTCATTGAAGTACGGATATTATATAATTTTAATTAACGAGAAAAAGGCTCATATTAGGCACTAAGCTGGATAGTAAAAAATTACCATTTAACAACAAAAGTGGTTTACCACACTAACCACACTAACCACTACAATATAACCCCTTAATATAAGAAGACTTATGTTTTAAACACGTGCATTTCATTTTAGCAATCAGCCTAATTGTAGGCAACGTTCTTCTACTATCGCTATCGCTTTGGATAGGCATTCACGGCCACAACAGACTTACTTCTTTCTAATTTGCGCTCTAAATTCATAGGAAATTTTTAAGAAATTCAGCAAATGCACGCAATACTTTTCCACCTCAATAAGCCTACTTAATTTCGCACCAGTCGTTGGCATAAATACTTGTACAACAAGTTCAACTACAAACAGCAGCTGCTGTAACATTTTAACGAGACGAATATTTCGCTTTTATTGAAAATGTGCTGAAATAGTATTCTTTTTCAATCGAATTTGCAAACTCAAAAATGCGACGACCCGCACACAAGATAACACTTGACACGCGGTTGCTACACGTCGTCACACATATATCGGTTTGTAGACCTATGTACCCTCTATAGAATTGTACATAAGCCATATCACAGACATATGTGAATTACTTGTTGTCAAGTGTTTGTAACTGAACAATGACATACAGACATATATTTCTACATATTTAGGTGCGCATCTATGTGTGGTAATACAGCGGCATCGCCCGGCAGTCGGGTGTCATCATTCACACGTCACATGTGGTGTCATTTTTGTGGCCCATAAAATTCTAAACGCTTTGACATGACACTTTAAAATTGCTCACGTTGCAAGTGTTGAAAACGAGCCGTCGACAACGATGGTTGTATCGGTTTTGTTGTTATGCTCTACATATGTATTTCATATGACATTCGCTATAGTAACAATAAATGTACTGATAAACCTTCAAATGTATGTGTTTATGTATATGTATATGATAAAATTTCCCAATTACGTGTATTGAAGGTTATATTCACCCTGCAGTGAGAGGCCGAAGTAGTCGCATTCGGCACTAAAATGCAATTATATTATATTACGGATAAATTTATACTACTAAGGCTTAGAAAAAATTTAGACATTCTATATAAAATTGTTTGAATTTGATATTTGAATATAATTTGATATTGAATTGAATTTAATATTCAATGTTTTATTTCGGGAATCTTCGTTAGATAGCTAGATAGTGCGAGCTTCTTTTTGCTCTAAGATGAATAATCACTCTTGAATAACACTGTTCCACATAGTTATTTAACCTTCCTCTGTACATAAAATTTTTCGAAATTTGGGCATCATTCCATGACTGAATACATGCCAAAAGTTCCATACTCCATTCTATTTAAAAAGCTTTGCAGCCACAAGTTTCATCTTTGAAATCTCACTCAATTGACAAAAAAAAACTCACTCAAATGGTTCCCAGCAGTTAGCTGTTTACAAGTTGCCATTCGCTCTCCAATTTTAAATTGTTGTGGTGGTTCGCTTTTGTGCCTTAAGGTATTGTATAGATTATAGACTTTCTCTGAATAATAATTAAAAAAGTTTACTACAGATAATTTAACTCAAATTACCTCACTATTTCTCACAGTTATACATATTTATACCATCCCAAAAATCGAGTTTGAGAAGTGTTTCGACGATTGGTAGAAGCGCTTGGTAGAAGCATGCGTACATTATATCGAATGGAGATTATTTTGAAGGCGACAACATCAATGTCGACGAATGAATAAATAATTAAAAAATAAAAATGAAGAAGCCCACTGTTTTTTGAACACACCACGTATATCTTTTTTGGTGATAAGATAAACTACTAAAATTAAAGTCAATTATTGCAGCCGTCGGGGTGCAGTGATTAACCTTCTGCAGCATCATGTAGCAGATACGGTAGATACCTCTGGGTTCTTCGATGTGCGGACCAACAACAAACCCTCGCCTCTCAGCCGACAATAGCAAACCTTCAACCCTATTCCTGCCAAGAAAAAGTCGTCTATAAAATCTACTAGCTCATCGGAATCAGTGACCAATAACAAATGAACAAATGAGAGAGAAAAATTGGAATATGGCATAATAGCACAATATAATAGTTATCATTCACCTGAGAATAGATGCTTATGCTCTATTTATGACTGAAAAACAGTTCAACCAGTATATCATATTATCATCCTTATAAGTTGAATATTACTCACGAAGTTTCGGGTTCTCTCAACGCCTCTTAATCTTTATCTGAATATTTCAACTAAGGTGAAATGATGGCAGTTCCATTAAACCTAAACTAATATGTTTAGCATCCCTTATAAGCTCTTATTTATTGTTATTTATTTTATTTTGATTTTCTTGATTATTAATATTTTTTATTTGCTAGAAAACACACCAGTTTCGACACCAATCGAACCAATCGCTTATCACAAGTTACAAAAGTTTACTACAGCATACTGCATGCAGACAAACTCGCTGAAAAGCATAAGTACATATTTAAGTGAATACTTCTATATGTAAATATGTGTCTGCCTTGGTCAAAACATGACGTTCTCGTGAATCGACGGCACACTGCACGCCTAAAATGTTCAAATATCATGCCATTAAATCGTTTGAAAGAGAAAATTAAACACATACACTTATATAAGTATACACTGCATACCGTTATTTGCTGGTAAACGTGACTTCCAATTTGTCAACTCTTTTCATGGATTTTCGATATGTCACCGCACTAGTAGTCAACACACAACCAACAAAGGGCGAATGTTTATGTTCGTTTTTACCGTTAAACCACAACTATCAGCGCAAACTCGTGGCCCTTCGAAATTCAGCAGCACAGGCACTCGAACCGTCTGTTCGTCGTCTACTCATTATGGAAATTCTAGTTGGTTTCATTTGTTGCAAATTATGTTGCTGGCTTGCACTTGCTCCCCTACATTGCTCTCCACTCACCACACACTCCGCAATGATTTTTAGTGCTCCACAATGCTTTGCGTAAATTTATTTGATTTCATATTATTTCTTCAAAATGACGTCGCGCTTTCTATTCCATTCTACTCGCTCCGATTCAATTCGATTCTTCTGAATTTTGGCTTCATATTGGAAAAGATGTCCTGTCTGGCCACATATATTTTTAAAGTCCTTTTTATTGCCACATTAAATTTTATGGTAGTCAAAGTTGTTTGCCGGTTTAATTCGCATCGTTGTGCCAAAGAAAAGGCAATCCCCTACCCCATATAAATTTCTTTCGGTATACCTTTCAAATAAAGCTCCGAACCAATATAAATAGAATAGCAATATTTGTAGTCTTTTAAAATTTTCCTGAAATTAGAGCACATATAGAAACGAATATGGAGAGCAATGTTGGGGCGAAACCAAAAATTAAATATTCTTCCAACGGAAAAGCATTAATAAGGTGCGGAATATATCGAGATATTCAAATATAGATATTCAAAATTGTTTAATAAAAAAGAAGGATCGGAAATCAGTGATCAAAATAATAATCAGTTTCGGGGATGGGTTACCATTTGGCAAATATTGACTTAGCTTGAATAAGTTATTTCGCTTATTCTATTATATTTTTATTGTACTAATTTTATCTAATTTTACTTATTTATACCATATGAATATACTAGAAGAACAACAGGGACTTTACTATAGACTATACTTAGAGGTTCGATATTTAATTAATTTAAATTAAGGACTGTTCAAACCAACCTAAGGAAAAGCGTTTCGATACCACCCATCGGCATGTCTTTTTGATTATATTCCGACATAGTATGCCATGGCTGCTGATAGAGCACAAAATAAAATAAAAAAATATGGTGAAGTATTTTCAAAAAGTTCTTAGTTTTCGTCTAGGTCTGAGCATTTCTCATATTTGGCTACTAACTCTATACAAAATTAAACACTATTTTACTAAGAAGAGCAATATCTAGAAGTCTAGGGCTAGCCTTGGGTTCCTCATTAGTTCACTAGACGAAAGTCGTTTCTTCCATTTCTTCAATTGCTTCAATTCTTCAATTCATTTTTGATAAATTTGATGTATATTAACGTACTTTGAGAACCATCTACATTATATTAGCATATCAACACTACCCAAAATTTCCATAGCTCAGATGAGTAAAACTCTTCCAGTGAACTTTAGTTCATACTCTTCATAAAATACTTCTACCATCTTGAATGTGTTTGAAAATAAGCACTCCATAGTCTGTTCAGTCGCTTAAGGCATCTAAGATAGTCGAATTTTTTACCACGTATTCCGAATTAGAATTCAATATTACAGGTGCTATTAGAGTGCCATGGCACCGACACCCATATCAAGACAATGTAGTTTTACTTGAATAAAAGCTGAAATCAATTAGATTCATTTATTCAAATTTAATTGCATTGCGAAATTTCAATTTTGTATATATTGGACTAACAAATTATCTCAAAATGGATGTTGCATCTTACCCAAATAGAAAACACTCACAAAACATATAATTCTTTCCCCACCAAAATTCAAAAGTTACTCATACGCACTGACATTCACCTGCATATATACCCATATATGTCATCTAGTCTTGTGAGTACACTAATTATATCATAGCCCACAACAAACACTTACATAACTAAAATAAATACAAGGAAATCTGCATACATACAGATGTATACATATTTATAAACATGTATAGTACATAGAGTACATATATATTTTTATAACTCTTTGCTTAAGTTTGTTGTCTGTTAATCGCTGCGCTAATAAGCCATTTATACCTCATATTAAATGCAAATCACTTCGTGTGCAAAGGTTTTCTTGTTTCTTTCCCTTTTCTCGATTAAAGGACGTCCCCGTCAATTTGCATATCAACTGAGCGTTGGTGGGGTTATAAGTGTTTTATTGTGAAGAAGGAGAAAAAGTAGTAGAAGTTTTAGGTTTTAATGTGGGAACTTTTTACATTTGCCTCGTTAAGTTTTCTAATCGGATTATGATTATGTGGCTACGTGGGAATATGTAGGTATACAGGTCTTTTGTGATACTCGGCAATTTGAGGTTATGTTAATTGGAATGACTGGGAGTGTGAGGGGAAGTGCACAAGTGAGCCTGTTTTATAAAATTTATAAACTTTGAAACTATGGAAGGTGTCAGAAATAGTTACTAGAAGGTTTTATTAAAGAGAACTGTATTATCCGTATAAACTTAAAATTTTCAAC
Source organism: Bactrocera minax (assembly GCA_021498325.1). Lineage (NCBI taxonomy): Eukaryota > Metazoa > Arthropoda > Insecta > Diptera > Tephritidae > Bactrocera > Bactrocera minax. The sequence continues at coordinate 3,629,866 of JAKEEE010000011.1, read as the reverse complement.
ACAATTCTTTTTCTAATATAGATTATTCTCAGCTCCGAAAAAAATATAAAATTTTAAACCCGAAAGATCTTCAAATATATGCTTTATTTTACTTTACCTTAAAATCTATGAAATCTTGCTTTAAATTCAAAATATCTGCTGAACATTTGCAAACTAACAAAATATATGCACTTAGAATACCACAAAAATTGAAAATTTCTGACAAGCTACGAAGCCAAAAATCAAGGCATCGGTAAAATGCTATTTCACTTAAAGAAAATAATCTGAGCGGAAAGCACTCGCACGCACCCTATTGACATCTATCGAGCGTCATAGGACCAAATCCAAGCTTATTATCAGCGGCAACCATTCGCCGTCTCAGCAACCCACACACACACACACACACACACACACACACACACACATACAAATACATGACCATGCCACTGAAATGTTTTGCTTGCACTCGAATGTTGCGGTTCGAATAGTTTCGTTGTGGCTATTTCACATTTGCGGTTAAATAGAGAGAAAGAGAAAAGTTCCTCGAAAAATACAGTGAAAAATGCTAAATTGAGCGTGCATAAGCATACGCACTAAAGTGCTCGAGTTGGACGAGCCAAAACGTGAATATGAAGGTTTTTATGTATATGCATATGTGTAAAGGTATGTATAACTTTTCATAGAGCTACTCAAATGATTTGTGGCTTTCATACATATTAAACTGTATTCGTGAACACACTCAAGCATACTTATAAAGAAATGAAATGAAGCATGGCAGAATCTTGGAATTGTGCCAAGCGAAAATTATCATCAGTAAAAAAATAAAACCAAAAGTCGAAGGAGCTAAAGAAAACAAGTGAATTCTCAAAATTAGTGAAAATCTTTCGTGCAATTCTGGATTTTCATTTCAATGATTGAAACTCGAAATATTCGCTAAGATTTATGAAATTGTGGATATAGTTAAAAACTCATAAATTTTAAATGCTTTCGCCCGGTACTTTTAAGCACTTCATTCATATAAAATATAATATTAAGGTTACTCATACGACCCGACATACTGAAAATACACGGCTGAATAATAATTTAATGACATTTATAGAATTTTATGTTGTTGCTGTTAAACCTTTTTAGGTTCCATATGAATCTTACATATATTTTCTCTTCGAAAATGTTTGGAGACAAGCCGTTATAAAATTCTTTACTTCTCTTCTCTACTCTTTTTTCTTTTCTAACTAACATACTTCGAGTGGCGGATCCTTATAAATATTTTTGTTTAATAATAACTCATTAAAAATTTTTTAATTATAAACTTTTCTCATAAGTATTATTTATGTAAATCTAAAAACGAAATTACTTTCCTAATTTTTCCTAATACTTTCCTACTTACCTTTCAAATAGGTAATTGTGAAGACTGAAACAGTAACGTCCATTTCGTATCAAGTACATCCAAATGTATGTTCAATAAAGGCGGAAAGAGATATTTTCGATTCTTTTTTCTTTACTCTCTGAATGAATTACCAAAGTCAGGCATTTTGGAGGTTCCAGATAGTCATACTACACAATAACAATAAAAACGACATTGTAATACCTTCAGCATACATAAAATCTGAAAAATAGTTCAAAATCCGGTTTTATCGCATTCATTATCTGAACACCTTGCTTGGTTTTCAGAGTTTACTCTAGGGTTAATTCAAGGGACGAACTCAACTCAATTTCTAACTCCAACAATGTAAAGTTGTGATAATTTCCTCCAAATGGCTGATTACTCTGACCCCACTTTTGAAATGTGACTTGAATGAACTGAGCACAGCAAATAATGAAGCCACAAATAAAGTAGTTAGGTGAGCAGATATCTTGTGGGATTATAGAACTTAACTCTTTTCTGACTAAAATCATGCTATGATAGTTTTCAACCAAGGGTAAAATTCACTGTTATTCAAGACGAGAAGACAAGAAGCCCCTCTATAATACGCAAGTTCTTTTTTTTTAAGAATAGGCATCATTATATCCTTTTCTTTTAGAGTAGAATACCTATGGAGAATATTTTATATTAAAACTTTTAAAGCTTTTTAATTCGAATAAAAATTTCTGCATAAATATCATATGTGCTATAGATAGTGCTTATAGTGGCAGATGGCGACAGTAAGAGTTCCTTTGCTTTCAATAGCTGATATTATCACGCTTTTTGAAGATAGTTCGATAAAAGTTTAAGGTATTTCAACGATCACAAGACGGTTCTTAAATAAATTTTTTAAACAGCTGTTCTAGGAAGAAATTAGTGAAGAACTATTAGTTTAAAATCACGAAATGGCAAGGTTGAGAATTATAAATAAGTGGAATGGCTAACAAGTTCCAAAATATCTGTATTAGATAATGTTATCTATGTAATATTCAAAGAAGTTATTCCATTTTAGAATTTGAGCGCTCAAAAGTTCGACCAAGATTTTGGGATATTTTGAAAGCTATGTAAAATATATTGTCTATCTATATATCTATATGTCTATCTATATATATATCTACATATTATATGAAAATCTATATATGTAAATGTATATAGTTACAAACCCACGACACATAGCACCGCATTCACCCATAAATTTCCATTTACAAAAGTTAAAGGCCAGCGCGACACTTTGGTTTTGATTTCTGATTGCAGTCTGTTGCTTTCACCGATATCTTGTTTATTTATTGACTGGTTGTGGTTGGCGACAACCAGCCAGCAGCTATGATAGCAAACATGTAATGCACTCATTTGCATTCACCGGTTATTCAGTGTGCTCTGGCTTTGTGTTGTGTTGCTTTGCCTGTTTGTGTTTGCGTTGTGTCTCACCACTTGGGTATCGCAAATCAATCGAACATTATCAAAACAATTTTCAAGTACAAAATTTGACATTACGAAATGTTTGCAAAGGGCAAAAGCCAATTGATTGATCGATTGATAAGTTGACAGACTGGTGGTTAATCGGAAATTGCGTGGAAATGTTTGGACATATGTAAACGTTTAAGTACTGGATTATAGTTTAGTTGATATCTTTATTCAATTACATATAAATACCTTTAGAACAACTTATGACCCTAGGTGTTTTGAAAAGTAGTATATATTGTTTGAAATTAACAAGTATATATGTACACGAACTAGTTACTTTAATGAGGAGCAATATATGAAATATGCATAAGTTCTCTAAACTACATATTTTAACTATATATCAAATTGAAATAAAAAGTTTCGTTTGTTAAAATCTAATAAATCTAATTATTATTCAACAAGATAGCAGACTAATACTAAGTATAAGATCTTCCAAATTTTAGACACCATTTTTATTGTACCGACAAATCTTTACAAAGTTGATCACAGTATCGGTCAATATAATTTATATATATCGGTCATCGTATAATACCTCTTCATTGTCGCAAAATTTGTTTCTAGCAAGCATTCTCTTCAGGTCTGACGACAGCCATATATTACATATCAAATTCACGAAAAAAAGTTAGGTCTACATCACTTGTGCCAAAGGTCAGTCATTTAATTAAAATTTAGAAATATTGGTACCATTAAAAAGAAGTTGCTGAAATTTAAAAAAAAAAAAAAAATATTAGAGCGGCGTTGTAATAGTTCCTCTTCACGGTGTCTTTCAAAGAAACGATTCACTAAACTTGCTATATCTAACGAAGCATTTAGATAAACCTTTCTCCGTCAATCGAAGCCATTTATCTTTCATTTATTATTTATTTCATATTTATTTATTTCATATGGAACTTAAACCAGGGTCTTAAATGTGCGAGTTATTGGCAGTTGTTGTTCAAGTATATTGTTTTCCACCACAAATTATTTCAATATTTATTTCCTCTACTCCTTTTACTTACGGAAGTGTCACAGAAATATTTGGCTACAATTTTCAGCTCCGAAACTTGACACTAATTTTGGGATTTCAAAATCGACTACTGATAGTTTTTTGATTGAGATCACTCTCCGGTAGAGAAGGAGTATTTCTACCGTGAGGAAGAAACTAAAATCTGTCACGATTCTTTCAAAGGCGACTTGAGATTTGTGAGATCCGCTGTGACTAAACTAACAACACACCTTATGTCAATTAGGAAAGATGTAAAGGACCAATATAGCGATGAACTGATGCCAACTGTAAACTCCTCGCAAAACCAAGTGCGACAAGTTCGGGTTGAGTCCACGATTAGTCGCAGAGGAACTTATTTGTGTATTTATATGGAACGTACTGTTCTCTCTTGTTATATACTCTCCCATGAAGAGACTATTTATACTCTTTTGTACCCGAAATATTATTAAAGGGACCAAGCGTTTTCCTAGAACTAGACACAAGTTACTTCTTCTATCTTAATAGGTACGAAATGACACTAGTTATTTTTATACAATGAATATCGACATAAAGAAATAGTTAATACAAGTTCGGATAAAATAATGAAGTTTAATAAATAATAGAAAAATATATTTGAGTCAGTTCTAACATCTTGCAACTAATAAATGTACAAAATTAAATTAATTAATTAAAATCTGATTGTATCGTAAAGGTATATATTGGAGAATAATACATTTACAATTTTACCCTATAAACAGTAAACCGGGTGTACTTTATTTAAAGATGACTCGTACAATTTTTGCAGGGTAGAGTATATAAGTGGTGTGCTGCTTCATATATAATTCGTCAACCATTATGTGGACGATTATTTAATACAGAAATTATTAATTTATTAATTAATAATAAGAATTACTTGCTTTCAGCGAGGTTCATTTGCACCAGGTTTAGCGGTTTTAACGGTGCAGTGAGTGCAGTGAGACTAATAACGGACGTCAAGTAGCAAAATTGTCTACAAGAAGGCGAGGTAGGAACATTTTGATACTTTTTCCTCTATTATTCAACTTTAGCCAGACTGAGGTTGAAGCTTCTTGGATGGCATATCTGAATCGGTTGAAAGGTTGAATCGATATTAGGTGCCTCAACATAGGCTCAAGGTATTTCGGCAATGCATGAGGGTCTCATGAATTCTTTCTGGCACCGCAAAGGCGCCTTGTTTAAACTGTCGAAGTACAATCCCCCTGACCTTCGGCGCGGATATCAGCAATGATATTCACCTAAGCAGCTCTTAGCATTCTATGTGTACCTTGCTCTGTGAGTACGACTTAAGCCCTCTTGGCTGACCTCTTAGATGTATCGTTTTGTAGTACTATTCATATATCACGAAATCGCAAAAACTGGTTCACTTCTTGACGATTATATAAGAATAGCAGTCTCATTACCCCTATACCACCTTATTACATATGCATATATCTATTTGACATTATTGCCATTTTCAATGTATGTGTAATGATATAAAGAAGTAGCTTCTGCATTATTAACTACAAACTAGGTTCAATTACAAATTATATACAATACATACAGATACATACTGATACATACGACAATACGTGTGTCTTCCAGTCTAAGTGCACGAGTAAATATTTATGCTTACGTAGAAAGATTTCATGCACAATTGTACATTGCTAAAGTTTCTGCTTGTTATCTGCATTTGACTACAAGTATGTGAAGCTTTACATGTGCTTTCATGTACAAACAAACACACGCAAAGCAAGTATACGCCGATACAAAATTGCACTACTTATTCACATACACACACAAAAGACGAGAGTAAACCAATTGTTGTTGCTGTAATTGTTGTAAAATTTCTTTTAATTAAAATTGCAGTCATCTTCAAAATTTTCGTTTGTATGTAAGCGAGTTGTGCTACATAACTTTTATGCAAATGTTGCAATGCTGCCATATCGCCTGCTTGTGTGTGTGTGTGTCTGTGCACAAAAGGCAAATTTCAAACACACACACACACACACATACATATGCATACTTATATAATTATGCATGCAAGCTAACATGCTTTGATCTGCACTTTTTGGCGCTTGAGCTCTTTTCTGTAACACACACATACACACTTACTCATTTAAATATATAAAGATATAAATATATGGGAGTGTGTGTGTTCTTCACAGTGGCATAAAGAAAATGAAAGCACTGAAATGCTTTTCTTTCACACAATAAATAATAATGAAATTGCTGTATAAAATATGAACAGCACAAGGTATGCACATACTCGCGCACATGCCATGTGAGTTATGCCGCAAAGAGATAGATGCCTAGAGTCAAGCGCCTGCAAGCAAGCCGCACATATTATACATGTTGTTATGCTTGTTCATGTGTGGCATATATAAATATATATAATATGTATATATAAACATTTCGCAGTTCATTTACTTATGAGCAAAATTGGGTGCGATGCGGTGATTGCACTCAAATTAGTTACATATACTTATATACATTTACATATAATAAATATCTTGAAGAGAAGGGGAGTCATTCATGGGGCAGGGAAGGTATACAATTGCAACTAACATCGTCAGTTCGTCTATGGATTCGCTGGAAGTGCTTTGGATGTAAGTATGTCTCAATTAAGTCTCTTTTCATCTTCAACTAATTTCATACCTTTCGTCAAACTTATCTTCCATCTAATTTGAATCAATAGATGAAAGCTTTGTAAAGTGTTCTAGAAGAAAGAACATCAAATACCATACGTATAATATATACAAATATATGTTAATAAGAAGCGACTTATACTAAGAGTTAATGATGTACTATAGTGGCATTGGAAAAATAAAATGTGAAACGCGCTGCAATGTTGTAAAGAACAAACTTCATATTATTAATAACTCCTCCGGGTGTTTTAATACTCGAGTATGGAATCAAAAAAAAAAAACCTTTATCTAATGTGAAAACCCTAGAAAATGCTTACAGGCAGAGATATTAAAAATAGTAACACCCTTTTGTTCGAATGTTATACTGGGGTAATGAAAAGTGTTCATATATGTATATATATTTGAAATAAAACAAAGATTAAAATAAGAAATATGTGGTGTGTTCAAAAAATAACGGGAATATTTTTCTACTTCTTCATTCTTCGTTTATTCTTCGACTGTGTTCTTTGACTTTAATGGCATTTTGCTCAATTCTGCTCACACTTCGTTGCTTGTTCGTGAATTCTTGGCCAAAAACAACACTGTAACGAAGGCCCTGCCTCCATATTCCTATTTCCAAAAAATATAGGGAACCTTAAAGAACCGTCATTTTACAAGCATACATGACATTAAAAGCTTATCGCTGAAAGAGCTGAAGACAATCCCAAAAATCGAGTTTGAGAAGTGTTTCGACGATTGGAAGAAGTGCTGGCATGAGTGCATAATATCGAATGGAGACCATTTTGAAGGCGATAGCATTAATCTAGTCGAATGAGTAAATTTGTTTTTTTTAAAAACGAAAATTCCTGTTATTTTTTGAACACACCACGTAGTCAAATTTTCGTTATGACGGCAAAGCTCCCGCAAGTTGAAAAAGGCTAGGAAATTAGGTAAGTCAATATTTACTGTAAATGAGTAATGTTTGTAAATGTGTAAGTGAGTAATATTTGTAAGAGAATTTTTTCATTGAAACTCTATATTATTATTTATCTATCTACATTATTATCTATCTAATTAATCAAAACGGTCTATATAGACATTTTCTTGAACTATTACGGAAGCAATTTGAAAATAAGTGATTTCTTAAATCCTCAACAATATCTACAAAAAGTTATTTTATACTCTTTTGGAGACAGAAGTTTACGTTTCCTAACGATCTTGTCTTTTCATATTACATTTTTGCTAAATTGTCGATCGAATGATCCTCATCACTGAAAACAAATTACATTATTAGTAACATTTAAATTACATTAGTACATCAATTAAGTTAATCAAAATAATTTGAGCTAAAACATAGACTATGATGAAGTAATTAATATTTAATACTTAACGCTTTTAATTTTCAACTTAAATTTTAATTTTTAATAGCTTTATGAAAATCGTTGATTTATCAAACCGACCTCGTGTATAGCAAAAATTAGATATAATTTTTCGGAGTTTTATTTTATTAAAAACGAGCACTTAACAATGGAGAAAGCAAATATTTGATATTTTTTAAATATATATCATAAACATATTTTAAATATATTAATACATATTCATTTAGTATCAGTCAACTTTTGCTGAAACAAAAAAACTTATGTAAACAAGTTAAATAAATAAATTTCGATCATAGAGTTTTTCATTTTTTATTTTATTTTTTCATTCATATAAGCAAATGATTTGCTGCTGTAGTGGCAAGAAAAGTTTTACACTTTCATGCAATCATGCTTTGTATGCATATATGCAATAATACATACAGACATATTTTTCCCAGACTGATTTTAAGTTTATTCCATATTTTTAGCATAAAGTATGATATTGTCATCATTCTCTGTAAGCGAGCGATAAAAGAATACTCGGTTACGCGTGGAAATCAAAAACAACTCGATTATTTTTCGAGAGTCCTACTCGGCTGGTTAAGAAATCTAGGCTGTAGGAAATTGCCATATACGCCTCAAACAAGTTTTCAAATCACCAACAACAATTTACCAATTTAATATATTAATGAGTGAATGATTTTTTTTTTTTTTCAAATACTCTGAGTAAGTAAGTTTAAGTACTTATAATTTGTATTTGAAATTTTACAGATATTCCTTTAGTTGTTGCACTAAACAAATTTTAATTTCCCCAAACTTTAAAATTCCCTTAAAACTTTGTTGCCTTTTACTGTTTAAGCGAATTGAAGGCTTTCATTTGCTCTTAAATAAAGTTTATTATGCGTTGCCAGGCAGCTGATACTTGGGATACCGTAAACTCAATAATACATTTGTATATGCGAATAAATATATCTGAAGGTATTCTTCAATTACTAGCATTTTTGTTTTTTGAGTCGTCGTTAATATTTAACAAAAATAAACCACAAAGTTTTCAATAATGAAGAACATCTAATTATTACCAAAAAAATTAAAAATAAATTGCATGCCTAGACTTTACCCACTTCGAGTAAAACGCTAAATATCAGGAAGTAAAAAATTTATATTTTAAAGATATTTCAGAGTAGGTATTTTAATTTAACATTTCGAAACATCAAGAGTAAGTATTATTCACGATTACTCTATTGTTGGTCATGACAAAATTGTGATAAATAAACTGCTAATAATATTTATAATATCTCTTAAATATATCTTGGTCAAAAATATTCTTTCAACCTGTATAGTTTCATAATAATATTGCAAAATTAGTTATTTCTATCAAATGAAAAATCAAGCATGTAGCAGCCCTTTTCAAATATACTTTCATATTTGATACCCATATGCTTACACTTCGTTCACTTTTCATTTCCACTAAAGCAATATTTGTAAAGAACTAGAAACCTTTGCAAAATGTACTATATACACAGCTATGAGATACAGCCATGGTTTATTCGACTAAATATCCAACGCCTGGTTTCCTCGAAAAATTTTGGATTTTTCATTCTGACTTTGCGGGGGGTACAGTATATCCTGCAATAAAAGCAAGAGGAAATATTAATAAATATACAGAAAATATAAAGAAAATATAAACCGAAAAGATTTTCTTACAATGCTGCTAAATATCATAAAATAATATTATATTTGTGCGACAATAACATATTTTCATAATAATTTAAAAAAGTTTTTGAGTAGTATGCGAAGTCTGGTTAATATTATAATATGTCAATTCATCTGCACAAAACTATGAGCAGTTCATTTTTATACTTTTCATAACTTGGTAGAATCGGGCTGGGCGGAATCGGAGCATAAATTAATATAACTAAGATACCTATTTACCTAATTAAGATACAAACCTATAACTAGGTACAGTTTTATTTATAGGGTATATCAACGAAACCTGTGGAGGACAAATCTTTCTAGTAATTCTATGTAGAATGTAAATGGCTGTCAGAAGCATTGAGTCACAGTAAAGTTGGTGCGGAAAGACTGCATAAGATTGTGTGTAAAAATTGGACTCTAGATGTGTACCATCTCATATCTCAGGAAGCAAAATTTCAACAAAATTTGGTGCATAGTACATGCATCTAATTGCCATATAACACAAATTTAAAATCTTTCTGATTCATTCATTTTATAGCATATAAATCAAGCACCAAAGAAGATAACGGACTGAAACTTTGACTGACATTTTAGAAAAAATATGGATTAACCTATGAGATGTATTATTGCAACTCAGAGAGCATTTTTCGTGATAATAATGTGAATTTGTGTCAAAATTAACTAAAATCGGGTCAATACTTCCCTAACCGCCATATACCTAATATAATGATTCAAAAATGAATCAAACTTCCGACTTTATACCATATACTGTATATCAGTATATATGTAAGATATCTTAACAAAATTAAATGAACGTATAATCTTCAATATACCATTTGAATGAAAATTAGTAACACGAATTAACCCAGCCACCATATACTACATATAATGATTACCGTTAATCTGGTGAGTAAAATTGAGTCTAAGCATGTTTTCGAGCATGCTTGTGTTTAATTCCAAAACAAATGCAATTAGCTGAGTAATTTCTGACTTTTAAGTTGACTTTCGTCAATACGCGTGATACTTAAAGAAATTAAATCGACATTTTTGTTTAAATGTAATCTGGTTTGCAGTGAATATGAATAAAATTGGTCTTGATTTTTCCCTTACATATTCAATATATTAAATTTCGTTCTTTTGGTTGACTTTATATCTCAAAAGAAGAAATCTCAGTAAATTTAAATAAGTAAAAGTCGAATAATATTATGTTATTCATTAAACTAACTCATTATATGACCCATAGTATAAGTTAATAAGATACCAAATATAATTGCATTCCTTTCACGAATTCTTCTAATAACGGTTGTTGAATTCATTTGCAAAAATTTTTGATATAGTATAAGGTTTTGCAAACACCTGAAAATATGTCCTTGGCTTTGATCTTTGAAAATTGCGTGAGTATAGAATGTTCGGTTACATCCGAACTTAGCCCTTCTTGCTAGTGTTTTCAAATCTTTGGCGAAAATTGGTGAAACATAATCGATAGCAGCAAGAGACAGTAAACGATTACTCTATAAAAATTAGTTATTTGCTTTTCAGTAGAGCTCTGGTACTCTTTCTACTAAGCTTAGTCGAATTTCTGACTTTTTTGTAAGTTTGGGTTAAATTACTAGAAGATTAGAACCTTGGACCATTTGATTGCCGCCTACCAAACATCGTTCTTGACCTGATTTTAAATAGTCTCTTACATTGTTTTTGTTTTAGTGGCTAACCATTTAGAAAATATAGTTCTTCAAGCATATATATATATATATATATATATTAAATATGTCATAGGGAAATTTCTTTATATATGTACACGGAAATTTTCGAAAAAAGTTTAGATAATAGTGATCAATTTGATTCAAATATATCTGCTCTAACGGATTTTGGTAGGCTACAAGAACTGTTTCGAAAGTCCACATAATTTCTTTCGCAAGAGTACATAGACTCATGCAACCTTTAAAGCTTCCGCTTTAATATTAACAACAAAAGTAGTTGTAATTGTACTTTTAATTACTCTATAGCGTTCAGTTACAGTGTTGCCGAAAATTTCACAAATGTGATATATGTTGTACATATTTACACCTCACGCACACCCTCATGCATTTAATCTTACTGGCGCCTGTGCAGTCACCTTGTCCAAACCTCTTTTCATGCATCAAGCGGTTCATCATATTTTTTGCTTTGTAACGGTCGCTAGCGGACCCCTTGGCCATTTTTATGTCGTGTTAATTAAATTTACAGAAATTTCATTTGCACAGACATACAGATACACAAATTTAGTAATGCGCCAGACAGTCGTCGCAATTCGAACACATTCCGAACCACAACAAACCGTAGCGATTGGCTGTCGCTGCAATGTGCAACGCTTTCACTGAAAGCCAAAGCCTGAATGACTGGGTGAATTAGTAAGCGAATGCATGAACTGTGAGTAAACTTAATTTCGGCGGATTATTATTATTTTCGTTTACATGAGTCCATTGTCGAAGAAGGACGGAACAGAAATATACATGTCCACAGGACAACAGGCGAGGAAGCAACCAATTGAACTCTGGAAAAATCGGTGGACAAGCGAGTGCCAAAGAAAATGGACCCCTAAAATAATCAAAGAGGTTTTGGTACAGTAGGAAACACGCCGAGGCGAAGAACTACATAACACAGACGCTCTCCGGTCATTGGGTATTTCAGAAAATACCTCTACGACATGGGATAAATAGAAAGTCTCATGTATTTACGGCGACGAACTACCACACGATGCAAATCATATCTTTTTTAAGTCCCACCAATGGAGAGAAGCTCGAAGAGCTTTAGAAAACAAGCTAGGGGAACTCAATACGGAAAATTTTGTGGAAAAAATGAAAACAGGTGACGAAACGAGGCAACAAATTGCCTCGTATGTAGAATATGTACTATGCACTAAAAACGGGACACGGACAATGGAGATTTTCCGACCTCGGAGAGTTCGATCCAATAGAAGACGAGTCAAATAGCTTGATGCTGGCTGCAAAATCGTAGGCATCCCTGGACGCAGAGAGAATAGAAACCTTGCTCTGAAGTAATGCGAAAGCGGTCCCAGAGCAAGGGAAAAAACTAACGACAGAAGAGGGAGTGTTTTAGTGGCCACACCACTTACGTAGCGTGACGATTCCTATATGGTGCGAAGGCATTTTAAACCCTGCTTACGGCCTAAAAAAATTAGAAAAAAGTACGAGCTCAAACATTAATACATGTAAATAATTTAATAATCTTTCAACGTCATTTTAAGTCTCCTCTTGCCGTAGAATAAATAACTCAAGCGTTAATGAAGATATGGAAACGGAGGTTTGTTATTTTTGTTCCTAGAATCCAATCCAAGAATAGTTGCAATCGGTTTATACATTCTCTCGTCTGCCTATAACGAATCTAAGTGTAATGGTGAAATTATATAGGCATTTATTACCTCCTAGGCACAACTTCCCTTAACACACATATACCGGATCAAAAAAACCGAAAATAGATAAAATTGGTCAAAAAATTTCTTACACCTAGATCTTTAATCAGATTGATTTTGAACCAAATACACTTCAAATAATTGCCGTACAAGGTATGATAAAAAATCTGAAGAAATATCCTTGTACGATTAAAAGAAAGGATGCTTCTCTGGCTTCCATCAACAGTATTCACGCATGGCTAATAAACAAGGGATAAAATTTTGAGAGTATTCGCAGGCTGGTCCTACTATATGATGTGCAAACCCGACAATATGGTAATAGCTGTTATTCAAGCAACGCTTACATTAGGTCATAAGAGGAACCGATAAGAGCAAGTTTTTTATTGTAATTGCTTACTTTGGTAAAATTAATATTTTGTATAGCGAATTATACCAGGAAGTATCTAGTATAGTATACATATTTCCGTAAAATTACACACGTCCAATCCGCTATAATTCTTTTTTAATTTCATTTCGAATAATTTTAAAACACCCCAAGCGACTTCAAGCAGAAGAAGAAGCATTCCCCAATCCAAACCTGGATGAAAAATTGCACCAAATAAAAAAACCGAATCGCATTACGCGTACAAAAGCTTTTTACAGGATAATCATAATAATCTCCGCCTCACCAAACGCTTCCACTGTAAGTACACTGTTATGTGAGTGTGTACGCCAGCGAGTGAAAATACCGTTAAGCATCTGTTATGCGAATAAGAATTTAATTAACTTACCTTAATGCCAGTTGCCATGTACACTTTGAGGCGCTTCATTTGCCGTGTTAAAAGCAACAAAAGCATCTGAAATGAGCAATAATCAACAGCTTAATTTGACGCCGTGTATTCACCTACTTTGGAACCGGTGGAATTGCCGGTGGAAAAGACCAAAGGTGAATGAGTATCTCTTTATTGAGGCTGATGAAACAATTCTCACAATAATTGCAGACAGACGAGTGTAGGTGACACAAGTGATTATCGTGCGATTTCGAAATTCTGTTGGCTATGCGAAAATCACCAAAGAGATACTTTCAATTACATTTTACTCCATTTAAGTGGAATTATTTTTACCCAAACTTAAGTGGTTCTCTTTTAATTTTGCGCTTCAATGTTCACTCCAACATCTATCTCTTCCACTCTCCACTTTCAAGGTCATTCTTAGACGCCGCACAGCTTTCAGCCTCCACACGCATTTATACCCACATTTAAATCTCTAAAGCCTTACAAATTCCCGGCATAATTTTCAAACGAAATAAATTTCACGAATTATTGCTGTCTTTTTGGTCAATTCAATCGCATTACAATCATATAAAATAATAAAACTTACGATGCTGCCACTGGGCTACACGCGCCGCTCACGGGCGAGCGTAATGTTCAACTGTGCACGACGGCATCTAATGCCACTCCATATACGCACACATATATACACAAGTATATAAACGAGTATATAAGTAGTTGATGGCCAATGGCTGGGCAATTGTAGGCCATAACTGGCATCCTTGGATCAAGTCAATAAATTTAGCGTCTTTACGGTTGACTGCTGCTGTAATGATGGTCCAACTTTTTGCGAAACTTTCGATTTGTACGAAATGGCAATAAACTGCCAGAAATAATATATATTCAATATCTATATCAAATGTATTCTTATTCTGTGCAATTATGCGTGTTTAACAGTAATTTTACAATTGGGTAATTTTGCCACCGCCTCAGAAATTCCTCTTCACGCTTTAAATAAACTTTATATACAATTTCGTACTCAATTAAAAACTTGCTAACTTTAAAATTTCACACCCCTACAGTCTCCAATCCAATCCGTATAGATATTTTATTCTGACTTCAGATCATAATTTTGTTTGGTTCACCATCGAAGAAACGAAGCTTCACAACTCACGCCCATACGACAGGACCAGACATTGGGGACAGGAAGAATTAAAGGCGCACCCACGTAGATGGGATTCTGAATAACAAGCCTTTGAATCTTTGAAACCACCTTGAGATATTAAAAAACGGCATCTTGAAATCCACACAATTCTTACGTGAACTTTTATATACAAGGACTGAAAGAGGAAAAATTAGAGGAACTGTTTAGAAAAATTATTGCAGAAAGTTCTCGAGAACATTGTATGTTATGAAAGATGGGCTTTACATGGCGTCAAATTAGCGTTTCGAATTTTGTGGATTCGCCATACCTAAAGAGTTGAGGAAAACTCAAGGAACAAAATAGGGACCCTTGTCTTATCTACAGAGGTGTTAAGACGTCATTTGGCCCGTTAGTATTTATTATTACCAGAGTAATAGCTTATACTTGTATTCCATTTGACGATTCAATGGGGGATTAATACAATATCATAATCTACCAAGGTCATACGATTTCCTAAGGCGATTTAAGTAGTACCTTCAAATATATTGATGAATAATTAAAAAATATTGATACGGTAACATCGAACTCAGAGGTTATTTAAAAATCGAAATTCCATAGGGAAACTATCAGCCCCAAAACAAAAAGCTTAATGTCAAATTAAGGACAAATATATCTCAAGCACTGTTGGAAGTGGAGTTGCCAGTCGTCATGGTTTATTGGATAGAATAATACACTGCCATCACGCAGACTCTGGGTTAGACTTCTACTTCTATACTTCTAACTAAAAAACCTCCTGTAAAAATCCAAAGTCGGGTAGAAACTTTTAGGTCTTTTATATAGATTTATATTGTATATCTATATCATAAATAAGACATAGTATCAATTCGACTGCCAGTCAGTTTGTGAACTCGCGTGTGGTTTCCATTATTCATTCATAATTTTCCTCAATTAAATTACCAAATTCCAAATGTTTAACCATTGACGATAACAGTTATTTTAATGCAGCTGATATACAGAGCCCTAATATTTAGAAAACCCTCAGCTGATTCCATTAAAAAATACTACAGAATACTACATCGGATCTTTTACTAAAACAACCTTACTACTCAACTCTGAATTCTTAAACAACGGTAAATTCGAGACTACGCTCATACTGAAGGAAAAACTGCAATTCTCTTTGTATGAGTTAGTACCTCAGCTTTATTTGATGTATATACTATACGATTTTTCTCCCAAATTTGTTTTTTTTTTTAGTAATGGTGTAATTGGACATCCGCCACGCCCACAAAATGCCATTAATTTAAAACAGATAATGTGCTATAACTAAGCAGCAAATTAGGGTATAAACGTGTTATTTAATACAGAGGATCCTAGTAGGGTGGGGCATCTGCGGGCAAAAAAACTGTTAAAGCTATATCAATCAACTTTGTTTCCACTAAGTTTTTCGGGCATCTCTTCATATGCTGTGAAAACTAATGAAATCGGAAAATAACCGGGCCCACCTCCCATACAAAAGTTAGGTTGAAAACTACTAAAAGTACGATAACTTGCTCAAGGAAAACGTTAGAAACAATAAACCTTGCAGCAAATATGATACGGAAGGACTGCATAGGAATCCGTGTGAAGTTTTGGTGATGGGCGTCGCACCGCCCACTTTTAGGAGAAATCCCACCTTTATAGAATCCCTTAACCGATTTGAACAAAATTTAATGTGTGACATTATATTTGCATTCTTATGGCACATTTCTCTGGTTGAATTTTTCCTCATGTATCTAATGCATTCAGTTAAGCCTTTGGTGTAGTTTATATTGCATATATCACTTTTGAGTTAATTTGATAGATTTTAATATAAATATCTCTGACACGAGCAAAATATAGCAACGAAAATACATGAGTCGATGACCTGTAATATAAGTTAGTAAGACCCCAAATATGATTGCAATCCATTGACAATTTCGTCGAATAATGGATGTTGAATTCTTCCGCAACATTTTTTAATATAAAGCTTTGCCAACACCTTAAAATATTGCCCCGCCTCTGATCCTTGTACATTGCGAGAGTATAAAATGTTCGGTTACACCCGAACTTAGCTCTTTCTTACTTGTTTTTTATTACAATGGTGTATACCAAAATTACAGACTTCTTAAAGAAGCTGAGATTGGCACATCTCTTCAACCGTACGTCTGGCTATGTAGCTTAGTAAGATACAGAAATGAGTAAGTGTACCCACTCCACTAAGTGTATAGCACACTACTATAAAGCATTGTCTCTAAGAATATCCTCTAGAACCATTCCACTTCACATACAATTTCACAAATTCACTCACATTCACACAAACTGTCCAAAATCTGGCAGCTGCTCGAATTTAGTCAAACTCATCAGAGAAGCTACATTTTTCGCGCTTCAAACAAATGTTTACATAGTCGCGCCAGAGTGACATATGGCATTGAATTTCGCTTATTTACGACTCCTAAAAATTTTCAAAACTCATCTCTGGCATTCGGCCTCCCCTCTCCTCTTATGATTTGTGCAGTTAATTTCGTTATATGACAAATTTGTTCAACGATTTTTCTCACCATTTAACTTAAATACATATACACTTAGTTGCATATTCCAATTGAGAAACACTCGTATGTCAATTGTATGTGTATATCCAGGGCATAAGCGGCGCCGTAAATTGTTGCAAATATCACAAATAAACTGTCCAGACAACTGCAAGCAAATTATATAAACTGCACTTGAACGCGATTTCGAGTGGGCAAATATGTGCTTAACAAATGCAAACTGCCCAAAAAAGATGCTCAAACATGTAAACACATAACGGCAACAACAACATGCATGCATTCCACTGTAAATTTTTTGTAAATTCCATTCGTCAAATGCACTGAAATGGAATTTTCCCAAGGTCTCGCAGCAGAAAAGTGGCGAAATCAACAGGCCGCCTCTAACTCGTCAGCGTCATTTGTATAAGTGTGAATGTGTGTGTACGGTTGTGGGCATGTATTTTTTTTTTCAACCAATTTGCGTGTGTACTCATTCATTTGCACAGCCTAAAAGTCATAGCTCTCAACCGTTAACTGCACTTGTTCGCCGCTGCAGTGCCGTTGCGGTCGAGTGCAATATTTTCGAGTAGTGGACACACTTATTTAGTTGCAATGTCAATATTTGCCTCCATCATCTGTTTCAATCTGTTTCAATTTGCAATGACCAAGTGCATACCCAGTGCAACATTGCATTTATTTGCCTGAACGTTTTGCTTCCAGTGCCAGTCACGGCTAGTCGCTGCCATCGAATTCCTCATGACTCATGAGTGGCCAAAACAAAATGTACAAAAGCAAACAACAAAAGCAATAAAACAAAAAAACGAAAAAACGAAAATGTTATACATATTACTGTGTATTGTTGTTATTGTTTCTTAACAAATTCTATCTGCAAGCTGAGCGCACTATTGTTTACACTGAATACCCGCTTATATAAAGTAAAACTATAGAGTTAGTTAAGTCAACATTAACATTAGAGTGTGGCAAATGTATACATTACTGTTGGTTATTTTCATGAAACTTCATACTTACAATATGCAGATACGAAAGAGTAAAATGTATATCTAAATTAGACTGACACATCCAAATATCTGAGAATGTCAAAAAGTTACATACTGCCTATATTAATTTAATCTGCAATGCTGTCGTGTATTTCAGCTTCAATTTTACAAACACATATATTCTCATATAGGGAATAGGCCTCCCAGATACTAAAGGCCAAAAACTAGCATTTCCGGTAGCGATTCTATTTCTCATGTCATTAATGAATTTCAATTTATTGTATCCTCAGGAATTCCTAAGCTATAGAGTAAAATGGAATGCCATTGAAACCATACAAAAATCTTCAACCAGATTGATAATTCTTGGATTGATCTGAGATATGTATGTATTATATTTCCCAACACCGCGTCAATGTTTTCAAACCACTTTTTTTGTCACCCTTACAAACAGTAAGGGTGCTCCTTTTCTGCATATTAGGAATGCATACACGTCCAATTCAGTAGACTTTATTACATTTCAATTAAATTTCACACCACCAAATAACACTTATTAGATTAGATTAATATACGCCGGGATCGAGTAAGCGTAGAAAGGCTAAGTTGACTTAGCTTATTTGACGTATCTCCTTCACTGACAGATACATGCGATATAAAGTCAACCAAAGAAACGAAATTCGTAATACTGGTTGTACAAAAGCCCAATTAAATTAAGTCAAGGCAAAAATAGGTCATCTTGACCGTCCACCAATTTTACAGTGATAAAAGCATATCCAACAGATTCCAGTGTGAGAGCGCACCAAAATTAGCATTTTCGTAACATTTTGCATTGTTGCCAGATCACATAAAATACTCAATTTAACAAACGTCTCCGTTGAAACATTTTTTTTTTTTTGCAGGATTCCAAATCGGCCGTTCCAGTGTTTCTATTCGCTAAACGTCAAACCTACCCAATCCAGTCAACTGTCAAAGTCTAGTAGGTGATACACGCTCTCAATTTTCATGACATGAGAGTTGTACATCTCTTTATTTCTTGGCTGTATGTCCACTATATAAGTCTGCGACAAAATAGAGCGCTTCTTTATTGAGTTGATCCTTAAATACACATTTGTTTAACTATGTATATACAGCGGCACGCCATATAAAACATATATATGTACTTAGTTGTTTGAAGGTACTTGTATATAAGCTCAAACTTACATTCCTTATGCTAGAGTCAAACTACTAGGCTACAAATAACAATGCAAAAAGGAGGTGGTAAAAATACAATTATGCCGGCATTTAGCATTCAGCAATTAACTGATTTGGTGGTATCGGTTTTTGTTGAATATTTAAATATTGAACACTGGATATATGGGGGCTATAAGAAGATCTGGACCGATTTCGACTATTTTTGGCACCAAACTACATTGCTATCAGGAAAAGTCGCCTACCTACTTACGTTAAGACACCTCGCAAATTGACTCACATGGCTTCGGTATAAAAACAGGCGTTGGAAATTTTCATATGGGTAGTAGGATTTGTTGTTAACCGCAAAATGCTGGGGATGCAATGTAAATGTTATCGACGAAATATAGGAAATGGCCATGGTTATTAGTGAATTTTGCCCATTTTCACCTTGAATACCACCTTGTACCCATATCCATGTATTATATCCATATGCAATATCAACCTTCTTATAGTGCAAACGAATACGTATATCACGTATTATTAAGATGTTTCAAATTATACTCAAATTGTTGTTTGTACGAATGAACAGATAGACATCTGATCATTTTCATATATAATCTTATGCCTTTCTGTATAAAATTCGAACCTAGTAACAACAAATATTTTAAAAATTTTATGAGAGGTATTGCAAACATATAATAGCGATCAAAACATTGCCAACTTCGAACACCGTTAATAAAACGCGAAACCAGAAAGCAAGTGTGATTATTTCTAATACATGACTATTTATTTTTAAAACTTCGCTTGTCCTCTACGCAAATATCCTTCCATCTCTGGGGTATATTCCTTCCGAGAAGAGCGATAAATTTATCAAAATCGGCCGGCTAGTGCTTAACCAACCCACACTAGTGTGTTCACTACTCCCCTAGCAGTGTCTACTGGCTTCGTTTCATTGTAATCACATCTTTAACCTGCTTTAAGCAGGTCTATCAGGAACACAGAGGAAAAGCTACTCGATTCCTATGATTGAAGTTTAAGAGAATCTACAATATCAATCGCAAACTGAGAGCACGAGTTGCTTTACGAGGCTCGTGAAACCGTGTATTTTACGGTATAGATACAGTAACAGGTTAAATTCCTATCTATCCAGATTTTACCACGATATATTAAACACTTCGTTTGCAAACTCTCTCTTCGATCCGACACTATCGAAACAACTCGTTTCTTAAATTTCCCACTAAAACGATTCAAAATCAACTTATGTATATTAATCCTTTCGAAGAATGTTTAAAATTTTTTAAACCATTTTAATTTAAATTTAATTTAAATTTTTTAACCAGCCATTCAATGAGTAATACAAAGGCGTTTGTATTAAAAAGGAGTGCCTAATAAATTTGATAAGTTCTCAGTTCATAAGAACTGGACTAAATCAAACTAGCAGTACTTAAGTATGCACTGACCTTCGCACGTATCATGAGGTCACGTACACAAACGACTCGTCCGCCGGAAGAACACAACACATTTCATACACAAATATGCAACTACACACATGCACGTGCACATGCTTTGGCTCGACACAGACAAAATGCGCACCCGATACCACTCAACACTTGCCCCGATGTTTATGCAGACCTACGCACACACATACGCATGCTAACTTACATATATGAATATAAAGTTCAATACCTTCGTGATTTTTGTACCTAAAAGTTTATGTGTGTGTGTGTGTGTGTGTATGTGCGAAATAGCCTTACTTCCTGCAGCATCGACGTACCCTTTTCAGCTAAGTTACTAAACCAACAATTTGTTGCCAATAATAAATACAAATAATAAACGAACATAAACGGAAATAGCAACAATACAAAAATATGCCAAAAGCAAACTAAAGACGCATACGAAAACGAAAACACAGACACGCAGCAGTGCTGGGACCGAAGAACCAGCAACTACTAAGGCAAACAGGACAGACAAGAGAAACCATTCCCCAGACAGCAGTCAATTCAGCGCCTCAACACTTGGGTATTGCAAACAACAACAAAAACAACAAATTTTGCAAATGCAAAAAAGGAGAAAAATAAATAAGGGAAAATTAAATGGAATGATATAAAACAAAATTACGCATTTTAGCATAAGAAAGTGAGAAAGTGAGGAAGGCAACAACAACAATAACAACAACTAGAATTTTAGGTGAAGGAGTGAAGCACTTGTGAAAACCCCGTCCACATATTTATTTACATTTATTTATTTGCTTCCTAACAAAAAAAATATATATATATATATTTATATGTTTGTATATGTATTTGGCATTTTCTCATGCAGTAATGATAATTTTCAGAATTGCCAAAAAATACCACAGGGAGACACGAGCCACTGATTGAGTGCGTTGTTTTCGATGCTTGCTGCCGCATGGCATGGATTGCTGGTAAATGACAAGCGCCAGTTGTAAAGGCGCAGGAGCAGCACTCCACTACATACATACATGTGTAGTCTGCCACATGGTGAGTAACAGTATGGCTGTGTGTTTGTGGCACAACTGTCAGTGCCACACAACTGGCAATGCGCCTCAAATATTTGTGCGTAAACATTTGTAAATTTGCGGCAAGAGGTTTGAGTACAACAGGGCGTATGCAGCTAACATGAATAACGTACGTAATGCGTACAATTTGGTTTGCCAGTGCAATTGACCAGTAGTTGTGTGCTGTTAAATTTTTTGCATTGCCAACCATTTGATATATATTTTTATTGTGCCGCAATTGATGACTCGCTTTGGTTTCTTGTGTGGCGTTGTGTTTATATGTGCGACTTCATTTAAATGCGGTTGTGTGTGTGTCCTTGAGTGGTTGATTTCCTTGCGAAATAATTCAAGCGTGTAAATGTTCGAAATATTCGGTTCTTCGATTTGTGCATAGTTTCGCACATAGTTTGGATGGACTTTGATTTCACGCACAATTATCATGTAAGTGAAGGATACTTTCTCAATTTATTACAACAATTCGGTAATTCAAATAACATGGGTTATTTGTAAAGTGTTGCTCAAGCTTATATTTTCTGGTTAATTAAATGGCATTATTTTGTGTACATAATTAGGTAAAAATTCGTATACAAAAATATTTAATTTACTTTTTTCATAATTCACTTGGCCTTTCGTATTAATTAATGTGATTACAAGACACTCTATTATAGTATTCAGAAATTAAATATCTTAATCGTCCCGGGGTTATTTTATATACTCTGTTTCAATAAAAAGCTTATAAGCCATAGTGAAAACCCTAACCTTAAAATCTATCCTTATCTTTACCCTTATCCTTATCCTTATAGATATATAAGGTATGCAATTGACGGTATGGAAACAGTGAATACCATTAACTTTACTACTTTACATTTTAAAAATCAATCGGTTAGGAGTTAATTGAACATTTTATAAAAAACTCAAATTCAGTACCATTGTAACAATGAACCTCGCCAAAACAACGAAGCTTTTGTGAAATAGTCGCTCAGTTTTAATTCAATGCACTTCGCCGAAAAACACGTTTAGCATGTTGAAACACCGATAGATCGTCAACTTGCAGTTTAGCAACGACCAATGTGATCAAACGAAAACGGATCCATATAAAGTGCAAATGAAGAATTTGGCCACCGTCTGTCCAATTTGACTTGGACAGCTGATTTCAAAATCCGGTAACAGCGACTCGTCAAACAGATATCCAGATTTCACTTCCGCTGATTTCTTTTTATGAGACTGTTTTAAAAACAACGGTCTTCAGACCATTGACGAGTTCAAAGCAACTATTCTTATCAAAACCAATTAAAACCTGAACGCCCAATAAGTTCGAAAAAATAATGAGAAACACTACCAAAAAGTCCGCCTTGGCTAACGTTGGAGGCAGCTACGAGCATTGAATATGTAGCTAGACCTAAACTTGTTTAACTTTCGCAGCTGCCACACAATTGATACCTGAGGTCAAGCATTAATAATGTTTTCGTGGACTTTCTTGTCTTAATGAAACTTAATTTTTTGGTGAAAAAAATGCTACCGACACCAAAAACTTGCTGGAGGAGTGTTGCCCAACCATTCGATTGTGATAGAAAACAATAGATATCCAAAAGAGGCTGTTGTGGACGAAATAGTGAACTGAGGTCGGTTGGAATAGATGATACTCTAAAGTTTATACCTTCGGGATATTGGAGCCATTGGACTTGTCGTTCATAAACATTTTACAATCAATGCAAACAATAACAAAATTGTATGAATTGGACTTCCAATTGCATTCACCGCATTCCCTGAAACTGTCTCCATGCGGCCTTGTTTCTTCAAACCTCAAAAGAATATTATCTGTAAGGAAATAGCCAAAAAAGTTAAATGGAAAAGTTAGAAGATGGCTATAATCTGTATAACGCACCGGTTGGCATTTATGTTGAATAATAAGAATAATGTTGAGGATCGAGACAGTTATATAAATGGCAGTTAAGTAACTTAATGTTAAAGTCCAGTAACAATAAAATATCTCACTTTATAAATATGGAGTCGGTCACTCTCGACAAAAACTTCAATGTAAGGAGTTACGCGGTCAGATATCTTTCTTATAAATGGGAGCAAATTACTCCAAGTTTCATGTTTTCCTTTTTAGCACTCTATTAAATTGGCTTCCGAAAAGCACAACTTACCATCAGTACCCTTATTTCCTATACATGTTGGATGAGTAGCACTAAACTCATCGGATAGCTTTCATATGGTGGATCTTATACATATATTGGAAATGGAGCTCTATTTCCAAGTTATAAGTGTGGATTCCCGTAAATAATTCTGAAACTTGAGGACAAGCAAAGAAATAGCAAGGAAACGGGGCCCTGATGATGATATCCTCTCCTTACTGATAAATATTGGATAAACGGTTATTCAGTATAAATAGCAAAGCAAAGGATTGTTAAGAATATTCTATCTAATAAAATGCTAACGCTAAAGTAGCCCTTATATTTAATCGCTAAGCATTATTCATTTACGCAAAACTGAAACACCATTTAAGTGCATCAAAAAGTTATCTTCCCTTGTTAAAGATAAACTATACATATACCTGAAATATACTGAAAATACAGATTTCATTAGACTTTACACCATGTTATGAATGGATCGTTAGATTTTCCCGTGTCACATACATGTTTTATTCATTGTGCTTGCTTCATACGTGTACGAAGCAATGTATCTATCTTCAAACTTCTTGTCTTTGTTATTTCTAGTTATATTTAAACATTCTCGGTAAGGTTGTTTCCGTAACAAAAACAGCCCTAAGATATGGCAGCAAATATTACATACATGTTTTAGTAACTCAAAAGAAGCTCTTTGGCCTGCACTTCACTTCTAATAAACTAAATGAATGAAAATGGATATTCTATAAATAAAGGCGAACAGCTGAGTGAATTTTAATCAACATGCGTGTACATATATCCATATGAACCTATACTTATATGGATATAAAAGAAAGTTTATATTTTTGCAAGTTGCAACAAAAAGCCACTTTGCTGCCCGAGTACTAAAAAAAAATAAATATATTTTTCAGTTCCAGCAGATAAGAGTAAATCAAGTGATTTCTCCTTAAGGTTCTTAATCAATTTGAACAACTTTGAAACGACACAAATACATGCATACCCACGTACATACAAATCTATGAGGCAGTTAACTAGAGAGAAAACAGAGCGCAAGGGATCAAGGCCCACACACACACATAAAAATCATAAGAAAGGATATCAGCAAAAAAGTCGAAAATTTAGAGATCAAAAGCAAACTTTTTCAATTTTTTTTTATTTTTTGTTTGAGAAAGTCAAAGCAACAAAAATAGACAAAGCTGTAAATAAAACCGTTACACTTTTAAAATAATAAAGGCAGAGAAAAGCTAAGAAAACTTTGATGCATTTTCAAAGTCGTGAGTGAGCTACAAAAACAGACAAAAGCGCAAAAGCAACAACAACATGCAACGGCAGCACTGAAGTGGATTGGATTACCAGGAAAAAAATAATGACAAGAAACACGGAAAAAATGCCAACGAAAGTGGAGCACAAAAACAAACGCTTTCGAAAACGCCTTTGCTGATAAGAAAACTTTGCCAGGCAATTTAGCAAAGCAAAATATAAACAAATATCTTTTTATTGCTGCATTTTGTGGCACATACAGGCACACATATGCACATCAGAGATATAGAGGCAGTCCGGTTGCGTCTAAGCGTTAATCTAATACAAAGCAAATAAAATGCGATACGCAGAAAAGTTTGGGAATAATTAAAAATCCAATTAAATTCATAGGCAGATGGAATAAATGAAAGTGCTGCTAATTTAGTTAAAGTAGAAAATGGCTGTAGAATTTTACAAATTTTATTTAACAAATGCCTCTGTTCAGGTACATCTTTGAATTAATGGAAGATGGAGAATAAGTACACCTTTTTTTAAGTCCGAGAAGGAATGATGTTCGCAGCTACAGACCGGTTTCGAAACTCGCAATTATTGTAAAAGATTATTTGGCTGCTAAGTCTATAATTAATTTTAAAGTTGATTGTATCTACATATTTAAAGAGGATTGAGCGAGTTTCACATAAAATTCAACTGAATAAGGTTTTTATTCCGCTTTCCTGTAATGACTTGAGTCGTATGGAGCATCCGCACTGTTTGTTGCCTCGTCAAGGAACGGCAGCATTTCACGGGAGTATTCTAGAGCCCTTCACTTAATTCGCTTTATTAATGATATCAATGTTTTTTTATACTATTTTATGTTCAATTTTATAACATTCTCTCTTCCAGGAAGACGTCTACATTTAATTTTTTTTTTTTCTAAAGTGGCCACGAATACTGCCTCTGCTAATATAAAAGTAATTAGAGCTACTCTTCGGATCAATTAACAATGTCCATTGATTGGTTAAAACTGGAATAAAGTTCAAAAAAATTCTGCAGTAGAAACATAGTAGAAGCATAGTAGAAGCAAACATAGTGCCCTAATGGTAAACTATGTACTTTGAAAAACAGAAATATTTATTGAACCTACTGTTGACTCTGATTTTAACACATATTTCTTCAAATGGTCATATTTGAAGAAAAATTACTAAAGCAGAGGATGTTAATGAATCATTAATGTTCTCTGACTAAAGCTATGCGGATTAAATAGTTAGAAATCGAAATTATTCTTAAATATTTTTAATGAGTTTGATCATCAAAACGCTTTTGTTCATGACCATTAAGAAGCACTAAGAACTTTATAACATTAATTCTCACCTAGCACTTCATAGGTGCACAAATTAGGGTGGATCAGTTTATATCGTAGGAAGCAACATTTCTATAAGTCACATAAATTTCACAATTGAAAAATTTAAGCACAAATTTATTGGATAGGAATCCTTAAGTTTAATAATAATATATATATATGCATCAAAAGATTGAATTGAAAAAATACAGGGTACGTCATACTTTATGTCAGTAAGTAAATATAGAATAATTTTGACATTTATTAATTACTATTATTTATAATAATATTTCGGGAACATACAATCAATTTGAAATCAATGAAATGCCATCGCGTGACCTCTTTTTGAGTTATTCGTTCAATCTACCGCAGCAATCCTGGGACCATTGATGACTTCTAAAAAAACATTCATGCCGAAATCATCTCTATACTGTCAGAAATGCTCTAGAAATTCATGAAAAAGCTGGAAAAATTTAATTCTGCTTGATCAATAAAGTTCGCCTCCTGATTTATGTCGTATTCAAAGGAGAGAAGCCAAAACTTATCAACTTCGATATAAAAGATGCTACAAACTGATATAGATGCACGTTGATTTTAAGATCTCGTTTACTTTCTACTCAACTATTACTATCGTTTACTCAACTATTAAAACATAACTCAAATGGCAAATTTGAAAATATTTAACTAACCTTATGATTTCAAATTTTTTTTGGTGCAAAAAATATTTTTCAGATATTCAGTACCGAAAACTGACACCGAGTCTTAATTTAGTCTATAAATTGTAATAAGCCTTTATTCATTTGATCCTTACTTCAACCTGCTGGCTTATTTTTTTTTTAATTTTCGTGCTTTGAAGCCAATAACAAGTTCAGAAATATTTGGAAAGTCCATTCAGAGTCTTTTATTTTATTCTATATTCTATTATTTTTCTACACTATGTACGAAAAAATGACCCACCCTAGTACCCATAGATTAATATTAATATTATATCTACGAATATAATGATGCTTAAATCCATTCATTTAAGCTGTAAAAATATGCTATGTTAATTCAAACATTAAATTCTTAAAAGACCACATAGCAAGTACTAGCAATAACAATAATAACATACACACTCACATGCATACGCCACCGACATCGAGAGACCGGTAAACATTAAATTCACCACAAAACCGTAATAAAAGCTGGGCCGTCTAATAAAAGTGCGCACAATAACATTGCCCGGACGGTGTAAGGCAAACGCGAAGAAATTGCGACAACAGTCATCAAACTGTAATTCCAGCGGACCGCATACAATTATATAACAGCATTAAAATCAGCAAAATTGATGGTCAGTTAGGGCAACGTACATACACACATACCTATACTATATACATTTCTAAGTATATATTATACCTATCTACTTCCGAGAATATACGCGGTGGTAGCCGAACATAGCCCAATTATCGGGCAGCATATCAACAATGTTACAGCGCTCAGCGGCGGCCGCAAGGGGAGGGACACTTAATTGCTTATTTTATCATAAAACGCCCTAGGATGTATAATTTCTATTATATAATGCCTAACAGAGCTCAACATTATTAAAAACCTTTCTATATAATTATGTTGCACACCCCAAAAAAAGCAGCGCTGCCTAGTCACACATACATACATTTACATATACATGTTTTAAAAAATGTGCGATTTTCACTATAGTTGTGTGAAATGAGTAATATTATAGTAAATTTTCATTTTGGGATAATTATATATATATACTTAAATATAACAGCATAAACAAACGCCTTCCACATAGAGAAGCAGCAAACAGACCACATATCGATAAGATCAAAGGATTCCGTTAAAGAATTATTTAAATATGTACATATATGTAATACAAATTCCGTTTAATGTATATTTTCTTGTGCAAATGTGTGTGATATTTCCCTTGTTTAGACCCAATGATTCGTGTTCCATTATAAATTGATAACCCGATAACTTTTAATATTGTATGTGTATAAATATAATAGGGAAGGAAGAATATAATAGCATAGTCAAAAATTTAGACATTTAATAACATTTTTCGAATACACAAAAATTCGTCAAATTTAGCTTAAGGTGCTTAGTACTTCGAGAGCCTATTGCAGTTTCATTAATCTTCCATTTTTTCAAAGGAAATTAAAATTCGTAAGTTTTTCTAAGGGTAGGCGTTTGCATACTAGCCTAACTGCAAAAGGACAGTCTCATACAGTCTAGGCAAGTAATGTGAACAAAAAATATCACATTTCATATCGGGCAGTCCGATAAGTACTTAATCTAAAAACTAAAAACGAAAACTTTGGAAATTGGCAAGATATTTCTTAACGCAGTCGCCTTTTACCTCGATATACTTGACCGTTTCAAAATCTACTCACTGTTTTTCATAAGATTGATTGATGAGAGAGTTATCTTTAATTTTCTATTTGTTTAACCATTTCGTTATTTTAAAGACACACTTCTTCTGGGGTTTCACATATTGCAATTATGGCCGTATCACCATCAAACGCTAATGAATTTCTACCTAAATAGTCTCACCTAAAATGAATGTGATAAAAATAATACGACAATTCTAGCCACAAAAAAGGTAAAATACTTAAAAGTATACTGTTTGAGCCATTAATGAGCATTGACGGAATCTAAGTTTATGAAATTGAGTACCGTTCAAATATTCTACTCGAAATGTCAAATTATCTAAAACATTATCGTTTCTGCAAAATTTTTAGAATGTCAATACTCGTAGTTTTATTATATTATTATTAGTTTATTATGCTATGACAAATATCGATAATTTAAAAGGATTATCTATATATCGTAATATGCTTATATCGTAAAAAAGAATGTCAAAGAAGATCAATAGTAATTAAAGATGTTTGAAATTTATCAAAACTCTTACCCTTTTAAATCATATTTCCATGACTTTCAAACGCTTTACTTTTTAGTTTAGTTATTATTTTCATAAGCGCTAGAAGCTTTTAATATAATGTTGTTCCATTTTAGGAATGCCTTTCATTTGGGTCACTATAGTAAGAAGAAACTACGCCGCTTTAGGTTTACGGTCAAACGGCGCTATCCTGAGATCCAGAAATTTTAAAACGCTACCAAAACTATAGATAATTTATATAACATAGATAATATATATAGATATGTACTAATATTACTTGTCTTTAGACTTCTTTAGCTGTAGCCGGCTAACATAAGCTCACATATTTTTATTTTAAATGTCAATTAGGTTGTTCTAACAGCATGAAATTATTAATTGCTTAGCTAACTTTTATGCCGGAAACAAATTCAATTCGTTTGTACACTAAATGTAATATTCAAATATATTTACGCGGTCCAATTATTAATGTGCAGTTGCATAAAAATTATTTGATTGCGCAATTTCCACCAACAATATGCTGTGGTCGCCCTTCCTGTTGCATTATAAAATTTTTCACTTCTAAGTTATGTTATATTCGCAAATTTTTACATATTTAATTAAACCACAGAAAAAGGCCACAATTCTGTTTAGATATTTCAGAAAGCGAAAAACTGCAAAGAAGCAATTAAAATTTATTAAATTTTTGGTTGCCATTGCTAATTCATTTATCTAATCAATTTTTCTGAGGTATTGAGGTGTGAAAAGAGTAAAAAAACCAAGTAACAAGGGGTTAAGTTCGGGTGTAACCGAATATTTTATATTATCGCAATGTGCAAGGCTAAGAGATAGGGAAATGTTTTCAGGTGCCGGCATAACTTTATATTAAAAATTATTGTGGAAGAATTCAACATTCATAATTCGACGAAATTGCCAATGGATTGCAATCACATTTGGTATCTTATTAACTTATATTACAGGCCATCGACTCATGTACTTTCGTTGCTATATTTTGCTTCGTGTCAGAGATATTTATATTAAAATCCACCAAATTAACTCTGAAGTGATATATGCGATGCAAAGTCAACCAAATTGGCTTAATTGAAAATATTAGATACATGAGGAAAAAGTAAACAAGAGAAAATTAAATCATTATATAATATTATAATAATAATATTATATATTTTATTATTAGGCATAAGGGGCTTAGACCATGGTGTGGACCGATTTCTTTCGTATTTAGCGCGAAATCACATTGTATTT
Organism: Bactrocera minax; assembly: GCA_021498325.1. Taxonomy (NCBI): domain Eukaryota; kingdom Metazoa; phylum Arthropoda; class Insecta; order Diptera; family Tephritidae; genus Bactrocera; species Bactrocera minax. Next base: position 3,598,992 of record JAKEEE010000011.1, on the reverse strand, counting down.
AAGAAAACATATCCTCTTAATTTCATTAAAATATCCAACATAAACAACATACAAACATAAACAGTTTAAAGTCAGATAGAAAGTCGGGAATTCTCATATCTTGAATTTTTGGGATACAGGAAGATCTACACTGATCACATTAACTCTTTTCATTATTCAAGTACATTGGGGAGCTTGTTTTCACACAATTTTGTGAAGTTAAAAATCATTACAAACCTCATCTTCATTCATCAAATATCATTGAAAATCATTACATATAGTATATGGGAGCTGGTATAATTCGTAAACCGATTTCAAACATTTTCGGCAGTACACCGTACCGTAATTTTGATAAGATATTGACCGAAATATATGGTCTAAACTCTAGAGGAAGTTGAAAATTTGTATATTAAGTCTATGGGGGTTAGGGGAAGTATTTACCCGATTTTCCCAATTTTTGATACCAGAGCACACTATTATCATGGAAAGATAATCCTCAAATCTCATTGCAATATCTTACAAATTTTCTGATATTTTCCAGGAAAAGTTAGATAGATGCACTGAGGTCCATTTATTGGGTATCTGGTGGCTTGAAAATTTATATCCGATTCAGCCTATTTTTACGCCTGAGATGGCATATTTTGGGCGTACTATTCGTGAAAAGTTTTATTTTAATATCTTTGAACTTTATGATCTTGATATCTTGATCTTTAATAACTTTGAGGTGAAAGTACCAGATGAAACTTAAAATTGTGATGATACAAGAATTCAAATACAATGTCACGTACAAAAATTTATTGAGATCGGTTATGGCATTCTTGAGATATGGGATTTCTCCAAAAAGTGGGTGGTGCCACGCCCATCACCAAAACTTACGGATTCCTATGCAAGCCTTCCATATCATATTTCCCATATTTCCGAAAGGATTTACTGTTTCTGACGTGTTCCTTCAGAGAGTTATCGCACTTTAAGTAGTTTTCAGCATAACTTTCTTAGGGGAAGTGGGTGTGTTTGTTATCCGATTTCACTAATTTTCTTAGCGTATGAAGAGATACTACGAGAACTTAGTCGGAGCAAATTTTATTGATATAGCTTTAGCGCTTTCCGAGATATATATATTAAACCTATTGCGGGGCGGGGCCATACCCACTTTTACAAAAAATTTTGCCCACAACTGTTCCGCCCTACTAGGATCCTCTATACCAAATAAAATGTTTATATCTTAACTTTCTGCTTAGTATAGGACATTATCTGTTTTAAATTAATGGCATTTTGTGGGCGTGGCAGAAGTCCAGTCACGTCTATCTGCAATACCAACCGTCTTACGGTGACACGTGTACCAAGCTTCATCAATATATCTTAATTTTTACTCAAGTTATCGCTTGCACGGACGGACGGATGGACGGACGGACGGACAGACAGTCACTAGGATTTTAACTCGTCTTTTCATCCTGATATATATATATGCCTATATCTAACTCGATTAGTTCTAGATGTTACAAACAACCGTTAGGTAAACAAAACTAATATACTCTGTAGCAACATGTTACGAGGGTATAAAAATTTACAATTAACACAATATGGAAATTATTAATATTCAAATATTTATGAAATAACAAAGTTCTTGATTTTAAAAACTATTTGAAGCTTTAAGCATAAAGAAAACTTTATCTATGTGCGAAATATGTATATGTGTATGTATATGGACAGCTTGCTTGCCGTAATTTTTATTGCAATTTTGAAATGCATATTCATTAAATTATACTAACCCAAATAGCCAACGAATAATCAAGCGAATGCGAAAATTAAAAAATTTGTGAACAAATGCTGTTCAGTACTTTGCACTAGATTGCCGCAACTCAGACTTTTGAGTATGCATTTCAACACTTTTGACTGCCTCGTAAGCACTTCGTTGGCGACAAAGTCTCACAAAATGTATAGCAAATTGACGCCAAAAGGGCCACAAGGGGCCCTGCAAATGCTGCGGAAATATTTTGGCACACACACTCACATGCAAAAATGCTCACACATGTAAATATAATGCATTACTATCAATATTTTGTTATAGTGCAATGCATATGTATATATAATGTAAGTATGTGTCCCCCCGCAAGCTTTTAACATCTCACACACCACATTTGCAACTGTGAAATGAGCAATTATGGAAATACACACACATGCACACATATATTGCAATCTCCATGCTTTCAACATCAGCTGCATTTTCACTAAATTGGCATATTGACTACATTGATGACACCATTGAATGCTGCAGCAATTGAAAGGAACAGCAAATGCATTGCTGAATGCAAGGTGTCGAGTGGCAATTTCAGCTAAGCACTCTATTGCTGACTGTATTAACATATATGCATCTATTTATAAATGCTCTCAAATCCAACAAATAATCATGTAAAAATAAAATAAAGTGCGTAAATATTGTAAATAAATATTATTAATAATTTATTTCGGCGACACATTTTAGCGCTCAATTGATTCTCGCAAATTTCCAATCGCAAATTAACAGCGAAAAGAGCAACAAACTAAATTGAGGTTGATAACATCATGACATACATACACTAATGGTGTATACATATATATATACTCGTGTAGTATCCCTGCAGTCAAAGCGACTGGTTTAAACCGCTTAAAATTGGTATGCAACACAAATCCAACGCAATTTTAAAATTAATCGAGATAGATATGGAATTATTTATAGCAAAATGATCAGGATTACGAATCAAGTTGATTTCCGTAGTCTGTCTATCCGTCCGCCCGTCCGCAGCCATGAAAGCGTTAACTTGAATAAAAATTAAGGAATCTTAATGAAACTTGGCACTCTGGGGAGGTTTGTAATGCAGAGGAAAGGAACCGGACTATTACCTCGTCCACAAAATACCGTTAGAAGAAAAATTGTGAAGGGCTATAACTAAGACACAAAACTGTAATTTGGTACTGTAAAAAATGGGTGTCTAATAATAACAAGTTTATAACCTGTGTGACACCGGCCACTTTCAGGTAAAATCCCATATCTCTGCAACTACTACACCACTTTCAACAAAATTTGGTACATGGCATTATGATGATGAGTAGATTACGATTTGAAAATTGGGGAAACCTATACACGAATAACCTCAGCCCATATATGCTATATTAATGATAATAGGCTGTGAGCCCTATTAAGGTTGGATATATAACATAGCTAACTAGTTCAAATATATTTATGTTCGATAGCCAATATACATTAACCGTTGCACTTATGTTCTATATATAAACTATATATAAAACTTCGACACCTTACTTTAGTTTCGCTTCTTGCTCGAAGATTTTTAAATAGCGAAGATTTAAATACTTTTTAGCTAACTAGTTTCCAGTCGTCATTCTTCGTTGTGTGTTTTTAAGTACAGTTTAACTTTTACAGCTTTGCTATAAAAGCTTTTCACTGGTAAAATTCATTTATTATTTAGATTCATATATACTTACATATTTAATTTATAAATATCTGCATGATACGAAGTCCATATATAGAAAATAAGCTTTGGATGTTTTAATGCAATAATTCAATTATATAAGTAATTAATTGCGGTTATTTAAAGCGTCCCTACCAATACAAACAAAGCACAGTCGCTCTTCAAGAGCGTTGATGCCTCGAAAATTCTTTTCATAAAATCGACAGTTCGGAAGTGGCTTTAAAATATTTGTAAACACTTCACGAAGGGTGTAATTAACAGTGGTATTTAGAATATATATAAGAGTGACTGTCCGTATGATGTATGTGATATCTCTATTCTGAGGTAAAAGAAAAATATTTATAATTAATTTTATATTTGTTTTCTTTTATTTGTAAATATTATAACCAACTTTCTCAAATCCCGTGTAGAAACATTTTGGAAGTCGACTGTAACCGACTTTACGACTTGCATTTACTTACCTCTTTTACTGCTGATGGCCCGTTAAGTTTTAATTAGTTGCAATTTGTTATGTAATTTGCGACATTAAATTGAACCACAGAGCTGACAGTATCAAGTCAACTTTCTGCTGAGTCGGCACTTGTCGAAAACGTTTAGTATTGTTGTTTGCTACGCAACAGAGGATCTTGAATAGTAAACACATTAACAGTCGTACATATTTATGTAAATATGTATAAAAGGGGTAGCGCTTTCAACAATTCGTGTTCAAGGAATTATAACAAAAAGTATTTGTAATAGTTCCATAAAAACGTGAATATAATTTTTAAGTTAAATTTTTTTTTTTAAGTTATAACGTAAATTTTTCGACACAGATCTATAACATCTGAACCTGGGAGAGATAATCTGATCTTGATGCCTCGTTTGAGTCTTAACCAGTGCTTAGACCCGATGGATATTTAAATTTCAGAAGCAGAAAAAATCGGCACTTCTTTGTCAGAATATCAACGCAAAATTTTGAGAGATCATGAGAGCTTCAAATATCTCTAATTTCTCCTAGCGTTACCAACAGAATTTTCGAACAAAAGGATCTTTACATTTCCTATGCTTATTCGTCTTTAACAGAGGAGAATACAACATTGGTATGAAGTAGATTTTCTGATATTACACTCACAAAATTACTTATGGCTCAGATACCCAGATTCTCGGTAAGTTATACTCCCAGTAACATTTGTGAGACTGTTGATCGATTGATTGACGGTTGAATGATCCGGTGGCAATCATCCGACATTTTAAACAAACACCACCTACTTAAAACTAAAGTCGAGAGAGATTGCATAACCTAAGAAAAAGGTCTGCTGATACCGTTTACTGACCACTACTAAGGAATAAGGTTGCTATGATGTAGCGGATAATATGAATCTTATAGAACATTTAAATATTCTATGTTAGAATTAATGCATTATCCAAGGTTTCTAACCTTTTTTCCAAACTAATTACTTATTTACACAATAGCAAAATATATGGCAGCTAAGTTAGCACTTATGTAAAATAAATAAATTTTACGAAGCTCATTTCTATTGTAGAAGAAAGGATTTTTATTAAAAACCCGTTTTTTTTTTGCTTTAAATTATGGATGACAGTTTTTATAAAAAACAAATTTCTAGTTGATTAATGTAAAAATAAATTTATATTATCAAAAATATTATTTTCCTTTAAACTAATTAATTTATTTGTCATAGTAGTCATACCCCTAATATATATGAACACCGAATGTGTATGTAACTCGCCTTGTCTTTTCCGTAAACATATTAAATAAAATGTTGACAGACAAATTTGTTCATCCACTTACAGCGCCTTCCCAACACCTTCCAGCCTCTCGCTTGAAGCACATACTCCATTGACATTCCATCAAAAATCAAAAGCAAAGAAAATTTGTCAAAGCGGTAATAAAATCAGCGCCAGCGAAGGGTGCAGCCAAACATTAACACCCAAAGTAAACGAAAACAACAAACAACACACGCCCAAAGTTAACATACTCCACTTTATTTCTAATTATATATGTAGATATATATACTCCAAATATACACATGCACCTATGTAAACACGCCGAGTAATCCCGAACACTCTTCCGCCACCATCATTACATGATTTAATGTCGTGCAACAGCAACAACAATGTCTCCAGCGCAGCTTCCTTCCTGCCTTGTCTCTGTGCCGTCGCTCAACCCACGCTCATCTGCTGAGATTTATAACAATGTAATGTCTTTGAAATTCATCAAACGTGCTGACTGTTACTTTTTTCGCTCATATCAAATGTTTGTGCCTACTCGTACAAAGTGTTGACATTTTTCTTTTAATCGGCATGTCGCTGGTTTCGGATTAAGTGTTTCTTCACATGTTAGGTGAGAAGCTTTGAATATAAAATATATGGAAAGTTTGTATGGTTTTATAAACTATATTCTACAGGTATCAGAATCAGAATAAAAAAAAATTAAATTTGTGTATTGAACGCGGTTTAAAATTGACTTAAGACAATCATTGATGTCGTTGGAGTTTCTTAAATGACCAGGTAACCTGAAAAGGTCGAATCGTTTTAAAGAATTATTCAACGTAGATGTCATCGAGGACGATACCACGAATACAGCAATATTCCAATATTTCGATACCATTTTTGTGGTACAATTTGTCTTTTACTTCAAAATAAACCTCAGGATAGGCGACTACCTCTTCATTGTCTCTAAATTTCTTTTCAATGGCCATTTCCTTGGGATATGAGAATAGGAAAAATTCACTGGGAATAGATCTGTGAAGAAAGATGGATACGCAAACAATTTGAGACGTTTTTTATTGATTATTGACACCGTTCATTGTGATGTGAATGTGAAAACCATAGCACTATGGTTATATAAGAATAGACACTGTTAATGGAACTTCCAATTATATAACTTAATTTAGTCAATGAAAATTATTTATGAAAAAAAAAAATTATGAAAATAAACACACATCAAGAAACATAGACGTCATAACTTTAGTAGCGAACTGTAAAGCTTTTTCACTTTTTGGATTCGTTAATTCGCCTGTAGTCCACTCGGGTGACTGTCGATTGGTTTCCAAAGTGAAATGATGGAGCTATGTTTCATCCATTGCCACATATCGATGAAAATTTTCGAGTTTATTAAAACTGAAGAACTCTAAACACTGCTTAGAATCTGCAATTCGTTTCTGTACAATATGAACAATATCAATATCCAACTATATCAATTAACCTCATTTTACGGTCTTCGGAAATAATTTCGTCGATTTTGTGTCTTCGTCTGCTGTTTTATTCAGAACATATCCCCTCGACCCAGAACTAAATCCTCACCTAAGAAACACACTCGGCTGATGCGACCATCAAAAATAAATTTAAGAGATCATATTAGTAATAAGCGAGCCATGTACAAGCGTGTTTTCGTTAAACGGCTAAAGAGAACTTTAAAGAGTTCTTCAGTAAACTAATAACAGGCGGCAACTTTGGTTGTCATCATAACTGTAAAATCGATCAGTTGTCAGAAATTATTTAGCTCACGCTCGCTTTTCTTGAATTATTTGGTGTAATTCGTTGATCGTTTAAAATAAAAAAGTATGGTTGCTCCTTACTAAAAGTTTCTATTTAAGGAATATATAAGAAAAGGAACCCTACAATATGGACATCAAGCAGGATATATTTTTCTACTGAGAGTTGCTAGCCTTTAAATTTGTATTATTTAATTAAATATCATACATAAATTAAGAGAAGACTTATAGGGGCTTAAAAATACTTCCGGTTGAAAATAAGCTTGAAAGGAGTTGCCATCTTTTTTAAGGTTTTTATTGAACTTAACTGATAAAATTAAGTTGATCGAGTGCCACGATTTTACAGCGCACCAAATTCCGTCACGCTTACAACATACAGAGTGTTACCTTGGTGAAGGTCAGTATAATTGCAGATGGAAAAGGGATTGCCACCTGATGGAAAATCATATTTCATCAATGCAAACTAAAGTAGATTCCAGAACTTGCAACTAATCAAATGAGTCGAAACAACATTCACAGTAATTTTGTGAAAGATTTCATAATATTACAGAAAAGAACAACATTAATGAAAAGTGATTCAGATTAATAACGTTTTCTGCCTATTTTCCTACATTTTCTAAACAGCAATGATCAAGTACATTGATCTAAGGGTCACTCCTCTCTTCGCTTTTCCATACCAAATACCAAATGTCCCTCCGGTGCAAATTAATAGTGAAAAATGTGACCGGAACCGTTGTAATATTTGAAGTGTCAGATGTCATTACGAAGTCTCTATTGCGAACCCTTAAAACTTTTTGTCCATCTTACCACCACCAATGAACTTGTATAACACAACATCAAACTCTTGCTACTCACCTCAAATCTATTCATCCAACCCCTTCTCCTTCGGTTTAACAATTTCGATATAGACCGTTTCCTGGACATACCGGTATGTGACCTCAATTGCCACATCAAATTCTTAAATTTAATCAGGGTAAGTGTAACAACTTACGACACCGTAGAGCCACTTTTTCGGAAAAAAATATTAGAGAAAATGCTTAAAAGTACGGTAAAACTAATCCACACCAATATAGCTTGCGGGGATCAATTAACATAAAACACGAGCACATAATTAATTCGCAATTATTTCTAAGCATTTACAACTCTTTTAATCGAGTCCAACACAGTTATTAACTTGTTGAACACAATGAAAATGCGAAATAAAAATAAAATGTGTTATAAATTCACGCTGTGGGCGCTCAATACCAGATAAAAAGTAAAAACAATCTATTTGGCGATGGCAACAACAACAATAACATATAGTAAACAACAGTAATTGTAACTGGCATCGTCAATCAATCAGAGGGTGGCAAATAACGGCTACACCGTCAAGCACCGGTTTCATGGCGTGTTTGTTGATACTAATTTTTATTTATTTTTTTTTCGTTCAGGCAATAAAACTCAGCAACCGGCATCAAAACGTTGAAGGCAAACCGGTTGTGTACATATTCATTACCAAACAAACATCGAAGCCGCTTTACACGTGTTGCAACATACAACACACAAGCTGCAACAAATCGCACCAACACGTTTGTTTGGTTTACGAGCCAAAAGCCAGAATTTTGCTTGAAAGCACAGTTAGTATCTTAGTTCAATATGATTTCTCCAGTTTGGCATATGTCTTGCGACCAATCTGGTGAATGACGATTGCCGACTTTATGGAGAGTGTTTCAACAATACTCAGTGGTAACGTTGCCCACACATGCGCAAAGTGGTTTTGGAGAGTTTCCGCCACATGACTGAACACCGACCAAAACAGAGAGTTCACCATCATCTCCGTTTACTTGGAGCTGTGAAACGAACACAGAACAGAAGAGCGAAATGGTGAAGTTCAGCAACTTAATTCTTTTGTGCAACATGTTTAGCATTTTAAGCAACATTTGTAGAGTTAAAGTAGTGGTAGACTAGTGGTCAAAATATATAAGATCATCAAACGATGGCGAGAGATGCTTGTCTCCCTCCAAAATTTATTAATAGGTAAAGATTCCTATTGCATCTCTCTTTGTTACCAAGGAGACACTCAACAACTTGGAAAACGCAACCGTATTTTTCAGCCATAAATTCGGACTTTGTAGCAATCTCTTGAAGTATCCTATATATAATAGGAAATTTTGTTTTCGAAAAGCTTAAAAACGGATTTTTAAAACTCACAGTTTTCTTCCGACATATTGATGACAAACTAACTTATTTATGGACGTATTGAATTGAAGGCTACATTGGCCACTGCAGTATCTTTATCCGTAATATGTCACTATCAAGGTTTCATATTTTTAAAATAATAATATTTTCAGTGCTTTCCGAATTAGTGATGCACCGAGTGGTAGTCAGATGCTTGCGGCAATGTCTGAAACAATTGCTTTTGGAAAATACAGAAAAATAGAAATAGAAAAATACAAATAGAAATATATTTGCCTGAAATAATTAATTTTCACCTCTCAATAGAATTGTACATGACAATAAGAATAAACAGAAGGTGGTTGGATATGGCACACTTTCCGCGAAAGCCAAAAATTTTAAGGTTCCCCTGTGGTTGGATACATCTGTAATCCTTGGAGTCAAATTTATTTATTTTAAGAAAGCCATCTCAAAAGATAATGTGGATGAATTATTCGGCAAGAAATAGCTGTCGGCACGATAAGAGTTGCGTTTGCGCACTCCGGATAACAAGCGCAACCATGAGAACTTTGCATAGCAATGTGAGACGATGTTTAAATGCAATCCGAAGGAGTTTTTGTGTCGTTCCGCGGACGTCGACGAAACGGGGATCCACGGGGCACACCAGTCACCAACAGTCGAACAGTTGATTTCACCCGGCAAACCAGGTACGAAAAAGTAGAAGACTGTTCCCACGGGAATGTGATGGTCACCATTTCCTTACATTTCGGTTATCTCAAGAAGGATAAAACGATGACAGGGCTCTACTATGCTATTTTTTGGATCGAATTGGATCGACTCGATGCCGAATTGCAGAAAAAACGCACCCAATTGGTGAATTGGCTAACAATAAAAATTAGTAAAAGCTCATTGCTTATAATAAAGGCAATTCCAAGATAAAGAAATTCCTCCATATATTTTCCATATATACAATAAAATACAAATACATTTCCACGTAGATATTAATATAAGAGAAACAACTATGTTAGACATCATAATGACCATAGAAACCCAGGATAATATCATATCTGCAAACGGCGAGTCCTTTGCTCAAATGATAAGTGAAGTAAAAAGCGAAAAAACAAAATAATAAAACATAATATATATATATATATATATATATGTAATTCAAACTTCTCGGAACAAATCAATGAATGTTTGGTTTTTATTGCATCCAGCTGCACCCAATTGCTTCCGCTATACACCTCTTTTTAAGATCATACTTCTTTGGGGAACCGTAGACGCCGTCCATTCGACCAACTGCACACAATTGCAATGTTGCTGGCGGCGAATTGAGTTTGATTTGAGAGTTCGCACACGCCAAACGAAAGATACCCAACTAAATCTAAACGCTCACAAGACATTTGTATGTTTGTATGTACATAGCACACTTCTAACACCGCTCACAGGCTAAACGCAGTTCGTCGCGCCGTTTGGCTATAAAATTCCGAACATTAACGAAAATTTATCTACTCTAATTTAACCTAAATTCCAGTCATAAAACTCTATCAGGGTGTATATGTGGATGTGCATGGCCAACGATGCACCTCGGCCCGCTGCAGCGCAGCTTTTGAACACTATAGTTATATATATGTAAGAGTTTTTGCGCATGCGCACCCACTGCTAACCATTTCGGCTGAAGTGTTGCGCGCTGCCCATGAACGTAATTTTCTAGGTTATTATAGTGATTGTTTTATTTACGTGCCTAGTTGTTGTCGTCGTTGTATGTTCAATGTTGTTGTAGCTTTTTGTTTCCAACTTTTGTGCGCTACAAATCAATTCAGCCTCGCCTTTGTCTTCTGACGTCCGATACCTGATTCCTGCTTTTCCTTAGCCTTTCACTTAACGCTCGCCGCTACTAAGGTCATTACAATGTTTTTGTTGCGATAGGCTTCGTTCTTACACTATCCTTGCCTCCTCTTTTGTGCAATTTTTCAAGTTCTTTAACATTTGCTTTCTTTTCCGACTGAATAAAAATATGATCTTAATTATATATATTTATACTCCCTAAGGTCAAACTACATCTTTTATATTATTGGATGGTGTCCCAGAATCATTCTACAATACTTCATCGACTTGTTTTTGTTTTGGGGTATTGAATTAAATCATTTTATTAATTTTGAAATATTGGTATTGCTGTGAAAGTCGAGAGTTTGCATTTGATAATAAGAAAAGTATTAATGTGATAAAGGTTTCAAAATATTACACTTGGCATACTGTTTTTCATTTAAATATTTTTCTTATAACTGAATATATTAAACTTACCCATTCTTAGACGCGCTAAAAGAGTTTCGAAATTCAAGAAACCGAAATAAATCTATATCGTTCGTATATCGGCGAATCTTCCCGAACCCATCACAAATTTGTTAAGGGTTAGATGGTTAAAAAAATCCATTTTTTATTCCTTAAACTACAAGTAAAACTATAAGCATCTATGTTCCCAATGTAGATGAAAATTCCGACTAGTTCTATTGCTATAAGGCATTAAAGTGAATAGCTCTCATTCAGGCCCTTCAGGAAGTATTTTTTCAAGCGTGTATTTCTCAAAACGACTTTTCTCGAAATTGCGTATACGCCAGTTTTAAAAGTTTCTAAATAATCATTTTAAAAACTTGTTCGGAAAAAATTAAAATCCGCATTTTATTGCACTCTACATGAACCTAAAATATATTATCATTATTTAAAATCATGTTTTTATAGCATTTAGGTTCATATAGAAGAGAGACATATAATTAAAGTAATCTCGTTTGAGATTATATGAAAATTGCACTTCCAGAATGTATGAAAAATCCTTAGACTTATTATGGTCTTCAATATCTTCAATGTTTTATGGCATGTGCTTAAATATATGCATATATATTCTTAACGTTTCAATAAATTATATTAATTTTATGATATAAAAAATTCTTGAAATTCATTGAGAAAATTCTCTCCTAACCCCAAATCCCCCTTAAGGTGACTAATTTTATTTGGAGTGATAAAAGAGTAAGTGCCCATATGAATAGTCAAGAAGGTGGTTATTGTGGAAATTGTGAAGTAAGCTGTGGTTATTTCGCTGTCTTAGTCCGTTAATAATGAGATAATGGTGTATTTCAGGCGTTCCGCTACGATCAGGCACCTATATGACCTTATGAGATAATAATTCAATGTTAATAAAAAGCAAATAATAATAATCTTCATAAATTGTCATTTATATCCACAAATACAAACTGCTTTGTCTGGTTGTTTCTCGAATCACATGAAGATAAATCGGGCTTAGTACACCAACTCAATAGTGGCTGACTAATTAGTACTGCGATCAAGCAAAACGGCTGACTAACCAACTACGGACTAAGCATAATAGTGCATAAAAAGTGCAGTGGGCCGACTAACCTACCTATCGATTTTCTATTGATATACATATACTCCTAGTGATATATACTGTTATCACACTTACTCAATATATATTGTACTTAAAGAAACGTATGAATTTTTGTTTGCGGTGAATGGTAACACTAATGATCAAATATATTTATATACCTATATTTTTTTAATCTTTTGTAATACTTGGTATATAATACCACGCTCATATCGTTAAACGAATCGAGTCAAAAACATAAATTTGACCTACAGACAGAGTTTTTGCTAACAATGTTGCCCTTGCTATATAGCTGATTCACTTTTGAACACTTTTGTTTTATAAATTACGAAATTAATTCTGGAATTGTTCGCATCTCTACGGTGCAATGATTTTCGATCCGGTTGTCTGGTATTCTTAAACACTGCAATTTTCACGTGCATATTTGACTGCTTAAATTTACAGAAGCTTAAAGTCACTACTGGAATTGGGATATATCATTTTCACTTGTGCGCGCAATATAAAAAATATCAGTTTCAAAGAGGCCAGTTTTTCCATTTAAATTACATTCCACACTTTATGCAAAAATTTTATTAAAGCAAAAAGCAATTTTTTAACTTTTCATAAATTTTTTAATTCAAAAAAATATTATTATAAATATAATATAGTTATCTGTTTATTTTTTAACTTTTAAGCGATAAAATTAAACATATATAAATATAAAATTTTATGTTTACCCCCTTACTCCGCGCCTACGTCCAATAACCACTTCACACGTGAATATGAAAATAGCCAAGGTCCAAGCGATACCGAACATGGGCCAAGCGAACGCTATGTAATCCATATCGAGCGGTCTCAACACTCCATCTGTATATGTTATGTTGTGCATTTTACCCGAGCTTATCGCTTCAAAATATGCTGCATCAGCCCAAAATATAGTTAATCCATGGTCAAAGATTTTCGTAAGAAACAAATTTAAAGATTCTTTGAAAATTGAGTTCGGCTGCAATGGTAGACAGTATACGATTTCCCTACGCACACACATATCGGTTAGACTAAATATGGGCTTCTTCAAGGGCCTCATTCTCAACTGGATAAAATGCCATGAAAATAGATCGATAAAATAAGCATAGCTGGTATTCAATTTTTGCAGTTCCTCATGAAACTGTTCTTCCTTATCTAAAAATACCAAACTACTTTCTAATTTTTCGCAGAATTCACCACACCATTGAGCAATGTATTTGAAACTGGCAACACTGGTTAATATTTTGTGACCATATTTAGTCAATTCTTCCCAATTTTTTGGATTCGGCTTCATTGTAGGCTTTGTCACAAAGGTATTTAGATTAGCCGAGAATTGTGTGTGGACACATAGAGCCCATACCATAGACAGAAAAACCAATATGCATAAAGTCAATAAACGCTTCAAGAATGCCGGTTGACCTGCCCCAACGTAAAATGACAAAGCGTTCGGTTCAGTAATTGCCAAAAGTAAAGTTTTATAACAAGGCCTTCCAGCATGTAGATATTGCAGACGGCGGCACAAATAAAACAAAATACATGTTGTTACGGTGGTAATCACAGCTAATGCCAAATATATTCGAATTGAATACATGCTATAGAAATCCTGGAATGTATGGTACCACTTAATTGGCGTTATGACGCAAAGTCCGCTGATGCTGAAGGGCTTGGAGGCCGTACGGAAAGTTTTTGAAACTTGCAAATACATTCGAGCCATTGGTATATCCATCTCATTGCTACGTGTCATATTGAGTAAATCGGGTGGAAAGTACAGGTTATCCAAAACCACTGGGTTGGGATAGGCTAATGTGCCATTAACACTTTCCGCAAAAGCTTTCAGAAGTTTTGGTAAATAACCGCCCACTTTTATGTGTCCATCCAGCTTGTAAGCAAACGTGAATGGAAAGATCTGGTCGGGGATTGTGCGTATTCCATATCCGAGTAGATTTTTCAAACGCCGTGGAAACACTTCTGCACCACCGAAACGAAACGTTTTTTCCTCCAAGTGAAATTTTGGAAAAATTGTGTAGCTGTAAAACACTTTCGTATGTAAAAAATCTACAAAAATTACAATAACGTTAATCATTTTTTCCTCTTCGCATAATCTAAAAAGCTGTGTCAAGTATTGTTCATTAGTTGACTCCGAACCGAGCTCAGCGCCAATGAGAATTATACGCTTCTGTCGCATGGAATCGAGCATATCGGAGAGCACGGGTAGTTCTATTTCGAAGCTCTCTAACTGAGCGATGATTATTATGTTCCTGTTGAACAGATCTGCGATTTGATAAGATGAATTCACGGATTGAAAAATAATAGGTTGCTTGAAATCTTCAACGATGATTCGTAACATCAATGCTAGAGTTTCACTCTTCCTTACTTCTCCGTAAATCAAACAGCTCTCAAACTTCTCTTCGGCATATATTTTTCCAAGAAAATCCTGGTAGAATTGTATTTGAGGAATAGTTTCTATAAAATCTACTGTTTGTACCGATTTCGAAAAAATTATTTCGAAAATAATTACTAAAATCGTTTTCTGCCAAGCTGCCCACATACCGAACGTATTCGTTGTGTTGACGCGTGTTGAGTATTTACTCCTGATGTTCGGTTACAAGGTGCTAACCATTTATACTCAAGTTCAACTGCATTTTGTTACCTTACAATATTTTGCATTAATTTACCAATTACTCCTTAACTTAATAAAATATAAAGTATAACAATAAAGTAATGAAGCAAAATAAAGTAATTGAATTGATTTATGAATATAGATTGCTTATTAAAATAACAGGGGTCCCCCAGGAACTAGCAACACTTACAATTCATGCTAAAAACATGACTTAGATTAAAAACCACTAGCGCCATAGCATTCCCTTAGAGACGGACAATAAATACGTGGACAGGTAGCCACATTATTATAACCTTATTGGTACTTTCCACCTTTCCACATATTGAAGTTAAAAACTTTGATAGTGTTTACAGTTGCTCTGTGTTGCCTGCATTGTTGCACAGTGGGCCCACAAGCATATTACTTGGCAAGTATGGTAGCTCGGTGTATGTCGTATTTGTGGTCACACGGGTATCATTTATTGCACCTAAAAATATTGAGAACTGTAATATTTTACTCAGTATCGAGGCACCAAACGCTGAAAAATTTATGTTATTTCAATAATTATAGAAATAGAGGTCACGACAGTTTCACCTGTTACTTATTATACTCCCGCAACATGTTGCAACAGAGTATATTAATTTTGTTCACCTAACGATTGTTTGTAACACCTAAAATTAATTCAGGTAGATATACATAGATACATCAGGATGGCGAGGCGAGTTGAATCTGGGTAGACAGTCTGTCCGTCCGTCCCAACCCCGAAAACCTACAAAGTGCTATAAACAACAATTTGGTGCGGGGAATATCAGTAAGGAGTGGCATCTGTGGGTTGAAACTTTTTAAAAAGTGGGCATGCCCCTCCATCCAAATTGGATTAATATATATATCTCACAAACCGCTAAACCTATATTAACCACACTAACTGAGAAGAAGCCTTTTCAAACATGTCCTAATACACTGGGAAAATGAGTCAAATCGGATAATAAGACGCCAACGTCCTATACAATATTTACATCGGTTATTTTGAAAACTACTAAAAAAATAATTAACTTGTTGAAGAAATATGTCAGAAACATCATATCTTACAATAAGGATAGTACGGAAGGGATGCATAGAAATTTGTGTAAAATTTGGAAGATGGATGTGGCACCACCCACTTTTTGCGGAAATCCCATATCTCAAGAACACCTTAACCAATTTCAACCAAATTTGATACATGGGATTATATTTGTCTTATATATACATCTTTGTGTCAATTTGGGAAAATTGGTGAAATCGATAAGAACCACGCGTACTTAACAGACCAGGAGCTTCCGTTTTGAAAAATTTCCTAAAACCAACATAGCAACTGGAGCAACAGTAAAATTGTAAACTGTTTAAGAAATTAAAGTGAGTGAGTAAGGCGTGCCACGAATCTTAACCCTTTCTATTTCGATATACGTTGAATAATCATTATGCATCAATTCAATAATTACATAGACCATGATCAGCACATCCTGTGATGAACAAGTTAAAAGCTCTGTGAAAATTAAGTATTCCGGTAAACGTATGCCGCACAAGAGATGTGTTTTGAAACACACATCACTTAAATGAAATATGGGCTTCTCTATGTTTTGTTCGCTTTTCGATAGCAGAGCAAGCTCGGCGCCGATGAGTATTATACGTTTCTGTCGCATACGATTGAGCGCATTGGCGAGCATCGCCAGATCGGTTTCGAAGCTGTCTAACTGAGCTATGACGAGTATTTTACTGTTGAACAAATATGCAAATTGATAAGACGTATTGACGTTTTGAAAAATAATCGGTTTCTTGAAATTCTCGACTGCAACTCGCAGCAATAAGTTTAGAGTTTCGCTCTTTCGTACCTCTCCGTATATCAAACAGCTATCCAACTTCTCTTCAGAATACACTTTCACAAGAAAATCCTCATAGAATTGTTTTTTTTTTTGTATAATCTCAGTAGAGGCTGTTGCCTCCACTAATTTTGAACAAAGTAATGCGAAAATAATTATTAGAACCGTTTTCTGGCAAGACCCCACCATCCCGAACTTATTTGTTGCGTTAGCGGGTGCTGAAACTTTACTTTTGAAATTCCGTGTCAAACTGCATTCAAATTCAATCGAATTAGAGTATTATGTTCATTGATACTAATTATACATTACAATAATTTAACAGTAATTTACTTAGTTGGTATTTGTCAGCCATAATTAGTAATAATGATTTAAATAATAATTTTAAATTGTAAATTAGATAGAGACACTGTGATTCCAATTAAGCACACATATACTTAAAAAACGAAACCTTAGTCCAGACAAATAATCAAAGTTACAAAATGTACCCCTCACACAATGGTAAACAAGAGGCTCACCTCTTCCGGTCACCTTTTCCATAAATGTTTTTAAAGAACTCAAAAACTTATTATCCAAATGCCATATGTTAGTCGTATATATTTTCAGCTCACTTTACTGAAATAAATTTCAAGGGAATCCTTGATTTTATCTCCAAATTGTCAGAAAAGTCGGCAACATTTAAGCTGATAAAATATCTTCATTACAAAATTAATTAATATAAATAACATTACATGCGCAAAAAAAAATAAACGAAATCGGATTGTAACTTTCCAAGCCACCAGATACCCAATATTAGGACCTCAGTGCCTCCATCTGACTTTTTATCGAAAATATCGGGAAATCTGTAAGATATTGTAATGAAATTGGAGGATTATCTTTGCATAATAATTCGGTCTGGTGTCAAAAATGGGAAAAATGGGGTAAATAACCCCCTAACCCACATAGACCTAATATAAAAATTTTCAACTTCCTGTAAACTTTATACCATATATTTCGGTAAATCTATAAAATATCACATTGAAATTCTACGATTATCTTTCCATGATAGTAATGTATCTTGTGTCAAAAATGGGGAAAATACTTCCCAAAGCCCCCATATACCTAATATAAGGATTTTCAACCTTCCTGTAGAATTTATACCATATATAACGGTCAATACATGGGTTATCCCTTTAAAATTTAGAGAGTGTCTCTTTCTGGTAACAGTGTGTCCATGCGCTTAAAATATATAAAATCGGGTAAGCACTTCCCCTACCCACCATGTACCTAATGTACGGATTCTCAACCTCTGAGTACACTTTATACCATATATTTCGGTCAATATGTAAGATATCTTAGCAAAATTAAGTGAACGTGAAATATCGGATATACTATAGTTTACTGCCGAAATTGTGTGAAAATAAAAGAAGAAATCGTGAATTAGAGAGAGAGGAACGTTATAGAAGAACACAATGTCAACAGCTTAGTAGGAAGGGTGCAACGAAAGAAATTATGGATCAGAGACGTAGTCGACAAAGTCAAATCTGCATTCATAGAGATAACCTGGTCAATATGGAAATTAAAAATGAAAAGCAGTCCCAACAAGTTTGATTAACGAGGGAAAATAATATTATAGAAACTGATTATAGTGGTAATTTAAGAGATTAAAGAAACATTTATTTTCAAAATTTATTTTCAATAAGATTTCTACCAAAACATGCATTTACTGAGGGGATTATGGTTTTTCCAAGCACGCAAGTTAAATTTCGAAAATATTTCTTCAGGCCGATTGCCAGATTGCCTTCTTTTTGGTGTAAAAATTTTCTTCAGAAGATAGAAATTAAAATTTTTTTGCAACTTGCAAAAATACTATTGTCAAACATTCCAAAAAATACATTTATCAAGTAGGCGAGACTTTCCCGAAATACAAGATTGTTTAAAAGATTTAACCCCATTTCAATAACGGCTATTAATGCCTTGGTTGTCTTTTATAACCATCCGTCCTTTGGGGTATCAAGGGCAGAGTTTCTCAAAGGTGCTGTTGTAATATACTCATTTCTGTTGGCAATATCGATCTTTACCACGGTCCTCATGTAATACAAATTCACTTAATAAGACGTTCGGGATATATTCATTATTATATAACTGATACAATACGTTTCGCAAAGATTATGGAAGGTTTGCGTTTCTTAGAATACCCCTCTCTATATACTGAGCACAATACTAATATTAATGAGAACGGGATATCCGGATTTTAAAGAAGAAGAAGTTCCTTTTGTTGCATTTTCCCAGGATGCCGGATTGGTTCAACCTCTTTATCTCAGGTAGTAATATTCAAATAGCACCTGTATCCGTAGAGGTGAATCCTGGCGGTTAAGATACTCTTTTGGACTTTGGATACTTTGGAAAATTTTTAATTCTTTTTGGATATTCCTGTAGAAAACTTTAGTTATAGCGCCAGGGGAAAGGCAAAGACAAATTTACATAATTCAAGATAATAGTTCAGAATAATTGTCAATTGGAACAATATACGTTGGGCAGAATCGTAAATGCTCTGAAACATATGATAAAATAGTATATTAAGAAATTCGCCGCATTGACTGGAGAGCGCGTAACATTTCAAAGCTTTTCTACGATTATAAAATAATTGAATTGCTACAAAGTACGAATAGTACATCCATTTGCCTTCGAAAATTTTCAGGTCGCAACCTAGTTACGACCCATAATCTATTTTGTTTTGAAAACTTTGTTCAAAACTTGACTCAACGTAATGTTGGTTACAAGGTTTAAAAGACATTAGATACTCTCCTGCGCATTGAAAAGATCACAAAAGGCAATTGCAATGATTAGTAAATTTGAACTTCCAAACTTATTCCTAATTCTACCGGCTGCTGAATCTCAGAGGATTGAGGTTTTGGTCATTCTGTCTAAAACTCATGATTCGAACGATATTTCGGAAGAGAAAGCCAACAATTTAAGAAACCAAGGTAGGTATTGCCTAATTAGATCAGATGCACTTACTTATTGATATTTATTTTAACATATATTACTGATATTTTGAATACCGCTATCGACAAAACCTTAGACTTTTTAAAGTTAGTGTCTGCGTTTTTAGCGTGCCAGCATTTCGTTAAAAACTTTTACTGGAGAGTGGAGTTTCAACAGAAACGTTCCCTGCATGTACATGGTACGTATTGCTTAAAACTGTCCGTGGGATCAACCTTCAAAATCCTCAGACATTCCCTGATGGCATTAATTTCTTTGACAATCACATTTATACAGATGGATCGACGAGCCATTTTGAAAATTAATTATTTGGGTTACCAAAAGCATAACCACAGTCTGAGTTTTACTAGACAAATAAGAGAACAACAGCTTTGTCGTTCTGGTATACCATATCCATCAATGTCTTTCACACAAATATTCCTAGCTCAGGAATAAGTCAAAATTTTAAAAGGCGTAAGGAAAACTTTTCTAGAATTCAAAATGTATTAAATTCAACTCTAACTACAGAAGACATTTCGAATTTAAATGATTTTGAATATTTCCCCTCTAATAGTAAAATAAATATGTCTTTTGCATAAATGTGCAAATAGTCATTACTAGTTCTAAGTTTAAGCTTATCAAAACCCTAAATTTTTCTAAAAAGAAAAATACAGGACAATTTCACAAATGGAATGTATGTTATTTTGAAACTCCGTGTGGAAAATATGGGTGTCCAATATTCTGGATGTATGTTCTTGTTTGGATATGCTTGCTGTTCTTATATAACTAATTATATTAAACTAACGGAATGTCGTCGACTAAATTCCAAATAAGCCTATCCTTTTAACTATTAAAGACTCAGTTAAAGGAATGGGTATAAGTGAGAATGAGAATATTTTGGAAAGAGTTAAAATTTTCAAAACTGCTGAATCGCAGGAACTGTCCTATGTATTGACAATACAGCCAACTGTATGACATACTACTGTATGATTAAAAATAAGAATATAAACACGCGTGTATGTGGTGGGTTCGTTAATGGGGGAACTAGACTGCTTTTTCAATAAATTCTGTGGATTAAAAAATTGTGTGAAAACCTTCTGTTAGTTTAATAGCACAATCATAATAGTCTCATCCTTTACAAAGTTCTTGGACAACAACTGAAAAAGTTCTGAGATCTTTCAGTATAAAAGAAATGAAGAAATTTCAATTGAAAAAAATCAATTTCCAGTTGTTCCGGCTGAGGGAATAACTACCATATATAGTAAAGTTGTCATTCATACTCAACTTAGAAGCCTATAGCTTCAATATATGTCGCTTGCAGTCGAGTTACTACTGCAGAATCTTATCAATGCATGAAATTAGAAACCTCTTAAAAAAATTTCGTAATCGGATCCGGTATTTAGGGAACTGATGGAATTGAACACAACTAAAGTTCTGACAACAAGTTTCAATTTTATGATTTCTCAAACATCAGCACTTTAAATTTGATTTCATAATATTCAAAGTATCCATGCTCACATTAATAATACAAAAGCCGACTACCGGTTACAATTTCCACATATTTTATGTTTAGTAGTAACCTGGAGTTCTCCTTGTGAACATTTTGAAATACCAGTATTTACTCTAATAACGGGCTGAGGATAGATAGCACTGAGACATGCAACCAAAATAAGCGGACCATGATAATTTATGCAAAACATAGTGTTGCTAAAATAGCTCTCTAGAAACGAAGAATATAAAGAAAATTTATTCAGGCCATAATACTTATAATTTAAAAACGTTACATAAAATTGTTAAAGTTTATAGTATTTATTACTTTTAAGTTAAACATGTATAATCAATTTGTAAGAAATCGAATTTTACATTCACTGTCAACAACGATTTCTTTTCATATTGCTCAATATATTTATTACGCATTTTATATATTATACAATCAATTATGAACATATGCAACGAAACTCAAATAAATTTTCTCGCTACTTTAGTAAACTTAGTATATAAATTGCTCTAATTAGTTTTGCTGCTATTGTAAACAATGGATGCAACAATTCCTACATTTAACTCAAATATATACGGAAATATCAAATCAACTTGCCATGCAAAATTATAAAATGTTCGGTTACACCCGAATTTAGCCCTTCCTTACTTGTTTTAAACGGGTTTTTCTCAAAACACCTTTTCTTGATTATTATACTTATATACTTACGTATAAGCTAGTTTGAAAAGTTTTCATACCAATAATTTTGAAAATTAGCAGCTACTTTCCTCATAGTATTGTATTTTATTGTATCTGAACGCAAAATCGAATCATAATCATTAATTAAATATTTTGTTAAATTATGTTTTTTGCACAAAAGTTGAAAAACTGGAAAGAAAGTATGCTTTTTTGTTTTAACGTCTTTAAAGAATTCAATTTCCTATTTTTTTGGTAGCATTTAGGTTCATTTAGAAGACAGACATATGGTAAAAGTAAATTCTAATCTTGTTTGAGATCAGATGAGGTGCGCTTCAAAACTGATTATTACCTGCAATATGGGTAGGTGGCAATATGGGGTAGTTAATATTATATCATCGGCGTTTTAAAGTATGTACTTAAATATATGTGTAAAATATTCTCAAAGTCTCAATAAATCATATTTATTTATCATAAAATATATAAAAAAAATTCGTGAAAATCATTAAAAATAATTTAAAATTGTTGAAAAAACGCTCTCCTGACCCTATAACCCACCTTAAGGAGACTAATTTGTTTGGAGGGATGAAGGAGTAAGAGCCAATACAAAGAGTCAAGAAAGTAAGGCTGCGATCATTTCGCCATTTCAGTCCGAGGATAATGCGACGATGGTGTATTTCAGCCATTCCGCTGTGATAAGGAATCTGAATGGCCCTAATTATGCAATAGTTCAATGCTAACAAAAAGCAAAAAACAAAATTATTATGTTCATATATGGTAAAGGGTGGTTTTTCCATGTAAATTACAATATGCACTTCATACAAAAATTATTTCAAAACAATTAGCAATTTCTTTATGTTTTACAATGTGGACATGTAGCTTGTGGACAATGGTGCAAAGGGTGAAAATTATGAAAAATTACTTCTACTACCATTATATATAGACATCTTTTTCTATTTATTTTTTAACTTTTAAGTGATAAAATTAAACATATATAAATATAAAATTTTATGTTTACCCCCTTACTCCGCGCCTACGTCCAATAACCACTTCACACGTGAATATGAAAATAGCCAAGGTCCAAGCGATACCGAACATGGGCCAAGCGAACGCTATGTAATCCATATCGAGTGGTCGCAGCACTCCATCCGTATATGTTATGTTGTGTATTTTACCCGAGCTTATCGCTTCAAAATATGCTGCATCAGCCCAAAATAGTCTTAATCCATGGTCAAAGATTTTCGTAAGAAACAAATTTAAAGATTCTTTGAAAATTGAGTTCGGCGGCAATGGTAGACAGTATACGATTTCCCTACGCACACACATATCGGTTAGACTAAATATGGGCTTCTTCAAGGGCCTCATTCTCAACTGGATAAAATGCCATGAAAATAGATCGATAAGATAAGCATAGCTGGTATTCAATTTTTGCAGTTCCTGATGAAACTGTTCTTGCTTATCTAAAAATACCAAACTACTTTCCAATTTTTCGCAAAATTCACCACACCATTGAGCGATGTATTTGAAACTACCAATACTGGTTAAAATTTTCTGACCATATTTAGTCAATTCTTCCCAATTTCTTGGATTCGGCTTCATTGTAGGCTTTGTCACAAAGGTATTTAGATTAGCCGAGAATTGTGTGTCGACGCACAGTGCCCATACCATTGACAGGAAAACCAATATGCATAAAGTCAATAAACGCTTCAAGAATGCCGGTTGACCTGCCCCAACGTAAAATGACAAAGCGTTCGGTTCAGTAATTGCCAAAACTAAAGTTTTATAACAAGGCCTTCCAGCATGTAGATATTGCAGACGGCGGCACAAATAAAACAAAATACATGTTGTTACGGTGGTAATCACAGCTAATGCCAAATATATTCGAATTGAATACATGCTATAGAAATCCTGGAATGTATGGTACCACTTAATTGGCGTTATGACGCAAAGTCCGCTGATGCTGAAAGGCTTGGAGGCCGTACGAAAAGTTTTTGAAACTTGCAAATACATTCGAGCCATTGGTATATCCATCTCATTGCTACGTGTCATATTGTGCAAAGCGGCTGGAAAGTACAGTTCATCCAATACCACTGGCTTGGGATAGGCCAATGTGCCATTAAAACTTTCCGCAAAAGCTTCCAGAAGTTTTGGTAAATAACCGCCCACTTTTATGCGTCCATCCAGCTCGTAAGCAAACGTGAATGGAAAGATCTGGTCGGGGATTGTGCGTATTCCATATCCAAGTAGATTTTTCAAACGCCGTGGAAACACTTCTACACCACCGAAACGAAACGTTTTTTCCTCCAAGTGAAATTTTGGAAAAATTGTGTAGCTGTAAAACACTTTCGTATGTAAAAAATCTACAAAAATTACAATAACGTTAATCATTTTTTCATCTTCGCATAATCTAAAAAGCTGTGTCAAGTATTGTTCATTAGTTGACTCCGAACCGAGCTCAGCGCCAATGAGAATTATACGCTTCTGTCGCATGGAATCGAGCATATCGGAGAGCACGGGTAGTTCTATTTCAAAGCTCTCTAACTGAGCGATGATTATTATGTTCCTGTTGAACAGATCTGCGATTTGATAAGATGAATTCACGGATTGAAAAATAATAGGTTGCTTGAAATCTTCAACGATGATTCGTAACATCAATGCTAGAGTTTCACTCTTCCTTACTTCTCCGTAAATCAAACAGCTCTCAAACTTCTCTTCGGCATATATTTTTCCAAGAAAATCCTGGTAGAATTGTATTTGAGGAATAGTTTCTATAAAATCTACTGTTTGTACCGATTTCGAAAAAATTATTTCGAAAATAATTACTAAAATCGTTTTCTGCCAAGCTGCCCACATACCGAACGTATTCGTTGTGTTGACGCGTGTTGAGTATTTACTCCTGATGTTCGGTTACAAGGTGCTAACCATTTATACTCAAGTTCAACTGCATTTTGTTACCTTACAATATTTTGCATTAATTTACCAATTACTCCTTAACTTAATAAAATATAAAGTATAACAAAAAAGTAATGAAGCAAAATAAAGTAATTGAATTGATTTATGAATATAGATTGCTCATTAAAATTGCTGTAACAGGGGTCCCCCAGGAACTAACATGCTAAAAACATGACTTAGATTAAAAACCGCTAGGCCATAGCATTCCCTTAGAGACGGATAATATGTGGACAAGTAGCCACATTATTAGAACCTTATTGGTACTTTCCATCTTTCCACATATTGAAGTTAAAAACTTTGATAGTGTTTACAGTTGCTCTGTGTTGCCTGCATTGTTGCACAGTGGGCCCACAAGCATATTACTTGGCAAGTATGGTAGCTCGGTGTATGTCGTATTTGTGGTCACACGGATATCATTTATTACCCCTGAAAATATTGAGAACTATAAGATTTTATTTAGTATCGAGGCAAAAAACTCAGAAAAATTTATATTATTTAAAAAAAGATGGAAATAAAGATTACAACATTTTCCCCTGTTACCTTATTCGGAATGCTCTTGAAAAAAAGAACATTAGTTCGTAACATAGCGACAAAGGCTTTTCTTGCAATTAGTGAAGTTTTCCGTTTATGAAAAGCAGGAAGGAAGGAAGTTTCTTGCCTCTATTATAATTGCGTAAGCTATTGTATGAAATATAAAATAGACTTAAACCAGTGTCGAATTTCAAGCCATGTCTCAACATCATCAAATTTGTAAGTTCAGATTTTATTTAACTTGCGAAATAGGATTCAAGAAACTTATTTTCACAGTGAGTGATTTGCTTTCCATCACCTATAGCAAATACGGTTCAAATATGTTCAAAAGAAACGGCTTCTTATATTGCCAAAATATTCCGTAGGGATCCCATTATAAGAATCGTGGGTATGCAATTACACTAGTATGAATAAATTCAACCCCAATAGATTAACTTGTGTGTATATAGTGTGGATATTGGATATAGTGTGATTTATATAGTGTGATATAGAGTTGAGTATGTAGTGTGATTCACAGAAGTTTGGAGCAATTGACAACATTTATCCACAGTTCCCAGTGGATCTCAGCATACTTCTCGCCATATAAATATCAAGAAAAGTATGATTGATCCAAAGTTCAAAAAAGTTAGCTTCCACACTAAAATATCTCGCAAAGGGCTAGACGGTGTCAACTCCCACCTTTGTTTCTTGCAGAAACTCAACCAACCAAAGCGAAAACAAATTTTCTCTTCAAATACAATTTGGTATCACTCTGGCCATTAAGTTCCATTTGGATTTAAAAAGGCACTTCAGTAGAGAATTTCGCTCTAGCCGGGCAGTTAGCTTTTGCGTGGCTTATGCTTATGTGACAACTATTTTGTTAACAGGCCAGTCAGGAGCTTCCGTTTTGAGCAACTGTAAAACTGTAATATGTTTTGGAAAGTAAAACACTTTAACCAAACACATTTAGCAATTTATTTTATCTTATTTTGGAACATTATTTCTTTGAATTCTTTTCTCCCAACGTCCAATAATCACTTCACATCCAAATATCAAAATACCCAAGGCCCAAACCGCTCCAAGCATATTCCACATTAATGAAATGTAAGCTATATCGAGGGGTTGTCCCAACTGTTCAGTCGTCTGAGGTGTACCACGAATTTTACACCTCTCTATTTCGACATGCGTTGAATCTATCCAAACATTATATAGACCACGATCAGCACATCTTGTCATGAACAAGTTTAAAAGCTCTTTGAAAATTGAGTTTTCCGGTAAACGTATGCTGCACAAGAGATGTGTTTTGAAACACACATCACTTAAATGAAATATGGGCTGCTTCAAAGAACGCATTTTCCGTTTCGTGAATTGCCATAGAAGTACATGGACAGGATACGCATAGCTGGTATTCAATTTATAGAACTCATATTGAAACTCCTCTAATGTATCCACAAACGTAATAGAACGTTCATTATTTCTGCAAAAGTCGCCACAAAGTCGTAACTTATAATGGTAAATGTCCGCACTAAGCAATACTTTGTAATCAAGTCTATATAAGTCATCCCAACTCTTTGGATTCGGCACCATAACTGGCTTAGTTACAAACGTATTTAGATTAGTCGTATGATGGGTGAGGATACATAAAGTCCATATCATGGAGAGAAAAACTAAAACTCGCATTGTAACCAAAGGTCCCCCTGCGGGTCGGGGGAGAAGAATAACCCGCGGTAGGCATGCCTGTCGTACGAGACGACTAAAATCCAAAAAATGCACTGCATTTGAAATAGACTTTGCTCAAAATATAGGCTTAGCCATGTCAAAAATAGTGCTATATTACTTAGCTTGAACTAAGTTTATATCACTTTAAATGTATTATGCACACACTTAAAGCGGCATTTTAGTTCAAGCTACAAATGCCACCAGTCGAGATGAATGGCTAACTCAACTGGTAGTAGCCTTCAGGCTACAGGGTCTGACCGGAGACTATAATCTAGTGCCAGGGGGAGCAGGGGCCCGGTGGAGTTGCTTGTCGCTCCATCCTGCTCATTGCGGTAGGCCCTTCGGGGAGTATCGTGGTGGCTGTGGTTTAACACCTGAATGCGGGTGGAACTATCTGGGGCGGTACAGTTCAGTGTGGAGTTGCATTGCAACCAGGTGCCCGACCCATAGCAAGGCAGAGGTTTTAGGTAGGCCTCGAACCCCACCAAGGTGGCTATTGTACCATTCCACAATGCCGATCGGTACCGTTGGTTTTAGCGAAAGCTATTATTAACGGGGCGCTGATCGACGCATTGTATTGATCCGTTGTGTTTTTGAACACCGTGGAGTCGAGCTGACAACGGCAGGTACCCACGTAAATCACATCGGCTTCTGTAACCAAACGTGGCAATTTTACTGGAGGGCCTAACTCAAACTTTCTGGCATAATAATTCGGTTCAGTTAAGACCCACAGTATATTCATATTGCAAGATCTACCATCTAGCCTGCATTGCAATCGACACAGTAGTGGCTCAAAATAGATATGACAAAAATGTCGGCCAAAAGAATTGGAAAATATATTCGACTTGTGTACATTCCGTAAAAATTCTGGAATGTGTGGTACCATTTAATTGGTGTCATAAGACAAATCCCGCTGATGTCAAACGGCTTTGTGCCCTTATCCAAATCCTGCGTTTCTAACAAATATATGCGAGAAATCGGAATATCGACCAAAATGTAGCGTAACATATTGGCCACCGCCACTGGATCGTAATATTTTAACTTTACTGGAAATGGATAGAATAGTGTTGCATTTATGCTTGTCGCAAATGTTTTCAAAATTTTCTGTAAATAACCTCCCACTTTTATATATCCGTCCTGCTCGTAAGCATATGAGAATGGAAAGGTCTGATCGGGTTTCGATGATTGTGCTTATGCCATATCCAAGTAGATTCTTCAAACCTTCCGGAAACACTTCTGGAATATCGGGGCCAAACACTTTTTCCTCTAATTAAATTTCGGAAAATTTTTATAGCTGTAAACATTTTCGTCTTCGAAAAATCCGCAAAAATTACAACTACGTTAGGCATTTTTTCTCCTGCGCATAATTGAAAT
Organism: Bactrocera minax; assembly: GCA_021498325.1. Lineage (NCBI taxonomy): Eukaryota > Metazoa > Arthropoda > Insecta > Diptera > Tephritidae > Bactrocera > Bactrocera minax. The sequence continues at coordinate 3,570,354 of JAKEEE010000011.1, read as the reverse complement.
TCCTTCTCTATGTATTGTTCGCGTTTCGATAGCAGATCAAGTTCGGCGCCGATGAGTAGTATACGTTTCTGTCGCATACGATTGAGCGCATTGGCGAGCATCGCCAGATCGGTTTCGAAGCTGTCTAACGGACCCATGACGAGTATTTTACTGTTGAACAAATATGCAAATTGATAAGACGTATTGACGTTTTGAAAAATAATCGGTTTCTTGAAATTCTCGACTGCAACTCGCAGCAATAAGTTTAGAGTTTCACTCTTTCGTACCTCTCCGTATATCAAACAGCAATCCAATTTATCTTCAGAATACATTTTCACAAGAAAATTCTTATAGAATTGTATTTGTTGTATAATCTCAGTAGAGGCTGTTGTCCCCACTAATTTTGAACAAAGTAATGCGAAAATAATTATTAGAACCGTTTTCTGGCAAGACCCCACCATCCCGAACTTATTTGTTGCGTTAGTGGGTGCTGAAACTTTACTTTTGAAATTCCGTGTCAAACTGCATTCAAATTCAATCGAATTAGAGTATTATGTTCATTGATACTAATTATACATTACAATAATTTAACAGTAATTTACTTAGTTGGTATTTGTCAGCCATAATTAGTAATAATGACTTAAATAATAATTTTAAATTGTAAATTAGATAGAGACACTGTGATTCCAATTAAGCACACATATGCTTAAAAAATGAAACCTCAGTCCGCGTAAATAATCAAAGTTATAAAATGTACCCCTCACAAAATCGTAAACAGGAGGCTCACCTCTTCCGGTCACCTTTTCCATAAATGTTTTAAAAGAACTCAAAAACTTATTATCCAAATGCCATATGTTAGTCGTATATATTTTCAGCTTACAAGGATCTCACTTTACTGAAATAAATTTCAAGGGAATCCCTGATTTTATCTCCAAATTGTCAAAAACGTCGTTAATATTACAGCTGATTAAATATCTAGGTGCCGCTTTTTCAGAATACTTTATACTTTCATAACAAAATTAATTAATATAAATGATATTGTAAATATATTAAAATCATATATAATATACACAAATAAGGAAAAGCTTAGGTCGGGTGTATCCGAACATTTTATACGCTGGCAATTTGCAAAGTCCAAGCGGGTGACATCCTCAGGTGGCGGCAAAACTTTATATTTTATATAACTTTATATTAAAAATGTGATGTGAGAATTCGACATTTATTATTCGACGAAATTGTAATTGAATTTTAATCACATTCGGAATCTTATTAATTTTTATTATGACTCACTTATTTTCACTGCTACATTTTGCTTCGTGTCCGAAATATGTGTACTAAAATCAACCGAATTAACTCAAATGATATATGTGATATAAACTCAATCAAAAGGGCTAAACCTAATTTATTTGGTATATTAGGAACAGATCAACCAGAGATTCTGAAATCGTTATATTACGGATCTGGGGTTTAGACCAAGGTCCAGGCCGATTGTTTAACAAGGAATATTAACCAACATAAGCAGTTTAAGGTCAGGTGGAAAGTCGTAGTCATTATCGGCTTAAATTCACATTTAAAGATGGAAATCTCTATATCGTGTATTTTAGGAGTAGGGTTTGGACTGATGGCAGTAACATTTAATATTACATAAGTATACTCGAGTCTATGTTTACACCCAATTTTGTGAAGATAACCCACACATAGGCCAACATATGCGGCATATGAGCAGTCTGCTCTTATAACGAAAATTATTATATCTAGTATATCGGAACTGGTGTAATTCGTATCCAGTATTATACGTTCACTTGATTTTGCATGTATCTTACGTACTGATCGATATGTAGTGTATTAAGCCGACCGGAAGTCTGAAATTCTTATATTAGGTATGTATATATTTAAAGTGTATTATTGATCAGCTTTTATCTATGTTTAGCATCACTAAATCTTACCAGAGAAAGATGCTGTCAGACTTTCATTAAGAAACCTCATAGATTGACCAATAAATAAAACACGGTATTAACCAGAATTTCGGAAATCTTTATAAGAGGTACATGGGCGCTTCGGGAAATATTGACCCGATTTTACACATCTTTCACACAAATGCAGGGTAATATCATAGAAAAATTTTATCCGAATGTCAAAAATGTATATGACAGATTGACCGATATTTTCGGTAAAAAGTCAGCCATAGACAGTGGGTTCACGTATTCGATATATGATTTCCTCAAAAGTTATATTCCGATTTCGACCATTTTTAGACGTGATATGGTATACCCAAAAGCACCATTTGAGTAATATAACAATACAAATATAATATCTCGCACCAAATTTATAAGTTGGCGCCCATTGTCCCATTTTTCACCGATCCCTTCGAATTCCTTAAGTGCAATCGGTAAGTTGTGAATTTAATGCTTATTGGTTATTAAATTGGTTATTACCCGATTTCGCTTACATTATTTTCACATTGTTTGTGGCGGTGCCGAATGCATTCGTCGTTAGCAAGTTTGGTGGATATAATTGCTTTAGTTGCTTGGAGATATGCACATTAAACCCATTGGGAGGCTTGGCCATACCCCTTTTTTAAAAACCCACTTTTGCGAACACCCCTTCTCAAACAACATGTTTCCCGCTTGACTTTAAACTATTACTAAATCAATTTACTTTGATTAGTACTAGCTTTAAAAACCACATTTTCTGTAATTCCTGAAGCACAAAAGTATTGCTGCTTTTAAAAGATTTCCACCAAAATTATAGAAGTTTCTATATAAAAAAAATCTCGAACTCTCACAATACTTTGCATTGGTAATGCAGTTAATATCACCCAATAAAATATTTTCATAACAGCTTTTATTTTTATAGGAACTGTTAAGGCGGTATAATATGAAGTGTCATTCAACTCAACTCTTATAAGACATTACAGAAGAAGGATGCAGGCTGGCTCAAGATATAATGCATATATTTTGCCTTTCTGGACATTCAGTTTCAGAAATTTCATTTGTTGCATACCATCAATTACTTTAATATTTTATTAATAAAATTATTCGTAATATTCCTAATATATACATATACATATATTTGCATCAAGTGAATGCTGGTTGTGCAATTACACAAAGAATGAGACTATAGTGGACATCATAGGGAACAGGCGATCAAATGGACTATGTGGCCTTTTAAATCCAAATTCGATATATTTTTCACAGTACACTGATCTGACTGGTAAACCCAATATTCTAATATCAGCTCCTCTTCATTTCGCAACAACTTGCTACACCAGAAAAAACAGCCTATGCGAGGTAATGCTGATTTCCACGTCATCTGATTGAGATCTGAAGATGGCGGGAAGAACCCCTCAGAACCATGCATCATACAACGGTGGGGACAGGAATAAAACAAATCCGTTGCATATAGTGGTGGTGGCTCCGGATCCAGCATTCCATTCAGTGAAACTTTCCTCAGTTTAAAGAGCATCATGAAATATTGGCTGATTGACTGACGGTCTTCAAATCAGGTATACTTCGGTAGCATAAAAAGAGTTCGCTATATATTAAGACAACATTGGTAAAACTAAAACTGCAGCAACAATGACAGTTTTGAAATCCAGTCGAGTCCTCTCTTAACGTAATGAGATTACTTAATATGGTTTAGAAGTATCGAAGTAGTGGAATAAAGGATAACTGAGCTAAAGCAGTTATAAGAACGATATATTATAGAAAAGTCAAATCAATGGTAACGAAAGTAAGAAGGGAAAATTTATCGAGTAAAGAAGTGTTTGCTATTATAATATTAATGTCGACTGATGGTTTCAACTTCATGACCAGCATCGTTAAATGCAACCATCTATACATACAAGGTTGGCAGATAAAGCAACTTAATTGCAGATGCTGCAGCACAACAATATACCATGCACACAGCGTGTAAGCAGAGAATGCAAAAATAAATTAAATAAAGTGCAACAACAATGAAAAGCAATGATAATCAGTCGAACGTTGATAGTAAATTATGAACTTGCGACAACCGGCTGCCACATGCCACATGCAATTTATGAGGCCAGCAGACATAATATGCCCTTTCGCTTCACAGACAATTCATGACGTTTTGCGGTAAGCGCTACTTCAACAGCAGTCGAAGACGCCACAAAAGAAAGTCCGCCGACAAGTGGCAGCACACACACACATGCACACGCGCTTTACAAACCGAACAATTGCATGTTTAGTGAAATTCCACTTTTACTCATTCGCCGCTCGCATCATTGTTATAATAATGTCCGTTATAATCTTGACCACTTACAGACCAACCTCACAACTCCCACAATAGCAATTGTAGCGGCAACAATTGTTGCAACATCAAGACGCTGATTACCGCACGGCGTCGTGTATGCAACAAATTGATGATAGCCTCCCAGATGTTGGTGCAGCGAAAGTTCAAAGGCAATTTCTCATGCCGCCGCTTTTATTTCACACAATTTTTCACATTTCTTTCGCTTATTTTCATCATCATTTTCGCATTTCTTTTGCACTTTTTTCTACTTTTATGTGCTTTCTTCGCCCCTTTAATAGGATCTTGTGGGTTTTACGAGCACAATTGCAGTTGCAATTCAATTGTTTGGCACTGCAACATTTATGCATATGCGACTATGTCACACATCTCTCTCTATCATCATCTCTATCTATATCTCACACACTCTCATAAAACTCTGCAAAGTGCTGCAATAAAAGTATTAACGGAATTTTAGCAGACCGCCTTCAGCTAAAGAAGCGTCGGCGAAGTAGTCACCCTGTTATAAAGCCGCTCATAGCACAGTTGACACCTACTACACGTAGTCCCATATGTATGTATATATCATATATATGTAGTTCGTTTCGACTACTTTTCGAATACATATTTTGCTCCCATTTTAATATATTTCTGTGTATTGTGTGTATTTCTATAAAATATAAAATAGTCCTTATACATTGAAGCTATAGTGTTCATAAAAATAACAGCATAGTGATACTACTTGTTATTGTTTTCTTGAAATATGTGATAGCTTCCTATTTTTTTAAATTAGTCAAACAACAAAATTTCCCTGGCTCCAGTAGAAATATTTGCTACCCGTACCGTTACTTAAAAGAAATGATTTAAGGCATGCTATCCTATAACACTATACCCTTTCTGATGCCTGAAATATTTGATAAACCATATGAAGATGACAAAAGATGAACAGATTTAGGCTTAAGGGATGGAGGAACAGTCTGTATGTTAGTCAATGTTAATAGGAATGTATTTATTTCTCTTTTACCAACAGTGGGACATTGTTTTAAATGTATTTGATTTTATTTGAAAAAAAAAAATGGATGTTATGTCACTCGAAGAATCTTGAAAACAAGATGACTTATCTTTCGGTTATTTACATATTTACCAAAGAATCTATTTCAATTTCATCTCTATTTATTGAAATAAGATCTGTTTGAAATTACGTTGAATTAAATATATATTTTTCCTCTCATATGTTCGGTATGAAATCCCATACCTACCTAACAATCGTAGTTTGGTTGTACAGACGAGACATAGCATAACATTACTTCTTCAACAAAGACACTCAAAGATCATCAAATATATTCTTTGTAGGTCAGGATGAGAAGCTTTGGGTGAGCTAATTATTAATCTATGTTTAAAGCGTAACCTATTTAAAATGATTAACGAATCATTGTACATTAACACTCCCATTGCCGAAGGCTACTGGATTATTGTTTACCGATACATTTGCGTTGGATACTATAATAGGATTTTAGTTTACGGGAGACTACTGAAGCTAATGTACTTGAAAACGCAGAAAACAACATTGAGTTTACATTTGAGGGAAGCACTCTTAAAATTATTTGGCAGCATTGCCTATATTTTTGACTGAAATCGTAAAATGAAACATAAAGAAATGGAAAACAAAGACGCCCATTAGGATTTTAAATTGTTTAGTATATGTACGTTAGTGGTGAAAATTCTAAAATTCTATGCGTTAAATGACTCGGTTCTTCAAGTCGATTAACATTGCCATTTTTAATGAATCTGAAAAATGATTTACAAATTTTCAATTTATAAGGATGCAGCGTTTAGGCACAATTATTAAAATTATAATTCTTAGTTTAAATATATTTATGCATCAACAGATAATGCAAATTCTTAAAAAATATTCCATAATAAAAATTCGCAAAATAGTGTAGACAACTGTTCAAAATCAGTTTCCCGATTTTGACATTTTGGCACACTATAGCAAGGGTTGATTGTAATCGATAATATACACAAATTAGCGACTGCCGACTCAGTTGCTTGGAGTAGGTAGTCGATATGAACTCATAATGTATATTTATGTATACTGTTGTCGAACGGCAACTATACTCGCACTATTATAGATAGCCTGCATCACAAAAATAAAGTTCTTTTTGTCCAGAGTAGTCAAGAAAAGGTTTCTGAAAGTTCCTAGTTCATCTAACGGACTGAACTCATAAACGATATATATTTCAAATATTCAAGGATCTAAGGCGTGGCATTTAAAATTTAATTAGGAATTTTCTGTAGCAAGATTTAGCTATCTCATCTTGAGCGTGGTGGTTTTAATGATTAACTATTGGATCTAAGTGGATTATTGCCTTTTCTGTTACACATTTATTTCCTTCAATTATCATTCACACTCACTTGATAAATTTTCCTGAATGAGTTTATTAATAACTGTACACATAATAACCACTGTACTGTTTGTTGTGGTTCTTGCGGTTTCACTACTCACTCAATTATGCCATCAAATGTTTAATTGATTAACGTCTATAAGAGACCATTATTAGCTGCAACTGTTGAAAAAGCGCAAAGTAAACGCGTGAAGCTCATAATCACATAAGTACTGACTGTCTACTCTCGACAAATATTTGCACGGCTGCTATTGATTTAATTCACTTAAAAGTCGGTGTAAAGTTTTAAAGCAAACACACACATGCATGTGTATTTGTGCAACTTGTTTATTTGCCTTTTTGTTTTTCAATAACTTTTCAGTCAAAGCAAATGATTGTTGGTACCAGTTTGCAGTACTGCGCAGCATCGAACGCAAAGGAGCGAACTCATAATGCATCAATTTTCGATTCATCAATTTCCATTCGCTTTGCAACTACTGTGCGTCGAAATGTTCAAAATGAAAAAATTTCCCTCGCGTGCTTCTCATTTACTTTTGCATACTCACTCGGACGGCGTGTATCGGTAATAAGTTTCCGCATAAACTTCGTAAAATAAATTGATTTAAAAAAGAAAAACACCAAAAAGAAGCAAATGTCTGGCGGCAACAATAAAAGCGTTGCTAAAAAGTGAGGATAGAAGCAGTTTTGAAGAGAGGAAAGGAAAGGGAGGGGTGGAAATATTTTATTGACTTGCTGAGAAACCACGCATTGAATGCGGCACACTGTCTAACTGTTTTCGTTGGGGTTGTATGTCTCAAAAGAACTCTTAACGATCCCCCATTCTACAAGCCGAAAGTAGTGGCAATTTCAACAAATGACACAACATCTTTAATGCCATATCGTCGCAATTTCTTATTCTCAACTTTTCATATCATAAACTTGCTGCTTTCCGTTGGGCTCACATAGTTCTGCAGTTATTATTTTTATGCGTTATTTTTCTATGCATGTCCGCATGTGAGGCACTCACAGCAACTGATGCAACTTGAAAAGCTTACTCGCAAGTACAACTTACAAATATATTTGCGTCTATTTGTATTTGTGGTTAATATGATAGTTCGTCTCCCAATTCGTTTTTCTTGAAATAATTCTGTAAAATTCGCAGCACCTGCTGCCAGTTGACAAACGTAGTAATTTATTATTTGGCATTCGAAGAAGAAAGTCTGCTTGAACCAATAATATTCTCCTTCGACTGGCGCATGGTGGATACGTCCGCTACTCAGTTGACAGCGGGTGGCAACCATGGCATCTGCTATACGTGCTTCCATGATATGTCAAAGCGTATCAAAGAGTGAAATTTACCGTTGATTGACCGTCTTTGTGCATATTTTCGCATTTTTTTATATTTCACCTTTTATGTTAATGAAAGAAAGTTCTTGCTTCTATTTTTCTTCTACATCTATGAAATTGCTTTTGCTTACATTCTTGTATTCGAGCTTAATAACAATTTATATTATTTTTGCACAATTATTTTATTAAACAGAAATATATGAGAATAGGGAAGCGTTTTTTTTAGAAAAAAAGTTTTTGAAATACCGTGTAAAATCGAGAAAAAGAACTGTACGCCCCGAAAAATATCAAAAATGATATAGAAAAGTGGCTACCAAATGTGTTTTTCCACTATAATCGCAAATAAAATTTTTGGACCTTCACATTATACTATCGGACTGAACAATCGTATCGTTAGTTTTAATTTACTCAAATTGATAAAAGTAGTAAATTTAATATAATAGTAAATTAGATGTAATAATTGCGATGAATTCAAATAACAATTATAAATATGTAACATTCGACGTAGAAAAGTTTCCAATGAAAATATCGGGAGAGATGACCCTTAAAGTGTTGGAAATAGTAAGCGTGAAATACGAAAAAAACATGTACGTGTTGGAATATCGCACAAGATGAAATGATGAGCTGTACGAGCTTATAACAACCTCAATACGGTTCAGCAAATTAAAGAGAACCACGATTGCGCTGCTTACTGAAGACTCTAGTCACAGAATCAGCTATAATACATGTGATTTAAAGAATTCCGCACCTCTTTGGTTTTAAAGTTTTAGTTCCAACATTAAAACTTGGTCCCCTCCGAATATGGCACTTTTCTTTTCTGTTACTAATGATGAACATATAATTCAAATAAATTACTGAACGTTACTACATTATATTTTTATTGATATTGCAGTTGAATAATAACTCAGTAAATGACTGTAAATTGCTATAAGGTATAATGTGAATAAATGTTCGAATAATAGAATCCAGTTAAAATTGAGGGTACGCATTAGTTTTCTTGCTACAGGATATCAGAAGCAAAGTTTAAACTCGCGTCAACGGAACAAGTACTTTGATCATGGTAGCGTCTTGGCAGAAAACGAGCCTTAGAATTATTTTAGTACTATTCTGTGCCAAATCGGTAGAAACTGCGCAAACCACAGAATATTTTCCACAAATGCAATTTTACCAGGATTTTCTTGAGAAAATATATACCGAAGAGAAGTTTGAGAGCTGTTTGATTTACGGAGAAGTGAGGAAGAGTGAAACTCTAGCATTGATGTTACGAATTATTCTCGAGGACTTCAAAACACCAATAATTTTCCAAGATGCGAATTCGTCTTATCAAATTGCAAAGATGTTCAACAGAAATTTATTCGTCATAGCTCGGTAAGAGAGCTTTGAGGCAGAACTGCCGGTGCTTGCCGATATATTAGATCTCATGCGTCAGAAGCGTATAATTCTCATCGGTGCTGAGCTTGACTCCGAGTCAACTATTGAAAAATACTTGATGCAACTTTTTAGATTATGCGAAGAAGAAAAATTTATTAACGTTGTTGTCATTTTTGCAGATTTTCCACAATCAAAAATATTTCACAGCTACACCATTTTTCCCACGTTTCAAATGGAGGAAAAAGCGTTTAGTTCCGGTGGTGTAGAAGTATTTCCGCGGCGCTTGAAAAATCTACTTGGATATGGCATACGTACAATACCTGATCAGATCTTTCCATTCACATTTGCTTACGAGCTGGATGGACGCATAAAAGTGGGCGGTTATTTACTAAAACTCCTGGAAGCATATGCGAAAAGCATTAATGGCACATTGGCTTATCCAAAGCAAGTTGTTCTAGATAAATTATACTTTCCTTCCGCACTACTCAATATGACACGGACCGATGAAATGGATATACCAATGGGTCGCATGTATTTGCAAGTTGCGTCAACTTTCTCTACGGCCTCCAATCCCTTCAGTATCAGCAGAGTTTGTATCATGACGCCAATTAAATGGTTCCACTCATTTCAAGATTTCTATGGCTTGTATACAGCTCAAACATATTTTGTACTAATTTCGATTGGCTTCCTGACAATATGCACTCTAAAGTATTTATGCCGTCGTCTGCAGTATCTATGTGCTGGAAAACGTTTTTATAAAAGTTTGATTTCGGTGATTATTGAAACGAATTACCTATCCCTCTGTGTTGACTCCAACCACCAGGTATACCTGAAGCGTTTATTAACTTTATGCATATTGGTTTTTCTGTCCATGATATGGGTTCTATGTATACAAACTCACTTCACGGCTAATCTAAATACCTTTTTGACGAAGCCTACAATGGTGCCGATACCCATCGATTGGGATCATTTAGACAGAATGGGATATAAAGTATTTATCAGTGATCGCGGCTACAATTACATTTCGAAATGGTGTGGTGAATTCTGCGAACATTTGGAAAGTTTGTTCGTATTTGTGGAAACGCAGGAACAGTTTCAGAGGGAGCTGAATAAATTGAATACAAACTATACTTACCTAGTCGATCTATTTTCATGGCATTTTATTCAGTTGAGAATGAGGCCCTTGAGGAAGCCCATATTTCGTTTAACCGATATGTGTGTGCGTAGGGAAATCATCTACTGTCTACCATTACAGCCGAACTCAGTTTTCAAAGAATCTTTAAATTTGTTTCTTACGAGAATCTCCGACCATGGCTTAGGGCTATTTTGGGTTGATGCAGCATATTTCGAAGCGGTAAGCTCGGGTAAAATGCAGAACATAACTTATACAGATGAAGTGCTGGGACCGCTCGACATGGATTACATATCGTTCGCTTGGCCCATGTTCGGTGTTGCTTGGACCTTGGCTATTTTTATATTTGCATGTGAAGTAGTTTGCGGACCGAGGCAGGAAATAAAGAAATAAAAAACAAAATATAAGCTATTAGTGAAGTAGCTTCAGTTTAAAAATAATATTACAGTACAATATAACACAATAATTCTTTTCACTTTATTAGCTTGTTTTCATAAATTAATAACTGAATTTAATTTCTTTCCTAAATGATTAGCCATCTGAAGTAAATAAAATTGGTGTCAATATGAAATCTTTCTTTCATTTTGAAATAATTTTATAATTTCTATCATCAGCTTATTGGAGAGCATCCAGAGTATGAGATTTGTTTGTCATTTCAATTTAAAAATCAATATAGCCAATAACTAATAAGAACGGCACCAAGCCGTATTATGCTTGGAAATCCTTGACAACGAAATCTTTTTAAGACGAAGCATATATTGTCCTATATATTTAGTAGAAGTTAAACCGAAAAGAGGTCTTCATCTCAGTTTATAGGAGATAAAATTCTATGCTGCATAATTTCGCACACCAAAGCTGCTCATATATCTGTGCTAGGTTTTGTTTCAACACGTTTATTGCTACGTGGAGTATCCAGTAACCAAAATTGCGTTATATGGAATGTAGGCTTGAAAATACTCCGAGTTTTTCAATTACAGATCACGCAAAGAGAGTATCCTAGGAGTGATCGGTAATTACGTTTGCAAGGTATGGAATTTTACCAGCATATGGTTACTACTAAACCAGCAATAAAATATTTTTACAGATCCGTATATAAACTTAATATCATTATTTATTTCGGTGATTATCTAATTTTTCACAGTTTGAAATTATACTGTTATGTGGGAGGCCCTCTCCTCCCTAAAAAGCTAAGTTCTGTTAGTTAGTTAGTTTTGGTGCTACTGCAGTTGGAATTTCAATCTACAGATCCCTAATTTTCTTAAAAACAACCGTGTTTTATATTACAAATGATCTTCCTTTCTTGCTTAATTATTTTTTCGAGTTTTTCGGCCAGTATAGCGATGATTTCGGCGGAAGGTTTACCTTGAACTCGTCGTAAGTCTGTGGATTTCTAATGTACATTTTGCTTTTCAATAAATTCAAGAAAGGAGAAATCAAATCTGGAGTGATGCGCTGCCATTCTATGTCAGCTCTTTTTGAAAATAGACTTTTATACATATTTTAAGTGTCGTGAACGATAGGTCAGCGATATTCCTTGCGTTCAATATGATTCATATATTGTATATTCTGTACAACACTCTCTCACCGACAGCTTCCATCAGTTCATTCGAGCGTCTGGGTCGCTGATGGAGTGCATTTTCGAATGAATCTTTCATTATTGATCTTTCAATATTCCGTTTGACACCGAACGCCGAAAACTGCTGTCAAATGAGCTTTAATATTTTCTACGTTGAATCAACACTACTGAACGACTATATTCAATGCAAAGCGACGCTATTTCGGCACGTTGTTTTAGTGTATGTTTATTTTATATGAAGGTTAGAATTGTATTGAATTCCAGGTTTCCAAAACATGTCTAACCAACTCAATTGTTTAGTAAATGCTTAAATACTGTATTTCTATAAAAAATAGGGAAACATTTTTATTTTAATAAATATGTATTAAGTGTCAATCAAGTGTTAATCAACAGTGTTACAAAGGAAAATCTTAGAGACTCTATTAAATTAATATACAGAAAATTACAAAAACACAATCATTGTTCAGAAATCCTCTATGCAAAAATTCATATATGAATACATATAAACAAGTGGGTGCAAATGCAAAGGCTTATCATTCATTTTCTTATCTCTACATTTACTTATTGAAATTTTACCTGGTCATATTTTATTTTCTCTATTGAATTCTAAATTTTTTTGCTTGCCACATTTTATGTACAATTTTGTACATATTTATGAGTTTGAAAATACAAAATAATAAATCTAAAATTAACGGAAGAAAATAAAATAGTCATTTAAATACAGACAACTGAAGTGAGTACTGATAAAGGATATTATTGTATATAATCAAAAAATAAGTGGACAATATGTGGAGAGTAGGTCTTACTGCTTCCACCAATGGAAATTTATTGCAAATATCGAAGATATACACTTGAGACTGGGCAAGCAATCATGCAAATCAGAGTTTGATTAAATTTTATTTTCATTTTTGGTTGGCTTGCTTAAAGACTTTTGTAACTGGAGCTGAGAGAGGGAAGCTTTAAGTGAGGTAAAAGCAACTTGTTGTTCCCAAAAGATGAAAGTAAATTTTGTGACAATAACAACTCGAGCACCTACATAAATTTTTAGGTAAATCAAACATTTCTTAGGACTCTGTTAAACTAATTTTATTTTTAAATTAAATGAATATTTAGAAAATTATGTTAAATATATAATTAGGGCTTTATTTTAATAGAACTATAAATGAATTTAACAAAACATTCAAGACGAAGACACATTTCTCACACAAGTATTATAACCAATCACTGGAAGAATGAAGGTATGTATGTATGTGTGTGTGGGTGTGTGTGTGTTTTGTTCTGGAGTGAGAGTAGTGCGGTCCGAGACTATGGCAGCGCTATTAAATTTCAAATTGCTTCCGCATGAAATCGTAAACGCAATCAGTCAACAATTTTCCATATGTTAATATGTATGTATTGCAAGTGTATGTATGCACTTGTCATTTAGTTGTGCACGTGAGGTTATAAATATTTTGTTTGCAATACTGCGGTTTTCAGCTGTGACTGAGTGACCACCCGAGTGACTGCGCAAACATGCAACACCTTATTTAACAATTTGTTAAACAAATGCGGCTAAGGTTACCGAAATGTCGGAAGAAAACAAACACGACAAAAAACGTTATTTACGAGTATGTCAGAAGTTAGCAGGCGGCGCAGAATGAGAGCTGACCGAGAATACGATATTTTTTTCCAGAACAAAACAAGACAACAGTAAAGAGCTCTGTAGGAAATATATGCACCTTTTGTTAAATGGGCGAAATTTTGGACTAATTAAAGGTCAATCCGGATACTTAAATGCATACTAGTCTAGAGTCCTTAAAAACTCCTACTTTTAATAATTTACTCTGAAAGTAAAGGAAAGAGAATAGAATTTCAGTCTTTCCCGTCTATTAAACATGTACTTGAGTGCTAAAACAAAAACTTCATACTTACTTTCCGATATAAAATGGCGGCTACTCGATCAATCTTAGGAATCGCCGTTATCAATAAGGCCTCTAAAGTTGACGGTGATTCTAAGAACTCATACTATCTGAAACAAAATGAAAAATGAGATATTGATCTAGATCACAAAATGGCGGGCTTGTAAAAAAAGGTAAAAATATTAGCAAAAAAATTAGCATTAAGTTGTTTAAAAAAAGGGTAAAAATTAAAATTTCAAGTGGACACCTACGAAAGTCACCGAGCACTATCTTCGCCTCATCTGAAAAATGCTTTTAGGACTCTAAAGTGTATGTTGAACAAAAATAAAACTAATAAAAATCTAGAAAATCTAGAAAATCCTTGACTGAAGAGCTAACCGCTTATATAGAGATAATTATGAAATCACTATCTTGTTTAAATTTGATATATTTTTTGCTATCCCGTTGGAAAGTTAGAAAAAATATTGAATTTAAGCTTAAGCATGCCTAAAGGGATGGCACTTACACTCGTATATTTGGTACCTTGCCATTCAAGTACCGGCATATCCCCCCTCGTACACAAATATGTAGCAATTCATTTACATTGTGGTCGGGGCGTACGCCTTTTACGAAGCTGTCGCCAATAATACAAACTGTTATATACAGATATATGCAAAAGGTTCGTCAAATGCCGCCATTGTGTTTCGCACAAACATAAATATGTAAATATTGTAATATCCGTTACCAGTTGACACCTTCGGGCAACTGAAACCGAACACTTTGAATGCAGATAAATTTACCGTTTAAATGTTTCAATTGGCGCTAGCCAGCGCAGCAATTGCCAGCTGTGGTTAAATTGAGTCTGAATGAAGAAGTGAGCTAATGGTGTTGTTGTTGCAAGTGTAGTAAGTAAATGTGAAATGTACATTTAGCTTATCGTAAATGAACCTATGTTTGTTCAGTGGTTAAAATGCCAATCTTAAGTTTAGTCTGTACTTACGTAGTAAATGGTGGTTTTTCTGTGAGTGGAAAAAGTCTCGATTAGCTTCAGAAGAAAATGTGCAGTTAAAAAACTGAACAATTCTGAACTACGTCAGTTGTTTGAATTTAAGGGCATGCAGCTGAGATGCCGCGTTCCTTAATCGGGAAGATCAGTTTGGCTTATTAATTGTGAAAACAAAAGGAAATGGAAGTTGGCGTTGGATATAGGTTATTAAAATTTAACATCGTCGTAGAAAATGCCTATATCGTATTGAAGTTAAAGAGTTGCATTCACAACAGACAGCCGTTTAATTCGCTCCTCCACTTTCAATACTAGTCTGTGGGGACTGTAACTCAGCAACTTCAAGTAAGTATAAAAGACTTTTCCACATACTGTGTACCTTGTGTGTGGAAACTTACCATTCTTTCAGCGACCTCGTCAAAATAGGTGATAAGACCGTGAATATCCGCCCCAGCAAAAAAATACGCTATTTATAATATATAATATATATATTGTTCTTCTCGCCAATCGGATGCATCAACTACTTTCTTTTTAAAAACAGGTTTTGCGTAAAAAGATATAATCGTAAAAAAAAGTAACAAATGTAAAAAATGTTAAATATAAGAATTGTACCCCGATTAGATTGAATATCAAAGCCCTAAATTTAAGGTAATGCGGCTATTTTCTAAGTAAAAGCTATTTGGAACATACGGATCGTCCATCTTCAGTTTAATACTGGTACCACTGGTAATACTAATAAAATATATTTCATTGGCCTAACCTTATGGTACTATTTAAGAATGGGTGACATATGCATATGACTAATGGGTGACATATGCATATGCATATACCTACAAATTCCATTCCTTGGTCCACCTAGTAAACCTAATCGCATTGTATATTCATAAGATAATACTTGCTGCTATTCGCATACTTACCTCATCTGTTTGTACTCATATATGTAAATATGTAGATACACGTATGTTTCATACAAACACTTCTTCGATGAACTCTTCTGTTTGTTGAAGCTGTAATCCTCTGAAATGAATATGCAAAGAAGCGCTTGGCAGCATGAACATCTTCCAAATGCAAAAGAATCCTTGCAACTGTACATATACGAGGGCAATCCGACAAGTACTCACCTCAACAGCTGAGGTTTCTTGTATCCAAATTAGAGGTCGGACAGAAATTTGAATCCAATGAGGAGGTTACACCTACCACAGAAGCCTACTTTGGTCTTAGTCCTCTATAAAACATATTTTCCAGACGGGCTAAAGTAGTTGGAACATAACTAAGTCAAATGTATCCAACTAAGAGGAAACTATGTTGAGAAATAAATCGCTACTTTGCCAAAATTTTCGTTTTTATTTTGTAAGTTAAATATTTATCAGACCACTTTCGTACATACACTTAAATACATTTGTTGCATGTCGTTGCTGTCGCCATTCGTGCATGAAACAAAACATCAAAAGTCACAGCAGTGTTAAGGACCAAACACACGAATCATAGGAAAAGTGAGTCAAATATGGTTGGCATTACTTGTGGAATTGTGAGTCAATGTGTATTGATTTAACCTGAGTTGCTGAGGAAACAAAAACAATGCGCTACGTATTATCGCATTCATTCGCCTATACGCATATGATTGTTTGCTGCAAGAATATGTTAATGGACTCATTTGCTTTGTAGCATGAGCATATGGAATACAATCAGGTTAATTACAATGACATCTTGTTTTTGTTTTGAATATTTATTATTACTATTATTTATACCTAAACCTACCTATATTTACCGTCGAATGACATTTGTTATTCGTATTAGACACACGACAACTCAGTTGTTCATTGGGATTCCCGCAACGCTTCATTTCATTCAAGTAACCGAATAGAATTTGTTGTTAATTTGAAGCAATACCACTCAGTCAATAGCTCAATAGGCTCCATTTGACACACGACAACATCACTATGCTCTCAGCATTCAGCTTACTTCCGTTACAACAAACTTCGCACTTTTAGAAAACCAGTATTTAAAATGATCACAGCAAATATTGGCTTGCGCCAATATTCTAAGATACAACAACATTTTCTGGTATTGCTAATTTCCCCTTGATTTTCATAGCTTAGGATAGAAGTATTTTTTTAATTCGGTACAGATGTTGTTTTATTTTTTTATTGATATTATTATCGAGTGCTTACGAATACCCTGTTCGCGAGCAAAATACTATATCTTACCAGCATGGATTTCAACTTAAACTGAGGGATCTTCAGACGTGCCAACTCTGACATACTCGCTTCAACGTTTCAGCGAAGTCTAAAATAGGCTGTGTCTGTCCACGAGATGCAGCTGCCAGCACGCGTCTTTCTTGAACTAAGACTTGAGACGGACGAGATATAAGCATAGAGATATCAGCGTAAAGAAGCACTCAGAACCGAGATATCAAACAGGGTGATTAGGAACCTCCATCCCTCAACCTCATTCTGAAACAACAGCTTAAACGATAAACGCAAGAAAATTTACTTTTATGTGTGAGTGGGAACATTGGCGAGTGAGCCAAACCCCAATTGAAAGATTTAGCGCATAGGAATATCTGGTCAAATGTATGCTTCATAGACCAAAAGTTCGCTGATAAGGTCATAATCGAAAATTTAATATGTCACACAGCATTCTAATAGACAATTATTGTTATATATATTAATACAGATGAAATGAATATAATCCTAAATTAATCCAAAAAAGGACGAGCAATCTAACTAATGAAATAAAATATTTCACCACAAGATTTAAATATGCGAAGCATTAAACCACCCGTAGTAAAAGTAAACCGCTTGTGCTAGCATTAAATGCTTATTAAATTCCTTAATATAACATTAATTCTTCGGTACCACAATACGATATTTTGCCAACTACGAAATTTACACTAATAACTTCCGCATAAGCACAACAAACTAAATTTAATCGCACTCGAAAAAAAGCAGAAATTCTAAATATAAATATTTTTCCAGGTTCCAAATAACAACAACAATCACACAAGTACAGAGAAATGATAACAAAAGCAACAGATGCGCCCTGTTGACTCGGGAATGCAGGGTCCATCCTACAGCCCAGCGGCAATCAGCAAAAGGCGGAAGAGAAATAATATTTACACAAACCTTCTTCCACCACATACTCGAGGGTCTTCGGCTGCTAGCCGCCCCCAGCGCCAGTGTATTAACATGCAAAGCTTAAAACAAGAAGAGCGAAAATTCAATGAAAAACATTTTAACGTAATCCTGGAAAATCCCCAGGAAAAATTATGCACATTTCAAATAAAGAAATAAGGTAACAATAGAAATGTAAAATGTAACTACAAAAACAACAGCAACAGAAAATTCAAATAAAATCGCCAATGGCATAGCATTGTTTCTTCAGGCAGCTAAAACAGCTGTGGAAGCCATGCTCAGCGGTTGCAACGGGCGTCGGCACCTTTAAAGCAGCGCTGTTTGCAGCCAACGAACCTCAACTAAATAGAAGAAAAGCTATGCGTCCACAGCCATTTAGCTAAAGCCAACATCAGTGCTTCACTGAAGGCGGCACAAACGTAAGCCGAACGCCATGAGCCAAAGCTAACAGAAATGTATGTTGGTACCGTAACACTGGCGCACTGGCGAGTTGAGGGTTCCGTTTCACCTGAAAATGAGAATTCAACAAAACCACTCAGCTGTATCTTTCCCGAGCAGCAAACAAAACAAGGCTTGTTTATGGTTACGTGGAAATGTGGCGTGGCAGGGTCATAGCTAAGCGTATGCATGCTTCTGTTGCATGCGTAATATTGCCTTCAATTGCCTGCAATGCTATACGAATGCTTAGAAGAGTAGAAAATGTTGTGAAATTCAATTTTCAATCTCGTCCATTTGATACTGGGCACATAGTTGCTAAACGTTTTGGCTGCAGCCGTTAGCCGTTAGCCGTTAGTGCCAACATTGTAGTCCATTCATTTTAAGCGCCAACTTTATGTATTGCCGAAACACTTATTTACATACAGGGGCAAATGTGTGAACTCGTGTATAACAAACAAACGAATATGGAACATTTCCAACCAACGCACAACCAATTCTTAGTGGAATTACATAAAAATTTGATCACATAACAATTGTTTGTATCAGCTTAATGAGATCTAGTTAGATATTTGCTTAGTAAAAATGTTAAAAAAGGGAGATTAATCTATTGAAAACAATATACGAATATTACCATTCGCAGTGCTCAGCAAATCAGCCGAGTAGTAGCCGAGAAGTAGCACAATTCGGTTAAAAATGGAAATCCAGATATCATATGGAAAAGTTAATAAGTGTGTTATAATTGCCAGCTTGCTTTCGACAGAGCTCAGCAGAGCTCGCCACTTTGTTCTTCGCTGCGCTTCTTCGTATTAATTCAGCATTAAGTGATACCAAATCACAAAGAGGGATAGCATTTTAATGCCGAAAAGTTTGTATTCAATCGGACATAATATAGACGCTGAAGTACGGTGATCTAGTTATAAAGCTCTTAATTCCGTATTAAGTGGTATAATATTTACCATTAGCAGCACGCAAAGGACTATACAAAACGTCTTTCTTTCGAAGATTCGAAAGGTCACCTCATCGGATATTTCGTGCTTCTGCCCACTGTTAAGATATTAACCAGAATTAGCACTCAATAAAATTTCTCCTCTACATTTTAAGATTACATTATTATTATATTGGTTGGGAATATGACGACTGTAAGCTCCAAGCTATTTTCACTAAAATTATCTGAAGGAAATCACAAATAGCAAAATTTGAGAAATTTTTTCAAACTAAATAAATTGTAGAGGTGCATTTTACAGCCATCTAAAATTTTTTAAAAATCAATGTCAGATAGTTATGGAGATGACGAAAATTCCTACTTATATATAGCATACTCATCTGCCCACATAGTATACTTGAGCTTAAAAGTCTTCGACCTAATATTTTGTATTAGT
Organism: Bactrocera minax; assembly: GCA_021498325.1. NCBI lineage: Eukaryota > Metazoa > Arthropoda > Insecta > Diptera > Tephritidae > Bactrocera > Bactrocera minax. The sequence goes on along the minus strand of JAKEEE010000011.1, from coordinate 3,550,483 downwards.
AAAATATATATTATATACTTGTCCCACCGATCCAATAACCCCACATATATTGTTTATTGAATGTTTTCCTTGTTCAAGGTAGTCGATGAAAATAGTTTTTTTTTGAAACCCAAAATATAGGGTATAAAATACGGCCGGCCGTCTATTGCGCTTTCGGGCGCTTTGTACGACTTCCAACAGTAAGAACCATTCAGCGTTCTGCCGATTGGGCTCAAGAGTGTAATGATGTATGCATTTCTTCGTTCTTCCTGCTTTCAATCAGTACCTGATTGTTTTTTGATAGATGAACATGTATTTAATAAAGGTTCAAAAATCGAAGTAAAAATTCCTGGACGGTATAACCCAGGCGTTTTTTGAGATGGCAATAGCGTTAACTAACTCACTCAATTTTCTTTTACGTTCATCCAACAAAATTTTAAAAGTTTTCGCCATGTCTTCTGCCATTGTTGCCTCTTGTGGTCTGAACGGGCTATATCATTTGTGTTGATACGGTTACGACAAAATTCAGCAAACCAGTACTTGGCTGATGCCAATGGCCCAGATAAAGTCAAATAATGGATATCCATATGTTATGCAAAGGTATTGATATAAGTTCTTACAATCTTCACGAACTCTCGTTTCGGTTGGAAAGCTCTCAGCAACTCTTTTATCAGCCTGCTGAAATCTAAGAAGAAGTAAAGCTCTGATTTTTCGAAGATGGATGGTAAAGTCGGCGAAGAAGTCTTTTAACATAAGCTTGCCCTACAAGTAAGTTTAAGACTACCAGCCTACTGCAGTGTATTTCAAGCTAAGTGTGTGGCTATTAAGAGAGAACGTCTGCTTTCAACCGACGGCACACAGGCGTTATATGAGTAAAAGACGTGAACATATGCTCAGATAGTCAAGTAACAATTAAACCATATTTGAGTTTTTATATAAATGCTAGATATATAGATAAACATAAGTCTAGTTTAGTTTTCATACATTTGTTTGATTAATATTCGACTTCAAACGTTTTGTGGCTTAACGTGCAATATACAAGTAAATCTTACAAATACAAAATTCCACACGATCTCCCAAAATATGAAGCTGAATCACCATTCTGATTTAAAAAGTTGCTCCGAAAAACGCTTCCAGCCACATTCGCTGAAATAAATTCACTGCATGGGTTCTAAGAGACTGCAAAAAATTTGCAAGACACAAAATGCAAAAAAAATCGACAGTACAGCCTTCGGATATATACACCTAAGTAGTATGCATATAAGAATCTTCATGTATATGTACATATAGGCAGATATGTATATTACGCAACTCTTAAGTTAAGTAATGCTTAGCAAGTAAGTTAAGCTCACAATCTACCTTTCATTCATTTCGTTTTGTGCTCCCACAGTCTCTTATATGAAATAATAGTCTCCGATCGTATAAATAACAGCCTTTTGGCATTTAATGCTGATCTTGCACGCAATGTTTTCGTTTTCTTTGGTTTTCCCTTTTGTTGCTTTTTGTTTTGTGTAAAAGTACAATGAACCTGTGAGAACGGGGGAGAGGTATACGCGTCAAAACACTTCAAGAAGTTTTATAAAAATATGAAAAAACTCACTGTTTGCAAATTTATTTCATGAATTTGATGAAGTTCTCTGAAAGCTTTCAAAGTACTATAGTAATTGCGATTAACTTAGATACCTGCGATTCTTAGGTTAACCTAACATAGCTTTTCTACCGACAATAAACGACGATAGTAACTTCTTCGGTATACAAGGCAGTATGAAAAGTCTTTTCAGGATTATTCGCACACCAAATATTATGCTACGAATTTGCTTATTTAAACCGTTGAGCCACTTAGCAGTCTCAGACTCATCCCTCTAGGAAATTCTACATTATCCAAATGGATCGATGTCTAAATGGACTCCCCCCATATTAATACACTAATTAACCGAAAACATGGCCCCTATTAATTTAATTCCATTATGTATTTAGCAAAAATCATTAAAGATAGTAATTATTAAATGATGGTAATGAAAAGTTTCCTTTAATTTACCTAAGATTAGAAAAAGATAAGAAATAAATCATAAAATATTCGGGGTTACAGAGGGCCACCCAAATAATTACATGTGGTGTCAAATCCAACATCTATATAAAATTAGCAGCCACAAAAATGAGAAGTGGCGTTACTGCTAATATATACATATACATAGATACATATACAAACAATATTTCAATACAGCAGCAAAATGATTGCTATAAAATTTATTTCATTTAAAATTTTGCTCGCGGCCAAGACCAATCGCTGACGTAGTTAAGAAGAGGCAACCAACAAAAAATAATATCAACAATAGCAACAATACATGAAAACAACAGTAGCCAAAGTAGGTGGGGACTTTCGGGTGCGCTCACACCGCCAACAACAACAATAAAAACCGCTAAAAAACGATTTATTTGTTGCTTACCAACTGGCCAAACGGCTGGGGACTGCGCGAACTGTCTGGCAGGTCTGTGTTTTATTGCCTTCTCATACATAAGTATTAATTTATATGTTTGTACTTTGTCTATGTATGTGTGTGTACACAAGCTGGCACATAATTATAGCATTTCAAAACAGCAAATAAAATTATTGATTACAGTCTTTTCCCGCGTTGACTTGTGCGGTGTTCGGTTATTATTATCAATGTTATTATTATTATTGTTGCCATTTTTTTGCGATGTAATTTATCGCTTGTTGCTTGCCACAGCAACTTGTCTGTTTAAATATTTATTGGCAAAGAGCCATGACGTCGACTGAAACCACTTGCAATTGACTGTGCGTGTGTGTGTGCGTGTGTGTGTGTGTGTGTGTGTGTTTTGGCGCTTTCATTCATCTTCTTTGCCCGCAGCCACCTGTTTGTTTATGTAGTTGTAAATTCAATTTCATCTTCCTTTGGCTATGAATCATTTTAAATTCTGCTAAATGCCAAATTGTACCTTGTCAATTGGCTACTTATTGAATGGATATGGGTAAGAGACCCAATGGGAATTTTGTCCTGTCTTTCTACTAAGAACTAAATTGTATATGCATATATAGGTAGGTATGTAAGTTGGTGTTTGGATTTTCGGAAAATGATGTCTATTAAAATATATATATATATATCTAAAAACAATATAGATAAATATTTTATTGTTTTTTTTTTCAAGAGCTTGAAATAGTTTTCATTGAATCTAGGCTTGAACTCCACGATTCATCGCCAGGGTCATGAAATGTGCTCGTGCGTGCCATAATAAATATTTAATTTATTTCATATGGGCTTCAGCACGAATTAATTTTAATTATTTTAGTCAAATAGTCATGGATAAGTATCGAGTTTAGAAAATTTTCAAAATAACCGAAAATTAACCTTACCAAAAATATTATTTTGTAAACTTCATTTATTTGTAATTATTGTAGCTTAATATGCATATATTAGTTTATTTCTTTCGATTTGGAAGATGTTACAATAACCCAATAAGACCCAATAAAGGTTTCCGCTAGGTTGCAATCTATTCACAGTCAACTACAAATGCATACATATATAATTCTTACACAATATTATTAACAATTCATATTTTAAAACAAACGCACTCTGTAATTATATTTATGAGAGTATTAATATTCTATGCTTTAACTCTCCTGACGTACTTTTATGTCCTTAAGCGAGGAGCTCAATCAGTAATTGTAATCAGTAACAATAACAATGTTCACTTTGTTTACTTTGTTTACTTCTCTCTCTCAACTCAATCACTTCAAAACTCCTTTCTTTGGCCATATTTTTTTGCAATTTACCTACAAAAAAATGTTAAGTAATTTGACGAATTATATTTTATTATATGAAAAGTAACAACTCAAACTGAGTAAAACATTTATATCAATTGATCGTGAATGAGAGAAAGGTTTAATCGAAAAGTTCTGAATTATTGTGAACGAATTTAGAAAAAAGCACAGCTGCCTTCGCAAAAATCTTCCAAATTCTTTGTTTCTGAAACTTATTTCTATTTACATATGCTGTTATTGTTGTTGCTTTGCTCGTTATTTCCTGTTAATTTTGGAGGTTAGGTAAACAGTGCGGTTAAGCAGCTACAACAAAATTTATCCGATTCTTCTGCAACCAGGTTACAAAAAATTTTACTTTTATTGGGAAATAAAAAATTTTACAATATGGTTATGCTATATTCTGTCATTTTTTGCATAATATAATCAAACTGAATCAATTAATTATAATAAGAAAGAAAGACTCACCATATTAACACGGTCATAAGGCAACGAAAAAGTTAAAATGGTAGATTCAAATAAATTTTAAAGCACCGTTCTCCACAAGCAGTGTCCACAAAAACACATATTTTCTTCTTTCCGCAATGTGTATAATGCTACCTTCGATATATTATATTTGTTTACACCGAGCAAATACAATCTAAAGCTTTAGAGAATTTTTGGTTATAACATCAGATAACTAGTGTTAAGCTCAAATTATTATCTAGTTGCTGTTGTTTTATTCCATTCTCAAATAATTTTGAGAATTGAGGTTTGCTGGGTAGCACATCGAAAATAAACGTTTTGTGATTGCACGAAAGCTAAAACAATGAACTTCTTCGAAAGCAAATCAAACGCACTTGCATAAAAGCTCTAGAAGAGGTAGTTGCAACCAGCTGAAATGCTCTTACAGTCTACAGTATAATTGCGAAAAAATGTCTTAACCACTTAAAAATTTAAGGCGCTTCCAAGGTGTTGAAATTTATTTTAAACCTTTACATATATGTATATATTATAAAATAACTTTAAAGCAATCCAACTACATTATATAAGGAGAGAAAGAAAGAGGGATTATTATAAAGACCCATATAAGAAGAAAATAGAAAAAAATTGTGAATGAATGTTCATGTTAAATGGAAATTTCGATACGCAACACCATAATTCAACAAATCAATAATCCAAAGCGACTGCTTCAAGAAGCGTTCAAAACTTTACTTTCTACTTAATCTATAGGCTTCCAAACTGTAGTTATTTTTCTATAAATTTAGAGGTTTTCATAGTTTCTAAAAAAGCTTCCTTTACAGTTTAGTAAACAAGTTATTCAGCACTCTTATATATATCATTCAAAACCGCTGCTAAACATATCCACAAAGCATTTTTGTCTCATTCCCTTTGGGAATCATATCATCACCATATATTATGTATTTAACACTTTCCTATTTAATCCGCAGATTTCAGAATTTATTGCAAAAGGCAATAACCGTAAAGCAGTAAGTATAACTGAGGTCATTAAAGGTCGGGACACGCAATTAAAGTTAAAGCTTCGCTTAAATTTGTATTAATATGCAATAATTGAAGGTGATTTGTTCATATTAAATCTACATTTAACGCGTCTGCTGTTAAACACAAAAGCCGCGCTCCTTCGCAACTCCTTTTTCACACAAATCAGCCAACCGACTAATCAAGCCGCCAGTCAGCTTGCCACATGCAATATGAAACCATTATGGGGCAGCAACTAACATTGCCTTTGCAGCAGAACTCGCAAGCCAATGACTTTCTTCTGCGCTTAGAGAACCAATGCTTCCTCGTGCTACACTCAAAGCGTTCATTCAAACGCTCATTCACCCGATCCATGCATGCCAAGAAGACGTTGCAATTAGTATCCATTAAATACTTCATTTCGAGTTGTCCGGTATTCGCGCGCGGGCTCTTCACTTTCATTTGCTTTTATTGCGAGTATGTTGTTGTTGGAGTTTTGTTGTCTTGTTTTTGTTTTTACTGTAATTTATTATTTTTTGTTTTTTTGTCTGCTACTCGCTTATCTGCATCGTTTATTTGTTTCGTGTCTGGCGTTTGGAAACGCCTTCTTCTAGCAACTTAATTAAACGCCTAACAACTTGATCGAGCTTCGGTTCAACTCCTTCGCGCATTCATCGGGTTTCTGAGAACATCTTTATTTGTCAGTGTGAAGTTTTTCCACAGGTATTTGTCTATTTCGCTGCTTTCCTTTTATTTCAAAACACATTCAACTACTTTGAGTTACACACTTTTTGAATCTGCTGTCAAGAAAATATAAGTATGTATGTAGCTCAACTCACTAGCTGCGTCAAGCGTGTAATTATCAACACGTGACACCAACTCACCTACAATGACAAGCTTCCACTTTAACTTATGTGTTTCTCACAGAATTCTATCGTATTAACGCTTCCGTATTTTTAATTAAAAATCTTAAATTATATAATAGAATATTGAGCCATCTCCTTAAATATATATAATGGTTTAAGATCCTTCTACCCATAACGGAATTTTTTGAACCTTGTTTTAAGCTTTCTTTTTGAAGACCCACGACAACTATTTTGAGGAACTCTTTTTAATTATACTCCTTTAAGAAACTGGATAGAATATCCTCGAATTTAATATAATCATATTCTATCAGTTTATTGAAATAATTATTTTAATTGTAAAAATTTGAAATCATCATCGACGAATCCCTAAATAGCACTATGGTGAATAACTAAAACAAAACGCTTTTTGAATCTCGAAAACTATTCATTATTATTCTCCACAATAACCGCAATCGAAGAACTGGTTATTTTTTGTTTACCAGAATTCTCCACAATTTACTGCTCGAAATTCTTACATCTCATTTTAGCAGCGTGATCACTTTAGGATAGAACATTCGCAGATTTCAATGAGAGATTCATAAGTAGCACAATGCTCACATATTTGGTTTCTCGATCAATTTATAATAGAGATGAATTTCCTTGTTATTACATCTGCAATAAAGAGTTCGTGAAAAAAGTTAGCATAATTAAACTTGGTGACAATCGAGGGACTAAACATTCGCAGACCCCAACAAATTGTGTCTTCGACTTTTTGTTCAAAAATAATACAACTAATAGTTTTAGAAAGCTAAGGTTTGCCAAGACATATATTCCTGGTAAGAATGAATAAATAAACCACACGCTTCCCCATTGCTACTTAGGCATTGATGATTACGTCATTATTAGGTCATTTCTCGAATTTCTTCTCTTATTTGTTGAGTGTGTATTGATAATATCTAATCAACAGAGGGTCTTACAAGTTTTAAGTCGTCTCCGAAAAACAAGTGAATTTTGTGTGAAATTCTTTAAGAGCAGAAATACCCTAAGAGATAATTTTCTACCAATTGTTTACTGTTATAAAATACTATTTTTGTGATTTTCACGTGATCTCAATTTCGGACTACTGCAAAAAATACAGCTTATTTGAAACGTTCACACATCATTTTTTTTGTCATATGTAGAAATTAGATTTATTTTAGTCACCATATTATATTTAAGTCACCAATTTGTGCTTTTTAAACTTCAACCGCAAACTTATAGAAAACCGTTAAAAACGGAAAGTTGTTGGTGGGTTTCTGTATTCATTTTTCGAAATTCGCTTTTTTAAAACTAAACACACGTATTTAAAGCCACAATTGAAAGACTCTGCGTGGATACCACAACAATTGTTAGAGGAAGTTTAGGTTTGTACCATATAATTTCACATTAGCTCGGAAAAGAAAAACATAAAAATTTCAACTTTTATAAATTATGTACTTTCACTTGCATACGCAGACTTATACGTGCAATATAGTTGCAGGAGCAGCTATAACTGTACACCATAAAAAGCACGTGATTCGCGTGGCAAATATTAAATGCTTAGGAGTAATACATACATATATACACAACATACTTATTAAAAATAAAGTTCATAAAAGTTCGTTAAATGAAAAAAATATGTAAAAATGGCAACAAAATGTGTAACCAAATGTGTAAATCGTATAACAAGACCGAATACGGAGAGTAATTAAATTCCGAGCTTGAAGAAGGCGTGCGTGAAAATACGCCAACGAAAATATTCTGCTGAAATGATACCATTCACAATTTAATTTGACCATAAGCTAAACAGAAACCGGGAATATACGTAGTAAGACCCGCTGAGCCAAAAGCATTGAATCCTCAACCGATATTCACATACGCCAATTTTCAGCATCTTCGAAACATTGCAGAACCATCTTTAGTCAATAATTATATAGAAAGTGAATTAATAAATGATTAGAAATGAATTCTGAGCATATCATATATTGAGGTGAGCCAGAATTCTTCGATATAAAATACGACCTTTGTTTGGTTGACCAATGCACAGAAATCCTAAACACAAAAAGAAATATGAAACTGGTATAAATTTATCGACCCCTCACAAGAGATGGCTTCACCTTACACAGATTTGAAGCATATTATATTCTTCTTCATATACTTCCCCACTTGATTGATAATCATTAAAGCTTTTTGCCCTTAATGTAGTGAAACCTTTATTCGGCCTATGTTCGTCAAAAATTAATCAAGAAAGTGTTTTTTTTTTTAATTTTCAGATTAGGAAAAGCTTCACCTCATTTAGATTCCCCAGAAAAACATTAATCGATTACAGTTTGAAGAACCAATTTCACTTTATCAATGTGGCTTTGGATGTGGCGCAGATTTGCAAATCTGCTATTGATCATGCCCAAATAACCGATAATCCCTGAAAACCTTCCTCTATTTATTAGTTGTCATTAAAGTAGCTTTGGTCAGCCCAAAAATAAATTATATTTATGGAGAGATATCTAAATTTGATGTTCCAGGCAACGTTTGCACGACTTTGTAAATCGAGAAGGAGCCAGCCCTGGCAAAATTGGGAAGGATATCTCCAAGTCATTAGGTTCTAAACAATATTTGAGACAAGTAATTCGTGAAGCAAAACTAAATCGGCACATTATTTTATCACATCTTTAACCTTTATGCAGAGATCTCTTAATTTGGTATTCCAGGAAAGCTTACACGGCTTTGTGAAAGGACTCCTGCCCTGTCAAAATCGGGCATAGTCTCTATGATCCGTTAAATTAAAAAAAGGTTTGAAACAAATAACTCGAGCAAATAAATTAAACCGGTACATTATTTTATAAAAAAAACACAAGGCTGTTGGCCAGGAAGTATCTTCTGTCATCACATACGGAACCACTGCACTCACATCTTGGCTCCAGCGTCAATTTAGTCAGTCAGAACATCGAGGTTCAACACAATTTCGTGTATCTCTTAAACCACCATAAAAATCTAAAATAAAATCAGCAATGCGATCCACTTTTAAAGCATCAACGACGATGAATATCGCACAGGAGGAAATAAAAAACTGTACGAATTTGGTTTCTCATTTAAATAGGTCTATTTTGCTTAATTACTTATTAAAAACTTCTTCGATTTTTCAGCTTTTTTATGCTGAAATGTTCGGTAGATATTCAAAAACTCGCACCTTCGGAGGATGGTATAAAAAGCAGCACCAAAGGTGCGAGCTAAAAATAGCCCCGTCGACAGCAGTAATTTACAGCAAATGAAAATAATTAAGTTCGTGCAAAAAGCGTTCGTAGTCTGGAAAATATGGCACTGTCGAAATGTATGCAAAACTGCGCGGACGTGTGGAAATTTTAAATAGTTCACAAACAAATGTGCTGCCGGTGGTGTTGTAAAGCGGTAAGGAAAGCAGAAATTTTTTACTTGCCCGTCTTTTAAAAGCAAAGATAGATACACTCGATTTCACCTTGAATTGTTGTAGCAGCAATCAAGTGGCTTTTCACGCCATTAATTGTTGCCATTTTCTCGTACTTTTGATTTCAGCGCAAACAACAAGGCAGAACTTACTCAACAGCAAGAACAACTTATGAGAAAGTATTCTTACAAGCGCACAAAAAACACAGAGCAAGAAGATACAAGAAGACAAGCAGACAAGCAGACAAAGAAAATGAAAGCACAAAAAATCTTTTCACCACAAGCAAAAGAAACGGGGCGAGCAAAGCTTTGCCATAAAAACAACACACAACTTGAATGAGCACACGACCACTACAACAATTGGCGTTGGCTACTTTCCGGTGCCTCGAGTTTACTCGGCATCAATCAGTGCGCAACACTTTCCGTCAGCAACGCGACACTTTTTTCCACGCTCCATCGTCTTTGTTATTGTTTTCCTTTTAATTGGTTTTGGTCACTTCTTACCATGTTTATAAAAAGGACCAAACTTGCGACGGACAGTCATACCAACGGCAAGAGTTTGGTGGGAGAGTAAAAAGCAAGAAAGTACTATACAAACAAATGACGAAGTTGAAAATTGTCATTAATTTATTTAATGGAGTGGTTTACGCCTACAATAAGCACATCACCCTCCCGCTCCCAAACATCATCCTTCAGCCCTGTCTCTCTCGCATACTGTATCATGTGTTCGTCGCTATTTCGCCGAACAAAGTGCTCGCACAAAGCGCCTTCTCCACATCGCGGGTCTACAATATTATACTTTCTCATAAATTTCTTTATGCCTGTGATTACCGTTGTACTGCTTGATTTTAGTTTTTCTTTTAATAACATAAAAAAGGACACATTTTCCGACCCACTCACTCTTCTCGAGGGTGTTTAAGTGCGCGGAAATGTAGAAAAAATTAACAGGAAATACGCTGAAAATGAATGTCGTCAGCTGGTAGCCCCATCATTCAAGTTGAATTCCTAGATAAAAGCAACAACATTTGTTACACCCAAAAGCTTAAATAAGCATTTTCTTTTAATTTCGCTTTCTTTGAATTTCTTAGAAACAAGTCTTCAAATTTTTAATTGTGCCCGCGCCTGACAATGCCCTTATGCCATTTTCACCAGGGACATAAAATTTTTAATAAGCCAGGCGCAGCTAACGAAATATTTCATTCATAAACGTTAATTACCCTGATTTAAGGCTAATGAAGGTCTGTGCGCACGGGTTGATGGCAAGTTGGTATGGCAAAAATTTAAATTTAAAAGTCTATTAATGATCTATCAAGTGTTAATATCTTAATTGATTATTAGAATCGAAATGTAAGCAAAATTAGTTGATTATTAGTGTAAAACTAGTATACTCTGAAGCAGCATACTTATTGTTGGGGCTGTATAAGATGACGGTGTGCTCGACAGAGGATGATTCTGATCCAACAGACTTAGCTGTTCCATTGTAGCAACCAAAGAAGTCTCCTTAAAGTACAAACCCTATTTCTAAAGGGCCAACTGTTCTGCCAAAGCAGCAGCAGCCCCAGTCGGAAACAAGGCTGGGAAACACACGGAAGCTACAGGAACGAAAAACTTACCAGCTACCCAACGCATTCGGATTGTGTCGATTAAATAATTAACAAAGTAACTGTAACTTTGTAAGCTGTAACACTAAACCTGAATATTGTTTGATGAGACACTCCGGCGAAAATTCTACCTACCATTGTCTGTGACTTCATAGGACAATAATTCTACCTAATTTTACATTGTTATTTATATCAATATTGATGAGACAAAAGAATTTATAAGTAATGAGATTACGTTTGGAGCATAAAGGAACAGTTCATCTTATTATGAAACAACATTATTATGAAATTTGGCTAAATTGAAGACTTCTTAAATATCTTTCGATAAACCTTCTTACTCTTCTCATATATTTGCTATTTTATAGTTTCACATTTTTCGTTAGTTTAGTTACTGCTTTCAAATGTTTTCTACTTTAAGGACCTACTGTTTTTCGGAAAGGTTTTCTTTTACCGTCCTATGTTTGTAACCATCTTTTCATTGATCCATGTTAACTTTTATGATAGTTGGTAAGTCTATTGAAAAAAGTGTTTAAATTAAAGACTCCTAAATTCTTTTTGAACAACTTTCTTTAGCTTCTTAAGTTGAATACTTATTTTGTAACATTTTGTTTGGTTTTATATTTTCAAACATTGTAATAGCGCTATTCGAAAATATTTGTAAAACAAAAATCTCCCAAATTCGTTGAAAAGACTTTCCAAACACCTTATGTTTGTGCATATTTTGATCAAATGCAATTTTGATTCCAAAAATTTGTTAAAATTAAAAACACCGAATATTTTTTAGAATCCTTCTTTTCACACACACTTCTCACATTTTACCATATTTTACTTATTTTTATTGTCGACAGGTGACAACTCTATTCTACAATTTTTGTAAATTGAAAACCTCACTGATACTGTTTGGACAGATTTTGTAATGTTTTCAGCTTCTTGACAGGAGGCCTTTTACCAAAAATTTGTTCAAGTTAAGGTTAAAGACACTTACCGGCTTTATTATTGTTACACTTGTTTTGTAGAAATTTTACTTCCCATTAATGTTAGTAAATTATTAATGGGAACTATCTTTGGACGTACAGTCGCCGAGCAAATTGAAGTTTCAAAACAAAGTACCGCCATATACCTGCATCTCTGAAAGGTATGATTCGAACGTATCAAGTCTAGAAATGTCTGTGATCATGTTTTGTTAAAGATAGGAGAGCAAATTAACTTAAAGAAAAAACCTTCAGAGTTCCATTTTACATAGGCGAATATCAAGAACGCCAACAAAATATACAAAAATAGAAATATTCTTGAATATATTCAAATAAATATTTTTGTATCACATATGCAAATTCAACTTAGTTTTTCAGTTTCGCAAAGAAATAAGTAGAAGCCACAAAAGTTTTCGAACGCACCTTCGTTGTGCAGGTGTACTAATGTTACAGTTACGAGATATATATACGAGGATACATTCATTTACACCGGAAGAGTTTCCAACGTGCCCATTCCACCTTTACCTACTCAATTTATAAAAAACAGAGAACCGACATGCTTACAAATAACAATAAGCTTAACCCAATTCGCTACGTTCTATTTCACGCTCATGCCGCTACATTACATTATTTAAGTATATCCTAAGCTGATTTCTGCAGCGATTTGCATTTCATTCAATTCAATTTCGTTCTTGAGTAAAATTTGTATTTACAAATGTGTACAAGAGAGAATATTTGTTTATTGTGAACTGCCGCAGATCCCATTGTGTTTGGCTTCTGCTTTTACCCAAGGCAAGGCTATTGGGGCTGACCTACCTACTACCTAATGGCTGTTAAAGTCATCTGAAGATAATCTACAGTTGGGAATATAAATTCAATGCTAAATTGTAGGCCTGCGAATTAGTGCGTTTCCATTTAGTTAAGTTTGGCTTTATTTTTGTTACCTCAAAAATCTGCTCACTTGTATATAAGTATATTTGTATGTCAAAAGTACTTGAGAGCTGTAGGCATGTATGTCGCTAATACTTGATGAATCGTACATACATATTTTGAACTAAAGAAGCAAGTATTCTGGCGGAAGTTACCCTTCGGTAGACAAATTTGAACCTTCGAGAGTCTTTCTATCGGAAGTATATCTATACTATAACAAACCATACATACCATCTGATCGGGAGACCCTTCAGTCATTATTAAATAATTATTACAATTAAATAATTATTGATTGCTTTCCAGTTCCACCGTAAGTGATTTACGAATTTATTTCTTTGATAAATTTAAATATTCAGATATGAATGTACCTCAAATGCCGTATCGATCCGCTTGAATAGGTTTTTCTCTTTGTAGGCATGGTTAAGCTTGAAGATTTATCGTCTCTTCTACAAGTATCCTCTGCGACAATACTCATACGCATCGGTGTACTCAGCCCCCATTTGCATCCATGTGCATGCTCATATATATACATACTTCTGCATTGCATTTTCAAAGTCAGTCTCAAATTTAGTCTGAGTGTTTGGCGAATCGTCGAAGTCCAGGCAACCCCCGGGCCATTCCCCGGATATAAATGATGTCTTGCTTCAGTCTATTGTTTCGCCTATTGTCTGTTGTTTTGTAAATTGTTTGGTTTGCATTATCTGCGAATTGTTGAAATTTACATTTTTCAAGTGAACTCCGAAGTTAAAAAGCAAAAACAAAACAAAAGTACAAATGGTCACAGTGAAATAAGCGAATAAGTCCTTTTTCCGGCATTACGTTTGAGATTTTTTATTTTTAGCCTCATTCTATTTCTTTGTGCAATTTCTATTATTCGTGTAATCTCTGTATCCTTTTTTACTTTTTATTATTTACCACGGGAAAAGTCCATGGTTTCTGTTTGTTGCTTTAACCGCGTGGCTTCCTTTGTAATGAAGTTGAAAACAACAAACGAAAGAACAAAAACCAAAAGCTTTGCGGAAGTTTATGAGTGACGCGGTAAAAGAAGCAGCATTGTTATACGCATTATTAACGGTTTTTATTTTTTAGGTCATTCCATTAATAACGGTAGTAAAAAAATAAAAAATTTAAATAAATATAGATCCAGTTTTTTTTTTACTTTGTTGTTATTACCATTATTATGCTATGTGGATAAATAAATATTTAATTTTTTAAACATACATTGATGCGCGTATATCTGTTTGTGTCTAAGTATGTATTTGGTGAAAGGTTTTCTCGAAAAATACTAAAATTTCCTATTACGCACATGTTGCAAATAAATTTGAATGTTTAGAAAAAAAATAAAAAAATCATTAATTCCAAGCACAAATGCAACTTATCTGTATTAAAACGGGCTTCAACCTAATAAATGTAATTGCACTAGTTTGTGGTATTATATTGTTTATAAAAGGTTTTCCATTTTAAGTAAGCACAATGCAAATATTCATACATATTTACAAAACTTGTACAAATCCCTTTTTTATTTTATATATAATATTTTCTGTTTTAATATTCGATTTTGAAAATTAAATGTCACAAAGCTACTGGAGAACAGTGGCTCTCAGTCAAAATTAATAACATTTTTGTTGACATGTTTTGTATGAAAATTTACATAGGATGTTTTTAGAGGTACAAAATTTCGCTCTCAAATTAAAGATATCTCTTCAACAAGCCAAACAACACAGGAAATTATCACTTCATTGGGACGAACTTTTCGCATTACCATTCATTCGCCGCCATTTGTTTCAAAAGAATATCGAACTTGGCTTAAGACCTGGGAAACCCAAAAATTTTACCAAATATTCACCGACGTCACATCTTGGAAAAGGCTCGAGTAAAAAAGTTCAACATAAAAATATCAACATCAATATATAAAGATGTTATCTTTTCATTTTCTCTTTCACTAACACCGATATTATCTGACTAAATAACTACGAGTTAGTACCGATTTCTCCAAAAGTGATAAGGAAACAATACGAATAAAGACAGCTCGAAATGAATCTAACGAAAATAATATTAGCTTTTGTAAATAAATGCTACTTTAGACTGAATGGGTAGTTGAGAAGAAAAGAAGTCGATATATAAATTAACACATTAAAGTATTTCATCATCTCCGTGCATGTACGATAGCAATTCGTCGAAATGGTTCGGGCAAAAATATAACGGTTAACTGGATGCAGAATGCTAAGCTCTATGCGATAGCAAAAGTAGAAGGGGGTCTCTACTGCGTCGAAAAATCAAAAAATTTAGAAGGATTTGGCTTTACTTGGTGTGTCGAATTGACGGCAGTTTACTTAGGGGATTACAGAGCAAATCAAAAAGAAAAACTTATTGATAAACTCTGACTTTCCAGACCATGCTAGTACTTTATCCATACAGTAAAGCCCTTTATCACTTCGGATTTGTGAATACCAAATACTGACAAGTATTTAACTTTGCTATTCCATTGTTTACTAAGAATAAATGATAAGTACTGGCAATAGGTCTATTTATTTCACTCGATGTTTGTGAAATCATTTTATAGGTTGAACGACCCGTTATTACGGGCTGCTATTGTAGACCAATGTGCACTCGGATATTGTATTATAAAACTTTTCTATGTTCTGAACTCGTGGGACTAAAAATTATAGAATTTATTTTTCTCTAACGGCTATCACTGATTTGGCAGTCTTTTTAAATTCTAAGCATAAGTTTTTATATAAAGAAACCTCTTACAATAATATGTAGGGACTCATAACAAACAATCCGAGAGAAAAAATCAGCCAAATATATTTAACATATGTGAATTTATATTACCCGTCTAAACATAGCTGTAAGTGTGAGCGACATTATGCTGGCTACTCCTCTTTATTGAAATCTAGGTCAGTGAGTAATAAAAAATACTCATCTAACAGTTAAACATGACTCAGATACAAGTTAATGGTATTCGTCCTTTTGAAAAAAGAATATAAATAAATCCATTTACGAGTACAACGCATAAGAGGCAACAGCACACCATTTGTTCAAGCGGCTTATCGCAGTTTGAGATTAATTGACATAAAATTGTATGCTTTCTATTTCATTTGGTGTTTGCGCTCCAACAGATGTCTATCGGCTGCAAAGCAAACAGTGTCAATGTAACTATAAATCTCGTCCGATGAAAGCGGACAAAACGCATTTGCAAATGCAAGCGTTTCGCCATTAAAGAACACACGAGCGCACGACTCCTATATCCTCCTAGAGAGTGGAAAGTGAGAGTCACATATTAAAAATTCCGTTGGTACGTGCATAAAGAAATGTTTCTATTGAAGAAAAGTAAGTAAATTTTTCACAGATTTTTCTCACCTCACTTTGAGCTGTAAATGAGAAACAGAATATTACTCGCTTTTCGCCCCACTTTTGTGAGATGTACTTGCACACCCGTGAAGTTCAACAAACTCACGAAATCAAAATTCCAACTCGTAGTGCTGTGTAATTTATCTCAAAACAGCGCAGCACAAAATAGTCGGGAACACGCCTCCAACCAACTCATCTTCATAGCAGGTCGCTCGGCGCATCTGCAACGCCTGTGCCGCGGTGTGGTTCACCAGCAGCTATGAAATTTTGCAGTCAACAATAAAAAATGTGCCTACAATTTGCTGCTATTTCTCGGCTGCTCCAACAATTCTCTTTTTGTTACACTTTTACTGCTCTTGCTATTGCTGCTGTTGTTGTGCTATTACCTTTGATTTTGTTTCTTCTTGGGTAACAATGGCAATTCGCATACTGGAGATGCTTAATTTTGACAGATTGCATCTCATTATGTTGACCCTCAAGGGCACATCAAGATAAAAGCGTAATACATGACCAACAACAACTGCAATATCGTCGAAATCAGAATGAAAGCGCAATAAAGAATGAAAAAAATGAGCGCATTCATCAGCGATAAACTTGACTGAGTTGGAGATGGCTGGCACTGCCTCACTTGATGCTACAAATTGATGAAGTATTCGCAATTGTAGCAAACGATCAATCGATCTTTGCCCGCACAAGTTTAATGCACTTTTCGATTAGTTGTTGTACATTTTTGGGTTTTTGTTTTTGTTTGCATTTCCTTTTTGCGTAACGAATTCGCATATCGCCGGATGCTCTCGTCTGTGCCGTTTTTGCGAAAAGTTTCTGGCCATTCTTAATGGGGAGTATGAAACCCTCCTGAGTTTTTTATAGAACGCGATAATTTTGGGCTCGATCACAAGTTGTAAGCAAGAGCATATTACTTTTGTGCGATTAATAGTTGGTAAAGTAGTTCTTGTCTTTACCTTATTTGAGTGATAATATTTTCGGCGATCAGATATCCTTAAACCCTGAAGCCAGTTCACGTTTTCATAGTTGATGGTAAAGTTTTATCGGCTGCTTTTAAACAACAGTGTATTATATTTGATGGCGGTATTTCTGCTCCTTCTGGATCTTATCAATATTGACTCAGAGATTTAGTAGTACTTCATGCTTTTGAAATCCTATCCTATTGAAACTTTGAATATGAATATTTTTCTTGAATACTAAAAAGTTGGTTTTTTGGCATATAGATCACACAAATCATATATGTCTACCAGAAAAAAAAACATTTTTTCTGTGGTTCTCTGTTAATACCATTTATAAATAGGTTGAGTTGAAGAAAGATCTATAACCAATGTTTCATGCAAAAACATTTCATGTTCTACGAGCTAATTAACGATAGAAGTCACCTTCACTTTGGTATTATTTCAATTTTGAAACTTTTCGTCATCAACTTCCCGATTATTTCATTCTAATCCACCTAAATAGCTGTATAAAATATTTTCGTACTTCGTACTGTAATATTTAATTGTATTGTAAAATAGTGGTCACACCGTATCCTCTTCATGATACATCTCTGTCTCTATTAATTGGTGGTTGCGGTGATAAGTTTTCTTTTTGTTTTCGTTTTTTTTTTTTTTACTTCCACGCTTATTTTTACTGCGTTTCGCTTTTCATTTCCTTCTTACGTTTTGAATTATGAGCACTTAAAATTAATTTTCACATTGAAGCTTATTTGGACATTTCTTCCACAGCTTCTTCTTACACTTGTCTTACAATGTACCTTGATACCTGATAGTAAAAGAAGTATTCATTGCCAATTTCAGCGTAAGTGGACTCTTCAGCAATTTTAGTTCTGATTTAAAAACTTTTACAATATTATTAAGGTTGCCAGAAAAAATGTTTCTTATAGAAGTGCTAGCATTTTTTCTCAGACAGTAAGATAATAGTAAATCACTGTTTAAAAAATGAAAGCAAACAAGTTAAAAAGGGCTAAGTTTAGGTGTAACCGAAAATTTTTACCCCCGCAATTTGCAAGGCTCAAACGCGGTGAAATATTCCCAAGTATTGGTTTCTCCAATTTCTACACTGGAAGAGGAGGAGCCAGAAAGATTGGTCCGCAGCCATTTTGGTTGATATAGCTTTAGAGGTTTGTAAGATATATGTATTAAACCTATTAGTGGGTGGGACCACACCCACTTTTTATAAATTTTTAAACCATTCATGCCCCT
The DNA here is from genome assembly GCA_021498325.1 of Bactrocera minax. Taxonomy (NCBI): domain Eukaryota; kingdom Metazoa; phylum Arthropoda; class Insecta; order Diptera; family Tephritidae; genus Bactrocera; species Bactrocera minax. The sequence goes on along the minus strand of JAKEEE010000011.1, from coordinate 3,531,919 downwards.
CCCCGTTGCGATATCCCGTACCAAATTATAGTTTTGTGCCTTAATTTGTGGCTTGATGATACTACTTTATAGTTGCTCCCTTAATGGGATCTTGTGAGGTTGGCAGTAGTCCGATTTTACCCATCTGCAAAACCAACCTTCTCTTATACCATTTTGTACAAGAGAACCATACCTCTTGTACCATACCAAGCTTGTACCATATCGTCAAGATATCTAAATTTTTATTCAAGTTACCGTTTGCTAGGACAGACAGACATATATTCAGAATTCAACTCCTCTCGTCATCCTAACCATTTTTAATATATACAACATAACTATATATCTATCTCGATAAGTTTCAAGTGCTACAAACAACCGTTAAGTGAACAAAACTATTATACTCTGTGCAACATGTTCAGAGAATATAAAAATATGATTTTCCATCTGTTTAACACAAGTATATAAAATTATTGAATTCATCAAGAATCTATTGTGATATCGGGGTCATATAATTTATGTGATGTGTTAGAATTTTGTAGATTATAGTAATTTCATTGCCAAATTCGATTTATACTATATATTCCTTCCTTAGTGAATTTTGTTTATTTTTATTGGTCATCTTAACACGAATATTTTTTGCTTATAGCAGCTTCATACTTCAAAGTATTTCCGGCTGATCTTTCAGACACAAAAAAACTTGTTACCACTAAATTATATTTAATGAATGATTGCAAACAGTAGTAAGTACTTGTGGGTTGATAAAAAAAAACCGAGAAAGCACATACAAGTGGAAACATACAAATGTATGAACATATGTATCAGTTGAATAAGATTTTAATGAACATTTAGAAAGAAAACAGGCCGACTTAGCCAAATGAATTGTGTATGTGACTTCACACAGAACTTCTTTAGTTCAAACTAGGACCAAGGCTAAATATAAAACTGTGGGAAGCGTTTCTTCAACGGAGGTTTTTTTGATATTTTTCTTCGACGGAGAACGGTTTTTGACATGAAAACATTTTTCATAATTAATTTATCGTTTCGTTTCGTTTTGAAAACCGCTTATTTAGACCGCACATTTAGGACCCTCATTTCGGTGTAAGATACGATTTTTAAACCATAATTTTTTTAACAATATCGAACTGGCCGATAAGCATAAGATTTATACGAAATCTTTGAAAAGTTGACTTACAGAAAATATCACCTAAATAATTTAGAAGAAGGCTACCAAGTTAAGAGTTTTTGGCCAGACAAATATTCATATCAGTTTCAATTACGTAGACCTGACAGTCATCGGAAAGAAAAAATTTTGTTTTAATAACCGTTATTCTAAGCCAGCTTACCTAAAACTCTTAAATAAGGGTGTATTACAATTTCAGCTATTTTCTGTTCAGAAATTTGAACTATTTCTATAAAATTGTTGAGCAGAAAGATACGCGCCTGATACGCGAAAAGTAAACATGTTCTGAACAAGTCTTAATACCTAGTCATACTCATACAGTGTGAAAATGAGTCAAATCGAGTTATAACCAGACTCACCTCTGTGAGGTATCTTAATGAAACTCAGAGAGTAATATAAATCGTGATGCCAAAAATGGATCAAAACTCTAGCTCCCATGTATGTAGTTAATATAAGATTTTCGAAATTTCGGTTGGCTTTATACGGTATATGTCGGTCAATATGCATGTTGCCGAAAATGTGTGAAATCGATCAACGAATTCACCCAGCTCCCATATACTACATATAATAACAATATAATTTTCGTTATTACAACAGACTTTGTGCCGAATATGTAGAATATGTAGATCAATGTGTGTTATTTTCATAAAACTGCATGGAAACATATTCTCGAGTATACTTGTGTAATTCCAAAAGTTGCTGCAATCAGTTCAGATCTTCCACCAGCTCCTTTATATTCGATATAGGGATTTCCGATTTTAAAATTGACTTTAAATCCAATGTAATTATATCCGAATTTCCACCTGACATTAAACCCTTTATATTGAACAATATATGTGATACTTAATGAATGAAATCGGTGTAGACCTTGGTCTAAACCATATACCCCTAATATAACGATTTCTGATCCTCTGGTTAATTTTTTTCATATATACCCAATATATTAAGTTAAGCCCTTTTCGCTGAGTTTATATCACATATATCATTTGAGTAAATTGAGTTGATTTTAATATAAATATCACTGACACGAAGCAAAATGTAGTAATGGAAACATTTTTAATAAAATATGACACTGGGTTTGATATACATATTTTCTTTTGTTTCTTTATACTGTTAGTTTGATGCTAAGTATGTATATATCTTCCTCATTATTTGAACACTCATACATACCTACACTATATATATATATATACGAGGGCGGGTCAATAAGTCCGTGACTCATACTCATACCTATGTATATTCAATTGAACGTAGAGGGAGACCAATAACTATTCATAGGTAACTTCTCACAGTATGAAGAGTTCATTTAACAAATTTACGAGCGAAAAATCTAATGAAAGCATAGCAGGTAAAGGAATAGTATACAAGTAACACGTAACTCCTCATAACTCCAAAATTAACTGTGCTATTCAAACGAAACACGAAGGACTTACATACTACACTCCCACGTTTGGGCAATTTTACGATCACAATATATAATTCTTCATTCATAAATATTACTTATAATTATGTGCATGTAAGAGGTATTATCATCTTAAATGAGCTGGAAAAGTACACGCAAAAATAATAAAGAAATTTAATGCAACTCTGTTGGAAAATGATGGCGCATTCAAGAAGGAACAGAACCGACGCCCACCAGAATCCTTTTATTAAGCCTATTTAAGTTTGTACGACTTTAATAGTTGCCTTACTGTGTGATGGTCGCTTGGCCATTTGGAATAGTAGTGCCTCCTTTGCTGACGCTGAGCAACAGCTCTTTTCCTCCGGCACTCGTGTGTCTGTGTGTGAACGCCTGTGTCGCATTGTTTACAAGTTGGTGTGTCTGTGCGTATGTTTAAACATTACATTATTTTAACAAAACATTTTGTTTTCTACGTGCAACAACAACTTTTGTAAGCAACGTCGTAAAATTCATAAATGCCAAAATCGCTGGGTAAGGGATTGTGTTTCGAAAACCCAGAGAAGTATGTAAGTTAGTAAGTATGTAAAGTTTTTCACAATATTATACCCTGCATGTTCTAGATATTTGACAATAGTTTTCAACTTTTGCTTGCTTTCTGGACGTCATATGTAGAGAGTACACGAGAATAGTTTTCTAAAATTAGTGAGTTTGAACGAGCTTCTAAGGCAAAGGGTATTCCAGCCAACTTGGCTGTTGTTATTGTTGTGGCAACAGCAAAATGTGTTGGCAAATTTACAAGTCTTTGCCAAATATAAATCCGGAAAAATTCCAGTCATATTTGCCCTATTAAACGTTCTTTGTGGCTCCCTATATTTAGTTCTGTGTTTTAAGTCCCTTCCGAATAACCGGTTTTGCAGGGCTCTAAAACTTTTGAATAACCACTAGCCAAATATAGAAAATGCAACGATTCAGACAGCTTTCCTTTTCCGAAGTATTCGTCTTGATGAAAGCCAACATTTTCTCTTTTGAAATCAATCTCTTATTTGTCTTACACCTCAGAAAACCGAAGACTACCTTACCCTTTGAGGTTAAGATAACTGAAAACACAATTGAAAAGTCTCGATCAACGGTCACTTGTAATGAGTAACCCCTTTACTTTCACAGAAAATGTTGTATTTGCTCCTACTTTTTCTAATACCATTTTGTAATATGAATTTGCTTCGACCCTTTTGAAAAAGAAAAATTCAACACGATTAATTGTTTGAGAAGTATTCAGTATTCTTCATTACTTTACTATTAAGGAAACGAAAGAAAGCCGAAAGTCACCTTATTTTGGTGGAAGTTTATGGTGAACATCCTCAAGTTGTGCGAACATACCAAAAGTTGTTTGCACTATAATAAAAGTGGTGATTTTGGCTTAGAAGACGATTATTTTCTGGGTGGCCTAAAAAGTTTGAAGATGAGGAACAGCCATTTCGAAACGTTTAAAGACAACCGGATACATTCAAAATCAAAGAAATTTGGTGCCATTTGAACTGAAGTCAAGAGACGTTGAGAGAGAAGAAAAAGAAAAGTCGTTTTTACATCGGATTGTGACTGGTGATGAAAAATGGATCCATTACGACAACCCTAAAGGCAATAAATCATATGTGAAACCTGACCAGCCTGCCAAATCAACGGCAAAGCCGAATATCCACGACGCAAAAGTAATGCTTGGTAATAACTATATTTGGTGAGATCAGAAGGGCGTGGTGTATTATGAGCTTCTAAACCTGTGTGAAAACGACAACAACTCATCAAATTTAATGGAGCTATTGCCGAAGAACGTTCTGATTTTGCCACTAGATACGAGGCAATAATTTTCCATCATGCAAAGCTCGGCCTCATGTTACAAAACCGGTTAAAAACTATTTGGAGAACAGTCACTAGGAAATTTTTCTTCACCCGCTTTAGAGCTCTGTCGATGCAGGTGGCCCCCAGTTCTTTTGAGATGGAATCCACAAATTTCCAGAAAAATGGGAAAATGTTATATCATCAAATAATACTTTGAATAATGCCGTTGTTCATGTTTTTCTTAAATAAACGTTCACATTTTGATAAAAATGCACGAATATAGTTACAGACCCAATTATTATGTATGAACCAAACTACCGATCCATTTATAACTCCATGAATTTCGCCAATGGTTTCAAACGTTTTGAGAATCTTTAATATTCGACTCATGAAGAATTCTCACCATAATTTCGGTGCTTCTAATGGCTTTAAAGAACTACACTATGAGTTCAAAGGCTATAAAATATGCTTAATCTTTCTCAGGATATTTTTATATTATTTTTTCTTTTCTAACTTATTGAAAAAACACCTAAGCTTTACGGGTTACTTACAGTATAACGCTTCTAGCTTAAATCACCTCCTTCGTAAACTTAAAGACTATTCGGTCAATATACCACAATTATTTATGCCTTGCGGATCCATTTTTTTATCTTTGCCATAAATTTATGTTCCCAAAACATTCTTTGTGTAATCTTTAAAGTTATTTTGAGAACTATCTGACTTCTCTATTCACTCTATTTCGGCAATTGTGGACTAAAAACCAAGCCTGGGCAGAATTTATAGAAGCGTTTTTCAAAAACACACTTAGGTTTTTTATATTGACTTTCGAGGATCAACCACTATTATAGTACCTTTTATATAATCTTTGATTTAGCTACGGCTCTTAGAAATTCAGTGGATCTCTTAAGTCTATCAGTCTACAGACCCCACACAGAAGCTAAATCCTTTTGACCTTCCGTTTCAAACAATCAGTCGAGTCTATCAGGATTTATACAAAAAAGTGTAGATTTTACGGAGGGCATAACATGCTACCGCTAAATATTTTCCTAAAACAGATGAAGGAAAAAATCCGTCAACGCGTACAACAGTTCGCCACCTCATTTGGTCTCGGTCTCTAGTCGAAAGTACGTATAATTTAGCAACCCGTTGAGTAAGTGCTGAAATTAAATACATAAATCATTTCAATGCTTCACGGGTCGACATGTAGCACCAAGAATTTTAGATGTTGTAAACTAAGAGCTGAGCAGAATGCTAGCAGTCATAAATATGCGCGCACCAACGACCACATACACCCTACTAGAAATCTTTCTGCCCCTTGGCAGGTCCTCCTCCACCTCTCGCTCAAATATCATTACGTTGTTTCTGTCGTCGGCACTAGCAAGCTTTCAAGCCGGCGCTTACGCTTATTTTCATTTCATTGTGTTTACAAGTAATTTGTAGTCAAACGTAAGAAAAACATTTAGAAGACAATTTTGGTATTCCGAAAAGACACAGACGGTTTTGCATGCGCACAGACAAAGCGCAAACAATGCATATCCGAAAATTTCTATTATCGCACCAAGAAATTGATACCAAATGACTCGACGTAAGCGTGCTTGTTGTGCTAAAGCATAGTTCAAGTTTAAAGCGCCCCCGTCTCCGGATCTTTCTTAAGGCTACACAAGCAACACAAACACTGCATATGATAAGCATTAGATGCGCAAAAATTGATGCTGACTCAGCGAGTTGTTTCCTAGGCATACCACCACAACGCCAGCCAAACAAATAATCACTCGGCGGAAGCATAGCCACTCAGACGTATTCACAGTCGCAGTCGCAGTGCCAGTCTTTGGTCCCAAGTAATTTATAATTGAATAATTTATATTTTTATTGTGTGCTCTATAAAGTGAAAGAAGTACCCTGTCCAGCGCCAACAACTACAATGCTTGTCTGAATAATTGTCTCCTTTGCAGATTTTCCGAAATCGACGCTCTCCGCCCAGCAACCGAAGTGGCATGAAAATTCCATTTCCTCCCCATCACAATATGTGTGCATGCCGACATCAATGCCAATGTCATATTGACAGACCTTCTTTTATGCGTATATATTGTACATATAAAGCCCGCAGTTTCTTACGGCTATCATTCCCCATTTTTGAAGTTGTTCCTTGAAACCGTCTGTTGAGTTATTAATTTATTTTCATATTTGAGCAGCTGAAACTTTATTGTCGAATGTGCATTCATCAAATTCATCATTACTTTGTTATTACAATTATCTGTGCATTTTTGGACAGCAGCAGTAAGGAATATCCTGGCCAGAAGGCATAATAAACGCAGAAATAGTCATAGCGTTGATGGTGCCACCAGTGGCCATCAAAAGTTCCACGGATAACTTAGCAAGAGTACTTGAGGGGGGTGAAAATTTCAGGATATTTTATTTGTATAGCAATTGTTGGGCTTAATGAGCGACGGACTTCTTCGAAGCGGTTAGTGGATTAAAAGCGCGTAAGCAGCTTTGGTTGACTCTACTCATATTTTTGTTCATGTAAACCTTACACCTTCCGCCAACAATTAAATGAATAGACTTGACAATAACTAAGCTAGCAGGACTTGCAGAAACGGCTTCTTTAGAAGAAATCAGAATATTTGGATTGGAGCTTTAATAAAGAAACTTAAATAGCTAAGTGGCATTAAATACAAAATATTGATAGCACAGGGCTATTTCATAATTGAGCTGATATGGGCACCTTTTCATAAAGGAGTCGCAAGGAACTGCAAAGCTGATGGGCAGATAGGGAAAGGCATTCTTGCCTTGATTTGGAGTCCGATTGTCTTCTTGCGGCTTATTACAGGCCGTATGACCTCTAAGGTTCTAGGTAAATCACAAGTTTCGGTTAGCTCCTTACCCTCTGCAGAGGTTCTTTTTTCCAAGTTGTCTGTATTTTAACTTATCTTTGTCCATCTAATATATATACTGAGGCTAAAAATCATCCGTCCAGGGTAAAAATCGAATGTCGAAGATTTTTGGAGAAAAATTTGTAGAATGATCTCGACAATTCCTCTTTCACTTTCGCGCTTTTGATAGACTATGGTTGAAATACCTTGGATCTCATATACGAAGTCCTTCGAACGAAGAAATTTTAATCGAAATCAATCATATCGGTATTTTTCAATATGACAGACTTTGACGAGCTTTTGGTATCACAATGGACTTGCCTGTAACTCTCGAAAGGTGATCTCCGTCTAACTAACCTGTTCCCGGAAGACCGCTATAAGACAGTTAATATGAAATTTAACTATGTTCTGTTGGGAAGATACCAAAGAAATTTAAAAGAGAACTCAAAATATGTAAACTAAGTCTCGCTGAAGCCCGAAAAGGTAGAACCATAAACCAGGCGAGCTCTTCGCTGATGTTGTGGAAATGAACAACGTTTTGTTATTTCGCTAGATTGCTTTGTGAATTACATATGGTGCACAACCGAGTTCGAACTCTATAAAAGAGAAAGGACAACAATAAAACATTGTTGCATAACATCTTTTCCGTAAATATTTCTGGTAAAAATATCTGAGTTATACTAAAATCGGTTTAGAAATCCGAGGCGGCAATTCAATTTTGGTATAAAGCTTGAATGGCTCTTGGAAGAATTATTTCACTAGAATTATTTCAAGAACATGCTAGATGTATTTTCAAATAGCTGCAATGTGCCTCCATGCAATGGAGGCAGTCCAGGTAAGCACACAGCCTTAGCTCTGATCTATCACTCAAAAACGCACTATAAATTTGTTTTGAAATAATCTTATGTAAAAAAATATATATATATATGATTAATATGATTTATGTGTATTAATTTTAATAATGTTAAAGAAAATAATGGGACAGAACCATAACTTCAAGTTGAAAGCCTAAGGTTCGAACATTTTAGCATTTCTTTTATAAAATCCTCCAATGAAAAAAGATGTGAACCTGTTAAGTCCCTCCTTTATGAGCTTTCGCATTTTTCAGAAATCCTATTCTAAATTTGAGACTCCTAATTTCACTTTACTCCTAGTAGAACAGAAACCAAGATATGAACTGAAGATATTGGACCCTTGATGGAAATACTTTGTAAGGTTTACTATCCTGAAGTCCAAATAAAGCACGATCTCCATTTTTACTTACTGTCACGTGTCTTTGCTCCCAACTTCAGTTGCTGAGATTAATCATTGAGCGTAGAATCAATAGGTTTTGCAGATTAATCTGTAATGATATGTTTCGATAAACCTTTCGGATCGGAACTGAGAAATATGTTGGTTTTTCCCTTTTCCCTAGCAATGATCATCTGCTGAATTTCCTGCTTTAAGAGTTCTTATCTGTAATTGTCCCAAATTTATCATTTTACAGCTTTTGTCCAAATAGTCCAATAGTGTTATTGGAGACAATTATCTGAATGAAATTAAACTCGGTCTAGCCAAAAAAACTGTCATCAACTTTAAAGGGCCGTAAAAATATATTACGAAAGTGCTTTAAGCTCATTTCTGAATGTCAAATCGTCTACACTTCCGCCTTTCGGTACAAGTTCATGACATTTTCAGCGGCGTTGAGTTCATTGCACAAATTGATTGTACACAAATATGAATCCAAACCAACGTATGTCGGAACATCGGTTCGTGTGTGTGTGTGTTTAAGCCAGCAAACGAACAGAAATACTTTTCCGCCATTCATCTACTTTATTGTGTCAATAGGAAAAATTACGCACAAACAAATTGTAAATGAATGGGCGAACAGCATTGCCATTCTTCAAATACTTGTACATATTTGCACAAACGCACTTTCGGCTGCTAACGCACAGTGGAACACTTTGTGATATTTGGTGGGGTTGTCAAAAATTATAGTCTATATTTATATAAAAATTATATGTTTTAAACTTCATTTCAAAATAAAGAAAAAATTATAATGAATGGCGGTTGAAACCAATTCTTCATTATTTATAATCAGTATTACCGGGTTTTTTGCTTATTTGAGAATCATCGGAATAAATGATACTAACGAAAAGTTAAGTTAGTAGTTAAGTAGTAGTTAAGTTGTTCATTGATTTAGTTCGAAGGTTGTTGATATTTACTAGGAATTTATAAAAATATCGGGGTAGTCGTATTTGACTGCCATAGCCATTTTGGTGCCTAAAAAGAGTCTGGAAAAATATATATATAACAATTGTAACCAAAATTATAATATTTTATATGCCTTCGTATTTCAAATATTTGGGGATATAAAATCAATATAAGAGAGAGTAAAGTCTACCATACAAGCATCTCCAAGTTTATAAAGACATAAATTATAGAGGAGATAGTAATTTTGCTTACAATAGAAGGTCATATATTTAAAGATATATAATTGTTTTATTTTTGATAAAATAATAATAAGATATGTCATTACAACACAAAAAAAATTTACAAGGGAAGGGTTAACATATGAAAGATTTTTGATTTGGAAATGTGTTACCTTTGTCAAGGGCTCTTTCAATTTTTTCTGTAAAATGCCCCTACTAGTATTGTACTGCCTGGTGAAATCTTATGAGAAGTCCTTTCATGTATTTTATGATTTGATCACAAAATTATTACTCTGAATAATTTTCTACTAACAAAATTCAACCAAAGCAGTCACACTGTACAGAGCAACAGTCAAACAACCGAACAGTGAACCAGCCTTCCAGCAAACACTGGCCGATTCGATGCTCAACAGAAGCTGCAGAAGTCATCGTATCTTAGCTTTGCATCTTTGATTGCTTTTCATTATGTGCTGCAAAAATATGTGTAAACAGAAAAAATGCAATTCGCAGTGGCGCATTCTGTAGCCAAACTGCCGGCAGACGCGACAGACAAATGAAAACATAACATAACGCACGCACACATTCACACTTATAAGTCGGAGTGCACAAAAGCCAAATCGGGAGAGTTGAATGAAGCGTAAAAATAATGAAACAAAAACAACTAGTGGCGACATCAGTACCCGGTTATAAGTTTGTATGATTTTCATCCAAAAAAATAATAAAATCATTTGACACACAGACTTACAAATTTGCAGAGACCATGCAGTAGCAGGAGCTGAGGAGGACGTTGGCATTGGTGAAGGGGTATTGACATTGATCTTAGCTGTGGTGGGTTGGCGGTGACTATCAAGGATACCGACACTTCCGTTGATTGAGTTGGTGAGTAAAGTAATATAGGTTGAAGGTAGCGGATCAAATGGAAACATCGCTAACATTTTGAAATCATTTGAATGAGGCGGATTATTTGAATTATACTCTGATAGCTATATCCACTCTCCAACACTGTCTGTTAATTTTTATATTCGATTCAATCAAGGTTTTTTCAATGCGACCATTCAATATATGAATTAATATTAAGAAAATTTTCTATACTTATTCGTTCTAATCAATAATCTATTTATTTCTTCCTCTACGAAAATTAAAGGGTGTTAGAAAATTGTATTGTATATATATTTTTTTTTAGTTTTCCCGCTGCTACGCCCCTTGCGAACTCATAATCCGGGGCAATTGCACGGCTAATCCCCTTATCATTATTATGGGTTAGCAGACTGTAGTCAGTCATCCCCATAGAAATATGTCAAGCAAAAAAGAAATGTCCGGAATGCTCATTCTCATACAATTTGTATAATTCTGTAGGATTCGAACAACAAATGGAACTATTAATACGAGAGTGGTCTGACAAGTACTTCGCCCCCAAAATAAAAATGGAAATTTCAAAAAAATGGCTGACAATTTCTCAACAAAGCCTCCTTAAGGAGTTCGTCATTCAATACAACATTTTGTCCGGCGAGTGATATTTTCAAACTTGGAAAGAAAGTCGCATTAGACCAAATATGGAGAATGTGGTAGATTAGACTGTAGTTCGTAACCTAACTCGACCGAGAAAGCAATGGGCATCACCTTTTCAGCCGGTAAGATAGTCTTAGCCTTTGTAGTAGGAGGCTCCCGGGGAGAAGTCCCATATTTCGACTGTTCCTTGGTGTCTGATGTATACCGTAGAATCCATGTTTCATCGACGATGACGCAAATGGCGCACAAACTATTTCGGACTGCACTTAAGCGCACAGCGTCAAACACTGCTATGAAGTGATCTCAGCTATCTCGCGCACCTTCAGTCAGAGGCTTGGCAAAACGTGGCTGACAGACAGAAACCGTCTACTAGAGCATACTCCACGACAGTAAATTTCTTGACTGAAATAGAAGTAATCAGAAAAGCGTCAGACTTATACTAATTTTGCGGAAAGTAGAGTCAGTATTTCTTTATAAAAACAAGGAGGATCTGAACAAAATCCAAATTTCAATTGTTCCCGAGAATATAAATTGTACCAAGGAAATATTTGTTATTTAGAATTGGTATGAAAATGATTTATTCATGATCTAGATCTGACAGTTAATATCTCGTAGGACGTTAAAACCCAAAAATAACAGTTTCTTGTAAGGAAAAAAAATTGTTTAGTGACAAGTCGGCTTCGAGGTTTGTACTAGTCGTAAGGTATTTTATAATTCGTTGAATTTTCTGTATGATATATAAATATGTTTGTATATATGTATGCTCTCGTATGTTTTACAAGCGTATGTACTAACTTTCGCTAATAAGTAACAATTACACTTCGAGCCGCATCGTTAGCGCCAAAATGCAAACAAAGTTTGTTTAAATAATCTCAAGTGAAAAGTATTTGCACAACTAACTTCAACATAAACTTTCAACGATCTGCATATTATCATGCGCTCAGCAGTTATTTCAGCACATCTCCATAAAAACAAACAAACACCCACACGGGTATGCACATTCGCTGATGCGAGTCCAAGCAAGGCAACGTGGCAAACCGCGTCGCAAGCGACGTACCACCCACCAACCGACTCGAGGCAACGTAACATGTACAGTTCACACAACTTACGTGGCAATTTGTTAATAAATACACAGCAAAGCAAACACAAACACACACACCCCATAATTATTGTTGTTGTTTGCGATTTTTGCTATTACTGCTATGAGGGTAATGTTGCAGATGAATCTCAGATACGAACAAATGAGCTGTTTGCAACAATGCATATGTATTAGTTGGTTAAGTACGACTATTGCTATTGCAAATTTAATAGCAGAGTGCCAACGAGTTGCAACAATGCTCCGCTGCTGCATAACTACCTTCTTGGTATATACAATGGTATACGGCACACACTCAACGTGCAACACGCCGCATATGTTGCAGCAAATAACTTTCGTGGCAGCGCCTTCACCAGTGGCACATGCACACATCTCCCGCCGCTCGCGCTAAGCGGATATTTTAATGCGGCTGCATTCATTTAAATTCAGTAGCTTCATTTGTTGCAGCCAACAGCAACAGTAGCGTTTGCAACAATGAGCAACAAAACACAAACAACAACAATGTGTGTTACCACCTTGTTGGCGGCAGTGGCAGCAAAAATTTGCGCACATTTTCAGTTAACAAATTGAATTCATTATTCCTAGCTGGCCCGCGGCCAAAAGCTGCTTAGGAAAATCAACGGCGCAAGAGTTTTACTTACCAGGTATACTTAGTCCAACCTGCAGGCATTGCACGGACATGCTTTCTAAATCTGTCAGCATCCTATGTTTGGTTAGCTCTTTTACATGAGCTGCACTTACGGTGCACTTACCCGCACATACACATACTACATACGTACTTTAAATACATATTTGCGGGTATAATATTATGTTAATTGAATTAATTATTAATGAGCGTGCATCCTTGATTGTGGTCGCGGTCTCAGTTACTAAATCTGATTTCGCAATATTACTGCTGTTGTGTGGACTACAAAAACCGGGAGGCTTTCTATATTACTTTGTATGCGCTCTAAATATATGGAGGCATTACGAAAGTTTCTGGTAACCACTTGATTAAGGAGAAAACTGTTAAAATCCTTTGAACAGAAAATTGTCTGTAAAGGAAAATGGTAAAAATACCCAATCTATAGAACAGGTGGACTTCTTTATCCTTCGTATTATTTAAAAGAAAAACGAATCTTTCATCAAAATTCGGTTTTGTTATTCATTTAGGTTGGTATTGAGATCATGAGTCAGTCTGATAACTTCGCATTGTTAATTAGTGTACCTCTTTCTGAAGCAATATGTAGGTAACCTATCTGCAGGTAGTATTTTTTCGTCTCTAATTGAGCTAATACTTCCTAAGTTTTGGATTCACTTATGAAACAAATTTTCTCGAAGCTTGCTTTAATTTCACGGTTAAAGTCCTCATTACTCTCAATGGTAAATAAATTACCTCTAGTCAACACTGATGCACACTTTATTTAGACACAATATTTTATGATAATACAGATAAATAACAATAACGTATATCAAATAAATATTCTTCATGGCATAATAATCAAAGCCGTTTTTGCTTTCTGCTTTTTAACCTTACGATCAGATGCCATTTCACTTCTCAAAGCCAAAAACAATTGACGACAGATAAAGTATAGCACCTCACAAACACCGACTAATGAGAAGCCCGTTATTATGCTCACTATATTACCAATGTAACCTGTAGAGAAGGTTGTTGAAAAAGTGATTTAAAATAATTATTGTTTCTGAACGAATACGCAGGACTCACTCAGAACCTCAAACCAAGTGTCTTTGAGTATACGTCTAAAAATCTGAATATGCGAGACACCGAAATAAACATTGGTCAACGCAAGGCTTGGTATATTTTCCTCGGTTATTTCTCTGCAATTGTAGAAAGTATATATTTAATTTATATATTTATAGTTAGTCCAATTTTATAGTGTGTAATATATTCAAGATGCCTGAATTGGGTTATTTTCTTTCAACACTGAAGGTTAAAATTTTACTTACAAGGGAGAAAGTCAATACATTTTATTCTTTAAAACAATTTTATTTCACTTTTTTTTTTTCTTTTGATTCTTTCTTTCTCCATTTTCCTTAAGGTGGAAACATTCACGAATTGAAAGCTCCTTTCCGCGATGTCATTGGCGTGTCAAAATTGTCATACCTTTCGGAAAAGTTCTTTTGAATCCTACGTTCAAGGAAGGAATTTTTCTAATTCTGAATATTAAATGGAAAGGATAAGAACTACGACAATACCAATACTTGGAACTTGTTGGGTTTTCTGAGGAGCCCTCTAGTGTTTGTTAAAAAATTTGTTTAAAAGTTTGTTAAATTACTAAATTCATTTCTTTTCGAACACTTAATAGAATTGTTTTCAATGTCCCTTATTTCATACTTAACTTATAGCAAATAGAAATACCTCCTGTATATTAATACCGCACTTGTATATACAGATTGATACAGATAGGAATGCATTATCACATTTTTTTACAGAGTACCCTGAAAGAGTTCCAACTATCGTGGAGAAAAGCAATACTTAATGGCTATTGTTCTACGTAGATTTACCTTTCATATCTGGCATTTTTTAAATTGAGAAATCTCTGGATAACTTTTGATATTTGTATCAATGAATTTTGGAGAACGTGGTAGAGATAGACTAAGGGAATAATCTTAATTTAGACAATCCAGAGGACGGCTTTTAAATGTAACATCCATAGAAACAAAAAATACTAAGCGTAATGCTCAAATACAACTTAAAAATATATCTTCTGACTCCACCTCACATATTTCTTATGTCTTTTATGAACTAAACGTTACAAATATAACCGAACATTTTATACTCTCGCAATTTGTCAGGCTTTGTGATGATGAAATATTTTTAGGTTTTGTCAAAACTGTATATTAAGCAAATAAGGAAGAGCGAATAGAGAGTTCGGGTGTAACCGAATATTTTATAGTCGCGCAATTCGTAAGGCTCAAAAACGTGAATATGTTTTCAGATGTTGGCAGAACTTTATATTAAAGAAGTAAGGAAGGGTTTCATATATATATACATATTTTCACTCAATTTATTAAGATAACTCAAAAAGTTTACAAACCAATGCGGCATATAGTCCACTAGAATAACAATAATCATTATATGTAATATAGGGGTTTGGGTTAATTTGTATATCGATTTCATTAATTTTCGCCACCAAACTATATTACATTCAAGATTATACATTCATTTAATTTTACTAGGTATCTTACATATTAACTAATATACACGGTATAAAGCCAATCGGAATTTTGAAAATTCTCATATTAGGTGTATGGGAGCTAGGCGAAGTTTTGCCCCAATTTCATCAAAGTTTGGCACCAGTACACATTATTACCAGGGCAAGACATTATCTGAATTTCATTCAGAAATCTCTCAGATTGACCGATATATACGGTATAAAGTCAACCGGAAGTTTGAAAATTGTTGTATTAGAAGTATGTAAGCTAAGGGAAATGTTAACCCAATTTCACCCACTTTTGGCACAAGGAATTATTATGAGAGAAAGATGATCTCTGAACTTTATTAATATATCTCACAGATTAACCGATATTTTCCGTTAAAGTCAGATATAAACTGAGTCTGCTGGAAAATCGCAAATCTCTATATCGGAAAGGTCTGGACTGATTGCATTAACATTTCACTGCATCGAGAATATGTTTCCTCGCAATTTTAAGAAGATAAGTCGCACATTGGCCGATTTATTTCGTTTAAACTTTCCTAGAGTTTCGAGAACCATTATATGTAGCATATGGGAGCTAATAATTAATAATTAATTTGTTAACCGATCCGGAACTTGGACTATATTAAGTATATGAGAACTAGGGCAAGTTAGTATTCGGCACAAGGACACATTATTATCAGAAAAGGACGCTCTCTGAATTTCAGTAATATATCTAACAGATTGAATGACATTTTCGGTTCAAAGTCAACAATGGGCACTAAGCCCCAAATATTCAGTATCTGGGGACTTGAAAAGTTACAATCCGATTTCAACTAATTTTAGACGTATGATATGGCGATAGACATATTTATTTATTGAGTTATGGCACTTTCAGTAGTACTCAGCATAACCGTTATATAGAGAGTGGGCGCGTTATAATACGAATGGTTGATACATTTTACAATGTACGAAGAAGTGTCAGAGAAACCTTGTTTTCAGAAAATTTGTATGTAATTATATTTGTAAGATATTCACATAAGGGGCCATATCCACTTTTTAAAAATTTTCAAAACACAAATGACCTTCTACTGCGATCCCCCGTACCAAATTAGAGTTTTGTGTCTTAATTTGCTGCTTAGTTATAGCATTTTGTAGGTTTTCGCTTAGCGGCATTTTGTGGGTGTGACAGTAGTCCGATTATGCCCATCTGCATACCAACATTCATAAGGTGATGAGGAACAGGTCTGGCAAATTGCAACAAGATATCTTATTTTTTATTCAAGTTATCGCTTGTACGTGCGGATGGACGGACGGACAGGCAAACATCCGGAATTCAACTCGTATCGTAATTTTGATAATTTATGTATTATGTATATAACTCTATGTCTATCTCTAGTTTTAGCTGTTACAAACAACCATTAGGTGAACAAAACTATTATACCCTGTTGCAAGAACTTGCGAAAATATTATAACATTATTGAAAGATTCTTTACTTACGGAAAGGCGTGTGTATTATATGAAGTCAAAGGCAATGCTTTGGCATAAACATCGTAGCTATCCGAGGTGCACAGCGGTAAGCATTGCGGGCAATACAAGGAATCCTCCATTTCACGTTCGAGGCCGGGAATATTTGCGCGTTCAGTAATGACATTCGACCATTTAACTGTGAAAATATATTCGAGCACATATAGTTACGCCGTAAACACACTCTTTATCTCCCTCTCTCTGAAACTTACAATAATAACGCTCTAGGCAAGCCTTATGCCTCAGCGTACAGTAGACAAAATCTGTAGACACATCTAGCAGGTCTTCAGGATGCATGAAAAGCACACAATTGCATAATACCAGTATGCTAAAAATACGACACCGTGTTATACAGTTATTGGCACTGTATTGTTTACCAAATATGCGAGCTTGCTCGTCGTCAAAGTAGCATTTGCGCTTTGCAAAGGGAGTGAGGAAGAAGTTTAAGAACGTTTTATATTATATAAACTCTTTCAGCAATTAATACACCGTGTCTATGGGATTAGACTGATCCTTTTACTGTGACACTTACCACCGATGGCGACAGTATGCGAGCTTCGTTAACAATTTCAATGATACCCGGATGAATTGACAAGTAAGTATACATCCCACTTTCCACGTAGCGTTCCTTTACCGATCCACTCTTGACGTCTGCATAGTAGCCATAGGAATTTATATAAAACTTTAAGGAAATAAAAATTAAAACATTGCAATATCAGCAGTGTATTTTGAACCGATATTGAAAAATTGAGCAAAATCCTAATATAATAATAATCCACAGTACATTCAATGCTCTCGCAAACCATACGTAATTCAGGTCTGTGAAGTACATCGAGATCTCTATAAAAATATGACGTCGGCACGGGCTTATATAATGACAAGGACGACATATACACCAATTTCGTGATTTATTGTAAAATGAATTAAATTTAAAGCCTCATTAATCCTTAAGTTATCTAGTGTAAATAGAATTAAAAATGGGGATTTAAAATGACCTCCCAGGGAAATAGGCGTGATTGCAGTCCGATTACGCTAATTTTAAAGCTGTGCGAAAAGATCCTTCTTCGACTTGAAAATGTATTTTTTGCTATTTTGTTGGCGTGGTAATGATCCAATTCCACTTACATTCCATACCAATCTTCTATGAGTGCCCAGAAACGCATATATCAAGTTTATTTAAATTTTTATTCAAACTATCACTCGCTCGTATGGACATATATCCAGAAATCAGTTCATCTCCTCATCTTGATATATAATATGTAAACTTGTATCCATCACAATTAGTTTCGGTTTGCGAGAGTTTAAAAATTATTATATTTGGTATGTTTCCAATTAACTATGTTCTTTGTTTTGCTGTGAAACAAGGACATGACTTCAGGAAAACAGATTGTTGACTGTAAATTTTTGAGACGATAAATTTTATTTATATTATTTCAACTTACTTTGAAGCCAGCCGATGGCGATATTTTAAAATACCCATCATTATTTGAAGAGTTTAGTAATAATACGAGGCCATTTACCTCTTCGTAAAAACTAAAACTTTGAGGACGCGGCTTTGAATATCTGGAAATAATAGAACGAATATTAGTAAATGGTTAAAATTTGTTAGTATTCGTAGACGAGAGTAGTCCTGAAAATTTTCGGAAAAACACAAAAACAACAAGGTGTCGAAACAGCCACTCAGAAGTAGATAGATAAGAACTATAGTTGCGCTGTAAGCAAATATGTTTCAATTTAGCTTCCTCGATACACCGTTAAATGCAAAGTTCAAAATTTCCCCGAAAACCACACTTAAGGGTGATTTTCGAAATTTCCCAGAGATAACCTCGTATATGTGACTTTTCTAGGTAGCTTACAAGCCATCTTCATTGAAGGTACAGCAAAAACCATTCGCTGTTAAAGTCTCGGTAAATTTTGTCAGACAGTCAAAGTCTTCTCCGGCTAAACGGCATCGCACTAATACATCCTTGCAGCTTGGGGTTAACTAAAGAAAAAAAAAGAAGGAATGTCAGAAAGTTCGCTTTTTATTTAAAATGTAAACACATTGGCTAATATGCTAGGAACTAGGTACAATCTTATAGCAGTACAAAACAAGTAAGGAAGACTAAGTTCGGGTGTAACGGAACATTTTATACTCTCGCAATGTGCAAGGATCAGAGGCAGGGATATGCTTTCAGGTGCTGGCATAACTTTATATAAAAAATTTGTTGCGGAAGAATTCAACAATCATTATCCGACGAAATTGTCAATGGATTGCAATCATATTTGGTATCTTAATAACTTATATTACAGGCTATCGACTCATATACTTTCGTTGCAATATTTTGCTTACTGTCAGAGATATTTATATTAAAATCTACGAAATTAACTCAAAAGTGATATATGCGATATAAAGTCAACCAAGTGGTTTAATTAATATATTAGATAGATATATTGGGTTAGATTAGATAGATTAGATATATGAGGAAAAAGTCAACCCGAGAAAAGGAAATCATTATATTAGGAATAAGCGGCTTAGACCATGGTCTAGACCGACTTTCTTCATATTTAACGCGAAACCACATTGTGTTAGAAAACATTTCCATTCAATTTCATTAAAATATGACACATATTGACAAACATAAAAGATGTAAAGTCGGATGGAAAGTCGGGAATTCTTATTTTATATATTATATTATAATTATAAAGCCGGGGAGGAAGATCTGCACTGATCACATTAACTCTTTTCATTATTCAAATATATTAGGGAATATGTTTTCACGCAATTTTGTGACGGTAACTCACAGAGTTACCGACATATGCGGCATAAAGTCTGCTAGAATAGCGAAAATCCTTATATGTAGTATATGGGAGCGGGGATAATTCGTAGACTGATTTCACACATTTTCGGCAGTAAACTATGGTATATCCGATATTACACGTTCACTTAATTTTGCTAAGATATCTTACATATTGACCGAAATATATGGTATAAAGTGTACCCAGAAGTTGAAAATCGAAATATTAGGTACATGGGAACTAGGGGACGTATTTTCCCCATTTTTGATACAAGAGCACATTATTATCATGGAAAGATAATCCCAGAATTTCATTACGATATTTTACAAAATATCCAAATATATGGTGTAAAGTCTATAGGAAGTTGAAATTTTTTATATTAGGTCTATGGCGTTAGGGGAAGTATTTTCCAGATTTGCACCATTTTGATACCAGAGTACACTATTATAATGGAAAGTAATCCTCCAATTTCATTACAATATCTTAGAGAATTCCCGATATTTTCGGTAAAAAGTCAGGTAGAGACACTGAGGTCCATATATTGGGTATCTGATGGCTTGAAAAGTTATAATCCAATTTCGACTACTTTTACGCATGAGATGGCATATCTTGAATGCACTATTTTTCCAATATAGTTGTTTATTCGAAAAGTTTTCGAAGTCGAAGGCTTTGTTCCAACATCTTAATTTATTTCCGATTTATCTACCATAAAGGGAAAGTATCAGATGCAAATTAAAATTGTGCTATATGAGAAGTAGGTGTGGTTTTTATCCGATTTCATCCATATTCACTACGTGACATAAGAATGCAAATATAATCCACCTACCAAATTTTGTTGACATCGGTTAAGGCGTTCTTCAGTTATGGGATTTATCCTAAAATTGGGCGGTGCCTCGCCCATCACCAAAATTTTACACGGATTCCTATGCAACCCTTCCATATCATATTTCCCATATTTCCTGTGAGATTTAATGTTTCTGACGTGTTTCTTTAGCGAGTTATCGCACTTTTAGTAGTTTTCAACATAAATTTTGTATGGGAGATGGACGTGGTTATTATCCGCTTTCACTCATTTTCTCAGGATATAAGGAGATGCTAGAAAAACGTAGTCATAGTAAGTTTGATTGATACAGCTTTAACGGTTTCCGAGATATATATATTAAACCTATTGGGGGGCGGGATCATATCCACTTTTACACAAAATTTTTCCTACGGATTCCGCGTCCTATGAGGATCCTCCGTACCAAATAACACGTTTATGTCTTAATTCGCTGCTTAGTTATGGCACTTTATCGGTTTTCGATTAATGGCGTTTTGTGGGCGTGGCAGATGTCAAATTACGCCCATCTGCGATACCAATCGTCTTACGGTTACAAAGAATACGTGTTCCAAGTTTCATCAAAATATCTTTTTACTCAAGTTATCGCTTGCACGGACGGACGGACAGACAGTCGCTCGGATTTCAAATCGTCTTTTCATCCTGATCATTTACATATATATATATATGTCTATATCTAACTCGATTAGCTTCAGGTGTTACAAACGATTTCGAGTTCGGTAAAAGCAAAGTGCAGACGAAGATTAAAATGAACGTGAAATATATTTACATAAATTGCTTAAAAATTTGCTTACCTTCTTCATGCGATCTCTAGTATTATAAAATACCTCCGTATCCTTGGTATCGTAAATATCCAAAAAGTTTTGAAATTCTAAAAATTTTTCAAAATTGTCGTAATTTTCGATTTTTTGCGAATATGGGTAGCTCAGTTTTCGTATTTCCTTGTAAAAATAGTCAACTCCACGTTTATATGGATCTTTACTCTGGCTAAACAAATGCAATTTCAAATATATATTTCAAATATATATTTCAAAAATATTTAAAAATCAGGCGCTTACAGCTCCTCCGCATATCTGGTAACAGAGGCATTCGACATGCGATTCAACGTGCATATCGATAAAGTGGGGAAGGCCACCTTATGTATGGGATACAATGGATCATACAAAGTTGTGCTTAAAAATTGTCCCTCGAAGATGGACGTACTACATAGAAAGACAACCAGTATGCTCATCATTGTGATGTGGAAAATAATCCAAAAGAAACTGCAAGTAAATGAAAAACGACAACAAAAGCCTGTTGATTAAATTCTCGTTCCAACGGCTCCGACAAGCACTGATGGCAGATGATATTGCCAGCGATAAAAGCTACGCTTACATATACATGTAAGTAAGTGCGCGCTTGTGAGCGTCTACTCACTGTTCATGGAAGCGCCTATGAGGTTCCACTAATTTTCCATAACAATGAAATGACACATTCTGCAGGAAGTCCTTCAATGCTTCGGCAAATGAGATTTTCCGCTTGCCATCGCGTCGTTGAGCTGGCACTGTCGGCACCCACCAAGGTGCGCGCCCCAGCACAAATGGTGGAACCGTATTATTTGGCGCTTGTTGAGAAGGGTGGTGTTTTTGGCGCGGCAATAGCGATGCCATTTACGTTTTGATATCAGCTGTGGCAGGTGAAAGAGATTCAATCGCCGTATACTCAAACGGTGTTTGACAACCGACAGTCGCACTAATTGTAGCTCTAATGGCAAATGCCACGGCTTTTATATACGAAACATACACCAATGGAGGGGGGTAGTGCGGCGGTAATCACTGTGGGTTAGGATTAATAGCGGCACTTTTAGATTTTCGGTTGCCTTGTACCTGCAAATTAGAGTCATTTTCGTTGGCGAATTAGTGTCAGGTAATTGCTTTGGTGTCAGTCGTTACTGATATGCCGAAGAGCCAGATAAAAGCACGTGTGTACTGTTGTGTTGGCATGTTCGTACGCATATTGAACTAATTACACAGCATTACGGCTTATTAGTGGAGCGTTTAGTGAAGCAAGTAGGCTTACAACTAGACTCTATTGTTAGTCATTAAAGATGAGAGAGTTGTAAGGATTTGTAAAATGCTAAATCTCATTGTGCTTATGCACATATGAGCCTACTGTAAATGGGCAATAATTGCCTGCGCTAATTGATTACTTCCATTGAGAATACCAGTGTAAACAAAAATTTTTTATTTCATTCCTTCGGTAATCAAAATGAATAGTAACAGATTTGTTACTATTACAAATAGAATTCATTTGGTCAATAGCTTCTATTAATGCTACCATATTCTTCCTAGAGATGTATATATATTTTCTGATGCAATGTTTCTTGATTTTTACCTCACTGGTAAAACAGTGAGTTGACAGTTGTAATTTTGCAGTGTGAAGTATACGAAGTTCTGCTTCTCCGTCAATTTCGGAAACTGCGAACAACACGAGCAAGATATAAGCAAGGGAAGGTAATAAATCAGTACTACTTATCGAGTCAAAGTCCACACAGAGATAGAGTATTATTTTCTTAGATAGAGATAGAGTATTAATTCTTCGTTAGAACAGATTGATTTGCTTTGACTACTTGAGCTCAAAAGTTTAGAAGACTCTAAAAGTTTCATGACATTTCATCCAATTGTTCTCAAGTTATTGACCTCAAAATGACGTTACCTCTGCTATTTGCTTTACAATAGGAAAAAGTGAGTTTCGCGTTCTAGGCAGTAACGCCAAAAATAGCGCAAAATTTCGTGAAATTGTGTTGGGTATTAAGTTAAGATCATTAGCATCTCAAAAGAATACGTAAGTCATATCATTCAGAAATTTTTGCAAATGAAAAAGATTTGCGCGAGGAGTACCGCGTTTTTTGAACATCGATCAGAAAGACAATCGTATTAGAAACTCTCAAATGCCAATCTGGCTTGGATCAAATGCAAAAAGAACGAGTTTCTCCACCGATTTGTGACATTTAAGTGGAATCAGCAGTACGCTGAATGGTTGTTGCTCGCTAAAAGAGGGACGACTTTTTCGAAGCGTTCAAAAATAGGACAAACGATCCTAGAAGAATATTTAGAGACGACAGACTAAACCTTTAAAAGTAAGTGAGTTTTTAGCCACCTCTAAGGTGAAGCATTGAAACTCTCTGAAACCTGCAGAGGGAATATTTTCAACATAGAAGTATTGACATTAAATCTTTAATGAAGTGCATATACCTAAAGTTACAAATCAGTTACATTCAATAACAGAAATATAGAAACTTGTAATATATTTTAAGGACATATATAAAGTTGCATATCGTCTTCCTTTTTGCCTTTTTTATTCTCTTCATCATTTTGCCTTATGGCTGATTTGATGGCAAGTATTATGTATTTCGAAGTAAAAAATCCAATCTCAAAGGCTGCAACAATAGAGAAACCTAGAAATATTGAGGTTACGTTTCCAACTGTACCTAGAAACGCAAAAGAAAGTCTTAGTAAGTGACTAATAGATTTAACAAATAACATTATGTATTTATGTACTTACACAATGCTTCATACCAGGAATTACCTATCAAACGCTTATAATACTTTGCATGCGGCTCATCAAAATGGACACGTAACACAGATATGTCCTCCAAATCCAGACCGATCTTATCCAATTCACTTAAATTGAAATTGCAATTGTGAATACA
The DNA here is from genome assembly GCA_021498325.1 of Bactrocera minax. Lineage (NCBI taxonomy): Eukaryota > Metazoa > Arthropoda > Insecta > Diptera > Tephritidae > Bactrocera > Bactrocera minax. The sequence goes on along the minus strand of JAKEEE010000011.1, from coordinate 3,507,665 downwards.
AAACAACTACTTCCAAGTATGAGTTCATATTTAATAAGTGTAATAAACATTTTTGAAGTCGAAAACATATAAACTTTTGTGATAGACCAAAATCGGCAAGACTGACCTTTTTTCCTATATTTTTATAATACTTCGACCGAAGAAATTTTGGGCACTCACAAAGTTCTAACAGTGGGTTCGACGCCCTTTTAACGATAATTGTGCTTTCGAATAAGAAATTTCACAATATGCAAATGACAATATACTAATAAAAAACCGGTAATGATCTACAGAACTCGAGTTCATTAGTCATATTAAAACATGTAAATTTGGAATTACGATAAATTTGAAGAAAAACTCTCTCTTTTGCTCTACTCTTTGAATGAACAACTCAACATGGATTTCGGAAAACAATGGCATATGAAAAAAACAAAGACGGGCATAAAAACTAGAAAAAAATGTCGTCTACGGAAGGCATAATTTCAATAACTTGCGTTTGAATACCATTGAAATATATTTTAAAACGCATTTCTAAGGGTCCAATTTCGCTCGACCATTCGAATTTGAGAAAACAGAAAAATGCGCTATTAAGATAGATAGTGTCGGTTCATTTAATACCCAGCTTCGACCACAGCGGGCTAAATGTTACAGCAATATTTATAGGGTCAAGTTGTCTGCACTAACTTAAGATGTATGCTTTAAGAGACTAATAGAATATTTAAGATATGTACCATACTTTTGACTCAACAACATGTTCCTTTCAATATACATGTATGTGTTAATCTAGAAGTGTCTGCAGAGACTGCTTTTACTTACGCTGGTGTGCTGCTAGCAAAGAACCGATCTCTAGGCAGTGACATGAACGATGCCCCATATTGTACATCATTGCAGGCTGGCAAGCATTCCGGGCAGTACAGAGCTTCTTCATAGGCACGTTGTAAACCAGGCAAAAACTCGCGTTTTGTAAGCACATTATTCCATTTAACTGACAAAATGCAAGTATATTCAGAAGTTTCACTTGGACCAACACAGAGCTCTGAAAAAACTCACACTTATAGCTGAGCAAGCAATGCACATGGTGCAGTGTACAGTAAATAACGCCATCTTTTTCCGACAACAATCTTATATCCATATAAAAGGGTATACAACCACATAGCGCCATCATACTACGTAGTCGGCAACGTGTTACGCAATTGGAAAAACTATAATTCCATTTAGTACCCTGTGCATAGTCAGAAAATTCATCCTCGAAATAACATTTACGCTACAAGTAAAAGTATTCGAAGAAATTCACAAATATCGCTCAAATTAGATACATCTCACTTACTGTATGCGGACTAAATGACACCAAATTGGGTTCTGTAAAAACCAAAAGAGCACGCAACGCCATATAGGACTCTTCGCCAAATGTTAGATATAATTCGTGTGCCTCGCCCGATGTTGTGTCGGCAAAGATATCGGAATCATGGACGATGACAATATAGCCATCTATTCTTAATATGGACATAAAATCATCCTTATGGCTGGTATTCAAAACGACCGTCAAACCAAGTTCTGTATTGACGTAGCGATCACGGATTTTACGATTGTTGTAACTGTAAATAATAAAAATCGAAATAGTAACCTGAATAGGTGTTCGATATTAGAGTTCGGAATATAAAATAAAGAGTTCATTCGAAAACTTTCAAAAGCGAATGATCTATGTTACCGTTGACAACCAAAATCTTGACGTTCCAAATCTGAGACTAGTCATACATGTGGTAAATAAACATGCATTACCTTCAATAGATCAATGGTAAGAGAAAGACAAAGTATAGTAAAATATGAGACTAAAAATTCAGGGTGGTTAGCCAGGGTCTTGATGTGTGACGTATACTAAGGTCACTCCCAATATAATATCATAGGTGTTCAAATTTTACAAGTTATAATATGCTAAGAAATAAGAAAGAATAAAATAAAAGTCTATAACCGGATATAATTTGGTCATAGTAAAATTCTCATCAAGCTAACAGTAGAAGTTTTTTTCTTTCATGGAGAATCAATACTGATGAATGAAAAATTAGTTGCAGTGTGAAGGTGGAAGTGTTGGATGGCGAATATTCAATTATTCTACGGCAACTTCGAGTTAAACTCGGAAATTTTCTTCTGTGTTTCTGACAGGAATATAAATTGTAATGAGACATCTGACGAATTAACCAAAAACCAAATAGTTTCATAATAAATCGAAAGTGGATGGCAAGTAACATCAAATGAAAACTGTAGAGAGTGAAGTCCACATGCGTTTGGAGCAGATGTCTTAAAACAGATATAGGGCATATGTATTTTACAAAATATTTTATTCCGTAATCTAGCAGCGTTAGGTTCGCCACGAAATAGGAAACATGAGAGTTCCATAACGATTCGTGATATACAATATACTCACAAATTTTCTGTGTTGAAAGTGCAACAGAATCCATAAGTCGTCAAACTTCTCCGAAATGCTTTATGACTGAAGCATTCGATTTCAACACCTGATAGCTTGCAATTACGTATGAAGTTTTCACAAGAGGGCGAGAGCTAAAAATTGAAGATTAGTTATTATTATTAATAAAGAGCCTTTCAGATTCTTACCATTTTTGCAACCCTCCATGTGTTATAGAAGGTCTCATTTTCATATGTATCGTATGTGTCCAAAAACGCTTGAAAGTTAGAATAAACTTCAGCATTGACCTCGATATCATTTCTCTGATACAAATTAATGAAGAACTTTAAACGCTCCATGAAATAGTCAACATCTCGGCCTTCAGGATCTTTTGCACTACTATAATAATACATAAATAGATGCACACATATGTTGAAGTATACATACGCATACATATACATATGTCTCCGAACCCACAAAGCAAACAATAAATGCACATTATGTGTGAGATGAAAAACGCAAAAAAACAAATTGACACTAATTGTAAATAACAAAGAGAAAAAGCTAAACATATAGTCACATATAATACGGCATTGATAGACATATTTGTATACCCCAGCTACATAGCATCAGCTCAAGCGCTTTTGAAATTATATGAAGGCACTGTATTACATCATTATTCACCACACCTGGGTAATGGGATTTTCCGACCATCCGAAAACTTCTTATTATCCTTTACACTCAGTCTAGTTTGGTAGCAGGCGGAAGTCGAAAGCATGCCTGACCTCAAGCAACCCACTTAAGCCGTCTTTAGACTATTGTACTCACCAGAGTACTGCCTGAACACTGTTCTACAACTCGCCTGATTTTATTAACCTCTTGAGTTTTCAACCCTTTATTTCTTTTAAATTGGAACATTGGAAATAATGAAATGAAAAAGAAATAATGTCTATCTATCCAATATTTTATCATACTCAACGTATACTCTGCATCCCGATTTTATCTTCCCAGTTTCTAAAAGAATCTACATTCCCACAATCTTACTCAGTTCCCTCTTTTGTAAAAGAATATATTTGCTGTGATCACCCCCCACATTCCCTAAATGTCATTAGTGATACACTCCATATTGGTGGTGTTCCAAGAGCAGAACAGTCCATTGTCATTTTGATGCAATGTTTCGACCCAATGCCATTTTTATATCTAGCAGAAAGTTACTGGACTTGCCTGTTAAAGCAAAAACCCTCTTAAAGGCCGCAGTTAAATCAAAAAATTCGGCGTGAAAGAATTGAGACCGCTGGGTCATAAAATAAATATTTCTTTTATGTACTTATTAATGTCGTAGCAACTCAATAACGCTAGGCGGAATGCTAATTATCTAGCAATGCTCCCTCCACATTGCACTTCAATATTAAAACTTTTCAACGGGTGCGTACATTCATTCTTCTGTAGCGATGTGTGCATTTAATACCAGTAATATGTGAAATGTCAAACTCACAGCTCCTTTGCATGCGCCAATGCCGCCTGCCTTGAGATCCTATTGTTCGAGCAGATGGAAATGGATGGAAATGGCACGGATTCAATTGGAAACAGTGGATTGTATAGGTAGATGACAATGTACTGAGCGACAAATTGTTCCCAAAGCAGTGACAAAATTGCAAACAGCGTGAACATTGTTGTTATATGTACAGCCAACCATATTAATCTGCAAATATGAGAATATATATAGACATAACAGTAAATGCACAAACAGATATGTAAGTACAAAGGCATTCATTCAAGTATTGATGTGTACATACGAACGTAAGCATATAACCTGTAGGAAATTCATATAAGCTGTTGAACTTCACAGTAGCGACTGACGCTGTTTAAGCGCAATTCGAAACAGTTTCAGCGAAAACGTGGAAACATTGGTACACACCAAAGAGACCAGTCAAAACAGTAGACTTCTTCACCCAGCGAACCTGTTCCGAAGAGGGCGAAAACTATTGGTCGGAAAGGTGATGACCTATCTATCTGGAGAAGGTAAAACTATCAAAGGCTTCTATTATGCCGAATTATTCGATCGATTCGATGCCAAATTGTAAAAAAAAACGGGCCCATTTGGTCGAATTAGGCTACGAGCTCCTGTCTCAACTTGGAAAAGTCACTCGCCGAACAGAAATTTCAGTCGACTGAGGAGCTTATCGCCTCAACGAAAGTATAGTTTGTAGACTTCTAGAAGCATTCGTATTTCCACTGTAGTAAATTCGAATGAACGGTTATAATTCTCAACGGGATGAATGAGACAGTAAAAATGCTTTTAAGTTCCCTTCTGTCGAAATTTCGAGAGGAAATTTCTCTGGGTTCTAGTTAGAAGGCCTTTTAATTCTTTAAGAATACTTAAATCTCTCAACTTTATGAAGTAATCAAGTAATGCATGAATTCCTCGAACTTGTGATTAATAACTATTCACACTGTGCTACACGCAGCTTGAACTTAACTGGTTCGACGTTGATCTGTCAAGAAGACAGATATATAGTCAGATCAGCTAAAGTGAACTTTACTAGGCGAACACGTTAAGAGTGTGGCCACATAGCAAACTCATTTCACTAAAATTTAACTTCTATATCAATAAATCGCTTTGCCCACATGTGTATTAATTTGTGTCTAAACCGTTTAAGAACTGAAATCTTAAAAAGTTCTGTCTAACATTCAACGCTTCCTAAGAGCAACATTCGTATCTCCCTTGCAATGCAGAATTAATTTGCTAACCTTCATCTATAGCTTCGTCTATATGTAAATAAAATACGTATACTCACTTCTCCCACAAATTCAATGTGTTATCGACAAATTTCCCATACGCATGCATCGATATGTTGCGAAATAGATCCGTCATGTCGTTGCTGAATGTGGCACCAACTGATTGCTTTCGCTTTTTTATAGCCCATTTCGATATTTTCTTTGGGCTTTTTATCCACCAAATGGCACTGGATGTCGACTTCATTTCGCACTTCTACACAACTGAATCGTATTTGCATAAACTAAGTATGCACGCACACACACACAAACACTTATGATTCCTTCTGAGCTCCTCTTCGGCAGTGAGCCTGCTTTCCACTTATTTCAGCCTCCTATTGGCTTGCTAATGCTGGTGATTTACTGCGTCCGTGTAGCGGCGATGTTGCAATTGCTTGTCCGCCAGGGTTAGGAATTGTCAACGATGCAGCAACGGTTTTACTTTCACGGTTCAGTGATTTTCACGCAACGCACGGTTTGACGCTCTGCGCCCAATGAAATCAACGACTGCGTTACAATCGCTGTCAGCGCTCTGCTGCGGATAAAGTTCAAGTGACAACCAAACGACGTATAAATGCCCCTTTATACAGGCCCATGTGTGTGTGTGTGCAAAGAGGAGGCAGGCCGTCATGTGTGTACACAGAGTACGCTTAGTTCAGTATGCGTTGACGCCTAGGCAGCATTGAATAATTGCCGTTGTCACTGCAAGGGCGTATGTGCGAGAAGTTGTAATGGATTTTCATCATTAGCGATACGCAGAGGCATAACACCTACTTAACTGAAATTCAATGAGAGGTTGAAGTTATACTGAAAAGCCATTTTCGATGTTTTGGATCTTAGCCAAAATAGTTGTGGGCATGTAAACTTAAATAAAACAGACGTTCACGTTTCTTAAGGTTCAACTGATATAGTATCAATATTGACATTAACAGAATGTTTTAATATGGAATTCCGCAAATAGGGAACAGTTATAACGTATATTTTATTAAGTTAAGACGAACGGTAGTCAAAAAATATGACCTTACCTTTTAGACCAAATTTTCAAATGTCGCAATAGTCTAGAAATCAATCTAGTTATTCAAAAATGCAAAAAATTAAACAAGAACTAAGTGCATTCCCTATTATAGCGCTTCTACAAGTATTCTGAGTTCCACATATCCTCTTAAGTATATCACCATTTAAGTGAAAATAAATTTCACTTTCCATAAAATATTCATCAAAGAAAATCTATAAATCGGAAATGCTAGAAGTAAAAAAATAACAATCTAGAATGGCACTTAAATTGCTTAAGAGATTTTAGCCAATTCCATCGTAAATGCACCAGCCTTACCATTTTTTCGTAAACATTAAACCTCTACTCATTTAATATTTTCAAGCCTTCTCTTCGGCAGATTTCAGTGCTGGAGCTACTGTCTGCATTTTCTCAAAGTGGCATAGGCATCATAAGATTAATTATTTGAACGATATTGGCGTCTTAATAAATTTCATATAGATCAAGGTCTCAATTCCCACTCAATAATAATTCTTTCTATGATTTCTGGATTAAATATTATTTTCGGTGCTGTTGCTGGTTCCCAGAAACCTAAAATTGCTTACGGCTTCGCCAATCGCCAATCGTCCTATCATAAGGAATGGAAGAACCAAAATCCGACTTTGGCTGATTATTTTCGGATTTCAGGTGTTATTGGGGAAGATCAAGAAGTTATTCTCAATTGTTAAGGAACCATAAGGCATTCTCAATCCCGCACATAACCAAGCTATATTCCTATCTTTCGCTAGAGTTTTATCCTAGGTATAAAAGGGATCAAATATGCTCTAATTACAGAGAGCGAAATTATAATATGTATCATATTCTGGTCTGATTTACTATATTCTAATAATATTGTATATACATTCTACGAGGTGTGTTCAGAAAATAACCGGAATGTTCTTCGAAGGTGTTCTTTGACTTTAATAGCATAGTACATCAAGGTCTCAAGGTCAAATGGTCTATAAGGAGTATTACCTACAAGTTCAACGATGCATGCCTGAAACAACCCCAACGCCCGGCTTTGTCGAAAAACAATTCATGACTTTTGCTCAATTCTGCTCACACTTCGTTGCTTGTTCGTGAATTCTTGACCAAAAACAATACTGTAACGATCCCCCCGACTCCATATTCACCAGAATTGGCTCCGTGTGACTTTTTCCTATTTCCAAAAATAAAGAGAACCTTAAAAAACTGTCGTTTTACAAGTATAGAAGACATTAAAAGCGCATCGCTGGAAGAGCTAAAGGCTATCCCAAAAATCGAGTTTCAGAATCGAGTTTCAACGATTGGAAGAAGCGCCGGCATAAATGCATAATATGAATGGAGACTATTTTGAAGGCAACAACGTTAATGTAGACGAATGAATTAATATTTTTTTCAAAAAACGAAAAGTCCCGTTATTTTTTTAACACACCACTTAAATTACACAAGTTCATGTCTGCGAGTGTAAAAGAATCTGTGGAGGGAACTTGACTTTTATCTCTCTAGGACTTACAATTCTGATATCCTCTAATCGGTTAACGGACATAATTAGAATATTTTATATGGTAGATATACAAACGAAGGCACCTGCCGATGGATCATATGAAATACGTCAATTGACTATATACTACTTGAAAACGTACAGTAGTTGATGTATATTTTTGTACACCTTTTAAGTATGTTTTAATTTACAAAATTATGACACATGAGTAGAGGGGCATAACTGGTTGAATTTTGTTGTAAAGTGATGCGGTACTGCCTTCAAAAACTGTGTTAAATGTTATAAACAATGTAGTAGAAGTAGCCCAAATATAGTGTTTTCGAAATTTCGCTTGACTTTATGCGTTATATATTATCATAGTTTAATGAAATTAAGTGGGCATGTTATTTTAACCATAATATGGCTTGGTAGTAAAAATTAAAGTAATCATCCTTTGCTCTTAACTCCCATATACCCAATATAATCGTCCTTATATCTATATGTTATCCATATACATATGCTGAATTGGTATGGGTGCAGGATATATCAGTAAAATTAAAAAATGACTTGGCCGAACAGAAATTGTATTTTTGTAACACTTTTCTTGATAGTAATTTAATGAGTTTTGAAATTCTAGAACATATGTGGATACATCATTAAGGTGGTATACCCACTAGCTACTCTATCTATATTTGGATATTTATTTATATTTATACCAATTGGTTATTCGATTCGCCATATAACATACATGTGAATTCTCAAAGGATCTAAAACTTAAACTTTCTCGAACAAATATATTATATTAGAATGAAGAAATTATAATATAATGAAAGAAATTCAAATTCGAAAGCTCAGCTAACCTTCCTACTTGCTAATGTCGCGTAACCAATGACGTTTGTAGTAAAAATTAATGGCCACTTATCGTTACAGAAGGAAACCAAAAGCGCACACGTGGTGTTCAGCCTAATTTCTTCTGTAGAAACTATTTTAAGGCAGCAGTAGGAAATATTGAGTATTTAACAAAAATGCATATGGACTCGTATAGGTATTTACTAAACACTATATACAAATACACATACCCAAAAGTATCCAAGTAAGTATTTCGTTTGTTTGTAGGTCTCTTTTATGGGTAGACGACCCCAGTAATCAAAACAATGCGAATTTTGCATCAGAGACCGATTTCGAGTGCCAAAAGAAAATAAAACTAACGGAAAATGTGGAAAGACGCCAATGAAAAAGAAAAAAACAGCAGAGCAGTATAAAACCACAGCAAGGACAATGCTTAGTTTAGAGTAAATAGCACTCCGTCCATTTCCAGCGCGCTAGTGCACTCAACGGACATTTTTTGCCGAAAGCAGCGCCTGGAAAAAACACAACCATTTTATTAGAATAGCATTTATTAGGACAATTGGCCAACTGGACCAGTGCCACCATGGCTGACTGAATGAGCGCCTACGATTTGTTTGCCATCTGTGCTCATTCTTGTTATTGTTGAAATAAAATTTAATTGGTTCACTGCAGTGTAGCGCCCACATTGCTGGTAGTAATTTCAATAGTGTGTCCCACGGCGAACGTAATCCATGCTATAGAAACATTTAGTGTGGAAATGATTGCACAAGACTAAGATTTTAGCAATTTTTTATACCGAAAACATATTTCATTGTTCTTGGAAAAATATACCATATGTTCGAAAATTAAGGGATTTTAAGTAGGCCGGGAAATATTCGAAAACTGAAACACTAGAATATCATTAGGTGCATATTGCAATTGGGACATGTTGAAGAAAATCAAGGCTAACGTAACCGGAACGGCGCCGACTTTATATTGAGCCCAGGTTTATAACCTCCGCAACATTCCCTAAGCCATTTGAAAAACGTTTTATGCTGTTACAACAATGATGGATACGGCTGAAAACTGCTAACTCCATTACAAGTCCACATTAACATATCGGCAAGAGGACTCTTAAAGATATAGTATACAATACTTTAAGTTATGAATGTTATTATAGATATCGCCAAGAAGATGCATCAATTGATTCTGAGAAAGATAAGTATACACTCTCCTACCGACCAGGCAGAAATTATGCATGGGTAAAGTTGATGTAAAGCGATAGGCGTTTTGACCAATGTGAAAAACCATTCACTGTATCCCATTGGCTTTTACAGACCAGACAGGAGCGATGTAGTTTACTACAGACGGATAGAAACTTGGTCTGTGCCAAGGATACTTGTCTTCATCCCAAGTATTTGCGCGCGAGTATTTCGGTGGGACAATCAAGTTCCACGCCGGAAAGAATCTGGCCTGCTCACCATGTTAGCTGGTGTGGAATAGTACATTCTACCACAGTGGTAATAATCACATCCAAAACTGGATAGGAGAGTTTCTGAGGTGGAGTGTTGGATATAATATGGTTGGATCGGGAGGAGCAGTTAAGGAAATTTGGAGAAGTAAATTTGTTTAGGTGTCATTACATCCCACAAGGTTGCAGTCAGAATTCCAAAGTTTTTTCCAAAGATTCCAAAGAGAAATTCAAAAAGACAAAAAAAAATCCAAAGATTTTTGACATGATCCCCAGACGTTCCATACGATGCTGGGTGTTTCATCATACATAGGTGTTTTACTGATGGATTATGGAAACAATACCAGCGCCGTCGTCAAGTGAACGATATTTGCAGAGGACCTAGGTTAGGAGAGTTTCGGTACTACAAACTTCTGCGTAACCGCGAAGATACTTTGTACGCGTAATCAGTACATAGATGTTTATGATCATAATGGGGGTAGAATTAGTACCGTTGGTTAAGAAGAGAGGTGATCTTTCGATATTGATGCCCGAGTTGTGAGGATTGCGAAGATAGAAGCTAGTCGGCTACTGACTATTGAACTGTTGTTGTGGAACGAATGTTGCTAGGTGTATGATATACTATTTTATTAGGGAGGATTATATTCGGTCGCTGAAATATTGTCGTAAGTGATATATGTTAGAGGTAGTAAGATACTATAAATTTGGCATTGGGATATTGTTGGATAAACCAAAGTATGCAACATTTTGCTTGGCAAAGAATTTGAAGATATACCATAGCGAAGCTTTTTTGAATGTACGCTGATATCACAGTATATTTTCTTAATAGTTCAAAGAGAGTTTTTTAATTAGTTAAAATTCCTGATTTTAAGATACGGTCAGGTTGTTTGCAATATCAATAATTTCGTGTAAGTAATTGTTGTAGTGGTGGTATTGCAGATTGTGGGTCGGGATATTAACATATGTATCAATGAGAGCTTTATAAATATATTACTTTGGACAGCTGTTGTTTTTTTCTTTAATTTTTTATAGTTTCTGTTACTCGCTACCAAGGTGAATCAGTGACGGCTATTAATATTCCAAGCATTTGTGGAATAAGGTCGCATAGTAGAAGCATTAGTAAGAGGCAGCGGGTAAATCTTATTGAAAGGTTTTCTATGAGAAACCGTTTGTGGAAATCTCATTACTATGAAAGTAAGCGGATTAGACAGGAATTTATGCTTATCACATCAAGGATTATCACTTCACCTTAATACTATGAAACTACTATTTTTTCCATATGAATGTAATGGTGTTAGTACGTTTTATACACACTACTACTATATGACCAGCAAATAACGCAAAATGAATGTTTTGCTACAAATTCGTCAATTTTAATATATTTCACCGCAACAGCAGTAAAATCATTTTTATTATATATATCAGTGCATTTATATTTTATTACGTAAGAGTTTTGTATATGTTACATAATATTTATATAAAAATTTTAAATAGAGTTTAGTATACATTCATGAAAAAAGAAGTAGTAAAGCAGTGGGTTTTAACGAGGAAATTTTACGTGAAATAATGACACATTTGATATGTTACATATTGGTCAGTATGGCTTAATATATCTATGTTCACAAACATTAATCGAATAATTCAAAGCAGGAAAATACACTTAATGCAGAATTTCGGCTCATTCAATGATATTTCACAGATTACTAGAAAAATAATATGTATATTAAGGAAATTCAAAATAAATCCTTAGAACATTCATTTTAGTTTCTCTCTTCTTGTTGTTGATTTTTGACACAGATACATATCAGCTATATATTGTTTTAAGTTCGAAATTAAGACTAAATATTACTACAAACAGATAATTTAACTGGTTTAAAAGGACTCTCAAAAAACGTGACGTCTAACAGAAAAATTAAATACATACAGTAAAAACAATATTAAAGAAATCAATAAAAAAAAAAAAATATAGCAATAAAACAAAAAGAATCATTTTAATTAGATTAATGAATGCGTGTAATACTTTACTTATTTCTTACAATGCGATTATGGCTCTTGTGGCGATATCTCGCATATTCAATAGTCAACCCTATATAGGAATAGAAAAACTGTACTGTAGCAAACATCAATAATACAGTTACCCCCACTCACTAAACAGTCTTAACCTCGTGTCTTTAGTCTTCGAGTGTAAAATTGGACAACTTTAAATGCTGTAAATTGTTGCGTGCCTCAAAATATGCCGTGTCGGTGGGATTATCAGGCGTTGGCACAAAGGGCGGTTCAACGTTTTCAATATTCTTCCAATCTATGGACTCGAAGAAGCGCATTTGCTGTACCTCTTTCGCTGCAGGGCGCTCTATGGGATCGATTGTTAACAACAGATCGACAGCTTCCATCGCTTCGTCTGATAGAGCTTCATCACCTTGTGGCCATTCAATATCTAAAAGTAAAACCAATTGTTTACAAAAATTCAAAACACTTTTATATATGTTGTGCCATCAGTTATACTTTTATTCAGAATGTTGTCGAAAACTTTATGTGGTGTTTCATCGTTGAAGGGTGGCAAGCCAGTCAAGAATTCATAGAAGCAAACGCCGAGTGCCCACCAATCTACAGCTGGTCCATGTCCCTGCCGCAACAATAATTCCGGCGCCAAGTAATCGGGTGTGCCCAGTATGCGTTCGAAGGATTGGCGCCCAATACCGCGACGTACCGATTTCGGCGTGCGAAAAGGTGTATTTATACACTTTGGTGTTTTCGGCACATTATTCCCCAAATTAATTGGTGACATTGTGGGATCATCAGCAGCCATTTTAAGATACGACGTCTTCTCCGTCATTGGTTCAAATTTCTTCGCCTCTATCGAGAGTGGTAAAGCGAAGCGTGTGGCCTTAAGTTTACCTAACAAACCGCCATCGCGACGTGGAACCTTTTGCGATGACACGGGCGTTGAGAAGACCACATTTGTGACATGCTCATTGAGTGTCGGCGGCATTTCATCGTCCGAGAGTGAACGAATTTTCAATACACCACTAACTGCCTTACGCTTTTTCGGCGTACTGCTACCAATGTCCAGCATATCGATCTCTTGTGTGAGACCAGAGCTACCAGAGTTCGATGCCAAATTGGAACCGTCCGTCTCCAAATTGGATGAATTCTCTGAGCGATTTAAAAGATTTAACTTTCGTTTCATACCCCTAATGAGTAATATAAAAATAGATTTCTTGATTAAAACTATCGTTTTTTAGTAAATTTGCACAACCTTAAAAGTTCAGGACGTTTGAAATTTTTCGAAAGGTTGCGAAATGGTGAACGCATACTGCTGGTTTCATTAGTATAATTCGTGTTGTAGCTAAAATTACAAACAAATCTAATGATTTTCGAGGCATTTTACCTTTTTTACCTTTCCCTATATATCCTACCTGCGCGAATAATCAGAGCAGCTGGTATCGTTTTTCGAAATAAAAATATTGTCAGCCTTATCTAGCGAACTGGTGGTCGTGTTGATCTGCGATAGAGAGTAGTCACTTTTACGACTCGAAACGCCCGAGTCCTCCGCACCTTTGGAAACACGCAAACGCTACATATAAAATATATAAGTTTAATTGATAACAACAAACATTATATCACATACAAACGTAAAAGAGAGCAATTGATACATTGCTAGAGAAAAAATTATAGTAAATATTTGGACGATAGACACCACATAATATTAACAAAGGACATCACATGCAAGAATCATTAAGAAAAAATTTTAATTTTTAAAGTATGTATCAGTAAATGAATAGTTTAACCCAATATTTCCACACCAAAACCACAGACACAACCAAAAACAAGCTTACACACCTCATCCATGGAACGCTTTCGAACCATGCTAAACTCAGATGTATCTTCCTCTAGCTCTCTCTGCTCCACTTTAAATAAAACTTTATTCTCTTTGCTATTTTTTAAATGCATATTTTTTTCCTGCTTGCAACCCTTTTGTAATGACAAGAGCATTGAAATTTAATACAAATCTTAAATATTTAATTTGTTTAAATGTTTTACTCACATTGCAATTCGCCCGGACGGCAGCAGTTACAACTTTGAGATCTGTACTAATGTCGACAAAACCAACGTGTTTGGTATTAGAGGCAACATTTGTGGTACCAGTACTGGTCTCGTTTTTGCTTATCTCTGTGGATGTGCAAGTGTGGTACGAAGAAGTGCTGACGGTAAGTTGTGTCTGCAAACGAGGAGGTGAATATATTTATTTATTTTTAGGCAAAATGGGTTAAAATCCCTTCACCAACTCACATTAGCAGTGCATGTGTGTGAAACCGAAACATTAATTTCTTCGACGGAAAAGAATGGAGAGACGCCAGATATTTTGCTATCACCTGTATGTTCAGCTTCATTAAATGATGTGTCTGCCTCACTATCCGAAGACTCAGTTAACATATCTGAAGCATAAAATATGAAACAAATATAATAATGCAAACATATTAAGATGCATACTGCGTTTATTCATAGCATTCATCAAATTTGAAATTCCGGTGCCACACTCCATTTTCTTCTCCGATCCAAAGGATAAATGTGACGTAAGGGAAAGCAACTGACCGGGAGTACGTGTATTTAAAGTGGGCGAAATATTTAGTAGATCCGAAATTTCCAAATCTGAAAACTCAAAATACTTAATAAATAATTGTAAATTTCTCAATACCATACCTCTGCGATTGTCAATTTTGCTCAAACCGAAATCAGTCAACTTTACATGTCCAGTCACTGATAACAACATATTATCTGGCTTTATGTCGCGATGTACAATGCCATGCTCATGTAAATATTGCAACGCTAACGCAACTTCTGCAACATAGAAACGCGCCACTGCTTCGTCAAAGTATCCGTACATCGTAAGAAGAGACTTTAGGTCACCACCTACCATATACTCCATAACTAAATAGACATACGAGACCGATTGTAACGAATAAAAAAGGCTAACACAAAATGGACTACGTGATAATGCCAACGCATTGCGTTCCGTAATCACTTGTGATACCATATTCTTATTTATCATCTCCGACTTACGCATAACTTTGATGGCATATAATCTGTTTGGATCATTATTTTTATATCCCAGAAATACCTTTCCAAAAGCACCACGACTTATTGGTTTAATAATAACAAAGTCCTTTATGGTTGGAAGCTTAAAGTTATAAATATAAGAAAATTATCTAATATTATTTAAGTAAACTTATTCATAAATAAACATATGTTATTAACATAATGTGGTGTTTTGTACGGATAATTCAAAACTACATAGCTGAAGCGATTACAGAAGATGCAAAAATAAGCCGGTTTTTTGACGAATAAACGCTAAATTACACAGCACACCACGAATACCATTGGCAATTCGCTAACGTAACTGCACATTGCGATTGTATTAATTTATAGAGAATATACAGCACCAACAAATATTTGTATTTTATAAATTAATTACAATACAATTGGTGCTTGGCAGGAGCTTTTCTTCAGAAAGAATTTCAAATTAATACCTTTGTACATGACTGATTTTCTGGCTTTGTCGTTAATATAATTATTTTATCCAATAAGTGTTCGCCATCAATTATCATAGATGTTTTTTTGGGTGTCTTATAATCGCTATGATGATACTGCACTGTTGCAGTCTCTTCTTTTTCCATGTTACGATCGTAGTTTCAGGTGTAACTATTTATTAGATGCCGCGAAATAATTATTAGATGATTTGTAGTTACTTGAGGATGTATTAAAATAAAAATAACCTTCACTTGATCCTTTCTAATTTTACGTTTGTATTAATTATTTCTTTTATGTCATTTAACCAGACGTTGAGTTAAAATTTGCGCACAAAATTATAAAACGTATCTTTCAAAACATAATTCTTTCAAAAATTCGATCGAACGTTGAAAATTATGAAAATGAATTTGACATAACTGCCAATGCGGAGTACTGCCAAGTTACTGTTTCGAGAATGTTACCACCAATGCTGCCATTTTGGAGAGAAATAAGGGTGCCATAGACTATGTTACAGTTTTAAGTAACATTTTCTTAGGGATTTAAATGTATTGGTTGTTCGGAAAGTCATTTCGTTTTTTCCCGCCAGAGGACTTAATTACGTTTTTTCGAAACTAACTTCACACTTAAGCCCCATAACCATTATATGTCATGAGAGCTGATATTGCAAGGCTTGTGTGTGAAAAAGTTCTATTAATTCTACCCAGTAGTTTTTGGTTGGTGCCTTTTTAAATATGGAGAGCAATAAGCAGCATTTTCGTCATATTTTACTTTTTAACTTCAGAAAAGGTAAAAATGCTGTCCAAGCGAGAAAAAAATTGACGGATGTGTATGGAGAAGGCGTGTTAACAGTACGCCAGTGCCAGAACTGGTTTGCAAAATTTCGATCCGGCAATTTTGATGTCGAAGATGCACCACGGTCTGGAAGGCCGGTCGAAGCTGACAAAGATGCGATAAAGGCATTAGTTGATGCAAATCGGCGAATCACCACACGAGAGATCGGTGAGAGGTTAAATTTGTCGAATTCAACTGTTTATGGCCATTTGAAAGGCATGGACTTAACCTCGAAGCTCGATGTGTGGGTGCCCCATGTCCTTACCGAGCGAAATTTGTGTCGTCGTGTTGACGCGTGTGATTCGCTCCTCAAACGTCTAGAAAATGATCCATTTTTGAAGCGGATTATTACTGGGGACGAAAAATGGGTTGTATACAACAATGTTAAACGCAAGAGGTCATGGAGCAGAAAAGATGAACCGGCTCAAAGCGTGTCAAAAGCCAACATTCACCAAAAAAAGGTGATGCTCTCCGTTTGGTGGGATGTCAAAGGAATCGTTTTTTTTGAGCTTTTGCCGGACAATACAACGATTAATTCAGAAGTCTATTGTCATAAGCTGGACAAATTGAATGATTCACTTAAAGAGAAGAGGCCCGAATTAATCAACAGGAAGGGTGTAGTGTTCCACCAGGATAATGCGAGACCTCACACAAGTTTGGTCACTCGCCAAAAACTTTTACAGCTTGAATGGGACGTACTGCAACATCCACCATATTCTCCAGATCTGGCGCCTTCCGACTACTATTTGTTCCGGTCCCTGCAAAATTTTTTGGATGGCAAAACCTTTACCTCAAATGAAGATGTCAAAAACCACCTGGACGAGTTTTTTGCCAGCAAGGACCAAAACTTTTATGAGAGGGGAATTATGTTACTGCCAGAAAGATGGCAAAAGGTGTTGGACCAGAATGGCCAATATATAATTTAATAAAATATTTATTCATGTTCCCCAAAAAAAACGAAATGACTTTCCGAACAACCCAATACTATTAAAAGCACATACATAAGAAAGGTTAAATTTATTAAAATTATTTATTAAATTAATTTAAACAAAATCTTTGGCAAATTTTAATTAACCAACTGCAAGCAATTCTGGAACGTTTCATGGATGGAACGTTTTTCCGTTAAAAATATTTTAATTTAGCACATATTCAGGTGTTTGAAAATCTCCCGAAATATTTGAAAGCAATTTGTTATATATTGCAATTTTTACTCTGCAAATGATTCAAGATTTGGTCCCATGCACAATTGCGTTCGCAATTTGTATATTATATTGTATATTTGTACATTGTATATTGTATTGCAGCGAGTTCAGGGGTTGAAACCCACCGTTGTTAGGTGGCATTGACTTCTTACCTCTAAAATTATCGAAAGTGCAACGATTACAGCATTAATATTTAAAATACGAATGTTTTCTTTACTTCATGTTTATTCCATTGAAACCCCAATGAAACTAGTGTAACAATAAAAAAATACTCTTCTACTTTGTATAAAATCTGCTTTATTTTTACGAATATTGGATATTGTTAAAAATTACCATAAAATACATAATCATATTTTATGGTTGTATGTAGTATATATTTATATACTCCTTATAACGAATAAGTTGAGTACAAATATTTATTCAATAAATTATAATGCGTTTACTAAGGTTGATCGACAATTGTTTTAAATTAAACTTTGTTATTTGCAAACAAATAATTAATACACAAATCTTATGACGATTACAAACTCTCAAAAGTTCGTAAGGTACTATAAATACGTACACACTTGTATCGTATTTATTGATTGCTTGCTTGCTTAAAATGCATGTGGGATATGATTTTGAATTTCAACTAAAATTAAATTAACTAATTTCTATAATGAGCAATCAAACAAACATATAACATTTTATTATGTTTCTACAATTCTACAAAATATTTGTTCTTTTATGTCTTTTTGCGGGGAAATGCTTGCAGAAAAACGTAAAAGAAAACTATATGTTTTTGACATGCGAAATGAGATGAATATGAAATAAAATGTTAATGTTGTTAAAAAAAAAAAAATTGTTGTTGCAATAATATAAGGCAATTAAATACGCTGTCTGTACTTAGCTAAGTGACAAATACCACGGGAAAATTACACTCCAGTAAAAAATAAAAAAACAAAATACAAAGCAATAACAAATGTCATTCATCGTCTTATATTATTACAATAACCATTACTAAATATTAAAAAGTATTATTTTTTCAAATATTGTCTTAAATTTCACTGCTGTTAAATAGTACATTTGCACATATTTCGTATAATTTGTAGGATCAAAACTAAATTTAAATAATTTGCTTGCGTTGCACAACACCTTTAATGCACTAAGCTCATCTGTACTTAAACAAATACATTATATGGTGAATGTAATAATTATATGCGTGAATGTAAATAAAAGTAAACGGAGATATGTATGTATTACGAACGTAAAATTAATGTTTAGCAGTTTTAACATGCATAGATATACATAAGTTAAACATCTGAAACATTTAAAGAAAATTATGGTAACTTTTATAAAGAATATGCTTAATTCCTCGGCAAATACACTTTACATAATATTACATCTTTTATTTTTAGCCGAAGAAACTGATGTGTCTGCGATGCCTGCTGCAACCTCATGTACATTGGAAGAATTGGATCCATCCTCCAGCTCATCATTCACTTCATCGCCCTTCTCCATGCCACACTTTTCATCGACCTTCATTGGTGAGCCCATTTTGGGTGTAGTATCATCATCAGTGTTCTTGTCTACAGAGACGTCTTCGGTCGCAGTCTTTTCGTCACTTTCAGCGGCATCGGTAGCGTTTCCCTCTTCAATTGAAATACCGGAAACATTTTGTACATCAACTTCATCCTCACCTGTGGCTGTCAGTTTTGAAGCCAACTTCACCGGTGTGCTACTTTGTATGGAAGCTTTCGAAAAACGCGAACGTAACATTGTTAAAGGCGAAGAAACAACGCTAAACAAACTGTACATATCTAAGCGTGCACGTTTTGGCGGCGAATAGCCAGCGTCAGTTTGCAACTCCTTAGTTGATTGTGACCTACGTGGTGGGGTACGGTCGCGTTTGCGCCCACGTCCGAAAAATGAAAAGGATGAGTTGTTTGGTATCTCCGAGCCAACTGTGACGTTCATGCTGGTATTGGTGGTTGAACTGACATCTAATTCAGTGTTAATGCGACGATAAGATTCACGAAAATGTAAATTACTTTGGAATTTAGAAGGGGTGTATTCGGTAAGTGGACGTATGCTACGACGTCCACCGATATGTGTAAAAGTGTAAGGTACACTCTTGCGATCCGGTGAATTACCACAGACGGGTAAATTTATCGGGTGATCTGATTTGGCATCAACGGTTTGTGTGGTCTTTTGTGTTACCGTTAGAGCTTTGGCAGGAGTCGATGAGGCGGCTGGTGTTTGTAGCACAGGTGCAGCTGTAGCTAGTGAGGAAACCACAGCTAGTGGTTCCTTTTCAACATCATCAATGACTGTGGTGACAGTTTTGTTGCGTGGGGAAGCACTCGTCTTTTCCATCGGTTTTGTGGGTGTACCTCTACCAGATTTTTCCACACCTGTTGTAGGTGTATTCCTGGACTTAGTCTGTCCAATACTGGATAGAGATGTTGGTATAGCTACTTCCATTTTGGATTCTTCACCTTTGATAAGCTCATTTTTGTTCGATTGCTTCTTTTCAAACTCCGCTGCCGCAGATGCCTCATGAAGGCCACGCCGAGATCTAGTCTCTTTCTCAACAACTTTTTCCTGTTCAATTTCTTTTTTTTTCTCCTTCTCCTTCCCAGAATCCTTTTCACTCTTTTCAACGGGCTCTACAGGTTTTAGCTCCTTAACTTTTGTTTCTTCCTTTGTGGCCGGTATCGCACATTTTTCATTAGACTTTGTATTAGTCTTGGCGCTGGAATTTTCATTTGAATTACTAGTGCTCAATTTGACGTTGGAGCCATTACTATTACTATTATTGTCCTGTTTATCGTTAACATTTTGGTGTTTCTCCTTGGCACCGCCATTTGTAGCGGTTTTGTCATTGCCATTTACGGTTTTTTTCTCCTCAGTCTTTTCATTTTTTTTTACTGTCTCATTATTAGCGGATTGTAGTTGTTGTTTCTTTTCAGCATTCTGTGGTTTCTTCAAATCTTTCGGCGTTGGTTCTTTAACATCGTTAACAATTGATTCAGACTTCTGGCTTGCAGAATGTTTATTGTCATTTTTAGCACTAGGGTTATTTGAATTGCCGTTAGAGTCAGTAGATTTACCGCTATAATGATTTTGACTCTGCTGTTTACCTCCGCCGGATAGCGAAAGGGGCGCACGACGCGTGTGTTGCGTTGTAGTCTTTGTCGACATCTTGGCGTTAATTAATAGATATGAACTTTATTCGATGTTTACTTTGATGTATCTATAAAAATGAAAACAATTATTATTTACTGACACTGTTTTTTAAAATATTATTATTTATTTAAATTATTTAAAATATTATAAAATATTATTATAAATATTATTTATTTACTGGCACTGTATTATTAAAATAAATAAAGCTTATACGATTAAAATCAATTTATCTAAACTCTTGCCCTGCGATGAAATTCAATTCTACATTCTTTGTAATTGAAAGCAAAGACATAGTATCCCCCTCTTACTACTTAAATTATTCCAACATGGATGTTATCAGTTTCTTTATATTTCGTTGCGTTTGTGTGCATATTGCCTAGCATAAAGCAAACATGCATGTATGTATGTGTGTAATACCAAAAAAAAAAAAACCCGCGTGTTGCATATACAAAAGCCTGCTCTTAAATCTATGTGGGCACGTTTGTTTTATTTTCAGGGAGTGTGAGTATGTAATACATACACCGATTTAGCTTCATAAACGATCGATACACCGATTTAGCTTGGTGTTGGAGATCAACAACCGTATGAACGTTCTTCTGAGCTGGTACTTAATATTTAGAAATATAAGACGTTCATATCATTGGCTTTTATCTAATTTCTTCAAATAAATTAGGAACAAAATCAGAATCAAACGGTTTGGAAAGTTTATAACAATTAATTCTAAAATAAAATTATAAATCGGATAGCAGTAAAATGTTGAGTTTGTTCCAATTGCTATGTCCGATGGTGCCTTAAATTATTCAATTAGAATTCTAGCTTGGAAGCGTTAACGATACTGAAGAATTTTTAATACATATATATACACAGTGGAGGCCCGATAATCGATAATTGAAAATATGTTAATAAAAGTCTTAAATTTTGCAAAAGATATGTAATCAGTTTTACATTTACAGAAGCATTTTAAACTTTCAAACGAAATTTCTAAAAAAAAAAAAATGGTTTTAATATGCCTATTAAATTTCAATATTTTTGAACTAATTCAAAAACTTGCTACTAACTGTCAAAACTCGCAAAACTAAATCGATTACATTTATATGTCCACGAGATATGTATGTAGATGCACATCTATGCAAGAGTTTGAATACAATCACATTCGCGTGGATATAAAGTTTACAATGAATGCTGGTGATTTTTTTTCTTTCTCAAAAAAAAAAACGGTTAACTGAGAATGGAATGTGAATCAATATACATACTCGCTTTTTAGATTAGTAATTCAAAAATTTAAATATGTATGTATGTTATGCATTAAGGTGGTTCTACATCATCAAAACATTTTTGAATAAAAATCACTAGCAAATGACAAAGCTGTATAATATTTATGGTATGATCTTCTCTGTAATATATTTGATCCCCTTACAAACAAGCGCGTGATTTGTTTTCTTACTTATAGATACATGACAAATAAAATAGAATAATTTATATTTAACTCTGATATGATACCCCGGTATTCGATCAAAATACATGGTTACTTTCTGAAAGAAAAATTGTTCGAACATGTGCCCGTATGTAAGATGCAATTGTTTGAACATACTGTTGTACGTATGTACTTCATGCTTCCCTAATTTCATTTATCTGGGTATGACCGTTGCACCAGTGGTAGAAAAAAATGCCCTTATTTCCGGTACATAGGCAATCTATCAACATGTAATACAAGTAAATGGTTTATTACATATGTGTAGTACTCGATACCTAAATACCTACCTAAATATACCCAATGAACAATTTGGAATCCGTTATGGCTGAATAGTCATCGGGATACACTTCAATGATTTCGGATAAAAATCTCAATTTCAGTCAATTTTAAAACGAATCTTTTTGATTGCAACGAGTTTAACCTTATAACAATCTCTCAAAGATGTAATTATCTTGGCTATTAGGAATAAGTAAAACTAATAGGTGAATTACATTGAATAATAAATAATACCAAGCATCAACACTGGCCAATCGATTCATCAATAACCCTACAATTGGGGAGTCTACAACATATGTGTAACTATAAAGCAACATTCACAAAATTACATATTTATAAATTTGTACAAAACTTAAACAGTAAATATGCTTTATAAAATTGATATAGTCATAGCGTAAATATCAGCAATCAATTTCCGATGCCATTTTGCAAGGAAAAACAAACAACATTGACTATAGGTAGGTAAAGGTAGCAACCTGGTGCAATATAACATTAGCGCAGCTTATGCTATGAGCATAAGCTACATATATAACTGTGGAAAATGAGCAAAACAAATATTGGAAAAGAAAAACAAAACGGGTTTTAATCCGGATGAAAATTGCTTTAGCGAGTTTTGATTTTGTGGTTTTGTGGAAATATAGAACGATTTTTACTATATAAAGACCAATATATGGATCACCTTCAACTAATTCTTACCTAAACATATGTGTATCATTACATGATTTCATGATGTTCCGCCACCAACTAACAGAGGCAGAGGCAAATATCAATAGTTGATTTTATGCTGATTTAAAAATCCGGTAGTCTGTGAGATTGCAGAGCTTTATTGGAAAATATTATCAACCATTCGAGTCCTGAGGTACTCTTTTTTCCTCGAGAACACAATGCAAGCTTGCTCAGTTCAAGAAAGATATTAAAGTTTTTTATTATTATATTATGGAGTAAAATATTTTCTCAGAGTTCACGCTAGATGATTATTGGCCATCTTAGTGAGACAAGAAAACGCCATAACATTTCTCTTATAATTTTAAGCAATGCGTATTCACAAATAAAAATCGTATTCACAAATAGAAAGTGCATCGTACAGCTGTCAACACAAACAGACGATAGACTCAGCCAGCGTTGTTGTTTGTTGCTACTATGTACAGAAATAATTGTTAGCGGACGCCTGCTATGCCCCATCATCAAAATGCATGGATACATACACATGAATTTTAATATTTTGGTGGGCTTGTTGCAAAGTTTTGAACAATTTCAGAAAATCTACATTCTTATATATACATGAATGTGTTTGGAATAGTTAATTATAGGGTGAAGAAATTATCCGCATACGGCACTTGCAGTGAAGAGTACAAAGGAATAAACTTAAGTCATTGGAAGAATCACATGTTATTCTAAATTTAGAAATATAAATATTACATTTTAAATAAAAATATATAAAATGCCGCGATAAAGGAATAATGATAATTAATTTAAACAGTGTTCTGTACATTTAACCGACAAAAGTCGTTATAAGCATAATCCATCTATCTAACAAAAGGCGCCGTTTAGGTAGTGAATCAACAAAATTAAATTTTCTGAATGTATATCAATATACAGATATAATTTTACATATTAGAAAATGAGCTCCACACAGGAGACTTTACAATATGGTGTAGGTGATATATGTATGTTGATATTTGACTTATTTGTTTTCATTATACCATTCGTAGTACAGAACACGAACAAAGAAACACGAAGTATTCTACCACATATAAAATGAGAAAAATAGCATAAATTTAAAATTAACCCACCCATTTTTCTTTGGCACTTTGAAGTAAAACTCATATACCAATTGCAACATAATTAAGTGTAATTAGATATATGAATACCAAATTAACCGAGTGTTTGGTCTACCTAAATATTGTTCGCCACTACTGTACCGCATAAAGGAGTCGCTAGAGTCGGCCCTGGCTCATTTTGAAAATGGCGGTTGGCCTCTGTTTTTTTTTTTTTGATGCGTTTTACTACAAATATTCCTTAATTAAAGATTACATACAAATTAATCCTATATGTATATTAAGCCTTTGTTCTTACTATTTTTCTTTATTACTGCGCATAAATTGTGAAAAATAAGTGCACTTTTGTAGCTTCATTAATCCCGGCTATTTATCGTTATGCAAAAAGTCTCTATATCAAATTGAAATTTCCTACCTCAACAAGAAAATTACATACGCCACTCGAATTTCCGCACTCAATGCCGCCAAAAAAAATTATATAAAATACTAATTCATTTAACACTATATAAACTTTGCACACAAACCTTTCTTTGTAAATTGTATATTTTTTGCTTGGCGCGTTTTGTTGTATCTTCTCTGGTCAACTATTCTTTTATGGGAAATAAAATCCAGATTTTATTCTCCGCTTACAATGCACTCACACACGTCTGATTGTATGGAAGTCCGCACAATTAGATATTCACAAGGAACGAAAGAAATCATGAAAACGTCAAAGAAATATCCCTCTGCGGTGAAAACTGGGAGCGTAGATGACAACGCATGGGGACAGTAGGCCACAGCAGAGACATAAACCGTTTGGCTAACATAAAGTGGTGAGAAACTAAAAAATCTCATGACTTTATTTAAATTGTGTTCGTTGTTTGAACAGTCTGACAATTGTTTTCAGAAAATTATGTGTATACACAATCAATTTACTAAGGAGAAGTATCGACATTAATGTGGTTATCGGTAGGAGCACTAAATTTCATTTGGAAGCAGCCAGGCAATGTATTTGTATTGCTAAAATTAAATTAAAAGTCTTTCAATATTGATATATCATAAATATAAAACTAAGAAAGCCCTAAGTTCGGGTGTAACCGAACCTAAGTTCGGGTGTAACCGAACATTTTATACTCTCGCAATGTCTAAGGATCAGAGGCGGGGAAATGCTTCCAGGTGCCGGCATAACTTTATATCAAAAAAATGTTGCGGAAGAATTCAACATTCATTATTCGTTCGACGAAATTGCCAATGGATTACGATCATATTTGGTGTCTTATTAACTTATATTACAGGCCATAGACTCATGTACTTTCGTTCCCATATTTTGCTTCGTGTCTGTGATATTTATATTAAAATCTATCAAATTAGCTCAAAAGTGATATATGCGATATAAACTGCCAAAGTGGCTTAATTGCTTAATTGAGTGATTATATTAGGAATAAGGGGCTTAGACCATGGTTTTTGACCGATTTCTTTCGTATTTAGCGCGAAATCACATTGTGTTTAAAAACATATCCACTTAGTTTTATTAAAATATTACACATATACCAACCAACACATATTACACAACAATATTACACATTACCAACATGAACGGTTTAAAGTCAGATGGAAAGTCGAGAATTCTTATATCGTCCATTTTTCGGATAGAGGAAGATCTTCACTGATAACATTAACTCTTTTCATTATTCAAGTATATTAGGAAACATATTTTCACGCAATTTTGTGACCGACATATTCGGCATAAAGTCTGCTAGAATAGCGAAAATCATTATATGTAGTATATGGGAGCGGGCATAATTCGTAGACCGATTTCACACATTTTTGGCAGTAAACTATGGTATATCCGATATTACACGTTCACTTAATTTTGCTAAGATATCTTACATATTGATCGAAATATATGGAATATAGTCTACCCAGAGGTTGAAAATAAATCTATTAGGTATATGGGGGATACGGGAAGTGCTTACCCGATTTTAACCATTTTAAGCACATGAGCACACTGTTATCAGAAAGAGACGCTCTCTAAATTTCAAAGAGATAACTCATATATTGACCGTTATATCTGGTATAAAGTCTACAGGAAGGTTGAAAATCCTTATATTAGGTATATGGGGGCTATGGGAAGTGTTTACCCGATTTTCCCCATTTTTGATACCAGAGCACACTATTATCATGGAAAGATAATCCTACAATTTCATTACGATATCTTACAGAGATACCGTTATATATGGTATAAGTCCACCGGAACTTTGAAAATTTGTATATTCGGTATTTGGGGACTAAGGGAAGTATTTACAAGATTTTCCCCACTTTTGATACCAGAGCACACTATTATCATGGAAAGGTAATTCTACACTTTCATTACAATATCTTAGAGATTTACCGAAATTTTAGGTAAAACGTCAGATAGAGGTACTGAGGTCCATTTATTGAGTATCTACGGGTTGGAAAGTTGTAATCCGATTTCAACTACTTTTACGCATGAGATGGCATAGCTTGAACGTACTATTCGTGGAAAGCTTTGTTCCAATATCTTAATTGATGTTCGATTTTCTACCTTAAAGTGAAAGTATCAGATGAAACTTAAAATCATGGTTGAATGAAACTTGAAACTTAAAATGATTTCATCCATTTCGACACAAGAATGCAAATATAATGTCATATACCAAATTTGATTGAAATCGGTTAAGGCATTCTTGATATATGCGATTTTTCCTAAAAGTGGACGGTGCCAGGCCCATCACCAAAACTTTACATTGATTCGTATGCAACCCTTCCCTATCCTGTCTGCTGCAAGATTTAATGTTTCTGATGTGTTCCTTCAACAAGTTAACACACTTTTATTAGTTTTCAACGTAACTTTTGTATAGGAGGTGGGGGCGGTTACTATTCGATTTTAGTCATTTTCTCAGTAGGAGCAAGTTTGATTTAAATAGCTTTAACGGTTTCCGAGATATATATATTAAACCTGTTGGGGGCGGGGCCATGCTACTAGGATCCTCTATACCAAATAAAATGTTTATATCTTAATTTTCTGCTTAGTTATAGCACATTATCTGTTTTCGATTAATGGCATTTTGTGGGCGTGGCAGATGTCCAATTACGCCCATCTGCAATACCAACCGTCTTACGGTGAGAAAGAACACGTGTACCAAGTTTCATCAAAATATTTTAATTTTTACTCAAGTTATCGGACGGAGATACCGTCACTCGGATTTCAACTCGTCTTTTCATGCTAATCATTTATATACACATGCCTATATCTAACTCGATTAGTTCAAGGTGTTACAAACAACCGTTAGGTGAACAAAACTAATATATTCTGTAGCAACATGTTGCGAGAGTATAAAAATACTGTTTTTTAATTGGAAGAAGGGGTGTTATTGTGAATTCGTTTGAGGAAGATTTTATTTCCGATTTTTAATTGTGAATGAGTGATAATAAGAAGAAGCAATATCCAATGAGCTGTTTTGTATTTGTTTCGGTTTGAAATTTCTTTAAAAAATGTCGAATGAGGAATATAAAATCTGTGATATTTGCAAAGATAAAACAAATTGTAGTTTTGATATTCTAATGTTCGGTGACTGGCAACATTGTCGTGATATTACCGTACATTACTTCTGTTTGGTATGACCCCATATTGTACAAATATATATATAATATGAGATAAATTTATTCGATACTTCCTTTGCAGTTACTCTCCACTAATCTTCCACAAAGAGGCAAAGATTGCAGTGGTATAAACGGATTTTTGGTGCGAGATATACGTAAGGAAATTAATGCTGCTTCCAAGCGTCTATGCTGTTATTGTGGCCGTCAAAATGCTTCCATACAATGCTTCAAGTGTAATGAGTATTTTCATTTAGTTTGTGGACGACACAATCGCTGTCTGTACACATTTGTGGACGATTTTCGATCATATTGTGATGACTGCGTTCCCAGAAAAGAGCTTCAACCAGTTGGACTTCAAAAACGCCCATCTAGTTTTGAACGTTGTAGCATTTGTCGCGACCAAATGGGTTTATACAATGAAGTAATGTTTATATTTGGTAAATGCTGCAACAAGGGTTATGCCCATAATGTATGCGTTCAACAGTATGCAATGGCAGCTGGTTATTATTTGCGTTGTCTTTGGTGCCGTAAGAAGGATTTCCGCGATACTGTACGATCGCAGGGGGTTTTTGTGCCCGATAGAGATGCACGTTGGGAGAGGCAGAAAGGCACATATACCGATTTACATCGTGGGCACAGCACTTGCAATATGGACGTATGCCTTTGTCCGAAAGGTCGTGATTACAAAAGCGGTAGGTTTTTACGCTTTCAGTTCTTTGTAAGTACGGATATATATGCTTACATAGAATTTCGAAAATCAATTTTCTTATTTTTTTGTAATTTCTATTACATTTTAGGTAAATGGTCCGTGATACTATGTTCATTGTGTGGCAGTGTAGGTGCCCATAATCCCAAATGTTTATTGGGCAAAGAAAATGCAAAAGAGCCCGTAACAACATTTAAGTGTGCAACTTGTGCGAACACTGAAGCGAATATCATAAATTTGCAAGAAAAGGAAGTAATATCAGCAAATACTAATGATGTAATCGATAAGAGTATTTTTATGACAAAAAAGAATATTAATGTTAATAAACAAGTAGTATCGAGCTTTCTGACTTACTTCTCTGAGGATGACGAAACACGGTCATCAGATAGTTTCGTTACTGTAATTCCACGAAAAGAGTTTGAATTGAATACATCAACTTCATCCTTTTCTGTTGATTCAATTAAGGACAATAATACAATTTCAATAAAAATGGATTCTCCTGAGAGTGTTCATAACAACACTATAATTACAGCTCAAAAAACCGTCATAGCACACGGTTCGGAAAGTGGCTCTTCCGTTGACAATTCGATAAGTATACAAAAGGATGTGCCTCAATTTCATTTAACACATTCAAGAGATATTGATTTTTGCATTGAAGACACCACAAACGTTGCGAGAGAAACAATGCCGCAGGCACAACCGCCTACGCTATTTTTTGAAGATGATGACACGCAAGTATTTTGCATTGACACACACAAGGAAAATACCGTCAAAGAAATTTCATTAATAAATAAGGAATTAATTAATGAGATTCAGGACGAAGAAACAGAGTTTAATGAAAGCGCAAATTGGAATATGAAAGGCAATATGGGATTGCAAAGTTCAACAGAACCTTCGAGCAGTACGACAATAATCGATTTGGCATGTTCCCAAGCCGCTAACTCACCGGATAATATTAACCAATCACCTGTGGTCTCTTCTTCTTCTCAACTTGAAAAGCACGAGGAGTGGGCATGCTTCCAGGTATATGCATATGATGATGCTAAGGGAAAATGTGTTGGTAGCGCAACAGTTCGCATTAATTTAAGCGATGAGAGGTTTGCTGGTCTGACCCTGGAAGATATTGAAATGAATTCAAGTAAACTGCTGAGACATGATGATATCATAGAGCGTTGCGATGACATTGACATTTTTGCCAAATTCGATGCGATAATTGCAGAGTATACGATTTAGCGAAAAGTTGAAAAATAAATCTGCAAAGAGAGAGAGAGAGAGGAAATTAACATGAATAGTTTTTTTTTTAGTAAATGTTAGTACAAAGGCCGCTTGTAATAAATAATATATACTTTTATTTTATTTTACATGCTGTTATATATAAATTGAAGAATCTTAAGTTATTAAAAAATATATTCAAAATTCGGTTTCATTCTTGTGACCGTTTGGTTTCTTGCTTAGAGTGATTGCGCATTGCGTGAGTTTAGAGGTTCATATAATGTGTGAATTACTCCCTAAGTGTTCATCCATTGTATATGCTATACCTAACCGAACACAAACAAGAGAATAGATTTCCGGATCTGGGTTGGACTCGAAATCACAATGCACCCGTACAATACTAAGCAGCACTACCGTTAGTGATAAATCTAGTCTAATATTACTTTCCATTCTAAATAGGTTAGTTTTAATTATCTAAGATCTAAGAAGTAATATACATACGTACATATGTATGCTAAAGTGAGTTGTAGATTTAAGAAATGTAAAAGTTGGAGAGTTGTGCTCACTTCTTGTTAAGTGCTCATATGAAATCGGAATTATTCAGGTGAACTTCGAGTCGATTGGACGTCAAAAATTCAAAGATAACTCGTGACCTAAACTGTTTTACTATCAAATTAAACAAGAGGTTCTGCAGGCACTTGCCAATACTCTACCATAAAAAATTAGTGGCGATCTTTTGTTTTTTATCAACAACAGGTTTGAACATTAAAGCCCATGACGTCAAACAATACTCTAACAACATGTTGCATAGAGTATAATAGTTTTTTTCACCTAATAGTTGTTTGTAATACTTAAAACTAATCGAGATAGATATAGAATTTTACATATCAAAGTGGTCAGGATGACGAGACTAGTTGAATTCCGGGTGACTGTTTGTCCGTCCGTACATGATAGTGATAACTTGAGCAAAAATTGAGATAGTTGCAGGGACTGCTTCACCAATTTCAATCACCTTTAACCCTTAACATTATTTTCATGTCTTTGTATTACTCTGTGAAAATGAACGAACAATTACACACATATAACACAATTTTAAAATTCATCTGATTCTACATTTTACATTATATAAATCAAGCACCAATGACGACATCGGAACAAAACTTTGCAAAAAAAAGTGCCTTCAAGGTATGCTATCCAACGTCTGGAAATGGTTGGAAACGGACCTTAACCTTTCAGGCCTTCAGGTACCGAATATGTGAACCTCTGCATATTGCTGACTTTTTACCGGAAATATCGGTTAGTCTGTGATATATATTAAAAAAATTCTGGAAGCATATTTTCCTGATAATAATGTGGCATTGTGTTAAAAATTTGTAAAATCCGATCGGAAAGTCTTGAAAGTCTTCCTAATATAAATGTTTTAAATTTCGTGTTAGTTTTACATCATATATATCGGTCGATATATGTGATATTTTAATGAAATTAAGTTGGTATGAGCGATACGATTTTTGGGATTCACAAGGTTTGATCTACTTCGACTACCTTAAGTTAAAGAAGTGTAAGTATCACGAGGTTAAGAGTATTGTGCTAAAAGCAGTCGAGAAATATGCTACGAAACTAGAACATATATGCTACGTCTGCATATAATTTTTCATAAGCTGTTTAGTAAGTTATCATACTATGTTTTAATATGTAATTTATCATACTATTGGCCCTTATGTTATCATACTTGGGCCAATCGTCTTGACTTTCTTATCTTTGTGCATCCGCGTTTTGGTTAAACTCTTACTTTTCCAGACTTACCTGTCATACTAACCATGACAATAACTACCCCTTGCATACCCCTCATAAGTACTAATCTAACACCTCATTCCTTAGGGTCCAACCTGGTCGAAACAGCTGGTTTTAGACCGACCTTTACATCACATCGATGACGACATTTAATTTTTACCACCAAACAGGGTCGCTGAGTTGAACAGGGTCAGAGTGATCGCTACAAAAGCAATCACACCAAATTTGTGAATGGTTGTTTCCTTAATGGTAAATCTTCACCAGTGGGAATTCGCAACAGCCGCGCTGAGCTATCGTTACACTATGGCAAGATATTATTTCCGGCTTTGCGTATTTATAGCCGAATGTATTATCAAAAATTGATATTTACTACAGGGCAGTAGATATTTATGCTAATTAATGTCGCATCTTGCTTTTGAACATGGTAAACACACTCGCGCACAATAGAATTGAAAAATATATTAATTAACATTTATGCATGCAAAAGCCGTGAACTTCAACTTCTTCAGCGAAGAGTTAAACCAAAACAAAGGTGAGAACCCCCATACACGATTTAATTTGGTCGGGGTGAAGTTACCGTGAAGTTACTAACGGCTAATCCCCAAAGAAGAGCAAGCTGAGTTAAAAATGTGATAAATGCGAATAAAAATAAATTTGTGGTAAATTCTTGAAATTATTGAAATATTAAATAAGAAAAGAGTAGCTAATACAAAATGTTTTTTGTTTTTACTAATACTACTTTACTAATTCAATGCTTATTCCTTGACCAGATTTTGTAGTATGAAAACTAGAGGAAGTGTATATTAGACACACATAATTGATCTATGAACTGCAGTTTTTAAAGAGAATTTTCGAAGTTCATCGAACTGTTGAAATATTATATATCTTCGCGGAGAACTTCACATTTATGATTGACTATGATTGATTATGATACTTGCAACCGCTTAACCTGCTAATTGAGGAAATTTAGGTCAATATTTTAATGGTGATATGATATTTATATTCTTATACTCTCGCAGCATGTTGCACAGAGTATAATAGGACCTTGGTCTAGCCCCCCCATACATACATACTTAAAATGATGATTTCCATTACTCTGATTGACTTTATGTTAAATATATTGGTTAATATGCTAGATATTTTAATGACATTAGGTGAATAAGTTATTTAAGGCATAAAGTGCTTTGGTACTGAAATTTAATAAAATTGGCTCACACTTTTCCCTAACCCCCATATATCCATTATAATGATAGACGTTGATATGTCAAAAATGGATAAAAAGTAATGATATCTGTAGTGAATTCATCTCAATAGAAACTGTTACTATATATTATTATTGGAACGATTGAAGGACAAAATAGCGTAAAAATGGTCTTATTTGAAGAAGAGGAAAGTTCTGCTTCATCGTGAAAACAAATATTACATGATTTCCGCTTCGAATCGCTCCACATCGCATTCCCCCTGACTTCCTCTTGTTCTCCGATCTCAAAAGAATGCTGAAAAGAAATTTGGCGACAAAGAAAAGATAATCACCTAAACTGAGAGCTATTTTGAAGCAGAACTCAAGTCGTACTACAAAAATTGTATTGAAGAGTTCGAAGACAGTTAAGAGCGTTGTGTCGCGAAAGCAACTATGCTGAGTAATAAAAATGAAATTTATCAAAAAATTTTCGATTGCTTATCATACATATCAAACATTTATTAACACTTTAACAGAAAAATTATTCATCCCTTTTTTGATATATGTTATAAATACATACATAAAAGTAATATTAGAAATACTTTGACCGTGTGTGTCATGTGTCTCTCATTTTTCTAACTCCTTCGATTTCAGCAATTGTCTGCATGTGGACATTTTATGATTCACTATGAATAAGTAAATTATTTCTAAAGTTAAATCAGTGGTTAAATAGTTAGATTTCGCACTTTATTTTTTGTTATAGTTAGATCTGCAAGAGTCTTGGCGACAACTGTATAGGACGCTGAGTATAACTGGCTGGTAAACAAAGCGATCTTCTTTGCATATCAATAAATGCAATAGTTTGTGAAAAAATCTGCGTTGCCTCATTACTTTACGCCCACCTTGACCATTTTACTGTTCTCTGTTATTTTCGTGTTACTTCTGCGTTGAAATGCTAAATTGAGAATACGAAACTTAAACAAATGACAAACTCAAATGAGCAAGGTATAATTGCACGTTTTGCGAATGCGAATGAAACAATGCACAATCACCGATACGCAGACAGCTTCAAAGCCGGCATCGAACATGTTCGAACATTTGAAGCTTGACGATAAGTAAAGCAATCAGCACACACAAACACACTTACGTAGATGAATGTTGACATTGTCCTTAAATTGCTGACGTCTCAACTACGGCGAGCAGCTTAGCTTCGGAGATGAGAATGCGAGCGCAAAGTACAGCCAAAGGCGATTGCGAATGCGAATGCGCGTATGTGTGCTTCGACAATAATGGTGGACCATTCAGCGTAGATTATGCGCTTACATGTGTGCTCCCCTAACTGCGTTCGATTGTGCTAACGTGCGAGGTGTCTAAATTTGTTTATTTATACACCTGCTTGCATAGAACATGGTATCAGTGTCTTCTTGGCGGCCGAAAACGACGGCCGATTTGAGTTTCGGGAATAATATCTATAAGTACCAATAAGTTGTTTGTTCGCTATAATAAATGAGCTTTGATTGTTTTGTGGCGGCTACGCACGGACGAAAATTCTCAAATCACACGACACCCATCTATAAACAAACACACACAAATACAGGTGTGTGCACAAGAAGCGAATTGAGGGCTGTGTTCGGCAAATTTAGCTTAGCAGTGTGTTTGGCAGTGATTGTCACAGTCTGACAGATTACCAATTTGGCTGAACTTTTTGACGGCTTTGTGTTTTTGGTGCGCATAAGAGGTACGGAAGTGACGAAAACTATTACGGTGTATGAATATGAATTTCTCCAAAAAAAAAGCAAAATAATAATAATAATAATATTGTGTATTTAGCATAATATTAGTTGTTTATATTTCTCGTTTTGAAATTTGTAAACGCACGTAAGCGTGAAGTAGAACATATTTTCAAAACTGTCCAATTTGGAGTTGTGTGTACATTGTATGTAGACGTGGTTGCAAACTGAAGCTTTTGATTTCAATTAATTCATTTTTATTTTTTTGTTCCCCATTTAAGCTATTTCACACACAAAACTATATAAAGTTCTAATAAAATTGAAAAAAAATTAAAAAAATTAAATGCAAATAAATCCTTACATCCGTTTCAAATTTTTTTTACTATTTCTTGTTTATTATTATTTTTTTTTTTTAAATATATTTAGTTTTGCATGCCAAAATCAATACTATTAATAATGCAATAATAATACAATAATTTCGAAAAACAAGTTCGTTACCTAAGTCTTTTGTTAAAACCGAGCAGCGAAGTTTTCGCGGCGACGAAACGAGTTCTTCATTTAAATCTTTTAATTTTTGCTAGTTCTATTTTAAATTTATTGGCGACTTTGAACTTGAATTATTAAAATAAGATCGTAATTATTTTATGTAAATATTTTTCGGTGCAACTTTTAGCCAAAACCTCAATACAAAATTTGCGGCATGCTAGTTTTGAAAGTCACTTACCAAGTTGCAACTAATAACTACAACTATTTTATTCTAACAAGCTATTGAGCATTCAGTTGTTATGCTTTTAAGCTTATTCCAAAAGTTTAACTTCTGTTAGGTTTTAATTTTTTCACAATATTTTCTTAGCTCTAATTGCCGTTTTGTGTTTTTTTTTGCTAATTCTTTTCTTGCTTAAACGCTCGCTTTTTCTTGTTGACCTTAACCTAAAGTAAACGATTATTTAAACCAATAAACGAGTCTAATATGCACAAATATACAGACATAATAAATATATTAAGTTATAATTGCTGAAGCAAATTTATTTCTTTGAAGAGTTTGAGTGTTTGATTTGTGCTACCCTGGCTCAAAATAGTGTTTATAATGAACTAAAATCCAGTTGAGTTAAATTTATGCCTTGAATATTTGAGACTTCATACCACAAAATTTTTTTGATGTTTCTAAATTTGAAATTTCAAAATTATTTTTGTAAAATGGTGCTGTTGTGAGTGTCCTGTTGTTTTTGCTGGCATAGTTAAAGTCATAAAAAGGTCGGAAAAGAGATTTTCTTTTTTGTTTGCTGTAATGGGAAACTTTTGAAGCGTGCAAGTAATGGTAAATTACTCATACTTTTTTGAAAAACTACTGTCAGAATCATTGGTTGTTGTAGCGAAATAAAGCGTTCATTAACTATTTCTTGAACAGTGCTACTAACTTGACAGTCCTTGTATTCTATTGTACATAAAGGTAAAAAAAATTCAAATACATCTTCGAAGATATTTTCTGATTTCCTTTAGTGAAAAGATCTGGCCAAGTTTGGATTTTGCATTTATTTAGATCAATTGTGTACTTTTATGTTTAGAGTTTTCAGGCACTGAAAAACACTAATCAGATCTTCAATAATATGTAATTTTTCGAAAAAAGTTAATGTTATTCATCTAGCTTAAATATAAATGGAGTAAAGTGGGACTAATAAATAGAGAGAGAGAGAGAGAGAGTTGTTCTTTTTTTTTGCTGTCACTATGTTCGGCCTCTTACAAAACAGGGTATATTAAATATTTCGGCCTTTTTACCAGTAAAAATAACTCTACTTTTAGCTTAGTTTAACGCTTCACAATACATAAGTATGCTATATAGTTCATTTGATCTGATACCTTCGTAGTTCTGATTTTTGAAGCAACACGTGGTTTTCAAATCAAAAATATTATTTAAAATATGAACTAGTCATCTAGTGCAATGTATTTGTTGTAGCGGTCCTCCAACATTTCGATAACGATTCGGTAGTGTGAGACTTCGAGACCTTCGAAATACGTGTTGGTCCCCATTTTGACCTGCTCATTTGAGTGAACTCTTTTTCCAGCGAGCCTCTTGTTGAGTATGAGAAGGAGCAATTGGTCGCTTGGGGCCAAATCTAGTGAATACGGTGGATGCGAGACTAGTTTATAGCGTAAGAAAATATCATTTGAAATATGTTTTTCCATTACGATCTATTTTGTTTTGTGTTTTCTGTAAATTTTTGTTTAATTTATTGTGAAGGAAATTATCTTACGAAAACTGAACAAAGTTATGAATTAGAAAATATAAACGTTTTTTATACCATATACCGGAATGGTTTTGGTATTATTTCAGAGTGGTGTTATCTCCCAAAAGACCATGGCAAAAGAGCTTATGAGCAGTTTGGTTAAGACCTTAGAAAGATTTTTCATTAAATCCTATCATATCTACAAAGGAACTACTTCAGAAATTTTGGGAGGAAATGGGCTAGTGTGAAAAAGTACGATCTTTACAGCCAATAAGCAATTACACAGATTTAAACCTAAAGTTGAGCTTATATAGTCATTAGCTATGAAATTAGATACGGCTAGATCCATATATTTCAAATTCGCCAAATAAAATTCTGAAAAATACTCTTAAGTAAGACAAACTGTTGCATACCTCGAGTGGTTTCACATACAAACATCACCTAATTTGTCCGTTGTCACGACAGTCGGAACTATATAACCGACACGGACTCCAACTTAACTAATATTTATCAAGGAAAGCATATTTTCTGCCGATACAATAATAACAACAAAAGCGATTTTCTAGTTGCCATTTTCAATTTCACCTATTTTCAATTCAAATTACTTTGTGTCTCTGAAAACGTTGGATTATTGCGAAGACAGATGCGAGTACTAAACGGCCGACGAACGGAAATATATTATACCGTTCTTCGCTATTCATTTATAATTATTACAAATAAGAATAAGTTATGCAGTTTACAACAAGCACTTTATATGAAAAAGTTATCATGCAGCGTCGATGGCTGCGAGGTGAAAGCACAGGGTCTCCCAAACAAGTTCACTTTAAGATGGGTTGTTTGATTTAGCAAATCTAAACTCCTTCATGACGTTTCAAAATAAACAAAATATAAAGTAGTTAAAAATTAAATTATTGTAAATATTTGTTTTGCTTTGGGTTACGCTGCCATTTTCGTTTTCTAATTAGTTTAATTTATATTGGAAATGCAAAAATTGTTTGAACTTTGTTCGACATGGAATTCGATGGACCATGCAATTGGATGGAAATGCATATTCTTATTTTCTGGTAAAAAAGAAAACATATTTCTGGTAAAAAAATAATACAATATTTGGTATGTTATTTTTTTAGTTATGTTTTTAATTTTTATAAAATTGTTGCTATCCATTTCTTACCACTTGAAATGCTTTCTCGAAAATACAAAGTGCATCACAACAATTAATTGCGTATGAATTAAAAATATTTCTGAAAATGCGGCGAACCTTTCTTTCGAAGAGTTCATGATCTGATTCGTTTTGTTGATTTTGTATTTCTTTGTT
Source organism: Bactrocera minax (assembly GCA_021498325.1). Taxonomy (NCBI): domain Eukaryota; kingdom Metazoa; phylum Arthropoda; class Insecta; order Diptera; family Tephritidae; genus Bactrocera; species Bactrocera minax. The sequence continues at coordinate 3,469,699 of JAKEEE010000011.1, read as the reverse complement.
TTTTTTGCCTGACAAGTGAATGAAAAAAATGGGAGTACTAATTTGCATTTAATGTAAATTATTTCCCGCTTGCCTAGTTTGGTTGTCACCGTACTTAGACGTGACTTAATTCCGTAAATTCAGATAGCTCCAGTACCTGTTTTATTTATTTTAATTTTTTCGTCACTTTTTTTTGTTTTCATACTGATAAAATTATGCTTTAAGTAAATTAATGAGCTATCAGTGGCTAAAACAGGGGGGTTGGGTGCAGGAGACAACTGCGATGTGTGAAGAAAAAAGACAGCTACAAAGCATGGTGGCGGCATCAGCAATCGGATGGAGAGGTTGGGGTGAGGTGCTATGTCATGGAAGGAGATGTTGATGAGCATTGATTGCTGCTCGTCTGATTATGGACAACTCGGCTGACAAATAAAGTCAACGGCAATGGCCAGACAAGGCGAATGGTTGACGTGCAAATGGGAAACAATATGTTGAAGTGAAGTGAAATAGAATTAGAATATAAAGTAAAGAAAAGTCTGGAAAAAAAATAAGATCAATACAGCAAGGTGAACGCGAACGGTTCGACGTAAAGAAAGACGACTGAGGCGGTAAGCACGTGTTGAATTTTTATACTAATTAAATGTGAGTGTTATGTAAAAAGGAGAAAAAAAAATGAAGCGAATTTTTCGCCACGTTTTTCGTGTTGAGTTGAGTGCGGGAAATTTGTCATTATGTCAATTCTCAATTCTCATTTCTGTTTGTTCCTTGGTTGCAGCAATTTTTTTCCACAATTTAAGAAATTATAGGCAGCCCTTCTATTCGCAAGTTGTATCCATTTTCGGTATTTAACAAGCGTATGATTGCCTTAACGCGTATAATTTCTGTTTACACATTTTCTTTTTCTTCCTTTTTGTTGTCTTGTCAGCCAAAGTGCTGTGGGAAATGACTTGTAGTGTAATTCGACTAGCAAACAATTTGTAGAGTTCACACATAAATTACTCCAACGGCAGCAACAATTTCAACGACGTTGACGGCATTGTTGGCTTTGACGTTGATGCTGACACTCGTCGCATAGTCGTCGGCGATGGGGTGATGCGCCTTTACCAGCCGTAAATAAACAAACCCAAAAAATGTTTTAAAAAATAAGAAAAGAAAATAGTAAAAAAAAAGTATACTGAATGAATGACGCTGTCGGGCTGCTTCATGTATAATTGACAGATATGTACAAAACTATGTGCACAAACGAACATACTCAGAACTAAGGGTACTTAGGGGTGGCTAAACTAACGAGGCTTACTTTAAGCCTAAGGTTACGGGATGCTTTTAGTATCAGCTCGGGATTTCTTTTTTGTGCCAAGTTTCTATATTTTAATTTAATTTTATGCATTTCCGATTAATATTAAGCCTTGCGTGCTTTTTGTTTGCGATTTTTTGGTGGACAATGAAAATTCCATCATAACAATAATATAATAACGGTGCGGTAGAGCTTTTTCCTCTCCTTGTGATGAGCGCCTTAAAAATAATATTTGTGCTAGAAGAAGAGAAAAAAAGGGAAAGAGAACAATAATAAATCAGATTTCAATGTCAGAAAACATACTTTCGTAATTAGGTTTGCTTTAAGAATACTGTTTTTATGCACATCACAATAAGAAAGCACTGATCTTCTCTCCAATACACAAAAATAAAAACCAGTATAAGTATTATTCGTTAAAAAACCTCTAATCTATATAAAGAATCGGAAAGAAGACTTAAAGGAGCATAAGAAAAGTCAGAACTGCACCATCAATTTTAATACGCTTTATAGTTTAAATAGATTTGCAAGGCCTTGAAAAGTGGCGAATTTAACAAACAACTGGTATAAATAAAATAAACTGGCATAAACAAATAGAGAACTTTAATTCACTCTCTTGCAAAGGATTTAACTGGATAAATTTGTTGTTCCAACATTGGTTGTAGAAGTTTATAAGAACCAAAAAAGTTCTTGTTTAATGAAATAAATTAAGAGCAAGCATTTTAATAAGTCCTGGGCTACGCTTTTGTAAATCAGATATTCCCAGCTAGTTCTATTGCATAAACTAGTTTATATCTAGATATATTATAGTTTTCGTTCCCACTAATCTTCTACTATTGAAGATTAATAAAAATTAATAAAGGGAGACGGGAAACCACACTCGGATAATAAAATAGAACAGGTTTCCTATATTACTCTCAAAATCTGACCAAGAGTTCAATACTTTAATGCATCATAATGCATAGTGTTTCCTGTGTTTTTAGTATTTTATTCTATATTTTTTATATTCTGTCGCAGGAAGCGATTTAAATTCGGTGGAAAAAATTTTCATTTAATATGATGCTTAAGTTATATGGTTTATTTTTCTAGTCATCTAATGTTAGTTCGAAATATATTTCGGGATGCAGGGTGCCATAAATTCGAACTTGCTAAATTAGCATTTCTAAACTGCATACTTAGCATACAAAAATACTTAGAAGATCGGGATTCCATGCGCATGATTTTTAGATGTCTGTCTATAAGAAATATTTGCATAGTAATTAAAGTGTATACTTATTTAAAATGAATTGCAACAATGTAAAAAAAAAATGCTTACACTTCACAAAGACATACATATGTTCGCCTACACACCCCCAAATACTATATAAATGTAAATTAGAAAAAAATATGATGCATAACAATTGACAAACAAATAAAACTTTGACATTTCATTACAGGAAAATCATTTAAATATTTACGTGTTAAGTGCAAGTTTACACAATAAAAGTGTCAATATATTAATAAACTGTCAACAAATTTCAAGTATACAATATATGGCAGCGGAAGAGCGCATACCAGCTAACTGTAAAGCGAAAATGTTTCACATATACATACTCACATTAATTTTAGACTTTTAAGTCAAAATTAACACTGTAGAGTAGTGCCAGTAGTATTCTCAAGTCTATAATTAGTCACTGCCTAAATAAATAGCATTATATTTTACAAATTTACAAATTTACAAGCTTATAAGTATTATGTATGTGTAGTAAATGGAAATATCCACACTCTTAAGTGCACTTAATATTTAAGAGTACTCTATTCTATTTACCTATTTCTAGTGTATTGTATATAAATTTTTATCAATGATTTTGTTGTTAAGTAAATTTGTTGTTGCAAAATGGGAATAGTGTCACAATGCAGTTTAGAAACACAATTATACGTATTGAACACTGTACTTTACATTAATGTACTAATCTATTTTAGGTATGTATGTAAGTATATCTTTAAGTGTATTGCTTAACAATTGATTTAATTGTAGAACCACATTAATAGGGGCTTTAACTGGCGGCTTGTTCTTCACAAAACTATGTTTATTTATGCGAGTATTGTTATATATGTAAATATTTCATAGATCTTATATATTAATTTTCCTTCAACTTCGGTTTGAAATTGTTGTACACGTCTTGATAATCTCCATAAGATGAAGAGTCCCACAAACATTAACTAATAAAGACAGTTCTCCTGGTGTTTATATGACTGCTGTTATATGTTATTATTGTTTTCTCAATATTTAGAATGTTTGCTGTTCTTCGGCTTGCAGAAATCAGCTAGAGAGTAAAAACTTTGGTCTATTTGTTGTAGTCGACTTCTAGATATTGATCATTCATATTGATCATTGATATTCTAGATCATTTTTTTAGTTTCCAATTTCATTGTAATTTGTTTCGTATACACTCGAGTGAAGCAATGAAATCTTTTATGTTCATGCCATAAACTCCGAGTTCGTAATAATGCAAGCGCCAAGCGCCCTTTCTTCTCGCATGTTGTTTATATTCCACAGAGCTTACTTTTTGTGATACTGATATTGCATACGCTTCTTCAATACACATATAAAAGGATGAAGTCATATATTTCACAGTTCACAGTATTTTTTTACATAGTACAGCCGCACTGCCTATGGACAATCATACTCGACTCAAATTAATTCCCGAAAACAATGATTCTAAAACAGCTAAAGCAACAACAAAAATCTCCGTTTTTATTGTATAAGATTTTTGTTCGTCGAGAGTACTTTACTTTCGATTTGGCTACTAATTCCTAAGTAGTTTTTTACCAAGAATAATTCTACCTGGAAATGTAAGAGAGATAATATTATTTGCTGCTTGGGAATTGGAAGCTTTCAATTCCAATAAATTCAATCAAATGAGAATTGCTGATATTTCAATTAAATGCTCTTATTTTCTGAATCCTAATAGAATTTCCTTTAACTAGAAGTCGTATCGATTTTTCACAACGCCAACCCTTTCTGAGTAGTTTTATAAGAGCTTACATCCAAATTTGGCTGTCAGAATAAAAATTTGTGATTAATAGTCTCCCTGTGAGATGCTGAATAATTTCGAGGTCAATATGTTTTGTTAAAATTAAATTCGTTCTGAGCGAAACACCAAACATTTTTGTTAACTTTTCAAAATTTATCGGATTTATGCTGATCAAATTAAGATTTACGTTCTTCATCACAATCTCAGTTTAGACTTAATGAATATAAAAATCTCAAATAAACGTTGATTTCTATTAAGTTAAGGCATTTGTCAGTCACTATGAGGGGAGCGATGGAATACACAGATAATTCATAAAATTAAGCATTAAGAGATATGCGTCATTTATTAGCACACCTAGGCAAACAAAGCTGATTTGTGTACATACTATATATCCCACGGCACTATCAACAAATTAGAGAATTTTTTCCATGCAATTAAAACGATGCACGACCATTTACACTTTTTGTTGTAATTAAAATTAAAGAACAATGTAGTATAAAGTTTTGAAACTAAGTAAGGCTTAATTATGTATCTAACACATTTTCAATGTTGGCACAAATTACCCAACCAGATGGCAGATAAGAAGTACTTCAAGGTAACAGAGAGGTGGCAAAGAGGTGTCAAAACCTTTAGGCGTCGTGTTCTTATGAGAAGCTGTGCATGCGACCCCAATTCAATGACAATTTGTTTTTTGTACACTATAGGGAAATACATATTCTATATGTGTTATTGTTGTTGTGTACCCGTGTGCTTCAATGTGATTAGTTATCAAAAGTTCTAATGCGTTTTGGTAATTAACAATAAAATACATTTAGTGTTGAGGCGACCAATCTAAAAAAAAGATTCTTCTTCTTCTTCATCCTCTCTTCTTCTTCTTCCTCTTCTTTGCCGTTTTCTACACTTTTTTATGTTAAATGGCCAAATTAAACCTCTGCAATTGGCAATGAATATTTAAATGTGTTTGTAAATGCTGAAGTTTATTGTTGTCAGCTGGTTTTTGTATATTGTAAATATATACGTTTGTGTGTGTGTATGTGTATAGTTTTATATGAAATTTATTGCGCTTATTGAAGCTGTAAAATATATTTGAGTCGCAACTTAATTTGCGGAAGGTGGCAATAACAAAGATTTTGTGGGAATTATAAAATTTTTTAAGAGTTTCAAAGGTGTGGGAAACAAAAGAATAATATTTTAATTTATGCACATTCTTTTCTCGAACCGATTTTTTTTACAATATACCAGAAACTATGCAAATATATTTGAAACAAACCAGCCGGTAACACGTGCTTTACGCGCGCCAATAAAATTCAAATTAGACACTAACGTTTAGCATTTATAATCAATTAACGAACACGCCAGCAAGGGGAACTAAAAACGAAAGCAAGAGAAAGAAAATGTAAAAAATCGAATTTCGCCAAAGTTAAAGTAAATTGGTAAAATCATAAATTTGTTAATAATGAATCTTTTATAAAATTTTTTCCCTTTTTGAAGCATTTTTACTCTTTAGTACAGCAACGGCGAACAAAATAAAGCACTTTTGATATTTTTTGCTGCTCTTTTCGCTTATTTATCCACTAGTGATCTTCCGTGTACGGTTTTTTACACATATACAATCACATTTACATGCACACACACTTATTTACATTGCTATTTATAAGAATATGAAGAATGTTGCTACGCAAAAACTCCTGCTTAGCTATTCCAAGCGCGAGATATGCGTGAGGGCGCTTTTAAAAATAAACAAGACTCATATCTACATTGCTTGTACTTGTTGTAAGAATATAAAAAATGTCTGAAGAACATACTCATAGTCGCATATGAAAATGCAAAGAAAAATATTTCTGTTTTAAATTGAAAATGCTGAACACATGCGCTGCCTGCGTCACATAACACTAAGTTGTATACGATATGCAAATAAAAGTTATTGATCCTTAAGTGAAATTCTTTGAAAGCCTTACTATTGACAGTGCTTCACCACTTATTGAAAATGTGCAACAGCTATGATTTCCTGATTATTTTCCAAATAGTTTGTATGTTAAGCACATAGCAGAATCCTTTTGCTCATGTTTGCTTTCTTTCACATATTTAACATATTCATGTATTGCAGAACCGTCTTGCCAGCGAATGGCTGCCTATGCCTATGAGAACGCCTATGCATATGGAGACGTTTGCGGGTGCTGGTGTGTTGACCTGCATGCAAATTTCTAATGATATCAATCATTAGTTTGCCGCTGACGCAACTTTCGCATGCTAATGCATTTGCGCGCATACGCGCCTCAATGCAAATGTTTATTTTTGCACCTTCATATATTTTTATTAAGTGTTGAACAACAACGGTCCAATTGATAATATTTGCGCAAATTAAAAGGCAATTAATTTTATTTGTTTGAAAACACTATTTGCGACACTATAATGTTACCTACATTATGTTATTTGTTTGTAGAAAATGTAAATATTGGCTTTTAGCATTGTTTTTAATATTCCCTTATTTATTAAATCCGCTTGTTTCAAATATATATTTATTAAATATATTGGTGCTTTCAATGGTCAATGGGCTGCCTGTTCGCTGCCTGTCCGCTGCTTAAGTTTTTTGTTAAATGCGCATGCTAATTTTATTCTGAGTGACAAGGTAAAATTACACTATTTTTGTGGCTCATATGGATATCACAGTTAGGAACAGCATTTAAAAATAAATTAAATGATTCGCTTTTCCATGTTTCTATTCTATGTTTTATTTAGTGGGTGTTTCTGCAATTTATTAGTATGCTAAGGCAGTTTTGAAAATTTATGACTGTAAATATTGAATTCTTGCATTGAATTTTAGCAACAAAATCGATATGTAAGTCAGCTAGGTGTATACAAAAGATAGAGTTAGATGTATATTTATATGGCTGGCTATTTGAAAAATTATTGTATTTCCTAAATTTTTCTTTAAATCACACAAGCGTATACTTTTTTTTGTATAGTTATATATAGTTTTGTTATAATAAGCGTTTTGTTCCTCTAACGATTCTTTTTGCCCACTAAAGCCAAACAAAGAAATTTAGCATACCATACATGTTTCGCCGCCCCTGAGGTGTGGTATTGCTAGAAAGTTAGATTAGATTATCGCCAAGATTACTCAAATTCTGTAAAGTGCACATGTCCGTTCAAAAGGATTATTATAAATTTCATATAAGATAGTAAAACATTTTTTACCAAGTTTTGCGAAAGGATTGCATTTCATCAGCCTATGTTGTTAAATCGGGAAATAATCAACATGACGGCGTTATTTCAAATTATTAAAAAGGTGGTGCCTATTCAACGAATAACACAAATGAAAAATAATTAGAAGTGGTAAAAATGACACTTTATTTTGAATCCACTCAACTTTTTGGCCCTAGAGTAGATAACTCACGCATCAACAAAAGTATCAAAACAGAAAGTTTTCCCAACATATGGAAACTCTCTTCCAAAAATGAGTGGTAGTTCAAGCATCAATGAAAGTATCGAAACGAAAGAGTGTTTCTGACATGTGGAAACTCTCATTCAATGAGTGCATATTTTTCTTTTATGCTGTTCTCTTTCTCTGCCTATAATTGCAAACAAAACTTTCAGCTTATAGCCTATTTGATTATTCGTTCGGTCTTGGAATAATTATTTACATTATCCGGTATGATATCGGTAGATAGTTGGAAAATATAGTTCGGAGGTGGGAAAAGCTTGTAAAAGATAATATTAACTTAATATTTTAACGGTCCTTTTTCTGTACATCAATGGATTTTCCATAAACATCTGAATACGAGCACTTAGTTCGGGTGTATGAATACTTTTTTAATGTTTTTAGTAGTTCTAATCTTTAAGTTTCTGGTTTTGAGAACAAAAATGTGTCATTTAATACGCTTAACAATATTCTTATAATAACAGCTCTTCGTCATTTCCGATTTCCGAAGTAAAGTGACGTCGTTTGGTTAGTGATCCGAAAATGGGCGACTGTCTCAATGAAACCGAAACGAACAATGAACTCGAACTTCCTTAGCCATATATGATAAACATTTGGCATTATTAAGCTAATAAATAATGTAAATGTAAATAGACAACGAAACTAAAATAGATAAATAGTGTAAAAAATACGCAACGATCGATTTGGCAATACTTTATGGCACCGCTAAGTAGCTAATACAGCGCCAATTGCTTCAGCACCTATTGGTACATACTGTTATTTATCCACAAACATTCACTCTCTAAGCACACACCTCTAAATCTATGGTAAACTATTCTTAGCCAGTTAAAGCGCTGGTTAACTTATTCTAAACCTAATGATCGTTGCGCGAATGAGTAATTCCACAAAGTGGTGACGGTGAAACGTGTTTGAGCTGCCCGCTGACCTCAACCGCAAGAAGTGCGTACGCTACTGGCAGCCGTCCAATTTGCAATACCTTTTTTTTTTGATATTTTTACACATTTATGTGTTTTTATTTACATAGTTATGTACATATATATTTTTTTACTGATAGGGTGGTTGAAGTTCCGTAATAAAAGTTGAAACATTTAAGTTCTAATTAGTAATTTTAGCTTTCTGTTTTCAAACGAGAAAAAAAGGAAATTCATACGCATTGTTGATAACGAATGCTATCATTTTATCACTGTCAGCGATAGGTAGCATCATTTACATTTGTCTCAACAGTCGAACAAGTTTGATTTGAACCGCTTGAATAGGCTGGTTTTTTGCAGTTTCATTAAATATTTATGAAGCGTAGTTGTTTAGATTTAAAGCGAAGTTCATGGCTATATATTCAACCCCAGAGATATAAATATGTAAAAAATCTATGGGAAGGGTTCAACTTTTCGCAGTTTTTGCTAAAATAGCTAATTGATGAATGACACTGCAGTGTTTAATTCAATATAACTGGCTTACTTATAACTTTTAAATATACGCCTATGTACCGTTAAATTCATAAAATAAACAACAAGTTGCATGAGTAATACGACACTCGAGATAAATAAAACCCTCCGGGGGTAGTCGTAAATTATTCATAAGGGAGAGAGAAGAATCTATTATAGGGTATAGTATATCATAATAAAATTTTTAAGACAAGTAAAACATACTTTATTAATTATTTCGGTTATCTTATTCGAGTAGCATAAGTGGCTCAAGAAAACAGTACTGCGCTAAATACCTAAACTGCTGATCTTAATGAAAATATTTCTAAGTACATCAATTTTTTTCAAATATCTATATATAGATCAAATATATATCAAATATATTTGATATCATTATTAAGATATTGTCTACTTTTTATTAAGTTGCATAAATTAAAATTTCCAAACATATGGCAACCCTTATCAACATATCTCAAAATAACATAGATGCTCTCAGAGCACCTCCAGCATTCACTTATTTATTCAATATAATTGAGCAAAGAACATTTACCTGATGGCAACTCTTCTCAAAATTATATAATATATATCATATTATATTATATATATTCTATATATTTTCAACTACAAATATTCTCAAACCTTTTTAGTTTAATACATATGAGCCTACAGTTACTTTACTTTATAAGTTTATGGCATTAAAGATTTCGAAAAGGTGGCAAAACTCCCTAAAATTTTTGTTTTAAATTTAAATTTGTGATATATAAAAAATATCAAAATTTTAGTGCTCTCTTATTTTAAAAAATCAAACAGGTGACACTTTTTAAGCCTCGCTGTGCTTTATTAAATAATTTAATTTTAATATTTTATTACGTCTCGCCTCTCACACAGCGCATGTGCTAGTAAATTCTCCATTTTCTCTAGCCAGTCTAGCCTAGCCAGCTACAGGGACTATTGCATACCAACTTGCTACTGCATAGTAGCATGCAATTGATGAAACTACGCCGGTGCATGCTGTTGCGATTTGTTTTATGTTTTCCAATAACAACAACATAAAGTGATTAAAAATTTCAATGGGAAAAAAGTCGTGCGCCTTGACTTCGATCTTGTGAATTTTTACCAAAGTAGAGATTTGTTGTTGTTAGTTTTTCAAATTTATTTCATTTAATAATTTTTTAGTTTAACTTGTTGCCACTTGTAGACGATTTGTTGTTGTTGCATATTTGAGCTGTAAGCGCTTATTGTAATGCAATTTTCAGCACTCTGCGGTAGCATTGTTGCTAGTAGCATTGGTCGTTGTGAGCGCACACGTGCTGGTTGGTGTTGGTATGGCATGGCATGGCATTGCACGAGGTGAGGTTCTTTACTAAATTCACCAATAATTTGCCATACAAGGCCGCGCTCGAGTCAAACGACCAAACATCCAACAGCTGTTGAGTGCCATCCAATAAATGTATAGAGCTAGTTGAATGCCAAGTTCTAAGCTATTACAGAAATGGCAGTTGGCATCGAAATAATTGTGTGGTACAAAAACTTCCAAGCATGCTGGAACATTGCAAGCTTTTGTGAGTGCGTTCGTGCACGTTTTGCAACTTTGCGGTGGCATTAACCAAAATTTGTCATTGAACTCCCGTATTGGGTGTAAAAAACATTGGGTAAGATCGGTATTGTTGTTGTTGGCGCAAGTGCTTATTAATTTTACAAGTAAATCTTATTTACAAAGCTGAATTACTTTGGCGGTTAATGTTCTTTTCAAGTCTTTTTGCCAAATGCGGTGTCGCCGTGAGAACTTTTCATTCAGTGTTTTAGTTTTTTTTTTTAATAAAATATTAGATGAAAAGAGATAAATTATAAAAATATGAGAAAATTAAATTTAGTTGGGAGCTTAGTAGTATTCTAAAAATATTTTAGTGTCTCTTAACCCTAAAACACTAAAAAACGTCTTTACTAAGCTACGGCTTTGTAGGCGCGACTTTAGCTTAGATGTACATTGTGTATTAGATAAATATTTAAATTATATAATAAATTAATATTGTGAGCAAGCGTCATACTTGTATTATATATTGAGAACATTTCCTCATTACTTTGAGTTATGACATATATAATTACTGCGAATTATGTGCATTTTCCTACACTGTGAATATGTATCACTAAAAACGTATGTAAAATATATTAGGCACTATTTTAGTAAGCACATTACATTAATTAGAAATTGCACTTTTGGTTGACTCATAAATATCTAAATAATAGTAAATATGTTAAATAAGAAGAAAGCTTAGTTCAAATTGATTTTTGAGTCACGTGGATGATGACCTAATGAACTAATTTGACATATTTTGTTGTTATGAATATACCTATTTAGGTACAAGGGAAAGTTATTAATGGTCTTGGAACGGTGAGGAAAATCAGGTTCTCAATTTATTTCGTACATACTGAAAATTTAATTTTTTCGCCGTTCAAGCTGGAACTACTTTCTTACATATAGTATTAATTTTTATTCATCTCTTGGTAATTTTCTCTCTACGATGTTCCGATTTCCATTTTTGGTTTTTTAGACCCATTTTGCATTATACTCAATCCATATAAGATTAAGATCAAATCTGTAAATTCTTCTAGACCAACTTCGTATTGTAATCAATATATATGAGATTAAAATCAGATATGTACGTTTTATATGATTGAACTCAGTCAATACAATTTCCTGTTGTAATTCAGAATTTTAGAAATATTTGTGACGGATAGCTCATTTCTTCCATAGTAAATTTTTATTTAATTAACACTCTTCAATATAATTTGTTGTAATTTTTAAATAATTTATTATTTAAAAACCACTTTATAAAAGCGAGATATTCAATTATTTCATACTTCCTCTCTTTCAGTTGAGTTGTTTGATCGGAAGATCAATGATGAACGCTGTATTTGAATTTATGCTTACACTCAATTATTCCCTGAGAACTAAATTCTACGTTAGAATCATCTTTCATTTATCATACAAACTTTAAAAGTTTAAATGTCTGTACATATGTGGTTCTCATCTCTTCTTTAACGGCTTTAGCAGACTTCTTTAAGTAAGAGGACTTTACAGAAGTACTCGATTTTCTCCGTATTTAAAATTTCTTTCAACGAGATTTGTTGCTTTAAATCTAAAGACTTGGTAATTTCATTAAAAACTGCTCAAGTAATTCGTTAAAGCTAATTGGTTAAAATTAATTTTAAAGGGAGAAAATTTATTTCTTCTCTATATCTTTTCTAGGTTTTCCTCCAATATTGAAAATCTAAATAAACTTTTTATTCAATTTTTGTGAAATAAATTTCGTATTTCAGAGCAGATGGTTTGAAATTACTGTACCTAGAAAGAGAAAATTTTTGATATTAATTAATTGAAATAAATTTTGTTTTATACATATTTCTGTTAGGTCAATGTCAACAGAATTGTAAAAAAATTCATTGCAAAATATTTTTATCTTGACAATGCTGGTTACCTCCAAAATTGTAGACATACTATTATATAATAAAGTCTTTCAGTTATGCACACAAGATCTTTAGCTGGTAGTTTTATGTGCAAATTTTAAGACTATTAAATATTCATGTGCAGATTTCTGTTATTTTAGGCCTACAAGAGATGACCTAAGCCGAGTGCTGCACGAAATTATTTGAAATTATCATAAAAAACATTTTTGATATAAACTGTGCAAAAATTTTGCATAATTAACTAGGGTGGACTAGCATTCAATATTGCTCACATGTATTGGCAAATGTGATTTACAGTATTAGATAATACAAAATGAATTTTTTTTGCTTCATTTTGAATCTGCATAAATACTTGTCTGTTAGAATCTGCTATAGCAAACTCGTTGCCGAGCATATCTCCATACACTCGCTCGTTTCTCAAATCTAATTCAGTATTCAAAGCACAGATTTTCGAATGCTTATTATTATTTTAACTATTGATTTGACTATTTTGACGTATGAACTTACTAGTATGCATGCATATATATACTTATAAGTACATACAGGCCGTTGTACATGTCTTTCGGTTTGTAAGCTAGAAAACGTTTAGCATTCGTTGTTAGAATTGCGAATGCTTTCGTGCGGTGCAGTACTCACAGCTTGGACGCAGCTCTAAAAATTCGAAATATTGGTACATATTGCTTGCAAAAAGTTTAATAAAAATGTTCAAGAATTAAGCGGTGATACAAATTCATATACAATAGCTGCAGTTACATTGTTATTTCATACGCGCTTCGGTTCATTCATTTCAGTTTCATTAAAATATTTTCTGCCTTGTGTTGTTTAATTCATAAAAGTGTTGTCTGCTTTATATATATGTTTAACAGAGTGTTTAATTTATTTTATTTATAGAACAAAACGCATACATATAAGAACGAAAATGGCGACCTATATAAAAATTTTCAATGAACGCATATCCGGCCTCTCGAAGGGTGTTGGTGAGTAGCTTTGCACGAAAATTAAAAAAAAAAATTGAAAAGTGGAAATACATTTTCGTGTACGTAGTTGAAACTAATAAAAATTTCCTTTCTTGCTTTAAAAAGAATTTTTGTGTTTTAAATATAATTTTTTTTAAATAAATCCAATTTAGCTAAAGAAAATGCAAACAATAATCTTTAAAACGAACGGCTGTTAATAATAAATAGATTCTTTCGACTTTAACTAACATTTTTATAAATATGACTAAAGTTGTTTTGCTTTATACCTATGCTTGTTAACCCAAATTCTTCGAATGAGTATAAAATCCATTGAATTTAAATTTCAAGTACAGAACTAAATTAATCAAAAGAAAACTAGTTACTTTTGCAAAGTAAAAAATAAGTCGTAACGTCTGAATTAAATTATAATTAATTAAATTAATTCATATTAAATAAAAGAATTAAATTAAATTAAATTGAATTAAAAATGTTAAACAAATGTTAAATAAAACACACAAAATTAGATTAAAGTAATAAATTTAAAGATAATGAAACAAAATAAAATAAAATAAATGAAGATAAAAGTAAATAATATAGTAATAAAATTTACTATTATTACTAAAATGAAAAAAAATATATAATGAAAGCAGATAAAAGTAAATAATATAGTAATAAAATGAAAAAATTTAAATTAAATTAAAATGAAGTTAAGAAAAAACAAAATTAAATAAGATTTCTTTAAAACAAATAAAATAAATAAAATAAAATAAATTAATTTAAATAAATTAAATAAAGTTAATAAAGTTAATTAAAAAAAATTAGTTAAAATTAAATTAATTGAAATAAGTAAAATTTATTTATACCATATAGTTAACTTAATTTTAAGTTTTCATTGCTTATTTTACATAAAAATTAATCTCTTTATTTAAAATGAAAACAAAGTAAGTTTTCTTACTTAATTAAAATTTTAATCATTCCTATTTTTTAGTAAAAAATTTTCTACTTATTTAAAATAAAAATTAGTTAAATTTTCTTTACTAACTAGATATGGGAAGTTTTCTTTTATTTAAATTAAATTTTATTTACTGTTAAATTTTTTACTTTTTTACAACTTAAATATTAAGGATAATTTCTGATTCTCCTACAGACGAAACGGTGGATAGCTGGTTTCTTATGAGCTCACCAGGACCAGTAGTTTCAATTGTTGGACTCTATTTGCTCTTTGTTCTTAAAATTGGACCCGCATATATGCGTGATCGTAAGCCATATGATCTTAAGAAAGTCATGGTTATCTACAATGCATTCCAAGTTTGCTACTCCATGTGGATGTGTCGCACGGTATGTACATGTGTATATGTCTAAATGATATCGAATTTGAAATGAAAAGAAAAACAATCAAAAACGTAAAAAGTTTACGATTTTTATTGTCACAAATTTACATATTTAATGTTACTGAGAATGTGTTAACAACGCCACTGTTTGTTTTCTCTTTCATTTGTTTTCTTTTGTTCTTAATGTAAGTGATAAACCCGTGGTAGATAAAATATAGAACTCTTCATTCAAATAAAAAACCGTTCTTCCAATTCAATTTACCTGTGCTTTTGTGAAAATTCATTTTACAAAAAAAAAATTAAATTGTGTTTGATAAGCGATCAGAAAATATTAAAATCTGACTAAATCAATCTTTTAGAGCTAAAAACACTCCAGGAAAACAAGTTGTAAAAAAAGAATTTTACTAAATATGTTGGCTTTGGAGACGCAGATATTTACCAAAATGTGTAAGATTTGGCCTAAGGTTAAACATATTTTGCTTTTGCCAAAGAAAAAGCCGTAATTTATGTGTACTTTTCCAGAATTACCTGCATAATATTTCTTTTTATTATACAGCAATATATATGGCTATTACAGGCATTCATAATTGGGTTTTCAAAAGTCAAACAACTCCCAACAACAACAACTAATTAGGTCTTTAGCAAGTGTTCGATCAAAATGCCCTCTTTTGATGTTCTGTACTTTCTTTTTATATAATTAAGAATATCTGGCTATACTTATAGTTCCCATAATTTAGTTCAAAAAAATAATCTGTCGTTTTACGGTTACAATTCCTTCCGATACCCTGAATATAATAAAATATATTTTGATTCACTTGAAAAACTGAGAAGTACGTAATACATCTTAAACTGTCCAGAATCTCTGATAAAATATATATTAGGAAAATTAGTGCTCTACAGGTTTCAGTCTTTGGTTAATTTCCCCCATAGATTTCCACATTTTGACAATTATCTTTTTTACATGGCAAATATTTGAAATTGGGCAATACCACACAAGAATCGTCATTATAGTTTTATATAAATAAATAGTAGTTTAAATTATTTCCCTTCGGTCCTTGATATGCTTGATGTAATGCTTCATATTTTTTATTCTTTCAGTCAATCAGAGAAAGTAACGTTATTGCCTCTATCCTTTCGAAAAAGTGCGAGATCGTACGCGACCGTGAACAGAATTTGATGCTTTACTCCGGCGCCTGGTACTATTTCTTCTCGAAGATCATCGATTTGCTGGACACAACGTTTTTTGTGATGCGAAAGAAACAAAATCAGGTTTCATTTCTGCATGTTTATCATCACACCATCACTGCGCTCTTCTCTTGGGGTTACCTCAAGTATGCGCCGGGTAAGCAAACTAATATTTTCCCAACGTGTGGCGATTCTTTATCTAAGTCAATTTCTCTTTTTTGTTGTAGGGGAGCAAGGCGTCATCATTGGCATACTTAACTCTGGCGTACACATCATTATGTACTTCTACTATATGGTTGCTGCCATGGGTCCACAATACCAAAAATATCTCTGGTGGAAAAAGTACATGACGACCATTCAGCTCATTCAATTCGTACTCATTTTAGGCTACATGATTATAGTTGCTGCCAAGGGCTGCAATATGCCGCGCACTCTGACATTCATATTTGTCGCCAACACGATCATCTTTTTGTATTTGTTCGGAAAATTTTACCGGAAGACATACAACACGCGAAAGGCGGCAGCAGCAGCAGCCGCAGCGAGTGGTCACGCAAATGGTCATGCAAATGGTTATGCTAAGGGTCTTACGAACGGTTCGATCACTGGGCGTGCACTACTCGCCGCTGCCGGTGGTATGGGCTGCAAGCCGACGAGCTCGCTGCTGGTACATGGCGATCAGATGAAGCACATGATCGATGTGAATAATAATCACATAAAATTGACGAAAAGCGAATAGGTGTGCTGAAAAGTGGGTAGACGATAGGTGGTAGTTGAAAGTGAAGTACAAGGGTGTAGGGGGAAAATGAACATAGGTAGGGTTTTATATATATATTTACGTGCATTATATGGAGATGAACAAGTTGTCATTTGCGTTGAAGGCGGGAGAAAACTTTTCTTTTTTTGTGATGTTTTTCATAATTTTAAAGTAGAAATTCACCGGACAAACATTTTAGTTAGAGCATAGTAAATTCGAAAGTCAGTAGAAATTAAAATTTTCAATTAATTTGTGTTTTAGGTATAAAGAAACATTACTCTAATCTGCGAAAAAAAAACTTGATATTACAAATTTTGTTAAAACCTTCGACTTCTCAATAATTTTCCTTTACAAAAAAATTAAGCAGATTTTTCATTATTGCCAGAGCGCAGTAATAATTATTTTGTCTTTATAAATTATATGCACCACATGCTACAGTATAAAGAAACACATTTCAATAGCATTAAGTAGAAATATTTTTAAAATATATTTTATTTTTAAAGCATATTGTGAGAGCTTTGTTTGGGGGGGTTCCTTAGTACTTAGTGTTTACAAACTGTCTTGCGTACTTAACTAGCAATATGGAAAAATTTTGTATTAGTCAAGAAAATACTTCATAAAACGAAAATATGAAAACAAAACAACAGCAGACAGTGAGGACAACAGCAGAAATGGGCTTGCCGCTTCTTCTGTGATTGTGTGCATCTGTGCGTGAAAGAGTTTATGTGTAAATATATGTATTAAAAAAGTATGTAATAATGGAGTTTCAGTAACCAAAAATTAAAAAAAAAAAACAAAACCAAAATAAATAAATTAGTACTATTATGAAGCGATAACCAAATTTTTCTTTGCTGACTGCAGTTTTCAAACAATTCCATCACATTATATATGTATGTTTGTGTGTGTTTGTGCGGTGTTTAGAAAGTGACGAACCCATTTACTTGTATACCTTATATGTGAATTACTTAAAGAGTAACAAAATAAATATATGTATGCTTAGTTTTTCTATAATAAATAACACATATATATTAAACTATATGTGTATTAGTATGTATATATGTGTACTATGCACATTACTGAATTGTATACCTATTTGTAATTTACCAATTTTGTTTTAAACAGAAATAAACGAAAATTTCATTATCGAAAACTTATTAAGCCTGTGATTTTATTCTTGATTCAACGTAGCTAAATGGTTATTAAGTAATTTAGATGTTCTATGTAAAGCTATGTATTTCAAAGTGCTCAACTTCTCGCGTACAGTACGAGAGATCGCTGTGTTGTCTATGTCATAGACCTTTTTTTTTGTCGTGTCACCATTACGATATAATAAATACCATCATTCTAGGTTTTCTTCGGGCAAACCAATTCTTTTTATGTAAAATTAGTTGATTTTAAATAATTTCTTTTTAAAAATTAAGTTAAGAGGGTTTGAGCGGTAAAAATATTATCCAATTCATTGGATTGTGATAACTGAATTGCGATTTTTGCGATTATTGTAACCATAAGTCTACTTAGATGTCAATTGATAAATTATTCAGCTTTTTGATAAGTTTAGTCATTATTGCCAGTTTTTATTACTTATGTGGATGACAACACTTTTGAAAATATATATTGTTTTAAAATTTTTAATAAATTATTTAAATAAATTATTGTAAATTAGTTGATTTTAATTGAAATAAATTATTTAAATAAATTATTATCAATTGTTTCAATAAATTATTTGAATAAAGTTTCTTTCTTCTTTACTTCTCTTCCCGACAAAAATGCTTTTACAAACGGTTTAGCTTGAACCCTAATCGTAATGCTTTGTATTCAGATGGTAACCCTTCTCTAAAATTTTTTCAACGTTAGGTATACTTAATAAGCAAGTAAGTTAAGTATGCTTTTAAGTCATATTGAATAATTTGGTGATCACATTAAAGTTACTTTAAAAATATTAGGTTAGGTTGGTTTAAGAGGCTAATCCTCCGAGCCATCATGCAACATCCCATTTGCACAGCTAAGAAGGAAGATCCATTATGATGCCAAGAATTCCTAAATATGGATCAGAATACCCTCATATATGGAAGAAATAAATATGGAATATATGGAAGCCGCTGAGGCGGCTAAAATAATACCAGTAAAATCGCCTGGTTTCCCGAACGAAACCCGAAGATGTTTCAAGCCCAATCTAGCGAAATCTGGAAAATGGAGGACGTTCCACTCACAAGGAGCTCGCAGCCGCTGTTGCAGTTGTTGGTTGTTGACCAATGCTTACATAGCTTACACGATGTCCATAAAAAATTTGTAAAAAAAATTTATGAAACTGTGCTCGTAAACAACAGTAAATATAGAGTAAGATGGAATGAATAGTTCTAATTCTTTTATGATGACTTAAATATAAGTCGGCTTGTACTGATCCCCCACTCCCCCAGAAAGTATTTATTGCTGAACCAGCTGCTACTAATAATGGTCACCCTAAGGTAAGAGGACTTAGTAATATTCGGTTAAATTGTAAAATGCAGAGATGCTTTTATTTTAAATTCATAACAAAATTGACGACATGTTGGATTTGAAAAAAAAATTTTTTTTTAAAGAAACAATCATTTTATAGATAGTCATCAATAAATTTGTTAATTATTACCGGAAAAAAGCTCCACTTTATAGGGATCTGTTGTCCATAGGCAGTGCGAACTGAATTAGACCGAAGGACCGGTTGTAATTCGATCTCAACAATATGGTTAACTATGTAGATGAGTCTTCAAACAAATGTTAGTGAATTCAATTTGAAGATAATTCATTAAAAATTTCTATTTATAAAAATGAGAAAAATACTAGAGACCTAAAAGATTATCATACACCCTTATTTTCACATAATATGTTCAAAGAAATTTAAAAAATTCTTTTCAGAGACAGTTCGAGGATTTTAAATGCGTATGCAGAAGTCAAATGGACCAGAGTAACCATTTTTTTTTGGAATAAAAACACGTAAACATTTGTAAAGAGAAATCAAAAACCACTTTCTGCGTGGAATCTCTTAACTATATGATAAATATATGTTAGAAATTATGGGATTCCGTCCACGTATACACAACATTTAATAATTCTACATTTAATAATAATTCCATATTCCTATTTAACTGAAATAAACCACACGTCCGGATGTCTGGCAATGCTTTGACAAAGTCTGTTTATTGACACATATACAAGCATGTGTAGGTATGTATGTATGTATGTGGTCGCTTTAAGACGCGAAATTTTATTTGAGAAATATTTGTTGAAACATCGATACTTTTTAGTGTCACTAACCAGTTTAGCACACTTTCAAATTTAAAAGGTTTTAGTTAACAACAACTAAAGAATAAAAAAAAACAAGTAAGAAAGGGATAAGTTCGGGTGTAACCGAACATTTTATATTCTCGCAATGTGCAAGGCTAAGAGGCAGGGAAATGTTTTCAGGTGCCGGCATAACTTTATATTAAAACAATGTTGCGGAAGAATTCAACGTTCATTATTCGACGAAATTGTCTATGGATTGCAATCATATTTGGTATCTTATTAACTTATATTACAGGCCATACACTCATGTACTTTTATTGTTATATTTTGCTTCGTGTCAGAGATATTTATATTAAAATCTACCTAATTAACTCAAATAAGATATAGGCGAAATAAACTCAACCAAAGTGGCTTAATTGAAAATATTAGATACATAAGGAATAAGTAAACCAGAGAAAAGGAAATCATTATATTAGGAATAAAAGGCTTAGGCTATGGTCTGGACCGATTTCTTTCGTATTTAGCGTGATATCACATTGTGTTTAATAAAACATATCCACTTAATTTCATTAAAATATCACACATATTGACCAATATAAACGGTTTAAAGTTAGATGGAAAGTCGGGAATTCTTATATCGGGGATTTTTGGGATAGAGGAAGATCTGCACTGATCGTACTAACCCTTTTAATTATTCTAGCATATTAGGGAGCTTGTTTTCACACAATTTTGTGAAGATAACTCACACAGTGTGCGACATAAAGCATCGGCATAAAGTCTGCTAGAATAGCGAAAATCATTATATGTAGTATTTGGGAGCTGGGATAATTCGTTCTCCGAATTCACACATTTTCAGCAGTAAAATATGGTATATCCGATATTACACGTTCACTTAATTTTGCTAAGATATCTTACATATTGACCGAAATATGTGGTATAGAGTCTACCCAGAGGTTGAAAATCCGAATATTAAGTAAAAGGAACCTAGAGGAAGTGCTTACCCGATTTTATCCATTTTAAGAACATGGAAACACAGAAAGAGATGCTCTCTAATTTCAAAGAGATAACTCATATATTGACCGTTATATTTGGTATAAAATATACAAGAAGGTTAAAACTCCTTATATTAGGTATATAGGGGCTTTGGGAAGTATTTACTCGATTTTCCCCATTTTTGATACCAGAGTACACTATTATCATGGAAAGATAATCCTCTAATTTCATTACAGTATCTTACAGATTTCCCGATATTTTTGGTAAAAAGTCAGATAGAAGCTTGAAAATTGGATAGGTGGCTTGAAAATTTATAATTCAATTTCGCCTATTTTTACGCATGAGATGACATAGCTTGACCGTACTATTCGTGGAAAGCCTTATTCCAATATCTTAATTGTTGCTCGATTTATTTACTTTAAAGTGAAAGGAACAGATGAAACTTAAAAATGTGTTAAATAAAATGTAGGCGTGGTTTTTATCCGACTTCGTCCATTTTCACAGTGTGACATAAGAGTGCAAATATAGTGTCATATACCAAATTTTGTTGAATTCGGTTAAGGGTTCTTGAGATATGGAATTTCTTCTAAAACTGGGCGGTCCACGCCCATCACCAAAACTTTACACGCATTCCTATGCATACTTTCCGTATCATATTCCATGAGAGCTTTAGTGTTTCCAACGTTTTCCTCCAGCGCGTTAACGCACTTTTAATAGTTTCCAACATAACTTTTGTATGGGAGGTGGGGGTGGTTATTATCCGATTTCATTAATTTTCTCAGTGTATGAAGTGATAGGTAAGGTATGTTAGTAGAATTTACTCGGAGAAAATTTAATTGAAATAGCTTTAACGATTTCCGAGATATATATATTGAACCTATTGGTGGACGAGGCCATTTCCACTTTTACAGAATTTTTGCCCGCAGAGTGTCCCACCCTACTGGGATCCTCTATACCGAATAATACGTTTATATCTTAATTTTTTGCTTAGTTATAGCACAGTATCTGTTTTCGATTAAAAGAAATTTGTGGGCGTGGCAGAAGTCCAATTACACTCATCTGCAACACCAACCTTCCTACGGTGACAAAGAACACGTGCACCAAGTTTAATCTTAATTAATAATCTTAGTTAAATTTTTACTCAAATTATCGCTTGCACGGACGGACGGACGGACGGACGGACGGACTGACGGACTGACAATTACTCGGATTTCAACTCGTATTTTCATACTGATGATTTATATCTAATCGTCTAACTATATCTAACTCGTTTAGTTCTAGGTGTTACAAACAACCGTTAGGTGAACAAAAATAATATACTCTGTAGCAACATGTTGCGAAAGGATAAAAACACAAGGAAGAGCTAAGTTCTCCTATAACCAAACATTTTATAATCTTGCAATTTGGATCAAAGCCGAGGAAATACTTTCAGCTACTGACAAAACCTTCTATTAGGTCTATTAGTTTTGCATTCATTTATTGGTTTTATTTAGCATAATTAAAATGATCCGATTTAGATCAAATACTCACCGTTTAGTTCGACGAATTGTTGTTATTTTGAATTTCATAATGCCACTCTCTTCTCTCTTCACAAACTTCTCTTGAGGCGAATTTTTTACCACCAAAATCACTCGCCATAGACAGGAAAAGGAAGTGATCACTTGGTGCCAGGTCCGGACTATAATGTGGGTGCAAAACGACCTCTCAACCAAGTTCGAAACTTCCGAAGCTATTGGTGAGTCACTGTCGATGGGCATGGCGATGGCTTCCTTGAGACAGTTCAATTGTTGACAGTACAGGTCCAACTTAAATATTAGGCCCCAGCATAGCAGCTCATAGTATATGATTCCCTGCCAATCCGATATCAATAAATTTTATTACCGAATGACATAATGATAATTAAAATATTCTCGCTAAATTTAATTGAGATACATGTATTTAAGATATAAACTCAACCAGTGGACGATTTTTAATATTTTGGGCATATGAGGATCAACTGGAGCTACAGATACCACTATATTCGGGGTATGCATTTTAGACCAAGGTCTAGACTGATTTCATTCATATTCAGCGCTAAATCACATTACGTTTAAGAAAACATCTCCATTTAATTCCATTAATATATCACATATATTGACCGACATAAACGGTTTAAAGTCCACTGGAAAGTCGGAAATCACTATATTAAGTATATGGGAGTTAGGGTAAATTTTGACTCGATTTTATCCATTTTTGACATTGGGACACTTTGTTACCAAGAAAAGATGCTTTTTGAATTTCATTGGTGTTTCATGGTGTAAAGTCAACCGGAAGTTTGAAAATTCTTATATTAGGTACATGACATGATGGATAGGGGAAGTACTGACCCGAATTTACCTATTTTCAGCGCAAGCACACCTTATTATCAAGAAAAGACGTTCTGAATTTTAATAGTATATCTTACAGATAGCCCGACATTTTCCTTTTTGAGGTCCATCTACTCCAAATGGAGGCTTTGAAAAATTATAGTCCGATTTCGACGATTTCTGGATGTGAAATGATATAACTTTAAGGCACTATGTTTGCACAGTTTTGCTCCGATATCAGCATTGCTGTTTGATTTATCTACTTTAAAGTGAAAGAATTAGATGAATTTTAAAAATGTGTTATATGGGAAGTAGGCGGGGTTGTAGTCCGATTTTCCTCACTTTCATATAACTATGTTGTGTATCTTAATTTTTGGCTTAATTATAGCCCTTTTGAAATATTACGATTAACGGCTTTTTGTGGTCTTAGCAACGGTCCGATTTCGGCCATCAGCAACATCAGCCTTCTCATCGTACTAAGGAACGCATGTACCTAGTTTCATCTAGATATCTTAATTTCTACTCAAGTTAAGGATTGCTCAGGCGAACGGACAGACGGACAGACAGACATCCGGAATTCAGTTCGTTTCGTCATACTAATCATTTTGATATATTGTATATAACTCTATAACTTTCTCGATTAGTTTCAGGTCTTACAAACAACCGTTAGGAGAACAAAACTATTGTACTCTTGGGCAAAATGTTGCGAGCGTATAAATATTTATAATAGTAATAATCGCGAACATACCATCATAGTACGAGTGCCTCACACGTTTTCAAGGCAGTTAAGTAATTCAGTTGCTTGGCGACTCGATTGCATAACATCCTTGATATGCAAATCCGCACAGCTTCTTATTAATTTTTGGTCGGAAGTGGTTCTTCAATGTGACTTAATCATTTGTTATCATTTGGTGTTGAAAATTTCGCAAACAATAAGAGCAACAGCTTCGAAACCCAAACGCTAACAGCGTTTTTGAATAGAAAAAGAAGTGGATGGAGAGAAAAAGTTGAGTTTATAAATAGCAAAATCGCCGCAAACATATATTTTATGCACCAATGTTATAAAATAAGAATTTCAGCAAATTTTAAATGCATGAAATCTTTATGCGAACATTTTTGTGATATCTATGTTGAGGACGACTGCTTTTGCAGTGTCTGAAGCGATATCTGCAAAGGTTAATGCGTACTTACTCATACATAGACACATATATAAATGTTTGGTGATTGGTGTCATCGGAAAGTTAAAAATAATTTTTAAGGTATTTCCAATAATCGATATATTTTTTGTGCTTTATTGATTGGCAGTTGGAATAAGAATCTTCACTTCTTTGAACTTGGGTCAACATTCAAAATTTGAAAATGTCAGTTCTCCCGGAATGATTTCGGAATTCGCACCAACTTGTTTAGTTTACAGCCGGATATTTCGAACAAAACATTTCTGTTTCTTTGACAAACGATATTTTTCTAATTTTGTTTTTTAAGTAAAATTATATTTCGAAGTTGTTTCATCAAAATCCATTTAAAAAAAATTTAAGCAATCTACAGAGAAAGTGATTCCATATTATTTTATTACATATAAGAATACATATTTTTTTATGCGGAGGGGCATTTGTGGTTTAAATTCTCATTTAAAAAGTGGGTGTGGTCCACCCTTTTAGGTTTATTGTACATATCTCACAAACTACTAAAGCTGTATCAACCAAAGATGCAGAGCGCAAGCCTTGCTGGCACCTTCTCATATAGTTTGAAAATTGGGGTAATTGGATAATAAAATTGCGATAACTCTCTAAATAAATAATTTAGAACATTAAAATTCACAGTCAAGATGATACGGAAGAGGTACCTCATCACACAATCACAATCGGTCTAAAAATGGGATAGTGTGTGTGGCACCGTTCGAGTTTAGGCGAAATATTATATCACAGAAACGACTACCAATTTCGGACTACAACGACGCCTAATTCGTTACAACAATATTTTAATTTTGTTCTGTTTCTTACTCTTTCCAGTATATATGTCAAGAACCAATGAAGATATCGGAATTAAGCTTTGCATAAGTAGTACCTGTAAGTTATATTATCTGACTTCAAAAAACGGCCGAAATCAGACTAACTATCGAATATGTGGACCTGAGTGCCAAAGACCTTATATCAAAAATAGTTAAAATCAGATAAATACTTCCCCTAGCCCCATATACTTAATATAAAGGTTTTTGAACTTACATTTGGCTTTATACCATATATATCGGGCAATAAGTAAAACATTTTAGCAAAATTATATGAAGGTATTGTTTAATCCTGTATATACGCCTATTTGGTGGCGAAAATTGGTGAAATCGATCTTCGAATTACCTCGACACCATATACCGCTTATAATGGTTTTCTTAATTCTAATAGACCTTGCGCCGAATATATTAGTTAAATTCTCGAGCATACTTTAGTTCAATGCCAAAAGTATACGTTATATGCTTGGATTTTCCGCAGCCTCAATATACCCAATGTAGTGATTTCCGACCCTCCAACTGACCTTAAAATGTTTATGTAAGGGAATATGTGTGATATTTTAATGAAATTAAGTGTTTTCTTAACTATAATGTCGTTTATGGTTGAATATGAAAGAAATCGGTCTAGACTCCATATCTCTCATATAATGGTTTACGCATCTGGTGGATTTTTCCTTATACCACCAATATTTTAAACTTCAATGGAAGACCCCACCAACAAAATTAAGGGAGAATATTTCGAATATTATTATGCCATTCGGTAGTAAAAATTATGGCAATAGTGTGATGAATAAAGTGATTTTGTGTTAGCCAAGTAAATATGGAAAATATGATTGCAATCGATTTAAAATTTGGTCGAGATTCTTGAATTCTTACGCAACAATTTTTAATATAAAGCTTTGCCAACACCTTAAAGTATTGTACTAGTAAGTACTGTAAAGTATAATATTTCAAATTACTTGTATTTATAAGTATGTATATATATTATAGCTCACCTACCCACATAAATACATTCCTGTATTTCAAATATCTATGCTTGTGTATGTATCGGCATGTGTGTATCAAAAATATTGTTTATATGCATTTATATTATATAATTTGATTGTGTAGCTTCTGCTTGTGCTTATGCAAATTTGAACTTGTATCAATTAATAACTGGGCGGGCACACCAGAAACGCATGAAATCACGCCAGTGGACCTCGAAGAAAAGCTAAAATGATCTCAAATGATTTCTCAATATTTTACAACAACGAAACCAAGTGCTAAATGCGTAGAGAAAAATGTTCATATAAATACATAAATATACAGTTAAATATATACAAACAAATAAAATCGTAAAATTTCAAAATTTTTTATATCTCTTGTTTTCTTGTCTGGTCGATTGCTTCGGATCGAAGTTGCTTTTGCATTGTTTTTGGTCAAGATCATGGCTAAATGGTTTTATCTGACGGCTTACACGCTTATTCATTATGTTATGCATGAGTGTGCGTTTGCACATGGTATGTTTGTATATATGAGGGTATCTTTCGTCGATCAACCGTCGTTCATTCACTCAATTTAAGAGGCTTGACTTCTTTAGCTGATCAGTTGATAGCTGTGGTTATGTGCGCGGTACCGTTGATGTATTAGATTGTATATATATATATATATATACCTTGTATATATTCATATACAATTGATTATGTGTGTGTTTATTTTGAGTACTGTTACTTGTGCTTGTGTTTCACGGTGGTTTTCCAACTGCGCGAGCGAACTCATGCGGAAATAGCTCCTTGTAGATTGTTACGTTCGATTTGTTATATCTTCAGTAATTTTATTATTATTTTTTTTAAGAGTTCTTCAACACTTCTAAGTTGCGTAATCATATTTCTGGCATAGAACAACATTGAGAATAATAAGGAAATGCCGTATATACTAAAAAGTAAATCGTTGTTGCAATTTAAGTTTGTATCACGAAGTCTTTCGTGTAGATCACGTCAGCAAGATCTCCAAAATAAATTGTCGACAAGTGGCACATGGTAATTCGGGTTTCTGCTTGAAAGCTCCATTGTTATTAACAATTAAATTGTACTTCTTCTTTTATTTTGTGGGTGTGTAGACTCATCTACTACCATATTATTTATAATTTATTCCACGCAGCGTCAATCACCAAACCAATCTTTTGAAAAATAAATGTTCCATACAGTTTTCGAAGAAATGTGTCATAGTGGCACTTGATTTCAAATCGTTCTTTTTTTCACTTTATCAACGTCTTTGTTTGTTGCCAAATATTTTTTCAACATAACTCTTTAGTTGTTTTATTATGCTTAGGCTTACATTTCGTGTGGTGAAACATTCCCACTTTAGTTCTTTTTCTGCTTTTGATATATTTTATGTTGTGTATTTTCTATTCACCCAAAAATTTATTTTGACTGTTAATTTCAAGGTCCCTAATGTTGTTATATTTATTTGCATAATGATTGGTTTTGAGATACTTTGTGTGACGAATGAAGAGAGTCCATATATGAGCGCAATTCCCCTCAAGGCAGAAGTTGATATGTCAGAGGTAATACACCTCATGTAAAACAAAAACAAATTACAACAAGCACATCTAACATGTTAACCGAAAACTCGTTAGCTACAAAGTTTTGTAGTTTCCAAGTTTTTAGAGTTGCATAGGAAAGTACATTTTTTTCCGAAACTTCTATTTATATATTTATTATTCAATATAGTTCAATATAGTATAGTTATTATTCAATATAATTCAATAAATTAAATTAAATAAAGCGAGGTCTGAGAAGAGGAAAAAATCATAGGTGCTTACATCCATTTGAAGCCCAATTCACACATTTTTGTTATAGAAAACAGTCGTGGTGCGATGATGCTCAGTTTCAAACTAAAGAACATCAGGGGAACGTTAGGTATAGAATTTGGTTAAACTGTTATGAGGGAGTAAATTTAACTTAAAATTTGTCATTGCCACGCCTAGGGTTTAATTTTTCACGTCCGAGATTTGCTTCATTGGAGAAGAGGGGAATATTTTATATATTTATTATATTTCATAGTAATTTGTTTGAGGAACTTCGTTTTGCACTTACCATTGTTGCAGCTATAGAGGTCTTTAATTAGTCCATTAAAAATTCCTTTCGAATATAATGATTTATGCAGATGGATATTTCCAGTAAATCAAAGAACTCTATTGCAACTAGTTCTCGTTTGGTTTAGATCATTATTCTGGAAGGTAGTACAGAGAAGTTGATGAGTGTGTTGAAAAAACGATATCCAATTAACCGAATCTCCATATAAAAACTTTATACTAGGTATGTTGAAAAGTTCATACCATATCTAAAAGAGGGCTGCATTAAAATTTAGACCATATATTTTATAGTTAACCTATATGTTCAAAACCGATCTCGGATGTACAAATTTCACAGTTAACGGCCAAAGTGAAGTATACAAATTTGAGTGATGCAAGTTTTGGTATTTAAAAGAAAAACTAAACAAAAGGGAAACAATACTGCTGATACAAAAAAAAATGGCTTAAATGTTCATGAATATTTGAGTATGCGAAAGCTCTGTGAGAAATTGGTGCCGGGCGAGCTCGTAACCGAATTGAATTTCAAGTTTTTCCAGTTCTCGAACCTCAAGGAATGGTTGTAGGAAAGAAATCGCCGAAAATAAAATTTAAAGATAGCTATAATAGGTATGTCGGCCACGATAACAAATTTGTTGAATTACAAAATCGAATTATGCCCAAAAAGTCAATCAAATATTAGTTAGATTTTATGTAATCCATTTAAAAAAGTACATGTTAATGTGGAAATGAGAGTTGAGGCTATTAACAAAGCAACAAAGAAGAGCTATGAAAGGAGTATTAAGGCGTGCATATATATACACGTATTATATTTAAATATAACATGTTGGCAAAATCATTTTTATAAAATTTTTATAGAAGAGCTTCAAGTGAAAAATGCAATTGAATATCGTTAAATACAAAATAATTTTATTTTCGCATATGACTTAATATTTATATACCGGTACATAAAACTAAAGACATACATACGTATAGAAATGTTTATGATATTTACAAACATACAATATTTTATTGTATTTGTTTTTCCTTAACTTAAGGTACAAGCGCGATATTGACTTCTTATTTGCTGCATTTAAGAAAATTCATTATGAATTTTCCTAAGCAAATTACTGACATTGTACGTACAAATTAAATGACTCAGTTTGACTTAGAAATAATAATTGTATATTTAGAAATACACATTAATTCTGTTACTTATTTTTTCAGAATCCTCTGCTTATATAACTACTAACGGCTAAGAACTAAAACCCCCAAACGTGACATATCAATACATACATACACATAAACATACTTATGGCTATACAAATAGGCAAGTGAAGCGAGCAAGAAGGAGTGATTTGATTGACCTTAAAAATAATGTCGTTTATATTATATAACTGAGATAGAGGTGCGGCTGACAGCCTGGCAGGAGCGGCGTCGACACAGCGACCATTCATTATGTTTTTTATAAAAGGTTTTGGAACTTCTTTTAACAGCTTAACACCACCTAGGTCTACAGATTCTTTTTCGCTTGTGCATTGTTCATCGCGACTTCCGGTACACCATTCAGATTCTTGGTGCTTACATCATTGTTGTTGTCAGTGGCTCTGGCTGTGGCTACGGCTGAGGCGGCTGCGGCGGCGGCGCATTTGGCACTCAAAGCATCTGCTTGTGCTTGTTGTTTCTTTTTGTACGACTTCTGGTAGAAATCATTGAAGAGATAATAGAAGAAGATGGCGTTGGGCAGGGTGAAACAAACACTCCATCTTGGGTATCCGCAATCAGTGTAGAGCAGCTGAGTTTGGTGGATGAAGACCATGCAGAATTGAACCTATGGGAAGAGAGGGATAGAGCGAAAATAGATATATATATGCAAAGAGGTGAAAAAAATTATAAGTATAATAAGTGTTAATTGTGCTATTAGTAACTCTATATTAAAGAGAGCATGTGGATTTTTTGTGTCCGCCAAAGATGGCTAAATAACTTTACGTCAAATAAATAATTTAATTATTAAACTTTTATTTGTTGTTGATTTTCAACAAATGTGAAACATATTCATATTGAATTACAAACACAGTGCAACACAAAAGGGGGCATAAGACCAATTCAATGTCAAATAACCAGTCCAGTTATAGCCTATATATATAGGCGTACAGTTACTCACTTGCTATATAACTGTTACTCACCATTTGCAGCGTGGTAATATGTGATTTCCACCACAAGTATTTTTGCATATTTGGACCGAATGCCGATAAGAAGTAGTATGTGTACATAACGATGTGCACAAATGAATTGATCCAACCGATGAAGGTTCCATGCCCGCCTGGATAATACTTGGTGGTGCCCCACGAGATCAATGGCATAACTGAGTGATGATAGACATGTAGGAATGTGATTTGACGTTCTTTTTTACGCAGTACAAAGAAAACTGTATCCAACAGTTCGCTGATTTTCGCCAAATAGTAGACGTAGACGCAAAGCGCTTCCTGTGCAAAGAATACAATATGTAGATAATTAAAGAAGCTGTATATTAAGTGAGAGATATTTGTGGTTTGAGTAATATTAAGTAATATTTAACTCACCCGCACAGCTTGTGGACTGGACGAGCGATCGACAGGCTGACAACGCCAATTGTAATACCGCCATGCAACACAACCCTACGTGAGAGTAAGGAAGATTAAAGTTAAGAATAAGAAGAAGTATGTAAAGAATAATTTAAAAATTCACATTTACTCTTGGCGATCTCTTTGATATAACTTATGAGCCTTGAAAATGGTAGAAATGATTACTAAATTTGAGAGCAGAGGATGGCAGGAATAAATAGTACTATTGAATGAAATGTTCTTCAATTGTCCCTTTGCCAATACTTTTCACACACCATTGTTGATTTAATCAATTAATAAATGGGTGCGTAAGTTCTATAAAACAATCAGTCAATAACGAGGCGACCACCCGGTTAAATAGGACTTCAAGGCATTCCGAAAAGTAGAGATTGTGAGAGCTTATGCTCGTAATACGTAGAGACCCCAATGGAAATGATAAAGAGGCTGACCAGCTTCACTAGGTGTTTTTAAACCTAAACGAGTAATTATATGCTCCTAAACTGAAGTCTCAAAACCCCCTGCATTCATCCAAACTTGCTGGATGGGCAGCTTAGTCAGCAAATACACTATTTGAACTATGGAGATTACAGTTATAAAAAACTTAAGACGGAACCTTAATAGTAGGGTATATAGATGAGCTCATTAAAAATTAAATTTTCTGTAATAACAACGCTATGTCTATAAAAAACCCTAGTAGCTTAGTAGCCAACAAATATCGATCTAAGGAATAATGAAATATTATTTCAAAGGATAAATAAACAGGTACATGGTACAGGTCTGAAATCGGAAAATCTACTCTACAACATAATCTTCGATCTGACTTAAAAAACTTGGCTCAAGATGGCGATTTTTTACTGATTTGAGTTTTTGCTGGTTTAAGCCTAGGTAGGATAGTATAATTTTCGGTTTTCCACGTCCTTCCGTTCCGTCTGTTCAGTTACGTCCTCTATGTTATTCTTTATCATAAGTTATTCGATATCCATAAATTTTTTGGACAACCCCAAGTTTT
Source organism: Bactrocera minax (assembly GCA_021498325.1). Lineage (NCBI taxonomy): Eukaryota > Metazoa > Arthropoda > Insecta > Diptera > Tephritidae > Bactrocera > Bactrocera minax. The sequence goes on along the minus strand of JAKEEE010000011.1, from coordinate 3,437,590 downwards.
GTAAACAGACCGAAATATCTTATGTAAATATCAACTAAAACAAACACTGCTTCCAACAAAAATGGTTATGGAGATGAACAATGCCTCACCAACTGTGTTGTTTTCAACAAAGTTTTTGACCCATCCACCATACTGGTTTAAATATGTAAATAAAATTGAGGTTTTTCTGCCTTTGTCATGATGAGCACACAAAATTTAGAACTAGTCCAAAAACGCGTTTCCATATTTAAATATTCTTTTGTAAATTCGGCAATTTTTATTCACAACGGTTGTAAAAACACATTATCCCGTTTGTATATACTGATATGTACTCATAAACTGGTATTAATGGCGTCTCGTTAGTTCTAATAATTGAAAAACTGGGATTTTTTGGAGGAATTTTTGTAATACTTTTTGCAAATAACGGTTGTTGATGGCTTTAATTTACTTTTAATAAGGCGAGATGTGATGAAACGGATACGATTTGATATTCCTTTTAGAAATATTTACAAACATTTTTGATTGCGAACAGATAACAACTTTCTATCAAAATTTATTTAATTTAAAAAAGATTACATTATTTATTTTACGCAGTTTAGAAAGTTTATTTTTCTAGGAAAATTTTAATCTCTCAAAATTATTAAATTAAATTAATAAGATAAATTGTAAGAAATAGAATTTGAAGCAAAAATTTTAATAAATTTCTATAAATAAGCTATATATATTGCTCACCACAACTAAAAATGTTTATTGAATTTTTACCAATATTATTATTTGTATTATTAATTATTTAAGAAGATAAATTTATTATTAATTTTTCCTTAAATAAGAACTGCATAAAATATTTATTAATGTTAAAAACAATTTAATTTTCAAATTAAATAAATAAATTTAAATGCAGTTTAGCTTTTAAACCAACCATTTTTTAATTTAAAAAATTAATTAAGTTGAAGTTGGGTTATAATTAATTTCACGCTGACTAAAAATGAATATATAATCAACTTAAATTATTAAAAGCAATTTTTAAAGCTTTTGAAAACCTTAGGAAAATGCAACACTGTTTTTTTTTTCATTTTAGATGCGAAAATTTTTTAAATTATTTTATTTACAATTGCAAAAGGCATTTCGCATGTCAAAATTCAACTGCATCAAATATGTGAGCGATATTAAACCAATAAATGGCAAGTGATTGAAACCTTTGTGTTTTAAAGTTTGTAATAAAAACTTTTTTTCACAAACTAAACCTAAAATCACTGATACACTTTTCATGTCAATATAAAGTATATAAAAGAATTTTTTGTTTTTATTTCAAATAAATGTAAGAAAATTAATAAAAAATCAACAGAATATTTTAAATATTTAGTCACACTTACCTCATAGACCAGCCAAGCGCTGACAAATATTTGTATGAAATTGTACACAATCAAAGTCTTTTCCAATTTGAACGGTTTACGATCGCGCATGTAATGTGGTCCCCAAAAAAGCACAAAATACAAATAAAGCGCAACAATGGAGAATATCGGCACCGGCGATTTAATTAGAAACCAATCATTTGTACGTGGATCTGTTGAGGAAGTAAATTGTATTGTTATATTGTTGTTATTATTGGATAAAATATTGTTATTTGGAGCATTGTCAAAATATTTCATTGCTAGTATAAATAAAGTGTGTGGAAGTGTATTAGCATTAATGTAGATTATAAAATTGAACTATTTCCATTCAAGTTTATTAAATTCAGTGGAGTGTTTGATAATTTGCTGCTGAGCTGAACTCGTATACTTGTATGTATTTTTTAGGTTGTATCAACAATTCACTTTTGATTTCGTGTGAAATAACGTAGTAATTGTTCTATGTTATCTTTTTCTAACAATTTTTTGTATGCTATTGTATATACCATAAGTCTATATGGATGTGTCTTTTACTTACCAGCCAATTCGAGGAATAGGAAATTCCATACGTCACTGTCGGTTGCGTTCATATTAGCCATTTTTTGTTCTTGCCTTTCTCGCTCAGTCTACGAATTGTTTGTTAGGAAATTATGACTTGCAATTTGTTTGAGATTATCGAATTTTTTTGCCAAATAAGCCCATTCACCGCTTATCTTGCTGCCGGTTCTTTGATTATTTCAATTCAGTTGATCAGTTTTAATCAAAACTTTATCAAACTTAACGGCTTCCTCTGCTTTTTTCAAAGGTACTGTGTATCTGAAAATACAAATATTAAAAATGGTTAAATATGGTTTTATAAATTATAATTAATTTGTTAAATATTATTTCCTAACTGATGTTATATTTATTTCTATTAGTTTTAAGTGTTTTAACAAATTCGACATACAGTACTTTTATGGAATATGTTCATATATAACCTTTCAAAGAAATAACTCTTCTAATTTCCAATATTAATTCAAACCATTAAATATATGAGTTATCCTTATGTGCAGTTTTCATTGTGACACATTTAATGGCAATCGTAGTCAAACTGGTGGATGTCACACAACTTATTGCCATCTGAATTGATTTTCTTGATGTAGTGTGAACATATGTTATCTTATTATGATAGTTATTAAATTTTACGTTATAAAACCGATTTTATACGAATTATAACTGTGGTAAGCCATGCGAATTTTGAATGTTATAATTTAAATACATTAAGGAAAATTCGTTTCTTGTAAAGGCTGAATTTTTGTAATTAATGGCACTTGGAAATATTCAGAAGATAATATTATGTTATAAATTACGTTCATTTAGGAGTGCAATTACTGAGTACATAAAAAAAATAACAAAAGGAAAGCGCAAAGGTCGACTGAGATAATGTTATTTAAAATGGCTTTCTATGAGAAGTAGTCGTAATTATACCTTGATTGCATCCAATTTTAAGGTATACTTAGAGTGTACCTTGAAAATGTTATCAGCATTTCAGCAAGTCAGTCGAAGAGTTTTGAAATATTGAATTTCATGACGGAGGGCGGTACCATTGTCAAAATTTTGGGGTTATTCATACGTGGTGTGTTCAAAAAATAACGGGAATTTTCGTTTCTTGAAAAAAATATTTATTCGTTCGTCTACATTAATGTTGTCGCCTTCAAAATAGTCTCCATTCGATATTATGCACTCATGCCAGCACTTCTTCCAATCGTCGAAACACTTCTCAAACTCGATTTTTGGGATAGCCTTTAACTCTTTCAGCGATTTCAAGATAATGACTTTACAAAACTACAAAGATAACTTTTTAAACCTTTAGACTTTAATTCGTCACGTCTTTCTGATCAAATTTACATATAAACCCAATATTAATTTTGATTACATTAAGGTGTTAAAAACTGCTAGGTGAATAAAACAATTCAACTCTCGTGCCTGAAAATCATTCAATGGAAATTTTGCGAAAAGGCGTTCATTATTTTTATTCACTACTTCTGAAGTAAATAAATGAGTTGTGTCATCTTACCAATACACAATGAAAGAGATTAACTCGTCATACATAGCGCAATCAAAATATAAAACTACATGAATTTCAAAATTACTTTCGTAGCCCGCATACACATCTTTTGTGCCTCTCTCTAAAAGGTTCAGCAACGTAGTAGTGCAGGTCAGTCGACATGTAATATATATATGTGCATATATGTGCGAGTACACACTTATACAGAGACAAATATGCGTAAATATTGCAATTTTGTAAGTATGTAAGGTTTTGCGTGTTTGTTTGTGTACAAATCTCCTCTTATTAATATTTTTAAATCCAAATTGCTCAACAAACACCTTAAGTCAACTAAAGTCGCAGGCTTGCCTCCAACATTTTTTATACCTTCGCTAGGAGGCAACTGATAAATACTAGTTGTGGGAACTTTCTTTTATAGCAAAATGTTAATTCTACAACTCTAACGGTATAAGAAGATTAGTACGTTTGCTTGGTATTCCAATGACAAATGGATGTTGTCTATAGGTATTCAGTGTCTAATACTGTTGTTTGAGAGACTGCTGTGAGTTAATCATACTCATAATATATCAGAATAATATGCGGTGTAAACATGAGAGAAGGCGGTTCCGACACTTTATTCAGTACCCCACACTAAATTGTGAAGACGAAAGTCGACAATAAACAAGTCTACTTTTTATTCATGCCAAATTTATTTCGAATAATATTAATTGCCGAGTTTTCAAAGTACTCTAAAGCATCTCTCAATGTCTAATTTATACTTTAAATGGTTTTTAGTTAAATTTCTAATAAGGCTTTGAGCTGCTACGATTATTTTGAAATATATCTTCACATATTTGAAGGTTAGACCTGATTACAATTCAACTCTAGTAGCTCTCTGTCACAGAAATGATACGAGCTAATAAAAATTAATTTTAATTTTGCTTTTAAAACATATTTTATACAATAATTGTATATTTATATTGTATATTGTATATGTTCCAATGTTCCTAAAACATTGTTTAACAAAAATTTTTGAATTTTTGACTTAATTTTCATATTGAAGCTTGGTTCCACGTCCAAATTTTAAACTCAATACAATTATATTAGTTTTTTTTTTTCAATTTTATAAGTGACCATAACTTTAATCAACATATTAATACATGTTACATATTAATAATTTACATATCACATTAACGTATTAACAAAAAGAGCGATTAGTAAGCGCTCAAAGTGAAGTGTAATTATTTTAGAGACAAATATAGACTAATTTGCATCAAAAAAAAAATACTTTCAAAAGGATTAAGATTTTTTACTTTGTAAAATTATTGTGTCTTATTAAGAATCTTCTTAATCTTAGTAATCTAGAGTTTTCTATTAAGAAAATGACCATCTGTCAAAGAAGTATGTTTTCTTAAATATATTTTACTTCCGATAAGTTAATATTTTCGAGCACAACAGAAATCTGCTACGCCCTTATGCATTATTTTGTCCTATGAATAATACGAGTACGTGTGGAGATTTACATGCATACCTTACATAAATCTATATGTGAATGTATTCATGAGAATTATCAAATGAGAAATAATCAAAATCACGGTCAAAATGTTGGCCTACAACTGGCTGAAGTAGTTCAGCAATTGCACTCAGCGCTGAGGCAAAGCTGAATTTTATTCGAGTGGTGCTTAACTTACATAGCCGAATGGTGTAAACAATTAGAGGTATAAATGCATGCGTGTGTGTGTGTTTGTATATATAATTACAATGTGGGCAAAAGAAAAGAAAATAAATAATAGTTGCGTATATTTGTCACTTTGTTACATCTACACCTGTTCGGTTGCCATTGCCTATTGTATGTGATTTTTACTGTTATAAAGTTTTGATGCTGCTACACAGCATGCGTTCATATACATATGTATGCATGTGTTTATACTTATGTGCAAAGAAATGTGCGTAGAATTTTGTAATATACGCGTGCGGTAATACAAAAATTTATTATTATCATCATCATATTTAATTTATGGGTTGCATATCATTTAAATTTTATAAATGTTAACTTGTGGTACGGGTGTCTTTTGACTATTGTCCATTTTTTACATATTTTTTGTGAATGTAGATATCATGTTGGGTGATAATATGGCATATGGAAGAATTGTGTTAAAAAACTTGCATATATATATAGGTATATATAGATATATAGGTGCTCTACATATAGTTAAAGTATAACCAGTGTAAAAAAGTTGTAAAGTACTACGGAAAAGAGATTTTTCACAAAGTCAAAATAACCTTAAATAGGTTAGTCGAAGCACTTGTTTGGCAAGCGCTTTTGTTGTAAGTAGCATAGCCGTTTTCATTCAATCAAATTCAAACGGTTGAATTTTTCTTCACTCAGTACTTACTCTCATAAGATGTTAAAAAAAAATTTCATTTTTCTTAAATTTGGAATTTTTGATGCAAGTGCTGAAGTTTTGAACTAGTTCGGGATAAGAATATAAGGATCAAAATTTTTTACAATTCGTTAGCAAACGGTGAATATGAGAAGTTTCAATCTGCTTCCAAATACCTAGAAAGTTTTATATTTTCTTTATACTATATATATTATATATTACCAAATTGAAAATAAAACCAGAAAACTATTAAATATATTCTATATTGATTAGGGAAATATTAAAATACGCTCGCAGACCAAAAGCTATGGCAATTTTTTAGATTGACACCTAGTTACTTAAAAAAAGTTGTGAATAACTTGTTCACCAAATATTGAATCTTTAGTATATTTTAGCGCCAACACTGATGCGACGTCAACGTGTCAACGTTTTTATAGTACTTCAAAATAGTGTTTCTGAATGTTCATCAGCATCCCGAATGAGCTTCTATGTGTCAATATCAATTGATGTTACGATGGGTCTAGAAGAATCTCAGAAATGAGTAACACGTGGGAATCACCTTTATTTCATCTACTGTATTTCCCTTTTTGTTTTTCTTTTATAATGTCCCAACATTAACTCGAAATTCGAACCTTTGACAAAAGTTCTTATTGGTAGTTCTTATAGACATATTAATTACTACTATCATCGGACATCTTTAATAAAAACCGAGTGGAAGGAAATGAAAATGTGAGGATATTTAGAGGAGGGAGCGGCAACAATTCAGATGAGCTTGTGTACACGAATATTTAAGTAAGTGACTTAATTAATTTAATTGTTTATTGACTTTTCTGGAATCATGTTCCAGTTTCTAATTTAATTAGTTTGGTAGTTAGCATAATTATTCGAATTAGTGTCTGAAATTAGCAAATTAAAAGGGTTTCAAATAGACTAGCAGCAAAATTTAAATTAAGAATTTGCTTCCAGTGAAAACTAAAAGAAAGAAAAGAAATGAATATGTCATTGAATAGTTAATTTACATATGTTAAGTAAAGTATACCTCTTAAATGCTATTTTGACAAATAAAAGTCCAAATTTCATTATAGTGCTCAAGACAATAACTTATTTGCGACTGTCCTTATTGGAATTTTACAAAAACCTATGCCCAACTATTTCCTAATTAGCATTGCAAATACTATTTTTTGTATAGAGCGATTGCTTCGAGAATGTGTTAAAAAGAAGAGAAGAATAAAATATAAACTAAGTAGTAGTAGAATGGTTTCAATGAAAGTAAAAAATATTTCAATTCTATTTAAAGCTGTTTCTTATTTAAAGCAGTGAAGGCATTTCCAAATTTACTGAGAATTATTTATATTAATCAAACGTGGACATAATTTTTTACATCTCGCGGATGTGAGCGCTGCTAGCTTTAGGGCTAAAAGTCATTGACATCATAGAGTGCCAATGAATACTTCAATTTACTAAATGACTACCAAACTGTGTATATATCAGGCTATGAAAGAGACTTTGACAAATATTTGTTTGCTATATTTCGTGTTTGATTTGCTTAACACAAACTTTTGAAATCGATTTATGCTTATAGCAATGTATTTTCATCACTTTTATTGCTTTTTAGCACATTTGTCTAAACTGCTTTAAGCTCTAGTGAGAATTAAGTGCCACATACCATTTTGTTACCACATTTTCATATTTTTTCTTTATATGTACTAAAATTCTATAGGTCCACATTCATACAAATATTTAGTATGTGTACATTGAAGACCTAAGTAAATATAATAAATGTTTACTCGTATTTAAGTGACCCCGAATTTGGTTATAATGAGTTAACTTCGGCAAAAATACACAAATAAGTTTAAATATCTATAATACATAGTTGCTGAGTTGGTGTGTTTAGATACATCTACGAATAGGAAGTGCCTATGACACAATTGCCAATTAGCAACTTCCATTGTCATTGGTTAGCAATTTTGAAGGAATTTATGTGATTGTATATGTATATATATATATATTTTTTTTACTTTTTGGGAAGTGATTTTGTATAATGAGACTGTTTAAATAACTATACTAAGAACTTAGTTTGAGACATACCGAAAATAAGTTCTGGACTCAATACGCACGGTGAGCAGAGCCAACGGAGTGACACGGATTTGCCGTTTTCTGTAAATGAATTTAAATACTAAGAGTTTTTCTTAGAAAATCGTACTCTCACTGGATTATTTTTAGACAAAGCAAAGTTTTTTAAGTTAAAACAGAAACTCAGTTTTCAACCATTGAGTTGTTTATCGATAATATATATCTATGGTAAAAAAATTTACAATCAATAATACATTTTTAGAAAAGTATTATGGTAGCAAAAGAGAAAAGGCATCCATAGTACCCAACCGACCTTTATAAAAATTGGTCCTATATTCTTCGAGTTTAAAAACGTTTCTATTTCAACTTCTAACTTTTAAATAACAAAATGGGTATAAACATAAAATTTTATTAGAAAATATACCAAGGTTTTAACCAATGATTTTCATCGATACTAACGGCTATATTTTGAAATTGTTTCACAACAATTGTTTATTAACAATTTCGAATCTTAAAACGCATTGCTTTAAAACTGATACTTTTTTGTTAAGTATTATAAAATTACAGTCCCTGTGTTGTAGAGGTACAATACCATTACTCTATCCAGTTACAAAGAAATATATACTACACTGTATACACTGATAGACACTTTGAAGATTTACTAATTTGCCACTGAGACATTCGATGTCAACACATTTCCACTTGGCTGCTCAGCTGTCAAATATATTTCAGTGCTTTGATTGCTGAATAAACTTTAATGAGCTAACTGGCTTGCTTCATATTTATAGCACTGACCTTGACAATAAAGGGTGCAAAAATTTTCATTGAAAACTATAATATTTTGCAGTAGGTCATTGGGACGAACCGAAGTGGAATCCATGAAAAGAACATAGTCTGATTCGTATATGCCTTAAAAATCTTTTCTAAGACTATGTCTGTGGTTCAGCCTAGGGCACTATCCAGATTATAGTCCCACAAATGTTTATAATTGCTTATAATTTCAGGTTTATTTATACCTTTAGTATAAATATTCCACTGTTTTTTTTTGCTCCCCGATAATTCCAAATTACGTAAACTCTTATTCAAATTTAAATTATGTTTAAGCAAATAACTCGATTTGTCAAAATATTTTTCATAGTTGAAGCAGGTGCATTCACCACAATATTGCTAGAAAAAAATAAATAAATAGTATATCCGAATCTAATGATAGAAACCAGTGTATTTTTTTCGTAAATAATGGGGAAGTATTATATAATTTGCAAAGCATATTATGCACATTTCGAAAAAATGAAATTCTGGTTAGAACTAGTCAATCGGGATTTCAAGCCACGCAAATGCAACAGAGGTGGTTACTTAATTTCTGTCTAGCAACAGTAAAGGAAGCGCAAATAGTAATATGTTTATAATATCGCATGATTTTTGTGCAAAATAGAGCATATATAAGTACTGTAGTGAGATTAACTAGCTTCACGAACGTCGAACTGGTTAAACTTTTGTGAAAGATTGTAAATAGAATCGTATGAGTGCATAAATCTTTCAGGTTTTACAAAAGAAATTGCACAGCTATAATGTGTAGATATAATTGATATATGATAAATATATAAACCGCAGCAGATGTAAATTTTCCTTAAATGGATGTTTATCTCGTTCAGATAACTTATCACCTTACTTTATACCAACTCTGAAGTTTAAATTTTACTATTTTGCGCTCTCTCTTGGACATTAGAGTTCTTATATGTACTGGTACTAATTGTGACATTTATTTATTCATATTTATTACTTTTTTATAGCAGATGGGTTTAGTTTTTAAATAATTCATTGAGAGTTCTCTTTTGAAGAAGTTAGGGATCGAAAACGATTTTGACAAAATACATATTTGTATTAGTTCAAATTGTGAATAATTCTAGTTAGTAATGTTTCTAATTAAAGTAACTACTTTAAGTTAAGCTAAAATCATTTGGTGGCTTATCTTAAATAAAACGATGTATATAAAGGCAGAGGGATTGATAGACAGGGCCAGATTGTTGTTAGCAAATTATATTTCCAAAAACTTATCGCCACAACTTCAGAGAGATAGAGCTAGAGGGGGTTTACTTGATTAAAAGCACGAAGTTTAAGAGGATCCTAGAAACATGGCGCTTTCATAAATACAATTTTTACAAAAGCATTTTGCTGCATGGGTAAAACTGATTTATGGATAAAGAAAACTAATACAATTTAAAATAAAACTTTATAATGGAAAACTAACAACGATGAAAGATGAGCACAATAAAGTTCGTGAAATGAGTCAAACTGACTTAAAAATTCTGTAAATGGTATTTGCGGATATACTGCTATTCCGGGGATATATCCAACAGCAATTGTTCTTTTATTCCCATTTTAAAAAATATTTATTAATAATTGCCGGAAAAATGGTGCGGAGTAAGAGACTAAAAGTATTTACGCCTTTGAAAAAAGTTCAATAAAACACTAAGGAACTTTCATATTTATTTATATTCTTCTTATTATATTATATGGACAATTCTGATATTTATCCAATTTAGAAAACAAAAAAGAAGTATATCTTTTCATAAATGAGCTCAGCAAATATATTTAAAAAATTTCGTTGCTTCTATGAAATATTATATTTACTCTCTCTCTCTATATAATTCGTTTTAATCATATAAAAATTTTGCAAAATATTTTTTTGTTTCACGTAATGACGTGCACGTAATGAATATGTATCATATGAAAGTGTAAATGCATGTAGGAGGCTGAATTTACACAAAAATAGGCATACAAAATCGATGCCAAATCAATTAAAAAAGATTTGCCAAATTGAACGAAACCAGTTAGTTTGGTATAAAGTGCAAGTTATGTGTATAATAAGCGTTTTTTGCTTATGATTTATATAATAATATAATTTTCTTGGATTTAAACCATTTTTGTTTTATTTGCATATTCACAAAACACAGAAAGCACTTTAACTTAAAACAAAATTGACAACAGTCCTTGAATTATTACATAATTATATAATAATTAAATATTTATTCAAAAACAAAATTGCGCAACTTCTAATTACTATTATTTTATATTTCTTCATACACTGAGGATGTTGATCATACGCCGCGTGGCCGCATCTGTAATACCGCACACTAACGTTCACAATTCTTTAAAGTTCACTTCACTACTTGCATACCTTTTAATTGCATTTTCATATCCTTTACTGTTTACTCTAATGTATTAACTGCCTCACCTGTGCTTTAATTCTGAATTTCTGCTCTCTAAGCTTTGTTCGTTGGATGATTTTGTGAGGCAGATGACAATCATACCCACACTCCAAATAGTTCACTATGGCTATGGTTGCTCTATCTTTTCAAACTAGGAGTGCAAACGTTGTGTTCCCCAGCAAAAATGTGCCGCTTCACTTTTCAAGCAACCGCTTCACACGAAAACCATTCACGTACTGAGCTTTTTCACACGGTCGCGCGACACTAAGTATCTACACTTCCGCAGGTAAGCAAACGCATATGATATACATATGATCAGCTAGCTGGTGGTGCGATTTGATGAGACTAACACAATATCTATACTATATATGTTTGAATGTGTAAAGAAATATATCAGAAGAAAGCTCAAGAAATAGCCATAAACCCACATAAGCGTAGAAAGCGACGCATGCACATAAGCAATTATTTATTATAAGTATGTAAGTACATACAAATGCATAATTAATTGCCAGCCTTAATTTCGTTTTCGGCCCCAAATACTGTGCCGCTATAACTTGACATGGATTCGTGTGTTTGTGCGCAGTCTCATTGGGGTGGTTAATTGATCGCTTCATTCGTTCGTTCGTTCGCTCGTTTGCTACCCAGTCGGTTGTTTGGCGAGTTGCCCACGACCGAATTCATTTGTTCTACGTTGCCACGAGCGCATTTTGTACCTTCGGCACTTTTGTTCTTGACAATGGTCGCTTATCTTTCGCGTTGTCTTTGTGAAGTATTTTTCTGATTTTAATCCCTCTATTATTCTTCTTGACTATAATTATTGTATTTACCAAGTATACTTTGTAGCTTGTGGAAAGGTAGTGGCGAACTAGCTTTTAAACAAAAAAGAAACAGAAAAAGAAAAAGAAACAAACAAAAAGATGGTGTTTGTTGTATGCGGTCGCACTGACCCGCAGTTTTGATTGATGATCACTTTAGCTTATTTTTTCGTTTTCAAAAGTTTACCTTCTGTTTCGGAAAAATCTTCTTCCTGCACTGTGCGATGTCAAGGGTCAGCATGCAGAAATCACTACCGTGCTTATAAATTAGCTAATCGCAAAAACATGCTATAAATTTTCGCTGCAAACGCTTTGTCAATTGCCACCATGTTTACACTAACAAAACTGATATGAATTTGAATTGCCAAATATCTAACAGCATTTTTATCTTTAAACGGTTATGCGCAACGGCAATTAACTCTGGCAGTGCTATGCAAAGCTCGTGTTTAGTTCCAGCTAGCAGTCGCCATAAACTGGTCTAAGCGAAGACTTGACTTTGAACTTGAAAAATTTCGCTAAGCTTTGCAACTAAAATACTTGGTGTTGTTTTCTGTTTACCGTGGTTTGTGTAATCATCAGTTTGAGCATGTGAATAGTGTTGGCCTTTCTGGTAAGCTCATGTAAATTAGTTTAAACTAGGCATATATCAACACTACTTTCATTCATTTTATTTTGGTCATCTTTCTGCTGACGTAGATAGATATAGAGAGAGATATAGATATAGATTATTTAGACTTGATACGAGGAGGGTTTGAAAAGTCCATAAGTTTTTAAAGCTTTTAAAGAAGCATACTGGCATATCTTTCATGTAAATCTTCCCCCGTTGACTATAATTGGTTATTTTAAATTTTGTGCATCTAAGAAAGTCTAATGGCTTCTCTACTTAAAGGAAGTGCCTCGTTTTTTTTTTTCTGAAGATTTCTCATGGTTCTATAATGCATTAAAATTATGTTTAACTTTAATGTCAATATGTTTTTAGAATAAATTAAACTAACATTATCTAAGCCAAACTACCACAACGAGAGATCGGAAAATTTATACGCGATTTTCAATTCGCAGAAATCTTAAAGCCCATTTTGTATATAAACAGATTATTGGACTCTTTATTTTGATCGAAGAAATCATCTACGACAAAAAGACGATAAAGAATCTAATTGTGAAGGAATGGCTTTAAAGGATTTTTTATTCCAAAGCAATGAAAATCAATATATTCTGTACTAAAGGAAGGACCGGTACGATCTAAAGAAAGATATAGACATATTTTATCACATTTTTATCCCAAATCGTATTCTGCTCAGTGGAGCAAACTCAGAAAATATCAATAAGGTATTTTTCACACTAGCCGATATATGTGAAACAAATTCAGTCAGCAGCACGGGCGCCTTTAGAATGAGTATATGGGTTCAGCGGAGCTTTTTAACCGATTTTAGCAGATATTAATAATTTAACAAAAAGCCAGATTTCGACAAATTTCGACAAAAAAAGACAAGATTTCGTCTATTTATTGACCACCATATGTGATGGGTTTTATTTCGATAACATTTTGGAAAATTTCTGTTATTTGTAAGACCTACAAAATAGTTATCCATAAATTTAAGAAATGTTATCCTTCACAATTAATTTTAAAATTATTTGGTATGAAAATTTTGATAACCTTTTATAAAACTCCAATAGCAAATAATGAATATTCCGATTCACTGAATTTTTACAAAAGATATTATAAACTATTAACTTATATCACTATATAACTTAACTATTAAAAACTATAAATATAAATATTTGTTTTTAATATTATTCAGATTTTCGTCACTACCAACAATATATTTTCTGTGTAAGTTTGTAGCCTCTAAATTTATTAACAACGTTGCGTAGCAAATGAAACTCAGAAAATTGCTTACAAATAATTGAAGTGCCCGCAAACAATTAAACTCTTCAGTGAGAGAAAATGCGTGTGGCATTTAGAACGAAAACGTGTACAGCTGATAAGTATTTATGCTTTTAATATTTGCAGAGTGTTATGTCTTAAGTATTTTGTGCGTTGAAACTAAGGTGTTTGAGAAGATTGTATACAAACTTTTGACCTTACCAAAGGATAAGTAATGCTAGAGGTCTAAATAAATTTACTATATTTATGCATTTGAGGATATGCGCAAAACTATACATATATATATATATATTTAACTTTTGCAGTAATCAGAATGTGAAATACAATTCGAAACTGAGATTTGAATTTGAAACGATATACGATTCTCATGTAGCTAGTACGCAACTTAAACTCCTCCATATTTCATAATATTTGCCAAAAAAATGTCAATTCAAGCAATCAAGAATACCTTTCGAAGTGCTGTCCTAAACTATTAATGTTTGACACATATTGAATAATATTTTGAGCTTTTAATATTTTCCAGTAGATGATCTAGAATATGTCTACATTAAAGGCCTACGGAATACTTCCCAGGTTATCTTAAATAGCCGATGTTTAGACACATATTATGCACTTATAAAGGCTTAAATTCTTTACGGAGGTTATCGAAAAATTGGAAAAAACTTTTTAAATTTTGTTTAAGTACAGTATGGACAAAGTGTTTGTAAACGTTGTTAGAAGAAGTAGCTACCGTCCATGCTTGCTTTAACACTACAGTGGTTTTAAACAGTGACCTTACTTGCTCAAGCTTACTTACTCAAAAGTCAAAGTTTCGATGAATAATATACCCCGAACAATTTTCTCCGATCTCTTAACGTTATTTCGCGTTTCGTTTCGTTTTAATTTGTATTGATCGGTGGCAACTCTAAACCAGAATTTGCTACAATTAAAGATCTGTCGAATATATATACATTGCATGAGGTATATTATATATTATATAAAATAGATAAAGATAAAAATACATACATAATGTTAAATATACATATTTATATGTGGGGTTAAGGATTTTGGCAATTTATAGATTTATAAGTTAAAGTTCGGTTTTTATTATGTCCAATTCAATGACGCTAAATTAATAACATTATAGTTTTGAATGATTAAAATGGCGTCGATCAAACGAAATGAGCTTTTACATCAACTTGTTGTTGATGTTGTTTTACATCAACAAGCACAAATTTTACTTTTCAATCAGCTTGCTATAAGAATGAAGTAAAATTTTTTTCCATTAGTTTGACTATTATTCAATTTGTCGTTTTGACAATCACTAACAACTAAGAAACTGTGCTAAAGAGTAACAAATTTTTAGGTAACACAAATATTTAAGTTGTCCCTTCGAGAAGTTAAAATATGATAAGTATTAATTCAAAGTATATAAATGATTCTACTACCATTCCTTTAATTTAACAAAACTTGTATGCGCTGTACAACAGAGTAGGTAAAAAGTGCAAACGAGCGCTCCAAATAACCCAGATTTTCTGACGCTTACCGAAAATCATTTACAAATTCACGTGCCAACAAAATGCATACGGAAATGGCAATGACCAAGAATTTAACCACAAAGAAAATTGAAAACATAGCTATTATCGATTGCTATGACGCCAGTGGATTCAAATTGGTATTTGGTAACGTTCGAAGGCAAGGCAAGTGCGCTGTAAAAGTCGAAGGCCTTGCAAAATTAAGAATATGAAACCACTCATACAATTAGATGAATATATAGTTATGCTGCTAAATTAAAATCGACGCCAGACAGATTGATTGTTTATGTCAAATGAGATATACGTGGTGTGTTCAAAAAATAACGGGAATTTTCGTTTTTTGTACAAAATATTTATTCATTCGTCTACATTAATGTTGTCGCCTTCAAAAAGGTCTCCATTTGATATTATGCACTCATGCCAGCACTTCTTTCAATCGTCGAAGCACTTCTCAAACTCGATTTTTGGAATAGTCTTTAGCTCTTTCAGCGATGCTCTGACATAGTAATGTCATCTATACTTGTAAAACGACAGCCCTTTAAGATTTTCTTTATTTCTGGAAATAGGAAAAAGTCACACGGAGCCAGTTCTGGTGAATATGGAGTCTGGGGCATCGTTACAGTATTGTTTTTGGCCAAGAATTCGCAAACAAGAACGAAGTGTGAGTACAACTGAGCAAAAGCCATAAATCGTTTTTCCACAAATCCGGGCGTTTTTTTCGGATTGCTTCACGCAAACGGTGTAGGTGAACTTGTAGGTAGTACTCCTTATTGGCCATTTGACTTTGGGGCAAGAATTCATGATGCAATATGCCATTAAAGTCGAAGAACAATCCCGTTATTTTTTGAACACATCACCTATATAAATATATATATGTGAAAACTTTGTGCGAAAATAATAAAATTATTTATAGCAGCAATTCAACGATTTTTGGATAAAGCCATGCACTAAATCTCATTATGAAACACTGTATGATACTTTTTAGAAATAAAAGAAATAACTGAAAAGAAAATTTTCGAATTTTTGTTAAAGTATAACGTTTTTTATACTGCATATTAACTTTTGATTTTCAAACCGTTTTATACTCTCGCAACATGTTGCAACAGAGTATAATACTTTTGTTCACCGAACTAATCGAGATAGATATATCATACAAAGTTATGTTGAAAACTACTAAATTGCTTTAACTGGCTGAATAAACATCTCAGAAGCATTAAATTTCACAGCTAAGATGGTGCTTAAAGGTTTCAAAGGAATCGGTGTAAAAATTGGAAAGTAGATATAGGTAGGAAAGTAGATATCCTACATCTTGGGATCTATTCAACCAGGAATCTAATTTCAACCAAATTTGGTGCGTGATACTGTATTTGCATTCTTATATTACTGTGTAAATTGAAATACAACCACACCTATTTCCCACATATAACAATTTTAAATTCCATACTATTTTTTGCAGTGCAGTTATTTACAGTATATAAATCAAATACTAATGAAAATATCTGAGCAAAATTTTGTACAAAGAGTGCCTTTAGAGTGTGCCATCTCACATCTAAAAATTGTGGAAATCGGAATATAAGCGCTCAAATCCCCAGATGCCGAATATGTGGACCCAGTGCCTATGACTGACTTTTTACCGAAAATATTGGTCAATCTGTGAGATATACTATTCAAATTCAGAGCAAATATTTGCCTAATGTGTGTATGATATTGTGTTCTTAAGTTAAAAATAGTTAAAATCGGATAAATACCTCCCCTAGAGCCCATATACCCCATAAAAAGACTTTCGAACTTCCGGTTAACTTCATATCGTATATCAATCGATCTGTGAGTATCTCAGTGGAATTTAGAGAGTATCTCGTGCTAATAATATTGTATGCTTGGGTGAACTCGGTGAACGAATTAAGTTCGTCTAAGTTAAGCTAATTATGAAATTAAGAGAGTTCTTGACATATAATATAAGTTAGCAAGATACTAAATATGATTATAGGTCAATCATAATTTCGTCAAATAACGAATGCTGAAAATTGGGAGAATATAAAATGTTTAAATAGCCCTTTCTTGCATCTCGATATTTCTGTTGTGCCATCGAGAAGTATGTATATCTGACATCTTAATGAAATTAAGAGAGTTTATATATAGCCCGATTATCTTAGCATCCTCACCCCTCCAGAATATCTACCGTTCTACGTAAATTTAGAAGTGCTTTCTGAGCATTATTAAGTGAGATTGTTTGTCTGAATTTAACATAATTGGGTACCAAAATGGATAAAGCGGCTTCTACTTTCCTTCACAGACAGTGGAAAATATTTTGTACTACTTAGAGTTTTCGAATTCGCGTAAGAAAAATTCGCGGTTCTGACTGAACTTACTCCTTACATTATATTGTTTTAACATAAGTATGTATTCGACTTCACAAAGACGATTGCTCTGCAGGACTATTGGTATATCAATTAATCGAAATTATCAACAACAATTCATGTTCAAGGTAAGCTTTGCTTTGCCTATTTATATAAATGTGTGTAAAAATATTTATAATTTCTACAGATAAGTGTGATATATGATATCTATACATGTATGCATGGCTCGGGATAAATAAAAATTCTGAAAATGAAGTTTTTTAACACTTGTCATTATTTGTTTGCTTTTGTTACTTTTTCGCTATTGCACATAATTTAAAAAAAGCCGAAGAATTAGTAGATTAAAGAATACAAATAATGATAAATATACTATAATACTTCCCCCAGCTGCCGCACAGAGGTAAAAATCGCAATACATAAATTGGCATGGAAATTACCAGAGGCTATACACGCGAGTACAACAATTCTCTTACTGTAGCGGCAGGCATACCATATGTAGCATTATCGGCGGTAACTGTTGCGTAAATTCCAATTCATGTACATGACAGTATTTTGCATGTTTCATTTTCGTAATAAAAATAAAAGAAGTAATTTGTACAGATTTTTGGAGAACAGTTGGAGAATAAGTTGCAAATTTCAATTAAAATTCGCAGACGGGCACACACTTAACAAGTCCGGATGTTAGCAGTTAACGAACGCTTGCGTGCCGAATACCGACAGCCGATTATCGATTGCATGCGCTGTCGTCTTTCTGTTGCCATTGTAGCATTATGATGCACGTGCCAGCACCATTTTTCGGCGCTTTGCCGGTAGTAATTAAGTTTGAGTAGTGTGAATACCTATTGGCTGAACGATGGTTTTGATTATTGATTAATAGCTTACATGCCGGTGTATTGTTTTATGCGGCTTTTATGAACTATGTTTACTTAGATAAATGATTTTTGAATCAATTGTTAATAAATATATTTACGCATTCGGCGGTATGCATGTAGTTGAACCCATTTAGAAACGATAAGTGATTATAAGATAAATGAAAGAGGTAGAAGGAAGCCTTTCTTTTCAATTATCGAGTCGCCGTGGCATAGTGATTAAAGATACAAACTACCACTACGCGGGTTACTACCAGGCCACTTATCTGATGTACATTTTCTTTCTTTCCTGTCTGGCAGCGAATATAAAATGTATGGGCCAACTTCTAAGCAGAATGCGATCGTAAGAATGTTGGTCATCTCTGCTGATTTGTAACCTTTACAATTTTGCATGTATGAAAGGATAAAGCTCGAGAGTTGCCGAACATTATAAACTCTAGGGATTTGTAATATTCTCACTTCGATATTTCACATTCTGTTCGAAATGTTTGGACAGAGTTAGAACGAGAAGAAACGAAACTGATTTCATCCCTTCATAATAACATATTTTTTTATTTGATTCAGACCTATTTACCGATAACGCGGTATAAAGTAAAATGATGTGAACGAGTATATGTGAAAAAGGTATTCAGAGATTAGTTTAGATTAGATAAGCTATGCACTATATCATCGGCGTCATTTTAACTGTATTGTATAACAAGAAAGCTTATGGATTTTATAGTAGCATTGTGTGTGAAGTAGGCATGGCTGTAGTTAGGTTTTTCCTAATTTCAATAGCATTAAATCCAAATAAAAATCGCTTCAGTGGGTGGAACCTCGCGTACTTTTTAAAAGGTTTAAAACTATATAAGCCAATACTCCTAGTGGTCCTATTCATAGTGTCGTGGACTTGGTATTGGTCCGATTCCCCCATTTACAAACGCCCAACAGCATTAGCAAGATATATCAATTTCTGCACGAATCTAGCTGGCTTTTGAAATATTTAAGTAAAACATTTAATGAATGGGATATGGTTAATCATATCAGATTACTTCAATACAAATCGGCTTAGTGGCAGGCTTAAATGACTGGCAGCTAGAATTACTACCACCCACAATGACTTGAATATTGATATAGATTTGGACTGCAAGTAATAAATATTTTTTTAGCTTCATAGTTTATAAAATAAAACAAGGGGCGAAGCTTTCAAACAAAGCCAAGAAACATGAGTGGTGTAATATAGTCTGCATGTGTAAAGGAGATAACATAAAATGATTTTATTGCATTCTTTGTTAGTTTGTGTTCTTAATGGGCAACACCCGTAACGGTTCTTAGGCAGAAATAAGCTTTTTATTCTTTTAAATTATTATCAATAAATTACAAAAAAGGATTGTACTTAATTTATATGAAAGATTTTCGAGTAATTTAATATTTGTCACGTTTTGTATAATTTATATTGTAAATAAATATTTTTATTAATTTCCAGTTAAAACCTTCTTGCAGATAGTGTTGCCCTCAAGCTCAATTTAATTTATCAAACCACATAGATTCGATTTGATTTGGAGTTTTGGTTCTGTAATTTACTAAACCAAGCTTTAATTAATATTAGCTGTAAATTTGCCTTTATCTGAAAACCAAAATTGGATTGTTGCCTAGTTTTAGGCTTGCATTTGTATCTCGCTAGCTTTTAAAATGACATTTGTGGAATCTGTTGATTTGAGTAAAGCTTTCGTACTCATTAGTTAGGTAAGCTTCTGCACAAACATATATATACAATAAATTTAATCAAAGCTTCATTTATAATTATAAACATTACACATATTCAAAAATGAAGTCATTTTAAATATTTTCCTAAAGATGAACGCTTAGTAAAGGTTACATGGGAGATAAAATATTGCTAACTCACTTCCTCTCAAATATCTAGAATATTTAGTTGATGTCTTTTAACTCAGCGTTTTACAGAAATTTATTTTTCAGAAATTTTTAACAAAAATGGAATTATTGAAACATCCCTAATACCTTAGTTAACCTAAGAGGTATTGGATATAAATAAATCTGAAAACCACTGCTGCTGGACCACTGCTAGCCCATTTTATGCTTAATCTCATCTACGAAGATGAACATAGTCAAGTTAATGACAGTATATCGAAGCGAGTCTACATGTATACCATAAAATAAATATATTTATTTCCTTACATCCTCTCGAAGTTACACTTGGAAACCGAAATATGATAACTTGGACCCCGTTTTTTTAAGAATACTTTATATTAAACTTTCAAGGTGCTACCCAATTTACTTGTTCTCATTTCAAAAGTTGCAAATCTCTTTCCTCACTTTTAGTATAAACTGTACTGAATAATTTATTGTAGCTTCGTAAGCTTTCACTTTTTTAAAATAAACAAAAGAATTAAAATAAGTAAGGAAGGGCTAAGTTCGGGTGTAACCGAACATTTTGTACTCTCGCAGCTTGCAAGAATCAAAAGGGGGGAATTTCAGGTGTGGTCTAAACTTTATATTAGAAAATGTTGTGTAAGAATTCAGTATTCATTATTCGAACACGAAATTGTGATTAGATTATAATCATAATTGGTATCTTACTAACCTAAACCTAAACTTTAGTAGCTCATGGGCCCACTTAGTTTCATTACTACATTTGGCTTGATGTCTGAAATATTTATATTACAGTCAACCTAATTAACTCATTCGATATATGTGCCATAAACTAAACCAAAAGGGTGGCTAAACTTAATATATTGTGTGCATGAAGAAAAAGTCAACCAGAGGGACGTAAATCATTATATTAGTGGTACGGGGTTTAGACCATTTTTTAGACCGATTTCATTCATACTCAACGCTAAAGCATATTATGGTTAAGAAAACACTAAAATATTACACATATTGACTTATATAAACGATCTAAGGTCAGTTGTATTTTTTCATTTTCAGTTTTTCATTTCCATTTTCAATTTCAGCTGGACCTTTGGCATTAAACTAAAGCATACTCGAGAACATATTTCAGTATATCATATCAGTTTTAAAAAGACAACCAAAATTTTTACCTACATATTCGGCATAGGGTCCACTAGAGTAACGATAATCATTATATAATATGTAGTATTTGGGGGCTGAGTTAATTCGTTAATCTTTTCTCTACCAAACGATAGTATATTCAAGATTATACGCTCTTTTAATTTTGCTAAGATTTCTTACATATTGACCGATAAACATGCTATAATGTCAACTGGTAGTTTGAATATCTTCATATTAAGTATATGCAGGCTAGGGGAAGTATTGACCCGATTTCACCTATTTTTGACACAAAGACACATTATTGTTGGAAAAAATTACTCTTTGAAAATAATTAATATATATCACTGAATAACCGATATTTTTAGTAAAAAGGCTCAAATATTCGGTATCTGGGGACTTGAAAAGATATTTTCCGATTTCAACGACTTTTTAAGGTAATATGGTTCACATAGTTATCGGTTGCACGGACGGACGAACAAACAATCACCCGGAATTCAACTCGTCCCGTCATCCTGATCATTTATATACATATTGCTCTATATCCATCTCTTTTTTTTTTAGGTGTTACAAACAACCATTAGGTGCACAAAGCTATTATACTCTATGGCAGCATGTTGTGAAAGTACAAAAATTGCAAAGTCACAACAAAAACAAAAAAAAAAATTTCTTTTTATTTATTTGATTCTGCTCTCTGCTAATTTATATTTTTTCTTTGCAAAATTCATATGCGTTAAAATAATATTATAATTTAACGCTAAGTTTAGCTCTTATTTCCAATCAATTATCATTAACCAAATGCTGAAATAAATATCATAAAAATCTTATTTGCGTTTGTATAAAATATTAAATTTAATTGTCATATTGGCAATGATGATAAGAATGCAACTAAGCATAGTGTATACACATACAAATACAAAAGAGTTATAAGCCGTAAATTAGACACTGTGTGGAGTGTGTAGCTCGAGGATAAACGAAGCCAACTCGCAGATTAACAAATCACCGTTATACAACATTGAAAATATATCGCATGAACTTGACCTTCAGCTGTCCTTACTTCCGGTTCCTATACGTGAAGATGGTATACATATGCAGATATGTATAAGTGAGAGGTTTTCTATTAGTTATGCTTTGCGCCATCAACTAGTCGGTCACACTGCGTCATATTGTTCGCTATTAGCTTTAGATCATAAATTAAATTAAAAATATTCAGAGGTGAAGTATACAAATCAAGTATTGAAATAATGGGCAAATTGTGTAGCAAACTGTGGTTTCGTAGTTAGTAAAACGTTCGAAATTCGAGTTGAGGTCGATTAGCCGCCGTTCCTTAGTGACATTAATTCATAATTCCACTTCGAATTGACCATTTATGACCATTTATGACCATTTGTAATCATTTGAGTAAATTCCACCACATCATTACTTGAAATTAAGCAAAATTAGACTACAATATCACATAACCAGTTCAAATTTAAAGCCATTTTGAATATAATCAACTTATCTGGAATGGATATTCAAGTATTGGGAAATATACTGAAACAAAATATTTCTTTTTAAATGGACTAAAAAGGCATATTTTTTAAATTTCTCTCTTGAAGTCTCGCACAACAACTGAGATAAACAAATGAAAATAATTAATATCAAAGAAATGTATTTTTCATGCCATATTTTCCATTACGCCATCGCCATCGAGAACAATCCTCGGTTTCGTATTGGCGGTCACCTTTTTAACTTTTATAGTATGATCATCATGCACTTTAAATTACTTAGTGTCATGAGAATTGCTAGACATCAATCAAACCTCTTTCCACTGATACTCATAATTTATTCTTAAATATTCAACCTCTTAATTTATTTCAAAAAAGTTTATTGTAAGATTTTGCGAACTATTTGTATATTTTTATGTGAAATGTTTTTAGTGAGATGGAAGGCCGATGCACGAAGTTTCAATATTTGATAGCTCGAAACTTTTTTTTATCCATATGCTAACGAAAAGGCTTCAACACTTTTCCTCACGCCTTATTATATGGTATCGTATACACTGGGATCTCAAAACAGTTAACCAAAATGTTCGAAATTCACTTCTTCGAATTCCCAACTTTTCAAATCAACTTTCAAATAATGAATATCTTGCGATCATTTTTCTTGCTGAGTTGACAGTAACATTTTAACTTATATGTAATACACGACTTAGAACTAAAGAATTTACCACTAAATTTGTGCCAGGCCAGGCATAACCTTGACGATAACTTTTCAAACAAAAAAACAAGAAATTCTGGGAATACCTGTAAAGAAGATTGAGTTTTTGTAGTCAAATAATAGTTTGAATTGAAAAAGAGTTTTTCTTAACACAAAAGTTGACTTTTTGGGTCAGTACGTGAACGCTGAAACTTTGTTAATTTAGCTGACCTTTCGAGAGCTAAATTTTGCGAGATTCATCTATAACATCATTTCTTATACACTTTAATTTTCATTTTTAATAAAAATAATTTAAGTGTTTGAAAGCTAAACTACTTATAAATTCTAATAACAGTAAAAGAAGCAATGGCTTTTTGCCGGATACCCATTAATTTTCCGATAATTATTCAATACGTCAATTCATAAAAAGGTTCACCTGTCAGAATGCTAAATATTATCTCCTCCGCTTTTCGTTGTAATAAGGTCACAAAGGTCCCATACACATGTATGTATAATACACCAACGAATACCACAAAATCGGTGATTGCATTTGTGAAAAAAACCGAAAATATTTTGGGGAATTCGCCAACCAGAAATAATTGCACACACATAATTTTTTACTTTTTTTGTCTGTGATTTCGTTCTTCTTCCATTTTTTTTAGCAAACAGCTATGGTCTGGTGCAACAACTGGTTCCAGCCACAAAGCAATTTTTAGCTCTCTTACCTATTGGGTTGATAAACCAGTAATGGAAGCGAACAAACGCATTCATATAGTTAATGGGAAGCGTCTTGAGCGGCGCGCAGCCCGAAAAAAAAACAAAAAAATTGCATTGCGTTTGCACATGTGTATGTGTGTACCTATTTATTAACGGAAAATGTGCACAGAGAATTGGCAGTGGCAACCAAACCCGTTTAAGCTCGAATGAGTGCAAGAGTTGCTATGCACAACACATCTAGTCGCCACCACCACCGCCAGCAATTGCTGCTGCCCCACCAACAACACTTTTACTTACACATACAAAGAACTCATGCGTACATGCCTGCACATGACTGTAACTACATACATGTGCACTGAAATCGCTGTGATGCAACAGCAAAAGATCGACGATCGCCAAATGGACCGATATTTATTTAGCTGAGAATTGGAACACTGTGCCAGCCAGAGTATCACATGAGTTCGGAGAGCTGTTGAAAGCTTTTGCACACAATTGTTTATGTGTACGTGTATGTGTTTGTGTGTATAAGTGCACACTACAGAATGTCGATATTATTGCTCCACCGTTTGTGGCGCTGTCCGGTTGCATGTAGCACTTAACATTCATTGAGTTTTGCTCATTTCTTGTTGTTGTTGTTCTTGCTACATTCGTTATTCATTTTGCACTTTTATTGATTTTCTCGATTCTTTTTCCCATTTTATTTCTTTGAACTTTTTTGTTTACATCAATCGCTGGCGTATACTCAACTCGAATGACCTCACTGCATGGCGGCGTAAAAGGCGCTGCTACCTTGAATGACCTTGAATATGATATCACTTTCATGCTTTTACTTTTGCATGCAAAAACGAGTTTTGTTCGCAATGCTGCATAAGGGCATTGGCACACATTTTATTTTTATATTGAACTTATACTTTTGGCACATACTAAACGTACTAATTACCGTTCCCATGACAGGAGGAATGAAGCCTGATTTATAGCCGGTCAACTATATAACACTCCGCGTAACGCAATAAATTCAACTGTAAAGATAGTACAGCAGGTTTGTTTGTGAATCGGTATACAAATTAAACAAGGGACGTGTCACTGTCCACTTTAAAGTAAAATCTCACACTTCAGCAACTACTCGACCCAGCTAAATTTGACTCTTAACACCTTTATGTTACAGTTTGACAATGAACGAAATCGAAGTATAACCATTCCTACTTCTCATTTAACAAAATTCCATCGGATTCTTTTACTTTGCAATATATAAAACAAACTTCAAATGAAGATTTCGAAAAGAATTGAGCAAATAGTGCTCTTAAGTTGGGGCATGTCTCTTCCAAAAACTATCGAAATCGGATTATAAATTTTCAAGGCCCACTGATAAAGAATATGAGAATAAACCTGAATATATACCTCAGAGCTCTTCTCTGACCTTATACCGAAAATATGACTCAATTTGTATCTCAATAAAATTCCATGGATATCAATGGATGAAATCGGTTCTGTAATTCCTCTAGCCTCTATATACCTAATATAAGGATATTCAAACTTCTGGTTGACTTTATATGGTAAATATTTTCCTTGATATACAGTAGTTTTGTTCGTAAAATGTGTGAAATCGGTTCATGAATTGCCCCAGTCCCATTTGATCCATATAATGATTTTAGTTATTGTGGCTAACCTTATGTTTCAAAATTTCGCACATGTGTCTTCATAATCTTATTATAATAATGTATCTTAATAGAAGTAAATGGAAATATTTTCTCGAACATAGTTTGGCTCAATGCCAAAAGTAAGAGAAATCGGCCCAGACTTTATTCTAATCGAACACACCTAACAAAATGATTTCCAGCCGCTGGTTGACTTTATGCCGAATATATTGGTTAAAGTTTGAGATATTTTATAGGCATTAAGTGAACACACACATCATTTCGACATAATGTCATTTAAAGTAATAGAAGAGCGAGAGTATGAAA
Source organism: Bactrocera minax (assembly GCA_021498325.1). Lineage (NCBI taxonomy): Eukaryota > Metazoa > Arthropoda > Insecta > Diptera > Tephritidae > Bactrocera > Bactrocera minax. The sequence continues at coordinate 3,411,229 of JAKEEE010000011.1, read as the reverse complement.
AGAGAGTGAAAAGTGTCATGAGAGAGAAAAGCTTCACTTAATTGTTTTTACGGATTTTCTTCATTAAAATAAAACCATTCTGGATCGGTCATAATAAACCATTAACCATATATGGGTCTGTCTCAAATCTCGGTTTCGAATAATTTCGGTGTCATAGCATTTTAATATATAGAAATTATTATAATGCGCTAAAAGAAATGTTAGTGCATTGATCGTATATAATATTTCATCAGGCTCTGTTTTGATAAACCTTTCTAAACACCAATTATAAATGTTCTAATATTGAAACACTCTTCTAAAAGGAATAGCAGAACAACAAATCTGCTTTTTATTCGCAAATATTTTGCCAATATTTATAATCATTCATTAGGCAAGACTAAAATCGCTTATGTAAGCTTACCTAAGTTCCAAGTGTAATGCTAATAATATAGTTACAAAGAGAAATTAAGCGTAATTTTAGCATTTGAAATTGATACGAACTTTAAAGTAGTAAAAATTTCGCATTTCGTGGAAATAAATTTATTAATTGCATAGAGCTCACTTTAAGTCCGGTCTTATTTGCATAATCACTGAATGCCTAATTGTTTAGCGTACGGAAGTATATATTTACATATGTATTTATATATATGTATGTTAAAAGATCTCATAGTGCATTAATGGCACGTGCATTTGGATATGTATTAATAGACGATTAGTTTAATGAAAACGAGTTCAGCACATATTATTACGATAACATACGAGTACTATAAAATACTGTTAAATTGAATGCTTTTGTAATATCAACAACGAACAACTGAAATTAAATATTACATATTTAACGGAAATTTTCTTTACCACTTAAATTTTTTATTGCTTGCACGCATAGGCAAAAGCTTACATCCGTATTGTGTAAGTATGAATCTTAGGTAAAGCAAATAATCCGTAAAGTGTAAACAAATAAGTAACATTGTTGTGATTAAAGCACAATTAAAACAATTTCAACATAGTTTGCTATGGCACTTTGTAAGAATCGCATTCTTATTATCATATACTAGAAAAAATTGTTCTGACCTGTAACTAGTTGACAATTAATAAATGGATAACTGTGGCTTTAATTAAACAATTATAATTTACTGTAATAAGAAAAATATGAATTTCACAAATCGAATTTTTATACTCTCGCAACATGTTGCCACAGAGTATATTAGTTTTGTTCACCTAACGGTTGTTTGTAACACCTAGAACTAAACGAGTTAGATATAGACAGACATGTATATATAAATGATCACGATGAAAAGACGAGCTGAAATCCGAGTGACTGTCTGTCCGTCCGTCCGTCCGTCAGTCTGTGCAAGCGATAATTTGAGTTAAAATTAAGATATTTTGATGAATTCTTCCGCAACATTTTTAATATGAAGTTATTCTTGCACCTGAAAGCATATCCTCGCCTCTGATCCGTGAACATTGCGAGAGTATAAAATGTTCTTTTACACCCGAATTTAGCTCTTTCTTACTTGTTAAAAATGTATATATCCACGTACTTGCTTATATGGTTTCTACGAGGTGTGTTCAGGAAACAACGGGAATGTTCTTCGATTTTAATGGCATAGTGCATCATGAATTCTTGCCTCAAGGTCAAATGGTCAATAAGGAGTACTACCTACATGCTCAACACCGTTTGCGCGAACCTATCCGAAAAAATCGCCCGGATTTGTGGAAGATAATTCATGTCTTCTGCTTAATTTTGCTCAATTCTGCTCACACTTCGTAACTTGTTCGTGAATTCTTGGCCAAAAACAATACTGTAACGATGCCCCAGACTCCATATTCACCAGAACTGGCTCCGTGTGACTTTTTCCTATTTCCAAAAATAAAGAGAATCTTAAAGGACTGTCGTTTTACAAGTATAGATGTGATTAAAAGCGCATCATTGAAAGAGCTAAAGGCTATTCCAAAAATCGAGTTTGATAAGTGTTTCGACGATTGGAAGTAGTGCTGGCATAAGTGCATAATATCGAATGGAGAATATTTTGAAGGCGACAACATTAATGTAGACGAATTAATAAATATTTTTTTTCAAAAAACGAAAATTCCCGATATTTTTTGAACAATCCTCGTATTTATTAAAGTTTTTGAAAGACAATTTATCTGGATATATGCATTACCCTCTATTTGTCTGGTTTCTATTAAGCTATTTATTTAATACTTCAATTACATTCTCGAACATCTCGGTGGGTACAGCGATGTTTTGGGTATGAATATTTGCCTTGAGATGATCGCTCCTTAGAAAGTTCGCCAGCGAGAGTCAAATCTGGGCGGCTAGTCAATGTGACATCAACCTCTTTGTGACATCAGACTGTCAGGGAATTTGTAATGAAGAAATTGTATAGTTTAATTCGCAATGTGAGATGACGCGTCGTTTTGCCAAAGCCAGGTTAAACTGTTAAGATTTTTTTCACTCATTTGAGTCAGGTATAATTAGCCAAAATTCATCAAAATCGTTTGAAAAAAAAACGACCAAAAATGGCTTGGGCGATATGCACGTTGAGTTAGCACAACCGAACCACCATTCCTAATGTAAATAAAACATCAAATATCGACGCATTCGTTAGCTCATAGGTATAATTGTACTCGATTAAATTTTCAAAACAAGTCCATCCGATTTAATTGGTTATTAAGTATCAAGATTACACAATATTTACATACTGAAATGAAAATTGGTCCTGCATACTACCAATATTGATGAAAAATTAATATCGGGTATGCATGAAGCTCTTTATAGGAGGTAATTATATTATATAATATAATCGTTAATAAAAGCATTGGTATAGTTTCCTTATTACCTATAGCACTATAGAACCTATAGCACTGTCCGAAGAAATAAAGGAACATCGCACAAGTACTCCTAATAAATAAAACTTTGCACAAATATTACCTTCATGTTATGCCATATCATAAAATGGTCGAAATCGGATAATAACTTTTTAAGCCGCCAGTGCCTGTGGCTGTCTTTTTACCCAAAATAGCGTTTAACTTGTTGGGTATCTTAACGAAATTCAAAGAACAATTTTTTCTGTTAATAATATTCCCTGATGCCAAAAATAATTAAAACCGAGTCAATACTTCCCCTAGACTTCCCCATATACCTAATACCAGAATTTTCGAAGTTCCTGTTGGCTTCATACCGTGCATATCGGTCGATATGTCAAATATCTTAGCAAAATTAAGTGAACGTGTAATCTTGGATATACTATACCTTCCTAGTGAAAGTTGGTGAAATCGATTAATGAATTAATCCAGCCCCCAAATACTACATTTAATGTTTATAGCTATACCAGTGAACTCTATACTGAATATGTCGGTTAAATTATGGAAATATGTTCTTGAACACACTTTAGTTTAATGCAAAGTAAATGTTATCTGCTCAGACCTTCCTCTAGCCCCAATGTACACAATTTAGTGATTTCCGACTTTCCAGTTGACTTTAAAAAGTTTATTTAAATTGCCAATACGCGTGGTATTTTAATACAATTCAGTGGATGTGTTTTTTTAACTGTAATATGATTATGGTACATACCTCGGTCTAGGTCGCACAGCCCTAATATAATGGTATCCGCGCCTCTTGTTTTTATTTCGCTTAATATTGAGCGAGAATATTTCGACTAATATTATGTCGTTCAGCTGTAAAAATTATGGCTATTGGTATGTAACATCCTACAACACTAATATGATGAATATAGTGATTTGTGTTAGATAGATTGACTTCAATAGAAACATCTCGGACATGAAACGAAAGGTGGTAATGAAATTAAGCGAGTATGAATAATATGATTGTAATCCATTTACAATTTAGGGTAAATAAGGAATTCACTCAAGACTTTTTATCACAAAGTTTCTCCAACACCTTCAAGTATTTCCTCGCGTTTGATTCTTGCATGGTATGTGTATAAAATGTTCGGTTACACCCGAACTTAACCATCCCTTCCTAGTTTCAATTAGTTTTCATTTTATATTGTATTCTAAAGAATATCTCTTTTTACACAGCGGTAAACGATGAGACAAATGTTTTCGTCCGAGTTTGTCTCCTACTCTGGCTTATACTCAAAAAATAGAAAAGACTTAACCAAAAGACTGAGCAAATGTCATGCGTGGCTTCAGAAAGATCATGCATAAGGCTCTGTAAGCTTCAATTCGTCAAAAAAAAGTAATTTTAGTGATTGTGTGGGCATAAAGAAGCTCATCAGTAGTGGAAGGATAAGGAAGTGGTCAGTGATAATTACAGAACTAATGTGGTAAAAATATTTTTCTGATTAGTATGATCTCATTCAAATTTATCAAAATGTTATCGTCAAATATGAGTTTAAACCGTTTCACAGAAGAACAAGATTTGTTTTTCGGCAATACAATAGTAGATCGAACATTACATAAGTTACTTTTAGAAAATTTTCCACATAATACTATGTGCAACCGAAGTCTAAACAAATTGTTATGATGTTTTCGAAACAAGGAAACGAATGGCGTCTTAGGTTTTAAATTCTAATGAACGCCATTGTTTACCATTTATGTTTTTATATTTATGTTTATAGCTTTATGTTTAATTTTATGCTTTGTGTCACACATTTGAGTTATACTGGCAAATATTTGGACAGTGCTTCGCGCGAATGTTACCCCGGGATTGTTATACGCGTTTTCAAGTACACTTTTTTTTACAAATCCTTTTATGGTATCCCACAAAAGTGGGAATACCACCAACAACAATCCAGTAGTTTTCCGTAAAAGGCATGTTAAACATTATACTTCATATTAAGGAACCATTATTGTAACTTTGAAGCACTTCTTTGACGAGGAACAAGAATTTGTTTACTTGTTTTAAATAAAACATAGTATCGAAAAACCACAAATGAAAATTCATCCACAATTAAGGTGTATATTAAAAGAAAGGGTTATGAATTCAGTATTAATCACTAAGTTATTTGATCGCATTTTGTAATTTTTAAAAAGTGCAAAACAACCAATTTAGATCGCTGCAGAACATAGAACTGCTCAAAACAGTTGACATAAAACAGGCTTAACGTCCAACTGGTATATACTGTACTAATATATATACGTATATATTTGATAATATAAGCAAAATATAAAGTTACTGCTATTAAAAGACTCTGATTTTTTCCATAACAAGCAGGTTTACTTACAAATAATTATTGAGATTGCTTTTACGTTTTTGTGACTTTTTCAAAAGTCATCATGATGATATCGAATAAAACGTGTTTGAAAATGTTATTAAATCATTGCTGGTGCAAACAAAAAATGTTTTGCAAATTTGCCAATACAAGTACACATATTCCATACAAAAAATTTTATGGGCATTTTTTCATTTGAGAATATTTTAGTGGTGGATGATATGGATTATTAGAAATGAACTATGTTATATATGTTATCTACAGATGCCAGATATCTGCATTTCTTTCTGTAATAACCAATATATATATAAGAGTATCTTATTACAATACCGATTGTCATCGATCTTATCAATCTTATCAGGTAATAACAATACGAATTCATTAATCAGCGCCAGCAGCTATTGGTGTCGTTATATCAAAACCAGCATAAAACGCTCAGGTTGGCAAAATACAGCAGCTCAATGCTGCCTTTCAGCCCTGAAGCTGAGTTCTTTCGTGTGTTTCTTCAATTTGTTCGTTGTTCTTTTTCCCCTGCGCTATGATTAAGATCAAATAGTGCGAAACGCGCGCATATATTTATTTTATATACTTCCGCAAATAGCGAATTTTATGCAAAACAGCATCGCAAGCAACTTGACATTTTTAACAGTGCTAAATAGTCGCTAAAGAAAACAAAAACAAATTTCCTCTAACTCTAGATACATAATAACTTATACCTAGACCATGATCTAAGGATTTTTATTATCAAGAATATCGCATATTTAATGCGTAAAGGTTAATCAAAAAAAAACTCTGCCATGAACAAAGTCGCTTGAAATTTATTGGAGCCACACCAAGACGTTCGTGTGGCTAATAACAGAGCGACAACTCGCGCTGAGAAGTTTGCTAATGAGTAAGACTTTAGACAAAAACTTGCTTTTTATATAACTTTGAAATAAATAAATATTATTAATCACAAAAACGTTCATTTAAGCATGCCATTGGCAAAAAATCTGAGTTTTTCTTATAAAAAGTGTTGATTTTTTGTTTGAATGCAGGAGAACGACACAAAAGACAGTAAGTAAGTAATAAACTTGTTTCAGCACATCGAATGTTTTATCAATATACACACTAGATGAAATCAATATATATGTATTATTAAAAAACAATACTTGAGTACATGGTTATAATTGACTTAAACGCAAGAAATTTATTTAGTTTACTTTTTTCAAAATTAGTAACTTTTCTTTTTTAAATCGATTTTGAATGTTTTTTTTTTGCAGAAATTCGAAGAGGTTAGATGCTAAATATTAGATATTAAAAAAAAATTAGCAGCTACCGTATATATTTAATGCTGATTAGCTTTTAAACTCAAAGGGGTTGAAGAAGCTTGTTTAAATTGTTTTTCGTGCTTTCGAAAGCTTTCGCCTTAGACTCAGCTCCGTGAAATGTGAATTCGAAATTCAATATAACAATAAAAAAATTTTTCTAAATGAGATTACCAAGCGGTAGTTAAAACTATTAGCCTATTTTTCACATGAAAATTTTTCTTTTAAATTTCTAAGCTACTTAGAAGGTTTAATATTGAAATGACTATATATTGTAACAAAAACTTGCAAATTATCCACTACAGAGTTACAAGAAAAAAATATTTATAAAAAACCCTTATAATTTTCCAATTCTGAAGCGATCGGTTTGCCAAAATCAACATATTCAGCAATTGCTCATATCATCAGGTGCGTAAAATACTTCCGACAGCCATTTACTTCATTAACGGAGAGTATGGTATTCAGTGAATAATAAATTTAACTATGAGATATAAAAATGTTAATGATATGCAAAAGACACCAATAAAGAAAAAAAAAAGAATGAAACCAACAAGAAGAAGTTAGAAGTGTTGGCGAGCAGCTACGGTATTTGCTGTGTAGGGCATTGACGGCGAAGACCTTGAATTGTGGTCAAATATTGCGCATTTCTGTTTAGTAAATAGGCTGTGGCATCCGATAAACTTTTAGAAAATATGATAATTCTTGAAGTTGCGAAAAAAACAGTCCAAAGTATATCTATTATGCGTACATAAAATATTTTATAAAATTTAAATAAATTTTTACTTTTTGCGTATAATTCAATGATCGCAAAATACTATTCTAAGATATTTGGTATTCTTCTTTAAATGCCATTCACTTAAAAATATGGGTTGGTGACCGAATAGCATATGTTATTGTAGTATTTATATATATTTTCCTGTTATGATCAGGAAATGGTGGATTTAATGTCGAATACAAAATGCATTATATAGCGGTAATTAAAAACTGGGGCTATTTAATGTATCGATAATATGAGTTGAGTTATCTTGCTTTTTTTGAAAAATAGCCATTTTTTTACAAATAACAATTTTTTTTATTTGGCACACCGCGTCGAAATACTGATAGGTGGCGCCTAAGGCAAATTATAACCAAAACTAATATACACTGTCCAATATTGGTCATATAACAGCTTTAATATATTAAAATTGTTACACTTATTTGTCTGAAGTACAAAAATCCTTAATCCACTAATTCTTAAGAAAATAAATTGTTGACATATCGGTCAACGCTCCACAGAGTGAGCGTTTATTGTTCACCTGTCGATATAATAAGACAGCAGGCATGATTTAAATGCTTCGATACCTTAAGAAATGCTCTGTGATTTTGACAGGAACCAACACACACAGGAACACCAGTATACCAAATTTTAAGCAAGGGTAGAGCTCAACTTGTTATAGTCTATAATATGGACTCTATATTACTGCCTTATTTATTTGCATCATTACTTTCTGGGTGGGATCTGCATCGAAGCAATAGCAAAAACAATGAAGACAAGGAAAGCATTTTAAGCTGTAACCATTTGAAACTGCAATAGATATCTTTGAAATTATAAGATTTGTTTCCAAACTCATCAGTTCTAATAAATAAATTGGAAATAAAAAAGCTGGAACCTTATTTTAATAATAGGATAATTTAAGGATTTAATGTCAAAATATTTTATCTAGATATAATTTAAAATAGTTATTATTTTAAATAGGAAATATTTACATTAATTGGCCATGACACTACACTGTGATAGTGCTTTGATCGAAAAATATGACATCTTCTTCTGCAGACAAAACATAAATTATTAAAGCAGATGTATTTATATTCTACATCGGCAAACTAATTAAGCCCACAAATGAGATTTTTATCTAATATAAATATCTGTTCCAAAAAAAAAAGATACATATGTACTGTGTTTTTATTTTGTAAAATATAAAGAAATTATTTATTTTAATAATCATTGCCATTTTTATAATTTTTTTCTGTTAAATGTGTATTCATATTGTAAAACGCAGATAAAATGAGATAATATTTATTGACGTAGTCGGGGTCAAAGCAAATTCACTTACGATATTAATCTTCTTTCTCAGCGTTCTTCTTTTACTTTTTCGTAGAATAATTATTTTTTATAATAGCTCTTAATAAAATTACTTAGATTAATAGCTTTTTTATTTCAAGTTCTTCTCAATAAATATAAAAGATAAACTTGCATACATGCGAAAAGAAAAGAAAAATATTACAATTATGTCTAAGTTTTTATAAAACAAATACATGGTAATATTTATAGCGATTTCTATTTAGAAATGCGCATAAAATTTACAAACAACAGTATGTATTTAGTTTCTCGAAGTAGAAAAAAATTATAAATGTTTGTGGAACACAATTTCATTCTATAGCTCCCACTAATTATTAGCACATCTTTTCGAAGACCTAGCGGTTTGTCACTTCCGAAATTATCGAAATTTTTTTCGCTTAGCTTAAAAAATGCCTATGAAAAGTTTAACGGCGACAAATTGCTTATTAAATTGATTACAAAAACAAAAACTATTGATTTCTGAAAAGGATGTGGACCGTCGCCTGTACTTTTGTCAAAATTCGGTTCAAAAAATCATTTATTTTGCCTTTGTCGTTTCTTGCAGAATTTTTAAGACGGAAATAGTGATAGGCTTATAATTGATAATTAAATGGAAAAGTCATGGGCAGTGAGCATAATATAGTGTTATGCGAAAGTTCGAAAGCCGAAATTACAGAAAACGGCACTAATTAAAAAAGAAGAAAGTTGCATTACCATAATGATAATGTACCGGGACATAAATTATTGAAAACGATAGGAAAATCGAATGGATTGATCTTCGAATCGTATTCACGGTATTCTTCTGATCTAGTCCCAGCAAATTTTTCCCGCTTTTTAACCTCAACAAAATGCTCGCTGGAAGGAGCCAATTAATAGGAAATCGTTGAGGCTACGGCTGATTTTGAAGCAATAGACAATTAATACTATGAAGAAATTATCCAAAAGGCAAAATATGGCTATAATCGTTATACCGACCTCGATGGCAAGATGTTTAAATAATAAATCCGAATTTTAGCAAAATAATTCTATTTCTTGAAATCAAACTTTTCAGTTTAGCTGATGTAAGTCTTTAGTCGTCTACGATTCGCAATTTCTCTGCTCACTACCTTTAAAGATTGTTCTCTTGTCAAAAATTTTACATGTGAAAGTAGTAAAAAAGTTAGCGCGTTGATTTCTATACAATAGAGTATGCGGATACCTTACTGATGTGATATAAAAGCTTTCTTCAATACTACCAGGATTTGATTTACATGTTGTAGAATAGTTTTACCGTTATGAATTGCTTAAATGACAAATGACTGACCAAAATGAAAATACAAAGATTTTTGTTATTAATTGTAAAAGCTTCGAAATACATTATAATTGTTTATAGAAGTCGTAAGACTACGGACTACGGCGGACACTACTCGAAATGCAGGAGTACGTAAAGTGTTATTTGGCGCGGAGGAAAATATTTCACTCTCAAAGAGAAGCCGGTTGCATCATAAGTGCTGGCAGTCTGTTTTAGCCGCTGGTATAGTTTGTTCGACTCGCTACTCACTAACGCTTCGAGAATCGAAAAAGCCTAAAATTAAGTATGAATAATATTTCCAAATTAAGTATGAATAATATTTCCAAATTGTTATCCTCTAATACGGTAGTTAGATATAATGCTTAAAACTTGCGGTTGAGCCTACAAAATTTGCATTTATATAAAAAGTTTAGAGTATTAAAAAATGTGTTTTAATTATTTTTTAAAACTGTAACATTTTAATTTGCTTTTTTTTTAACTAACTAATAGTTTTTACTGTAGTTGACGTGAATATTCGTAGTTGCCGTTTTTATATTTTTGTATATTTTGCATATGTTAATGAGTAACCATTAATTAATGACACATTGCAAAGTTTCTAATACTTATTTTCAACAAAGACCTTATCTTTTCATATTTTGTTGCCCCCCACCAATGTCGAAATAATTAAAATTAAGGTTAACAGAAGACAACGAGAAAAAAAAAACCGTATGGATCACTTGGCTATTCTTTTAGTGATTCTTGCACGGTCATTTCAACATCTACACACAAATCTATCTGATGCACTACTTCTGTTGCTATGTGTATGTGTGTGTATGTATATGTGTATCAAAAACAATGTTAACGGTCAAACAGAAATCAAAAAATTATAACAATTACACATAAAATGCAATATGGTTACTCACGATAAATCGTAACTGTGCAGGCAAACAACAAAAATGCAGCAGCAGGCTAAGACAAGGTAAATAAATGCGGCATTAAGCAATTTCGCGGTCAAGATGCTCATTTTAAATGCTCACATAAATGTTCTTTGCGGCAAAGAAACAATTAGATTAAGCATTCCGGTTAACATAAGCGTACTAGTTATTTCACAACTTGGCTTTAATTGAATATGTTGACATAATGTGCGCTGCGCTTGCTAATTGCTGAGCAGGTACACGCTCACAGTGTTGTGCAAAATAGAAGCAGTTTAATGAAAGAAGTATGATCAAGATACTAATTTCTAATGATTTTCAAATGATTGAAGTAAAATTAAATAGGACTGTTATTACTGGACCGATTATGAGTTGTAAATTAAGATACTTCGCCGAAAATAATGTGAATATTTCAAAATTTTTGTGCCAAAGCACCCTGTGGTGTGTGACAATCTTTTTCATACGTAGATCGATTGGACCATAAAAGAATTCGATGTCTACAGGAGCCAAACAAAATATTTTTATATGCAAAGAAGTCTACAGCTTTTTCAAATACTTTAATTTTAATCTTATCTGATGAATGGATCTATTTCCGCTAAAGAAAACAGTTGGATGTTATGTACTTCTCTTTTTCCATTTTTGAAATGAACTCTTAATTTATATATCTGCCGCGGAAACTACTTCAGCGATTATTTGAACCCTACGCTCTTCTAGAGCGACCACATCTACCAATTTAATGCACCGTTCCCACAACAGTTGGATCTACGTAACCGTAACGGACTGGGATTTATATCCGAACGGAGACTGCCAAACCGACTGCATTCCTTAAAATTAGTTAGGGAACTTATCACTTTAATATTTAGTTTAATGTTTATTATTTAAAATTTTATGAAAAGAACTAAATGTTAACAAATCTTCGGTTTCTTCTTTGAAAACTATTTAATAATTCAGCTTTTTTACTGGGACCACAAGGTAACAAGGTAACACGGAGAAAAAATTTCCTTAACCTTAACTTAACTTCTGACATGGAAGTTTTCTTAAATATTAGTTAGCAGATATCGCATCGGAAACCTTAGTGGTTGAATTATTTGGTTACATTGCTGGTTACGTCATACTTGGGTGTCTGTGATATTTCAGGAAAACTTCAATAATTTTATAGCTTGTGATGTATGATATTAACACACAAGGTTCACAAAGATCTCGCAATATTTTTTTCTCCAGAACACCACAAGAATTGTTTTATCCTTTTTTCATTATAAACATTTGGAGATTTTTCAAAATTTCTTTTTAATATAGTGAAATTAGTTCCCTAAATGTCCACTTAGTCCAAAGTAGGTGTGTAATTGGAACTCTTGCATTCTCTTTTCAATGCTCACATTGCTATTAGAGTATGAAGCTACTACCATTTTATATATAAAAAGAAGATTATCTTCCTTAACTTAAACAGAGAAATCTAATTTATGTCAGTGCACCACGCAACACTGTATACAATAAGCACGTGAAGTAATTGAACAGAACATGCTGCAAATGGATAAACAACGTCAAAACAATTACGACAACAATGAACAAGTTGTTGGGCACAACGTACCGGCAATGATACTAATAAATATACTAATAAAGACGTTGCTGATAAACGTAATTGAACTAAGCACTGAAACGTTAACTGCTAACCGAGGCGATCTGTACTGCTAAATTACATTAAGACATCATATCTTGACCTGTACGTACAAAAATATTATATGAATACGAATGTGTGCGCATGTGTTTGTTAATTTGTTATTCTCTTGTCATTTACTGCAAAACAATGGCATTGATTTAAAAGTATTATACTTGCATTTACTTGGCTTAAACAACATTTGTAATTACATACTTACAAAAATATAAGTGTGTGTATATATACATATTATACATATCTACATATAAGTAGGAGTACTCACATATCCATTATAAGTAACCAAGCATATGCATTGTCACTGACTATTTAATGTAATTATGTGTCGTCTATTAATTCTGCTCTGTTATATGAAACTGATTCTTATCTAGTTACAGTAATACTAATATCTAGTAAAGTTTAAGAAAAGACTAACTAAAATGATATATGCATATGTGTATAAATATGTGATGTAAATAATTTAATTACACTTAGTTAAATAGTTGATAATGTAAAGAAACGTTGAATATAAAATTGTTTTATTTTCATTGCAAATTTATTTATTTTACGAATGATAAATTATACACGAATTATTATCACAATCATCAAAATATAATAGAATGTTTGAGGGTCGCAACAATTAGAAAAATATGGTTTAATTAAAATAATATTTATCTACCAACTCAGGTAATGACCAATATTAGAGATATCCCAATAAAATCTTAAACTACAATATGTTTTAAGATATATAGTAAAGTATGGTCAAAAATAGATACTATCGCCACAGACTTTCCCTAAGTCCCCATATAACTTACACGATGGTTTTCGTCACTCTAGTTTAACGTGTATATCTTACATATTTGTCAATATATGAGAAGATTTAATAAAATTGAGTACATATGTGTTTTTGAGAAAATCGTAATTTCGCAAAAAAATGGGTGAGATTTAGACCTTTCCCGCAATATATATACTCATGATTAGATCTGTGTCTCTGATTTTCTTTATACCGCATATGCCGATTGTTTAGGAAGTTATCTCAATAAAATTAACCAAAAAAAATATTTCACTTAGCATAATCTGATTCCTCCAGCCTTGATATGTATTTAATACTCTAAGTCCTGTTATTGAAGTTATACTTATTATATGATATGATATTTCGGACATTAAGCAGAAATCTTATGGAAACTCACTAGACAAGTGCTCTGTAATGAGTTAATTCGGTACCAAAATTTAGCATAATCGGTTTAAAATTTCAACCAATAATTGAATCCGAACTTGGCGAATTTAGATCTTCCTTATTTTATTTGTTTTATGTTTGTAATGATGAGAACTTATATGTGCTGCAAACCGTATATCTTCACTTATATCCTAAACTGATTTCATTACTTACTGTCTTCACATTACTTAATGTCTTAATAAATAAAGTGCAGAACTTCCGATAATTTTGCGTTTACTTTACTCAATAAGACCACAAGTGTTCTTCTAGGTGCAATTTAAAAATTAGCGAGAAAGAAAAACTGTAATAAAAGGTATAGACTTTGTTAAAATTACACTTGTTGTAATTTGGTGAGACTACTAGTTAACTTGAACTTTCACATTTTTGAGTAATTTTCCGATATAATTATAGCATATAACAGTTCAGAGCATTTTTTTATCCATGTCGACCGAATGGTCGATTTAACGAACAATGAATTTAGCCTTTCTTTAATATTCTTTCCATTCTGATTTTAGAATATTGGACATTTGTAGATTTTAGAAGCCAAATTTTTGCACAAATCAATAACACTAAATATTTTCTATATCATTATATGCAATACATATGTTTATATTTTCAAAGAAATGCTATTTTTTACATAATTTTAAAAATTTCAAAATATGGAAATAATAAATAAGAAGGAATTGAAAAACCATGTATAGACTTTTATTGGAAATAAGTGAAACAGTAAACTGTGCCTTTTAAATTCATTGTAATGTGAATTTAACACCCAACGCAAATATTTGAAATTAAGTGTTCCCATTATCGAACGATGTATACTATTCAGCGTTGCCTTATTCATTTTAGATTTCGCGTTGCTCTGGTTGCCAATCAAGAGAACTTGCTTTGTTAGAGTAATTTTAATACGTAAATCGTGAAATAGTATCTAGAAAACATGAAATGGAAAAACAAAGTGCTACTAAAATAAGCCGTCTAAGGCTAATATGCCTTTGCTCTTCAGCGGGTCACCTTTTGGATTAGGTAAAATATAAAAATAATGATTTAAAAATTATTATTTATTGATTTCAGAACAACACGAGACAACTTTTTCTTTCCCTAGAGAATTGATTTTCTAACAATGATAATGTAATTGATTTCATTATAAACTCTTGCATAATTTTTCTGGGAATTTTGCTGCCATAATTCGGCGCTTTATTCGGCGATTTTCTTCGGAGTAATGCTCAAATACAACAATACTAAATGGAATGTATATTTTTCTTCTACTTCAAAAAAAAAAAGAACAATATGAAAGAGTATAGGCCAATAAACGAACAAATCGTTAACTCGCCTGTAAAGCGGACAAATGAATTGGAAATTTGGGTATGCTAAACAAAAAAATACATATGTGTAGATATATACTAATTGCCCAAACAAATACCAAGACCAACAGCTACAACAAACTTAAGTGAGAAGTTCAAATAATATAATCTGTGTGTGAATTGGTGAGGTCTAAACATGACTTTGCTCAAAGATATCTGCACATTAACCTCAGCATGCTAGGGAAAACATATTTACCCTTGAAAAAAAAAACATATTAAAAATTAAAAATACTTCAAACAAATTTGGGTTGTGTTAATAGGAAAATTGAAAGTGTGAGTCTTTAAAATTTTAGAGCATTTAAACTTATTGGCGTCTGTCTAATATTTTAGGTTAGGTCAGCAAACCAGAGTTGGTTTGCACAAATTAAGGCCAAAAACTGACAAATTAGAGCTTCACCATAGTATTGTTTTGTATTTAATAATAGCTTTACTATATATCGAGACCAATATATATAATATTTTTTATGGAATACATTTATATAAAAATTTTTGTTGTTTGCTTTAAAAAAGAAATTCGAGTTTGAAATTTGTTTAAACCGTTTTTGTTAGTCAGTTATGTGCTGACCTAAATGCAAAGTTCAAATATAAGTTACAAGTAACTTTAACTAGTCATTAATTAAGATTCTTCTACCATAAATTGAGAGCGAGAGCCTTACATGTTAGCCACATCTGTAAAGCATTTGGTTGATTGGATATTGGATATTATCATAAAGATATTGTGCTCTCAACGAACGATTGACTTTCAGTAATATGTTTGATTTAATATAATTTCTTTTAGCTTGGATTGGCAGAAAGCTGGGCATTCTCAACGACAATTCAACTTTAGCTAACATTTGGAGGTAAGTTTTCAGGTGTAAATGCCCTGTGAAGACTCTTTCTAAGGTCATGTACTGATACTGAGTTCATGTTTTCGTAAAAGAAGGTTTTTGGTATGCCAACCATTCACATTGCTTCATCGTTCACGTTGGATATTCTGTGTTGGTGGTGATGATATTCTTCTAGCCACAATTGCTTTTAGCAGCATTTTAAAGAACTAAACGCTGTAGTTCAGTTTAAGTTAGGTCTGAGCTTACAAACTGCCTCGTTATATACCCACATTACAAGACAGTCATTTCATTATTTCTTCTAATTTCTCTTCATACTAAATTATATTAAATGAAATCAATTGAAAATGTTCGGTGTCGAAACCATGAAACCGCCAGTCTAATAACAAACAGAGTTTCAAACTATACTATATCAAATCTATCAAATTTCAATCAAATCTAAATCAAATTTAAATGAGAGAACACACCCTTCTCTACAGAGAAGAAATTTTAAAAATGTAGACAGATGCATATTTGTTTCCCTGAGAAAATTTCAAAATGTGTTATTACAAGAATTTCTTACATTTAATAAAGCATATAACCTATTTTCTTAGCACTATATTGCAATTAGATAAAAGCGAATAAATCATATACAAATGATGCTTGCACAATATGGAACTGGAACTTCCGAAGTGGAAGATGTTCGATAAGATTTGTGTTCAAAGCATAATTTATTTTGCTAATGCTGGAAGACATAGTTCGTTGAATCAATGTTCTGATTTTGTCTAATTTTATTTTCTATATTAATTTTTTATTTTTGTCTTAATTGTAATTTTCTTTAATTTAGTTGTTAATTTTCTTAAATTTTGTTTCGTTTGTTTGCTCAATGTGACAATGAGAGTGGTACTTTTTGTAGCCAATAAACCGCTAATACACTTTTCACACATTTAGTGACCCAACATTCAGCGATGTTGTTTTACATTGGTTGTCTCGTTTCATTTGAAATAGATGGTAAAATGGTGATATTGACGCAAATACTAGTTTTACCTCGGATAAAATTTCTTTCATGAAAAAGTTTGTTAGAAAAATCTACGAGAAGCGTAGAGGTGGCTCAAAAATTTTAGACCTCCACATTTTTGGACAACATCAAGATGTCCTAGATAAATATGGAAAGAAACTGTATTATACAATATATACATCTTATAGTTTTTGAGCAATAGAATGTTTAGCTTAAGAAAATGAAAAAAAATTAAAAACTGCAACTTGTTATATAAATACTGAAATACATAAAATTCATTCACTATTTATAACTTAAGTTTAGTTGTAAGAAATAGTTGTTGAATTCGTTAATTGTATAGATATTAATCAAATATTTCAAATTGTGAAAACATTTTTATTTATTACCAGATGTTCTTTTCCCCTCCACCGATCACCCTTTTAATATTGCAGCAGAAACAACTTTTTCGTTTTTTTCCTTGTTTTTTGCAGCAACAAACAAAAATGACCAAATAACAGCAATAACAAATTAATATGTACAAATCCACTTGCTTCTACACACACACACACACGCACACACACACACACACACACACACACACACACCGAAGTAGAAGTATGTTTTCGGTACAACAACAAAAAGCTGGCTGCAAAAGAACAGCGTTAGAAGTGG
This sequence comes from Bactrocera minax, assembly GCA_021498325.1. Classification (NCBI taxonomy): domain Eukaryota; kingdom Metazoa; phylum Arthropoda; class Insecta; order Diptera; family Tephritidae; genus Bactrocera; species Bactrocera minax. The sequence continues at coordinate 3,393,766 of JAKEEE010000011.1, read as the reverse complement.
ACAAACCACGAATGGCGTTCACTTCCAAACGATCGGACACGAACTCAATTAAAGTTATAACATTGTTTTTGCCAAAGTATGTATGCATGTAGTGGTGAAGCCTGACACCTCGGCAATCACGAAATGGCAAAAGCAAATATAAACACAAACAAAAACACCAACACAAACACAAACACCCTTAAGTCTGCCTAGCAAAATCAGGTATACAAAAACGAAGCAAACTGCGCTGCTTGCTGTGCTGCTTGCATGGCTGCAGAACAGAGCTGCTTGACTGCTTCGTCGTTTTGATTATCTTTCGCATTGAAGGCGATCGCCTACCTACTACCGGTGCTGATTCTGCCGCCACAGCTGCTTTGGTATCAACTTCGTTTAACTTTTGACTTTGCCAGCTTTGCTTTGGCTTTGATTTTTCGACTTTTGTGATTTTGTTGTCGCTGTGTGCGACTGCGCTCCCTTTCCGTATTAAGTTAATTCGTTGTTTTTGCTACGCCGACCGCAGATTTTTGCGAATTATGGCGGCTTTTGTTGTTGTAATAGCACTTAAAAGCAACGCTGCGATCGTTAAGTTCTGCGCCTGCTCCTAACGCTGTGTTCTGCGTTCTCTGCACCGCTGCTGCCGATGCCTTCTAGTCACTGTGTGCGTTTTGTGCTTTTGTCTTGCAATTCGACGGCGTCTTTGCGCGTTTGGCAAAAAACATTTATTTTATCTTGTGATTGTCGAGAAGTTTTGCAGTCAGTTGAGCATAAACATTCATACGGCGCGGTTTAGTGAAACAATATTAATAAAAGCGACTACATGCGACTACTCAATACAAAGCAATACAATCTATATTCTAGAACTTAGTGAATTGAACGCGGTGGCGTATACGCAACATTTAGTATTTAGAATATGCTAAATAGAATGTGGTTTCTAGCGATGAAGACATATTGCTAAAGTAGTTTATAACCTTTAAAAATTATAATATATAATAATATATGAAATATAATAACAATTTTTCAATGCTAGTGGTCATCATAAACGATTTCAGTTAAAATTTGGTTATTTTGCTTTAAATGAAAAATCATTTAAAAATCCTTCAAAATCTCGCAATAAATATTCAATTAATAGCTACAAAAGGCGCATAGAATGGACTACTTCGTAGCATTACATATGTGCAGAGTGTGTGTGTGAGTGTGCAGAACAACAAATATAATTAAATATCAGTTAAAAGTGCATATATATCCTTATATAGTCAGCAGTTTTACTGAACAATTTCGCTTCATACGAATTACAACAATTAAGTAAATAAACTTAAGTGACAATATATTAGAGTATATTAATTCGTAAGTAATTCACCAAAAACACAGTCAAAATGAACAGCAACATAACTTCGCGCTTCGATTTGGCCGCTGAGATAGCGACCATAGCATTGGACGAATTCAAATCGCATCATGTTCATTGGAATTATACTGGTCTGATACAGCGCTATTACCATTTAGTCGAGCGAGATTTCGGTGGTATGTATTGGTGACACATATAAAATTAAATTGAAATGCAAAATATTGTAAATTATTATGAGTGATATTGCAATGTAATTTTTCGCGTAAAAGCAAATCGCTGTTTTGATGAGAAGCGAGTGTGAAGAAGAAGTACAAGTTAAAGAAAAACGAAATTCACGTCTACCAAATCATAATATTAATATGGTAATAAGCAAGAGAGATAAAAATTTTTTAATATAGAAATATTTGTTGACAAATATAATGCAAATTACTAAAAGCAATAATAAAGCAAAATTTCGTCCAGAAAGACATCAAATAATATGGATAAGAAGTTATACCGGTTTTGTATAATAAAATACAATTTTTTTTCTAAAATATTATTTTATGAAAAATATGAATATAAAGAGAAAAACCCATATCCTTTTTTGAAAATTCATGTAAATAAAACAACTTGAAAGTTATTGACCAAATGAAAATGGACTAATAGATAACCATGGTCTCCCATATAAAATCAGTGATTTGCGGAAGTTCCAGAATAATTGAACGATATGCAAATAGCGAATTTTTCGAACTAAGAAAACGAGTAGAACGTTTTTCTACTGTATAATATTGAATGGGTAATGATTTCGAACCCTGAACATCAAAAATTGAAAAATTTTTAGAAAAAGTGTTTTCTCATCGTGCTGAATATAGTATAGCTAAAATAGTTTTGTCATAAAATACTCACCATCAGTTTCGTAAATGTGCAAAGTTTAGAAAAAGTGGAAGTTTAGGAAAGAACTGACTTTTAGGCGTAAAATAGCAGGAGAAATTTACTTACATTTCAAGACATTTCAAAAATTAATAATTTACGAAATTTCAAATATAAAGTAAAAATGGCAATTTACACAATTGATAGCTAAAAAAATCGATCTCACTAAGTAAAATTATTTTATGTTTTATTTTTCGTCGAGAAATAGAATATATAATTATTTACTTAGAACTACAACCTTAATTTGCAGGATAATATATAAACAAAAGTATAGTGTAGGTCCCATTGATCAGATTTCCGATTATTTAAATTTATTTCGAACGAAAATTCGATTTTTGCAAACAAAATATTATCAAAATAAAATATATTAATATTTTGAAAGATTTTTAAAGAAAATTATTATCGATAACAAAAATTCAGCACAAGATTAAAATTGGATAAGCTCAGTTTAAAAAGAAAATTAATATTCTAAAGTGAAGCAATTGAAATTGTAGAAAAAATTTAAACCTCAAAGTTAACAAATCAAAACCATGAGGAAAAAGCTAAATAATATTGTATTTGTTAATTTCAGAGATAACTAAACGAATTTTTTTTTTCAAAAAAATATTTAGTCCAATATTCACATAGCACATTCTTGAATTACAAATCCGTAAAACATTTTAAGGAAAATAATATCAATAATACTACAAGACATAATCAAATAGTGGAAATTTTTTGAATAAACTCCAAGCAACATCAGAAAAAAAAACAGTTACATTTTTAATCACAACATTATTGATGATTAGTAAATATAGAAATATTTTTTTTACTAACATCAATGAAATCATTTTAAATGAAGCCAAAACTGAATATGTTTTTTTATCAAAAAAAAAAAAAAAAAATTTAAATAAAAGAAATAAAATGAATGTTAAATAATAATCAATATAAAATATATGTATATTTATATTCAATATAATAATCGAAAATAATAAATAGTAAACTTATATTAGTGACCAATTTCTGCTCGAAATCAATTTATTTTCTAACTAAAATTTGAGTTAAATATGAAAAGTGTTGGGTCAAATATTAGTTGATTAATATTCTTCATATTGATGCATTCGCTACAATGGCTAACAATAGAGAAATTAAGAAAAATGGTTCCAGAAACTCCTAGAGAATAATTATAAGAACCTTATAAGACCATTAATTTTGAAACGATTATTTCATTCAACATGAATTTATCTGCTAAAAATTCCATTCAAAATATAACAATTAAGTGCACAGTTACTAATAGATGCTCTTTTGTAGCTATTAATTATACTTATAATATGTGCAACAACAAATCATGCAATTAAATGTTATGAAGTGCAAAAATCCCCTCTAAACTAGTTCGTACGCAATTAGAAATGCAGAGAATTTCCACAAAGCGTAAAATTGCGCATTACTAATGTGTTTGTGCTGGAAAACTTAAGCATTACAATACACACGAAAAAGTCTTGCGAGCCGCTACATGTAATGAATTGAGTAATGCGAGTACATAAATATATAGGTAGATGTGTGGTGGTTGAAAGGTGCAACGAATGAGTAGCCGCAACAAAAAATGAAAAACATTGCTTAGCTGAAACGCATAATTTGTGCAAGTTGCCGCTAGTTATTTAGATGTGTACATTTATTTCTTTGCAAATTGTATAGTAAACGTCAATTATAAGTATACCAAACAGGTAAATTGAGGATTTACAACAAGCATGGCAATAACAAAGCCTTTGTGACGGTAAAACAAAGTTCATAAATCAGTTAAGTTGACATAGAACTGCAATTAAGATGCATTACCGCGCACTTAAATGCTCGCGCGCTTAACCAAACTTTGTTGCTTGCCGGTGTGCAAGGGTCAGTGACGCGCGCAAAGGGTTAAGAAGGCAACGAAAATGTTTAAGTATAGTTGAGGTAATATTTCACTGACTAATGGCAATGAGTTTTAAACATTTAAATTAAAACAAATATTTTTTTGGGATTAACCCTTACAAAGTGTTCTTTCTCATATATAAATAACTTGTTGGCTTAGCCAACGCTTCTTTGAATTTTTTAAGCAATCTTTTAGTACAGTTCTTCCAAGGATGCTGTTCATATTCCTCAACGTTAGCAAAGTTTCACAATTTAGTCACAGTTGGCTTAATACAGATTGATATAATGGTTGAGACATAGTAGAACATGAATTTTTTAAATTCACTTTACTTTTTAAAGATAATTCATACAACGTACAATATTTATAGAACATATGGCGACAATATTGTCAATGATTCTGATAACAGTCTAAAGTATATTTAGAGTATTAGAATGGAACGACAATTAAAATTCATGCGACTTCCATCAAAAGAAGGTTAGAGATGTAAAAAAACTCGAAAGGACTATGGTCAAATTGCATTTTTAGCTCATTTTGGAGATATACATATGTAGGTATATTGTAAAGTGCACACTTCTAATTGTGTGAAGTAAAGTGAATTGAGGCCGAAAACGTCATTAATATATGAGCTATTCGTTTCGTTTATAATAGATTCGAAATTAAGGGATAAAACCGAGTTCAATTCGCTAGGCTGAAACGAATCTGTACACAAAATTATTTAGAACGAGTGCGCAATATTTTGTCTTGGATCGCCACAAATGTTTGGTATTCAACCACGATACAACAATAAGTTATACCGCCGATACCTTGACCGATTCCGAAAGATTTGAGACAAAACTTTTTACTCTTATAATTAAAATACGATTCAGAAGTGCATTGCAAATCACACATAATATTAACAATCCATCCAAATTGTAAGATGTTGGATTTTAGAAAACTTTTTTGTATTCAGAAAAATAAACTATGTGAAAATTATTTTGTTTTTCCAATTTTTCTGTAAAAACTAAATGAAAAGCACACGGAAAAATGAAGATTTATATAGCATGTATAGAAGTATTCAGTAATATTTAAATATGCAGAAGCTAGTAAAAGTCAAAGAGTACCTAATTTTAAATAATAAAAGCTAATAAAAGCTTTCTAACATAATTGTTAAAACAATAATTGTTTAACATTATTGCATAAAGAACGCCACCAAACTTTCATTGGTTACTGCGGGTTTTTAAAGACCCAAATTCCTGTGGTAAGTCATTGTCATAAAAGGCGAAAAAATTATAAACAAATTTGTCATTGAATCTGCTGTGAACTTGAAACTATACTTTAGAGCAATGCGTGGTGTGTATTACGCCCTCAATTTCTGTGTGTATGTGTACTTATTGTAATGCCGGCACGCCTAAGCGCATACATATATATGCCAGACGTAAGAAACCGAAGTACATTTACATGAGCACGCCATCAGCGGCGGCCTTGACAATGCCGAACATTTGCAGCGGACACTTGCTTCTTTTACCTGCGACAATTATTACCGCAATTAAATGTCATTTGTATTGTCAAAAAATGCTAATAAATGACAGTTTCCGTCTACATATTTTTCAGTGCTCTATTATTATACATGTACATATGTGTATAGGCAGACATACTTATGGCTTGAAGTGTGCGTAGTTTTTAAATTTATTTAATTTTAAGTTATTTTTTCCACTCCGCTTGCTTGTCTACCTATTGCCACTGCTGGCTTCTTAATGTTTGTGCGCAGCTGAGCATGCAGCCACCTTGTGCGCCTATATGTATGTACATATTTACAAATTTTACTGCTTTTTAACCTTTTAATTAGGCTTTTAGCTGCGCGTATACATGTTTATATGTGTGTATATACACACATTATTTCTGTCACCTCATGCAGTGTTGCTGAAAAGGTTAACGGTATTTGATAAATGTAGCAAAATATAGCACTTTTAATGCATCAGAAAGATCTTTCATGGCATATTGCAAAAAAAAACATGTGCAAAAATATCAGAAAACTGAAAAACGTTTGCAGAAAATCTTGCATTTAAAGAATACCTTGCTTCGGCTACATGCTCAATAAAACAGAAGAATTAAGACACAAACCTTGCGCTGAATTTGATTGAAATATTTAGAAGAGAGACGCTGCGTATATTAGTGTGGCGTTAATTGTGAAAACGATTCATAAAGTATATAATTAAATATGATATTCAAACTAAATTATATATTCAGAAGCGCATCATGCAATTGTTGCTCACCCTCTACTTTGCCTTCGTCCCTCAATGCAATAAGCGTTAGTAGTGTGCCATGTGTGTATTTGAAATATGGCCTGTGACCCTGCCGTACTGCAGACACTAAAAATATACTCAAGAGCAAATGATGTCGCAGCGGCAGTAGCAATGTATATACTTAATTATGCGTACAATAAAACTAGCATTACGGTAGCAGCTCTTAATCTTGTTGCTGTTAAACAACATTACTCAACTACTGCCATCTGTCTTAAAGAAGTAAAGTTCATCTTGCGCAAGCGGCTGCTGAAAATGCAGCTGCCCACACCTATCTATATATATATATATGTTTATATATGTATTTAATATATATATATTAAATAGTATTCATATATTGGTATATGATATATTCGTATATTGAATAGTATTCATATAAAAATATATATACATTAAGTTGTTTGTTTGTATTTGCAGCATTCGTGTTAGAAGGCTTAGCTTTGCAATCATTTAATCAAGCAAACCGTTTACATATCGGATTCTGTGAGCAAGCGAGTATGGCCACCGTAGCGAATTACGTACCTAGCTGAGATTCATAGATTTTATCAAGTGCTTTGCAACTATATACATATATCACATATAAACAATTAATTGTGAAAATGTCAAGTAGCAAGCGATTTCTAAATAAAAAGCAATTGTTGAAAACGTTAATTTATGGAAATAATAGAGCGGGTAGCCATTGAGATTTGTATCTACAGAGGTGTAAAAATTGTTGGCATTTGTACGAATTTGAGAAAGCAAAAACAAATACAAACTCCACATCTAAAATATGTGTAAAACTAAATAAATTTCATATTTGTTGGAATATTCTTAAATAAGAAAAAAAATAAATAAAAATTAAAATTTGCAAAAAATAAATATAATACAAATGTGTATGTAAATATAACAGGTGTTTACTAACAACAAATTAATTTATGTTTCTACGCAACTGTCAACGACATTTATATTAATGGAAATTTATATTCATAATAATAATCTTTTATTGCTGTTTAATTTACGTACATTACGTACGTATTATAAAAAAAGACAGAGAATAAGATATTTTACACTAGCAATTACAAATTTCGCATCATTTAAACATTGATAAACTTCTAAGTTCTAATAAAATAAGTAATAAGCTCAATTAATTGCAAAATTTTTTTGGATGTATTGAAAAATTTGGATGGACTCGTTGAATATTATAAAATTGGAATTAACATCAGTTTCTGTTGTTGCATTTTCTACAAATTTCATTTAGAGAGCATTAGAAAATTTTAATAATTTCCCACTCGCTTCATAATTGGTGGAGCTTACAGCCCAAATTTCAAAGCATCAATCGGGGTATCTGGGGCCTGAGTGCCTGTTTGTTGGAGTTTGTTTATCGGAGGGTATCGGAAGTAAAAGCTTTTCTGGAGGATTGCTAAATGGGTCACTATTTATGTGTTCGTTCCATATAATGTAACAAGGCGAACTCGATTTTCATCTGTTTATCTATTATAATTTCTCTATTATAAATGAAATATAGACCGGATTTTGATAGCAATAAATTGAAAATCTGTATTAGCTTATCAGGAAATTCACGGATACTTTATAAGAGCGAAAACATATCCATTTATGTACTATCAGGCTGTTTTCTACAATTCTAAATGTAGACTATTTACTCTGCTCATACGTCGACCCATATTTCTACGCTTTATTTTCCAAAATAATAAACTCCGAGACAGATAAAGTTAACAACAAACTGTTATATGAACAATATCATACCCTATACACAAGTTTATATAAGAACTGTCTAACTCTTGAGCTGCCTAACAAGAAAAATTTTAATTTATTTAATTTTCTTCATCTTGTCAAGAAATACCCCCGAATATGAGCCCAATACAATAGGGCCTTAAATAAAGCTTTTGGTAATTAAATGACTATGGCTCCAACTGGAGGAATTATAATTTATCTACCCTACCTTCTGCCATAGGAAAACCCTGAGCTGACAAAACCATTCAACCCACAAAGCATAAACAACAAAAAAATCGTTTTTATTGAATAAAAATAACACCATCAATTAGTGGATTCGACATAATTTCTATTTCAACTTGATTAAGTCTTAACTCGTAGAACAACGTAAATGAATTCCAGACAATAAAGAAATAAATTTACGCAAACAAGTTTGTAGCTAAATAGATGAGGGTCATGACTGCAATCTTATTTAATAAATGGTTATTTATATTGTAAACTACCCTTAAATTCCTATTTACCTAGAGGTAATAACAAAGTTATACGTATATTAGGGCGGAGCCAAAAATATGGGAATTTTTTAATACTTTTTCTATATTTTAGTTTCTGTGGGGACTTAGCAAAAGTTGCATTTAAAAGAGTTCTTTTGAAATATTATCCAAAATAAATTCTTCTTAAGATAGCGGAAAATTTTGCAGCATTTCATTAATGAAATTCGTAAAAAGCAAAGCACAAATCGTACTACAAAGGGGATATCGAAAGGTTGGAAGATCGCTATAATCGGTGTATCGTTCTCGATGGTTACTTGATATTATTTAAAACGATACGAGCTTCACATCGATTTTGAAAATATTAAACTCCACCCTAATGTATATACTTACAAATGTTCATTAAATTGAGATTATAAAATATGGAATTATATTTTTTATAAAATGTACGCTTCCATAAGCGATTATATACTTACAATGGCAATTAAGCGTACAAAGCAAATAATAAGGTATTAAAAATAATATTATTTAATTTTTAATTGCACGCGATATAAAACAGACATTCTGAAACCGTTTCAAAACTATGATTACTCTTAATTTAAATATAGAAAACTCTTATATTATAAAAGCATTAAGTAAAACATTTTAAATGTGTAATCCCAGCAAGGCTACAGGGTCACAAAAGCTCATTTAAAATTTGCTTTTGCACAATAGCTAATTCCAATTAATTCTGGTGTCAGTGGCCTCAAAAACATTTGACCTCATTTAAACTAAGGCAAAGCATTTCTAGAACGTTCATTAAGTAAGAAGTGCTTTTAGAACTTAATTTAGTTATGGTAAACCGTAACCAACATAAAATTCAAATATTGAACTCGTTTTTATGTCTTGATAAGAGTTATTATGAACAAAAATTACAATAATTTTACATACATAGTTTTATTTACTTCAGAAATATTATATAAGGGAAGCATGTTTCCCTGTAGTCTATACGGTTTACGCAGTTGTATTTTGTATGCGCTTTTTGGCTCAGTATATATATGCTCAGATATGTAAATCTTATTAATTTTTCAGTCTTTTTGACCGTTGGTCAAATTGTAGGCAAAATTTTGTCTAAACTCTAGGCTCCTCAACAAAGTTTCTTCAACAAAATTCTCCACAAGTAATTTTGTCTAAGTTGCATATGCATTATTTATCGCAATATCTGTGATATCAAAAAGTAAACAAAAATAATATTTGTTTTAACCTTACCATCGACTTCGTTGCAAACTTTATTATATCTAATATTTTTATTATAGCTTATACATATTAAGCACATTTTTCGACCGATCTCTTGTCATGTCTTCATCGATATCGATCTCATGTCTTCTTTCGACAAGTTAAGTAGGAACATATGACAAAAAATGGGTCGCCATGTGAACGGATCCGATATCCATACATTTGATGAATGAAGTTACTTCAAAATTTAGTGAATATATATTACCTCTGTTCATAGTTTTTTTCACTGGCAATGGCCTCGGCACATAATTTCTGTTTGTATGAACAGTAGTGCAGGTTTATGTTTTCCGCCTCGTCAATTTATACAAACCAAAACAGCTGACTTAAAAAATTGTCAAAGTAAATTTCACAACCCAACACTATTAGCGATTTCGTTAAGCCAAACACAGATGATTCCCCTAATCCCATTTCAGGATTCATTTTTGTATCAGTATATAAATCGAATTGAAAGAGATATTTCATTATGCTCTCTAGAATGTATTTTGGTGAACAAACTCACATTCGCTGTTAATAGAAGGTGATCTACGTAAGATTTCATCTTCTATTTAAATGTTTGGTGCTCCTATGTCTTGAGTTTCGAGATTCAAATTAATATTAAGATTAGATCCTTCTAACAGAGTTTCAATCTCAATTACTGTTACACCAATTGAAATGTCGTCAGTAAGAAACGGCTGGTTTCTTCGTCAAGCCTTAAGTCATCTTCTTTGTCACTGTAGTCAGCCCAAAGTATTTGAACAAATTTCTCATCTTTCAGATAAAATTCCTCACAGCGCTTTTCAGATATTTTGAAGCTAAAATAATACTTAAAGTTAGAATAAGTAAATTTGAATTGAGAAAATAACCCTTGGTTCCTCGGGAAAAATAATTACCTTTTTTAATACTGAGCCAACCAAATACTGAATTTATTACGTCTTAGCCCATAGGAAAACAAATTTTATTAGCAATGCAGTTCCGAAAAATTTGTCACTTTTATAGCAAGTCAATGTTACCAGTTCATATAATTAAATAAAATATGTCCTTCATATATTCACTTTACGGAAAAGCATAAATGATTATCACATAAAAAATCACCAAAAATTGTTTCGTCCTGAAAGGGTTAAATAAACTGAATTGATAGTATAGTTGGATATAGTATATTGTGAATAAAATTAATTTCAATTGTTTTGATTTTTATTAATATATACGTTAATTAAATATTCCACATATAAATACTATATATTTAGATTTTTGTTATATCGAAACATAACTACAATGAAAAAATGCGCAAATTGCGATATTTAATGGAACATATTAAATGGGTAAAATTTTGAGTTCCGGTTTTTTTTAAACTTTTGTAAATTATTGTCTGCGAATATATATATGTATGATGGAAAAATTTTTTATATTTTCAACTATAATTAAAATTAAACCCAATCAATACATTTTTGTTTGTTTATATTCCAAACATTTTTAATAAATATTTTTTAACAGAGCCTTTTAAACATTCGAAAGGGCTTTCGAAATAATTTTCCAACTATGAAAAAGGATAATTTCATATGTCTTGGCAACAGTTCAGGGTACAAATTTTATCATAAAAATTATAAATTATAAATATAAAAATTATATTTATATTTTTATTGTATACACTCAAGGGTTTTTATGACAGAAAAACATATAGTTAATTTTCAAATATATTTTAATTGTTGAGTAACTGCTATTCTTTAATGCGACATTTGTGTGAAATTTAGTATTCTAAAAAAGCTTTAGTATGTGCTCAGAAGAATACGCTATGCATTCATTAAGGCTATAAAAAGAAATAAGCTTGAAAAATAAATGTTGTTCCGATTTAATCTTTTAAGAAGTGTAAATAAAATTTAATTAATATTTGGCGAAGGAACTGTGAATTCGAGTAATTCTAGTTTTTTGTAAGTCCGAAGACTGAATTTGGTGCATAGAGGTATTCGACTAATGGTGTTTACACAATATTCAAACCACCCTTTGTAGTGTATGGATTATATGAGAACCTTTTTCTAGGAAGAAAGTTCGCTATTGGCTGCCGAAGAGGACTCGTTATACTGAATAGAAGTTGGATCTCTTGCTAAATCTAACAATATTTTGTTAAACTTATAAAATTGTAGACATCAATTCTTTTAAAGTGTATTCAAATATTTATTTACTGAATTATTCAAATCTAATTCTGCTTATTTTCAGATCCCCGCGCCACACGTTTCCCCCTCATGGAGCATCCCCTTTACTCATTCGGTTTGGTTGCCATATACCTGTCTTGGGTCCTCTTAATTGGACCAACGTTCATGCGCGACAAAAAGCCCTTCCAACTGCGTCGTACATTAGTCATCTACAATGCCTTTCAGGTGGCGTTAAGCGCGTACATGTTCTACGAAGTGAGTGTAATTCTATAAGCAAATGGAAATAAAATTAATTGTGTTTTATTTATGCCTATTTCTTATACTAAATTATGAAGGCCATCTAATTTTCGGCAGCAGTTATATAAGTGCGGTTAATAAATAGTTAATAGCATATGTGTTTAAAATAGATAAACTCTTAGCAATTTGCTCATGCAAAACTAATAAAGTGTACTGTTTGACTCATTTGCTATATATAAAACTAGGAATGATGAATCAATCAAATCTAAATCAATAAAACGATTTTATGATACGTAAATTACAGGGTCAGTTGTAGTATCAGTGAGTTTTGGAATTGAATAATAACAGTTTATTTCTCAGAAATAATTTGTCTATAAATCGAAATACTTAATTCGACTTTTTTACACCTTGAAAATAATAACTGGTTTGAAGAGGCCTGGTAATTAAAGAGGCCTAAAATATGCACTTATCATGGAACCGTACTCATAGAAATTGGATTTTATCATTCGTAATAGATCTGGAAAACATGTTGGAAAGGGAAGCAATGTTAAACTAATAGATAGTTTCAGTTCGTCATCGAGTCTATGTTAGCCCAAAGAAATATACCGCTGAACCACTTTTTGAGACTTAGCTATAACGTGATATATATACCTCAGAGGTGTTTCCGCTCACACGTTCAATAAAATAAAATAACAGATGAGATTGTTTGATTGTATTTTCAAAATAACTACTTATCAGTTGTAATAATATCTTTTCGAAAGTAATTTTGAGTGACCTGAATTGTCGGGTTAGTTCTACTTCTTTACGACTTCCTTTCCGGTATTATAACCCAACAACATTTATCAAATTTCTTTGGTTCTGATTTTATTTAACTTTTTCTTGGCTCATATCTCAATCATGGGAGATCCTCCACCTCATAGTTGAACTTAAAGCTAACCAAAATTGGTTACAAAGTTTAGTATAGCTTAAAGTTTCCACAAGGTCGGTGTAATATGTCAGTGACTTTTGAAATTACGTAATACTTATTAGCAAATTATATTTAATGAAATAATGATTTGTCAATTTACCAAAAATATTTAAATTTTTTTTCAATTTTAAAGCACCTGATGGCTGGTTGGCTGAATAACTACAATTTGAAATGTGAACCCGTGGATTACTCAGATGGGCCAATGTCAAAGCGGGTGAGTGATGCGTGTAAAAACTAAACAGTTAAATTAATATATTAAGCAGATAAAGTATATATTGCATTATTATATAACACTAAACAATGGAACAATAGAAATAATCTCCAAAGTAACAGAGTATCGTTAATGAATTGTGTTAAAAAAAATCTCTCCTGCAATATTTTGGAAGTGGTGGTATCTCTCTCACCATCTCGTTGCTCAACATTTGATTTATTTTTGTCCATTTCTATGGAAGGTGTACAAAGTGCGCACGTAAAAGTTTTGTAATGGGCCGAATAGCATCTAAAATGAACAGCTGGTAACACCAAATCTCAAAAACTCAACTTATACACCAGCAAGAAAATAAGCGAATCAAATATATATTTAAGCTGAATATCGAACATATTACGAATTTGGATTCAAGACACCCATAAAAATATATTTTATGTTGAAATAGATATCTGCGATGAATTATTGATAAAACTTTGTGATGATCGAAAAATAACAGGAACTTTATTAACTGCTAGATATATAATATTAGAAAATAAGATCGAAGCGGTACAGAATATATTGAATATTGTATATGTTCAGTCAGTTCTATTAGAATTCATGGTAAGAACTTTGATCTATTATTCAAGCAACTAGAGAGAAATTAAAAAAAAAAACAAGTGCTTAGTTTTATAAACAGAAACAATTAATCTGTTTTTTTTTTTTAGCTAAGAGTATATAGTTTAGGCTCACTACACATCACTAGTTTTGCATTCAGGCAGCCCGCAACCAACCACTAAAATCAGGATCCAACTAAATTAAATTTCCACATTTTGAACTTCGGACTCAAGCTCAGTTTTTAGTTTTCAAACACTTTGTGAAATGCAAAACAGCCCGCCGACTGCGATGCGATTAGCTCATGTTTGTTTTCGTCGCTAACTTTCAAGGTTAATGTATGGCAAAAATGCGGTTCAAAACATGCACCCAAACATCTGCACACGAAAGCCCCGACATAGAAAGTGGCTAGCGCAGTAAAGGGAGAGTACGCTTGTTGCGACGCGCAGTTGGCCACTCAAAACAAGAGATTATCATGGTTTTCTGTTTAACATAAAGCGATTAATGGCTATTCAAGCGTTTATTTTGTTGGCTATGCTTTTTAATATTTCTTCGTTATCCCGTTCAAGCAAATATTAACTCAATATATAATTTTTTGCTTAAATTAAATGTAAATACTTTGCTGCGCTGCTTTTTATTACAAAAAACAACCACAACAACAACAAGTGAAATAATCAAACAAAACCTTAAAGCAATTTGCATTAAATGACTTTCAATTTTAAGAATTGACACTAAACCTGTTCGCACACTTTGTTGTCATTAATTTTTTCGATTCATCAATTTCGACAGTGTAAATTATCCAGTGTATTATTAATCCTCGTAAATTATTTATTAGTGATTTTAAAATTCTTGTGACAATTATAATAATATCGAACATATTTTACTGAATTAAATAAGATAATTTAACGCTTTCTTAATTAGAATTTCTAGAATATGACGTCATTTATTCTATTTTTGTAACCAGTAATAATACTTTTTTTTAGAAATATTTGAAATTTAAACAAATATGTTTAATGTTGTTCTATTTTTGTATCATTTTATCAAATTAATTTGAATGCAAATATTTCAAAATATGTGTAGCTGTAGATCTTTCTAAACTTCATTTAATTTTATTGAGTTAAATGTTTAAACCGGTGACGACTTCTCCTAAAATTATTTGCAACTATAAGCTTTCTTAAGCCTCCACACTTTAGTACGTCAGCTCAAAGGTGGTAACTTTCTAACTTATTTTGCTTTTAAACATACTAATGTCACATTAAAAATAATTGATGTTCAAATCGGTTCAGTCTTTACTATAATGGCATTCTTTATACTGCAAAAGTAAAGGAATTTTCTTCCGTATTTGAATTGAGATAAAATGTTCATTACTGTAAATTGCTTGAGCTATTTCAACCAAATTCTGTAACAATATTGCATGTTACTATCCTATATTAGGGTATAAAATCAGAGAAAAACTAAGCTTAACCACTATTCAAAAACTTTATTATTCAAAACTACCGCAGAAATTAGAACTTTCTCAAAATTATATAAGAAGCGCCAAATTTCGCAGGGAGAGTGATTAACACTTTTATTCTTACGCATTCTAGACATTCTAGTCTGAAAATCGAACAAATTGGACCACATCCGCGACCACTTCACACAAGAAATCAATTCGCTTATTTAGCTTTTCCGTGAAGAACTATATCATTAGGAAAATTATTGAAAGAAAACTTGACAATAATTTTACCACGGAGATATGACATTTCCAAAATATTTGAAATCTTTTCCAAAACCTTAAATACCGGATATTATAAAATCGGTTCCTCCAATTAACCTTACCATACGTTGTATAGTATATACACCTATTATTTATAGACCTACACCTCTATATTATTAGATGACCGATCCTCTCCTTTCTCAAATATAAGAAATTGACTGAATTCGATTAATTTCAATGTGGGTATTGTGGAAGTTATGTAGGTATTGAACTCCGCTGTCAGAATTATCATTATGTAATTTTACAGATTTCTCGAAATATTTCACACTTTTTAAGTTTTTACCATTTGTTAGATCATATAATGTTGGTTACGATCCGAATTGTTTGTACGATTAAATATTAAACTTCAAAAAGTATTGACATTCTATGATAGATAAAATGTCACTTATTGACATATAACAACGTCATTTGAAATCGCCGATTAATAAGAAGAAACAGAGCATTCTAAATAATAATCTTATTAAATACATTTGTAACTAACTACCATATATGAACATAATTTGACAATGACACAATCAACGAGAAGCAATGACAAAATATAATAATTACACAGTACTTGCAGTCCGTTGCATAATGTGTTTGCTGTCGCAATAGTATGATTTCTGTAGAAATGTTTGTTCTTTTTGCTTATTTTAGTTATACTACCTACATACAAACATGCGATTGTTTTGAAATGCATGGCTGAGCGCGCGCCAAAATCCCATTGGAGCATTAAATGAATCCAACAATTTACTGATACAAACTAAAACAAGTGTATACATCCATATATTATATATAGTATATAAGTATCTAATAACGAAAAAGTTCTGCGTTTACTTCTAAATGCTATTATATCTACATTTTTGCAAAGAGATTTGTATGTATATGTGTACGCTGTTGTGCACTGCACAAACTGCAGTTCTCTCTTGTTGTTTTGGTGCCTATTGCAACTTCTTGTTGAACCACCGACTGTGATCGCTGCTACCGAATTGCGGATTACAACAATAAGTGAGCACTTACAAAATTTGCTATTTTGTTAGTCTCTTCTTTTTTACCTAATATTCTGCAATTTTTTAGTGTTTATCTGCAAACAGTTCAATTCTGCTGGTGGATTCGAGTTC
The DNA here is from genome assembly GCA_021498325.1 of Bactrocera minax. Lineage (NCBI taxonomy): Eukaryota > Metazoa > Arthropoda > Insecta > Diptera > Tephritidae > Bactrocera > Bactrocera minax. Next base: position 3,376,917 of record JAKEEE010000011.1, on the reverse strand, counting down.
TTCCACTGAATAGTTTCTCTCTGCATTTACTCTTAACCACAGATTTCAGGGAGAAGTTAGCTTTAATTTGAAGAAGAGCATAAATCTGACATTGATTCGACTTCAAAAGCAGCATCTAAAGAAGACACTACTTCCAGTGGAATTGAACGTTTTAATGGGTTGCAAACAAAATGAATATAAAGAGTATAAATATATATAGTTGTGCAAAAATTGTTAATGATAAATAATTGAATGGATTTAATTAGACTCTGATTCTATCCATCATTGTATCGGGCTATCTTTCCTACACGGTATTTAAATTCTTATTTATGGTCTTATGATTTGACAAATGGCTTTTTAGATACAAAAATTCTCATGAAACTGGACTGTGCCAAGTACATCATTATTTTTTTCAAACACCGGAAATTCTTCCCACTAAATTGGAGGTTTCTGATATTACAGATAGTAATTTAAAGCTTCAAATTACCAATACCTTGAAGTTATGCAATATATAGATGTAGCTTAGGATCGGGAGACAGACTCAATTCCTCTCATCATTTTGATGATTTTGATATATTTATTATATAACCGTAACCGTAATATCTCCCTCCCCTTCTTTTAACTATTAAGGCGTATAGCAACAATTTGTGAGTATATAAAAATCTTTGCTATCCAAATATATATACATAGCAGTAAAGTTGGATTAGTGGGTAAAAGCTAGTGGGTATGGTAGCTTTGCTGTATATGGGTACTGGTATAACAATACCAGTGTTATGTTACCAGTTAACAGTGATTGACTGAAATTAATAACCGAAAACTATATGTTCAAAGAGACTTGAGTAAATACTGCGTCTCAGTAAAAAGAATGCTCTTATAGTAACTTTATCATCACCACACTTGATCAACTGTCTCCTTAACCTTAAAATGAAGAGCATTAGGCTTAGATATTATCTCAAAATTCTACCAATTCTTGCGTATCAATACATTATTCTAACAATTGATGATCTCCGTGCTCCGGAACTCCGTAAGAGGTGTGTGACTCTTCTAAAATTAAATTTTTTTTTAAGCTCTCAGCACATTAGAACCAAAATCCATTAACCGGTTAGATCAACAGTCCAGGATAAAACGCATATTTTGGTCCAACAAAAAATATATTAGGAGCAAATTCATACTTTCCAAATAAAACTATATGTAATGCAAGCATGGATTAAAAATATTTTAAAACACAGCCAATAACTAAACCAATTCATAAAATTGTAACGATTTTCTCATCTCTTATCTAGATTGCCAATTTATAATTATTCGCAGCGTTTACTTACTCGTCTAGCACGTTTCCTTCATGCTTCACGCCGTTAAATGCGGTAATAATAACTAACGGCCACATGTTGCTCACGCACACATCTATGGACATTACATATTTGCGGTTTCTTTTTTTTGCGATTACAATAGAGCTACTGTTTACATTATTATTATTGTACTTAGTTTTCATTTTTGTGTTGCAAACTTAACTGCAGTTGCTTACAAAAAAAAAACAAAAAAATGGAAAAAATATTAAAAAGCCGAAAAAGAAGCACTGAAAACCTACAACTATAATAATCGAAGCATTTGTTTTTAGCTAGGAAACAACAACACCCATAACAAAAACAAGAAAATAAAAAGGCAATAATAAATGCACAACAAATACATGCAGCGTATCAAGGTCGCAGTTATTACCTTCCAGCACTACCTTCTTATTTCTTGCGTCAATGCACTCGCCTTGTTTTTCATATATACATATGCAGTTGGATGTGCGCAGAAGTATACTAAGTACAAATGTACGTATGTATTAATGTTATTGACATCGCTCATACGCCCGGTAGGCAATGGAAGTCGCTACAACCATCACTTCAAGAAGAAGTACTACTTATATGCATGTACATATATGCATAAGTACAAGTATTCGCATTTTCCCCTTGTTGGCTTAAGTTGATTTATTGCCTGGTAGGTTTATTTTCTTTTGTTATTTTTAGGTTTTTAATTAATTTAATGTGTCTTTTCGAATGTGCGCGCATTTACGTGTATTCATCAAATAGTCGCGAGCACAATTATTTGTAATTTTTTATACTGCTGTGTGTGTTAGTTAGTTGAGGGTGGAGGAAGAAAAGGTGTTGTTAATAATTTTGTGATTTATTTTTTTATTAATTGTGCTGAAATTTGTGGCATTATATTTAAAACATAATATGGGTGGGAGTGCAATTAAATTAAATTTTACTTACAAACAAATGTCAACTATTTTATAAATCTAGGCTCATACGATGTTTTAAGGAATTTTCGAAAAGTTTGCCTTTATTGCATGTTGTTTGTTGCTCCGGTGGTGTTATAATGTGTTTGTCGAAATTTGTTACGAAATATAAAAATGTCAATGAAATTAATAAAGCTACTACAAAATCGCAAATAAAATTTTCGTCACTCGACAACATATTTAGTTACTTTCTGAGTTATCGTGTGTATGGTACTGTTGAAAAAAAAGTTCTGAGGAAAAACTTATTTTAAGTTTTATAAACGTCAAGTATAAGAGAGACACAGTTATTGGTTCTCATAAAATGTTATGGTTTATTAATAAATGACTTTAAATTTTTTGAAAAAACATTTGAAAGGTATGTAATATATTGTATAATATAGTCTCTAATTTCAAATATATTTCCCTGAATGTTTTGAAAAGCCAATGCATATAAAACACTTGTAATTTTTATGACTACGCCTAAACCATGTAACTCCGGCTTACTCACGCGCAAATGAAACAATAACATCATTGCCGGGGAAATCCAATATGCAACGAACAGAATTTGCGCACTGCAACAAATAAACTCAAAGTAGTATATCGATATACCTATAAATAAGTATAATACATAAATGCATTTATTTCATTATTTTTAATTTTACTTCAACAAGGACATCAAGTTTTAGGTAATGATAGTTGCATGAACTTTACGATCGTTTAAAATGAAAACTAGCTGAGTAAATATGGAATTTCCGGTGTTGGTGTTTCCACACTTCCAATTACAGAGCTGTTAAATGTAACATTGACTAAATGCTGTAAAACTCAAATAATATTGAAAAAATACCTAGTTTAACTTGTTGCTTAAAGCCAAATAAATAGTGTAAAGTAAACAAATACAAATTTGTGGATACAATATCTGTGGACTACAATAAACAATTCACAATATTTACAACTTAATTTAATATTAAATGACTTGACAGATTTTATTCTAGTTATTTGCAAAATATCATATTTATTAGTTTAATTTATAGTCTAATTGATCTTTTTTGAGTAAAAGAAAATTAGATACACTGAAAGCAAAATTAAATATTAATTAACTTCATGCACTCTAGCACTCGCTCCATAGGTCCAAAATTGAAAAAAAAAACTGCTTTAAAATTTCGTATGTTGCCGTTTCTCATAGAACCTAAGAGTCAACCCTAGTGAGATGATTTAAAAATTAAGTTACTTTTTTCATTATTTTTCCACTACGTGTCTCAAACAATGATTCAAAAAAAGATTCGAAAACATTAACTTGCCGTTTAATCAGCAATGGTAGCATAAAAGAATTGTTCTTTAGCAGATTTGTTGTGAGCTTTTGAAAAGCTCTTCCCGTCATGCTTGCTAAAGTTCTTTGGGTGATAAGAAAACGTCTCCAAAACACTTTGAATTCCACTAAAACACTTTAAAAACTTTCTATCTATTGTCCATAAGTCCGTCTGAGGATGAGACATATTGGTGAAATTCGATATATATAATAAACACAATATTATTTGGCACGTCAATGCGGGGCACGTATTTGAGCAGAATCGGACTATTGCCATGCACTCAAACCGAAATGTTAATAAAATTACTTAATATAATAGATATGTTAAATTTTACAAAGGTAATCCAATCGTTTCCTTATCCCCCATACCTGAGATATCTCAATAATATTTTAAAAGTTTAATTATCTTTTACTAATCGGAGATAAGGTAAAAAATTTATAAAATAATTCTATATCTTTCCTGATACTTCATATAAAATATTAATTGATTCACGTCGTTCTGGTGAACTTTACACTGCAATTATTGGTTAAGATGTCAGATGTAATTATAACGTTATGTGAGCATATTATAAGTAAGTTTCTAGTACCCATGCGCCGAATAAATTTATTTCTGTATTTTTCGGTTCTTACTAAGATTTAGTAGCAAATTTTGTTTAGCATATTGTCATTCGCAAACAAAAATTAATCTCTTCCTTCCCGATCTCTTCTTCTGGTTGACTTTATACTGTATATATCATTTGGAATGTGAGATAACTCAATAATTTATGTATTTTGAGTATGCTTATGTTTCTATTAATATATTGTGATTTGGTAGTAAATACAGATGAGACCTTTTCTTACTTTCCCCTAGCTTCATACACCGAAAGCAGTGATTTCGATCTGTTCGCCTAATTTTGAAGTAAATTTTATGAATATTAAATATTTGGATATTAAGCAAGAATTCTCAGTGCAACTAGACAAGCATATTAGCTATAAGATAAACAAATAAAGCCAAATATGGGTTCAATGGAAAATAGTTCCAACACCCTACAAATACGTACAAATTACTATAGTATCTTTTCGAACACGCCCGACCTTATTTATTTTTAAGACTATTTCTGTCGCCTCCTTAATTGTCTGAGCCGGAGACATAAGAAAGCAAAGCAGTCATATATTGAAATAATTGTGGAGATACTCTCTATTAAAGCAATGGTAGCATATATGGCATAAAAAAAGTTAATTATTACGTTTTTAAATTTTTTTTAGTGAAAATAATTTTCGTCAAACTTGTAATGATTTGCTTGTTTACTTTTTCATGTTTTAATTCTCTTATATCTTATTTACACACACAGTTAATTAAGCTATTAGGCCGACATTCTTAATTAACGCCTTAACTGGATTCCATTTATTTTGGAATGATTGAAAAAAAGTTTTTATAAAAAAAAAAGTTTCTTTAAAATGCTATACTCGATTTCAAAGTCAGATGAGGTGTTATCTAAAAGTATTATTCTTTTAGAGGTACCACTAGTGAACAAGGAAGACTTAGAGTGATACCACTTTCTTAAACAAGATCTTAACCACTTGCAAATATATTCAGTCAGAAACCCAACTTCGATAATACGGATGCATGTATTTACAAAGAAACGGATACTAAATAATGACATTATTCTTAAATCTTCACATATTTTTTACTTTCATAACCTGTTATCACAGTCCTCCCAACTCAAGTTTACACCTCATCATTGGTCTCAATACTTGGCGTTTTGACCTACATTGATAATTACCGAAAACACACACAAAAGCAAACCAAATCAGTAAATACGAGTTGTTTCAGCGTAAGTTATTGTATGAAAATAAAAACCTGCTATGTAATTAGCTATATAAATATGTATGTATGTGAGTTTATGGCATCTTTGTCACAATATATTTATTCCAAATACCAAACCAGCTAAGCCTTTTTTACCTACCTTCCCCTTTGTAACATTGCAAAAAGCAGTGTAAAATACCAACCGTGTGACTTTTCTACTATTTACTAAATAAAAATATGCAGACATATACATAAAAACATACATGTGATTGATGCCCGTAGTGACAATGACGCTTACAGTTCACGCTGTTCACCTTTTGTGTATTTTCTTCACCAATTCACCAATTTTTTGTAAAAGCAATTTCCAAACCTTTGATTTTATAGTTTCCCGTTTTTTTTAACCAAAAAGAGCGAATATTTGTTATGACTGAATAAATATGTAAATATGTATGTTGGTGGTTGTGAATATATTATTTGGACGTGTGTCTGAGGTGTAAGGTCACTATGCAATTTATACAAAATGCCGAAATTGTTTTTGCATTCAAATGATATAGTTTAAATTTGCATATGCGTTTGGCATCGTTTGGCAGAAACGCCTAGACTAAAATTTGTTATTATACTGTTTGTTATTATACTTATTATACTTGTTATATTGTTTTCATATTTGCAGATGTTAAATCTCTGTTATGTCTACTACCTATCGAAATTGACTGAATTTGCTGACACATTTTTCTTTGTGCTGCGGAAAAAATCGTCTCAAATAACATGGTTGCATGTGTACCACCACTCGGTGACGCCATTGGAGACCTGGGTGCTCGTAAAGTTCTTGGCTGGTAAGTGTTGGAGACTTAAGAATGCCTTTAATTCAGTCTTTGGAATTTTGGTTATAAAAATTTGACATTTATTAACAATAAAAAAAAAATTTTATTTGAGAAAGCGATTCATATTACAATAAAATTTATTCAGGCCTTCAAAAATTTAAATATGAAATAATAATAAATAATGAAATATGAATAATAAATTTAGAATATGCCAAAGCGTACGCTAGCTAAATAACCAAATATAACCAAATATAGCATTCGGAATGCTTCAGAATAATGCCAATGATACAAAAAATTACTTGTTTCCAGATCACATCAAAAAAACTAAGCTCACGTTCTCATGAAATATGTTTGAAATCTGTTTGGATTGAAGTTTCCTCAAAATTATTTTCAACTGTAAGCTTTCTCAAATCTGTTCATATTATATTTCATAATTATTCATATCAATGTTACAATTGGTATTAAAATTTTGGAAAAATTGGCAACACTTTTCAAAAACACTATTCAAATTTCAAAAATGTTTTCAACGGTAAGCTTTCCTAACCAATTCAGTTTATTACCTAGTAAAGTTTCTCTAAGTAGAATTTTGTTTTATTTTTAAATGACACCTGTTTTCTAAAATATCTCCAATAGAAATATTTTTAAAACCTTCTTATTGTAATATTAATATTAATATTAATATTATATTATATTATATTATATTATAATATTAATATTAATATTGTCAATAATTTCATTTATTTCATCAATTTATTTAAATATAATTAATAAATAGATGGTAACCCTTGCCAAAATATCCACCAGAAACATTTCTTAAAACTTTTCATCCTGATGCCCAAATTGAAGTATTTTATCGATTTAGTTGAATATAAGACTTCAAACTGGTGGCAACGCTTCTTAAACCTTTTCAGTTGGATTCTCATAATTTAGTTTCTTTATTTTATGAACTTTTTTGCCGTAGAATATTTAAAGGGCGGGCAACCTACCACCTTTTTTTTGTAAACCATCCGCGTTTCTCATTGAACAAAAAATATTTTTCGACTAGATTTCACTACATAGTACTGCAACCCTGACGCAAACCGTTTTGTGTCATTCGACTGGTTTTAAATCAAGCGTGACTAAAAACTTTAACAGACAAAACTAAGAGTCAGGATGCTCGCTCCGAGCAGGTATGAAAGCTTAAAACTATATTTTATACTCTGGCAATATGTCGCGACAGAGTGCAATAGTTGTGTTCAGTTAACGGTTCTTCGTAACGCCTAAAACTAATTCATATAGATACAGTGCTATATATATAAAAATAATTGGGATGAGGAGACGAGTTTTAGGTGAAATGCCATATCTCAGCAACTACAAGAGGAATTTGAGCCAAATTTGGTGCGAAGGTTGCCCGAACTTCCTTATATTAAAGTTTGGAAATGAGTGAAAATGAAATATATAATACAATTTGAAATTTGATCTTTAAATTATTAATTTCAATTTTAAATTTCACCTTACATTATCAGACACCAAATAAATCAGACACCACGGAAGTTATCAAAATAGATATAGATATAGCTTGAATGGTATACCCAAAGTGTGGCTAAAATTGTGAAAATCGGACTACAAAGGTCACGGCATCCGATAGCGAATATGAGGACCTCAGCGCCTGTGTTTATTTTTTACCGAAAATATAGGTCAATTCGTGGGAAATCTAAATAAAACTCGGTGGATGTTTTTCTGATAATAATGCGCTTATTGCCGAATATATCGGTCAATAACATCCGAATATATCGGACAAAACTTAGTGAATGTATTATTGAATTTGAATAATATTATTACTCTCCCTCTCTCTCTTGAATATATTTCACTTTAAACCCGAAAATATATGAATTCTGTCAATGAATTAAACCAACCTCCATATGTTATAATACATATAATGATTTTTGTTGTTGTAGTGACCTTTATACCTTTATTTTTATATCTATTAATGTGTGAGTTACATAATAATAATTCCCAAGGTAAATACAATCAGAATAGACCTTCACTTAGCCCCTGCAAAGTGATTTTCGACTTTCCGATTGATTTTATATCCTTGATAGTGGTCAGCATGTGTGATACTCTAGTGGAAAATAAGTGGATATATTTTTTGTAACTTTAATGTTACTTAGCATTAAATATAACATAAACGAAATCTGTATAGACCTTGATTTAGCCTTTCAGCCTTTAGCCTTTCAGTCAGTATAAAATGTTCTGTTACACCCAAACTTGGTTCTTCTTCAGTTGGTGATTTTTGAGCCCTAGAGTTGTGTAACTGCTAAAAATGTTAATGTTAATTTACAAGACTTCTTTGTATGATATTTTTCTGAATACCTCTAAATATTGACATTCACGCTAAGAAAGTGAACAAAAGAATCTCAGAGTTATATAGACCGGTGTGTGACCGGGTGTCGGAAATACTTGGAGTTAGCATAGAGAGGCGCCTAAACATGATTTAAATACAAATAATTTGCGGACAAAAGGTCTTTACGTAACTTTTTGTTTGGACTAACTTGAGACAAATGTTTTTATCATTATATAACTGAATTAAGTCTTCAAATCTCAAATCAGCAAATATTATATTTACTTCTAATAAGTATATTAGCTTATGTTAATTATTTATTAATCGACAGATTTTTGTCAGATAATTAAGAAAGATCTTTAAATAAAAAAAAGTGGAGTAAATTATGGTTAGAATTTTAAAACATAATTGAACTTTTTTGGTCTAAATAATTGAACAGCAGCAGATTTTATTTTTAATACTTTCTTAATTGCTCATATTGATATTTTTTTTTTTAATTTTCGCAGGTGGCAATGCAACATTCCCCAATCTGCTCAACAATTTCGTGCATGTCTGCATGTATTTCTACTATATGATGTCCGCGATGGGACCAGAATACGCCAAATATCTGTGGTGGAAGAAGTATATGACTGAATTGCAAATCGTAAGTGTCTTGCATATACATACGTACATACATACCAAATATATAAGTTTAGCCAAACAAAATGTACAAAACTCAACATTTATGCGCAAAAATATTTTGAACACAATTAATTGTGTCCTCGTCCACAAACAAAAAAAAAACATACTAGAAGTACAAAAATATATGCCAAAAAACTAGAAAAGTTACTAACGAAAATAGCAAATACAAAACTTGGTTACAACGGCGATGCCACCATGCCACAGCATGTGCAGCTAACTAGAATTATCAAATTTTGACCAAGTGACCACATGCAAAGACAACCCAAAACGAGACTCACGTAATATGCAGAGAATATTATTTGAAACAAATAAGCTTAATTTGTAATTGAAAAAACCTGTTAGAAATATCTGCAAGCCGCATTGTTTGAGTATTGTTTTGTGGTAATAAGTTAATGTTGGATGCAAAGAAATAAAATCAGCCGGAAAGGCTTGGGTAATTGTTGTTGACTAACGAGCAAATATTTGCAGATAAAATGTAAGCAAAAGAACAAAAATGGCAACACGTTTCATTTAAATAACCACCAGTACATGTGCTCATTAGGTTAGGTCAGTTAATGAGAACAAAAAAATGTTTCATTCTAGTCTAGTTCATTCTCAGTTTGTGAAGAAATAGGAAAAATAATTAAATGACTTTAAATTATGTGCAGATATAAGAACCATACCATAAAAACCGAAGCAAAATTTTGAAACAATTTTCCACGCGTTTAAAGGAGTTCGCCTCCGAATTTGTGGATTTACGAGGACAAGCAGAAATCGTTGGGCACCAAGTCAGGGCTGCAAGGGAAATTGGCAATTAATTCAATACTTTGAAAACTCCAAAGTTATTTAATTTAAGTTAAATTATGAGCGCTTGTTTTATTGCGGTGCAGAGTAAATTGGTTTCTGTGAACAACTTGCCTTATATTGTCTACTTTTAATAAAAAAAGGAACATTTTCTTCGCAGTGGAACATGCGCGCGCACCTCTGTCTATGGAATTTGTCTCATCTTGTGAGATTCATAATGGCACCGTTAAGCTTCAGTTTTATAAGTTCCACGATTCAACAATATATTTTTAGGCATTTCAAGTAAATACTTCTAGCGTCCAAATGCTAATATAATGTTGAATGTATATGGATGGTACTGATGGCCAAATATACTTCGATCTCACGATATAAAACATATCGCTTTTGCAATATTAATTCACTTACAGCATCGACACCTTTTAGTGCAACAACTGTTCGACAGATAAGCCGACGACCTTCACGAAATTCGTACTTTAAGTAAAATAGATCCGATGTCATAATTCTAATAAAAAAAACCCTGCTAAATGATGAAATTGTCGCTTAGGCCTCTGATAAATGTTTGGCAAGCATCCACTCCTATTTGTGGTGTACGTGTTGATTTTATCTAACGAAATGGAGCGATCTACAAGTTTTGGACCAATTTGGAGGTTTAATATCACCTTATGAGGGGTTTGCCCTTTCAGAATAACATTTTTAATGTTTTTAATTCTGGTTTGAACCGGGATCGAACTATCGTCCGGCATAGTCGTAGTATTTGCATCTAACAACTGCACCACGGAATCATCATAAGATATCTTTACCTCTCTCATATTTTAAATAGTGTATTTTTAGATCGGAAATTGTTGTTAATTTGTGAACAAAGAGTTAAATATTCTTTCTAAATATAAAACTCTATGTTGGTGTTTCCAGACGTTGGATGTAAATGATGTTGGAGGATGTGAGGATGTTGGATGATTTTTAGAGACTTTTAGATGACTCCTATTTTTTCACAGCGCGTAAAACCATCACTTTAAAGAGATGAACTTTAGGTTCACATTAGGGTTATGTTTTTAGTCTTTGTACATAAATTAACCAAAGTTACATAATCTCCAAAAAATTAGCGACTCACCCTAATATATACGTAAAGTAGCCGCCTAGTGTGTTAATGCTAGAGTGCCATGCCGGTTATTGGGTAATATTCTTATGTTTACAGCAAGCAAAGTTGACTAAACAAAGCGCATCGTTCTTTAGCCGCAATCTCGCAGTTCAACTTGTTGACTTCGCTGTCGTCAATTTACATATACAATAAACACATAAACCCATATGTATTATATTTGTTGTTGTCGACTTTTATTTGGTTGCCTAAATTTTGGCAAGTAATTAAATAAAATTAAATAACGCTTATAAGCCGCCGCAAGAATGTCATTGACAGCATATCAACCCTCTCAGCGCGATCTCTGTACACTTTATGGAGATCGACGATTTTTTGGCGCATGTGGCTTTACGCGGCGAGGTCGTGCAGGCAATAGAACCTGTTGAGGCTCTTACACAAACAAGTACGCAGGCTGTAAACAAATTCTGAACTGTATGAAATGTTCATTACAAAGCAAAACAAAAAGCTTTTAGTCAAAAATAAACACGTTAAATGGCATTGGCTTTAGTTACTCTTTTTGCTTTAGATTTTTTTAGTAACTAAATTGCTTTAATAGCCTTATAAGAATATGTATAATTTTGGAAAAATTTCCAATAGGTTCTATCTCTTTTAAACCGGTACTTTCGCCAAAAGTTTTTGAAATCACTTCTATTTTATTTCTTAATGCATTTTGTACTGAGAAAGTTCTTTGCAAAAAACAAATACAATGAAAGAATATTTAAACAAATATTATATTGTACAAGTTTGTATTGTATCGGTTGTCTACCTAAACAAGTAAATATTGAAACGAATTTATCTTGTTTTTTGTGTGCTAGCTTTATACTTCAAAAAATACCTCAGCTCTCAGAGCAATAAACCTTACCCGGGAACTTTTATTGGCTACACTTTATTTTTGAACCCCATTTAGTACCGAGATCATATAGATATTGGGGTCCAAAATTGGACATTTTCATACAAGGTAAGAAAGGGAAGATATTCGGATAGGATTTAACATAATTTTGAATAAAGTTGCCATATACTAAAACGCGGTATACCTAAAGTAATGTATTTAAAACGAAAGGTGTTTAAGAATTCCTTCCGAAAGTATTCGAATAGTATTTAAATTTATTAATTTTTTCTTCTTTCATCTAAAAACTAAATAATGCAAAATATAAAAGAAATGTGCTTATATCAAACTTAAGGAGCAAAGTATTATGAGAGACATTCATTAAAATATAATAATATAATAATAGGGTTGCCACCTATTGAACTAGAAAAAATTAAAGAACTAGGTAACGTGATTAATTTGGAATTTTTTGACATTTGTAATAATACATATTGGTTATTAAAAGATTTATTAAAAATAAAATCAGAACTATCCGAGTATTTTTTTACTGAAATTTTGGTTTGTTTTTTGTGAAATTTGTTTCTTAATACCAGTTTTTTATAATAAATCAAAGCTTTTCGATGTGGATAAATAAAAATATGACTCTTTAACATAACCCAAAATTTTTTGTTGTGATAGCAAGCTTGTGAAGTCGTGCCAATGTTTTACAACAAAATCCATATTCATCAAGTGAAATGATGATTATTAGAGCCGGTTGTCTTTCTACTATTACTCCAAATACATATTACATTCAGCATATATTATATTATGAAGCAAAATAAATTAAATTCATGCATTATGGTATGGACAAGCTATTTCAGCGCTTGAAATATTGAACAGAAACTAAAATGCAAACGGTAAAGATATAAGTACAGTATATTTCCGATATAAGGCATCGGAAAATTAACAAAATTACTTGACGAAAATTTGCCAAAATAATAATCCTGAAGTTTTTCATTATTTAAGATTTAGAAAGTCTATCCACTACGAAGCTCTTAACCATATGATTCTATTTATAAAAAACAAGTAAGGGAGGCCTAAGTTCGGGTGCAACAAAACATTTTATACTCTCACAATTTGCGCGGATCAAAGGAGAGGAAATACTTTAAGGTGTTGAAAAAACTTTATATTAAAAAATATTGCAAATGAATTCAACATTTATTATTCAAAGGAATTGAGAATAGATTACAATCATATTTGGCATCGTATTATATTAAATTTTACTTTGGCTCATATAATCATAAAGTAAATCTAACTAATCCAAATCATCTATATTCATGATATTAGTGCTGAGGGAAGGTACAGCCGCCATAAATTTCATTACCGAATGACATAATATTATTCAAAATATTCTCTTATAATTTTGTTGAGACATCTACCGTGAGATATTTGCAGTATATACTCAACCAAAGGGAAGAAACCATAAGGACGTAAATCATTATATTAGAGGTATGGGACTTGGACCAAGGTCTGCACCGATTTCATTCATATTCAGGGTTAAACCTTATCATGCTTAAGAAGCATTTAAGATCAGCTGAAAAGTCGCAAATCACTATATCGTATACATTTGGGGCTAGAGGAAGGTCTGAGCAGATAAAATTTACTTTTGGAAGTAAACTAAAGCACACTCCAGAACACATTTCCAATCAATATTGATTAACTCAAAGTTAGACAAACATATTCGGCACATAGTCCACTAGAATAACGATAATCATTATATATAGTGTATGAGGTCTGAGGTAATTCGTATCTCGATTTCACTCATTTTAACCACCAAACTATAGTATATTCAAGATTAGGTGTTCATTTAATTTTGCTAAGGTATCTTACATGTTGACCGTTGTACACGGTATAAAGTCAATCGGGATTTTAAAAATTCTCATATTAGGTATATGAGGGCTAAGGAAATATTGGCCCTATCTTATCCATTTTGGACAAAAGCGCACATGCTTATCAAGAAAATGTTCTGTTTGAATTTCAATAAAATATCTTACAGATTGACCGATTTTTCGATAAAAAGTCAGCCATAGGTACTGAGGTCCATTATTCGGCATCGGTATGGAGAGCGGGGTCATTCCCACTTTCTAAATATTTTCAAACAACGAATGTTCCTCCCTGCTCTGATTCTCTGTGCCAAGTTATGGGCTGTATCTTAATTTGTTGCTTAGTTATATTCTTTATTTTATAATTATTTTATTCAACCATTAGATTAATAAAAATAATATACACATATACAAAAAAAAAGAAAAATCAACGTGTTTCAAGTATAAAAATTCATATGAATGTTTTGAATATTTTTGATTTTACCTACTTTCAGGTATTAGAATAATCGAAAATACTTTGTTATTTAAATAAAATAAATCCTTTTTAATCTTTGCACAAATAATTATCTTAACGTAATATTATAAATGGCAAATCGAATAAGTAAAACCAGTAAAACTAGAATTAATACTTAAAAAATATTCAAACAATACTTTTAATAAAAACATTAATATTAAATTATGAACTTTCTTTGTAAACCCCAATCAAAAATTCCATTCATTAAATTAAAAATAATTTCAAGCGTAACGCAACGTTAAGATGACTTGAATTTTTTATAGAAATATTCGAAAAGCTAATGTCGAATTGCCTTGCCGGACCACATGTAATAAAAATTTCGAAACAATAAAAACAAGTATTCAATCAATTCAAATTATTTCAATCAATATCAAGGTATATCAATTTGACAAATAAATTGTTTCTAAATTCTAAATTCAAGTATACAAATACAAATAATGCATTATTTTAACAAGAATTCGACATATACAGAAAGAGTGGCAGTGTCATAAAAGCGAAGTTCTCGTTTTTGTTTAGACATTACTCAAAGTTAAGTGAATCCACTAATTTAATATTATATATTATTCATACACTTCCTCGCCTCCAATTGAGAACTGCGCCAAATTTGATATTTATTTACCTAATGTCTTATGATACAGATTAAAATTGAGTGAAGTTGGATAATAACCACGGCAATCCCTCATACAAAAGTCATATTGAAAACTGCTAAAAGTGCTATAACTCACTGAAAAGAAGTTCAAAATTTAACCAGCCCAGACACTACCCAGTTTTATACGAACTATTTTAACCAATTTTGATACGAAAAGGTTTCATAGGACTACAACCACGCCTACTTCCCATATGACCAAATTTAGATTAGATCGGATTCTTTTCCTTTTCCAAATGGTTCTTAATACTTACCAGAACTAATAATAACTGTTAAGAAAATGTTTCCTATATTATCACGTTTTATCAAGTAAAATAATCAGAGATATGCTTTGGAAGGGAGTCAGCCATATTTGTATGGAGAAGCTTTAGCTCCACCTTGATTGGAAGCTGACGAAAAATACTATCACTCATCCTTAAAGGTAAATAGCGAATGGTTTTGCATCCACTTAAATAACCATAGTCATCCGCTACGAGGCTTAAATAATTCTAATTGATATTTATACTCTGAAAACAAAAGAGTGGCGGCTTTTATAGTAGAAGGCAACTTCCGGCATTTTAACATTTCAATAATGAGATAAACAATAAAAGGAAAACAAATAGGAAAAGACTTTCCATATTCGCTCACTATAACCCACGCTTGTCCTTGCTACATAAAAAGAACTTTAATTTTAAGGGAGTTATAAACAAGTTTTAGATAACCACAAAGTTTGGAACATCTGCTATGCTATGGTTAAAGGGATTCATAATTTTAGCAATATGCAGTGCTTTGTCACTAAAAATTATTATTTGTTATACAATCACTCCCAACAAGACCTCGACGTTTTCGGAAATTTAAATAAGGGCCAAAGAAGTGAGAGCAGAGTTCTTTTTTTCAATACGTCTGAATACAGACTTTTAAAGTATTTATATTTAAAAAATTATATGAACTTAAAAATTTTATAATATTCAAATTAAAGCATGAAGATATGATTACAGAATGTGCATTTTTACTTTCATTTGGTATCTACTACCAGATTATTACACAGAAGAAGATTTTCCATTGCTTCTTCTTCTGTTTGTTTTTCACACATGAAATTCACTTGGTGTCACTTTGGAAAGTCGCGAAAATCACTTTCTGAACTATTAATAACATTTAAATTGAGAGTACTCTTATTTCTTTTTGCACCAGAGTGCACTCTAACGGCTTCCCCTGCAAGCACATTCAAAATAATTCGAATGCGAAAATCACCAAAAAACCTTTGAAAAACCCAAATATTATGATTTATAAATACTTCAGCGCGTACACTAGCTTTTTTAACTTGAGCAACTTTTTTCTTTTAAAGGATGAAAGACGCTGAAAAAGGGAAAATCAGATTATTGCATAATCATTTTCTCTGTCTTCACATTGCCAAATACACACAAATATGAAAAGTGAACTTTTGAAAGCACAATTCAATTCAATTGTGTTTTCTGCCGGCATTGTTTGGCATGACGGCAATAACTCTTAGCTGATATTGTAATTTCATTTTCTGATATGCTCATAGGAAAAACTAACTCCTAACTCCGCATACGCTATTGAATTTCACAGTGCACAACATTACCACCACTATTTGCTATTTATCGCTCGCAAATAACTTTCGAATTCGAGTATTCGCCTAAGCAAGACTCTTGTTATATACATACATATATATTTAATCCTCTCTACAGTTGACGACGTGTACGCGCTTTTTGCTTGCAGGCGCACTCACTTTAGTGGCGAAAACTTCTAACTAAGTGGCAACAGTCATATTAGTGGAAGTCGCCATTAAAAATAGTAGTGGCAACATTGCTAGCTAGCTGGTTTCAAACGAACTTTTCCGTTCGGTTTCCACTCAAAACTCGCGATTTTTGCAGACAATTTCAGTTTTTTTCTGTTTAAATTTTCCTTTTAGTTATGGGTTTGTCTTTTTTATTTTTATTATTCTTCAAATAAATTTTGCTTAGTATTGTTTTTACTTTTTTGTTTTTGCTAACTGACTTTTGGTTTCAATTGACCGATAACAGCATTTTTGAGTAAGTACCAAGAAACATACCTACACACATAAATATATATATATATATGCAAATGCAATAAATGTGTATGTGTAGACACATTGCCATATGCCCCATTACTGGTCGCTGCTTTATACGAGTTTTATCTATTTTTTCGCGTATCTCGCAACGTCTAACCCACATGTCCGCTGCCAGAAAGTCATCCGTTGTCCACGCAACCACGCGCGAATGGCTTTTGAGCATAACTCGCTTCTAGACATAGCGAATATTAAGCACATTACAAACAGTATTTACAAATCGTGGCGCATTTTTCAACTGATTCGCTGCTATAATATTCACAGTTTCATTCTCGGATCTTGTTTACTTCTGCTCAAAATCCGGTGACCGATTTTCTTATAAATATTTTGTTGTTATCTTGTAACGGGGGGAAAAATTACGACAATATGTTAGCTTTGTGCAGGAATAACAACAACATTGAAGCAAATTTTATTTCATTCCGAATTTGATTTATGAAGCTCATCCTGTCCGTTCAATTTTGTACCACTTTTTCCACCATATTTAACCTTACCTCGTCAATAAATCAATATTAGTTTCTCACTGGTCACTGCTAGCTGGTTTATCGGCATATACCATTGATTTGACGTAGCGCATATATCTAATGGAGTGGAGTTTCGGTGGCCAATTGTTATATGATTTATATCATTTGATTCATGGGAAAAAAGAACTTTTCCGAGTTCAAATTAGAGCTTGGACAGTGTCATCAGAATTGTTCACTTTTGAAAATAATTTTACCAAGATATTGCCAAGTCTTATTTCTTTTTTAATTTCCAAAACCTTGTTTTCATTACACAGTGGGAGAAGTGAAGTTAGATCCAATTCCAAGCATTTTTCACGAGCTTTTTGACTATAGTTCAATTTTTTTTTGTGACTTACAAGGCTTTCATTGAACTCGGTTATTATTTTGCCCACTCATGTTCAACGGAAAGATATCAGTAAGTGAAGCTAATATTTATTTTTTTTTTGAAATATTATATAAAAATGCAAAATTGTATAAAATAAAGAGTAATCCTTGAAAAAATGTAGAAATTGATCCTCAAATTTTAGGAAACATAATTAAAGAAATTACTTATATTCTTGATTGACACTATAACCATCGAAGCTATTATCATCCACATTTAATATTTTTATTATTTTCACAAACTAGTCTCCCTGTATTTGCTTCTTTAAACATATATTACATAGATGTGTAGTGTCGGAAAATATCCAATACTCTGAGGATTGAATCTCTCGGTACCTCTACTTTTAAAGATAGGTTCATAGAAACTGTCTCAACAAATCCGGTAATCCTGAAATGTTAAAATATGATCCCGTAAACATCTAAAATACTCAAAAAAAAAACACAGTACCGATATATTGACAATTTAATTCAGAAATATCCCGAAATGGTTCCAAGACTGTACAAAGAGTTCTGAACGTATATTTATTTTTATAACTATATTAATAATTTATATTAATAATTGTGTTTGACAATGTCAATTGGATTTGACCCATCGTCATAGCACTTTTCTCACTTGTTTCGAATTCCCCAAAATCCCCAAATATATGCAAATATATGCAAATAACACGGACAATTAGTTCAATTGACTAGGAGCTATACCAAATACCACTTCGTTGGCTAATAACACCATTTTTAGTTGTTGGCTTGCACGCCACACATTTCCTTTATTTTTGTGTGAGCATAGCTGTCATGTTGCAAGTGCACTCCAGCCACGGTACAACACATAACTCAACCATAATATTTCTTACAGTTACGCTCACGAAACATCGTATGCGCTCACGTGTTGCACCGCTAGAATGGACACCACGAAATGAGAAACGAAAAAATATATACATATTTTTAGTTTTTATTTATTTTTTCTTATAACAGCAAATTGTCTCAAATCGCAATGCCAACCAGCAGTGCAATACATGGCATGTAGCAACTGTCTTTGGTTGCTTCGAATGCCGTTAGTCGATTTGTAATAACTTGGTCATTCTATTCCAGTTTGGCAGTCAAGTGCTTTCGTCCAACTCAATTCGCTTTCAGTTGCACGCCACGAGTCCGAGGCACGAGCATTTGCAACAACACCAGAGCTGAGCAATGCACGAACGGCAACATTCAGCTACAGATATTGCCATGTTGCTTTAGAGTTGTTATTGTTGTATTTTTTTGTCTTGTTGTTGTTTTTTGTCTTTCCTTTTTGACTTGCGATTTATCAGTGGCGTGCAATCGTCTTACCAATGGCGATTGTATTACATTGTTGATGTTTGGGGGCACAATCGGCGTTGTTACCATTATTGCATTGCAAGTGTATGGCAGTTGTTGTTGCGGTTGCGTGCTAATCGATATTTGTTGTTAATACTATATATGAATTTCGGTTTTGCTTGTCGCTGCTGCTGCTGCAGTTGCCGTCGTCTTGCATGGCTGGTCAGCGATTGCTTTGTAGGTCACACTCACACACACACACACATGAAAATATAAAAATGAAAAAGGCGCTCTCGCTTTCAGTGGCAATACAACTTTAATGCACCGCTAGCCAAGTGGCATGAAGGTTCATTACATTACAAGCAAACTCAAACACTGCTGCAACCATACATATTTATATGCGATTACATATGTATCTGTATATGTGTATGTGTGCGTTGCTTGCAATTTGCCTTGCAAGCAATATTTGTGCATTTGTTTCTTTACTATTTTATTGCACACATGTTGTTTATATTACCATTTAACACTTGCACGCGAAATATATTTACATATGTGCATAGAAGTGACTAATAAATATGTACTTGTTCTAAATTGCTTTGCACCAGAAGAGAAAAGCACCATTTACTTAAATTATTATTTATTACGTGCATTGTATACATATGTGTACACCAAAGGCTTACACGCATATAAAAGACTTAAGCAAAGAACTCGTCGCAAGTGGTGAATGACGTGTGTTTTCATTGAAAAATAAATAGTAAGTTATAGCAACAAAATGTTTAAATTTAATTAATTTTAGTAACGAATCCATGAAACAGTTTTTAAATATAAATATCATGAAAACTTTCGACTGTAATAAAAAGAAATTAATTAAAAGTTATACTCTGCATATTGGAGTATAATAACAACAAAGTACTTATTAATGAATGTAGAACTGACACTATATAGTTTAATAAATTGAAATGTTTTGAAATAGTTTTTAGTCCACTTCCATGGGTCAATGCATCTGTACATGTTTATTTATAATATCTTAATATCATCATTATATCTCTATTTAACTTTTCTCTCTATTTAACTAATTTATAACATTGAAATTATTCTACCAATTATTTTAAATTATTTTATTTTAAGATTTGTCAATCCTTCTCAGAAAGAGCTCGAACAGAAATTTTTATTGTTCTGCAATAGTTTGAACTATGTTGCAACTATATCATAAATATAACATAAGAATCTAACCAGTTGGCAACTCTTCTCAGTATTATATTTACATAAGCTTTCTTAAACAGCTTCAGTTTGAAATATTTCTTTAGCTTATCACTTTGTTGATGTAACATTTGCAAACTGGGGCCTTACCCTAATAACCTGGGGGCCTTACCCTTAACTAATAGAAATGTTCCTCAAAATTCATTAGTTCAATACCCCGATTGAAATAATTGATTTATCTAATATAATAAAAAAAAAAAAAACAAAGTAAGAGGTGGCAATTTAAAGAATATCAAAAATTTTAAACTAGAGGAGGAGGAGTTATCGTGAGGGATCTCGATTTCATAAGCTATTTAGTACCGAAAAATATTCACGCAGAAAATATTGCCAACCTGATAATTAAAAACATAAATGCTATAAGTTTAAATTTTTTGGCTGCCGAGACTTGAATTCACGTGCCTGCATTTAATGCGGCTTCTACTATTTATCATAACATATATCGCTAACCATTCTGCCCATAAAGAAGTTCATTTTATAGTAAGAAGCATCTTGTGCATATTAAATTCAAAATTATGTATATTATGCGAGGTTATGATCTAGTATATAGATATTTGGATGGTTGCTGATGTTCTACTAT
Source organism: Bactrocera minax (assembly GCA_021498325.1). Taxonomy (NCBI): domain Eukaryota; kingdom Metazoa; phylum Arthropoda; class Insecta; order Diptera; family Tephritidae; genus Bactrocera; species Bactrocera minax. The sequence goes on along the minus strand of JAKEEE010000011.1, from coordinate 3,355,907 downwards.
TAATCTTTTCGAAGAATAACGAAAAAGAAACGTTACCATTACCATTGTCAGAACGCTTTACCATTTTTGCTTTTATATTACTTTATGCTACGTCTTTAATGAATTTTTCCACGAAGTGAGAGCTCAATGCAGCAATTGCTCAAGATCAATCCCAAAGGAACAACTCAATAATGTTTCGATTGCTGGCAGAACTGCTGTTATAGGAAAGCCATGCTTTTTAGAAAGTCAATATATTAGGTCCAAAAAGAAACTCATTATTTTTCGCGTCAAAGATATTTTCAAAAGATACATCAAAGATCGACACCACCAATAAGAAAATACGCTATAGTTTACAGTCTTTCTTCGATAAAGGCGAAAACGCAAGCTAGGCGGTTGCAAATGAATGAGTAGTGTTTATGGTCCTGATACTGTAACAGCCAATCAAGCGCAATTTTGGTTTTATGCATTCCCTTCCGGTCGACCAATTGTCGAAAATATCGATAAAATAATGGAAATCGTTGATTTTGAATATCATGCAAGCACTGTTTCGATTGCCCAGGAGCTAAGTAATGAACAAAAAACCGTTTGGAACAATTTAAATAAGGGTGGATACTAAAAGAGGCTCGATGTTTGGGTACCACACGAGTTAACATAAGAAAACTTCACTGACCGGATTTCCATCTGCTAATCGCTGCTGAATCCCAACAAAAAAACAACAAAATCGATTCATTTCTTAAGCGGCTATTGGTGCTAAAATGTGGGTCACTTACGAATTGGTTCATGCAAAAGTGGACATTGTCGAATCGTGGTGGGCCGGCACAAACAGTAGCCAAGCTAAAATTCATCGTTGGGAAGATTTTTTAATGTGTTTGTTGGGAATGGCAGAGAATCGTCTATCTTCAGCTGCTACCCTATGGCCAATCTTTTAATTCGGCCCTGTACTGTCAACAATTGGACCGTCTAAAGGAAACAATCGCCCAGATGCAGCGATCTTTGGCCAAGAGGAGAGAAATTGTGTTCCAGTAGAACAAAATATCTTTCAAAAGCACTGTTGGTCTTTCAATCTTCGCACTTTTAATATATTATAATTTTTCACTTTTAATCTATTATAATTATAAATTGCAATTTTCTAAAATATTGAAAACATTTGAATTTCCATAATTTCCTTACCTGCAATAATTTAACTGTATAAAAACTCTCCAAAAATTATTACAAATAGAAGTTAGTAAAGTTTTTTTTAAAGTGGCTGCTAGTGTATACATTATATAAAACTAACAAAAAATTACTTGTATAGTTAAATGTACCCAGACTTAATTATACCGTGAATTTTAAGCTATAATCCACAAAAAGGAGTTAAACAGCAATAAATTATAAAAAAAATAATGAAATTATATTTTTTTTGTTTTTGTTTTAAATAACCCTTGCTGCTGACTGGCATAAATATTTCAACTAATTAAATTAAATCCATAAAAAATTATAGCATGCGAACGCTAAGGAGCAAGTCATTGACTTGTGGCACTCTAATGGACTTTGGCATATTTCAGCAAAGCAATAATAACAACAATGCACACTTAGTTTGGTTCAAGAAAAATATTTTTTATTTGTATGTAGCAACATTTAGATATATCTACCCTTTAAACAGACAGATGATATATGAAAAAATTCCAAGCAACGCAATAAAAAAATCGATTTGATAAATTTTTTTTGTCAAATTTACTTTTGTAATTGCTACCGAATATTACAAAAACAAAAATTAAGTGCAAAACTATCTAATAGTAGCAATTCCATCAAAAGCTTAATGAAGATGTCTGCTGCTATTCACTTTGCTGTAATTACCCAAAACAATATTACTGCATTACACCACACATACACACATCTACGCTACTTATTATATATAAATAGTAAATCACCACCAAGAATGAGCGCTCACAGTGGCGTCAATGTCAAACGAATGACTTGGCAAAGCGTTTCAATAACGGTGCTGCACGCCTTCGAATACGTCACGCTCTGGTACTTGTTGTCAGCGAATCTGTACTCGCTTTTGGCGTATCATTGATTTTACGGCTGTCAGTGATACTTACCGGCGCACAGCCACCGGCTGTCAGTACATTTCTACGTTGACAAGCGTAATAATCATTTAATTTGCTGTCACTGAAAATGATTTTGCATTGACAAAATGTGTTGAATGAGTCAAGTAGTTACTCGTAATTCAGGGTTTGATTGTTTTTTTTTCGTTTTACTGAGGGCTTTTCAGTGAGAAAAAATGAAGAAAATCATTTGCAAAAGTTTTATTGCCTTATTGTTAAGCTTTGGAAAAATATTTTGAATGATTAGATTTATAGAAATACAAAAGGAATTAGACAGCAAAGAGCAGATAAATTTAAGTTTATCTAGATGGCCAAGAACGATTAAAGAGTATGTAGTAAAGTTCACCGATCAAGTGTATAGAGCATGTGGACGAGATTAAAGAGGAATGAAGCCCAAGATATTTCATAGGCGACATATCTTGCTCTTAACATAAAAGGATAACCTAAAATGAGTACTCAAAAATCTTATAAGAACTTCTATTGACCTAAATGTCATAGAGATATATCTTAATATGTGTCAAAATGTAATACCCTTAAACTGTAGAAATATTCCCGGGAATGATTAGCGGCGGAAACCCTTTCTATTTCAAAAATAAATACAGACCACAATGCCATTTTGCGCTACAAATTCCAAATCCCAACGAAAAACTAACCACATGGTTCATAAGGTGTCGGTCCAGAACCTTTACGCAAAAATGATCCTCGGCGCTAAAATCGAAGAAAAGGTAGAGTCTCTTCTAAGCTTTTGATTTATTGGATCATACAAGAGCGTAGATCCAAGTCCCTTTTTTTTGCATCTTGTAACGGTATAGACCCAAGCCTTCATGTTTTACAAGTCGAAGTCTTCGAAATATTTATGCAGGTTTTTTCATTTTTCGAATTCTCAACCTTATCGAGGCTAAGATTCACGCACATAGGAGGAGAACTTAATTAACTGCCGATAATAGCTCTCCTCAGTTTTAACATTTCATTTCACTGTTAAATGTTATCACAATTAAAATATCGAATTTTCGTTAATAAGAAAAAGATTCCAATGAAAGAGAAAAACATAAAAATTGAGGGCTTTTTGAAGTAATTTACACTAATTTAAGTTTTCCAGCTAGTGTGGTTTTCAAGTGTCTCAGAGAAGTTATCAGTTTACATAACTATTTAGAATTCCACCGAAAACTTATAAAGCGATAATTAGTATAATTACAGTTTTATAGATCTAGTTATCTATGTTACCTTTCAACTCTGAAGTGAACTCTATAAGTATACATAAGTTATGTATAAGTCTCCTCTTACAAAAGATTTTAAATAATGCGCTGCCTTATTTTAATAGAACTGACTCTAATAATTACTTATTCATTATTCATATATATGTGAATAGAATAGGTAAATACAATAAACAAAAATGTTAACGAAAACAATGAAAAATAGTTATGCAATTAGAATATTTTATAAATGATAATTGGTCAAAGACACAAAACGTCATCACAATTGATAGCTACAAATCATTAAAGGCAAACACAATTGGCGCCAAACAAACTGCGGAAAACTCGCGCCAGCCAATGTGGTGGGCATAACAGTGCCTTGAGTGTAGCTGCAAGAATTTATTGCAACTCACTTTTGCTTTTGTTTTTACATGTATGGCATGACTTAACATAAAGCTGCTGCAAAGTTCTTTGAAGATTTTCCCAATAAACTGGTTGAAGTATAGTGGTGATGCACATACATACACATACAACAATTGTGTTTGGTAAGTACTAATGTTCTTGAAAACGTCCTTCGCAAGAATCCCGTTAGATTTCTTTCCTATGCCGCTATTTTGCTTTTAGTACAAAGTTGAAATTTATCTGCGTCATTTTAGTATTACAAGCAAATTTGTTTCTTTTGTTTTTTGTAATGTGAATGTGCATATAATATTTTCTACTAATAGTACTAATAGATATTCTATTTTTCGTGCAAAGGTTTATTGATTTTCTTTTATTAAATAATTATTTGTTTCTATTTAATAATTTTAAACATAACTTAGGCGTTCATGTATTTATAGTGGTTCAACGTATTCCCATCGTGTTAATTTTTCAATGAATTGTAAAATTATATTTTCTTTATTAAGTTTGTAAGATCTCAGTGTAGTAATGCATGCATACATGGTTACAAATGTGGTTCAGTTCGTTCTTTTCTAACCAAGCTGGCATCATAACGGCACACCAGCGGCCATTTTGTATCCTCTTTCTCTGACTCTGTTCGGCACAGCTCACAGAAATTTTCTGTAAACCTGGCTTCTTAAGTATCCAGAAGAATATTTTTGTTTCACAAGAAGCTGAGAAAGATTCACTTCTTTACGATCTATGTAGATTGAGTCACCATATTGACAATGATTTGCCGTTACAATTCACAACAGGAGTTTGGAAAAATTTTCTAAAATCTTTGAAGAATCTCACTTGAGTTCAATTTGATAAACGCAATTATCCCCATTTTATGTCTTACCAATCTTGCCAATTCTCCTTAGTATACAGAGTCCTTTTAGAATCTTAACTATATTGAACTACTGCACCGAATCATGCTTTCTATCAGTTCTAATCTATTTTGTTCAAGACCACTTCGAATCTCGAATTTGAACAACTTAAGTAATTTTTGATCATTGATTACATACCTTTGATTGATTACTACCTTGTGCTTTAAAAAAGCTCACTGGTGCCAAAATTTTTTTGAGGAGGAATGCTACTTAAAAGTAGAAATGTTACAATAAGACAACATAGATAACTAACTAAACTGACTTCGGAACTAAATATTTCTGCTGGAGACACTTTAAAGAAGAGTAGTCAAATGTTTTAAATTCCTTTAATCCTTAAAAATAGATGTAATAAATTTAATAATATATATATTGAATTAGGTGTACTTAAGAAACATTTGATGTATATGTATATATTGTAAATACGATGATCAGTTTATATTTCGTAACCCTAGAATATGAATAGAATATAAATATATGAATAAATTATATTTCTATACTCTCACAACATCTTGTAACAGAGTGAAATAATTTTTCTCACCAAACGGTTGTTTGTAACACCTAAAACTAATCGAGATAGATATGTATTATATATATATATATATTTAAATAATCAGGATATCGAGAAGAATTGAATTCCGGCTGACTGTCTGTCCGTCCATACGTGCAAGCGATAACTTGAATAAAAATTAAGATATCTTGATGAAACTAAGCCCCGTGTTTCCTGGCGCTATGAGAAGGTTGGTACTTTAGATTGGCATAATTGAACTATTGCCATGTCCACTACACGCTATTAAGCAAAAACATATAAAGTGCTATAACTGAACTACAAATTAGGATGCAAAATCGTTCTTCGGGACAGGGACTTTGATTTAATATTTTTTGGAAAATGATATCGGGATCAACACTTTGCGCAAAGAGTGCCTTTACGGTATGCTAACTCATGTCTGAAAGCACAGATACCGAATAAGTGGACCCAATACCTATGGCTGACTTTTTTGCCGAAAATGTTGGTCGATGTATAAGTGGTATTATTGAAATTCAGAATAAGCCTTTGCCTGATAATGTTATGCCCTTGTTATGGAGGTATGGCCATATACCTCATATAAAGATTTTCGAACTTCCGGTTAACTTTATACCATATATACCATATATACCATATATATCGGTCAAACTGTGAAGGATTTTAATGAAAGAATGAAAAGGAAAAGGTGATTCCCGGCAATAATATGTTGTGATCCCAAAAATTAATAAAATTGAATCAATACTTCCCCTAGCCCCATATATCTATTATAAAGATTTTTGAACTTGTAGTTGGATTTTTACTGTATATATAGGTCAATATGTAAGATATATGAGCAAAATTACCATAGTTTAGTGCAAAATGGTTGAAATCGGTTAAGGAATTACCTCAGCTCCCATATTCTCCATATAATGATTTTGGTTATATAAATATTTCGGTCAGTATGTGAGTTACTTCATAAAATTGAGAGAAAACATATTCTCTAGTATACTTGAGTAAAGACAAAAGTTAATGCAATCAGTCCAGACCTTCAACTAGGCCCTATATACCCGATATTATGACTCCCGACTTTCCAGTTAACTTTAAACAGTTTATGTTGATCAATAAATTTGATACTTAAATGAAATTAAGTGGATATTTTGCCTTAAACATAATGTAGTTTAGCGCTGAATATGATTAAAACCGATCCAGACCTTGGTCTAAACCTCATATCCCTAATGCGATTTCCAATTCTCTAATTGACATTTTCCTAATGTAGCCAATACGTTAAGTTTGGCCCTTTTGGTTGAAAATATATCACATATATCATTTGAGTTAATAGGCATGATTTTAATATGAAATGTAGTAATGAAACTAAATGAATCTATGACCTATAATACACGTTCATAAGATTCATCTGAAAAGATGCCCCCGCTTTCTCTTAAAGAGACATACCTCTTATGCTTATCCCCGATCCCATTTATTGAATGTTTGCAACTTAACCAAAGAATTTTTATTTCTGGTCTTCAAGGATCTACCTCTTTCCTGATTTAATTATTTTATTGACAATTTCAAATATTGAAGCAGAAATTTCTTAGTTTTTATAAACTATATTAGTAATAAATAAAACTAGAGAAGTCGATTTCCAACATTATACGAATTTCCTCAGTTTAATAAACTAATTATAGGTTATTTTGAAGGATTTCAAAGATTTTTTGCTTTTTTGAATCGTTTGAAGCATATATCCATGGTTAAAATTAAACTGAAATTTTAACACTAACAACAATAAATCAAAATCAAATTCTTACCAAACTTTTTAATTTTTTTTAAAGAAAGATAATATAAACATTATCTGCGCAAAATAAAACACAAAGAGTTATAAATGAGAGCAAGTGAATGAGTTTGATATATTTTTGTTATAAAATATTACTTGAAAGCTATAAATCACACCTTACTACATAATAATCACTCTTAATTGCTTCCGGTCTGTACCGGGTGTAGTTTTATATTAAAAAACTTCTCATTCCAGTTTTATTAACAATTCGAAATGGCAAAATTCAGAACGCTTATCTTTTTAATATAATCGTAGAAGATCGGCCTAAACCTGATATAATTGCGTGCGTCACATTATGATTACTGTTAATATTGTTGTTATTAATTGCTTGTTTGCTTCAGGTAGCACTACCTTGACCGCACACTCGGAAGTGCAAAACTTATACTCCGAGCCATTTGGTTTAACTATTTAATAACATTTCCTAATCTGTGCCAAAGGCAATCTACAAACTAGTTTTATATATAGATATTGTAATAAGCTAATCAAGCGCCGTCGTGTTTAATTTCACTTAATAGTTTCATTTCTATTGCCAGACAGCCGTATTCGTAACTAAAATATTAGTAAGCAAAAGCGCTGTTACCCCTTGACTCAAAAACTAGGTTTCAGTAGATAGAATAGAACGTTGAAAGAGTATAATAATAAAATTAGCGCGGGCTTACATTGAGAAATACGGAAATTAAGCTTCGAGACTTTGTAAACAAGCTAAAAGTCCTTATAATATCAAAAGACTTAGGAAATAAACTTGGCTCTCGGACAATATTCCTTCATTGGGTTACCTTAGGAATACAGGACACATTTTTTCTGATTCCATTTTTCGTGAAAACTAATTTTTCTATTAACTTATGCTTATTGACGATAAAAATAATAATGTTTTCTTACACAGAAAAAATTTCTTTGCGCTTTTTGCTACAAAGATTTTAATGTTTAAATCGTATCTGAAGATAATCGCCTTTGTAAAAGAATTAGTGCAAAAAGATTAATCCTATACAAGTATATACAATAACACAAAATATTCTTATTTAAAAATTTAACTATTCAGCAAAATTTTTATAGATGATTTAAAAAAAGTTTATGAATGACTCCACAACAGCTTATTTTGATACACAATGGATTAACACTAATTTCTAAATTTATCTCTTTGTCGTATTTAATTATCGAAATTTTAAGAAGTGATCTTTATTGTTAATAAAATTACGCATATTTTGATACCCAAAATGTTCACATCCAAAACTTTTATGTTGAAATCATTTGTATGTCAATTGAATCCGCCAAAAAGCTAAGATTACTTTGACCCTTTATATTCAATACACCGATAAATTTTTAAAATTATATTAGAATTGAGAAACTAACAACGCTTGAACTCTTTTATGTCCAAAGGGACACAAAGCAAAATGATAAATTTTTGTTGTGTTTTCAATATTTTTTTTTTGGAGAATATCGGGGATGTAGTGAAGATTTTCATAGACCACTCACAGCCAATATTTTTTGATATCAGACGTCCAGGGAATCTTTGTTGCCGAAACATGTATGACATATAGCGGCTTATGAACGGCACCAGGCAGCGTGGAATTGGCCCTGTCACTCATTAAAATTTGTTCCAGAAATCAGATTCACACCAGTTTTTCATTTCATTTAATTATCGTAAAAATTCATTGAAAAGTACATATTAACAAATTGCATGTAAAGGTTTTCATTCTATCTAAAACATCTGAGTTAATTAAAAGCTAAATGCTCATGACACCACTCCACAATTATTAAAAAAATATAAAGTAACTTGGAAATTTCCCTTTCCTATTTTTATACTCTTACCATTTATTGCAACAGAGTGTAACAGAGTTTTATTTGTTTTTAAACCCCCAACTGTCATTGGAGGAACGCTCCGATTGTTGAACATAGCTAAATGATGACTTCCTCTACCGATAATTGCATGATTGTTTAAGCTGCTTAAACTTTTAGTTAACTCACAAATTTCACATAATTAAACATCATTTACTTCGACACGCAAACGCGGACGCGGAAGCGGACCTGACTCTATTAATTTAAATTGCTATTTAATTCATCTAAGATTTTATTACAAATACAAGCATTCTACCCACTTTTTGCATGCGAATATTTGCACAGATTTAATATTAAATAAATTCCAAAAATTTTTGTGCAAACGGAAAGATAAATCTAGTTCCCAGAGAAAACAAACTTGTGTGCAATTAGTCTCGGTCGAAAATTTTATGATGTAATGACCTTACAAATTTTAGTTCTTCATAGATAATATAATATACATAATTATATGTAGATTATTATTATTATCTAATTATTTTTTAGAGTTATAAAATTTTCTAAAGAGATATCTGTCAAACCAGCTGTCAAAGCAAATATATGAATTTGACATTTATGCTCAAGAGAGTTTTACAATTTATCAAAATTCAAAATTACATTTACTTTTTTACCGCCAACTCATCTACAACGAAGAGACACAATTTTGACTTAACGGCTATGTAAAGTGAACATAGTCGCCGCATTGGCATACAAACTATTTGAAGGGACTCTCAACATTCTAGTCTACTAATAAACATTTATTTTGTTTATTTTTCCTTTTTTTATAATTAACTTAATCTCAACTAAATCTCATTCCCTTCCTACTCTTTCAGGTCCAATTTGTGCTCTGCATCGTGCACACCACACGCGCTCTCATCAGTTCTCAATGCCAATTCTCGAAATTTATATCCTCGCTGCTGTTGTTGAATGCCTCCATCTTCTTCTGTCTCTTCATGAACTTCTACATGGCCAGCTACAAGAAATCGCAGAATCAGAAAATGAGTATCGACGCGAAAATGAACGGTGAGCCGCCAGCGCAGAATGGTGTTGCGTTAGCAACCACGAAAATTATGGAAATGAACAACAACACTATGGACACGATAGACGCCATTGGCTTATTGGCGCTGAAAGAAAAACTGAATTAAATATTTGGAAACCAAGCGGAAGGAAACGAACATTAAGCTACATTACTGTATTTAATATTTATGGTACTCTTGTATGTACACTTGAATATACGGAAACCAGACTCTCCATGAACCGCTGATTGGCCATAAGTAGCAGACAAATTATATGTTTTGTAGTTTTTATACAAAAAAGGAGATGAAAGAGAAATCTTTATAGACGGCTTTCATTTTTTAGGCGATTTAATTTAGATGACTATAAATTATATGTTGAAAAATTCTAAGGTATGAGTTTGAAAATTTATGCTCACAGTTAATTAAAAAAGGAAATCAAACTCTCCAACTGCTCTGTAAGAAATTAAATACAGAATTTTTGAAAAAACAAAGAAGCAAACTCAAAATGTTGTAGATTCTGAGTCAAACACGAAATTTTTTAAAATTAAAAAATAGCAAAGCTTTAAAAAGAACCTTCGAAGATCGAAGAAAACATTTGCGAAAACACGGAATGACAACTAAATTAATTAGTCACGAACATAAACCCAGAAATCAATTAGTTCACATGAAAATTTCGAAAACAAGTACTTTTATACAATTTTCCTAAAGTTTTTCAAAGTTTGGCCGATATTCTTCTCATATTTGTTAAGTGCTTCTGAGATATATACAATAGAAATAGGGCTCTACAAATTTTACATCTTCCAACAAACTGCTGATGGATTTGATGAGAACTAAAACAACAAACGGCTTTTATGATCATAGATTAATTTTGAACTAAACTTTGAACTTTGTTAAAACATACCCTGTTTTAACATACCCTTACTTAAATACTAAACTATTAGAAGGTGTCCTTGATTCATCACAAAATAGAAAGTGGCAAATAGAACAGATAAAGAAACAATTTATACACTACAATTAGGTGCCCATCTACTTGCACCATCATCTTGTATTGAATTCAACCGTCTAACTGTATGGTTGCTTTCATTTGTAATTCTTTTGACAAGAGATCAGAAGTCAGAGCAGAGAGGAAGAGTGTCAAATTGAAGAGCTGCAGTCCAAAAAGGAGTTTTCACACAATGCCATGTTCACATTATTTTCAGAACTCATTCTAGTTTTCGGCATAAAACGGTTTGAAAGCAATGAAAATCTTGTAAATTTAAAGAAACTAAAATAATTTTCCAAATTAATATTAAAAGGAAATGATTTTCTGAATTGCTGACTGTTTTGCCTTCATAGAACTTCTAACGTTGTGAAAACGATTGAAACTTTTGTTCACTGGACATTTGAAAGCTTACTTTTTATTTAAAGTATATTAAAATAAAAAAAAAATAGAAAATGTTCATAAAGAAGCGTGAAAAATGCGTTGAAAGTGATTTAGGGTGAGACGCTACTTAAAAAAAACATGGGAAGTCTCTTCCAACCCTGAAGAGTTCTGCGAAATTAGCTAGTTGCTAGACCACGTTAGTGACAGTTGTAAACACGAGAGAGCTCGTTCATAAAACGTTTCGCAAGTAGAAGTACGATTCGTACTTTTTCGGTGTTCGCTGGTGATATCTCATTTAGGTAACGAAGCAACTTCTAACATATGAAGGCGCCCAGTAATAACCCGTTCCCACGACAGTCGGGTCTACGTAACCGGAACGGACCCGGATTTTTATCTGGCCAAGGACTGTCAACGCGGCAGCACTCAAAATTATTTCAGGAATGCTTTCTGCCGCTAGAACAACAACATCAACCATTAATAACATTGTGTAATATTTTCCTATTATTTCCTTTTCATAAATTTAATTTATTTTCTATTATTCTATTCGTTATTTTATTTTAAAAACAAAAAAGTAAACGTATAAAACAAGAAATTAAAAGAAGAAAGGATGAAACTGTCAAATTAAAAAGCAACAAGTTTCTTATCTGTGTGAACGCAATATTATGGAAATGTCCCAGCCCAACTTCAAATGATTTTTCATTGAAATTCCTCATTCACTTCAAGTCGATCTTAACTTTACGCGTCAGAAAGGCTTCATTTCTGGACCTCAACTGCGTTCGTGACTAATTAATTTCTTTAAATAAAATATATAACAAATTTAAATGAGACTATACTTAATAGAAACAAATATCATGTTTTCAAAACTACAGTCGCAACAAAAATTAAGCGTACATTGCTGAAGAAAATTTAAATTTTTTAAAACAATTTAAAGGTACCAACTAAATTATTATTATTTTTTTCAATTATGATTTATTTTCCTTTGAAATTACGATGTGTACATACTTACAGTTATGTTCAATTGTCGTAAATAGTACAACAATTTACAAATATTTTTAATAATTTAGTATTACAAGCAATTTCCCTAGAAGATATGAAAGTAGTGCAAGAAATGAGTATCCCCATAAAATATCTAAAAAATATTTATAAAAATAAAATAATAAATTTATTAACTTAAATACAATTACAATAAATGTCGCTCTTTTTAATACTAAAAGTAATAAAGACAACAATATTCACACCGAAAACAAAACTTTCGTTTACAAATCTCCCGCATGCGAGCTATCAGCTCGCGAGCTAACTCACACATCGCTCGCATGAGATATTGAAAACAGTTAAAGATGCTTGCGGGTGAATATTTCATATAATAAAATGTTTAAAATATTTATGTCGCTTTGTCTAAAACCAAAAACCGAAAAAATAATTTTTAACAAACATACTCGTAGACACGTTTATACATTTTCGCCGTGAAGGTGGAAATTTTGCAAACATTTGCAATGAGTTTGTGAAAATCACAAAATGGGTCAATTTTTGCGATCTGCCTTAGCCTTAGCCTTAGCCTTTTCCTTTATAGTTCAACTATGAATGTATGTATGTACACGTACATAAATATGTAAATATTAATTATTGCAGTTATTATGTTTGTATATGAACTACCAACGTAATGATAAATAAATATTTTTTTTATTTAAATGAAAAAATATGAATGAAATGACAAATATAAAAATATGATTTTATGAATGGAAATAATATAAGAATTTTGCTTTTGAATATAATTAAATTCTTTGAAAATGTAGAAAAAAAAATAAACAAAATTCAAATCTGTGTTGTACATATGCTAAACTGCTATTCAAAAATTAATAAGATACGAGAACTTGCATTAATTTGGATTAAAATTTGACCTACAAATTTTATTGTAAGTGTGCGTCATTTTTTAATATGTAATATTGTTTATTGTAATTTTAATGAAACTGTATATAAATGTAAGAGCAAAACAAAACTGTTTTACTACTTATTTGTATGTAATGTGAATAAGTAATTTTAATTGTATTTACTTATTTGCAAATATTACTTTATATATTTACTTAGCTTTTTTATAAAACTAGTCTTAAATAGAATTCCATTCTGTACTGTACTTTTTATGGAATAGCGAAAATAAAAACTTTTGAATTATCATTTATTAATAAGAATATGTGTTTTATTTCAAATTGCTCAATATTCCTAAAACAACAAGGAGGTTTCTTCACATTGCGGACCGGTCTACAACTGTCTGTGATCTCTGTGGTAGGAATCAGCTTGAGTACTTAACTAAACCTAACCTAACCTAAGTTCGGGTGAAACCGGATAGTACCAAAAGCATGAAAATCATATATATATAATATATATTGGGTGTAACAGTGTTAGGGGGAAGTAAGCGATAAGTAGAGCGATTTCATTAATTTTTTATAATTTTGTTCAAGAATACCTACTTGATTTTAATGAGATTACTTATATATTGACCAATATATATTGTATAAAGTCCTGGCTAAAGGCTGGAGAAATGTGTGAACCAATTTCGACCCGTTCAGTAATGTTTGAGAACTAAGAAAATAAAGTATACAGAAAGTAAAGTATGCATAAAGTATATATAAGCCAAAAATTAAACCAACATTAGACCCATTGTGCTCAAAATATAGGCGTGATTAGAGTCCGATTGCTCCTATTTCGACTGGTTAAAATTGAACCAGTAGTTTGTGGGATATATAGTTGACCATACCCGTGACCATAGAGGACCGTGATACGTCCATGGTCAGAGTTTTAAACCGATTCATATGATATTTTATGTTTCTGATGTTATTGTTCCGAATTATGTTATGTTATGTTATATTTTTAGTAATTATAAACAATGCCGTTAGATGGAAGATGGATATTGTTTCACACAAGTTATTTTTTGTTTAGATGGACGTGAAGTCTGAAAACTCCTATAATTAGATCTCATGTAACGATTTGAACTTATCACTAATCTGCTTAGATGTTTTAGTCTTGACTTCGGAAAAGTCTCGCCTTTTTTCAAGCAATCTGGAATTCGGTAAGATTTTTAACCTTATCGTGTGGCAACCGATTGGACATACCCATTTAAAACTTCTGCAACTAGGGAGTGGCGAACTTTGCTGGAGGCGAAGACGTCATCGGACCTTTTACGATTTAATTCGGGTTAGAAGGATCTTGGGACTTCGTAAATGCTAGTAGGTGACCAGCGCTGGTGAAACCATGCCATCCACTAATACAACGCAGGAAGAAAGCGAAGCTCCGACATATTTCCAATCTACAAATAATGAGACTGAGACGCCTCCTTGAAAGTTTATTAGCTTTTCAATTTCATGAAGTAACACGCCGCAGTTGATACTTAGGTTAGACAGTGCTTAGATAATATCGAGCGCATGGTCAGTGATTCTCCCCACAAACTAATGAAATATATATGTATGTACTTAGGTCTAGGTAAAAGAAGCAATCCGCCTTCTTACTTATCATTAACACATATACATATTTAAAGTTTATTTAAAATATTATATAATTTTCACTTATAATTTATTAACAAAAATAATATTTTTAGTACTAATCTTGAAAATACGTAACGCCACGACTGCACTTACAATTAGTCATATCTAATTATTAGTTTCAATACTTTGTGAACCCATAATAACATTTCACTCAATGTGGAAAATTTCGCATTACGTTTCTACTACTTTGTTGCCATGCCGCTTTTGTCTTACTTGCTTTGCACTGCTTTTCTTCCACTTAGTTGGCAACGTTAATGATGTGTTGTTGGGGGGAAGAAATGAAGTGTATTGCGATCAGCAGGCAGAGCAGAAAATTTTAGTAGTTAAAAAATTATTCAATTAAAAATTGGATTAAAAAGTCGCGCAAATATATAAATGACAAATAGCAGCTACAAATGAAAGATCCGAGTATTCATATAATAATACACGAAAGGGACCGAGAAAGCAGAAAGTTGATCTCAAGGCGAAGGCACTGAGTGGATGGCTCCCCCCTGCTTTTGATAAGATTTATGCATGATTGCTAAACGCTTAAGAAAATCACCAAAACTTGTCAAAAATCATCGGATAGTGCAATCTTAACGCTAACTTAGTTTTTAATTAAATTACCTGATTACGGTGACATAATAAACGTTAAAGTATTGGGAGCAACACGAATGACATAAAAATTTAAAATAAGTAAAGATGTAAACTAGAGGTAGCGCGCTACATGCGTACGTGGAGCGCATAATTGTAAAACAAAAATAATAATAAATTAATGATATAAATATTTAAAAATCAACATCCAAACAACTGTGAGTGCATTTCTAGTCCTGCTATTGAATTTAAAATACAACGAAAAGAGCGGACGCTGTGTCCTAACGCCATTGCACCAAAGTGCAGACCAATGATTGTGCCTTGCACATATGCAATGGAAATACAAATACATCAACAGCAAGCAATTAATGATAGCATTAACAACAACAATAATAGTAATACCAAGAAAAGTATCTTAGAACAAACCATAGTTGCAGCAACAACTCATTCTGTGACAGCCAATAATAGCATTTTAATGCCACCTTTAGATACTAAACTGTTAGCCAGCAAACAGGGATCACACACCAATAACGAGGCTAATAATATCAATATGGATGTGGAGACCGCTGACGGTGAAGTGTCAGTTCTGCTGGCTAACAAGAATTTTCACTACGACGCACTCTCCAACCCAGAGCAGTCATATGATGCCGATGTCAATGTTGACGAGAATGGCGGTGCCAAATTTGTAGCTGGGGCTGAAGCAAAGCATTTCCTGAGTCAACAATCACATCCACAAGTTACATGGCTAGATAGTGAACAAATTGATGCACTTGACTTAACGACATTGGATATTGGAAATATGTTCTTTAATCGAGTCGATAGTGCCGAGATAATTTATCAAAAGAAAAAGAAGGAAATCAAAATGGTTGGAAAGTATGTAATGGGAGATGTGCTGGGGGAAGGCTCATATGGCAAAGTAAAAGAGGTGCTCGACTCGGAAAATCTCTGCCGGCGTGCAGTGAAAATACTAACAAAACGAAAACTGCGACGCATTCCGAATGGAGAACAGAATGTACAGCGTGAAATACAATTATTAAGAAATTTACAGCACAAAAATGTGGTGGCGCTTTTGGATGTTTTGTACAATGAGGAAAAGCAAAAAATGTATATGATTATGGAATATTGTGTAGGCGGACTGCAGGTATGTATAGTAGAGTTTAGCTTTTTTGTAAATTATGTTGTACATAACAAATTGTGAAAAATATTTTTAAAATTATACTTTTCCATTTATTTTGAAAAAGGAACTTGTGGATAGCGCACCCGAAAAGAAACTACCTCTATTCCAGGCACATCGCTACTTTTGCCAGTTAATTAGTGGCCTGGAGTATCTACATGGTTGTCGAATAATACATAAGGATATTAAGCCCGGAAATCTATTGCTTTCACTAGATCAAATATTAAAAATTTCCGATTTTGGCGTTGCTGAGCAATTAGATTTATTTGCTGTAGACGACACATGCACCACCGGTCAGGGATCACCTGCATTTCAACCGCCTGAAATTGCCAATGGACATGAATCATTCTCAGGCACCAAAGTGGATATTTGGAGCTGCGGTGTTACGCTGTAAGTATCTGCAGTTACCAATATACATCAATATAAGTATATTAATCAATCAATTTTATTCTCTGCCGACAGCTACAACATATGTACAGGCCAATATCCATTTGAAGGTGATAATATTTATAGGCTATTTGAGAATATTGGACGTGGACAATGGAATGCACCAGATTGGCTATACAAATTAGACGCACAATTAGCCGGTCTCATATTGGGTATGCTACAAGCTGATACAGCAAAGCGATACTCTATACAACAAATACGCTGTGATCCGTAAGTTGCTAAATAAATGTTTATTTATATATGTCATATACCATTAAATAATACGCATTTTCGCATAGTTGGTTCATTTCGGCACCAGAGGAGAAAGGCCCACCAATACCTATACCGCCACTAAAACACGATGTTTATCGTCGTTCCACGGTACTGCCTTATTTAGATGCTTACCACTATGAAACTGAGCATGATTTGGAAGAGGTTTACTTTACCGAGCACGATCTCAATCGTGAGTACGCGCACTGAATAATAAAAATGCTTTTCTACGAATATATATATTTAATATTACCCTTCATTAGGTGAACTCGCACGTCAAGCAGCCGCTGCAGCTGCTGAAATCAAAGCACAACAGCAACAAAAACAGTTGATGGCTGCAAGTGCAACAGGGCCTTCAACAAGCGCCGGCGCGTCTACTTCGAACAGCATTAACAAGGAGAAAAAATCTTCTTCACTCAAAAGACGCGCCAAAAAACTAACATCATGTATATCTGTAAAGAAGCTCTCCAATTGTCGACCATCGTAATAAGCCGTTATGTATTTGAGCGCACATCCGCAATGCATATAGTCATTGGAAAAAAAACATAGTTATAATATTATGAAAACAAAATTAAGAATTTCCAACTCTAAACATTTCATTAGTTGTTGAATGTCAGTTAGCCTTATACATATATACGGTGCAGCTTGCAGTGCTGCGGAGAATAACTAGAAACTTTTCTCTCTGCCAAAATACAAGTCACACAACAACTTAACTATTGGAACATACGAAATACCACTTATCCATCAATGGAGTAATTCTTTATTAATTTGTTTTCCTTTGCGTTGTTTTTGCTAGTATTTATTAAAAAGAAAATTAGTTTTCGGTAAAACTGTATTATTCGCATCCGCTTTTTTGTTGTGTAATTTCTAGGTAGTACATACGTTTTATTTATTAACTTATGTGTGAAATATACTCCTTCCGTTTTTGTTTTTTTTTTCACACCTGTTCTTTCACATCTATTGCAGTGAAAGGGAGATGTGCAAAATTAATGAATCAATCAAAAAATTATTTTTATTGTATAAATATAACGATTGCGTGTAGTAATTGCTTAAACAGTCTAAGCGTTGAAACTCATTACTTGCCATATGAGTGGGGCTTTTATCGCGTCAACAAGCGATGTAGCAAAATGGCACCTATCTTATGAGGAATATTGAGAGTGTTTATTAAAATATATTATTTTTTGTACATCAATAATAAGTGCAATCACAAACGCAATCACATACATACATACATACATACTTTGTAGATTGTATTTTAAAAATTAGAAGATTTCAGTAGCCAAAATTCATTTTCGAGATGATACAAATAGTATATACATAAATACAAACATACAAACATACAAACATACAAACATATATAGAATGCATATAAGCAAATGAAAAAATGCCTACATTTCCTACCGACAATATAAAAAGATTTTGTTTTTGTTTCTTAGCTGAAAAATGAAATCTTATTTGTTATGAATTACATATGTGATTGGTTTAATCGGACCAATATACCTATACAGAAAAACACAAACAAAAAATATTTTCCATATTTTTAACACTTGAAAAAATATAAACCGTTTGTTGTAAATGAAAAGTTGTTTGTTGCTTATTTTATATCATATTGTACACATATAAATGTGAATTATGTACTAACAGTTTATAACTCCGGCTTATTTGCCATTAAATCCACTAGAGCACCTTGTGCTACATGCGCCTCATTCAACTCAGGCATAATGAACATTTGATAATAATTTTGACCCAATTTCGTCAGCTTCTTCTGCATTAAATTACGCAGTGTGTCGACATATTGTGGCGGAATTTTAGACATTTGTGGATTGCGCCAATGCAGCTCGTTGTTGTCGACATGAAATAGCGCCGGTGAGGGCACGTGATCTTTTAAGTAATTCCATATGCACTCCTTCAACAGCAGGGCAATCTGCGTAAAGAAACGGGAAATTTGAAAATAACCTAAAGGAATAGCTAATTGTTAACAACTAGACTAACCTCTGGCGGTTCAAAGTGTTTTATGATTACGTGTAGATTGGAAAGTGGCGGCGGCAGTAACTGTGCCATTGCCAGCAACTGCAACAGTTTCTCCGTGCAACGCATAAGTTCGTCGTTGGGGTCAAACGGTTGAAATTTATTTACTGTAACAAAAATAAAATTAGGTAAAATATCAAATACAATTCTCATCTCATTACCGTTTTTCGCGCGCCACTGATGCAAACAGGTTGCACACATGGCACGTAAGAGCACCGATGAAAAGCACAACGCCGGTCTATGTGCCGCTATAAAACCCAACAACGCCCAAAGTACAGGAGACGTGCTAAATGCCCGTCGTATCATCAGATCACGTTCCATTGTCACTTTGGTGAACTCTTCGTCGGGGAACGGCAGACCATTGTACATGACATCCGTCGAGACCATTTCGACGAGCAATAGCGATATCATTGAGTAACCCTCTACGGAATTTTGCTTATCTGCTACCGTGCAGCAAGCATCTAGTGCCTTCAGCAACAACGTTTGCATTTCAGGTGGACAACTTTTCAACTCTTTCGTTGAGCAATCGGGCCGCAAACCGCGCCCAATTACACCCGCATGCAGCACAGTACGATTGGCATTTGGCCCTAAGCTGTGTCGTTGATTTTGTAGCAAAACCATTTCATGCTCTGGTATTTCAAGCTGAGCCACTTCTGGTTCTTCATACTGACCGAATAAATAACCATAATAGAAAAGTGCACCCTCTACTAATTCGCGTATGCAAGCAGTGCGCGCCGCCTTTCGCGCAACACATTGTCGCGTTAGCAGCAAGTAGGCACGATTCACGGCAGCCGAACGGGATATGGGACCTACAATATGATACATAATAAAACAGGTAATTATCGATTATAGAAACTAATTTGATAAAAATATGTAGTTTACTTTTTTCGGTGAGCGCCAAGAAGAAATACTTTACGCTTAAAATTGACAGCTTTAATATCTGCAAAAAAAAAAAGATTGGATTAATCAAATATAGTGATAACTGTAAAAACAGCTTACCTCTGTGGTGCGGATCACAGTGCCTTTCAAGCCAACATCAATTGTGTTGAGTAAGTCTATGATAGTGTATGCTAAAATTCGCCGACTAGCATCTTTTTCTTCTTCTTCGCTATCATCGGAATCATGCAGCTTTATCCCTATTATGATTTCTGAATCTTCATCTGAATTTTCCACATCCATTGCTTCCACTTCAACATCAGCTGCTCCAAATTTTACTCTTTTCTTATCATTACTAATGTCGTTGCTGTCATTATTTTTGGTATTTATGGAAGGTTTAAATATTTCTGTGCTGTTTCCTTCTGCTAGTTTATTCATACGCAGAATGGCTTTTGTTAGTGTGACTTCAAGAATCTGTAGAATTTTTGGCAGACAATCGTTGAGCACGGTGGACAAAAGGTTTTGCTTCATATATTGAAATGAATTCTTCTTCTGCATTCTACGGCGCAAAGATTACAACGCTGCGTTAATAATTATTTTTATTTTCTGATTGCTAAATATAAGCATACTTACTTTGTTAGTATGTTAAGATTTTTGAATGTGTTAAGCGCCTCTGACTGGTCACTGGTTATTAAACGTGTGTATTTGAATTGTTCCTGAAGTAGCACATCTTCTAGCACCATTTGTAAGCCTGGTTTAATACATGGAAATTCAACTACACCACTTTGACCACCAATTATTCGTATTACCGCACCGAAACCATTGGGATTTGTCACATATGACTTGCGTAGTAGTTCTGATATCGTCTGATAGTAAATATGTGAATGTTGAATAGCTGCAAAAAAAATAAATAAATTTACATTGACATAGCGTAGTACACTAAACACTGAACACATAGAACACTGAATGAGTTTCCAAGCTTCTACATACAAACAATCAACAAGAGACGCACTGCCGTTTGCTGCTGAAAGATATTAGCGCTTAAACAATTCTTCCATAACAAATATTTCGAGTCTTCCGTCGCCAGGTCATTCATTAGTGGACAAACTGTAGCATTTAGAACCACTTGTTCTAAGTCCTGCAGAGTATACTCGAGGAAATCCTGACACCAAGTGTACTGCTCTGCCATTTGTGATACAGCGATAAGTAGATGTGCGCCATTAGATTTTAAACGCAACGTCAGACTGTTAAGCGATGGCTGCATTTCTGCAAACATCTTGTTACTCATCCAAAGTGGCGTTTTTTGTATTATAGTATTGCGTAGATCATCATTATCTGCACATGAGGAAGCATTTAATATGGAGTCGAATTTATAAGAAGTATAAGTTTTCATTAAAATTCTTACACATTTCGAGAAACACAATCACCAGGTTTTGCAGCAATGCATCCGCATACGTAGCCATTACCAATAAAAATGGTATTATACACGCATCTAAACTTCTCTTTGGGTTAAAACCATCTTTTAGAAGGTCAGTCAATGCTTGCCTAAGCTCTTGTTCATGCGCAAATGATAAATAGTCCAAAATACCTAGCTCAGAGTCAAAACGACACCGATAATCTTCAGCAAAACGTTTGAGGCTGCATTGCAAAATCTGTGATATAATGCTGAACGGAAAGCAACCGCCAAGACGCGCTACGACCCAATCAAAACTAAGCGAATACCGTTGAAAAGCACCTGAAATTAGAAGTGTGTTAAATTTATTTGTTTTCACTATATAAATCAAAAATACCTACCCAATAAAGTTTCCACACAAGCTTCTTTTTCAGTATTGGTAAGTTTACGGAAACTCAAGCTTATTAACGTAAGTAAACCGCGCATCGCACCGCAATTGAGCCAATAATTACATGCAGCTATAATAGACATTTTTCGTTTGGTATACCTGTCTGATAACTTTCCTACAAGGTCAAGACTCCACGAAGCGATCACTGGACCCCAAGCGGAGGGTCCTTTGACAACTAAATTTTCTAGAGCTTCTTGTACTGCTGCCCAGTTACTATCCTCTATAACCGTAGGTTGCGTTGTAGCATTATTTGAACTGGGACCTGCACCTTGTTTGCCTTGTCGAATTGGCAGTCCAGTGGTGTAATCTACATTCACATTAGCCAAATAATTTTGTACGGCTACTTCAGCTACTATTGAGAAATATTCCAAAATAATCTCGCGCGCAGCCGGCAGGTCCTCAAGCAGGCGAAAACTACTTCGAAGCAAAGAGCTGTTTGTAAGCTTCTTAGAATTTCCATTATGGTTAGTTACTGCTTGAATGAACTGCTTTAACTCCACCAAAACATGTTGTTTTAACATTTTATAACTTTTGATAAAAATATGCAATAAATCAAAGAATGATCATAACAACAATGAGTAAATAATGACACAAAATATGGCGTCGAACACAAATGCCAGAACAAGACAGAGTCGACTATAACATGCCAGAATCAACAAGAGAGCGAAATTCGTAGTTGCCAGAATGTTCGAGTGGCGATCTGTTGGTAACGATATACTATAAAAGGGCTGCCCGAGAGGCAGCAGACACAGTTTTAATTAGAATGTTCCCAAGTAAAGTGCAAGTGCAAGTGCAAGTGCAATTAAAAGTAAGCTCGAATAACGAGTGACAAAGTGTTAAGTTATTGAATTAAAAATAAAGAAGAGTCTATAGCCATTAAATTGTGAATTTTATTCAACAATCCAAACGTTGCGAGAGACCGTGGAAGCAGATAATATTATTGTTGACAAACATGTCTTTCGATCGGAATTAGATTATTCGACAACGAAGATAGAGGAAAGGGAAGAGACACAGTGTTCATAAAAGGTTATGGACATAAACACGATTTTGGCTACAATGTCGCAGATGTCATCACAAGTTTCAGCACAGGTGCCCTCGCAGTTGAAAGAGCAGGAAGCACGAATATCGTCGCGTATGTTATCACAAATGTTGACACAACAACCCCTATTGTCCTCGCAGATGTCAGCACAAATGTTAGAACTACAATTCCAATTGTCCTCACAGTTGAAAGACCTGGAGGAACGAATATCGAAGCAGATTTCAGCACAAGTGATCGCACAAATAACAGAGGTGTTGACGCAGATTTCAGCAGAACAAGATAAAATTAAGGCTAAAGTTGATGAGTTGAAAAATCGTCTCCGCGAGCTACAATTAAATCGACCAATTATTTCAACAGACTCTGCTAAGGTAAAGACTCCATCCTTTAACGGCACAATTCCGTTCCAGATTTTTAAGCTTCAGTTTGAAAAGATTGCAGCTGCCAATAATTGGAACCCTGAAGATAAACTCGTTGCATTAAAAGGGTCTGTATCAGAAATCTTACAAACTATTCCCAATTGCGAATCGAGTACTTATGAAATGTTGATGGATGCAATAGAAAGACGGTATGGTAGTGAACACAAGAAGCGGATCTTCCTTTTCGAGTTGCTAAATCGCCACCAGCAAGCCGATGAGTCTCTGCAGGAATTTGCTACAGAAATTGAGAGGTTAGCTCATTTGGCTCTTGCACACAAATCCGTGCAGTACATCGAGGACATAAAAATTCAGAGCTTCGTTAATGGAATACGCAATGAGACTACGCGCTATGCTGCGTTAGCATATCCAAAATTGACGTTTGCAGAAACCGTCTGGAATGGTCTGACCCACGAAACTGCATTTCTACTTAGTAAACGACCATTTCAAGCTAATCAAGGATCAATTACTTGAAAAGATCGATAGAATACTGGGGAATTTTACAGAAACGCGAAAGAAAATAGATGGCCTGGTTAAATGCTTCAACTGCGGTAAAAGCGGTCATATTGCACGGAACTGTAATACTGAATCTAACAGGTCCAATAATCCAACTGGATGCAAACGGCATAACTAAGGAGGATAAAGCAGTTTTCAATTCCACCAATCGGAGAAGACTCCCAAATTATGTCTTCTCTATAGATCAGAGATCGGCATTTCATAACCTACAATTGTGCTAGCTTACATCACACGTACAATTACATCACATCGCTTAGTTGTCGTCGAGACGGCGACGAAACAACATCTCGTAGGACCCTACCGCAAAGTTAAATGTGACCTGCGCGAAATTAGTTATGATTGCGAATGCTTTTTGGTGTTATGAATAACATTTTGTGTTTTAGGTAGTTTTAAGGCAATAAAGTTAAGGTTTTTATTTAAATATATTATTTCAATCGTAAAATATATAAGATGAATAAAGAAGCACGAAAATGCTTGCTTCACGAGAGAATGAAAAAAATTCACTGGGTGTCTTTTCTTTCGTGCTCACTCTCACTCGCACAGTCGCAGTTTCTCTCATGCCGAAAACTGCTATTAAGCATCATAAAGGTAGTAGTCATAACAGACATTGCTTGAAAGCTGAGCCCAAAGTAGACATTATAGATGTCCGATTAATGGCAATGACATCGACAGAAGAGTGGGACCCGAACGAACTGCGATAATGTTAACGGGAAGATCCCGCAGATACCGGAGGGGCAGCAGCCACAGTTCGAATTAAAGTGTTGCCGAGTACAAGCAAGTACAAGCGAATTATAAGTAAGAAGTTGTAAGCTCGAAAAACGAGTAATAAATGTTAAATTAGATGAATCAGAAAGAAAGACAAGTGTATAGCCTTTAAGTTGTGACACTTATTTAACAATTCAGTGATCGAACTCAAACTAGGGTTTTAACGTAAGCTATTAATCTAGAAAATCCTTTACAATATATTTCCACAGGAAAAGTTCTTTTTCAGTCCTGTATCGGAAACGATTTAGTTCGGGTGTTCTCAGTTGTTTGAAAATACTTCTAAACATATGCATATTTATTTTTTTCTTTGCTTAATGAGAAGGAGAACAAAGTAGAATGTTGCATTAGAGCGCGTTCATACACAAATACTCTTGTTGTTCATTATCGTGAAATTCTCTTTTGGTGTTACCCAATGCATACACAGACAACTTTCTGCAATTCGTCGTCATACCATTTTATCAAATTCTTGTTCGCTTCATTTACGCAACACACAAAAATATTCTTAAATAGCTAATTTATTATTTTTTATCATTTTCTAAAATATGTCAATTATATTATACATTTGTACATACATATTAGCAAATTACATTCAACAAATGGATGATAAAAGTAAAATGTCCTAGTATATTGTAAATATTCATTAGAAACCGAACGCAATAGCGCTCGTGAAAATAATTTCAAAATTAAAAGGAATGCCGATATAGGTGGCAGCGAACTGTTACGCAAAAGAACGCAAAACATGTTTCCCGAGCAGTAGCAACTTGTCGCCCTATGGCTTTCTTCGTCGCCCCCTCGTAAACAAACTACTAGTCTTGGCAATAAAAGTCTTCGTGTATGAAAATGAAATATTTCATGTGCACACATAATGAAGTGTATAAGATTTAGAGAAAATGAGATGAAGGGGAATTGCAGAAAGTTGATCATCTAGAGATGTTCGTATGAACGCAATGGGCAACACCAAAAGAAAAGTTGCCGATAATGCGCAAAAAAAGTTTCCACGTCTGAACTCAGACAACTCTAAAGAAAATTGCTAGGCGGGCGATACGT
Source organism: Bactrocera minax (assembly GCA_021498325.1). Lineage (NCBI taxonomy): Eukaryota > Metazoa > Arthropoda > Insecta > Diptera > Tephritidae > Bactrocera > Bactrocera minax. Next base: position 3,330,313 of record JAKEEE010000011.1, on the reverse strand, counting down.
GATTAAGAAATTGCTTTCAAGTACTTTTTTATTACCAAACGCCGTCTCAATATCTATTTTTCCAATCAAGTCAAAATAGTTGACCGCATAGTCGCAAGCAGAAGCCATGTAATTCCATGAAATGTGAATCTTTTGACGTACCGATGGACTGATATCAAAATAAAAGCAATTAAACAATTTCTGCAGAAATGAAAATTATGTGTCTGCATTTTAATGTAATTTGTATTTTTGTATATACTATAAAATTGTTTTCGTATAACAAGATCTCAAGTTTCTCAACTTTTCTCTTGTTTCCATTACATTATTTATTTCTTGCCAAACTTTCAAGAATTTTAGGTTGTTTCCTTCTTGACGGCATCTTGATATTATGACTGATGTTCGAGTTGCCTGCAGCCTACGCAACAGTTAAATAAATTTTTACAAGCTGCTTGTGAAATCAACTTGAAAGCAAGTTCTTGATTGCGTAACTGCAGCTTCACGGCAACTCCACCAATTTAACCTGCAACAGCTGATTTTGTGTTTGTTGGGGATTCCAGAAACGGAAAACCAATAACAAAAGCAAAACAATCAAAAAAATAGACATAAAATGAACTTGTCAAAGCAATTTGTCAATGTGAAGAGGCTCAATTATTATTTGTTTACCGCTTCGCAGCAAAAGGTTGTTGATAATTGGCTCGGTGCCATTTTGCAGCAGAATTCTGCCTATCATAGTAAAATGTCAAAGTTTATAGAAATACCAGTGCAAGCAGATAAGTTTCTGAAATTAATCCGTTCAACCGTAGTTCCCAAATTGAATGTGACCGACAGCAGCGGTAATCAACGTTACAAAGGTCAAGCAGGACGAATTGGGGTAATTGGAGGATCTCTGGAGTACACCGGTGCTCCATACTTTTCAGCCATTAGTGCTATGCGTGTAGGTGCTGATTTAGCTCATGTATTTTGTCAACGCGATGCTGCTGTTGTTATCAAATCATATAGCCCCGAATTAATAGTGCACCCTTTATTGGACGCGGATGATGCAATAGAACAAATTTCACCATGGTTAGAGCGATTACACATATTAATCATTGGACCTGGTCTGGGAAGAGATCCAAAGATACAGAAAACTACAGTTTGCCTTATCGAACTTTGCAAACAGTTGAATAAACCTTTAGTTATCGATGCCGATGGCCTCTTCATACTTAATGGAAATATTGATTTGCTTCGTGGACTAAGCAATGTTATATTGACGCCAAACGCAATAGAATTTCGACGTTTATTTAGCGACGATATAGAAGTAGTAAAGCAGCAAATGGCACAACTAGGAGATGGCGTAATTGTACTAAAAAAAGGTGCACAAGATAAAATGTATATACCAAGTACCTCTGAAATTTATACACTACCATCTGGTGGTTCTGGGCGTCGATGTGGTGGGCAAGGTGATTTGTTATGCGGTTCGATTGCTACCTTTTTTCATTGGGCTTTAGAATCTAATCAATCAAATGCTGCCTTTATTGCAACGTTTGCAGCTAGCTATTTGATAAAGCAATGCAATGCGGCTGGTTTTAAGAAATGGGGTCGCAGTATGGTGGCGAGCGATATGTTAAACGAAATTCATTCGGTGTTTCGAAACATTTTTGAAGAGCCTTAAATTGTTTTTAATAATTGCTTAAATAATGAAAATTAGTTCACGTAAACGGCGATGAAAAAGTGTATGTAAACGGTTACCAAAAACACGTGTTTAATTGCATTTTTAAGTTTTCTTCTTCTCTCTCAACTTGATACTTGGTTTTATAGAAATCAATATCCACTTAGAGATATATCTATTTAGGAGTTTAAGATTTAAAATATGTACTCTGAATTTATTGTATAAATTAGTAAATATATATACTCGAAAATAAATATACTACCAATGTAACAATGTAACAATGTAACAATGTACCAATGCAAACAAATAAAACATTTTTGTAATGCTAAAAGTCTTCGCAGTATTAAAGTAAATTATTATGAAATTTTAACTATTTTTGATATGTTGGTTAATATTAGTAGTCCCAGAAAGTTTTCAATTTAAGGATTTTGATAAAAAAAAATATCTTAAATAGTGAAATACGTGTAACGTGAATTCCATAGTCCAAAAAAACTTAACTAGCCATTAAATTACAAAAGAAAATTAAGTTCATTCAGTTCGAAGTATTTTCCGAAACATAATGCGCTCCACAATTCCTCTAACAAATTTTCCATGGCTGGCAGCACTTCGCTTTCTCTGCTTTCTTTTCGCTCATGCAAAGCAAAACAAATTTTTACAAATTACACCTGGGACAAGAGAAGCGTCAAAATCAAACATTTACCGCCAATATTCATTATAATTTCGCAAATTCTTTCCGACTAGAGTAAATTTCTGAAATGACAAACACAAATTCAGCAACTATTCAACAAAGAAATGTAGAAAACGCAGGTAAGGCTAAGAACCCATTTGAGGCTGTGCCGAATGCCTTCCAATTTACGGCAAAGAATGGAGCAGAATACAAACTTTACTGCCGCACAAAAAGTGATATGGATGCAAAAACTTTGAAATGGGCTTTTAAATTGGCGGAACATAATGTGAGTCCTTACTATAAGGCTTTACAAATGGGTTGGCAACCAAAGGTAAAGCAAAATGATCTGAATAAAAAGTGGGCACGCTATTTAGTGGCAACGGATAAAAGTGGACAACCCGTTGCTTATACCATGTTTCGTTTTGACATGGACTACGGTAACAGTGTGCTATACTGGTGAGTCTGGAGCTATTTGAATTTATAAATAAAATACATCTTTTAATTGTTATAGCTACGAAATGCAGATTGAAAAAGAATATCAACGCCAGGGACTTGGTAAGTTCATGATGAACTTATTACAACAGTGCGCCCAAAATTGGCACATGAATAAAGTTGTGCTCACAGTGTTGAAAAATAATACTAATGCCACAGCTTTCTTTAAAACAATCGGCTACAGCTTGGATGAGACATCGCCTGACATATTAGAAAAGGCGGAATATGAGATATTAAGCAAGATATTAGTATAAGTTTACCTAAGTACATACTATGATAAAATAAGAGCATTATTTGCTAATTTTAAATTACATTTATTTTACAACTTTAAATAACTAAAAATAGCAAGAACGATTACACACAAATTGGAACGATGACTTAGAGTAGGCGTTTGGCTTGTTCTTCCATGTATTTAGCCATACGAATATCTTTCGAACTGAGACCGCCAACATCATGTGTAGACATAGTTACTTGTACTTTATTGTATACATTAAACCACTCAGGATGGTGGTTCAATTTTTCAGCAAGCAAAGCAACACCCGTCATAAAACCGAAAGCAGTATTGAAATCGTTGAACAAGAATTCCTTGTATATGGCATCGCGGTTATCCACTAGTGACCAGCCAGCATTCAGAAGAGGTTGAAGTAGTTCAGATCTTTCTTGCTCGGTAAGTTTTGGCTGAAGATAGAAAAGTAATGCAATTTAATTTTTTATGCACATTCTTATACACATGTTACACACAAACAAATTATAAGTATGAGCTTAGATACTTATAAAAACTAATTCAAAACCAGTTCTGAAAAAGAAATATTTTACATACAAACATATATTAGGTAAATTGGCTCGTAACTATTTCATGGTTGCAATAAATAATTATTTGTTTTAAGAACCTTCAAAATCATACACACCTATTTTTTCTTGTTTCTACATTTAATCTCATACTGATCTCCGACTTGACCTCGTGATAAGTGAAAACTTCCACATAGTATTCATGGTGACTCAAATTTTGGAAATAATGTACTTAGAGGAAATCCACTTTACAATTGATATTCATGTAATTTGCAATTTCAACAAGTGTTTTCATAGCTTTGTAAAATTCCACCCACTTTATACTTCTATACATCCATAAAAGACTGATATACTTACCATTTTTTTCTTCGCTAACGTTTTCTGCGCAACCACCGTATAGTATCGCTTCTCACTTTTAAACGTATTTGCTCGTACTGCTGTTAGCAGACTACTACAAAGTAATTCAATGGATTTGTTTAAAACTCGATTTAGTTATGTATACATATACCATTTATTCGCCAAAAGCCATATGAACACACATACCTACACAATAAGCGGTGCTGTCGACCACTATAACGGCAATGTGCCGCTGTTTCGTTACATATATTTCGCCGTTGCAAGTCATTTATCGTTAATTGTAATAATCGCAAAAATTTCGTTGGTTGAATTTCTGCATAAAATTTTCCTATAATGTACATTCCTCTCTATTTTTTCAATATATCATAAACACCAGCATTCAGAGGCAGTTGAATAGCCGGTCAGCTGTTCTGAGGAGTTGCCATTGCTAAGGTCAAATACTAATACAGTTGCTTTTCAACTTTAGTTGCGGAATATTTTGTTGTCTAATTTAGAATTTTAACGAAAAATTTAAATATTTCCAATTCATGTTAAGTTTTTCTATTATAGGTGTGTATTTGTATGTAATTATGTATAATGGCTATATGAGATAATATGTTGATTAGAAAATCAGTTAAATTATTTATGAACTCCATCTTCGTCATTTTCTCCACCATTACCATAGTAATCATAGTCCAATGGCAATCCATTTGGACCATTATGTCTTGGGTGTTCGGTTGTGGTGCTAAGAGTATTTTTGGTTGGTTCCTCTACAACTTTTGAATTAACTGTTGTGGTCTTTAGTGGCATGGACGGACTGACCACAACGGTTGTTTCCTCAAACTTATCCCCTTTGTTCACTATAGTTGTTTCCCCGGATTTCAAATTCACTCCTACAGTCTTCTGTTGCTGCTCCGTTGAGACAGTACTGCTGTTCACGTTTGCCTCAGTAGTTGTAACTCGCCAACGTTTGCTATAACGGCTGCGCACAAATGGCTTAGAAGTTCCATCATCAATGGAGCACTCTGTTATTACATACAAATATAGAGCATAATTAGTTTCAAATAATACATATACGTTTTGTGTTGTCTACCAATAGCAAGCAGGCTTAATAATATCAGCCCTCCGAGCAATATTATAGACTTCATTTTCTGCAGAATTTCACTGTGACAAAACTAAGTGTCAACGCGATGGTGCTACTTTTATACGGATTTAGTATTAAACATCCCGCCATTTCTGCTTTGATCTGCTTTTGGAAAGGCATCTGGTTTCAATTTATTCGCTCTTGAAATTGGAAGTCCATTATCTCTTTAAAAAAGTGAAAGTGTGAAATATGATTGTGGATATACAGACATATGTTTGCTTCGGTTTATTGTATACTCTTCGGTTCATTGTTTGATAATGCGGTCTTTGGGGGTTAAAAGGTTAGTGACTTCTTTTTTGATTCTATGTAGGAAATCTGTATTGTGAAAAGCAATCATATATGGTACATATGTATATAAAGTGGATACTAAAATATGTAAATTTACTTCTACTTCTTTTTCTATTTACTTCTGAGGTATAACTGGAATATTTGAAATTACTTTGAAACGATGAGACTTCCTTTGTCCTAAAACGACTCTTTTAGGTCGACTTCGGTATTTGAACTAAACTTTGTCCAGATAGCTACTTCTGCTGGGTGTACAATAAAAGGTTCTGTTCATATTGTTTTTCTGTGAGATGTAACTAACGTTTGGATGGAACCGTCCCAAAGACTGTTCTAGCAGTATAGCGGCATACATACATATCTGTCCATACTTGTTGAATATAAGCTCCTCTACACCTCATAGTCCGTCTGACAAACATGATTTGACTTTATAGGTGAGATATGAGTTAGTAAATCTATCCTTAACTGTGCATCAAATTTTGGAAACGACATGATGAATACGGATATACGCCCACTTTGATATTTACCGAATTAAAATATGCCTGATGTATAAATAAAAGGATTTACCTTTATCTCTGACACGAGGTACATGCTACCTAAAAATACGAGTCGTCCGATGCTAAACGTTGATTTAGATAGGGCAACTCTCTGTAAAGCGAATTATTTTAACAAATACCAAACCGGCTGAAAAGTTCGTATCATTTCTATGGCAAAACGCTACTAGAATACAATCCATATATTTTGTGGTTGTACCTAACCTTCAAAATACACGTGTCTACATTTCACGGCTGCCCGACAATCTGTTATTAGTATTTGTATTACACAAGAATTCCTATTTTGAATAAAATAGATAAAGAAAATTTCTTGTGAAATATTAATTGAAAAATATAAATGCGATTGATACAAAGAAATGGCTTGTTGAGTGTTATCCGGGCTATGAACACCAAAGACGATGCACTCCGTGGACGACTGAAAGAGGCTATTAAAGGCAAAAGCATATAAGAAATCTTCGAGTATCTTTAGCTGACAATCTAAAAATATCAAAGGAACGTATGCGAAAGGCTGTCACTCGAGCTCACAATCGACCTACGAAAAAAGTATCGAAATTCGAAAGAGCGCTGTAATGGCATCTGTATTGAATAACAAAATCGAATTTTAATAACTTATGAAAATATCAAAAAAATGGAATAAATCCAACTCGACACATCTGATATTTGTTTAAGATGTGTCCCTGTGTCTTAGAACTTGCTAGAAATATTTACAAATCTACCTATGTATGCACCATTAAAACACTCAAACATTTACGACAAATTAATCTTTTAATGACTACAATATAACCAATATAATATTGATGTACGGAAATAAAGGTTAAATGCAAAAACACAAAATTTTCTTACCAAAAATTTTGTTAACAATAAATTAAACTAATTCGAATATTTTATACCAATAATAACTTATAAGAATTTTCCTAATTGTTTAAAATGTGTTTAGTGAACTTTAAGCCAAATAAAGTGCAATCATTACTTCACATCGCCGTCCATGCCGATAGAGACACTTTAGGACTGCTGCGGCTTGCCGCCGGAAGGTATCGGCGGTGGCGGCACATCCGGCACTGCGCTGTTCTTGCTCTTCGACGCATTCTTTATGCTGTCAAAATCTAGAGTAGGTGGCTGCGTCTGTGGTGGATCTGTAGGTTGCGGTTCGGGCTCACTCGCCGCTGCTTCCTCGGGTTGATCTTTTGGTGGATACTGTTGTGTCGGTGGTGCCAAGGTGACTGCTGGTCCAATGGATGTAGCTGTTAGTGGTTGTGGGAATGGTGGTTTGGGCGCACCTGCTAAGCCACCACCGACGGCAAAATGCTGATGTTGACTTGGGAAATATTGATATGGTGGTAGATATTGTTCACGATAACCTGTGATGGGGTCATAGATGACCGGATACTGGTTGTAAGCGTATGGAGGTAGTGCTACTGGATTATGGGGATTGCGATTTGGATATTGCTGCAGTGGTATAAGCGATGGTGGTAGGCCATATTCATTCAAAGGGATAGGCAATTTCTCATTAGGCATCTGCTTGGGTTGACTCTGTTCCAGTGGTGGCATAAAAGCGGGATTTTTCGGTGGCGGTGGCTGAGTTGGTGGTTGCACCGGTTGTTGCTCTTCGGTTGGTGGTGTTGCTGTGGGCGCTAGATCTTCTACCGGCGAACCATCTTGCGGTGGCGGTTGTTGCGCAGCCGCATTGGGTGTAGGCAGAAATTGTGGTCCATTATTTGGTGGCAGCTGACTCATGAACTGTGGTGGGAAGCGCTGTTGTGGTAGTGGATAGGGGAACTGTGGATGCGCGGACATATAGTATAGTACATAGTTTTGGAGAAGGTTTTGAAAAGTAGAATATACCTGTTGACTTGGTTGCAAACCCGGCACAATAGGTTGGCCGAAGCGCACCAACGGTGGTGAGTAGAAACCATACGGATTATACGGCCCGAAGGGATAGTGTGCTACACCACTCTCGTGTATGGTCGGTTGTATAACGGGATAGGCGCGGCTAGAAGTTAGATTATCGTCCGTTGTAATGAGTGCATTGTAAACTTTTGGCGTCCGCCGTAAAGCTGCTCCACAGCTGGAGTAACGGTTGATGGCAATCACTAGCGCGATTAATATCTGCAAGACACATGTAAAGTTTCACATAAACTTGCTATTTGTTTTATGAACTTTAAGATCTATGAATGGTTTAATCTTCGAAAACAATTTACTAGTGTTTGTGTGTATGTATGTGCGTATATCTTCCACAAGTTAATACACTTTTATTGGCGCATAGTTAAGTTATATAGACGCTTTATATGAGTCACCCATGGATACCGTATATACCATTTGGCAGTTGCAGATATGCAAATGAGCTTTATCTAACCGGTTTGTACTTAGCTTGGCCTTTGAAGTGCGCGTGCTTCATGCTGTACGAGTACAAGATAGGGGTAGACCGTTGTGGTAATAAATCAAATCAAGAGCAACACCCGAGTTCAATTAAATTGACAAGAAAAGCTGAAACTACTGACACCAGTGACTGGGCGATGCAATATGAACGCTAGCTTCTGAAATCAAGTGTGTTTTGAGTGCGTGGCTATCTCTCGTGTCTCGGCTGTCGCTAATTTTCAGCTATTACTTAGGTCTCCGCCCTGGCGATTTGCCTAAAAATCTGCTCAGAGTGGACGATTATTGGCGCAGTCATTAAAAAACATTCCAGACTCCAAATATTCAGTTCTGAGCTTAATTTGAGCCTGTATCAACTGCCGAAAGATATAGATAATACCGAAGAAGTGGCCCAGCAATAAGAATAAAGGAGAATAATAGCGCTGTTTGGACGAACCATATTTAACTTGCCATTAGTGAGATTCTCATCATGACCTCACTACTAAAAATAAAAACATATTTATGTACTTTTTCCAATTTTTATACCCTCGCAACATGTTGCTACAGAGTACATTAGTTTTGTTCACTTAACGGTTGTTTTTAACACCTAGAACTAAACGGGTTAGATATAGACATATATATATATAAATGATCAGGATGAAAAGACGAGTTGAAATCCGAGTGATTGTCTCTCCGTCCGTCAGTCCGCCAGTCCGTGCACTCGATAACTTGAGTAAAAATTAAGATATTTTGATGAAACTTGCATTGCAGATGGGCGTGACATCTACCACGCCCACAATATGCCATTAATCGAAAACAGATAATGTGTTATAACTAAGCAGAAAATTAAGATATAAATGTTTTCCCGAGGTTTAATATATATATCTCGGAAACCGTTAAAACTATATCAATGAAACTTACTCCAAGTAAGTTTTTCTAGCATCTCTTCATATACTGAGAAAATAAGTGAAATTGGATAATAACCACACCCACCTCCCATACAAAAGTTATGTTGAAAACCACTAAAAGTGCGATAACTCGCTGAAGGAACACGTTAGAAACATTAAATATTGCAGCAAATATGATACGGAAGGGTTGCATAGGAATCCGTGTAAAGTTTTGGTGATGGGCGTGGCACGGCCCACTTTTAGGAGAAATCCCATATCTCAAGAACGCTTTAACCGATTTCAACCAAATTTGGCATATGACATTATATTTGCTTTTGCTATTCTTATGTCACATTGTGAAAATCGACGAAATCGGATAAAAACCACGTCTACTTCTCATATAACACAATTTAAAGTTTCATCTGATCCTTTCACTTTAAAGTATATAAATCGAGCAGCAATCAAGATATGAAAATCAAACTTTGTACAAATAGTGCTTTCAAGATATGCCATCTCATGCGTAAAGACAGACGAAATCGGATTGTAACTTTTCAAACTACCAGATACCCAATATTAACACCTCAGAGTCTCTATATGACTTTTTATCGAAAATATTGGAAATCTGTAAGATATTGTAATGAAATTGGAGGATTATCATTATCTTTCCATGATAATAGTGTACTCTGGTATCAAAAATGGTGAAAATCGGGTAAATACTAACCCTAACCCCCCATACCTAATCTACGGATTTTCAACCTTCCTGTAGATTTTATTCCATATATTTTGGTCAATCTGTAAAATATCGTAATAAAATTGGAGGATTATCTTTCTATAAAAATAATGTGCTTATCTGTCAAAAATATAGAAAATCGGGTAAACGTTTCCCCTAGGCCCCATATACTTAATATGAAGATTTTCAAGCTTCCTGTACTCTATATCATATATAACGGTCAATATATGAGCTATATTTTTGAAATTCCGAGAGCGTCTCCTTCTGATAACACTGTGTCCACGTGCTTAAAATGGATAAAATCGGGTAAGCACTTCCCCTAGCCCCCATATACCTAATATAAGGATTTTCAACCTCTGGGTAGACTTTATACCATATCTTTCGGTCAATATGCAAGATATCTTAGCAAAATTAAGTGAACGTGTAATATTGGACATACCATAGTTTACTGCCAAAAATCTGTGAAATCGGTTAATGAATTATCCTAGCTCCCATATACTATATGTAATGATTTTCGCTATTGGAGCAGACTTTATGCCGAATATGTCGATCAGTGTGTGAGTTACCGTCACAAAATTGCGTGAAAATATGTTTCCTAATATACTTGAATAATAAAAAGAGTTAATGTGACCAATGCAGATCACGGCTCAATAGAATTGTTGTTGGACTCGGTATTCGTAAAATCCGTTAAAGCAATTATACTAATTTTAAACATAGACGAAGGCTGTCACATAAATTAAGTAGTTGCCTTAACGAAGACGTAGCAAAATCTGAGGACGCGCTAAATGGGTTTTTTAACTCTAAATTTGTACAGAAACAAATAAAGTACAAATGCTTTCTCTCAGTGTCCGTTTAGTTTCCTATTTCTTCAGTAATTATGCTATACGATATATACGAAAGCAAAACAAATCTTTTTTAAGTCAAAGCTGCTAACATTTTTTTTCAATATAATGACAGAAATGACAGTTCGAGTGTGCTTAGTTAACTATTTGCATTAAAAAATCGTAATTTATGCTGCACGCATGATACGTCTCTCTCAGTCCAAACGTTATAAATTACGTTTGGTTTATCTTTCCGCATTATTTATGCGCTTGTTGAGTGCAGTAATTGTAATTAAAATGCAAATGCGCTAATATCATATCATAAGTTATGTATAACGATGTAAAAGATAAATATATTTATAGGTAAACACAACTAATACACTTCTAATAGTCCGTTATAATGTGATCTAATTACCGAAAGCGTGACTAAATGATGTAATAGTGCAACAGAAAGTAGATTTCAAGTCCATCTGGCATAGAAACAAGTCTTGTGCATAATGATTTTGGATGAAATGTGCTTCAGGCCATTCAAGTTTTAAAAGTTTAGTGTACCAACGTATGCTCTTATGGTTAAGCCTACACAAAAACTTTTTTAGTCACATCAATTATTAATGGTGGACTTAAAAATTTAGTAATCTCAAAGAAATTGCTCATTTCTTATTGTTTTTGAACTTAAGGGCACCATTGAAGGTTTTTGATACAACAATTGGAATGTAAGAATTAATCAAAACTACTATAACAGCAAATATTTTTGAATATACGATAGATTACGGAGCTTGAAAATAGCCAGATTAAAGAAATATTAGAGGCTTTGCTCTCATCCTTTTTCGGTGGAATGAATGAAAGCCTTATTTTTTTCATGTAAAGTGACACCAAATCTATCAATTCTGAATTTAGGCCACCGATACTTCCAATACCGAAATACCAAATTTTTTTTTAGGTTAGCTGAAAGGACTGTTTAATTCAATGAAAAGAAATCAGTATATTTGGAAAATATGTTTATTATGTGTGTTCTGGGCTTGAAAAAGTTTCGGAAAAGCAGAAGTGCGGTATTTGGAATGTACAATGCTCAATGCTCTATTTATTATCTAGCATTATGGAATAACCTTTCTGACAATATAACATTTATTTAGAGAAAACGATTTGAAATTTGATACATAACCGTTGAAAAATTATAAAATATAGTTTATAACGATTTCATGTTTTTGGAAATATTTCTCTTGGTAATCGATACATTTTGCATTCATAAGTTTGGAACAATTTTGACAGAAATTTGTCTAGTTCAATTGAGACATCTTCGAAAACATAGTTTTAAAAAGCATCGATATAGATGCTTCTTGCTTCGAATTTCATTATTCATTAAGCATCATGTGTTTTTAAAAATTTTTATTCCTGGTTAAAATAAATTTTTGGCGAGATTCATTTTAATAATTTTTTTCTTTAAACTATATTCAGGCATAGTGAAAATAAAATTATAAAATAAATTATCTACATGTAAAATATGTACATACATGTAAATTTGTAGCTTGAGGAAGGGGGAGGGAAAGCGAAGTGGGGAATGGTACCGATGCTTACAATATTTCGGAAAATTATGCTTTGTTCTCCATTTTTTGTATGTGATATAAAAATAAGCATAATATAACAATGTTTCATAAAAAATTTTATCAGAATAAAATTAAGCTTATGAAAATACTTTTGCATACTTCGTAAGCGCCATGTGTAGGGATTAGAGAAAATAATAGTAAATGGAATGGAATGAAATGGGCAACACCCAAGGAGAAGTTGCCGTTGGAACTGTTGGAGGTTTAGCGATATTGTCGTCTAGAAAAATTCTTCCTTGTTTTTAATTTAGTAACGAACATTAGTTACTGCTGCCACAATATTTAATTTTAAGGTAAGTTGTAGAATTTGTTGCAAAATTTTTAAAATTGTGGTTTTGTCAATCACCATATAAAGATTTTCGCACTTTAATGTTTGTACAAAAGACTGAAGATTGAGAACAAATCTTCAACATATCTGAAAATATTGCTGAAAACAAAGGTATGAAGAATGAAGACATAAACTGAATTTTTTCCACCATTTCACGCAAATTTATTTAGTGTAGAACCAAATCACAATTGAGGTTATGACAAATTCAGTTCATAGCTGTGTATAATTGTGTAAGAGCAAGCATAAAAATTTACATTGACAACAGAAAATGACTCAGGAGTTGGCTTTACTAAACAATATAAAATTTAATATGCTTATTATGCAGAAATTATGAGGCTACTAACTACTTTAAAGCAGAAAGGTCGTCTTTAGTGGGTAACTAGGGCAGCTGACTGTGAGATGTTGAAAGTAGAAAATCGACTGTCTCACTGGATTATTCTATGTAAGTATATTTGTAAGTGATTACATGTGTGAGAATAGGTTCCGCTTTAATTTGATGTTTACTAGTTTTTCATAGCTGATATATCAGTTGACGTTTAACAGTGGTTTTCTTAATTGCTGCTTGCTAAAACAAAGCTGAGCCATAAACCAAAACTGTAGACTCTTATATATAGATGTTTGTGTTTGTATATTTATTTAGAAGAAAAGTATCGTGAAGTAAAAGTGTTCGCATTTGTCACGCTGTTGCATGCTTTGCTCATGTCTTGCAAAGCTTTTTATGACAAACGGAAGTTGGAGTCATGCTCATGTATGTATGTATGTATGAATATGTAAGTGCATATGTGGGATTTTCCGTTGTAATATACATATATTTGTTTATGAAAGCCCCTAAGTGTTGTTGCTCTTTCATCGTAAAATGTAGCGAGTAGGTGTCTATTCTTCGGTTTTAGCCCAGAGGAATATAATATGTGTATACACTTGTGCGAGAATCCGTTTATACCTTCATTTGGTTATTTGGCTGCTTGTTCGATATTTCCTCTTCTCTAGCCTATTGATTAGCTGCCAGCTGTTGGGTTTCTTTTTCGTTTTGATTAATGAAGTGTCACAAATTTGATTCAAATATTAAAATTGCCAATTTCTCATTTAATTATTTTTTTTGTGCTTATACATTTGCCTTATATAACAAATACCAGACAGTATTAAAATAAATTTTAAATTATTATGTGTATCACACAGCTTTTATCGAGAATTGCTTGAAGTCATTTTTACAGGTTGAATGTCACATTATCTTTATATCACAATTGATTTGATTGATCAACTATTTGATTGTCATCTTGATAATTTTTTCTCGTATTATTCTTTTTTTGTTTGTTTTTTAGACTTATTGTCTGCCACTAAATGAATATTACCCACTCTGAGTTGGGTAATAGTCAGACATTTAAATATATTGACATTATTATGGACCTTAAAATTCTATTTTATCGAGGGTCGATTACAGCCATCTTTCAACTTTTCGATAAATTTTTTTTTTTGTAATAACATTTATCACGACATCTGCATCGGCGATTATCTCTTCATTGTCACTGTTTGTTTTTCTAGCGAGCATTGTTTTGACTTTAAAAAGTCATTGATGACCATATACGGATAACGTGCCAATTTCTTCTTCCTCAAATAGGGTCGTTTTCAATCCTTCAAACTTTTCAATAACACCATATAAAAGTGCCAATAAGATTTTTACCAATGTTTCCAATTGGCTGTTGCGTCTTTCCACGTTTTGTGCTTGGTTCTCGCGTGCGGTCCACACGGATGGCTGTCGATTAGACTTCATAGTGAAATGATAGAGTTTAGAGTGTCTAGAGCTACCTCGATCAACTTCATTTTGCGATCATTCAAAATCATTTGTGGTTTATTTTGATGTTTTCATTCCCTTTTGGACGTTCAGTGCGCGTACCGTCGTGTTTTTCAGAAGTACTTGTCATAATTTGTCAAACCGAGCTATTTTCGTTCCCTCAAATCAAGAACCAATGCAACTAAAAAAATATTTTAGTCAACATCTTTCGGCGTCAGTACTCGTTTTAATTGGATTGAAGAATCAAATATAACTGTAAATAACTATTGTTGGATTTGTATGGAAAATTTGCTGACGACAGAAATGCAAACAGAACGTCGAAGTGTTGCTCATAGCCCGTTTTTAGAATAATCTCAAGGTTCATTGGAAACTGGGATCAAACCTTTGCTTTGCTATGTTTATAAACTAGCTTATAATATTTGAATGCATCCCTGGGTCCCGTATGAGTAATCAGTAAACAATTAAAGTTAAGACCTAGATCTTTTTCCATCCGGTATTGCTATAAAAAAATTTAATGACCTATACTAAAATTCCCCAGATGAAATTTGCGGATTAATTCCTGAAAATATTTTTAATTAATTGAAGTTTGAGCAACACCCAAACGAACAAATCACGTCGACGAATTGTGATAGGTAATTTTTGGACGAAAATTTCCGCATACTTGTTGCACAGAATTCGCGCTTGATGAATGCATATCAGCACAATTAATGGGATTAAAATAGCAACCACCGTAAGTTTCAAACGCGAATGGTTAAGAGGCGCTGCTGTTTCTTGCTTTTGATTGCCTTTGCGTTGTATTCAAATATGCACAACTGAAAATTGAATTACACTCGTACACACATCGGGCGCAACAAAATTTCGTATAAGAAATTCAATTATCATTATCATAATCAAACTACATACGAAACGAAATAAACTACTATGTTAATTATTTCAAATGCCTTTGTTATTTTTTGGAAATGAATTGTCAATTATGGCATAAGCCAGCGTTCTTTTTGTTATTCCCTTTGAATAAAGGCATTTCCTAACAACTTCCGCGTACGTAATGTATGTTGTTTTTGTTTTCACTTTATCAATGGAGCAGTCAAATCGACTTGATATCAATGTAAATCATGATTACATCAAACATAAGTCACTCGATACATAAATGGATTTGCCACTTGCTTACCGAAATTCCAGATTAAATTACACCAGAGCGTGAATTTGGTTTTTCTGAGCATTTTATTTGAGTTTGGTTGGTTTGTTGGTGCTAAATAATAATATTGTTATTGTTACTGTTACATGCTGCAGCATGGCTCTCAACCTTTCATTAGCATTATCTGCATACGACATACATATATATATATATATATAATTATGTTTATACATATATATAACATACAGACACATGCACACATATGCACATATATACTGAAATATACCGGAATCTTTTGCATTTTCAATGTGATTTGGAGGAAACGTTCACCGACACCACAAGCCACGCCACAATGTCGCATATGGGAGGGGTTGGAAAAAATTTGCATACGCTACATGCAATCTAAATTGCTATGGTAAAATACAAGAATGACTGGCAAGTTCCGTTAACATACGTATATATATATATATATTTATCTGTGTGTCTGTACGCACAGCTTTGAAAACATTGTTTTTTTTTTCAGCTTAGCGCTTAACCCCAGGCGTCCTGAAGCTCAAGGCCAGTTGGTTCGCTCTTTGTTCTATAACAGTCTTTGAAATGTTTTTATATAAAACGAATGAGTTTCAAAGCAAATCCGCACTGTTTTAATTAATTGTGAATTGTCTTTGATAGGTAAATGTGTAGGTATGTGGTCACTGATAAGGAGTTGGACAGTGGCTACCACTATTTATGAGCAAATATAAGAATTATTCAAAAAAATTATCATCAGAAGAATTATTCATTAGAATTTATTCAAAAAATTAAAAAAAATTGCGATTTAATTTTTTGGATATATAAATATCATTATCAAAAAAATGTATATATTTTTGTTTCTCTTTTATATGGTAAAATTAGGCCGTACAAAAAATTATTAATTTGAAAGAAGTTTGTTCCTTAAGTCTTCTGTTTTAGTAAACTCAGAGTGAAGAACTTCGAATTTTGGTGTAACCTGTACTTCTTGAAGCGCCTAAAGGGTCTTAAAATAGCAATAACTAAGATTTGTATGCTTTCATTAACTCCCATCATCACAATTCGGGGCGTAGCAATATATTTCTTATTTTAATTTCAGATATTCGATTAAATCAATACAGAAATTAATATATATATTCTTTATTATATTATGATCAATGAAAGTAGACTTTTTTCTATTGGACTTACTTCTAATACTAATGCTATTGGGCGTATAAAGAGTAGCCGCATCAAGTTTTGCAAATTTAGGATTGAAACTTGAGTTTCTAATTAATTTTATAGGTTTACGAGTTATTATTTCCAATTTTATCTCTCCCGAATCTAAAGCACAACAGCTGAACTTTTGCAAAAGTCGATCAGAATAAATTTGTGTTAAAAATTCGGCTTTTGCTGACTCTTAAGTTTCACAGCTACGTATTTTTTCAAAAAGAAGATTTAGCAGTATTAGAAAATGTGTGCAGAGCTCTTGAAGAACATTATATTAAGCCAAGAATCAAAGAAGTAATTGAGCTAAAACACCAATCAATATTTACCAATATTAAATATATCAATTATATAGTTATATATATAAATCAATCAAATATATACCAACATCGCCATCAATCGGACACTTTTAATTATAATGAAATTTACACATAGCTATAGTTTTCAATAACTTTGACCTTAGTGCCATCTAGCGGGTCAAATACATTCTTACATACATATATTTCTCTGGAAACCTATAAAATTCCATTTTTCCAAATTCGCATTTCTTCCTTCTTTTTTCCACACGACGAATATTTCTAGCCGTGAATTTCTAAATTCTTTTCAACTTTCCTTTCGCGCTTAACCTTTTGCCAGCGGGTAAACGAAACGGAAAACTGTGAAGCATGAAATCAAAACAGTAAAGCAATTTGATACACTCCCACCCAAAAGTTTCAGTAAACACAAATGCTCCACTTATGCATATGTGTATGTATATGTACACATACAAACATTTCGTTGCCGCATACTCGACTCCAGCGTATGCCCACTTAACCGTTTTTCTTCCTCTCTAGTGCGCTTAAGCGAGTTATCGATTTTTACTACTTTGCTCTGTACATACGCGCCCACCGGCCATTTTCGTTATTTGTATGTACTTGACCTCAGCTACATATTTCGAGTGGGCGCTAAGTGACTGACTGACAGTCTAGCTAGTTGTGAGCAGCCAAGCTGTCTGCCCCATTAATTGACTAATGGACTGCATGAGTGACTGACTGACTGACAGACAAATAGACAGAAATGTTAGAAAAGTGAAAGTGTAACAAAAAGCCAAAGGAGCGGCAGTAATTACAGATGAAACGGTATACTCTTGGATGCTTTCTGCTTTTGTGATTGGTTTTGTTAATTTTTTTTGTTTTTGGATTGGATTTGGTGTTGGCCATGTATGAAATAAATGTGGCAATCATTCAAATTACCAAATACATATGCAGCTTTTGTTATTTGACGTTAAGAAATAGACAGCTTGTCGTTTTTACGAATAGTTTTACGAATATGCATTAACTCCTGATGGTCAGCGGTTATCCAATATATTTTTGTCTATGGCCTAGAGAGCCCAAACAGCATTTAGCATTTTTCAAAAGTGAAAAGTAATTGAAGACACAATAATGCTTCAGACAATATTTTTCGATGGCCTTCAGCGTTTCAAAGCTTATTCTAAAGGGATCACGCCCACTTATTTTACATAAAATATTAATGCCAGAAAATTTTTGGAAAATTTAAATTTAAAAGTACGCATACAGATGCATTAAATTAACAGACAGAACAAGATTATTTAACGTTGATAGCGCGAGTGATGCTCCTCGAAACGGTTTAAGGAATATTTTCTACTGTTACCTCACCAAGAACATTAATTTAAATGTTAAGATTGTGTTTACTTGCACAACCATTATAAATATCAACATTTGAAGTGCTTTAAGACGGTGCATCGAAAACCAATAAGCTTTTGCCCGTTTCTTAAGCTTTCATACCATTTTTTAAATAGAAATGTAATTCTATTATTTTCATTTTATCTTAAATATAAATAAAAGATTTATTTTGTATTAAAAACTATCGCCTTTGAAAAGGAAGCATTTTTTCTCAACCACTCCAAAAGAAATTTTATTGAAAGAAAAACATTATGAATTGATGATTAAAATGTTAGTTGGTATAAAGTTTATAATGGAACAGCAATGGATTATTCAGCCTTAAAATTAGTAAAAATATAAATACTATTTTCCGCTGGAAAATCATAATTTATAGCAAAAGTTGTACCGTACCACCGCCACCTAGCGTATTTTTTTATTTAAAAATCAACAGGACACTTAATTTTCCAGGATAATTTTTTAGAAGGTTTTGGTTTTTGAAAGTATTTTACGCGATTTTTTCTATATACAGGGAGTTTTGAAATTCTTTAAATTTTAATTTGTTAGAAATATATGTATGTAAAATATGCATATAGTTTATATAAATCCAGTTGGATTGTCATCCATTAGTAAGTTATTTTCATTTACTTTTGGTTTCGTCAAAAGCGAATTAAGTTTTTTGGAACATATGGAAACAAAATACCGTGAAATCATTCGAAATTCAAGAAATATAAATTTCTTATACGCTTTCAACTCTGCAAATACACAAATCTTTTCAATAACACTCACCTTCACATCCATATTGCAGCACTTCAATCGCTTCAGTTCAGTGGGTTGTTGTTACTTTTATAATTGTCAACTTCGGTGTACTTCAGTTGTCACTCACTTCTTTCTTTTAGTTTTGCTTTTTGCAAATTATTTTGTTTACTTATTTAATTCGTGCAATTTGTAATTTATCGTGTCACTTGTTCGTGTATGTGTGCATATAAATTCCTTGTGCCACTTAACGTTTTATGAATTTTAAAAATTTGTAAGCAAGGCCTTTTCACACACACAGCCCACACGTTGTTGTTGCTATTGCAGACACGTTCGTTTTCAAAGGATGTTTGCTGCGCATGCGCTGTACTCTCCTCCCACCCGTCACGTTTCCAAAAATGGTGAGTTTATGAATAATTAATCGTCACACTAGAGCTCAAGGAGTCGAGTATGCAAATTTTGCACATTGACAAATTACAATGGCAGAACACGTGCTTCGAGTTGTGGTGCAACAAGCGTGAGAAAGCACACGCTACAAGTTGCGAAATTGTCAATATTTTAATTTTAATTTGTCGCTTCGCTTGTGGGCTTTATTCTTGTACGTGATTTGCAGAACGTTTCACCTCACTAGAAATTGAACCGTGATTTACACGCCGAGTCTAAACAATTAATTCACTAGATGAGCGCTGATGATAAAGCGCTTTCAAAATTATACTGCATTACTGTTATATCTGCTGAAAAATATTCCCGTTTCGGCTGCTATCGCCGTCAACCCAAAAGCGCACACGTTTCTCGTCGAATTCGAATTGAACCGCTCAGCGAGAGCAGCGAACCTTTTATACCTTTTCAGCGTTTCTAACGGCAGCAGCCACGACAAGTTGGCCAGCGGCAGCTATGACAACAGCAACAACAACAACAACAACAACAACAAATGTGACTTTGATTTTGACTCGGTCGCTTTAAGGCTTTAAGGCTAAGTGTTGTTGTGGTTACTGCAACGGCTGGCATGCTGTTGCTCCCGCGAAGGCGGCGTTGGTGCAGCGGCTGCGTCAAATCGTGTCTTGATCTTGCTGCGGCAATTAAAGCAGCTTATGAGCGTTAACCGGCATCAAGTTGGTTAACTGCCTGACATGCGCATTTGGCAGCGTTGGCAATTGTTGGTATTTTCTCAACGAGCGTTTTGTTGTGCTCTCAAGCGCGCTGCAATCTAGCTGGCTGCTGTTGTTGTTGGTACAAAGAGATTCTTCTGCATACTGTGCACAGTCGCCTAAAGTTAAATACAATGTTTATTGCGACTTTGTTTACCTTTTTAATTTTATGCTAATTTTTACTTTTGCAAATTTCCTTAATAGTTGATAAATGTTGCAAATAAAATGGTTTTGGGTCAGCGTGAAAATGGATTATTTGTTTAAACTTAGAATAAGTTGTACGTTTGAGTTCTTATAGAAAATTAGTTGCAATCAAATTGATTTAGCGCTGGTTTTGTTGATTAAATCTCTTATTATGAACTTTAGTATTGATAGTCAGCGGATTATTTGTACATATATACCGATTGGTTGCATTATGTTAATATTCAAACAAGACAAGCGATCTCTCTTCGAATTTTATGACACAAAGCATACAACATTTTAATCAATGTAACAAGATTTATCAACAATTTTCTAAATATGTTTCATACAGTTGAAATAAAAAACCTTCGAAGTTAAAAAAAATTAACAACGAGCTTGAGCACATTACCTTACTACATATACTATAAAAATTACACTATAAGAATACATCTCTAAGAATCAGTTGTGATTCTATTCGTGCTTTCTGAAGTAGTACGTCTGATATCTGACTAACGGAACTGACTTTGTTTGCAAAAAAATCACCAAGCTGGATGTAATTTACGCTACTCGGT
Organism: Bactrocera minax; assembly: GCA_021498325.1. Lineage (NCBI taxonomy): Eukaryota > Metazoa > Arthropoda > Insecta > Diptera > Tephritidae > Bactrocera > Bactrocera minax. The sequence continues at coordinate 3,309,253 of JAKEEE010000011.1, read as the reverse complement.
GTGGCTCAAGGCAGTCATCGTTTCCTAATTCTATATTCTATAGGCTCATCGTGTCCTAGATGTCTGTATGCAGAAGACATGGAAATATTATATTTCAAATAAATCGATGTAGTCAATTATAAAAACTTGAGATTTGAAGTGTTATTTGAATCCTGTCTACAAGGGCTTTTCTCAGGGATCGAAAACATCTAGAAACGGTTCAAATTCTCTTTATTGTTATTATTTTGGGCAATCGTATTTGGAGAATGGAGTATCTTTAGTCTCAATGTCGTCAAACTCTAGTACTTAAATGGGTTGGTTTGTTATATAGGTTATAAAAAATAGCAGGTTATAAAAAGTGTAGTAAAAGTACAAAGTTAATACACTTTGTAAAAACCAAAAGCAAAAACAAAATATTCAACTTCCATTTTTTTTTATTCCCCTCCTGTTGTTAATATCAGCTGTTCGAATTAAAACTTGTAACATCCTCAACTTTTACTAAGAAAAATTGTGTTTCACGGTTAGCATACTAACTACTACTATTTGATGGTAATAAACTCGAATGTTTTGCTAACAAAGGGTGCAGCTGACGCCATTATTTCACTTCGGAGTACAATCGACAGACATGGAAGAGTGGAAGCCACTCGATGAACTGATTTGAAAGCATAGAAAGAGGCAGCAATCAGCTGGTGAAGTTATGGCGTCTATATTTTCGGATGCGCATAGAATAATTTTATTTTATCTAAAACTATCAAAAGTATGAATATTTTTAGAGCGCTTAATGAAATTGCATTGAGTGAGTCGAGAGAATACTGGAAAGAGATCTATCGACAGTGAAGATATAATCACAGAGGAGTAAAATACTAATTGTACTACAAAAATTAAATCGAAAGGTTGGAAGATCCTCGATGTATGTATATATGTAGATATGTTGATCAATCAAACTCAAGTCGAAATTTGCCAATACAAATAGCTTTATCTTTAAAACAATAAGAAAATTTTTGGTTATCTGAGGCCTTGAATTAGCCACTGTATGTGGCTTATTAATTAACATTAACCATGTTAATATTAAACTTTAATTATTATTTGAATAAGATGTCTAAATTTTCGATGAAAGAATATGTTATTATTATTAATTTTTATTATTTTGATTTTCATTCCCTTTCATTTATTTTGTATCATTTTTGAGTTTTCACCCAGTAACTACTCGCATTGGCAAGATAAGTGTGAGAAAACTCAATGTGTGACTATGTGAAAGCGATCGTTCAGCAACCAGAGTCTGAGGAATAAGTAAGCCAATTAGAAATGCTCTTGAAATGCTCTTGAAATGAATATTGTTTACGAGTTGTGACAGAGCAATGATAAAAAGCGACAGCACTTTTCGAAAATGACGCGCCAGAGGCGGAGAAATGCATTAGGCATAAGGTAGGAAAAACCGAATAGAAATCATTTGTAGATAATTCACAAAAGCAATTTGAAAGCAAGCAATGAATGTGAAAATTTCGCTTATTAATAATTAATAGAATTGAAGAAGTGAAGCTTTGATGAGTATGTAAGATGTGCTGCTATGTATTATATTTCATATACAAACAATTATTGTTTGTTGTTATTAGCTTGCCGTTATTATTTTCCGAAAATGATTTATATTGCTTATTTATTGCTAAATTTTATGAATTTATTTTGATTTGACTTTCAAGAGCTTTATTAATATTACTACGGTTTTGTTGTCGCTGTTGGCGTTGCGATTGTCTGTTTGTCATTCACTTTGACCTAATTTCTATTTCTTGTCAGCAACGTGTACTTATAGCTTTGTGTATTTGTGTATATATGCATGCAGCAGAATAACACTGACAGTGGTTGCAGCATTGTCAGTCAAACCGAACAGCCGAACGGACGGACAGCACAGCAGCCACGCTTAAACAAGTGGGCGTATGGACAATGGAGGGACATGCGCGCAGCATGGTAGGCATGCCAATTGTTGCAAAGCAAAAAGCGCAACAACAAAAAAAGTGTGGCAATAGTTAAAAGTTTTAGTGCGTTGTGCGGGTGAGGGCGGCAACGAGCCGGTCATCGCATTCGCTTGGCAATTTCGTGGAATATGCAATATGAATGCTCCAAAGTGACCAATGCACCGATTGTTTGTTGGATTGCGTTTGCAACTTGGTCCGCATGTCAAGCCATCAGTCAAACAGTCACACTGTATCATATGAGGCATGCATTGCAGCGCGGATCATTCAACCAGCAAATTCACAATATTTATTTAACTGAAATTATGAGCTGCAGAAGTTTAAAAATAAATGAATTTCATAGCTAGTGGCTAGCGTTCGCTAACTTTCCAAAAAAAAAATTATAATAAATAAATATAACAAATTTTTCTTCTTCACAATTTCATATGCTCGGATTTCCATTTGATAATTTTTCGCTGTGCATTGCAATTGCACTTTCGCATGCTATTGTTTTACCATAAGCGTATGTATGTTTGTGTGTTTGTGTGTGCTGTCTGCACAACGCTGGCGTTTTAACTGCATATCCGCTGCTGTGATCGCTTTTGATCGACTAACCGCTATAATGCGCTGCGGGCGACACTACTTTTATGGCGCTTTTTTTTGTATTTTTATTGTTGTTATTTCGGAGCGCGATTATCGCTTTTGTAGCCATTTAGCTGGCGCAATGATCGCTTTTCAATGCGCATTAGGATATTAAATGCTTCCGCTCAGTGTCTGCCCAAGCGAATGACCGCCCGCTCACCCGCTTGCCTGTTGCCTGTAGTCTATCAGCTGCGCTTTATTCTTTCGTTTACAACTCCCTTACGGTTGTAAGCGCAGTGGTGTGCAAAATGTTTGAATTATGTTTACAAAAATGAGTTTTTGTTATGGCAGTTATATTTTTTCCCAAAGTAAATAATTTGGTGCTGTTTTCAAAGTTCAAATCTAGTATTTCTATTCTGCAGATTTACTTTCTCGCCAAAGAAAACTGCCTGTAGAAGACATTCCTCTACTAATTTTAAAGTTATAGATATAAGCAATACAGGGAGGTAATGAAACGTTCCCTGAGCCTCTTTTAACGGATTTGGTTCCTTCTGTGTATACGATGGTTCACTGATCCCAATTTCGATCAGCTGTTACAATAACATCGTTTCCTTTCCAAAGCAACACATTTGAGCATATTTCTGCAATAATTCTTGGGAGTTTTCTTAAAAGCTTCAATGGAATTATATGCAATCCAAAGAATCTCCTATAAATTATCAGGCGAACTGATCCGTTTTAACTAATTCAAAAAAACAACCCCTCGTACTGAATCCACATCCGAGACAGACGCGTACATCACGACACGTACGCGTACTCAAAAGTCTGTAAACCTGTCATGAGATCTCTTAAACTAGAGCAAAGCTTCATTCTGAGGCGATCTAAGTGTGAATAATTGCCATTAATTGTTCCATCTAACTTTATATTGTATTATTAATATTCGACGAAGACTTACGGAACTATCTAATTATTTGTAGTGTATCATCTTCTTTTCTATAAATTTGTTTGGAAAAATATTTCATTTGTCTTATTTGCTTCACCCTGAAAACCAGTAGAGTGAAATTCTTAAATTTAAAAACTTCATCTATCGGCATTACCGAAACTTACATACATTCGTTGACATTCAGCGCTTTATTCAGCCATTATTATTCTCTTAACCTGAATTCGTGCCAAAAGTCTTAAAACCTTGGTACGAAGTTTTAAAATTATAAAAATTTTTCAACATTTTTCAAGCAAGACTTCCAATTCAAAAAATGTATATCTTTGGGTTGCTATTAAACTAAATTACTGTGCGTTATTTTCTCTTGATAAATGCTCTTTACCTAGGAAATGCCCTTTAAAAAATGGACATTTAGTAAGACTTCTATAATTTAGAATATTACTAAGAAAAGTTTGCATTGCAACGAAATTTTTTTTTATCAAATTAAAAGAAATCTTCGAATACTAACTTTTTGCTCCCTACTGTACTCACTGTCAGCATCAACCTCATATTGCGGCATTGCGGTTATTAAAGTAAATTGCATTTTATTTTATTTTCACATTCGCTAGAAATTTGTCCCATTTTTACAATTAGACAATGCGCGTCAACCACCGTGAAGCACAGATCTATATGTCTGCACGAGTGCATGTGGTCGAACTCATATGTTGCAGAGATGTTTAAGAATGAAAGTTCTGGAAAGTTGTAATAATAATCATTGGGAATCTGATTTGATTTCCACAGTGTCGGTAATGTCGCTCGATTGTGTGTTCAATATAAATACTTGCTTTTGAACTTTCGTATATTTTCTAGGTCACATTTTATGTTCAATCCTTCGAATTATTCTGCTATTATTTTCTTAATGGCAACGGCAATATGAATTTGTGTCAATTTCAAATTTCAACTCTTTTTCTCCAGAGAAAAATAAACTGAAAATATGTAAAATATTCAGCATACATAAATAGTTAATTTTTTTTTTTTTTAATAAGAAATTTTGGTTAAATGCACACATGACAGTTATGGCAGTTACCTTTGGTAATATGACGTCAGCAAAAGAAGTGATTTTATTTCATTGGTTTTTTCCTAAAAATCATTGAACAGCACGTATGAGAAATAAATTTAAATCATAATTTATGAAATCATTTGAATAAAAAATTTATTAATAAAAATATGATGGAAAAGTGAACTCTCTTATTAAATCCAAGATCAGTGAAAAACAGTGACAGATAATTCAGAACGTAGCGCTCACGAAAAATTCGCAAAGTTAAGATAAAGATCGAAGAGGATTATAGAAATCGAAAGAAATTATATTGTTTGAGCAAATATTTCCAACCTCTGCTTCGACTAGCTGAACCAAAATTGATATGGAGAGAACAACGTATTCGATCAATCAAGTATTTGGCCATCTTAAATTTTGCTGAATCAGTAACATATTTTCCCAGGAAGAAAGAAAAAATGGGAGAAAAATCTTTTATTAATAGTCATTGTATCTCGAGAGGTATTGCCAAACCTTCGAGTATACTTCCGAATATATATTATACGAGAAAAAGGTTTTATAATGCTAGCGGTTGGGTGGACTAAAATTTTAAGATTTTTTCATATTTTGTTTGTAATGCCTCTGAATATAATTATTAGGGAAGTATGTCATCGTTCAAGTAAAATACATGGTCTTGGTTAGCAACTCACGTTGCACCTGGGAAAGAAATTTTAGCGTCATTAAAAAAATCGTTCTATAGACACCGACAAGCGGCTAACATCTACCAATGAAAATTAAAAACTTTACCTCAAATAGTTAAAGTGCGTCAAAGTTTGAAAGTCTAAGTTTCTATTTAATGGGGTCTGCCAGTGTTAAGAGACATAATTTGGCCATAGAAGCTTTCAAGATAAAGCAGAGGAAAGTCAGCTTACTTTCGGGCAGTATTTTCATTTACATCTCTAAAAAATTCTTTCATAATATATTCTCTATATCGAAGTATACGATTGATAATTCTCCGGCGCGATTTTAATTATGTTAAATTCAGTGACAAAAAAAAATCGGCTTAATTGACAACAGCTGTCAAATTCAATTGTGGCAACATCTTACACGATTTAATTTACAAATATAAGTTCGACTGTCTTCCTAAGGTTGCCAATTTGCCTTGAAAAGCGTTCCATAATTTGCTGCAAAGATAAAATGACACCCTTTCTGATATGTTTGCCTATGATTGCCATTGAATTTGACGATGAAAACTCATATTACGTTTAACAATTTTGCTATATTCGTTTTACCAGAAGTTTGTCAGACGTAAATGTTGTATAGGTAATTAAGTTTTAATTCACCATAAAAAGTACTTGGTGAAATATGCCATCAAACGAAAGAAATATCCAAAATAAAGAAAACGTTTCAACTTAAGAATCGACGGTATTTGGTATTTAACCAGCTGACACACTAGATCGAGATGTATATCCGACCCTTTGGAAGCGACCTTCATTTCATATTGGTTTACAGTTTCAATGCTGCACAAATACTCACAAACTTTCTTCGCACACAAATGAAATTTTTTTTAAGATCTTGTGGTGTCAAAGTTCCACAGAACGATATGAGTAATTTAACCAAGTAATTAGGTAGTTGGTGTGAAGTGTAAATGTGAGAATACGTTGCATATTTCTTTATTTACCCAGCAGTGAAGCGTTAAACTAGTAATTTTACAACTAGAATTTCTTCACTAAAATTGAAGTGAGAAATGCATCAGATTTGTACCAAGCGTTTGGAAAGTTTGTTTCGAATTAGAGCATAATTACAGCGGAGAATCTATATAATAAAAACACGGAGAACCTGGGCAAAATTAAAATAAAATTGTTTTCTGAGAATATAAATTCAGCTATTATTCTCTTCTAAACTAATACAATTTTACCAATTTTTCGGAAATTAAATTTAGAAATATAGCACAGTTACGTTGGCGAATACTTTTTTTTTTTTTTAATAAAGCACAGAGGTCCCAAGTAAAATACAAGTTAAAACTAGTTTGTTTTGAACTAGATTTTTTTTTGATATATTTCTTTCTGATATATTTGAACTGGTATATTTCTGATCGATATCTGATTACTGACATCTCGTAGGACATCAGCACGTAAAAAATAACGGTCGCTTGTATGTAAGGCAGTCGACTGTGTAATTAGATTTCTGGTTCGTACTAGTTAGTGGTACATAACTGATTGATTTGACTGTATGGTACATATGGTTACGCCGAAGTTCATATGTTTTTGTTGTGTCCATTTAAACAAGCACCAAAAAGTGCCGTACTCGTATATTCGTAAGTGTCTGTAGGCAATTGTAACATATTTCGCTTTTCCCTTTCAGGTCCACTTACAAATTTTTCGAGACGGCTTCGAAGAAACTTTCTTTTTCTTTCAAATGCCTCAAGTGTTTTTCGACAATTACTCATTTGGGTGCCGAAGTGACACTCGTTTTCATTTCATTTTCAATATATGTATGTATGTACATCTCGTACTCTAAAAATCGTTGATTAATGATCCGATCTGCAAAGTAAACAAATAATACAAATAACAGCAAACAATTTGTAACATATTTATGAAAATCTACAAATTTCAATTTAATATCCGTTTTGTTATGACATTTATCATGAGCTTAGATAATAAAATTAGCATTTGCCGTGATGTGCGTGAGCTTAAATTTACCAGCTGTTTTGGTAGAAAGTGAAATATAGTAAATCTTGAAATTATATTTGACCTACTCTCCTCTCATGGCGCAGCGTCAATGTCAATTTTACTCATCTGGCTTTGTTTTATTTGCCGTGTTGTTGTTGTAGTTTCACTAACGCGTCCCTTCGCATGTTTACATTTTGACCACCAGAGTTACCCATTGCCGACACAACGCTTGGGGCACAAAGCCGTTAACTGTTATTTTTTCACTCACTTTGCTTTGCACTTCGTGTCTGATGTATCACATCTTCACCGATGTATTTTTGGGTGTTTTGGCCGGATTACACATTATTTCGGCGTCATTTTCGTATAAGCGCCAAATGGGCGCTTCTATGACCGTTGTTACATCAGCGTGGTCAAATAGCGCAAAATCACCCGTTAACTGCAATTGTAAATAAGTGCAACAATCGGTTTGTGTACATTTCATATTTATTTTGCCATTGGAGTTGTACGTGGCCTACATGTTATTTATAGTTCGGTTGGTAGATCTGCCGTACTGGTTAGATGACGATTTGAACCTTACATGGAATACAATATATAAGTATATGTTTTAAGAAAAATTAAATATTGGAAATTCCGCAAGAAGTTTCTAGGTTTCACACTTCAAATTATTATTTCTAAAAATGCTTTTCTAAAATTACAATATTAGTGATATTGAGTATGCCATCATATGGGAATTAAGGGAAATTTTAGACCGATTGTGTTTTTTGGCACAAAAACACCCCACCCCATCGTCTTGACTATTTTTGGATAAGATTCTTCATAGTCCAAAAGCACTATATGTGCTATTTTGGTTGACATTTAGGAAAGTACCGGTGAGGTATCGGTATACATAATTTCATCAATGTCCCAAATATTACACAAAGAGATAAGTGGACGGACAGACAGATATTTCGAAATCAATTCTTATAACTTTTCTATCAATTTTGGTATAAGTAACTTTCGTTTAGTTCCTACTTCTTTTTACTTGGTGTTTTAAACGCCTAGGTGATATTGGTGAAGTCCACAACCTTTATTAGAACTAAATCGAAGTTGTTGCCAACGGGTAAATATCCAAGAATGTTCGGTCTCAGGATTTTGTCCACGTCTGCATTTCTTATCTACTTATATACTATTCCGAGCATAATAAGACACTTATGTATTTTTTCGGTGGTAGAAAAAGAGCGTAAATTTTCAATTTCAAGGTCAACATTTTAAGAGTTACGAACGTGACCAGGTTGGTTTTAACTAAGACGCCCGACAAACTATTTAGCCGAATGAATGGCACAGTTGTTCTGTTTGATGGTGCCGGTGTTATAAAAGAGTCCATCTAAATAGTTTAGTTTTCCGCTTGAGTTATCTTTTCCGATATTACATTAGTCACAAAATAATTTGCCATAGTTTTTGGTTACCAAGCTTTGGTTGGTATCAAACTGCTTGAACAGTTTCTTAAAATATTTGCATATTTCATCCATAACAAAAACGTCCAGGTATTTACTTCTAATGGTCTGTATACCGTAAAGCGGGAACCCCATACCCCGCTTAACAAGTTTTTTTGCCTTCAGCACTTATTCAGCTTATAAATAATATTAGCTGAATAAGTGCTGAAACTCAAAACGTTTGAAGACGCTGATAATCTAAAGAATGTCAATTAGTTTGTGTTAAATTATTATGAAAAGCGTATAAATGGCGTTAAATAAAATCGTGGTAAATTGCTCGTTTGCCCTTTTTCCAATTCATGTAAACGCTATTATATGAACGTATAGAATCTATACATTCCAAAAAGAAAAAAAAAAAACACAAATCAAAGCAAGACAAGCTAATTTCTGTTGCACAATTAGATATCTAGGCAAATTGTTTATTAATAATTGCTTAAATTATCTTTTATCTATTAATTTTTCATGTCAATCCCACTTGTGATTATATGCGTCACTTTACCTTATAATCGCTGGTCATTTGGTGAGCATCGCTGAGTTGCTGTGGGAGTTGCGCGGCATGCCGGCGATAATTCAATTTTGGGGCTGGCTTATCACGTTCTCGGCGCAAATCTTCAGCGATTAAAATCATTTGCTCTATGCGGTTTGATTTCTCTAGTTGTGAGTTTTTTGTATTTTATGATATTTATATGATTTTATTGACGACCATTTGGTATTTTCATAGTAACTGGAAATTTGGTGTTAAATAAATTACCTGGGCATAGTGGGTAATAATATTGGGTTGTTCGGAAAGTCATTTCGTTTTTTTTGGGGAACATGAAAGACAGTTTTCGTATAATGAATAAATATTTTATTAAATTATATATTGGCCATTCTGGTCCAACACCTTTTGCCATCTTTCTGGCAGTAACATAATTCCCCTCTCATAAAAGTTTTGGTCCTTGCTGGCAAAAAACTCGTCCAGGTGGTTTTTGACATCTTCATTTGAGGTAAAGGTTTTGCCATCCAAAAAATTTTGCAGGGACCGGAACAAATAGTAGTCGGAAGGCGCCAGATCTGGAGAATATGGTGGATGTTGCAGTACGTCCCATTCAAGCTGTAAAAGTTTTTGGCGAGTGACCAAACTTGTGTGAGGTCTCGCATTATCCTGGTGGAACACTACACCCTTCCTGTTGATTAATTCGGGCCTCTTCTCTTTAAGTGAATCATTCAATTTGTCCAGCTGATGACAATAGACTTCTGAATTAATCGTTGTATTGTCCGGCAAAAGCTCAAAAAAAACGATTCCTTTGACATCCCACCAAACGGAGAGCATCACCTTTTTTTGGTGAATGTTGGCTTTTGACACGCTTTGAGCCGGTTCATCTTTTCTGCTCCATGACCTCTTGCGTTTAACATTGTTGTATACAACCCATTTTTCGTCCCCAGTAATAATCCGCTTCAAAAATGGATCATTTTCTAGACGTTTGAGGAGCGAATCACACGCGTCAACACGACGACACAAATTTCGCTCGGTAAGGACATGGGGCACCCACACATCGAGCTTCGAGGTTAAGTCCATGCCTTTCAAATGGCCATAAACAGTTGAATTCGACAAATTTAACCTCTCACCGATCTCTCGTGTGGTGATTCGCCGATTTGCATCAACTAATGCCTTTATCGCATCTTTGTCAGCTTCGACCGGCCTTCCAGACCGTGGTGCATCTTCGACATCAAAATTGCCGGATCGAAATTTTGCAAACCAGTTCTGGCACTGGCGTACTGTTAACACGCCTTCTCCATACACATCCGTCAATTTTTTTCTCGCTTGGACAGCATTTTTACCTTTTCTGAAGTTAAAAAGTAAAATATGACGAAAATGCTGCTTATTGCTCTCCATATTTAAAAAGGCACCAACCAAAAACTACTGGGTAGAATTAATAGAACTTTTTCACACACAAGCCTTGCAATATCAGCTCTCATGACATATAATGGTTATGGGGCTTAAGTGTGAAGTTAGTTTCGAAAAAACGTAATTAAGTCCTCTGGCGGGAAAAAACGAAATGACTTTCCGAACAACCCAATAAATCATTTAACGGTTATCAAGTTTAATTGCCTTTGAATTCCTTTTCTAGTGCGTAAATAGTTGCATAACCGCCTAATCGACGCTAGATGGGTCTGCACAGCAGGGTTTCGTTCTTGGCTTTTGTTTATTAGTCGACTTCGACTTGCATTCGAGACAATTTATCGCATGCGACTTATTTGCATTGCAGCTAAAACTGTCGTGCAGTTTTGTAATCACTATCTGGCAATCAAACTGTTTCTGGTAACCCGAAACAGAGAATGGTATCTATACATGAATATGTACTACATTTACATTGGCATTTACAGCTCTTTGTTGAAATTATTTCGAAATTTTTCGTCTGGAGTGCAGAAATATGACGAATAGTAATCGTTTTTGAATCGTTCCTACTAAGCTCCTTTGTTTCAAAAATTTACCTGGGAAAATAACAACATAATAATAACTCTGAATTAAATTTAAGAAAATATGTGGATACCACATTAAGGTTAAGGTGCATGTTCGAATTGCTACACTCCAAATTCTCACGAACGAATTCGAAAAAACAAACTTTTTGTTTATATATAATATTAAAAGTAATGTAGTTAAATTTTAAATATTCCTCCATTTCGATTTGACTTATTATCCTTCTGAGAGGAATTCTAGTTCGTTTTTTTTTTCTAAATTTTACTTCCTTTTTACCTTCAATGCATACTCTCATTATGGTCTATAAAATAGGTACATTATTTATTTTTACTTGTTGAGAGAAATTCCGTGAATATGGAGACCAGCCTCGGCAATCACTGTTCAAAGTGATTTTGAGCCGAACTATTTTAAAGGTTATGAGAAAGATATTTTGCCCACGGATACAGCTTTGATGGACCGCCTTGATTTTCCAATGCACATGATATTTTCTAATATTTTCAAACATAGAGGAGCGGAATTAGGGCAATTAATAATTATATTCTAATTTATTTGGGTAACAACAATTTTAACCTATTCGTCATTATCTCAAAAAATTGGGATATGTCATCCCTGACTGAAAACCGAGTTTTCCCCGCTTCTTCGCTGTAAGGGGTCTAACTCGTTCTCATACGAAATCATGAAACCGCTTTTTCCAACTGCACCACTTGGACGAAGAAGTGCAGACCTGGATACAGACACTCTAGATATAAAAGTTGGTGACGTTAAATGTTGCTTAACAATTATATTTAAAGAAGAGGAAAATTAAACATTTCTGACAACTTACAATGCAATTACTGATATGATATTTCCTAAATTCCATGGAGTTTTGCTTAATGTTTGCAACAGAATCGTGTCGCAGGAGCATAAGGACATAAAATAAAATACGCTGGCGAGGTCTAACATCTTACGCAACACACATAGAACTCGGTGGTCCACATACAGACGCTTTCGACTTCTTCAGCGCGTCAATCCACGCCCCTATTTTCCTATTATTTCATAAATGACGGCCTGCAAGTCGCATACGACTTAGTTAGTATGCACAACAAGACTAGTTGCACACGATATACTCTAGACAATAGACGAAGAACTCTAGTTGCGCCCTGAAACTGCAGTAATACGTCTGCAATTGCTGTCTGTTTGTTGTATAACACGAGGTGCCACCCTAATGAATTCGTTTTTATTTTATTGGCATATCACAATCATATGATTTTATTGTTTTGCAAGCCTAGAATGCTTACTGCGACAAATTAGCGACTCTATCGTCTCTCTCTGTTAAGTGACTGCCGAGAAGATAGGCTCCATGCAATAAATATGGATGTACATATATATGTATACACTCGTAATATTTGTTTCGCTGTTCGCTGTTCGTTGCGAATATATGTAATTTTCATAATTTGTAACTAAGTGAAATGAAAATTTAATGGATTGACAATAAATTATACCGATTGAACTCAATAAAAAGCAGAAAGAAAGTGTGCAAGCGCTAAAAAGCCGGTGCCCACAGCATCTTACGCCAGTATGTCTGGCATTTATTCTCTTTATATGAATATAGGTATATGTAGATATGTGTGTGTGTATTTACATTACATTTGCCTCTTTTTCCTGCGGCCACTGGGAGCTATAAAAGCCTCGTATGAGCATCTACCGTACAACAGTGGCTCCAACTGCTTCGCTCAGCGCACCTCGTCCAACAACAACAACTAAATATGAAGTTTTTCTTAGCTTTGCTATCGTTGATCTTTGCTGTGGTTAGTAAGAATGCATATTTTTGAACCGGTTTGATTATTAGAGTGGTTTTTATGACTTTTGTTTCTAGGTTCTAGCCGATGAACATGATCACGCGGCTCACTCCGATTATGTGGTCAAAACCAATGCGGATTTATTGCGCTATCGCGATGAATGTGTCTCGAAGTTGAGTATACCGGCGGATCTGGTGGAAAAGTACAAGCAGTGGAACTTTCCGGATGATGAGAAAACACCCTGTTATTTGAAATGCATTTTGGAGAAGTTCGGTTTGTACGATGAGGAAAAGGGCTTCGATGTGCACAAGATACACCACCAGTTGGATGGCGATAAAGTCGATCATTCTGATGCAACACACGGAGCTATTGAGAATTGCGCAAAGGAAGCCGCTGCTGCTGGCGATGACGCATGCGTTCGGGCATATCGTGGCTTCTCATGTTTCCTCAAGGACAACATACAACTGGTACAGGCTGGTGTCGATAAAGGCAGCAAGTAGTGTCTGTAAATAAGAAAATATTATTGATTGTGCAAAAATATATACATATCTCTACTCCAAATTGATTTGTTTCAATTATACAGTGATATAAATGCTACGGCTACAGTTAAAACTTCTGGTTTTTTTTTTGACTTCACTTGACTTGATTGAATAACATCAAGATAAATACATACACATCAACCGATTTTTTAAAAAGTTAGGCACTTCTTCATCACCATAGAATCCACTATATTATACCTATACTATACATTATTTTGAAACTATCTTAAGTGTCTTCAACTCTCGCAATATGTTGCAGAGGGACCTAATGGTTGTTTGTAATACATTCAAATAACAGAGTCAGATATAGAAGTATACATACATATACATATTATATACATCAAAATTATTTTAAAAAAAAAGAAAAAAATTAATATTAAGTTGTAAAACATATGAAGGAATAAAAATTTTTTATCAAAGTTAGGTTGGTGTTGCAAATGGGTGGCATAGATTCCATCTGTAACACATTGTTAATAACAGTGTGTGGGCATTTAAAGGGTTTTAATATGTTTGTGAATTAATTCGGGACGCGTTTCAAAAGTTCGGAGTACGTATCTCGAGAACTACGGGAACCTTCTAAGTAAATTTTGTTGGAAACAATGCGATTTTGCATCCTAAGCTACCAAAATGGAATTGTAAATGAAATAAAAAGGCTACTGAAACTTCTCTAAAAGATAAAGCTACAATCGAGAAATTTGCTGAAGTTTCATATCACATAAAATACTTTTATAATGGAAACAAAAGTTTGTGCACTTTTTTCGGAATTAGGAAAATAGGGACCACAACGACGCATACTTTTCATCGAGCTGTTTTTTATATACTCAGATGCTTTGACTTGAAAATGGATAACTCGAAAACTTAAATATGTCAAAAATATAACTTAGCTCCTAACATGTGGTAACTCTCTCCTAAAAATGCGGATCTCCGTCCTTCCGGTTGACGGTACGAGTATAATATATATATATCGGTTAATATAACATATATTTACGAAACTAATTCGGTTTTCTTTCACATCCATACGTCCATATTTTCCTCTAGTGCCTGTTCACTCAATATACTGATTTCCGTTCATATGGCTAATTTAATGAAAATATATGAAAACATTCTGGTAACCAGTCATGTGGTACCACAAATGACTGAAATCAAATCCACATCTTATTCTAGTTCTCATATACCTAACATACCGTTCAATTTTATTCCGAATATAGTGGGTAGTATGTGCGCCAATAAAAAGATAATATCGTCACGACACCGTCAGCTGGCATCAGAAAAACTCATATATTTTGGGGGACATATATGTTGGGGTTGGGAGTATTCATATATATTCATATATTGAAATATAATAAAAAGATGAACACAGCAAACTTGCCTTTTTAATTATAATTATTAAGTCATTATAAAGTTGAATATACATATATATAATTACTGGTAGTTATAATTGTAAACCGGTAATAGTCTAGTTCTGCTCATTGCATATGTACACGAACAAACACCCGGGTATACTTTAATATCACTTATGGGTGTGTCAAAAATTTTAATTACAATAAGGGTAACCTTAAAAACAAGTGAAAAATGTGGAACAGGTATAAATTTAAAAAAAAGTTTGCTCTACGAAATATGCGCCCTCAAGATCTTGGATTGTAATATTTAGTACTGAAATAGTCCATTCAGAAATGATCACCTCAGAAAAACGTTCCATAATAATTCAACGACCTGCGAAAGTAGCAGCAGCAGCAGAACATTTAGACTTAAATCACGGAAACATCTACCATCTATTTAGTTTTATATCCAAATATTAGATTAAAATATTTTTATGCTAAACGTGTTTTTGAGAAATATTTCCAACTAATAGATCGAATGGATTTTGTGGCGATTTTTTTATTTAATGTGATAGTGAACAGCTCTGTAAAATATATGTAATATTTTTTGTTTTTATTATTATATATAGTGGAGCTGCTATATTCTGCTGCTACGCCAACGAATCGTTTTTGAGATACTGGCAAAAAACATCGGAAACATTTCAGAAAATATAATAAAACTAATCTTTTTTGATCACTACCCGACAGTCGGCTATTCTTAATCAGCACGGAAGCGGATTTATATCTGTTATCACAACAATATTCCACGAAAGGATTGGTGAAATATTAATATTACTTCTACAAAATAATAACAATAACAACCTTTTATGAATATCCCTCGAGTGTTATATTTTCGCTTTATTTTTATACACTCGCCACAGTAAAAGCTTGTGGATGGTTTTCATAGAATTTATCACGGAGACCGATACGTCAGCATTTAAGTTGTATCCCTCAGTAAATCCCTCAGATACAATGGTCTTCAAGAACCCTTCATTACCAAAGAGCCATTCCCTTACTTAGGTTCTGAGTTCAGCGTTTAAAATCGTAAGAAATCATTACACAAATTTTCAGAGCGGTCTCGAGATCTTAGATATAGTCCATTGAACTTTCTTTTGCATAAGATTAAGCTATTAACTATGAACCTTCAGTACCCTATTGACACACCCTAATATGCATGTACATAAGTAAAACAAGTAAGAAAGGGCTAAGTTCGGGTGTAGCCGAACATTTCATACTCTCGCAATGTGCAAGGACCAGAGGCGGGGAAATGTTTTCAGCTGCTGGCATAACTTTATATTAAAAAAATGTTTCGGAAGAATTCAACATTCATTATCCGAAGAAATTGTCAATGGATTGCAATCATATTTGGTATCTTATTAACTCATATTACAGGCCATAGACTAAGGTACTTTCGTTGCTATATCTTGCTTCGTGTCAGAGATATTTATTTTAAAATCTATCAAATTAACTCAAAAGAGATATATGCGATATAAAGTCAGCCAAAGTGGCTTAATTGAAAATATTAGATACATGAGGAAAAAGTAAACAATAGAAAATGAAATCATTATATTAGGAATAAGCGGCTAGACCTCTGTCTTGACCGGTTTCATTCATATTTAGCGCGAAATCACATTGTATTTAAGAAAACATATCCTCATAGATATCATAGATTTAATGTTTCTGACATGTTCCTTCAACAAGTTAACGCACTTTTAGTAGTTTTCAACATAACCTTTGTATGGGAGGTGGGCGTGGTTATTAAACGATTTCACTCATTTTCTCAGTATATGAGGATATGCTAGAAAAACTTACTCGAAGCAAATTTGATTGACATAGCTTTAACGGTTTCCGAGATATATATATTAAACCTATTGGGGGGCAGGGCCATACCCAGTTTTACAAAAATTTTGCCCACGGATGCCCCGTCCTACTAGGATCCTCTATACCAAATGGCACGTTTATGTCTTAATTTACTGCTTAGTTATAGCACTTTATCTGTTTTCGTTTAATGGCATTTTGTGGGCGTGGCAGATTTCCAATTACGCCCATCTGCAATACCAACCGTTTTATGGTGACAGAGAACACGTGCACCATGTTTGATCAAAATATCTTAATTTTTACTCAAGTTATCGCTTGTACGGACGGACAGTTACTCAGATTTCAACTCGTATTTTCATCCTGATAAATATAAATATAAATATATATGTTTATATCTAACTCGATTAGTTCTAGGTGTTACAAACAACTCTTAGGGGAACAAAACTAATATACTCTGTAGCAACATGTTGCGGGAGTATAAAAACCAAAACTTTATATAGGAATTGGTTTCAAACTGTAGCAATTGTTGCGGTTACTGCTTGTGAGATAAGGTCAGGTATGATCTCATATATATGTAAATAAAAGTATATATATGTAAGCAAATAATCTCATAATTTCAGTAAATCTGAGGCACAGTTTTAAAAGCTCGTTTCCCTACTTATATTTATTGTAAGAAAATTTTGTGTGTTAGTGACAATAAGTAAATTTAATGATTAGCTGACATGCACATTAAGTAATTGAGAAAACACCGGCATATTTAACAAGTTTCATAGCACATCAGCGGCGTTGATACTTTGAAGAAAATACAAAATGCAAAATACAATGAGTTATGCCGATGAAGTTCAGCTTTACGGTAGCTTTGAAAGTTAAATTCTGATTTATTCATATTTGATTTGTAAAATTTATGTGTACTAAGGAACGATTTCTACCTCTAAACATTAGCTTTAAAACAATTTAGAGGTGTTGTTTAATTATTTATGAAAATTTCATTTGGTATTTAAGGGTGTTACCCAGTAATTAACTTTTTAAAGTGTGTTTGTTTGTGGTTGTTTTGGGTTAAACCACAAATTATATGTTTATATATTTGTTCTCGCTTCAACAGCAAGTCAAGATATATTTAGTGGAAATTTCTAAAATAATGCATGTTGGAGTAACAGAATGATGGCCTTATCTGAAGAATATTTTTTGAGGATAAAAGAAATGAATGGGTAAGAAATTCTAGAATAAATTGCAATCATCTGATATTATTTTGTTTAAGGAATCGATAAGGATTTAGCTTACATTACTTCTAAAAACACCTTGTTCACATTCCATTATCTGAGTCTATTCCTCTATCTTGAGACCAACATCACCAACATAAACAAGTCAGAAGAAGTAAGTAATAGATAGTGTATAATAGGTATGGAAAAGTAAAATTACATCGATATACAATTATTGATATTTTTAATGATATCAGCATATATCGATAGTTCAAGATTTTCTACAAGCAGCAACAATCTAAAGAATTGTCAAAATATTAAATATTTTTTTGTTACAATTTTAATAAATTCTCCCTAACACTGTGAATATTAGGTCCTCTATTGGTCCACCTTTCTATCCAACGATTAAATTTATAATGGTGATAACGCATCCAAAAATTGATTGGTCACAATTTTCTGCCGGAAAGAGACCACATATAAACTTTATGATTGACGTCATGGTGATATTAAAAATATATAAGAAATTGGCATACAAATTTGATTCTCGAAAAAATACCGATGTTTCAAAATTAAAAATATCGACTTTCATTTCAAAAGAAATCGACATTTTGATACATCTTTTTTGTGATATGAGGCAGTTTTAGGGGGGTTTGTATAACAGATTAGATTTTCACCAAACAATATATGTACCTCACACATCTTTCTCAAAACATCTTTTTTCTTCTCACACATGTATTATTTTTAACTCCTATAAAACCTATAGGGTTTATATAAATACTTTTAAATCTGGTGACAACGACAAGTGGCAAGAGACTAGCAAATTATATTTTCACAAATCGTACTAATTCATACCCTTTATGTTTTGCTTAATGTCAGCTATGTAGAAATTGTAAAGGGTGGCAGCCTCGTTTCAGCTTATTGTGTTCCTGAAGCTTTCGAAATTTTTATACTCTCGCAACATGCTGCACAGAGTGTAATCGTTTTGTTCACCTAACGATTGTTTGAAACACCTAAAACTAATTGATGTAGATATAGAGTTATACATATCAAAATGATCAGGATGATCCGCCCGTTCGTCCGTCTGTCCGCCCGTCCGTGCAAGCAAAAACTTGAATAAGGATTTTGTTATCTTAATGAAACTTGGTGCAGGTGTTCCCTGACACTCCGAGGAGATTGGTATTGCAAAATTGGGCGAAATCGAACTATTGTCACGCCAACAAAAATTCGTTCAGTGAAGAACTATAAAATGCTATTCATTTTACAGATATCCAAGTGGACCTCAGTAAATAATGTGCCCTTTTATCAAAAAATAAACTCAAGCCAATAGTTGCTCTAGCCCCCATATACCCAATATAAAAATTTTCGAACTTCCGGTTGACTTTATGCAATATAATGAATAGAGTAAGAAAAGCTTTCGAGCTCGTATACAACTCATATGAGTGAGTAGGAACTACACGAATAATTCTTAAGGTCATTTGTTTCCAATTTTGTGATCTCGCCCTCTTCGACCCAACCGATGACAGAAACGCCCTTACTAATCAATTTGCCTTCTTTTCTAACACATCAATCTAAATCACAGGCGGAATTCAAAGTATCGCTCTGTTTTATGTGTACCTAGCGATTAAAATATTCACTTTATTTAGTGTGAACTGCACTCGCTCAACCATACATACATACATACAGACAGTATGCAGTGCTTGTGTCTCGACGTTCGACAGCTCTAACAGCAATTTTATTCTTCTCAGTTGCATTTTGAACTTGGACAGCACCACAAGCAATGAAGGGCACAGCGCTCGTTTTCATTATTCCCTTCTCTGCATTATTCGCCAACGTAAGTACCCATATAATCGCACATATTGGTGCATTTGCGATTAATAAAACTACGTTTCAATTGATTTAATTGTATTTTTTGCTGGGTCATATGTGTTCGCCAATGTGTGTGTGACAGATTAACGCTGATTACGAGGAGAAGACGGAGGATGATTTCTTAAGTGCCGGTGAGCGTTGTTTTCAACGTGAGCGTTTGGCTGCCTCCT
The DNA here is from genome assembly GCA_021498325.1 of Bactrocera minax. Lineage (NCBI taxonomy): Eukaryota > Metazoa > Arthropoda > Insecta > Diptera > Tephritidae > Bactrocera > Bactrocera minax. Next base: position 3,289,464 of record JAKEEE010000011.1, on the reverse strand, counting down.
ATCAGCATCGTTTCGACAACTTTGATTATCCGGACGAGCAGCCGGTACATCGCTATGTGCACTGCATTTGGACAGAGTTGAAATTGTGGAATGATCGTACCGGTTTCAATGTTGAACACATAGCGGCACTCTATCGCGATAAGGCGAATACGGAAGTGCTAGTGCCGATATTGAGCGATTGCAATCGGAATGCACAAAATGACCCAATACTGAACTGGTGTTATAAGGCCTTCAAATGTGTGCTAAACAGTCGGGTTGGTCAGTGGTTCAAGGAGGACGTGGGCCGCAAGTTGCAGGAGAGACATGTAGGGAACCATGTCGCTTGACTTTCTCTGTTTTGATTGAAGCTTTACACATACATACTCACATTTGTTGATATTTGCAGCTAAGAAAGTAAATGCGTTCATATAAAGCTAAAATATTTTTTGTTTTTGTTTCTGTTTTTGTTGTTGTTGTTGTTGTTTCAAAATCAGTGAACTGTAACGAATATGTTTTTAATTGTATAAAAATTAATAATACATAAATGCAAGCACATAATATCAGCATATATGTACATTTGAGCATACATTTGAATTCTCTCATAATTTTGCACTCAGCACATACTCTCTCAACCAAATGCCCATTCGTCCTGCTGTCGCGCAACGATACGCCTCGAAAGCCCATAAATCCAAATCCGCTTGCTGATGTTTTTGATTGCAATAGTCCACTACGGTCATTACTTCGTTTTCATTGTGCTCTTTAATGAAGAATTTCGCCACACGTTTCGAATTGTAGCCAGTGGCATCGGTCCATAAGCCCATATTGCTAGCTATGCAGCGTACGTAGGCGCCGGCTTTTTGTTCGGTACTCGCAACGTTGTCTCTCGTCGTGGGTGAAGAGATTTTTTGTATACAAATTCCCTGCGCCTTATAAAGTCGACGAGAAGCTTCTTCGTATTCGGAAATCGGTACTGCTGTTGCAGGGTTGAACAACTGTGGCGAGACAAATATGTAAATTTGAGAAAATATTAAATAATAATAATTTTAAAAATTTTCATAATATCCGAAACAATTTATAATTAAAAGCTCATAATTATATATGAACAAGTAAGGAAGGGCTAAGTTCGGGTGTAGCCGAACATTTCATACTCTCGCAATGTGCGAGCATCAGAGGCGGGGATATGCTTTCTGGTGCTGGCATAACTTTATATTAAAAAAATGTCGCGGAAGAATTCAGCATTCATTATCCGAAGAAATTGTCAATGGATTGCAATTATATTTGGTATCTTATTAACTTATATTACGGGCCATAGACTCATGTACTTTCATTGTTATATTTTGCTTCGTGTCAGAGATATTTATATTAAAATCTATCAAATTAACTCAAAAGTGATATATGCGATATAAACTCAACCAAAGGGGTTTAATTGAAAATATTAGATACATGAGGAAAAAGTCAACCAGAGAAAATGAAATCATTATATTAGGAATAAGCGGCTTAGACCATGATCTAGACCGATTTCTTTCATATTTAGCGCGAAATCATATTGTGTTTAAGAAAACATATCCTCTTAATTTCATTAAAATATCACACATAATGACCAACATAAACGGTTTAAAGTCAGATGAAAAGGGGAATGCTCATATCGAGTATTTTTCGGATAGAAGAAGATCTGCACTGATTACATTAACTCTTTTCATTATGCTGGTATATTAGGGAACATGCTTTCACGAAATTTTGTGAAGGTAACTCACACACTGATCGGCGAAAATCATTATATGTAGTATATGGGAGCTGGGATAATTCGTTGAGCGATTTCACACATTTTCGGCAGCAAACTATGGTATATCCAATATTACACGTTCACCTAATTTTGCTAAGATATCTTACATATTGACCAAAATACATGGTATAAAATCTACAGGAAGGTTGAAAATCCTTTTATTAAGTATATGGGGACTAGGGGTTGTATTTACCCGATTTTCACCAATTTTGATATCAGAGTACACTATTATCATGGAAAGATAACACTCCAATTTCATTACAATACCTTACAGATTTACCGATATTTTCGGTAAAAAGTCAAATAGAGGTATTAAGGTCCATTTATTACGTATCTGTTGGCTTGAAAAGTTATAATTCGATTTCAACTATTTTTACGAATAAGATGGCATATCTTGAACGTACTATTCGTGGAAAGCTTTGTGCCAATATCTTGATTGATGTTCGATTTATCTACCTTAAAGTGAAATTATCAGGTGAAACTTAAAATTGTGTTATATGAGAAGTAGGCGTGGTTTTTATCCGATTTCATTCATTTTCACAATATGAGATAAGAGTGCAAATATAATATCACACACCAAATTTTGTTGAAATCGGTTAGGGGTTCTTGAGATATGGGATTTCTCCTAAAAGTGGGTGGTGCCACATCAATCGTCAAAACTTTACACGGATTCCTGTGCCACACCTTCGTATCCTGTCTGCTGCAAGATTTAATGTTTTGCAGATGTGCAGTGCAGTTTTAGTAGTTTTCAACATAACCTTTGTATGGGAGGTGGGCGTGGTTATTAAACGATTTCACTCATTTTCTCAGTATATGAGGACATGCTAGAAAAACTTTCTTAGAGCAAGATTGATTGATATAGCTTTAACGGTTTCCGAGATATATATTTTAAACCCAATGGGGGGCGGGGAAATCCCCACTTTTACAAAAAATTTTCCCACGGATACCCCGTCCTCTAGGATCCTCTATACCAAATACCACGTTTATGCTTAATTTACTGCTTAGTTATAGCACTTTATCTGTTTTCGTTTAATGCCATTTTGTGGGCGTGGCAGATTTCCAATTACGCCCATCTACAATACCAACCGTTTTATGGTGACAGAGAACACGTGCACCAAGTTTGATCAAAATATCTTAATTTTTACTCAAGTTATCGCTTGTACGGACGGACGGACGGACGGACAGACAGTCACTCAGATTTTAACTCGTCTTTTCATCCTGGTCATTTATATATATTGTCTATATCTTACTCGATTAGTTCTAGGTGTTACAAACAACCGTTAAGTGAACGAAACTAATGCACTCTATAGCAACATGTTGCGAGAGTATGAAAATTCGTGAATGACATGACCTACGCGATTCTTTGAGATACCAATAATGTTAACTAACTCACTAAATTTCATTTTACGTTCGCTCAACAAAAATTCAAGAAATTTTCTGGTATTAAAGTCTCTTGTGGTCTTCCTGAATGGGGGCATCATTTGTGCTGCTACGGTTACCACGAAATTCAGTAAATCCGATCAGTAAATTCGATTCAGTAAAGCGATCCTTCACAAATATAAAAATCCAGTATCCCTAATATAGATTGATTCTTACACCTTTGGTAGATGTTTTGTCAAGTTATTCCACTTCCATTATTTGTGCTATGAACCTTGACATTACCCTACAAAATTAGGATTCGACCAGTTACCTCTAAGCGGCTGAAAATTTTAATGGAACGCTTTTTCGTGACAGGTATAGCTGTCAAGTGCCGACCACTATTAGAAACAACTTTTTGATGATTGTTCGGATGCTAGGATCAAACCCATATTCTGTCGTATACTATATCGGCTTGGCTTAAATAAAATGATAACAAAATAATTTGATAAAACCTTCGGGTGAACGTTAGCATTGGTAATTTCACAACAAAACTTTCCATTGTTGTTGTTAGAGGAAGGTAGTTTCACCTACCTAGTTGATCTTAAAAATAATTTTGGGAAATTTGAAAGTACGAAAACTGACAGTGCTTGAAAATAATTTTAAATAAAGAGAATCTTCAGGATTATTTTTCTTTTATATAACACTTTTGCATAACATAAGAAAATATATTTTTTAAATTATTTACTAAATATTCAACTGCTTACACTGATTACAACACAAAGCACAACTGCCAATGGAATTATTATATATCTCTGTTTAAACATTTTTGGACAATTTCAGGACAGAAAACACAAAACAAAATATATTTTACGCGCTTAAACTGTATATTTGATGTTCCGTTATCACTTTGCACGCATTTGACTCGCTACTATTTCGAACAAAACAAATTGCATAGGCTTTTATAGCTTGGTCAACTGTTGTTATTATTCAATTACACACATATGTACATATAAGGTATCCGATTTAGAATATGTTTCGTTGATTATTTTATTACAAAAAGTGTCACATAAAATTTATCAAAATTAAACTGCCGCAAAAAACCTGGTCAGCGCAAATGAGATGTAGCAACAAGCGTAAATAGACTCTTACATACATACATATGTACGAGTATGTGCGAGTACGTATGCGTCATTAACCTAGAATTTAATGGTAGCGGCTTTGACAAACTTTAAACGTAATACACGACGCAGTTAGACATAGAGGCTACCAAATGTTTATTTATTTATATATGTATATTTATAGTATATATGTATTTGGTATATACATATTTATATAATATATGTTTATATATAATATATTTATTATATATACTTATAAATATATATATATATATATAACATATATATTTATATATTTATATTATATATTAAAATATATAATACACATATATAATATATGTACATATATACAAACTACAGAAATCGAAAAATGGTTGTCCAACCTTTGAGAAACCACAGCATTCTCCAAATATTGGGGATCTCTTACTACTCACTTTGATATTCATCCTCAGTCTCGGATTTTTCATTAAGCTTTAGAATTTTGTTGAGATTTATAGTTTTTTAAATCGATAATGATTATCATTGTTACGCAAAGAATACCACTTCAGTTGAGGACGCTATGATGCTCCAGTCCAGGTACTTTTGGAAACATTATGGAGATTTGAGCTTCAGCTTCCAGCTTGATTGTTTTCAAATTCAACACTAATATGACTCAGACCAAAGTGTTTGCTGGATACATACGAATACATATATGTATATAAATACTACAATAATGTGCAAAAGAAAATCACAACTAATCATGAAGTGATGCGAAGTTTAAGCTTGAGAGTATTTTGTTACATCGATATTGTTATTTTGACATTTCGATGTTCGCAGCTGTTTTTATGTCAGGTCATATATCATTTCTTGGTTGTTTATTACGCGTTTGAAATAGAAGTTGTAATTAAAAATTGCCTACGGCAAAAAATGTGTACGTAATAAGTAAGAACGAACAGAATTCTGGCTGCACCGAACAATATTTAAAATTATTCATTCATTTCCAAATCAACCTTACAAGAAATCATATTCAAAGTATACGATGATTTATAGCATGGTTTGTGAGGTGATTTATGGTGGACATCTTCCTTAAAGTGGTTTGGGGTCCTTTCTGTTTTATGAATTTCAAAATTAACACATTTGCTTTTTAAACATTTTGCATTTGCACATTTTGCTAATGGAATATTTTTAAAGGTAATAGATTCTTGGTTTATCTAGTTACATTATCTAGTTATCTATTAAACAGTTGCCACTTGATATCAAAAGTCAAGAAAGAAAACAAGAAAACAAGAAAAAGAAAATGAAAATATTGTAAACATGTACTGAAATGAGGCGTTGAAAAATGCACAATGAAAGGTACAAAAAAAAAAATGGAATTAAATGTTCAAAACTTAGCTTTTCTTGAAATTATTGGATTATGGAACAAAATTTCCAAAGAAAAACGTAGAAATTGTTCAAATAATTTTTGAAATAAAAAGTACTCCCAGTCAGTGAAAAATGGAGGGATCCTATGTTCCTGGACGTGTCTTTTGAAAACAACTGTTTTAAACTTTATACCTGCTCCGAACATGTACCTCGTGCCTCTGGTTGGGAAATGATATACAGGCATTTTTAAACTTTTTCACCTTATAAATAATGTTGTATCTTACTTTCAAGATCATAGGTATTCTCAAAAGAGGAATTACGCATTTCCTCTGGTAACAAATTTTTCAATATGTATAAAAACATTTACGTCAACAAACCAGATTATTATCATTATTATAATTGCTATATAAATATGTCATATGTCAAGTTATGTCTAACGTGGACCAGACCGCTGTTAATAACTGGTATCAACTGACCCTCACCTCTTCCGTTTTGAACCAGTTCTGCAAATGTTATGAGAGAGGAGATCTTCAGAGTTTGAGTCCCCCACTCTTTCACCAAAGGTTTAACTACATTTAGGACTTTACATTTTACTGAATAAAATGATAAAAAACGAATTATAAAACGAAACAGCACACTTTGTTTACCGAACTATTTCGAAGGTGCATCGAACGAACCTTCTGGACAGCTCTCAAATCAGTGGTGTATGGCAAGGCTAACAACTAGTAACGGTTAGTTGAGAGGATCGCGTGACAGCTGAACTTTCCTGTTGAAGATCAAAATATTTCATACATCTTTCATTTTCATTTCCATATTCTTATTTTAGTAAAACAATCATAAGGTCAACTAAAGGAGCTAATTACTTAAAAATCTAACTTAGCCAAAATGTTACCAAAATATCATTTTGATAAAGTAAATAAAAAGAAAAAGATGCAAATGTTTAAAAATTATAGCAAAGATAACAATTTCCATAAATACCTACATACATACATACAATTATATGTTTATTGTCAAAGCACGTTTTGTATATCTCAGATTTAATTGCTGCTTCATTCGCTAACTTTGTGCGGTCGATTGTACGGGTGCGTGACATAGCAAATGTTACTAGGAATATTATTGGTTCATTTCCTAAGTTTCTAAAATATATATTAATAATCTCATTTGAATTCTATGTGAATTTTTCAGTTTTATGTGCTTTTTAAACAATTTTAATGTATGGCCCCTGCATTTTACAAAAAAACAAAAATGTAATAAGAGCAAAGCAATAGTCGGCTCTCTTCGATTCGCCAACGCTGGAAAGTAGTGCATCGAACAAAATATATCAGTTTTTCAAGCAGACTGCATTTACGGTGCAACCTTGAGCTAACATATCCTCTGACCTAATATTATACTTCTTTTCGCGCCAAAACAAAAAAAAAAACTAAAACATATTTGTAGCACCGTAGTTTCGGGTAGCGCTAAAGCTTTACAATTATAATTTATATCAAGCCTTCAGTTTTTTAAATCTAAAAAAAAAATATATTTATTTTTCCTTTTTCAGTAATTTGTAATTTTAGTCATTCACAATGATAAATCTGGTCTAAAATATGAAAAAAAACCATATATCTGTATATATTATATTTATATGTGTGTGTTTAGAATTTAGTCGAATCACATTCTTTGTGGTTGAAACTGGGCCTAAAAATGACATTTTATACAGCAACGCTTTGTTGTGTGTTGATTATGTAGGTATGTGCTGCGTATGATGGCACCAGGTTTTTCGTTTTTAATGTATACTTGTCGCTTTAGTTGAACAAGTTCAGGAAGAATCTAATTTGGTCTATAAATAAATTATCTAAATTTATTATCAAACTTTAAATTGTTTATAGCTGGAATATTTCAGCAAAGCTTAATTGTAATTGTGGCTGATTGCAATTATAAGTTATAGTTGTTTATGAAAATCGTAAAGACTTTTACAATTAAGCTTCGCTTCAATTCAAATCTCTTACATATGAGAAAATTTTTCAGCATTAAAATAATTGAGTGGTTCATTTATCGAATTTCCGATTGCATGAAATTAATTGTTGTTAGTAAATTGAAAAAATTTCAAGGTGGAAAACTTTCGAAAACCGAGTCAACTCCTAGTTGTTTGAAATGCTGCGGAGGTGACACTGCTTGTCCGGATATAGATGTGTAGTCGCATCGGTTGCGTAGATCCGAATGTTATGTGAATTGAACGTTCAGCTTAGTTGTGATCACAGAGAAATGAAATAAATGTCTGCTTAATAATCGGAATGGATTATTCAAAATACAGAAAATATTGGCGTTCCTTCTCTTGAGAATAGAATAGTCTATGAAAAAAATGCGACAAGTTTGGGATGAGTCCGCGATCAACCGCAAAAGAACATGTGACCAATGGTACTATGTATCTTTTCATATGGAAAGAAATGTTCCATTTTGTTCAAATATATCATTCGAGACTAATTGTACTCTTTTGTACCCGAAAGACTGCGAACAGGGACTACTCGTTTTCAAGCGGTTATAATCTAGTTATATTTTCTATCCAAATGGGCACGGAAAGAGTCTAGTTACTTTTAATACAATTATTCCACATAAAGAATTAATTTATACTGGATTAGATAATATAATGTTGTGTTTACAACTCAGTTGATAAATACAAAATATTTTTAGAGCAGTTCTAACGTTTTACAACTAACCAATCTCCAATTATACCCCAAAAATATATTCGTTTGGAATACCTAATTTTATTGTGAAGGTATGTGTTGGATATTAATTCATTCTGAATTGTGCATTTCTCGGTACCTAATTCGGTCATACTCTCTCCACAGATTACTCACACAATTTTTGCAAGGGTAAAACTGTTCTAGTATAACAGTTTAATTAATCGATGTAGATATAGAGTTGTATGTATCAACATGATCGTTTTGACTAGAAGAGATATATTGATGGAGCTTCACACACACAGTTAAAAACCATTAAAAATAAAAATATGATTTCTTAAACGGGCTGATTCTTCGATATACGAATGTCTTTTTGATCCTTACTGGGGAGTTCTTGGAATCAAAAAGGACCGACATTTTTAGTGGGATCCTTCCTAACCCTTGTCATGAAACTAACCAAAAATCTATAACAAATTAATTTGCGAACTTCAAATGGGAAGTAACATATAAAACAAAATGAAAATTTAATTATAAGTACCGTTTTGAATCACATCCGCTTATTTGATTTTGCAAAAGCTAAAATAGGCATCAATAATAAAAATTCAGCATAGTTAGTATATGGAGATTAGTCACCAGTCCATTTGTCCAGTTTGCTTTTATATTATATCTAGTATAATATAGTGGTTTGTTCAGCATATATCGGCAAGCATGCTAGAAAAATTATTTTCCCAAATCAATATTGAGTTGACAGTCCTTGCTCTGCTATAAAACAGGATCAGTTCTATAGTGGGAATAGTCCTGATTCCCGTATATCGGGTTGGCTATAGATTGGTTATATCGGACAAAATAATAAATCTAATTATGTATGATGTTTTTGGGAGAAGTTCATATGGAACGGAAAATTGTGAAATTGGGCCCCTAGTTCCCCGAGAAATTCCGAGATAACCGTGAACTTTCCCGGATTTTGTGTGTTTATAAGCTCAGATCGTGTGTCCTCCACCATAAATATACATATATTAATTTTAACTCATCAATCGAAATATTGATTCAATCTATTCCTTATGCCAAATACGAGTCGTTTTTACTTGAATAATTTTTAAACAAAAAGAATATGTGTGTGTATGCATCTAAAAGAGTAAATATATACTTCATATGGTGTAGTTGTCAAACCACATATGGATGTACGCAATATTTGTGAAAAAAAAACACTGAATCAATGAACGATGCCATTTGAAGTGTTTATTTTCTCCAGTTGATTGATGATGTTTTTAATTTTCTCTTCTATCCTTTGCTTTTCATTTCAACAAATTGAAGAGTGTAAAGAAAGCGAAGAAATTAAGTTTGAAAAATAATTGAATTGCAGGTTGCATTGAGTGGCAAATGCGACAAGAACACACTTGCGATGGATGAACATTTTCACAGGCATGAATTTTTATATACGCGTATAAAAGCAGGCGCAGAGATACCATGCAAAAAATGCGACGAGTCCAAGATGAGACCGCGTTTGGTCGCAAAGGAACATGTGACTAATGTAATTTTTGATCTTTTTATATCGATCGATATCGAATGTTCCCTTCTCTTCGAGCATTTCCTACAAAGAGACTAATTGTCCCCGAAAGCCTACAAAAAGAGACTAATCGCTTTCAATCTCTTTTAGATTAGTCCCTTTTCAACCGAATAGGCATGAAATGAGAGTAGTATCTTTTTATTAATCCACATAAAAAATAATTGCAATTTAATTTTTTGTTTCCTTAATTTTTATAAGCTTAGCTCATAATAATAAAATACAATGAGATACCTTAATTTAAATATTAGGACTTGTAAAAAGGAATTCATTATTTTTCCAACAAATGGCATAGAAAATGTGAATAGTGTTTATGGTTCTGATGCTGTAACAGGCAGTCATTTTGATGTCAAAGAAGCACCACGCTCTAGAAGGCCAATTGTCGAATATATCAATAAAATAATAGAAATGTTCCAGTTTGAAGGTCATGTAAGCACAAAAAATCGTTTGGAACCATTTAAGTAAGGCTAGATACAAAAAGAAGCTCGATGTGTAGCTGCCACACGAGTTAACGCAATGCTATATAAATAGCATTCAATTCATGCAAAATTTAATTTGATGAAAAAATTATGGATTTCATTTTACTAGGCCTAATATTAGCTATTCTTATACACAGATTCAACTAATATATCTCTAACTATACCCTGAAGATATTGGCTATAATTGTCTCCTAAAGATGTGTGTTGGATACTAATTCGTTGTGAATTGTACCCTCCGAGTGTACTCTCTCAATATTACTCAGTCAATTTTTTGCAGGGTATGAATATGTTTGTATGTATGTGTTTGTTTCTACAATATTAAGAAAACTCTTGCGAAGCTTAAAATTGTTTTGATATGGCGTCAATGTGTTTTTTTATTTCTGTTAATGGTGAAAAACTTGAACGGTCTCAATTTTTTTAAACACACGTACACACACTAACACACCCTGCATTTGCTTTCTATTAAATCGTTGCAAAAGCTAAACGATTGTTGTTTTTTTATTTTTGTTTTTGTATTTTTCTGCTGCTTTTGTCACAAGTGCGAACTCTGCATGAAATGTACACCCGCCTGTACCCCCCCTCGCAGCCGCTTTGTAAATTCCCGATTTGTAAATTCTAAAACACAGGGACTCGGCTCCTTTCAATCGGCGTGATTAGCTTTGTCAATTTGCCACCGTCAATGGCGTCAGTGCTGAGCAAGTGAAGCGATACGGTACGCTCACAAACAAACAGAAAAACAATGGAAAAATTAATATGCCACCAAAGTGCATGCGAAATCCAAATATGCAGCTGCAGCGCAGGCAACAACAGCAAAGTGCACCAAATGCAACTGCAAATGGCAAAATGGTGCTTTTGCGTCAAAGTGAATGGCGAAATGGCACTCGCTTCACTTGTGATTTGAAATATGTGGCTTAATGACCTGACTTGCGCCTCCTTTATTTCTCATGTTTTCTTTTTGCTTTTGTTTCTGTTTGGTGTTTGTTGCAGTCTAACAGTGCAGGCTGCAGCTAACATCTACCATCCAATAATTTCTCAAATTGTGCTCAATGAGCTGTTTATCGCCTTGAACAACACACTCGTGTAGTTGGGTTGCGGGGGGTGTTAAGTGTTCACAGTTAGCAGTGCACCAGACCAAAAATGCATGCAATGTCCCATTATGTAGATTTATGGCAACTTAATCTGTTAAAATTTTGTTACACGCTGTTAAACAAATTTGAATTTCAATATTCGAAAGCTAAAGAGGGGGCTTCTTGATTGCAGTTTCTTGGAGAAATGTAATTTTAGCCAACCCCTGTCACCTTTGTTGACGTAATAACCATTTTGCCAACATCAGGTAGCGTATATACTCTGAATTTTAATTTATTGATCTAAGTGGACTGGATAATCTTTCAAGGAACTTTTTTCTATGACATATTCAGAACCGCTTCGTTTGACGTTGTCAAATTCTTACATGTTGGAGGAGCCGCAGGAGAACTGCATTGGAGGAGCCGCAAATTAATTATTAATATTTTTAAAGTTATAAAATCACAAAACTTTACAAAATCAAGACTTATTTACATATATCACTCATCCTCCATTCATTGTAAACTCAATTGAACGGACTGATAACTGCGTATAAGATATATTGGATGTAGAGGAATAATGCAGTGGTTTGAAAGATCTACTACTGAAAGATCGAAAATGCTAAAGAATAAAAGTAAAAAGTGTCAAGTACCATTGGGCTTACAGATGACTCCCCTCTTATACCTCTTATACCGACTATAATGGTTTGCGCGTTTGAGGTTAACTTTATTCCATGTATTATTTATAATATTATATCCGAAATACCTTACTGCTTAAAAATATCTAGCTGAACAAAATCTATAACCTCATTTTATGAAATGGTTTATTAACGGGGGTTAATAGCTCTTAACAAGAACGCCATGAAAACCAAATGTTTGTTTCGATGTATTTCAGTTTGCTTCAGCTCTCGATGTCAAGGTAACGTTATATATTAAATTGAGTTAAGTAGTTATTTCATGTCCAAAATATGTGCAAAAATTTCAGTATCTGTAGTGAAGTGCAAGATTGGATCCTTCTTGGTCTTTTTAGAAAAAACTAGCACCACTTACAAAAAGTAAGATATCTTAAAATTAAAAGTATTTTATTTTATATTTTTTTTAAGTTTGAGTGTACTACGTAACCATAAAATTTTAAAATCACCTTATTATTGAACACATCTCATATGTATATAAGCTTGTGCTTCCACAGGAGATCAATTTGTCAAAACAAGTAAAGAAAGCAATTGAGAAAAAGTAATTGGCTGCATGAAACGAAATGTATGTATGAGAAATGAAAGTGTCATCGAAATGGTTTGATTGATTGGCACAAGCTCGTCACAAACAGCTTTATTAATATCTTTTGGGTGGAGACAGAAATGAAATCGAATAGTTAAAAACAGTTTGTAGTTATGATGTAGAGGCGCCACTATTTTATTAATTTACCTTATTTTGAAGGCCTTTTGTTTATATATAATGAAACTTTTCTATAAACCTGACATATGACTTGGCTGGGATGGTGGTTAGATCCTTAAGTTAATTGACCACAGCCTGTATGCGCATGCAACTATAACTTGAGCACAACGAATTTGAGAAACAACAATGAGATATGGTGAAACCGGTTTTCCTTGGCACTCTGAGGAAGTTTTTATAAGATATGGACGAAATCGGACCACTTCGGATTAGAAAATACGTATCTTGATATAGTGTATTCAACAATGGGTAAATGTGGCATGGGCATTGTTTCAAAAGTTTTGGCAAGTGCGCTTGGCCGGACCTCAAAAAGGTTAAGTCTACATTTATCGTAAAGTGCTAAAGCTATATCAACTGATCATGTAGAAATATTTAACTTTTTAATTCATGCTAAAGTATGAAACTGGGAAAATCGTCTAATCCATATCAATCCAATTCAAAATGGACTATAAATGCGGTCAGTTTCTTATACTCAACAATATATAACTTAACTTAAATAGTGCTCCTAAGATGTGGCAACTTTGATCATAAATATTAATTTTAATCCTAAAATATGCTTTATGTCACAATAGACCTTAGCGTAATTCCATAGCCTTCATACATCGACTATGAGGGACTGCATCCTGTTGACTTTATACCATATGAATTGTTCAGATATGAGATATCTTAATGAAACTAAAAGGACATATTTTAAAATCAATATGGTTTAGTGTCGAAAATCAATGAAATTGTCTGGGCCTATTCGCCATATGTCTTATAAAATTAATAATAATAATAATAATTAAATAATATTTGCACCCCTATATTTTATACTATACATATCGATTAGAGGAAAAGATATCTCAATAAAATAACTGAGAATATTGAGCTTAGCTGAATGTGTTTTGGTCCCGAAGTTGTGTCGTATGGAGCCTTGTCCTCCCTCATCACTATTATGATGAATAAACTGCCTTAAATTTTTTTTTTTGATAATATCAAAATATTTTTTTAGTAAATACTATATAAAATCAATTTAGGTAGGTATTAAAATAAATTACAAAGAAGGATACACCAACCCTTCAAATTGATATAATTAACACCTTCTCTGGGAATATATTTAATAATTACCTGTTTCTTTGTGTCGCACTGAAACTCACCTAATTGCAGACAACCTGCTTCCTTACACCTCATATCATGGTTGTTCATATATATTTATACAGCATTCATTACATAATATAAATATATGTCTTCATTTATTATATAAATTATATGTATATACTTTCAATCCCTTTCAGTGCAGTTTTTATTGTTCTTGTGTTGTATTAACATTTTTTTAATAATTTTCACATTTTAAATTGTCGGCTTTGCCATCATACTTTTCTTCCATTACGTCGAGCCTACACGCGTTACTATAGTTACAGCTGCTGACCAAACGCCGTCCACTTGAGGCCAAGTGCTCAATATTCAGTGTTCGGGCCAGTTGCTCAGTTTAACATGCGAACTGCAAGTGTATTGCTTTTGCTTGAATATATTGTACTCAGATTGGGGTAAATGGGCTAATGGTCAGCTCACGCTGTTGTGTAATGAAATTGGAATGGAGCACGAGGTGGCGGCGCTGACGACGGCTCCGACTACAGCGGTGGCAGCGACAGTGATGTCCTTCACGTCCGCCGTTGTTGTTGGCGATACTGAAAAAAATACTCCAATTAATTTCGAATAAAAATACTGTGTTTTATTTGCTGAAGAGGTCAGCCGTGATATGCGAAAGTAGGCACAGAGCGGGTGTTGGGTGGCTGCGACTCGAGCGGCGCGCAAAATTGCGCAGTCAACAACAGCATTTCACTGCACTTTTCGTGCTTCAGTTTCAGCCAGTTTTTTTTTATTACATTTATATACACAAATATTCACATAATATTGAAATATGCGGGTTTTCTTTTATGTTTATGCATATTTGTAACGCTTCGTATATCAAGAGCTGTACAGTGAAGCAAACTTGGTTAATAATAGGCAAAGGTTTTTTGTATGCAGCGGCAAACGAATGCTGCAATAGGATGAAATTCTCCGAAAAGAAATTTTGTTTAAATTTGTTGTTTTTGTTTTATCATCTAAATCGAAACAAATCTGTAAAAATGAATCTAATGTGCAAAATAATAATGTTTTTCTGTTATTGAAGGTGTTTGCTGCAGTTGTTGGAAGTCTTGACAGTCCTTTCATCATAAATCTATTTTTTACACTCAGAAAATATAGCCGAGCTTGTGTTGTTGTTTCATATGAATTTCGTGATTTTAGTTTGCAAGAGAACTGGGAAGCTGCTGGCCCAATAATATCTATATAAGATACTGAAGTATAATACTCGCAGTATTTGTGGTTTGTAAACAAGTCTACAATTTTGAATATTTTTTAAGAAATTTGCGGAGATATTTTGCAATTGTACATATTTTTTGTCGTCGAATCGCAAATAGCTCAATCATATATTAACTGCCTTTTAAGTTACAAAAAGTTACATTGATTCACAAAACGCTTAACCCAAAAATGTTTGCATTCGAATCGTTCGCAGTCCTGGACTATAATTGGCTATGAACAAAAGATCTTTATCTTTGTCTAAGGGTACTAACTTTAAATAGAATACTGTCAAAATTTCATTTCACTTCATGCAATTTTCATCTCATGTTATTCGTCACAAAGTGACGTTATCTCTGCTATTTTTGTTTACAATGAAAAAAAGTGAATTTCATGTTTACGTAAAACTTTCCTAATGGGAAAAACACTATTCATCAACACTGCAAAGCATTTTATTCTGTCATTTTTATCTGTTGAATTCAATTCTAAAGATATGTAACTATTGAACATGATAACAGTTTGCTATTTTATGCCTTTTTGATTTAAGCCACATTATTGCATTTATTCCATGTTCGTTCGGTTTGTCACTCTGCCTCGCTCTCTCTTTCTTTCTACCTCTCCCACTTCTGGCTAATCGCTTACAACCGTTGTCGCTTTCGGAAAAGTTCATCTAACAGACATTCATTGTTAAGGATTTTGTCGTTGAATACACCTCTCTTAATATCATCAGAATCAAAATCGGAATCTCCACTTCCAAATCCGCATTCTCGCATAATTTTTTCCATTTCTTAGTTGTGAAGTGATTTGTTGGAGTTTGTTGGGACATAGAAATATGTAAAATTTATATTTAAAGAGTCATATTTCATATATTTATACTCGCAACATGTTTCACAGCTGGTACTATATAATAGCTATATAGCCGTTCCTTGTGATATCTTAAATAAAATTAAAATAATGGCGAGATGGATTTATTTTCGCATGTCTGTACGTAAGTCCGATTGAGCCCATATGCTCTTCATACCTTGTAGAGGTTCATCGAAGCAACTAAAATGTGGCTTTGGATTCTCCACACATAGCTTTAGTTGTATCACGCTGAAGTTTCTTTTATAGAATTATTTAATTTTTGTAGCTATTTTATGGGAGGCATTGTAAGTGTTGTTTTGCAACATAGAGATGGGTAATTTTCCGGAGTTGTCGGATTAGCTAAATCATTCTAAAAATTTCATTTTCCCTCCCATCTATCTTGATTATTTTAAACGTTGATTAAACCGAACTATTATGCTCTCATTTTGCATGAGTGGAAATGTGTGATCTTTTTCTTAAAAAAAATGTTTTATCTCACCTATTTCAAACCACTGTGCCACAAACAGTCCAACTCACCGCGAATAGTACATACACAGGTACATATATTGTGAATATAAATAAATAAATAAATACAACATAGTTGAATGCAGTCAAACGCGTGTACTCTGTTTAAGCGTAATAAAAGAAGAAACTTACGCTTTAGCATTGGGCATCAGAAGAAAGGAAACATTGCCCTTTTTAGATATAATACACTCGTTTTCACTGTTTTTATTTAGTACAATAAAGCTAGAAACAGCCTGGTGAGCGCCATAAACATATGGTTAACTAAGCGATTTTTTGTTGTGGGCTTGTTTTGCAATTGTACATACTATATACCATTTTGGTCAATGGATATTCAAGTGTTCGGACTGTAAATTGTGCTGAAAATATGTAAAATAAATATTGAATTGAATTGGATTGGATCGCGCATTGAATTTTTTTTAGATTCTGTTCAAAAATTTCAAAGAAAAAAAATTGTGTTAGTTTGAATGGACAGAGCAAGAGAGAGAGAGATGAGGAGTAGAATATCTGTCGCTTAACCGTTAAGGCAACTTTTATTTTCGGAGCGTGCCTGCATTTAAGGGCGAAACTTTTGAAATTTAGTGCAACAAAGCGAAATGAAAGCGGTTAACAGCAATTCTATGGATGAATAGCTTCAACGATGCGCAATATGAACAAAACAGTTACTTTGCATAGAAATATAATGCCAACAAATAAGAGTATACAAATGTAATTTGTTAGAAAATACTAAGCATCTTTCTCTATAACATTGTTAAAATGCTTTTGAAAAATTGTTCTTTTTTTGATAGATTTTCTAATTCAGTGGTATTGTTTGGGATTACTCCAAATCAAATTTAACATTTAAATTTTCAAATCCTAAATCCATTTATATTGATTACTGTGCGCATAAAACTCGTTCTCATTCAGTTATACTCCCCTTTATTTCGTCCATCACGATTTTCCCAAAAGTAAATTACGTCGCACCTTGTACACATAAATATGTATGCAGTATGATTAATCTTAAATTATTCTTTATCACAGGGAAGTTATTCAAGTTGGCAAATTTGCGAATGATTTAATGGTCAAAGTTCGTTTGAACTCCTTTTCAAAAAAATTTTAAAATTATGGCCTGAAAAGGCAATCTATAACTGAATAAATTTGATCTCAAGCTCAAATCAGAGCTCAATAAATCAGATCTAAAGTGAAGGCAGACCATTTTTCTAAATGCCCTCAGTGATCAGTTTCTCCCTTTTTGATTAAGATATTTCACTTATTCACCGATGTGTAAACCATGAAGTCAACTATACGGACCAAAACCTTTATATTAGGTATATCGAAGCTAGAGTAATGTGTGTACCAATTTGATTTATTTCGAAACTGTATGACATTAAACATTCTCACCCAAGGTCAAGCAAGCCATAAACAAATTTGTCTGCGACAGTTGCCTAATTGCAAATTTTGCAGAATATGCTAAGTTTTATTTGGATATCTTAATTAATGTTTGGGTTTTTTAATATGAGGTAAAATAAGACGGGAATTCCAAACGGTTTTATATAGGAAGCAATGGTAAGATTTTACCTAACTGCAAATTTTGTTAAGAGGTCGTCATAGGTTTGTTATGCTGTACAATTCGGTTCAGACCGTTAAATTAGTTTTTGAGATGAAATTTTAACTAAAAGAGAGCCATACCTGTAGTGCAAATTTTGTGCTTATCTGCTCTAAATATCTTCTTTACCACCCAATCGTACGATTCTGGTGTTAGTTTTCCGTTTGTTTTGGCACTTTTAGTAGCTGTTAAACAGTGCCGCTATATATAAGTAAAATTGGTTACTATCCCATTTTAGCCATTTCCACATTATAGTACAAGCTGGCTAATACAATGTTCTGACAGAGTTTGGTTGATACAGTTTTTTTTATTTATATATAATATTTGTACTTCATCATTTAAAGAGCGCGACTAACTTTTCAAATACATATATGCCTTTCAACTTCGAGTCCATGTGTCGATTTTAATTTATGGGCCATAGTTTATTGGTTATTGGCTCGTACTACTTTAAGAATTTTCGAATGACTGAGTCGACTGGACTTGGTAATATTCTGATTTAAGTAAATAATTTTGGAAAGATACTGTTTGAAATCGGCTCTAAGAAGCTCTTTGGTGAAAGGAGTATTGTAAATAACCTTAACTTGTTTTGGCTTCGGCTTTTACAGCATATTACACAATACACACTGGTAAGAAATTTATCTCAAACAAAAATATTCACTAATTATCGAAAGTGTACTAACATTATAGAAAAGAAATGAAATGTAGTGCGACAATATACTATATATAATAAAATATTTATATATGCGCATGTGTACGTAATTTCCAGAAAGTGCACAAATTATGCATTGCGCAAAAGATGCAAATTCTGCAATGCTATTAAAATACTTGGAAACTTTTGAACGTCATTTGCTACCAACATCCAAAGGAAAAAGTTAGTACATTAATACATTTAAGGGTAGTCTAGATATTTTGTTATATATGTAATACACCAAAATGAGCAAAATGACGAGATAAATAGATTACCGGATAACTGTCCGCCCGCCCGTAGAGTGCTATAATTAAGTCACAAAGTTATCTGCACAACTAGAATTTCATATAGAAGAGATATGTTCACACAGGAGATATGTATTACAGTGGGAGGATATGTTCTCTTCTAAAATTGATCGAGTCCATATCATTTCTAGTGTTTCCAATATTTCGAATATGAAGTTTTACGTGCTTTCAGTGGTTGCATATCGAATATATCGATCAATATGTGAAATAAGCAGTGAAAATAAGTGCATATGTTTTTAGAACCACAGTGTAGTTCGTTGCCGAAAATATATTGAATCGCTCCAGAGCTTTCTTTAGCCTCCATGATTGAGTGCAACAACTTAGCGTGTGGTATAAAGTAAATGAAGGTAATCGGTTGACAACCTAAACCTTGAAAGCCTAAATCTTAATCTCTAATTTATTCGCAGAAAACAAATATTTGCAACACCTGGAAATATTTCACATCCCTAGAAGTACCGTTACAAGAGACGTTGGGTTCCTGCTGAAGATTTAGCTTTTAAGGTAAACCGAACTAAAACAATCCATTGGTGATAAAACTGAACTGAACTGAACTACGAGGTAGCCGGTTAATGTCACGTCTTTTAGAAACTATTTTTTACCCAAAAATAAAATTTCGACAAAAGCGTGTCTTTGGAGATGTTGTCGCTTAAAAATTTAAAATTTCTTTACTTTCAGATTTGAAATATTAAAAAAGATATTACCGGTATTTGGATAGATACACATATAACTTTATGTTTCTGCCTAGATTTAAAAATGGCTGTATCACAAAATTATATAACTCTGCAATCATTGTAAGAGTTGGTACTATGTGATCTTCTTAAAAGTGTGGATAATGCCACTTATTGGAAAAGCTGACCAAAGCTTTTCCTCGGGCGTAGCCTTTGTTGAATGCTTCAATTTGGCATTAGTATCTGCAATATCTGTAAATTTATAGTTTACATGTCCGGTCAGGTAAATGGGTCCCTTGTTTGAAAAAAAAGATGTTGGTAAAGTGGCTGAAACTGTGTTCAAACTGGCTGATCGCGGTAACAGCATTCTTTTGAAGCTCTGTATCTATGACTCTTCATTGACTCGTTGTTGTACCTTTTTCTTTCGAACTTCGCCACTTCTGTAGAATATTCTTCCCATTTGGTGCGTTTCGTAATCTATCTGTCTCAAACTCCACAGCTCAACACATTTACCCATTTAGTGGGTTTTCTTTTTCTAATTAAACTTTCACCTGTGAATTTCTCCATCCAATCAGCTATCATAAATACTTAGAGATATATGTATGGGAAGAGATATCAAAAAAAATTCATTTCGAAGTCCCTGGCCTTGCTTACTGAAGTGATTTTGAAAAGAAAAACCTTCCACAAAATTGGACCATAAATGGTCCGACGTCTAACGAATATTTTAGAACTTCCGATGTTGAACATTTTCAGCTGGCTGTAGATTCATTAAGTTTCCACAGCATGTGCATTGAATCGAGTTGGCAAGAAACTTACGTAAAAATTCCTTACTGACTAACTACTCGTACTTTGCCATTTCTTTGTAGGCATACTCATATTTCAACAACTCACTACGAGAGTTAGTTAAGAAGGGATGCAAGAAAAAAGCAAAAATAACAAGTAGAAAGAAAATCATCCTTGGCAGCGCATTCTTGACGATGCCAAGAAGTGGAAGCGGAAGAAGAAGAAGCAAAAGTAGCAGCAAAAGAAGAAACTTCCACAGCGCTGCACTGCAACTACTTGGGGCGAGGACAAGACGAATTCTGGCAAATGACTTTTACCCGTGCTTGCCACATTTGTTAATGAAGAAAATGTTGAAGTTTCCGACGTCTTCATAGTTTATTTTTTCTTCTCTGATGCAGCTAGCATTTTGTTCTACATTTACATTTTCATTTCATTTTTCCGCACAGGAGTATGCAAAAGAAAACGAAGAAAAAATTTAATTAATAGTAATTAGTACGTTAGCGCCCGCATTGTGCGTGCTCAAGAGCGGGCAGTGAAAATGGTATGGTAATGATTACACGACGCCTTTGGTCGACCCGTCGCAAAAGCTGTGCTGCCACATCCCGCGGCGCCAAGTGCCACTCTCGGAAATTTGCGGTTGGTGGATAAATGCAAATAAAAAAGAGAATCGAATGAAAAAATATATGGCGGGAAGGAAGAGAGGCCACAGGAAAAATAAAAGAATATTTAATTTATGTTAAAAAGAAGTTAATTGCAGATGGCAGGGCGACGCGGCGTGGGTTAAGCCATGTAGCTAAATAGCTGTGCGGGTGGCTGAATAAGTGGGCGTTTGGCTGGTTGATCGCTTGAAAAGCGGTTGCAAGTGCATATTAAGTGGTTTCATAAATGCTGGCAAAGCGGGCGGAATAAAGCCAGCCAATGTGCGGTTATAAGCTTGCGTAAGTGTGGTTTATCGCATTGCACGCGCACGAGCCAAAACGCCAATTGCACGGATAGAAACCTAAATAGACATAAAACGTCCTGATGGGCTGATGGGCGTCCCTTGACCACAAGCTGTTGGCCAGCAGATCTCACTGA
Source organism: Bactrocera minax (assembly GCA_021498325.1). Classification (NCBI taxonomy): domain Eukaryota; kingdom Metazoa; phylum Arthropoda; class Insecta; order Diptera; family Tephritidae; genus Bactrocera; species Bactrocera minax. The sequence goes on along the minus strand of JAKEEE010000011.1, from coordinate 3,267,881 downwards.
CCATGAAACGGGCTTGTTGGAGCCGCTAAATCGTTTAGCAGCGTTGACGTTGCTACCACAAGAGTATGCTTTGCGGCGGGATAATACTTGTATGGATTACAATTTGAGTGCGCGAGGCGTGGAATATGTGGATGGGTGTGCGACTCGTGCTTGCACTTCTGCTTCGCTTGGTAATCATAATTAATTTGGTCCATTAAGCAAAGCCCCCACAAGGACCCCACCCACACACGCTAAAGCTTTTGCAATTCACAGCGTGTGCATATATGTATATGTGTTGATAAAGCAAAATGTAATACTTATTTTTATGCTCAAACGCAGCGCTCGGCCAATGGTTGTTAGAGCAGCTGGCGCGCTGGCTTAGTTCCGGGATGAGTCTCCACTCGATGGCTGTTGTTTGATGAACAAAAGCACAAGGCAACCATTGAATTTGCTCTAACGATTGACTTTTGCTAAATTCTTAACTAAGTATCCTTTGTTGGCATGCAAATCAATAGACAAAGTCCGCGTGGTGGTTTATGGTTTGTGGTTTGAGGTTTGAGGTTATGTCTGCATGAATTGTTGCCATATGCTTGGTTGTGCAGTCAGCGTATTGGCCCAATCTGCTGTATTAATCTTCAGCTAGTTCGAACTATGAGCTTTGGATGAGGCAATATGCAATTTGTAAAGGAGCCCACCCGCAGCATTGGCGGCGACATGACAACTGTCGAAATCAGAAACATGTACTAAAATTTGTAGCCAAGCCAATTGAAAGTATGCGGCAAAGAAAAGAGTTAAATTGTGCAAACAAAAGTTTCTTTATAATGCAATCCGTACCAGATTACAGTGGTGGAGAAAATATATGATTTTGTGAGGCAGAAGCTTTTTTTTTTTATTATGGCCGATTTGAATATCCTGAACAATGATAGATCTGTGTATTATAAAGTAAATATATGCATATAAACTTATTTCTAAAAAGTTTTTCCTCATACTGTTTTTTGTTATAGTAATTCCTATTAAATTAAATAAAACTTATTCAAAATTTTCTAATTTATTAAATCATTAATGACAGTTCAATAGTCCAAGACCTTAAGATGATTATATGATATATATATATATATATATATATATATGTATATATATATATATATAATATATTACTACTTTAATGAGGTATGCTATTTATATATTCTATATATATATATATATATATATACTATATATATTCTATATATATACTAGTATATATATAGTATATATATATGTATATATACATATATAGTATATATATATAGTATAGCAGTTTATATATATAGAATATATAAATAGCATACCTCATTAAAGTAGTATAACACCTTCTTCAACACCACCAAACTTGGTTTTACAAACTTTACACCCATGTTTCCATTGTGAAAGACTCAAGTGGCAAATTACTTTCAAAAATGACAGTATAAACAAGGATGTTTTTTATTGATTTTTGAAACTATATACTTGAAATAAAATATAATCGTGTATAGAAAACGCTAGGCATAGACCTACACGAAACTAAAAAAAAAAATGTTTTTCTTCAAAAAAAAAAAGTATTTCTCCACCAGAGCAAGAAGCGTAACGCATTTGTGCATGCATCAGAGCACATGTTAACGCAAGGTTGCTCCGCAAGTGCTGGCAGTCTGTTTGAGCAACTGGTATAGTTTGTTCGATTCGTTACTCTCTAACGCTTGGCGAATCGAGGACAGCTACTGTTAAATTTGGTTTCACAACTCATCACCATAATTCATTGATCATCTCATGACAGGCTTGACAGGCTTGCCAGACTTGTATTCTTGAATTCTCAAATATTTTCCGATAAATACCGTACATACATATGTAACTATATAAGATTTCTGGTGAATCGACCTCTAGCAGCCAGTTTACCTTTTCATATTCTCAAAAACGACTTTCTCTTTCATGGTTGTCCAATAAGAACATAATTCCGAAGATTTTAAAATTTTGGTAAAAATAGTTGAGAGGAGATACCTCATTTTTTAAGGCTATTCGGAGATAAGTTTCAAAACTCTAACTCACCCTAATGGCATAACTGGAATTACACTTTTCTAATGTTATATTATTTTTCCACCAGTGTACATTTTTTAGAAAATGATGGAATGGTTAGCTTTGCTGCATAGCAATAGAACTTTCCCTTAAAAAATTATATATATTTAGTATATAAATATTCATTATGTATCAACCAACAACTACTTAGTAGTTGCAATTATGAGAATTGTATTGATAAAATATATTTCGTGTTTAAATGAACATTAATAAAGAAAATGATATATAACTACTGGTGCAATTGTAGTCAATTGAAAGTAAGTATCTTCATACCTCTATCTGTTTTGTATGTTCTTCCCAACCATAACTATTGTACAGTGTTTCATGATAGTAATAAATGTTGAAAAATATATAGATAAACATTAAAAGCTCTTTATTTTTAGCTCCCATGTAATGGTTAGGTTAAAAATATGCATATATTTTATCTCTATATTAAATATCTCTAAGATTAGCGTCTCTCTGGTTGACTTTCCACCATATACCCAATATTTTATATCTCGGCTCTTTGGTTGAGTAAATATCCTATACATCGGTGCTATCGCAAGATATCTCAATAAAATTAGGCGATAATATTTCGAGCGACATCGTGTCATCGGGTAGTAAGAATTATCGATATATAGGTTATAATATCCCTCAGCACAAATAAGATTTATACAATCATTTGTGTTAGTTTCGTTGGTTTTAATATAGATATTTCGGATTTAAAGCAAGATCTTATAATCATATTTACAGCTGCTGATATTTGTTATGAGTACCTTCGAAAATAATGTATCTATTACAGTTAAAGGGGTTAACTTTAATTTATTGGCTCCCGAACTCCAACATACCAGCAGTTTCCATTGTTATTGTATTGTAATCATTTCCAGTTGATTTCCCGGCAGCAGCCAACCAGCCATGTAAGTTACAATTCTTGATGAAGCCAAATATGGCGTGGTTTGAGATTCAATACACAAAAAAGGTGGTCTGGAAAGGTGAGCGAACAACAAGCTCCATAGTATTGTTTGTGTTTGTCCGTGTGCAAGTAAGACAATGAAGTCAAACCAGGATTTAATCTATGTGTATGCATGAGTATCTGGAAGAGCAAACGTTTAAATGGCAGGGGTTGGGGATGAAACGTATGCCACAATACGAAAGTCAATGTGTATGGTAAATTCATATTGAAGTATGAGTTAGTAGAAGGGAATTTATATCGCATATATGGTCATATACATAGGCACAACAGTGATATTCGTATATTTGTGTGGGGACACGCTTATTATCCTTCGTTACCGTTAATAAGTTATAACCGTGAGTGTGCCGAAATCTAAACATTTGCGATTTGTTCGTATGTAAAATCTTTTCCGATGGAAATTTCTGATGTTACAGGGTGCTTAAAAAGGATTTTTTAATTACAAAAGAAAAATTTTTTTTCTATGGAATTCAGTATAATGGATAATAATATTTCGGGATACGTCTTTTCTAACAGTTATACAACGCTATTTCTTCAAATTTGGAAATATATTTCAACCAGCAAAATAGGGTAGTATACATAAGCTTCTTGATTTCGGAATTTTAAGGTTTTGGGTGGATAAGATTTGAAACCCAAATCACGCTGCGATAATCAGAGATTCTCATTATTTAAAAATGTATCCTTTTTATTGTCCAAGGAGTACTTCGATTTCAGTTGCTTATAATGCTCAAAGTGCCACTTTTTGGTAAGTATTTTCCGAGTTAAATTTGTTATTTCGAAAAAGATTGGTCTACAACTTTGTAGTTATAACTTATGTAGTTATAACAGTGACGTCGGAACAAAAAATAAAAAGGAAAAAAATAAATGTTTATAACTACCAAATTAATTTGAGTCGCGCTTATAATCTCTTTATACTTTTTTAACTATTCGACTATTTTAGGCCGATATGAATCCCATTTTACCTACATATACTTAGTTAGCAGTTAAGCTAGTTGGAAAATCTGAGTTCTGAGGTTCCGAAAACCTGTACCAACGTATTCCCAAATTATTAATTACAAATAATTAATGTTTGGTTGAGAGTGATATATAAAGAACATTATTTTTTCAAGTCAATTATATCTTCCATAAGTTATATTTTCACTTTCCCTAAAACAACATCCTTTAAAATCATTATCAGCCATGTACACACTTAAATATGCATGAGTATATTTAAATAACTAACACTGTTGTCCTTGAGCATACTCGCATGTAAGTGTGTATTTGCGGCCACTTCAAAATTGCCCGTATAATAGATAGGCCTATAGAAGCAATGCCAACAACATTGTAAATTATTCATAGCAACTGTTTGGCGTGTTCGGCAAAGCTTTGCCAACGTTTTACAAGTACTTGGAAATGTTTTTGTTGGACCCGTTCATAATTTGCAGTTGTCGGTTTGAGCCATTGTGTGGACTTTTTATGATCCGGTACTCATACTTTCCATTCACGGCATAATAATCTGCTATTGTTTGCAAATGTTAGACAGTTGGCAAGGTAACAAATTAGATATATATAGGTGAGTACAAGCCGACATGTTCAAGAATGTGTGTGCATGTATGGCTGTGTGCTATTCTGTCACTGAAAGCAAGCTTAAATTGGCGAACAACCCGCGAGTTATTGAAACAATAGGTGTTGCTTTGGATATGGTTACTTATATTATATATTTATATACAGAAGTAAGCTGGTGTGAGTGGCGTCTTAAAGGATTACGCATTAAAGTCTTTCAAGTCACTAAGTAGTTCGAAATGCAAAAATTACTAAAATACCCCTAAATACAACAAAAATTGCGAACATTGTATACTTCCGCAACCCGTATAAAATAAAGGCGTGTAAACTATTTCAAGATGTCGGTGAAACTTTTTTACAAAAACTCTTGCATATGATTTCTGCTTTCCTTATCAATTTAAATTCCGTTTAGGATAATTTCTAGAAGATAAAGAAAATAATTAAAATATAGACTGATTTCATTAATTTTTTAAGAAAATTTCACCTATCAATTGAAATATATGTGCTATACTTTGTTTTTATATTGCAAATATCGCTTGAAGTGTCGAATATTATGAAAAAATATTTATGATGTGATATTTCACCTCATAAGTAGGCCTACCAAATCATTCCTACCACCTAATTTTACCTTCCTGCCGTTAATAAGATAAGTACAAAAATCCTGTTATAGGAAGGAGCTATGAATACTTTTCAAATATTTCCTTAAAACCAGAAACTATTTCCCGTTAGCCCTCTATACAAATTTCAGATATGCTGCCTTATTTGGTTACTGTTACAATAATTTTGTATGCGTTCGAGTAACATAATTTTGTTGAAGTAGCCATATCGGGATTTCGCTCATCTGTGATAATGTATACTTAATTTATCACTTAAAAGGAATTTCTCTAGTCACTCTGATCATTTTGATATATACTGGGTAGTTTTTTAGAAGTAGGTAATTTCCCAGAGGGATAACTGTTAAACTACCTATATTACATATATACATATATACTACACATATACTAAATATATACTATACATACTACATATATTTAGCATTTACGTCCAGTATATTTTGGCAAAAAACCTGAAGTGATTTTCCAGGCTTCTTACCATTTAGAAAAAGCCGGACAGGAGGTTGTGTTTTGCTTGTCGAAGACATTATTAGCCCATTATTTTTCTTAACCTGATGAAGGAACCAACATTATGTAAATATAAATGGTCTAAGCGCTAAATCGTTTCAGAAGGTCGTTTCAATAGGCTAACAGCAATTACTTTATTGGGATAAAAAATAGACTAAAAACCAAAATGGGCGGAATCATAACAAGAAACAGTCCGTTCAATTAACATAGGTTAATGCCTAACATAGGTCATGTGACTAATGGAATCAAGCCATTTTTTGCTAGGTATGTCGTTTTAATGATCTATGGTCAGAGTCTACTTACGACTAACTAGTTGGAAACCAACAGTGAGCACTGCTTCTGTATGTTGACACTAGAATTTTTTTAAGTGGGTTTCGCAACAATTTTAATCAAGGTAGAAAAAGAACCCTTTTTATTCCACCTTAAGATTTGGCTTACGATTATCGACTGTTCAGATTAGAAGGTGGTAAGACCAATCTTGATACACCTTGCGTTGTTCGTACCATGGTTTGAGATGTGACTTATTTTTTATATCCCGTTTTTTCATACTAGTGGGAGTGGATATATACTACTACTGCACTAGACCATACCAGATGCTTTCGCCTATAATAATTATCTTATGAAATTGATTTTCTTATTTTAAGATTTTGCAAATGACCGTTCGATCAACGAAATTATTTTACGTTTATGTAACATATTCCAAGAGTATAATAATAGTTTATTGTTGGTAATAGTTAATTTGGATATTATTGGATGGGTTTTTATTTTTTATATATAAATATACATACAAATATTCGCGCCTTACATCTACCATATTTCCTTTCCACCTCCCCAAAATTCTGTCACAGAAATAATAATGACAAATTGTCGAAAATGCCTGCAGATTACTTACTTTTTATTCAAATTTTTATTAGAAAATTCCAAATGGTTAAGTGTCAGAATTGCCGTAACAATGAAATATCGAAATCATTATAGCCGAAAATGTCTTCATATATACCAACATCAGAAGAGTTCTTTCATAAGTTCTTTACGTAAGTATGTTGAATCGTATAAGAAAATATAAAGAGCACATTTGCATATTTTTCGAACCATTTCGAATTCCACACAAAATTTGCAAAGCAAGGGTTCACTTTCCTCCTATGTGCCTTAAATGTCTGTCTCTGGGTGTGTGTGCCATTCAAACGCTACCTCAGCGGGTTGATTCTGTAGCCATGCCGGGAAGATGCCGATCATACCACACCATTAAATAATCGCATTTCTAGTTGACTATTATTTTTTCTTATTCGACAGACAATTTTACTTACTTTAATGACCCAAAAATATTTCGGCACTTTTTTGTATTTGTCACAGTGCATGTTTTTAAGAGCCTCGTTTAGAAGGATATTTTGTGCTTTTTATTTATTTCTAATGGCATTTAACATCGATGTTCATTCGATACTCGCTCCAAATCCTATACGATCGAAGGTCTATATATAGCATACACATACATATATCTATGTCTATATGTTGCAGATTGCTCGTTGGTTGCGGCGCTGGTTGATTGAAAAGGAAAACTTGCAAAACAAGTAAAAGTTGGGTTTGATATGGATGGCAGGATAATATGCCGTTTGCGTGTCGGAATGCAGCTCGCGCCTAACACCAGCGCACGACGAAAAGTTAACGAATGACAAAATTTCTTAGAATGTGTAAGGAAAATGTCCTTGAGTATTTGTTGTAATATGTCAGTAAGCTCTCTTCATATCCTTTTTGGATAATAATTATATTATTTGTATGTAGGCGAGTTTCTATTGCGAGATACATAAATACAAACAATTTCCCTCTAAATGGGTATTTATTAATGTTGTCGGCAGCTACTGATGACATCGTTCGAAAATGCCGAAATGAAGTGTTTAATCAATTCATGAACACATATTAACATTACATTCAATAAATTAATTAGAAAAAATGAGAGCATGAGCTATCTGAGCTATCTATTTTAACTAGTGAAATACAGTAAAGTGAGCTTATCAAATTCACCTAAAAATGTGCTTATGGAATTTAAATAATGTATTCTTTATTATAATTGTTCAAAATTATTTATTGGATAATTATTAAAAAGAGGAAACTAGCAAATTAGATCTAATTCAATTTGATTAGACTAGTCCATTTTAATTATACTTGGTCCTTATCACTGCTGGCATTATCAGGCGCTGAGTAGTACTTCTATTGGAAGTTATTATGGATAGGTATAGGATATGGGACTATAGGAAGGTATTATGTTATCTTTTAATCCCGTAAACCGTAATACCGTAATACCGTAATACTATAAACTTGATCTTGTTGGAGCGACACGACTACTCCGCGATCGTGAGTCCATATTTTGCCCGACGCAAATACTAAAATCGTAAGCAATTATATATTATTAGGATTATTAGGACATGTCTAGAGGCAACTCGAGTTCTACTATAGTTGCTCCCATCCCATGTCCCATGGCATCCTTAGCATAGTTGATAAAGTGATGGACACTCTGTGAATGGCTTCAAGTTCTCGCTTATTGACCACCATGAAGGATTTGAGGTGCATATAACTCGGGATCGGATAACTCCTCATAATTTAGGATACGCTTTGTTTCAAGCTGATGTCTGCAGTAAAATTTTAGCTGCATTAGACGAATAACTATTTTTTGTAAATAATTTAGCTATACTCCTTATTAGCAAACATTCAGGTTTCGCCGTATCGGAAGGCATCTGGAGGTATTCTTCCAATATCCGCAGCTCAGTTATTTCAGAGGCCTAAAGTATAATCATCCATCTACTAAAACTCATCAATAATTTTACCAGTACTACCTAATTTATAATAGGTCATTCATAGTGCAAGTAAGTGTAGACACTCGAGAATAATTTGGATTATTTCTGGAATATTTTTAGACCAAATTTGACTTACACGAAAATTCAGTTCGTTCTCCTTTAATTCGTCAGTAAAAGTAATTGCTGTGTGTTTTGCAATATTCAGCTTATAATGCCAATGGAGTTACTTCTGTTGATTAATCTTCAATCAAGTATTATCAGAATGGAAAATACCCTTGTTTATATTTCTCGACCTTGAAGTTTGGCTCTTTGTTATCGTTCAGATGTGAAGCTGAGATATCGCATAGCTGAAGTCGTCCGGAAGATTAGCTCGGCTCAGGTTGTAAGTAAATGAATGGAAATATCAGACGGATTAACCTCGCTTGGTTGTCCCTAGGTCTCACTATTGGGATTTCTCTTTTACGGAGTTTTCTCTTTTCGGGTTTTTTTATAAATGGTCTAGGATAAAAAGCAGACATTATTGAGGTATTTTTGCTCCTCTTAGGCCTAGATGTTTATTATAATGAGTTTTGAGTTACATTGTACAAGAAATTAAGAAGTCCGCAGATGTTTGGGAATCAACATCATTGATCTTTCAATCTTTTTGTACGTGTGTTCTTAGATCACTTGAACACTTCAATTCGCACCTCCAACTCAGTCAAAAATAAAAAACAGGAGTTAGAATACTTTTACTCCGAAAATACTCGGATTTGTGTTCCTATCCGAGACCTCTCCTTCATATTCGTATTCGTAAATTCGACAATTGCAATAATTTTCGAGAGATTTTGAGAACACTCGGATAACTAATTTGTAATTTTCAATTAATTATCATTATCAAATATCAAAAATTAATTATCAACTCACTCACTCCTTGCCCCTAACGATGATTGCATTTTAAATTGAAACTAAAAACAAACATACGTTACTAAAAGCAGAACACCGTTTATGCAAAAGCATTTCAAGCAGAAAATTACACTTTGACATTGTCTGCACACACCCAAAGTCAATCATCAACCCCAAACATACGGACACCCACTGCCCTGAAATTCACTTCTCAATATGTTCGCTCGCTGACAGCAACAACCGACCCACTTATTGGCAATAAACGTCGTTGCTGCCGCCAAACAACAACATCAACAACAACAATAACAATACAAGAGCGAAGCGTTAAACGACACAGCAAATAATAAGCAAAACGCCCAGTCCACAACGTTTAGTGCGTTCCCCCTCTGCCCCAGCTTGAGCTAGCAATGTTTAAATATCAACGCTTATTGTGTAGCATAGTCACCCTCTTCTTCGTGCGCGCTGAGATGCTACATTGGCGCACACAAGTATCATGACAGTTCATTGAGACGCCGGCGCGATGTGGAGAGAGTGGGCAAAGTAGAGAGAAACGGGACGAATGAGAGTATGGGGAGTACCAGCACAGGCGTGCAAATGTCTGCGGGTGACAAGCCAAACACCAAACAAATTTTATTTGGTGTTTTTCAATTTGGCTCCCCCCGCCAAACTTCCCCCACCAGCAACTGAAAGTCAATGTGTAAATCGGTACTTCTATGCTCTCCCCCGATTTGGTAACAGGATTCTCGTTTATTGGGTGATCGCTCTCAACTAGGCGACATTGGCAAGTGTTAAGGGTTGTTGTTGTTTGATTGTTATTGTAATTGTTGTTGGTGCTGACGAAAAGACACAACCAACGTTGACAAGCGACAGAAGGTTTTCGGTTAAGTGTGCGTGTGTGCAAAAGTGCCGGGAAATGTGTTGGGTTTACAGTTGGTGGAGAGAAGAAAGAGCGTGTCATAAATATTTGCCGTTAGCTCGTTCGTTGAACGTTTGAGTGTTGACAAATTTATTTAATAAACTTGTGGTTTGTGTGGTGCACTCAGTGCGCGAATGTCAATAATTTGACAGTTAATTCGAAAGTAATCAAATGCGGGAGATGGTGAGATGTGGAGTGGGGTAGGAGATCTTCACGTACTTATGTAACAGGAAAGATATAAATAATTTTTTAATAAAGATATTTTTTAAACATTACACAAGTATTTGTTTTATACAAAAGAGACTTGTAAATTATGAGACTTTATACAATGAAGACTTGGAGAAAAAATTTTTAGACGATTGGGTGAGGCAGATGAACTGAATTGGAATATGATGACAATTTACTAGGTTTTTCTTATAAAAAGTGAACATGGATTTTTAAATCTTTATTAGAAATTTATGTAATGGACGCAGACACATTTGCTTCACCTATCTTCTGCTTCTATTTGTGGTGTCTATTTTCTTGTTAACCGATAATTGATTGAGGGTTTAAGAAGCTTTATAATGTCAGAAATGGAATCGCCGCTGGTCTCCCGATACTAGGAATAGCCACAGTTGCTAATTTAATGACTTTGTCTTTAAGATTTCCCAAGGAGTTCTAAGTATTAACTTCTCTTCTTCTAGTATAGTATAGTATAGTATAGATATAGTATAGTCTTCTTCTTATTCAACGTTATAAACACCTGAACGATTTTAATTGAGTCCTTGGTATCTTGTTTTATGGACTAGCCTTAGATTTATGGGTTATGTCTGTGATTTTTCAGTCTATGATTTTTAAAAAACCCGCTTTTTTTACTTACACTTTAGGGCTCAAAAAGCGATATTCTATAGGTAGAATAGTGCAAAAAGTTTCCCTGTCCAATCCACCTTAGAGTTGAAGCGGTTTAAAATCGGGCGACGCTGGTACTCGAACTATCGCACATACCCACTTGAAATTTTAGCTGTAGCTTCACAGCAACATCAACTAATAAACTACTTACGACTGTTTTTTGTTGTTATTGCATTTTTAGTAAAAAATTTGCTGCTAATTTTTCGGTAAAAATTTTAACCCTTCTTTACATGTCCACTATTTTGCGAGAAAAGGGTTTAAAGCTAAAACCATACGTACTTTACTACCAGGCCTTATGTAGATTAAGATCATGTTTTTTTTCATATTGTTCTAAATAGAACGAGTTCCCAGAATCACAGTGGCTCGCAAAACAGCTCTTGAAAGGGACCATTCCGAAGATTGGCTTAGTAGCCGCTATTTTGTATCAAAATGTCAATATAGAATTTTTCATACATTCAAATACTTGTTTAACAAAACCCGAAAGAAATTCGATTCCTATCGATTGATGATCAAGTTATGAATCAAATAAGTCTTTATTGCGCTCGCTATAAAGTGTGCGAGCTCTGTTTATTTAAAGGATTTAAGATTAGGTAGGTATAAAAATCGTTTGGAAATTCCCTGAAAATTGACTACGCCTTCAGATTGGAACTACATAGTAAGCTTTTAAGGCATTGGGTCTTTCAGTGATTTATTTCATTTATGAGAAGCATAATTGAGTGGAAGTGATTTGAAAACAAAATCAGTTGAAAATCTGGTATGGAATTTCAACTTCCATATCTAAATATTGAGAAATGTGTGTTTTGTGGAAACATGTTTCCATGGAGTGACCGTTGAGCATGTCGATTTTTGCTTCAGTCATTGTTTGTGTCTTTTGAAACGCAGAGATTAACGTGGACTTTTTTTGGAACAAGGCAATCTAACTCAATGTTATAATTTGAAATCAACTTTAGTTTCCCTAATAGTAAACACTTCAGTGGGCGTAGATGTACTTGGGGTTTTAGTCAAGGAATCTCGCTTAGTTTGGTTGATCTTCTCCTCTTATTATGGTGTATTCAGCAAGTTTAAATCTACCTCGCAAAAGTTTTAGATTTTCTGAGAAGCTCCTTCATAGCTGACATACATCCGGAGATTTTCTACTGCCCGCTTAGGATCGATAGCTATTAATAAACAAATTTTCTTTTTGCAGGAACTGGAACCGGCCTTATGAATGAAAGAGTAGTAGCGAAAAAACTATACCCACTCTTCTTCGAAACGTATTTAATATTTATCGTGTTCTGGTGGCTTTCGAAATCTTCAAAAAGTAACGAATAAAGAAAGTAACGAACTGAAATTGAATTTGATTGTTCAATGCAAAGTTTCATTATGACCGTGCGAAATTGAAAATTACCAAAAATTTCAAAGCAGTTCTCCATTTACACATATAATGAGAGTAATGTAATTAAGTTTTAATTTAGTGCAATTCCTAACCAATCTTTTAATACACTTCACTACACACAGTTATTTTTTTTTTTGCTGCCATATAAGTGTATTTGTAACGGGGTAACCACATATTCACAGGAACGAAGTCTGTGAAAATGATTTGTGTGAATGGAGGTATATGCCGATTGTATGTGCTCTCTTTTATGCGTTTACGAATAAATACTTTAAACTCTCAACGACAGGGGTCACAAATTCCAAATATTCAAAAATGCTTTAGAAACTCGCCTTACTCCCTTTCTCCCTTTCTGCTTTCTGGTTGATCTAGTTTTTTCACGTTTTGTTTAGTTGTTGCTGGTTACATCTATTATTATGCATTTCTATATATATTTGTATTTGTTTGTATTGACATAAACGGGGGTGCAAATCGAGGTTTAATAAAGCGCTACAGAAATTTCATCACCCGATTCTCTGCTTCATTATTACATTTACTTTTTGTTGTTGTTGCCTGTGTGTGTCTCTCAATGGCAATCGCATTTGCAATCACCACGGACTCAATGTTCTTTGGTTGGCATCATTTGACTGCGCATCACTGAATCAATTGTCGCTGTAACGGATGCATTTAATTTATTAGATTTATGACACGGCAATTACAGAAACAACAAAGTTCTCTATTTTTGTTTTTATTTTTATTTTTATTTTTTTTTGTCGAACAGAACAGACAGGGGTGCATGTGCATCAGCACTTTGGACATTTATGCTTGGTTTAATACCAGCAAGGGTTGCCGGAGTGATGTACGAAAAAATTAGTTGTCCTTATTGCGAAAAAAGGATAACAGTGAAGTATTTTATATTAACTCCAAATGAAATAGTTTAAAAGATGAAGAGCATTTAATTGTACTAATTGTAATAAAAAAACAATAAGTACTATGTACGTAAATTTAAAATTCGGATTGACTTATATTCAAGCCGACTTGGTATTGCTACTTATTTTGTTATTATGTTCCAGTTATGGTTTCTTGTTGAAAAAATTATATATAAATGAAGCAATAAAGTTATGTTGTTAACCACTTGCTATTCCATCTTCATTTGTTTATGACCTTGATTTATAGTAGTTGTCTGTTCGATCCGCTACTCTCCAAGGTTTGACGAATCGAAGAATGCTTTAGTCACTATTCTGAACTCACAAGTTGAAGTTGGTTTAAGTTAGTAAATATAAATTACTTCTAAATCCAAAACAATCTAGATATTGAAACAATCAACATTCAACATTTAACGAAATTCTAACACTAATTTAGACTTGATGGACTTATGCTTGCAGCCGCAAATGTTCCAAATGATACACGTCTTAAAATTATTGATGAAAGATAAGGTAGTTAAGTTCAAGTTTACATAGATAATGTCTTGGGAACGCTTCTTTCACTGTCAAGGCATTCGAAAGAATTCCAATGGAGAAATGAAAATATTTTTGTTGAGATGGGAGACATTGCTTAAGGAAGAGATTCAGAAAAACGAACAGATTCAAAGTAAGTTATGTTAAGATGCATTATCTTCGATCGATTTAACTTCGCCAAGCTACTTTTTAAGAGGCTTTTGGACATCGTAAGTTTATACTAATCAGTTACCTTATAACTCTTAAATTCAGGAAGATAGTTTAATTAATGTATTGACTCCCAAATTATTTATTAAATACATATGTATATGGCTTTCCAAAGTACTTTGTGTTAAGATATGACTCTAATCGCAAGCATACCTACTAAACATTAATTGGACTTTGAGAGATTGTTAGTTTTGTGATAACTCTCTCGAACCATTCGAACATTTCTAAGGCAGATTGATCCAAACTAAAAGAAGCAGGAAAGCTGAAAGTTTTTAATAGTGAAAATACGCTTTGCTGTAAAAACAGTTACAAAAAGAAAAATGAAGTACAGTTGGCTTGTGACACAATTTTGGAAGCTTCCAATATCCGTTTTCTCAAACTACAAAACTCATTCTTGATAAATCAATTCCTTCCCACTGCCATAACTTTTTTGGATAATCTCACATATTTTTTATATAACTTACATATTTTATTACGATATTCTAATGCCTTGCTGAAAGTAACATAGAGCACCAATTGAGAACGGTTAAATTCGTTGAATTATCGTAAGTTATGGATATAATATTTTGAACGAAAAACTTTAATCCAAATGGATAGTTTAATCTCTATACTTTTTTCCCCGATATATGAATATGTGCTTTGGAGAAATTACATTTTGTTGCCATTTTCAGTTTATATTATTTAAAGAAAAATACCTCAACGTCTGAAATTGATTCCTAAGTGTACATAACTTCTTTGGATCTATAATAGCAACTGAAAATGTCGTGATGAAACTGGATATATACTATTAAATTACTCAAGTAAAAAAGTCAAGGAAATATTAGTGACATCTGGCAACGACCGCGCCTACTTCTAATCAAGCTTTATTTTTTCCAAAAACATGAATGTAAAAATTAAATCAACAGGACTGTGCGAGATCTTGAAAAATCTACCAGACATCGCACAGTGGAATAATTAATATAAAAATATATACACTTTATAAAAATATGTTAACTTAGATATTTGACTTGCTGAATAAATGATTTTCACTTGTTTTCGATAAACAATATTTTATGCTTTTTATTTATTATATAAATATTTTATAAATTAAATCATGGGAATTTTTTTATGTCCATCATATTTATATTTGCCCCACTGTACATTGGACTTCGAATGCGTATTTTTTACACTTTCAAACATCAAATACAGCAAAACGCTTGATTCACGTAAGTATTTCCAACGAAGCTTCGATGTTAAACTTTTCACTTGCGATGTAGCGAACAAACGCTACCAAAAGAAGGAAGACATTGACCGCAAAAAAGGAAAAAAAAAACGACACACACACAATAAATATACTAACAAATTATTGCTTCTGCTAGAAAACTCACAACTACACTTACCTACTCACATTTATGTACTTGGTGGCGCCGCAAAATGTGGGAGGTCAATTTGATTATAAATAATTTCCTTTTTGGCTTTTGTGCGCACTGAAATATGTTTTGGTGACAGTAATCTCCACGCGATGGGATTAAGAGTGTGTGCAAGGATGCGCTCGCATCAAAACAGCATACACACACACACAAACACACACAAACGTTTGGTATTCGCAGTTAAATGCATATTTGGAGGGAGTGAGTGGCACGTGCTGTGTGGTGTATTATTATTATTCTTTTTTAATAGTAAGTAACAAATTTAATTTTGATAACCCGTAACTTGGCAGCAGCACAATGACCCCACACCTCACCACACGCTCACTCCTTTTCAAGCTGCTCGAAGCTGTCTAAGCACCAATCTGCAGCGTTTCATCTGTTTCAAAAACTGTCAGCGCATTCTAATGTTTGCGACATATGAAATTGTTGTTATCTCTTCGGATCGCCGTTGGAAACGTACCGGCGTATTTTATAATCAATTCTTGAATGTTGCAGCTTCGCGTTGCATCCACCCACTCACTCACTGAAACCGCTATAATATTGGCATATGCCATGATTTTCCGTTATAACCACACCAGTTGTTTTTTCTGCTGTCAAGAAATTGTGTATGTAAATTTTTGTACTATTTGCATGCTGGTTTGTATGTATGCATAAATATTTAATGTAAATCTCTCCACAACGCTTGGGCGTCGTGATGAATGCGATTTTAATTAAATTACAACTGTGTTCGCTGTGAATTGTTTGCCTGAAATATTTATTACATATTCAAATCACATCGCAAACTCGTTCATTCGATATGCGTGCACCTTTCAGCGACAACAACAACAACTTGTGTTTGCAAACCCACAAATTGGTATAATTAATTTTTAGTGCGTGTGGAAACAGGTGAAAGCGTTGAGGACTCGCAAGTATATTTGTTACAAGACAATATTGGTAGATATGTATGTAAGTATGTCTAAAAACGGAGTTTGCGAACTTATTGGTTGTTATCGGGTGCGCATTCCTCGCTTTTCTTTATGAAATAAGTTGCTGTAAATATTTCTTAAGGGTTACGTGTGAAAATGCTGATGTATTTTTTTCAAATAGTACCTGCTGTTAACCGAAATTAACAGCTACTTGAGCAGAATTTGTAATTAAGACTTGTAAAATTAAAAGGAAAAATTAATTCAATATTAAAATCATTATAATTGGACAGTATAAGACATATTGCTGTGTTCTATTCGCCAACCTTGGAGAGTGGCGTATCGAACAAATAACTTGGATAAAGGTAAATTTTTATATTATACCAGTATGATCAAATAGTATTCCATCTCTAACTCGAGTTTATACTGCCTTAAGAAAGTAACCACATACTCGTATTGTATTGAAATTGACTTTGTGTTTGCTTTCACATGTAAATACTTTGACAAGAGACCAAGGTCAGATTTAGCGAGCAGAGAAGTAGTGAGTCGAAGATGGCTTTACATAAAACATTTAGTTAAAATTAGGGCTCGAGTTTTTGTTTGTGCTAGAGAACCAAAAAATAACCCCGAAGACGCATAAAATTTTACGAATATAAAGCAAGTATTTTTAAAATAATCTAAATATCGTCATTGTCCAATTGACGTTGACGTTGTTTAAAATCTTATCGGAATAACTCAACACTTCCTTAAAATGGAACGCGTTAGCAGATTGGTGATTAGTGCAAGGCCTTTTGTCAAACTTGCAATTCAACCGACGGACCCATCTTTGGGGATCAGTTATAGAACCTAACATAACCTTAAAGTTAAATGTAACTATTAAAAGCACAAATCACTCGTTGTTTAGCATATTTCTCATAAAAATGCTATTTTTTCGGTTTCTAAATAACTTATGATATACTTTAAGGTTACGCATTAAATATTTAAATATTAATTTTAATGATGTGAGAAATACCAACCCACTGTCACAAAGGAAAAAATTCGTGAAATACGAATTCATAATTTATAAGAAAATATGTATACCAATTTCACCGATTTTTGGTATCACATTGTAATTGCCGCTTTTTTACATACTGTCATTAAGATATATTCTAACCGATATATACGGTATGAAGTCAATGGGAGATACCATGGGAGATACAAATGGGAAGGAATATGTATTGGATGCGTAAGTAAATCTAAACCCAGTTCAAGCAATTTGCAATCGTTTTCATTGACTTCGCACATGATAATTCGTTTCCTTAGATATTTTTAAAATGTTAGCTATCTCCATCAGCTTCATTTCATGGTCAGCCAAAATCATATCGTAGAAATTCGGGTTAAAGGCGAAAAATTCCAGTTAATTTTATAGGTTAATTTTATTCTCAGTACACTTAATTTCCTTGGTTCCAAATTTAATTTTTAACTTGATTTTTCTATGTACAACATTCTCGACATGCATAATATTCAAGCAGTATTCCTCAGCCTTTCTGAGTCTTAGCAATTGATTGACAGAAAAGGATACCTCTTATGTTGTTTTACTACTACCCCTTTTATTTTTTAAATTTATATGTTTACACGTAGCAAATATTAAGGTGCTACGATAGCCGATATATTTAATAAGAACTCAAAATGTACTTAGGAAAATTTAAATTGTTTTCCCTTGGACATAATTGACAGCCAAGGCTTCACCTCGGTAACACCTGATGAAAAAAGTAAACATATTTTTGGAAAATACACCCTCTTTTGCTGCTGAGCTGGTCATATTACAATAATATTTTTCGGATTTAGAACTCGGGAATATTTTCGGTGCTTCGGATTGACAATATTAGCATGTTATAGATATGCAGACGTCCCAATTGCCAACAGAAGATTAGTTGGTGAAGTTCCATTTACTTATGAGATAAATGCTTAAATTCAAATAAGTATAAATACTGATACATACTTCTGTATGTTCATTTATAATCATGAGGAACCCTTTGCCTTGTCGATTTTTTTATTCTTAATGCATTTGCTGCTTCATATCCTAAATTTTATCAAAGCAATTACGAGTTAATCCATTCAAACCAATAATGCCAATTCAAGCGCATATTTATAAGTATTTATTTATATATTTGTGCTTACTTTATACGCATTGTATCCAGAAGATTTACAACAGATAATTGGAGGCATATTTATCATGAATATTAAATATTATTGTGCTTGTGCAAGGGCATATAAATGCGCATGTGAATTATTTTGATGGCATTTCGATATCAAAGAGCGCACGAACACAATGAAAGTAAATAAAGTACAAAAGAAAATAAATAAACAATCACGGACCCAAACGCTGTTGAACTGTAGAGTATATATACCACAACAAAATAAAAATCTGCTTTTGCTGAAATGGAACAAGTAGTGAATCCTTCCTTCAAATTTTCCGTCCAACACTGCAGAATTGTACAATTCCTGTGCACTTTGCTGCACGAAAATATCATTGAAATCACTGAAATGTTCTTTTGTGTAAATCTATCTTCCAGCTGACACAACTATTAGCAACTAACAAGCATATATGTATGTATGAGACTGCATTGACCTTAAGATGCAGTAAACATTAGAGGAGTTTCACACGCAGACTAGTTGAGAAGTGTTCACCTTCGAATATTTATGATGATACAAAGTCTACTTACTATGAAGAGAATTCGATAACCTAGAGTTTAGAAGATCATTTTAGATCAAAAAATTTGATTAATCTCTCAATATAATATTTTGTTGATATACCTAACAAATCATTTTTAGGATACGAATCTTTTTCGTATATAGTGAGTTATGAATATACGCAAAATGGGTTTTTTTGCCAAACTACGAACTACGACAGCTGTTGCTTAAAGCTGTAAGTGGTCACAAAATCGTTCTCTGTGACTATTTATCGCCTTCAAGAAACGAGGAAAGGTGTTGGTGATGCAAATTTTGTCACTAAAAGCACCCCACGATCCCGAACTGGTTTTCCAAGGATTCCCGAGAAAATCGTAGTATTGGTTGGTCGGCCTCTCGTGAATTATGATGGATCCATGCCTCTGTTATAACCAAAAATTTGAAATAACAAAGATATTAGTTAAGATCAAGAGTGTTCAACAAGACTAGGAGGATATTTGAAAAAAAATTCATTTGACCACCCAAGAAATAAATTTTTATAAGGTGATAACTTGTCACCATTGCAAGCATGTGGGTTTAAACTAGTATATGGTAAACAAAAATAACGTTCAAGCGGTATTTATAAAATTTCATCGAATCGAAGTATATCTTTTAAATGTCATTATCGGTTCACTCAGTCAATCGCTACCAAGTAAATTAAAGTTATTTATCCAGCTGCGAAAGTTAAATTGAAGTTTCAATACAAATCGCTGTACAATACATATCCAGTGAGGTGTCATAAGAAAGATGTATTTCATGAAATCGATTAATCGGTTCAACAGAGAGGAATGGTTGCCCCAAAATAGTTCTTAAACTATAAATAGCACTATCGCAGTCTTAAAGCTTATCGCGACTATCAATGTTTAATAGCATGGTCTCGATAGTATTATGTTTATACTAACTTACGTATCAAATTTACCCTCGTTCTTTCGATCTTAATTAGAAAAAAAGTATATTATGGTTGGCAAATGAGAAAAAGATCGCTTACCTTCAGTCGTCATGACCATCGGTAGTTTGTGAAGTCTATTGACTATCAAAGTGAATTCAAATTTAGATCAATTAGGTATATAATTATTTTTTCATTACGATGGAATTGAGATTTAAGATATGATATATGAGATTATGAGATTGTAATGAATCTCAGTTCAGAAAGTCACACTAAAATTTTTATTGACTCTGCTTTCATTCAATCAGAACTTCAATCCTTGAATTACTGCATCATAATTAACTATTCAATACAAAGTCTAAAAAGTTTGACTAGTGTGTGTGAACTACTACGAGTCACAAAAGGTGCAGTTCTAGACCAGTGTGGTGGAACTACCTATCTGCTCACAACCCATCGTACACAATATCAGCATGTCACTTCTCATGACCCGCAATCAAATTTGTGGAGCACAAATAACTTAACAATAAATATCAAAAAATACAATTATTTTATTTACTTTTTTCACATACTTTCTCAAGTAGCCTATCTATCCGGCCGATCCATAGCTATACAAATAGCAAATAATATCCATGAGAACAACTTGTCTATGGATGGTGGAAGCATATCAAAATAAATATATCAATAAAAGAGATATCAAAACATATCACTTGAGTGTCCCTTGCGAAAAAAGAGCACAGCATTTGGCTGAGGGGGCAAAGTCCATGGCGTCCACATGTGCAAATACACTCGTTCACATTCTTAAATACATTCTCATTCCAACACGCTGGCACACAACTTTTTATTTGGTTGCCATTATTTGTGTTTTCTACGGGATTTTTTTCTAAGTTCCTAAGCATAAGCGTGCCCAAACTGGTGAGCTAGCCAGCCAGCCACAGCAACCACCATCAATAACAGCAACATCATTACCACACTGCATGCATGGGTACAATTGTGGACCACACCGATGCTAAACCTAGACATGCTTGTACATTTTCTTGGCGAGTGGTTCCGAGTGCGCTCACACTCGCAAATTTATTAAGTGCGTGCGCGTTTTCCACTTGACTGCATTAAGAGGCTGCAAATTTGCAGTATAACTTCTATGCAATTTAAGAACATTTATGAATGTTTGGTGAAATGACAGATAGTGTTGCCAGATTATTTAAGTCTCTAACATTCCTTAGTTGCTGTTTGTTTATTGGTTGCTTTGTGTGTAACTTCGTTATTATTATGTTGGAATACTTGATTCAATCCATGAAATCTTAAAGTCGATCTTAAATAAGTTGATCGTCTTCGATTCGCCAGATCTCTGCTCACTATATTTGAGATCTGTTGTCTTGCCGAAAAACATGCGTGTGAAGGTAACCAAATATTAACAATTATTGTATGCAAGAAACTACATATGTGATAGTTCTTTAAAGTAGTATAACCTCTTTCTATTCTATCCATGTAAGATTATACCAACAGTTTGGCCAAGTGATTATACCAGCCACTCTTCAAGTTTTAACGAAAACATCTATACATTTACCCAAAATGTGGAAGATCGAAACTGTACTATATTTGTTTATAATGTTTCCGTATATGAAATCATATACGACATTTGACAGTCAATATATTTTATTGATGAAAATGGTTTTTTTTTCAGTGTTTCTTATTTATGTGTAAATATTATTATGCTCCTTTTCTAGACTCGAATTGTAGTCCAAAATCTTTTCTTAAGCCTTTTTCGTTTCGCTTTTCTAACTCAGAGAAAACATAACGAAAAGAGGAAGTGTATTTCCCTTTCACTTTACTTCTATTTTCTAGAAAGGGCCTGAAACCACAATTGATAAAATGATAATCCTTATACATACATACATATGTTCAATGTTCAATGCAAAGCAGAAACAGACAAGCATCGGAAAAAATTATAATTTGGTCGACCCGTATGAAAACTGTAAAAATTATTAGGCTCTAAAGTAGTCAACTAATCAAGGAATAACATTATATATACATATATACATATAAGTATATGTCTATACTATATATATATATAGATCTTCTATAGATATGAAAGTAGATATATATACATTTACATATATACATAAGCGATGGATATATATATATATATATGTATATGGAAAACTTCCAAACGATTAAGTTTTTCTTCTTTTTCATATGATACTGCTCATAAAACAGAGACCTCAGGATCGACTTCTGTTATATGCCGAGTTGTTGTATTCTCTTCTTTTACCACCGGTAAATTAGTATCCAAAAAATAAAATATTGTATCCAATAATATCAAAATGCTTGATTTTTGGTTAGCCAGGTGCCATTTAAACTCATATTTAGTAAAATTTTTCCAAGAAAAGTATAAAGTGTAATTTTATAAGTTTTAAATTTTTTTTTAGAAATTTGGTGTTTTTCGATCACATAGTACCGCTGTATATTTTGTACCAGTTTACCCACAAATTGCTGAAAATCTCGCCAAATCGACCCAACTCGGCAATTACAAATGGTCGAATTCGAGTAGAGTTCTGTTTACCGCGATGAAAGACCGTAAGTTATCCGTTTTTCAAAAAAGAGTATGTATATATTATATTATATAGATATCTGCTTGTATTAATTTGTCTGGAATTCACTACATGTTTTAAAAATGTTGTGTGGAATTTCTAGATCTGGCAACGCTGCATATTCCATTCACATCTTGCCAAAATGTTGCCTTTTTACTTCGAGCGACCTTTACGTACTCTGCCCTCTTAAACGAACTGCGAAACCGCACTTGAGAATTATTGTATTTTTATTGCAGTTTACTTTCTTAATTCTTTCCTTTCATTCAACTGTTCGCATGTGAACTTGCGATGCATTCACAAATGGGTAAAAGGTTCGCGTCAAATGTGTGGGGATTTTTGTATTATTTGATTTTTCACTTTTTTTAATGCGAGTTTGTGTGAAAAATATAATTGCAAACAATTTAAATGCAATTAAATTAAATGCAAAATTTACTTAATGCCTTTACATTGCAATTTCGCATTCACTACATTCACTACATTTATTTATTTATTTTTACCTTCTTTTATGTACGCGTATAATGTTATTTTATTGTTGTTGTCGAGTTTTTTTCAGAAGTATTTCCCACCGCTTCTTGCATTTTTCTTTTGCACTTGCTTTGTTGTTGCATTAATGCCATCATCTCATCCCGTTACGTCGAAACGTTGGCTCTTTGGGCAAAGTCATAATTTCCTTTTTGCCAGACAAGTGAGCGAAAAATGGCAAAGCTTTTCCGAGCTGCTGCCTCACCTCAAAACGCCAATGCTTTTGATTGTGTAACACGTTTAATTTGTTTCCTACCGCTATATTGTTGTTGTTTTTATTACTACATATTTGTGGTTGTTGCAAAGTGTTTGCGCTTTTCCACTCACTCCAGTTTCGTGCAAGCGCTTAAATAGGAACCGGAGCAGCGCCGAACTGCAACTCGCCCCAACATCACAAGCTCGCTCTCTCTAGCCAAAGCGGGAGTCTATCTGAAAAATAGGCATTTATTGTTGTCGGCACCTTCTTCTGCTTAGGGTTCCATTTTCGCGGCGTATATTTTTGTGCATTTCAACTACTGTTATGCTTTCATTCTTATCAGCTGCCTCATTCCCAGCCCCATGTTTTTCCAGATTTGTGCAAATTTTCCGAAACAGCTGCTGCAACGCTTTTGTGCTTCGCGTGTTATAATGAACTCAATTCTACTCAAAAGAAATAATCACACTTATTTACAAAGACACAAAGGATTGCAGTAGAAAGAGCCGACTTTCTTTGAAGTGGAAGTGTAAGAGGCCCTTTGAAAATTTTGCTAGTACAAGTTGCATTTTGTGTTTAACTTTCACGCGCTTTTCTCAGGTTTAAGCTTTGTGAGATTTGTAAAAAAGTTTATTATAACTTTGAATACCTTTAAAGATTAATAACTATCCTGATGTAGCGGTGAGATTTAATACTAAACGTTCTGCACTTGTAAACATAACCATCACAGGGAAAAGCTAGACACATAAATGTCGCTATAATACCCGGAAATTTATCAATAATTGCCTAAGTGGAACCGTTATTCGCAACAAGTATAGAAGGGATAAGATAAGACAAAGCTGAGAGAGCAGAGAGAGTGAAATATTTCAAGATGCATAAATTTATATGATGAAATTGCAGGAGAAAGTATAGACCCATTTTATCCGATTTGGCGTCAAATCATACTTTGCTGAAGAAAATGTTTAAATTTTTTTTCAAAATATCTTATTATTCACCCATGAATACACTTCGATGTTATTTCGATATCTTACCTATACTTGAGCTTTATATTATAAAGGCGAAGCAGTTAATGTGATTCAAAATGGTGAATAACAGACGCGATTATTCTCATATCCAACAGAGCTAAGAAGCCTCTTGGGAATGTTATAGGCCAAAATTTTTTTTAATGAAAGAGTAGTAAGTAAATAAAGTAAAGTAAAAAAAAGAGAAAGTAAATAAAGGAAAGTTAATTGAATGCTTCGACTATTTAGAGATTAATATAGTGTAGTGGATCACAATGTTTTTTCAATATATCACATGAAATATATCTAATAGTTTATGAGATACTTATATTAAAGCTATTCGGTTTGAACTTCCCATTCGGCTATTCTTCCATTAGGATAAATAACTAACCATAATAAACCAATAATTGATGCCACTCCACCAGAAAGAGTGAAACAAATTACAAATTATCGAAGGGTGACCCGCGATCGAAAGTGCAAGAGTCAGAGGCACTTTTTTTTATCAAGAAATTCCAAAAAGACGTTGTACTATTTCCATCTAAACAGAATAACTGGCTGTTCGTTTGTTTCATAATTCTAAACTTATTTTGTTTTCCCAAATCTGAAAAAGTTGCAATGCAGAAATAGACCACTTTGAGAAGTTTGTCGGTACTTACTGTTAAGAAGTTATTGATGCTATAAAATTTCGTGACGAGGATAAATAATTAAGTTTCGCGAATTGAGATCCTGCAGAGCCCTCTAGGTCCCGCCTCTCAACAACATTTGTGGAATGTTTAATCCCAATGCAATAGCAAAATTAAATTATAGAACATGATTTTTGCTATAACTTCTCTTCAAACCACCAAGTGTAATTCTAAATTCTTATTTATCGGATAACATCAATAGGTGGGGAAGCTCGACTGAACCAAAATAATATTTATTCACATGTGTGCAATACACTTTACTAAAGTGTAAGCCGATTACAGCTCTATTATTTTTCGTATAAAGAAACATGAATAAAATGTTTTCGAAATTTTATAAATATGAAATTTTCAATTCAACCATCAGTCAATGTAAATGTTCACTGTGTCATATTATTATATATAGGGTATTTTTACATTTCCAATGGAGTTTATTCGGAGAAAATTAAAAACATCAATAATTGGAAGTACACATATCTAAACTTATAATTTCCAAATACAATATGTAGATCAGGAAAAGAAAAAAGAAAGAATAATGAAGACAAGATAATGAATGCGGAGGATCGTGACTGTTGCATTTAAACTGCAAGTGCAGGGATTCGGTATGAGTTGGTCATTAAATGTAACCAAAGTACCTCAGCTTTAGAGGTGTTAATACTGGTTATGAAGTTTTTGGTTAGTTTGTAGGTAGGGCTGTATTGGTAGGGTTCCAGCCAATTTGAAATTTTCCGTTGAAGTGTTTGTGAAATAATTTTCTTTTATATCAGACCTGCTAAGGATTTACCCGCCATAAGCTTTTGCTTTCATTTCAGCTTCGCTCTTTGCAACAATACGTATGTAATTACATTCATATACTTCATTTATGAAAACTGGTCATATTGAGCGCCCAGATTTCCTCTAGATGTATGCATTAGCGACACAGTAATTTAGACTATTTATCTGCTGAGAGGATATACATACTCTTCTTTTCTACTCATTTAATATATTCTTTCTCAAATAAAATGGAATTAAATCGGAATACAATACGTCAAATATTTACACTAAAATGACGTCATTACCCGGTGAATCAAGTCAAACCAGCGAACAACTGAGCGGACAAGACCACCCTGTTTGCATGCTTTTATACTTTTTTTTGCAAAAAGTCGCACTTACATAATAGCCACTAAACCACTTCCACACATTCTTTGTGCATATTCACACAAAACATAATAACTCACATATTTTTACACTCAAAAAACCCAAGAGTAAAAAATTCGCTTTGTGTAGCATTGTGTAATGTGTGGTAAGAGTACATATTTAAGTACAATTAATATAATAAGAAATTATTTGTGCGAGTTTTACAAAATATGTATTTTGTGAAAAAAAGAATCGTTTAGGACTTATATACAAATATGCGCAATTCTCAGGTAGGAATAAAGGCGAACATACATACACAGGCGTACAATGAACACGCGAGTGGCTCATTCGGCCGCGAAATGTTCCAATGGGCGAATAACAATGCAATTCTTTCGACGATTTCTTCTGCAACGTGATTGAAGGATGTACTTCAATATATTTAGCTTTTTTTTCGATCAAGCGATTCTCTCACTTGATTATGCATTCCGTTTCTCAATATAATACTGTATTTCTTAATTTACTGGCAATCGATCCTTTCCGCTTTGTGGTCTGAGTGTTTTAAATGCTTTTGTAAATTGATTGTTATAGAATGAAAAAAAAAATTCTATTCAATAGTTATTTCAAATCACACAGTCGTAACAAATCGACGATCTCAACATATTTGCGCCAAATCGGTATATGCTTCCAAATATCTTCAGGTGTGGCGGGAAATCCATAAGACTCGACTCTTAAAAATGGAAATAGAGTTATATATCATATATCAAAAAAATGATGAAAATGGCGAGATTAATTAAGTTTACCACAAAGGTAATGTGGTTAGATTACATTCAAATCGGTGTAAAAATTGAACAATGGGCTTGGTACCGCCCTCTTGTACCTCATATCTCCCCTCATATCTATAAACCTCATATCTCAGCAACTAATTCACCAAATTCAATAAATAACATTATCTGCAAATCCTTACGTTACAGTTTGAAAATGGATGATCGGCCTACAGCCACACCTACTTCCTATACGATACAATATTAAAAAATAATTAAAGGATAATAAATAATTATTATCGGAATGATTGTTTGCATAAATATTGTCCGGTTATATTTATATTGTATATATTGGTCAATATGAGTGACATTTAAATGAATGCACGTGTTTTTTTGACCGCTATGTGGTCTAACGTCAAAAATTAATGAAATCCGTCCAGTTCTTGATCTAGCCACGTAGCCCTAATATAAGGATTACTGCTCCTTTGGTTGACTTAATGCCGAAAATATTAGTTGATAGGTGAAATGTTTTAGGAACATTAAGTGAACATGCTAACTTAGACATATATAGTCTGGCGCTAAAAATTTATGAAAGCAGTCCATATATTTCCCTAACCCCCATATATCTAATATGGTGATTTCCGTGCTTCTGATTGATAGTAATCGAGGCACAATTTCGTCTCACTGCGGTTATTGAATTCATTTGCAACATTATATTGTGATTGGAAAAAAATCGCCTGCCTTTACTTCTTGTAAATTACGAGAGTCTAAAAAATTCGGTTGCACTCGAACTTAGCCCATCCTTACTTGCTTTTTTCTGCAATTTCTTATAATTTCCTTTCAATTGTGTGTATCCCATTCTCTATTGATCACATTCAACAGCGACTATTTCAACGCTTTTATATTAACTTTTATTGTACATTTATATTATCTACTTTAACATTTCAATTCTACAATTGAATTTTTTGCATTTTGTTGCATTGCTTTCTTCGGCTGCTATGCCAGCATACCTACCATGCCATGGTTGGCATTGTAATCGATATGCCGCAACGCTACAAACTCTCGATGTCGATTTATTGAATTTGTTGGTGCGCGACAATTAAATTAATTTATTTCATTGTTTGCTAAAAAGATCAATTGTGCGTGCGCTGAATCTATCGGCTGCCTTCGTCTTTGTATATATATAATAGAGGTTGTGTTGTATGGGTGAAATGCTAAGTCTCTTCGTGGAGAATGTTTGGAAAATGTCATCGGCAACACGCGGCTCAAAGTGAGTTGTTGTGCGCAGTTGTCAGGATATGTGCACTCAAACGCAGGATGCGAGCGCGCAGCTGTGCGTTTTAAAATTAGATAGTTATTGATCTATATATGCCTCAGCGAAAAAGTATATTTATATTATAAGTTTAAATTTTAGCCTCTCTTTTAAAAACGGAAGGATTTTTTTAGAAGTCCGTCATATGTTTTAATTAGTTATATAATCAATTTTTTGCTGAATTTGCTCATTACTTAAATTCGAGATATGGGCTGCGACCACTAGTCTATTATGCCTACCACACTCCCACTTTACTTCATCTAAGAAAGCCTAACAACGTGCGTGGGCTAATAGAGGACCCCTCTAGGATATCAACGGACTTTTGTTTACTATTCTTGACGTTTTGTTTCCTTGAACTTGTGAAATCGGTATGTATCAGTCACTGCTTTATTCAAGCATATCTGACAAAAATTGTTTCGGAGAAGATATTTAATATTTTAAAGCCATTTGCCACGTATTCCTCTTACACTGTTTGTGCTTGCTCTATTAGAAAAATGATGATGCCATCTTCCATATTGCTTTTACATGTCTCACGTGTCCATTAAAGTTCTCTATACTTTTTTGTTATATATAGGAATCGAATAGTTGTTTATAAAATGAAATGGACCTATAAAACATTACACCGAAATATGTACTCAATCTGAATGAAAATTTCGATAAAGACGAATTTTATCCAGGTGACCACTTTTTTTTCGAATACGCTTTTTGTTTTCTGTATATATTGCTTATTTTTCTTAGCATTTATATGCTATTTAATTTTTATTAAATTTATATATTTAACATGATTTTGCAGCCTTGAAATAATATATAAATAAGTCTAGTCTTTATACAATTTTATTCAGCTTAAGCTTTGACCAAACAAATTATTTCACGAAGCGTTGATTCAATCGAGTATAGTTTTAACTAGTTATCGAAAATACTTTTAAAGTTGTCGCGTGAATAGTTTTTCAGTATATTAATTTAGTTTCATTTCCGTTGGAGTTCTCATTTATGTGCGTATGTGGCATATGTGTGTATGCATGAGTGATCGATATTCCAGCAGAAAATTCTCAATAGCTTTGCCAAAAGCCACGCCAACGCTTCGCTTACAATTTCTTTTATCCGCAACTATGCTTGTACGGCAATTACAACAACAACAACAACAACAACAACAGCTGTCAGCAATAACAACAACTGCAGTGTAATAATGAAATTTCGTCAATTCGACTATTGTTTCTGTCAATCAATACCGAATGTGAGCTTGAGTGCTTTTTCCCTCGGTCCTGCGGTCGCTGCCGGCAACAAAGGATACAACACAGGGACAAAGGATATTTCTACCCACAATTGCGTATGCTTTCAGCTAAAGTAGTACGCACGCATGTTTGTCGGTGTGTGTGTTGTGAATAAGTTACGCATTGATTTCGCATTTAAATAGAATGGAATGAAATGACTTGGCATTGCTGCGTTGCGGATAACGTTGGCAGCGGAGTGGAATGCAGCAAATTGGAATTCGATGCGAGTTGAATTGAACCGCCGCGCTTGGTATTGCGGCCAATGAGGAGAATGTGTTCGTTGCATATGTGTTGTTTGTGCGCGTATGTCGTGTGTTTGATGGCGTGTTCGCTACTTTATAAGGGTAAATTGCATAGTCAGAGGAAACTATGCACAGATACATACAAGAATACACAAAGGAAAAGAATTACTAAAACACAATGGCAAATGTTGAAAGCAACAATGTACATATGTATTCATATATATTAAATAAATATACATATATAAATTTTTTTGGCTCTAAGGGCGTTAAGTCGCAATTGTTTCCCCCTTCATGATTTCAAGTTTAACTTGATTGCTTTACACATTTATTTATTAAACGTTTTGCTTATACGAAATATATGTATGTATGTAAATGGTAAATAATGTATCCGTATATACATATATATATACAATACGGATATATCCATAAGCATACTGAGCGCTATTGTATTATCGGGGCGTGACAACTGAAACGGCCATGTTGCGTTTGTGTGTTGCCTGCGGGGGGTGGCTGGCACTTATAACACACTTATTTTATACAAAAGGTACTAAACTTAAAATTGTTCGCCATATACTTATAGGCCAGTGTGCATAAGCAAAAAATAAATTGAAATAATAAAAATATGCATGTATAAAACGAATACAATACTTGATATTCGTCTGTTATATATGTGCATACATACAAACACACATATATGAACGTATTTATGCCGCACGGCAACGCATGATCATCACCTGCGCGCAGGCGTTTCATGTTTACTTGCAAATTTCCATGGAATTTTTGTGCTTTTCTCAGATTACAATCCATTCGTTCGGATTTGAATGATCCTCTTCATTTCGTTTCCTCTTTGTATGTGCTCACTGTGCTGAAACTCTTCAAATAGTTATACGATTATACTCATGATAAATGTGTTTGTGTGTACCTCTACTTTTAGTAGTACTTTAACGTATTTTTAAGCACATTTCAGTTATTGTTTAATTTCCTGGAAATGAGTATACCACCTTTTTAAAATATTTGCCGCTCAAATTCTTCTGAAGATAATTTCGATTACTTAGTTGGTAGTTCATAATTTTTTATTAAAACGAGGATCTAAAAACTTGGTAAAGCATACATCCTTGCCACTTTGATATCTAACAGAATCAATAAATTTTGGTTTAAGTTGAAAGCAGGGCCAAGGAATAGTTAACAAAGAGGTGGTTTTTATTTCAGAGAGAGCCAGGGGTTCATATATTACAACATAATATAATACAACATAAACATATTTATTTGAGTTGAGAAAATAGCACTACATAAGGCACCAGCCAATAAACTATCTTTTTAAATCCGTAATTTTCAAAAAGCACTGAATCCAATGTTAAAAGTGTTACACCACTCAAGAGGTTCAAAAAATTACTCAATTTCAAGGTTTTTCTCCAGGAAAACAATGGAAAAATGTAATAAAATGGCCGATACTCAGTTGGGTGACTGTAGGTCTGCCGTTATTGTAGGGCTCCGTGGTCGGAAATTTTTAAGAGATTGGGAGATTTTTCTTAACTTTTGACATTGTTACAAAATCCCAAAATTTTTCCAAATTTGTATATAAAAATTTCGAGAGAGAATATAGATCTTTTTAATAACTCTTTGCAAAAATGTTGGATATAAAATATGAATGAAAAATTTTTACATGAAATGAAATATGAAAGATATGAAACTCCCTACATCTCTTTCAAATCAATATTTTAGTAACTAAGCGGGTTATGTTTCCAGCTTTATCGGAACAAAAGTTTTGAGAAAAAGGCTTTTAATTTGTTACTACTTTCGAGCGTCCAGTATGTGAATTTCTGGCGGTGTTGAAATACGGGCATCTCTAAAAGCCACTTCACTTTATAAATAAATCAACTCAGTTACACACTTCAATTCAATTCTACATATTCTTTAGGTACCTCATTATAGTAATACAATCACTTGCTTTTTTAAGGCAAGGCTGCAAGGCTTAGCGAATTAAAGCCAACTATGATTAGTTAGCTAGCAACTAATCGATCGTAACCGCTTAAGCGCCATCATGTTTCATAAAACACTTTGTAAATACAAACTAAATAAAATCTATGTATCCTATATGTACTTATATATGTATGTACGAAAAACCGTTAAAACCAGTGTACTTGCCATATTTCTGATTTCATCCACTTATTTGAGGCATGCAAAATGGCAACGCATTAAAGCGTCAAGAAATATTATCATTTGTCATAACTTTTGTTTTATTATCGCTTGCAAAGAAGCGGGCAGGATTCTACATAAACTGTGAAGTGTCATTTTTAAAACAATAAACTGAAGCAATTGAAAAGGAATATATACATACGCACACACTCGCATTTGCGAGTAAATACACGCACATACATGCACATGTATTTGTAATGAGAGTGGGGAGTGACATCTTTACTTGCTGCAACAAATGGAACAACTCATCTTCAAGCACACCCTCCCCCACTCACACATACTTGCCACACATACAAAGACAATTTACTTCGGCACACAATGAGTATGCGAGTGCAGGATATAAAATTAAATGTAGTCGTTAAAGTTGAGAACAATAAAAAAACAAATGACGGCAGCAGAAATAGCAACAAAAGCAATCATGGCAGAAGTTGAGTGTAGAAAGCGGCAGCAATGGCGGCATATGAGCATACACACATACATATTATATATATGTATATATATATATCTGTTATGCACGTAAAACTTTTGAGTAAACGCACGTAAAAGCAACAAAAAATATTCACTTTAATCCTTGACATATCTTTGCAGCTATATATTTTGGTATGTATGCATGTGTAGGTGTGTGTGTGTGTGCATTTATTATCTACAATGAAATATTACACAAGCGTTTGCGACTGTTAACACAAAAGCAACAACAATAAAATTACAAAAAAAATTAAAATTTCATTTAATTTCATCTCGTTTATGCGTTTCTCTCTTTAACGGTTGCATTTCATTTAATTTATTTTATTCTTTTTCGCCACTTATTAACGTATTTCTTTTTAATAAGTGTTCTCTTTTGATTGTTGGCCATAGTATTTATCGTTGTTTCGTCTTTTATCCTTTTGTGCCTTTTGTGTGCGAGTGTATGAGTGCCTTTTGCCTTTTACATTGATACAACAAAAACAAACAAAAAATAAAAATAAAAACAACGACAAGCCAACAAACACTCCAAATGTATAGAAAAACTGTTTTAATTTAAATCCGAAATACAAGCAGTGCTTTCCGGATGTGTATGTGCTCAGGGTTGAAGGGTTGCACCGTGCAAAGTACAAATACGGATTCTTATGGAATAGTGTAGAATATAGTGTGCTTTTTCTACCTTCGACCCTTTGGTTGCAAAATTACAAATATTAGTGTATGATTTACAAAGAGAAACCCTTCCCCTTTTTTCATCCTTTGTTAACTTTAGTGACTCTCTGCTTATTATTTCTTTTCTTTCATATTTTTTATGTTTAAATGTGTTTTTCATATACTACACATAAAATAACAATTTAATATTATTTCATTATTCAATTGTATATGTTGTAAGTTAATAGAGTTTAATACTT
Organism: Bactrocera minax; assembly: GCA_021498325.1. Taxonomy (NCBI): domain Eukaryota; kingdom Metazoa; phylum Arthropoda; class Insecta; order Diptera; family Tephritidae; genus Bactrocera; species Bactrocera minax. The sequence goes on along the minus strand of JAKEEE010000011.1, from coordinate 3,234,557 downwards.
CAAATACTAATAAATAACGTCAGACTTCAATGGTTACGTATTTTTAATATGTAGAGCTACATTGATGAAAGACGATGGAATTTAAATACTTTTAAATAAATTGCGACGTTCAGTATACCTTACTTCGAGAGTAGCGTTTTCGGTAAGCAAGTTCAGATTGAACTGAATGCTAAAGGCAACATAATTACCTTGTTTCATTTAGATGTTAGAGACTTTAGAGAAATTTATAAATTTTTTTTACCACATCCGTACTAAGCCAGATGTCAACCGCTGAATTAATTTGATCCTAACTGGTTAAAACTAAACGGTGGGACGTGAATCATTATGATCATTATGCTAGAAGTGAAGTGAGGGAATGTATATCTCGTTTTCGCCCGCTTTTTAGAAGAGAGTTCTCTCAAAAAAGGGGTACAACATGCGTATGAGAAAAACACATTTTTGACAAAATTTACGACTCAGCACAGTCGCCATCGAGACGACTACATCGATCATAGAGATCTTCCAACTTCTATGCTTCCAATACCATATTTGTGGTACAATGTATATAGACTATACTCTATAGGCCATATTCTCGGTGACTTCTTTCCAGTGGTCATCTGTTGAGTTCTGAGGACAGAAGTGCTACTTCTTCAAATGGGATTGTGATTTTCCTTCAAACGTTCCTCTCTAGCTCTATGTAATAGTCGTTGTTGATGGGTTTTAAAAAATGTTTTTGGATTTGGTAGTAGTCTATTTCCAAGGCATGATTGTCGACATGTTTCGAAAAATCGAAAATACAGTTTCATTTGACAATTATATGTTGAGGACTAGAGATCACTCCGTTTCCAAAAATGCCCTTTCACACGCATCCTGACATTATAATTTCTGAAAACGTTCACAGATGGCAGCTTTGGACCTTTCGCCCTGTTTCGTCTCGTTTTTTGTTTTTTTCTTCAACTAAGAACTAAGGAAGGAAGACCATATGTTATATGTACGCCCTTAAATCAGTAGCATGATCGCCAAAAATCTCTCATTGCTTTCACCTTTCACCTTCACCTTCTTCATTCCGATATACCGTTTATATAAGAATCATTTCAAAAGCTTAGAGTTTCCTTTGTAAAATGAATTTACTGGACAATTGGCATTTAATTATTATTATCTAATAGGTTAACACATGAACACTTTTTTTTGTCAGAAACAATGACGCTATTGGAAATTTCCAAAATTTAATTTTCCAATTTCATGTGAGAGTAAAAACATTTAAACATTTCAGTTTTGTATAGATCCGGAATTTTTGTAAGTTTACGAGTTTTAATTAATTTTAATTTTACTTTAAGTTAACGCTAAATGTTATTTATTAGCTAACGGAAAATAGTGGAAATTTCTTATTAAAGTTTCTCTAATATTCATAAGTACTTACTTTGAGCTTAGAGCGTTCTCTTTATTCTTTTACTTTACCACTTTTAACGTTCGTCGCGAATATTTCCGTCGATTGCACAAATAATTCTATAGATTCGAAGAACATTAGCACATTAGTACCAAACGCATAACCTAAGGCATTCACAGAAAATATTTTTTAAATATATATGCATGGTAATTATTTCCTTATTATAATAAGGGCATTAATTAGTAAATGTCAAAGGATATATACGCGGTATGAAAAATTTAAAAGCGTTTTATTTGACAAAGTCACTAGGAGTTGGAAAAATATTTAAGCAGAAAAATAGAAAACAAAATAAATAAAAATAAGTAAAAATAATTAGAGAATATCGAAAACAAAAACTCCACATGATTCGTTTTAGGAAATGAAAGCCGCAGTATGTTGTTGTCACACACTCCGAACAGTTGATGGATCAAAACAAACAATTCAGTGACGCTAATAACAACAGCAACAACAACAACAGTAATAATAGTAATAACACATAATAGTGTTAAATAGCAAAAGCTAAACATACATAGCACATATAAACAAATAAGATTGCTTTGTTTCTCACACGATGCAGGCGACTTAGCTAGCAGGGACGTGAATAACTAATATCAGCATGAACGAATCAGGGACATGCACACGTTGTCGAGTGATTCCATTGATACTATGGGAATCGCTTATTCAAACGATTATGTATGGTATATTGCGTTGGCTCGTGTTCATAATATATGTATATATGTATATGCATGTAAAGTACGTACAAAAATTACACATGCTCACTTGTAAGAGGTGTTAATGTGATTTAAAAAAATATTCTTATGCTATTTCAGAAAGGTGTCTTCCGAAGATAGGTATTTTTTGATTAAGCTCGAAAAAAACTTAAAACTATTTACTGAAAAAATTTCTAAATAAAAAATAAAAAAAAAAAATTTAACTCTTAATGCACTAAATTTCAGAGAATCACTTCATATGTGGGACACTGCAATAATATTACTGTACGGTACGCGACATTGTTTAAGTACGATCGCTATTCTGGCGTCCTAAATATTATGGGAAAAATAATTATGCAGTTTCATACTAATTAGATTTTTATTAAATAAATATAATTATATAAATGTCGCTTGGTAGCATCCGTGATGTCCAGTAAGAGGTGCATACTACCTCTAGACAGCTGCTGGGTACGATCATAGTTCTTACTAAAATACCTTTTTTTTTCTTATAGCGATCGCTCTCCGTGGGCAAACCTCTGAGTGTATTTCTGGCATTAAAAACATTCTATAAATAATCCTTCAGCTGTTCGGAAACCGCTTAAGATTCACATTTCCCTCAATTTGTCAGATACCATCAAGGTCCACCCAATAAAAAGAAGAGCAAGCCCTTTCAAGCATCAGAAGTATAAGTGTAAGTCTATTATACATATAATTATATACAGAATGCTCCGCTCGCTGTATTTGAAATCTGCTATCTCTCAAAAAAAATTACACGTGGAAGCAACAACAACGTAACCCATTAAAATTATGTAAGCGTACGCTGTTCTAATAATATTTGATTATGTCAGTCTATATGATTTATATCAATTGCTGCTCAATTCGCATCACTTTAGTTTAGTGAATCGATTGGAGCTATTATTAAAATGATCTCGAAAATTTTATTTGCCGATGTATCAAATTAACTTAATCTAATTTAAGATTAGTCTTAGTACAATAAAGGCATATAATTTTTACTGTTGGTATAAGTATGTATGAGGCTGATTACTAAAGAAATTAATGCTACAAACCAAACAATAAGAGTTCGATTGAAGATGTTTTAAGCCTAAGGGCAAGTCGTAAAACCGAACAAAACTCTCTGCTTTCCGAAGTGATGGATGAATGTGAAATTTTAAATACAAAAAGCATTCGGTTTGAGTTTGAGTGGTTTCAAAATGAAAATTAGTTGGAATAGATAGAAGAGAATAGACTTTAACCGCGATCTTCGATAATTACCACATCTCGCTTGTACAATCTCATAAAAATAAACATTGGGTGTTAAAAACAATAACTTTCTCCTTTTTTAACAACAAAAATTATTTTAAATGCCAGTAATTAACCCAAAGCTCCATAGACTTGTTATGCATCTGTACTTCCTGCAGCCGATTCCTTTTAAAAGCCTTAATCGATAAAAGCAATGAAGTAAAATTTGGTAAAAAAAACGAAGGCTCAGCGATTTCAGCGGCGACGATTTCATATCCAAAACATCAAAAAAAGGGTTATGTCGATTCGTAAGAGAAGTTGAAAGTCTATGCTATTTATCTAAGGTCGTCCATACAATTTTAGAGCACGCTTTAATTCGTTTTGTCGAAGGTGGGTGATCGACTTCCATGGGGCAAGTTTTTATAACTTACTGCCCTACTTAATGCTCCATTACACACGAGTATTTGAGTTCTCTATAAAGTGGACTTTCAAAAATACCTTTTAATTAAATTCAATGTTTACTCAGCAGTAACTCTATTTCAATATCAAAAGCCATTTTTGTGGTGACATCGCATATAAAGAACTTATCTTCTAACCATTTCTTTAAGAATCCCACTTACTCTGAAACGCCGCTATTAAATTTGCACAAAATAAATTGTTAATATTCTATCGAGCCGTCATTAAAAAATAAAAGAATCCGCCTGCGGCCGATAGTAATCGTTTTTATCGAAACGATTTTATGGAAATCACATGGCAACCGCAACAAATTTCGCACCGCAGTTGCTAACATCAACTGTCACCGCTACAAAGAATGGATTAATGTACACATATACAAACCCACACACATTCACACAACACATTAGCCATTGTATTTGAATTTTAGAAAAATTAAATTCAATAAACATTTTCATAGTTTACAAAATTCTGATTGTGTTTCACGTAAAAAATACACGTGTGTTGCGGCTTTGCGGTACATTGCATCCTGCAAGCTCAGCTAGCGCGACTCACATACGCGCACGCCGCCATTGTCCAGTTTGTGTGTATGTATGTAAAATTATCGGCGCTGTCAACCGCAGCGCGCCACACGTGACACATTTGACATGTACGTCGCACGTCACTAGTTCGTCACCCGTCGTAAGCTTGGGAATGCATTTACACTAAGAAATCTGCGTTCACATATAGTGTTGGTTTTGTTTTGTAAAATGCATTGATTGTTTACTTATATTGTGGCGAGTTATTGTGTAACGCCCCAGAGCGCGTCATTCATTGCCTTTATGCAAAATATGATGTGCACAGTTTAACCCTTTGTTATGAGTGCGTCCATTTCATTACTCACTGCTATGTGAGTTAGATTTTACGAAAACGATTACATCATTTTTAAGTATGGTAATTCAATTACAAACAATACCCAAATAACCCAATGTACTGATTACTTATCAAATTCTTTTTACCGTAATAATTTTTTGACAATAGTATTCGAGTTGTTATATACAATTACTAATACTATGAGGGAAAATATGCGGTGGAAATAATGTTTTTATTCAATAGAAGTGCTCGTTCTTGCCCGATTATCTAATGATGTTACAACATATTCGTTTCGACCTGAATCGTTTTGGATGTATATTTTTCGAGAAATTTTTTTAAAGTGTTTTAGATTGATCGTTTTTATTCTCAAAATGGTTTAATCAATGTCAAATGTACTATTGTTTAAATGTATTTGGAATTTATGGTTTTGCCGGGCCGTAAAACTTTGTATGTTACAAGATTTTATAGCTGATAGCATATCTCCAATAGCCTCTTAACTTTTTATTTTAGCCACATTCTGTTGTTAGTGCAAAGATGTAAAGCAATAATTCAAACTCAACTACTTTTTCGGAGTTCAATGAAGACGTTTAGAAAACAAGAATATTCAGTGTTATTGCTACCAAGTAAAGCAATAAATACTAGGGATTTTTGAAACAGTCGCAGTCAAAATCTCTCACAAAATCTATAACAAATAAAATGATACATATTTTTAATGAATTTTTAATTTAATCTAAACTGAACATCTTTTTACCACTCGCTTAAAAAAAATAGGCTTTTGTGAATAAAGCATGTCGTAACATGTATAATTTTTGAATATCTTGATTATTTTGATGAAATTGACGTTTAGTTTTAGGCACTCTCTTCCCGATGAATTCATGTGATTCCAATTGCTTTCAAAAAGTTTTGGTAGAGCTGCATCCGTCGGGAGATGTTACGCGCTCACACTAATAGTGAAATAAATACTGCTCGATTTCTGCGGAAATTTTATTGCTTTTGCTGATCTGATGTGTTATTGCTAAATTGTATATAATCTCTTTTCAACACTGGAGGCAAAATTATGTATAATATTTATTAACAGCTAACCCAGCTGCAACGGAAGTTAGCTGTAGTTTTAAAAGATTTTGGCATGGTTTATTCATAAAAGTTTAACCCTTTTACTTTTATGTTACATAACTTGATTTATATATGATTCGCAATATAACCTAACGTTTCTTGCGAGTAGGGTATAAAATATGGTAGACATAACTTCATAACAAATAACAAAATTTCTCCAAATTTGTTGTACCATTTGAAATAAAAAAGAAAAATACGTAAGGAAAGGTTTTCTGGAAGTAAATTTTCTTTCCAAATAAAAATTTCGCGGATTATAAGCGCAACTATACCAAAAAGAGAATAGAACAAGTTTATTCAGAAGAAGTTTTTATTATAATAAAACAAATTCAAAAGGAAATTAATATTCGATTATATGGCCGATCGTCGCAGGATTTAAATATGAACGTCTTGGCCTCAATGACGAATCCATTGAATGGCGTCCGCCAACTGCAGCAAAAAACTGAGAAATGGAGGCATCTTTATACAAAGTTAAAATGTCAAAAGCCAAAATGTATTACCATTTAATAAAGATGTAAGTATGCAACTGTTGGATTCCTCATATTTAGCTGTAACCTAAAGAAGAGTGATGGCCGTTAAGGTCAAAAGAGTCGAAGAACAGGCAAAGTGCAAAAAGAATTTTTTCGCAAAAGCCATAATGAAGAAATTTCAAAATAATGAGCTTATTTGGGGAAGCTATGTTTCTGCGGTACTCTCTTTAAAATAAAAATATGTTAGGAATCGGCGTTAACTACGATTGATAAATTAAAATTATATGTTACGAGGCCATAGAAAAAGAGAGATATTTAAAGAAAGCAGAAAGAAAGAAATAATATATTTCTCCATACCACCACCAGACCACCCACTAGCACTTTTCTGGCTTGGGCATGATACTTAGGGTGTTAGAATAAATGCATTAAATTAAAAAATTTTCCGAGTGTTACCATCAAAAATGGTTTTCGGGAACCAAAAGTTAAAAAAGAAAAACCGTTTAATAAATAAAAGCAAAGATAATTTTCGACTGTATGAGCTTTTAAAAAAAACTTTTATTAATCACTAAATTTTAAATAATTCTGCGTGTAAATGGCGGAGCTTCGATTTCATTTTATTTATTTCGTAAAATTTTTAAACTAGTCTTATTACCAAGGAAGATATTTACATAAAAATTTCGCTATCTATAGCATTTAATAAAGACCGCTCTTCAAATCGCGAGTGGTCCACATACGCCTGTTTAGTATCTAACCAAATAAGTGCTCACCTAAGTTGCGCTGCTTTTCTCACTCGTTAATCTCATCAACATTATTATCTCATCAAACTCCGCTCACAGCGCCCACTTTCTATCAATTACGCTGTGGCTACCACAGCTGTCTACACGCCTTTCTGCGAGCCGCAACCATTTTAACGCTTCGGGTTATAATACTTCAACAATTAAGTGGTTTACGCACTTCATTTAAGACATTAATGAAGCCAACAAACGACAAACAAAGCCGCAAAAAACACAACAACAACATCTTCAACATCACCATCATCATTATACTTAAGTGGTAACATCAACAAAATAACCAACCAAAAGAAAAAAAGGAAGCAACAAATTTATACACAACTAGAGAATTGATAACATCTTGACAGCATTTAATTGTTAATTTTATTTTCAACCCCACGCAAAGTTGGTTACATTTTGGCACTTTCCCTGCGCAGCCGTCGGGCGGCAGCGAGCAAGGATATCTTTTGGGGGAATATACCCTTTCCAAGTGGTATTTACCGACGTTTAACAGCTACTTTTGCAAATAGGAAAGCCAACAACAACACGGATTGGTTGCTTGGCTTGTTGCTTGCTCGCTTGTGGAGGCATGGTTGACTGAACAGGCGTTCGGGTCAGGTACTGGGTTTGAGCAGAAACAGATTATCGCCTGTGGTGTTCTAAAATTGGTGCGTAATCGCTAAAGAAAGGGTGCCACCGAGTGTCGTAGGTGTAGTTAGCGGCCACTACCCAAGGCGATATGTGAAATAAGGATTGTTTAATATGGATAAATACAAACAGGCAGTTCGGGTGGTCCTCGGGTGTATTTTACTACGGAATGTTACTCGTAGCATTTCACTATGTTTTCTTAAAGAAGCGATTTGCTTTTATTATTGTTGAAAGTGATATACCCAGCGAAAGAGTAATGTCTAACAACAACAGAAACAACAACAACAACAAAAGCAACAACATTTCAATAGGCTAATGGATTGAATTTGAAGTAGGCAAGGCAAGGAAATACTCAAGTAATGCCACCCAAATACAGAAAAATAAGCAATCGATAGTTAAAATAACAAAATGGGGAGAAGACACTAAATAAATTTTACCGACAAACGAATAGCAACAAATGCCAAATGGTTTCCATTGAGTATCGAAAATGTGCCAACACTAGGGAATTCATATTCCACCAAAGTCACTATGTGCCACCACACTCATTACAACTACCAACACACATACATAATACATAGCCGACACGGTAGTTGAAGTAATGGGGGTCTCCCATGTGTACTTTAAATACAAATACTGGCAATGAGCACTGACAGCGCGCAACGCTTAGATAAACACATCAAATATAACGGAGTGTGTATGTGGCAAAGCGATGGCAATGCACAGTTAGCCGCGGTGAAGAGCGCCCATCTTAAAAACCACCATAAGGTGGGCGTGTGGTGTTCTAGTGCCTAGCTATTCAGCCTCTGTGATTTAACACAATACTCTCCGGTAAGGCAAGCAGGAAAGCGATGGCGAATCAACCAAATAGTTGAAAGAAATATTTCTTAGTTTTCAGACCGGTATCTGTTTGTCATAAATTTGTATTTGAGGTGAGTAAAACAAATAGGAACACAATTATTTAAGTGGGGAAATTAGATATCAATGAAAGAGTGGTTTATAAGCAAACTGCGTATTTAAGCACTCGGTGGTAGAGAATTCTGTTTTCTACATAGTCACCTGGCGCGGTCCTCCGACTGAGATCATGGGGATCATATTTGATCAGACATATTTCGACGAATATTAATGTAGGCACATCTCATAGGTTCCAGAACTAGTTTGCCCTGAAACTACCAAACAAATCTGAATACAGCCGCTTATTTTCGTCACTTCTCTGCCCGCTAAGTTTGCGCTCAGCTCACTTGTCAAAAATATACATATTTAAGGGTAGAAATAGGGTTAAAAAGTTAAAGAAAATTATTTATTTATTTGATAAATTGTTAGTAAGTCTATTAAAAAATTCTGCTCCCAAATGATAAATAATGAAAATTCCAATCCGTTAAGCTAGATGAGCGATTTTTTGAAACGCGTTTTTTCAAATCGACTTTTTCTGAATTTGCCTATACTCTGGTTTGAAAAGTTTTCAACTAATCATTTTGAAACATGCTAGTTACTTTCTTCATAGTATTGTGCACTATATGAGCCCAAATATTAACATTATTTACACATTTTTTTTGCAAAAAAAGTTGTCCTTTTTTGTTTTGACCGCTATAAAATATTCAATTTCAAATTTTTTTTTTGACAACATTTAAGTTCTTATAGAAGAGAGAAATGTAATAAAGGTAAATTAAAACCTCGTTTGATTTCAGATGAAAATCCGATTAATTAAATACAACTATGTGCAAGGCACTCTGAAGAACAGACATTATCTATTTATTAAGTCAGTCAATTTCATTTATACCTTTTCATTTATAATATTTTTCATATATATATATTATACGTTGGTTAGATTCGTCACTCGCCAAGTTTTAACCAATCAAAGATAGCTTATATTAATTTAGCTCAACCCCTGATCACTTCAATATAATAGTGGTCCATAACTAAGTGGTCCAATTTTCAGACGACCGTCAAGACCTAACTTGGTAAATCGGTCAAAATCATTTGAATGTTTTAGGTTTGACAGGATTGTTAAGCAAAGGAAATATAAAATTTCTGGCATAGCACATACATACTTACGTACACATATATACATATGCATCCACTTTCTTTGGCAGATGCTACTGTTTGTGAGGAAGAAAATTTGTGTTCTTTTTAAAAAGTAAATAAAACACATACGTAGGTTAGGTTTAATAATTGCGCAGTGCAGTAGATAATTTTAAGGAAGGGTTATTGTGAATTTACATGTAATTAACGTAATTTTTTGCTTGCGTATAGATGTAGGTAGGTTTACATATACATCAAATTTAGTATAGAGCTATGTATGAAAGTTGCTGATAAAATTACTTCATACACCGACAAAAACCTTCTAGATCAAGTAATACGCACTTTATCACAAAAGCTTGTATTGGTTAAATCATTCCTACATGTAAAACTGTATAAAAGATACCAATTAGCGGCTCAATAATATTGTTTTCTTTGAGAAACTCTTATCTCTACACTTTATTTGCTTGCTTTATCTACTCCTCAAGCGATATATTCTCTCGCTTTCTTTTGTTAAGTGTTACTTAACTGTGGTTAGATAGATATTTTCTTACTTTTCAACAACAGCTTGCTATTTTAATGGAAGTACTCACTTATACCAATTGTGAACATAGCTTTCGCTCCCTTTTAAGGCTTTCTCAGGCTTAGAAGTCTGTTCAAGCCGTGGAAGAAGCACTAACAGATAAGGAGTCCAGTTATGATCTACAAGTTAATGTTATATTATCGTAGATCAGCCCAGCGAAACAATAACTCATAAATTTTTTTGTTAAGAGAGCTAAAGATTTTTTATTTGGAAACAAGAAACAAGTCCAGTTTGACGTCCTGATCACCCCTTTTCATTTTAACTTTGTATTACATAGACATTATAAAAAACGTTTTTCGGTATCGACTTAATAATTGAAATCTAATACCACTGTGCCGCTTCCTCGATGGATTCTGGGAACTGAACATTTTCGCAGAAGGCTAAATTTGGAGGAAGATTCTACAAATTAATGGGAAATCTGAACAAGGGCTCACAATCAACAATATTCTACAGTCTGTTGAGAGATCAGAGAAACTAGATTTGGTCTGAAGGCCCCAACAACCCTCCCTACAATTACTGGCTACAACACTGCAACAATTATAATTATTATCTTCTCTTCTTTGCACTACATAATTTCAATATTTTGTGATCTTACACATTTGGAAACTTCTGCTTTATGGTTAGCCGTCAAGGGGACCGTCTCCATATGAGCAAGCAGCAAGCATATGTATGAGCATTTAAGAAGGCACTGCGTGTAAATAAATATGAGGCCAATCACATTCAAACGTTCGTGAAGTTTACAAGCACGTGTGTGCGCTTGTGTGCTCGGCTATAGCTGAGGGCATCAATGAAGCATAAAAAATACCACAAAAGAAAGTAAAAGAAAATAGTATTCAATTTAAAAAAGTGGAAATGAAAATGTTTACATGACATCCGTGCACTCAAAAATGTCGGTGCTACCGGTATACATTTATATATATATATATCTACATAAGCATATTTACACAGTAATTGGTTGGTTCATCAGTAGCTACTAAAGTAGAGGCACAAATTCATATGCATATAGCTGTTTGCTCACATTCATCTTTATGCACACACATACATACGTATTTATGTGCATAATATTGATTGCCTTACACTTGGGAGGTCACTTTGTTTATACAGTCATCTCATATTCGATTTCAAATTTCGGTAGTTATTACAAAAACAAAAAATTAAGAAATAACATTTGTGTTAAGTTGCCTTCCGTCGCTGTTATATGTACACACACACGCACTCATAAGTGCATCGTTTTTATACGAAACTGCACATGCTTACGCGAAACAAAATCAGATTGTTTGCTTTACTTTTTTTTTTCTTATAAAAGAACAAATGTTACAACTCAAAACGACACTCATGACAAATACTACTTTTATATATTAAGAAAAATGTTACTTTTATTTGTTCTTCTTCTTCTTCGTTAATGGTTTTACAACCGTTAGTCGGCCAAGGAACTTTCGGCTTTTAATTATTCCAACAAAAAATTGTTTGCATTTTATCCTTTCTTTGTGTTCGTGTTTGTTTGTGGTTGTTGTAAGGCGAACGACCTCGTTTACTCACAACTTTTTTTTCGTAATCCCCATATCGTCAAAGAGATCGTTTGATTCCAGGGATTAGCATTGATAACCATCGTGGTCCTAAGTAGGTCTAAAATACTATCGAATAACTGATCCGTGGCTAGTGCCTTATGTAGAGTAAATGCCAACGGAGTCTGGCTGGTGGTAGCTCTAGCCAGGAGCTTGACTTGGCTTTGTTCTCACTACAGAAACCTATGTTCCATATTTCATATTATAGTTCATAGCTTATATTTTTTATTATAAAAATATCTTAATAGACCTTGCAAAGAATGATTCTTACGTCAATTTAAGGGTTAAGTCAGTGCCGATGCTTAAGAAGTTGAACATGGTAGAATATAATAAATAACCACACTCACCTCTCATATGAGGGTAGTGTTCGAATATACTATATGGACAATACAGAGGCTTTTCATGTGAAACAGTGTTCATGTGTTAACGCCTCCTTTTAGGTGACATTTGAACCAAATTCTGTTCATAACAATTTCCTAACCCCCTTTCTGCGCAGTTAGCAAATTAATCAGGTTGGTTCTAGGGTTAATTAATTAATTATTTAACTCTTAATTTAAAATTAATTTAAATTAATTTATATATTAATTTATTAATTTAAATTATTTAATTATTTAATTAATTAATTATTTAACCCTTAATTATAATTAACCCTTAACCCTCAATTTAACAAAAATTGCTCTTAATATGTAACAAATTTGAATCAAATGGTCAACACCTATTCAGACCTTCCTTTAATATTTGAGGTTTCAATGAAAATATTTGAGCCTCTAGCTTTCATACACCCAACCTAAAAATTTACTCCAACTAGCTGTCCGCATATATCTCAATGTTAACAATTAAACAATACTATTTTCGTTAACATAATGACAAAATTTAATCTATACCAGAATTTAGTGATATTGGTAAATAATATGTTAATCAAATTGCCTTTAAAGATAATAATTGGGATATTATACAAGATATAGGACTGAAATGAAGTGACCATACAATCTTTAATGATTCTTAGAATGTTATTGTTGTAACGCCTTTTTAATTCCAGTTTAAGGGAGGGCATAGCTCCTGGGAGCTTAAGTTATCTGACTGTAATTCAGAAAAATGTTTTTTCGCCAGGGTTGATAAGTTTCAGGGAATATTTGTAGTAAAGGACGGAGTCATTTAGGAGTTCGCCGAAGTTCGGTCAATTCGATCTCTTAGAATTTTATTATTAGGGATTTGACTTCCACCACATGATTTTCAGGAAGAGTTAATAAAAGTGAAAATTTTTTCTCCTCGATGTGTAATATATCATTATTATCACATATATCATTCTACGAATTTGCGCTTGATGTTTCTGGAAGCTGATTTTGCTCCAGCCTACGGCAGCAAGGTTGATTTTGAAATTAGTCCATCAGATAATACCTCCAGAGTAATTTGACATATTTTTTATGGTATTTTAGAATTCTTCATATGTATTCTAGTACTTGCTGACTTTTCTTAAGTAAGAACCAGCAAATCTATTCCTCCAAGAGCAGGCGGGTAACGATTTATGGATTGTTTTTTCGGCTCTGAACTTTTGTCAAAATAGAGGTCGGAAGTGGCCATTGTCCTCGCCTCTGCAAACAGTATTAGGAATATATACTGGTTTTAAGTTAAACATTGTCCTCCATATTATTAATGAAATATTTAATTCACAACTTCAAAAAGTTGCAATAGTAACGAGAAAGTCAAGGCACACAACATATGTCTACCCTTAGCCCCTATGCGCTTCAGGTAACGCAAGAAACCTATTTGAGTATTGTTTGGACATAAGTTCATGGCATTGGTATTTCCTCTGGTCTCCATCCTTTTTCTAATAATGTCCTTTCATGTATAAATCCGCAAATTAAACAATTTCTGATAACTAAATATTCCCTCCTGCTCTAAAATTCCCTCTCCTTCGTACTACGTCCTTCGTCTTTGTCGTAGCATATTCCAAGAGTACGAGTATCACATTTTAACAATCCAATGGAGTACAATTTGATATGAGAATTCAATAAAGGAAATGTCATTTGTATTTGTATTTGCAATTTTATACATATACACATACATACATACAAACATATTACTCAAATTTCTCAACAAACGCATTGTCCATTCTCAAAGCGAAAGTATTCGGTTTTGTTGTTCATTATGTTCATCATACAATACACATTCAGCCACAACCGCTCTCCCCTCTCATAAATGTTTCACGTCACAGCAACAACACACAAAAGCCATTGTAGCCATTGGCCAACCAGTTTTGACTTAGAAGTTTAGTAGCCCACAGGAGGGGATTTAGTTAAGAAAGAACATAACTTGGCAAAAATGAAGAAAAATTCTCAACAGCAATGAGAAGAACGTTGATGACAACAGCAAAAACAATGAAAAATGGCCAAGGAACTACAAGCAGCAGCAACTCAAATAAATACACTCACGAGCGTGCAACAACAGCAGAAAGAACAGAAACAGTAATGTCAGCAGCAACAACAACAACAAGAACAAACAATCATAATAATAACTACAACAATCATTTGTGAGCACAATAAGAAGCACAGAAATTTTCACAGATACTAGTTTTCATTGTTTCAGCGAACAATGGTGACAAGCGACCACTGGCCGCTTAGCTGGACGAACATGGCCGGGCGTAATGGCATGCCTACCACGCATATACATACACACACACATACATACAAATGCATTCATGCAAGTTGTGCACTGTAAGTTATGCGTAGGTGGGATTCCTTGTGCTTTTGCCATGACTTTTGGCCAATTCGAAGACTGGCATTGGCTGTTTTGTCGGTTGGTCATTGCTCAGTTGGATGCTTTTATATATATATATGTTGACATATATGTAGATATATAACGCGATGTGTTTCTGCATAATTGCGCGATTCGAAAATATGTATTTACATACAATTTACAATAATCCAATGTTATTGTTGTTACCATCTCTATGGTATCTATTTGTTTCGCGTACTTTTATTAATGTAATTTCTTCTTACATTCTCACATTACGAAATGGACTTGACTAAACTTGACTTGACGAATCAAATGTTAATATATTGTATATGAGCATTAGGCGATATTGAACATATTTTTGAGTTTGTGAAACAACCCTATTTCGAGGCCATGAGACATTTTTAAAATTTTAGGCATTTAAACATTTGCTTTGCTGGAGCTTCTCATCCTAATTGTGTTAAACATAGTGATGTTAAAAGGCAATGAGAGGGTCATCCAATTTTTAGGTCGTCTCCAAATACCCGATAAAATTTTCAATTGAATCCTTTTATGTTAACGTTTGTAAATTGCTTGCCAATGTGCGACCAACGTCAAAATCTATATTTATATATATATATACATATTTTTTTATATTTTTTTTTAATGTTTTATATATTTTTTATATTTAATAAAGTTATTAAAGACTACAATCCTACTTCAAAATGAAGTGACATTTTCCTTGTAGAAACATTATTCAGAACTTAAATAAATTAACGCTTTAAAAAAGGAGGAACCGGAAATACAAATTTGTTTAGTAATGACCTTGTTTTACTATCATAAATCTTTCCGATGTGTCAAAACAACATGTTTCATATATTTAATATATCACTATAACAGTCGTAGCAGGCGTACTACACACACAATTTACCAATTTTGTAGGTTGACGTCGACATACTGTAATTCAATAATATAGCCAGCTAATAAGAAAAATTGGAAAAGACCTATACTTGTAGACTTTGTAGACCCTTTGTAGACTTGCCCAGAGGAGACTGCCACGAAAACATATTTTTTTTTTTTACTACACTTGGCTTGAAATTCGCGCTCACGTCCCATAGTGTGAATAATTATCCAGTACATAATATTCAAATTTCCTCGCGGTAAATTCAATTAGCACTCCGCTTTAACTAAATATTGAATATGGTTAGTGCTATAAGAGAACTCAATGCTTATTAGATATAAGTAGAGTATGTGTGATAAATATTAGATAAATAGGAACAGTTGTTTTAGTTTTGGTTGTTGTTGTTGTAATGCCACACCTCGGTCGGATATAAATTTGAGTCTATTCCGATTATGTTGACCAGATTATATTGAGAACGTCTGCCTTAGATAACTCTCACGACTCTGTTGGCGGCCTCCAAAGCCACTTAACATCCATACAAAATGGTGACTACGAAGAATAAAGCTTCATTAAGAGATATTAAGTAGCATAATCATAGTCAACAACTGATGGTTTGTGTCCTAATAACTTCGGTTTGTTCATGGTCTAAATTTCAATGTCAACAACTTGAATAGCGGTTGTATTTGTCCTTTTCATAAATATTATTGCTATATGTAAATGTTCTATATAAATTTCGTAGACGATTCAATTTCCGATCCCAATGTGTTCTCTCAATTTCATTTTGAACTACAATTTCACATTTCATAACACACACCTTTCCAAATAATAAAAGAATATTTGTAACAAAAATTTAAAAATCGGCACACCCTAATGGAAACAATGAACCACATCGAGTGGTACACATACATCAAGTAAATATGTTTGTATTTCCTTTAATAAAAAGGAAAGGTTTCTCCTGATTTGTGTAATCGATACTATATTATTATTTGTTATTGTAAATTTTCAATGCAAACGATCTAGGCTGGTGATTACACAAAAGCAACACAAATACACCCAAACACAGAGGCACACAAATAATAAATTTATTATTACAATAGTTAAACTATTGCACCAACAAATATGGCTGGGATTAGTGTGGCTCGTGTGTGTAGCCTTAAAAGTGAAAAGGGATTTCACACTTGATCCCTCAAACGCATTAATGCCATATAATAATTTGCGTGTTTATGCTTTTATGTGTGCATGCATGTGTGCATGCATGTGTGTATGAGTTGTTAACCGGCCGGGCTTGTTGATTGTTTGATCACTTTCACAGCACTCCCAGTCCTACTGGTCATTAATTCTCACATTCAGAAGCATAGCCTTACCACATATTTGCTGTTGTTGTTATTTTTACTGCGCTATTGTGTTGTTGTTGTGAAAACTATTTGCTTTTTCTCCTTCAGCTAAAGCTGAAATTGTTTGGCAAATTTCATACATATCCATTCTAATCCCGGTCATGTGTGTTCATGATTTATAAAATATGGTGACCAACCGTCGGGGGCTCCTTTGTTTGTGTCCTTTGTGAGTGGGTGTGATGTTCATCAAGATAAATAATTATTGGTGTGAATTTCAACTTATTGACCGCTTATAGGTAAAAGTCAAATTTTGTTATTGTGTGCTTCTTTGTGGGAATAATGAGATATGTTGTTTTGATAATGGTACACGTGACTAAAAACCAAATTTCCTTAATATAATTTCTAAATTTACGAAATGCATTTAATGAGAAAATCGAAAATACTTTAATTATGAATTTGAATTTAAAACAAAATGAAATTAATTAGGATAAATTCAAAAACTTTAATTAACTACAACTTCGATCACTTCATTTAAAAAATTATAATTTAAAATTCGAAATATAAACTGTCTGCTTGGAAAGTGAAATACTTAATTTTAACGCTAACGTAATTCTTAATTTTTTGTTGCTATTTATGATCATTCGAGCTATCGAGCAGATCGAGCGAAACTCGATTTTCTGTAAAGACTTGAAGTTCGTATATGCAATAATACTATTACTAATTATTTAGAAGCACTAATCAGAAAAATATACTCTCCTGAACTTAAATTTCACATTCCGAATGCAAGAAAATTTTACGACTCACAATAAATTTTACATCCGAGTGAATTTCAGTTAGAACGATAGAATGACAAGATCTATCGAAGGAACATTTTCGCAAATGGTGATCGGAAATTAGCAAATATGATGAACATCGATGTCTTGACATTGAAAATAATAAAAAGTATTTCATAATTAAGCACTGCCTATCTGATAGTTGCCTATCTGAATTGAGGTTGCGTAAGAATTAAGTAAGCTAGTTCGATTTCTTTATTTATTTAGCGGAGAATAAGCAATCGATTAAAAATTAAGTCGATTTTAGTATACTCTTTGAGGACACAGTTGAAAACCCTGCATTTATAGAGTGCAACTTAAGCCACTCGGGGGACGAGTGTTTCTAACTCATCTGTTTCCAAAGCATCAGAGCTAAAACTTCACGCTGTGTCTCTAGTTAATACTAATTTGCTAAAAAAAGAAACTTCGTATACATTTCACTTCTTATATTTTCCTTTCAATCCACACTAATTATTTTTTCATGCCATTCACTAACCAACAACAAACCTGCAGCGGAATTGAAACGCTTCGAAAATTGATAGTACAAGTATTTTATTCCCTGAAGAGTTTAAGATTTCACTACCGTCAAAAAAAAACCCGAAAGTTGATTTTTATTTCTAACATAGGCTATATCGACTGGATACAAATTTTCAGTCAAACAATAAGAAATCGAAAAACTTCGAAAGAAAGTTATAAAAACTAAGTTGCCTTTTTCGAAGACCTTAAGACTTACATTCTGATATCAAGGGGCATAATATAACAATTCCTTGTTGCAATTCTGTAGCGTCTTCATACATATCGTCTTTCTCTCTGGCGACCAAATCGGTGTTGAAAATTGAGAACCTCCGTACTTTACTTTATACTTACTTTATGTTGAAAAATTCAGCCTCTTTTTTGGTGAAAAATACTGAATTTTTGGGCGACCACCGGATTTTGAGCCTTTTAGCCTCCGAAGGGTGCAGCATAAATTGCTGGCAAAAAATTTCACTTTCTTTTTCTGAGTTTTGTTTCCACGGAGCATGACACCGAATGGTACTTCGACACACTTTATTATTACACTTCGTTGGATTGGGACCTGAGGGTTGACCAGAGGCTACTCACAACATAGTAAAGGTTGCAAATTTGCAGGTGTTAATTTTAACACTTACCAATAGTCGATACAGGGATACCTAAAAACAATATGTTTTGATAAAGCTATGCCTATCGGTTTTGTGGCTACCGCGAAGGTCGTTGGATCGACTCATCAAGCCTTTCTTCTTAGAATTTGTGAAAATAAGGACGGAAAGCAGATTGATTAGGACAAAACAAAAGTTATGAAATTCTATTGAGATAATAAAAAGTAAAACTGATAATACCAGTAAATATACAAAGGGGACAAAAATAACAGATATACGTTTTCTTTATATCGAATTTTTAAAAATTTCAAATTATTCTCATAACTTTAATATTTGATATTTCTAAAGTTTAGATGGTAAATAATTCTAAGCGAGCGCTTTAAACAATGACTGACTTACCAAGTTGCTC
The DNA here is from genome assembly GCA_021498325.1 of Bactrocera minax. Lineage (NCBI taxonomy): Eukaryota > Metazoa > Arthropoda > Insecta > Diptera > Tephritidae > Bactrocera > Bactrocera minax. The sequence goes on along the minus strand of JAKEEE010000011.1, from coordinate 3,215,453 downwards.
ACATTTTATAGCTGTCTTCGATTCGCCATTTCTCAGCGAGCTATATTTGAGCTCCGCTCCCTTGAAATCAATACACTTTTATGCTGAAACGAAAGCAATGCAAAAGCAAAAGCAAAAATGCGGAAAAGCAACTAGCTCACTTTTTTCACTATATAATATATTTTAAAACTCCTTGATTTAAATACTGAGTCTAAAATCTTATAATACCTTAATGTCTTTACCAAATAAAAATCTTTGCGCTTTTATTAGAATTTTTATTATCTTTTACGTTTTAACACAGTATTTGTATATAGTTTATATAGTAGATAATAATTTTGCTTATAACTAGAAGCTACAATTAGTTTTACATATCGTATACTTCTTTTAAATTAAACCGATAAATTTGCGCCATGCCTTTCGTATGTATATATGTACATATAATTGTATATATTCATAGCATTTTGTTAACGATGCACATATATATTTATTAAATACTTCAATACTTTGTTATCGTTTTAACTAGTGCTTCAAGTTTAACTAGGATACAAAAAACTCTGTTTCAAAAGTGGAACTTAAATATTAAAAGAATATATAAATGTACGTACATACAAACATATATATCTATACATATATAAGTGGAGGGTTATACTAAGCAAAAGTTTATTTTTGTCATAATATATAAACGACGTTTGAATAAAATGCTTACACTTTTGTTTAACACCGGCTAAAATGGATATGCATACACACACATACGTGTGTACATATGTATGCATATACAATACATAACGGTTATTCGCTAGTACTGATTTACGTAATTTGAATTTACCACTATTTACAAAGACAACATATATACATGGAATGAAATCACTTCGGCTAAACGAAGTGCAGCAGTTTGAGCGCGGCCACAGACGCCGCCCATACTCGCTACACATATGGCCTGAACATATTACTCACACCCTATGGGCAGTGCTTGCAGCAACCTTTTCAATCTTGTGAGTCGCCGGCATTGCTGTTGCGATCCATCGACGTGCCGCCATTCGACTCAGCCTGATCGATCACGTCGGGCGGCAGCACACCAGGCAAATACGCGGCGCCCGCATAGGGGCCGGCAAGGAAGCGTTTCGCATGCGCCTGTATGAAGTGCGGGTAGCGATGTGTGGGCGAGCCGAAAACTGCAGCGGGTGGCACTAGTGGTGAGAAGGCCGACTTGAGCGGGAATGGCGGTGAGGGCGGCACATTTGGTGGTGATACCGCGGCCGATGCAGCAGCTGCCGCTACAGCCGCTGAAGCGAGTGCCTGCGTCATGTCTTCACCGGAGAGCATAGCCTCCATGGCTTGCAGTACGTCACCGCGATAGCGCGCCAACAACTGTTCGACGTCGCTGCGGCGGCGATTGGGAAAGACGCGTAGCAGCACATCGACGGGCGAACGTTGTTGTGGCTGTGCAGCTTGGATTTGTTGTTGCATCATTGCCAGTGGCAGCGCATGCTGCTGTTGTTGTTGCTGCTGATGTTGTTGTTGCTGTTGCTGTTGCTGCTGATGCACCGCATGATGCTGATGTTGATGCTGATGATGTGGTGCATGCGGTGAATGCTGATTATGCGGATGTACACCGACGCCGACAGCGGCGGCGGCAGCAGCAGGCATGGCAGCGGCAAGGAACTGCGTGTGATGATATGGCATGAAACCCTGAGCGGCGCCATTGTTGAATGTGCGCAGCAAATGTAGATTATCTGTGGGCGTGTTTGGTGGCGAAGTGGAGTCTTCTTTCTTCAGGCTAAGATTCTCGGGCGTCGCTTCGTCGGGTGCTGAGTCCACATCGAGATCTGATTCCGGCGAACTGGGCGGACCGGTGCGCGTGGGTGAAAGATTGCCGCTGTCATGGTAGTTGCGGGACTTCATGCGCGGGCTGCTGGGCGAAGACTCGGAACCTGTGTCCTGATCAGTCTCATTGGAGAGGCGTGCGCGTTTCGAACCTGTGAATAAATGAAGTATGAAATTAAATTAAATATCTAGAATTGGCAAATAAAATGATAACGAATAAAGATGTATACAAAAGAGTGGTATCTGTAATGATTTTTTATTACATTTCTAAATTTCTGTCACACATTGATTTCAATGATTTAGTGGTATCTTCTCAAATTACGAAACAAATCGAGACACGACCCCACTTACCAACATAACCAAATAAATTTGCATAAATCGTACAAAAACAAATATCGAATAATTTTCTTTCCCTGAAAAGGCAAAATCAACCAAATCTACAAGATTTACCTTAACTCATATCAAGACAACTGCAAACAATAAACAGACACTTGATACCACCAAGGTACTCAATGCAAATAAAGAACTTGCTCTCCTTCTTCGCAAAAGAAAGTATCGAATAAAAGTTAGAAAAAAATTTAATCACATGAACGGTAAATATTGAAATCAGTATAGGGCTGTTAGCAGCACAGACAAATATACAGACACACTTATATGAGAGTGAGTGGAGTACCCAACATGTGCCTGTTTCAAGGGTAGGCAGGTGTTGGTCGCTTGGAAACGGACAGAGCGTGGAAAAAATAGCAAATAGTCATTTGATATCTTCTGCATTTTTCTTCAACTTTTTTATTTGCTTTCTCTTGCTTCAGTTGTTAATTTTGGGACTCGCTGATTGAGTACTATGTTGTTGTAATTTAATTAAGTACAGAAGATAGTGTTTAATTTGGTTATTGGCAGGTGGTGTTATATTTTTTGATTGTGCTCCGTTTACTATTTAAACTGTAAATAATACTTTATTTGGAAAATTTATAATTTTTAGGTATTTCACAAGGTCTTCTATGCTCAAAAATTATGTGGGATTTTGTATCACATGTATGGTATTATAATATTTGTCTAGAATATTGTTAGTAATAAAGCTTACGAACCGACGGAGGTTTTTGGCAGCAACAACACACTTAGTTACAATAACTTTATTCACTATAAAGTCAAGGGTACTGAAAGAAATCAGTATATCAATTACTGATCTATTCCGATCTATTCATTTTCAAACTGTGTCAAGCAAACGTAATACGAATGTTATGAACGAAGTTTGCCTCAATTAGGTTAAGTAACCTTAGAGATATAAAAATTCGTCATGAAACGGGTGGTGCCACGCTAATAGTCACATTTTTAAAATGATCAATATGAAGCTACTCTACATCAGCCTTTCATTCGTAACAGTTTTTGAAAATGTACTAAATTCGGTGTGAGATTTCTCAAATGGTTTGGATGATGTGAACGCTATATTAGATGGCGAAACGGCGTTCACTTTTTTAAAAAACCTTTAAAAGGACATATTGCCCTTCTTTGAGTGTTATATTATGGCAATTTCTTAATTCTAGCTCAATTTGCCAACAGATAAATGCTTTTCCGTGGATTAATATGTTCCGATTCGCCCACTAGCAAAATCAAGAGTTATCAATAGTTATCAATAATTCTTAGTGTTAATTAATTAACATATAATTCGGATAGGCAAACAAATATGGTGAAATAAATTCATGTATGCATTTTGTTCTATCACAAACAAGCTTTTACATATCAACTATATGATCTCAAGAGTATTAAAAATCGTTAAAATTACATAAAAGAATTTTTGAAAGTTATTTCTATTTTTTCAGATCAAATCAAAAAAAGATCAAATCTCAAATGCTTTATTGGTTAGGTAAAAAGGGAGGCGTTGGAGCGCTTGGTCCATTGTGCTCCCAACGAATTAAGCTATATTCAGCAAGTCAGTGGATTTGATAATGCATCTGATATTTTTCAACCCTAGCGGCACAATATCTTTTAAGTGGGAACATTACGTGGAATATATCCCCTCTTAATTAGCCAAAGACTGGGTCTGCGCCTTGTCATCCTCCGTGTATGCTCTGCATTCTGCCGATCTTACATTACCAATTTTCTGAAGGTGGGATATCAGGGTAAATGCACTCTGACGACGCCTACAATGTTACTTAATTCCCTCTTACCTAAAAGTTTTTGTGGTATGCCCAGTATTGTTAATATTCCAAGATTTGAGGTATTCTTCTAGCGTCCATTGCTTCAAGCAGCTCTTGAAGGAGCGGAAAGATCTAGGGCAGCGTAAGGGAACTACATTCCCAACTCGTCTGTCATTTTATTGCCTTCTATACCTATAAGACTGGGTACCCAGATAATTTTTACCGATTTTCCACTGAAAGTCAACTTTAAAACAATGTCATCAAATTATTAAATAAATTTTTTATTTGTACATATTGAGAAGTTCGATTGAGCATTGATATCTCTCCTGGAAATCATATATGACAAAACAAAACACCTCACGAAATGTATTTTTTTCTCGCATTTTGTTTTACACCTCAAATGTTATTTGCATATTTATGAAAGAACATTATTTGCAAATTCAGCTCAAAATAATGAAAGGCGAAGAGTTATAGGCAAAATTATGAAATTCGATATTTTGTTACGAAAGCTTAAATATGAAAAACCATTACGAAAGTTTTACCGCCATTTTCATTTGATTATAGCTAATTTAGTTGTAAGAAATTGGAAAATATTTCAAATAAATTAGGTGCTGACAGTGAACAACAACACCCATTTGAAACATGCTTAGCGAGTTTTACATACAATTTGATATTCAGAAAATGTTTAAGAACTCGAAATCGCGTATTGGTTATTATTAGATGGATTTTCATTTCAGAAAATAATTCCAAGGTTCTCATCTTATAGTCTGGTCCTCATTATAAGATAATAAGATAGGCTATTTTTTAGCTCCCTTTTTATATTTAACTGAAACTTCTTATAACATTAATACTAAATCTTCAGTTTGTTAATATGTTTACTTATCCAAAACTATCATCGAACTCATAGTTAAACAAATAAATACGTTTTCGAACTACTTCCGTAAACACAATGAGAATTCACAATGAGAATCAACAATCCAGCATTTTTCTCTTAATTTTGTCACTTTTTTGCTCACGCTTCGCCGTTCATGTGTAAACCTCTTATGAAAGCACCCACATACAATACCAACTGCAACGAAACCCGCCCACGCGCACACCTCCACATCAACGAACAACTTAACCACCAACTCGACTAAACACTCAACGCATCGTTGCACTTCCGTCAACGCTAACTGAGCGTTCAAGCCGCTTTTTGCATATTTAAAGCAGACGTACGTTGTAATTTTTACGCACTTTTAACGGTGTTCTTGCGCGGAAGTCGTCAAAGTGCGCGCAAACACACTTCATCGCTTAAGTGCAACAAAAGCAACAACACACTGAACAACAACTACACAACAACAACAATAAGACGGCGTCTCAAAATGTGCAACATTGCACGCCACTCATAAGGCAACCACCTTCACACGCTCTTTGCTCTGCCCCTCCTTAATTTCTTATATTGAGATTTTTCTCACCGACGTCACCGTTGATTCATTGCACACACTCACCTGGACTCTCCACTTCGGTGCTGCGATCCGGTGAATAACTCATCGACAGCCGCTCCGAAGAACGCATACGCACATCCATATCTGATTCATTGCCGTTATACTGTATGCGCTGACCGTTGCTGGTCTCCAAGCCGTCGCTTGGCGGTGACGGTATGCCAGGATGAAAGGCTGCGGCATTAGTCATTGGTGGTGCGGGGCTGTGCTGATTTGGTGTGACCACACCGCCGCCGCCGCCACCACCATCCACGCCATTCGACTGTCCCGGCGGCACATTAGTGTAAAGTAGGCCCAATTCCCGCGCCTCGTTCTCCTCTTGCGCTTGTTGGCGACGCAGCGCAACCTGCAGCGGAAGCGTATAAAAGAAAAATGGATTAGTGATATGGCAATTGCTATTTTTGGGCTTCTTATAGCCGTTTTAGTTTAGTCTAATAGAGATTAAGAGATTTCTAAACTAAAGACATATATTTTTCTAGAGAGATTCACACCCATTGGCAGGGCACAGCACGACACGAGACAGCACAACACAGATGGAAACAATTAAATGTTTAACAAAAATTGGAAAAAGGTTTTTAAGGCTTGAAAATATATGCGTGAACAAACAAAAGCAGCTTAACTTAATTTTGAGAAACTTTTTAAATATTATATATGTATATATTTTTTAACTTAAGCGCATATCTGACGAACATATGGAACATATAATATCATTCATTTAATCTTCCTCTTACTTAGTTTGTTTATTTTTTCTGGTTTATTATGGAAATCACTGTCATGACTTAAGTTTGCTTTCACTTAGGTTTGTTCAACAAAATGGCATCATTATGTAAGATTTTCAATAGTTCTTTTGAACTTATTGGAATAATCTGATATTAATCTTTTTCCTTTGATCAAAGAGACATTGAACACAAATAGCAGAGTTTTATTTTAATTTTTTTTAAATTGCATTGTTTCGAAACATTTAAAACAGAAATAAATTTTTGTTCCTGTTCTTCTGCTGCTCCCTGGCTTTCAGTTAGCCCAATATTGCTCAGCAGTTTTCAAAAATTTCGGAGCAGAGCTCTTAAGTTTTTTTTTTTAACAAAAAATGTAATTCTTGTTTATTCTGTATTAAAATTCCCTGAAATTGTCTGCTTTTATTGCACTCCGCTGCCACTGAGTGCGAATTAAATTACTACTATGTTTTAGTTTTGTTGTTAGATTTCATTTACTTGATAGCAGTTTCTAAAGTATTGTAACGCATCGTTCCGTGCTGTTAGTTGTGAATCGACCTTAATGCGTACCTGTGCGGCCATAACGCGTTGTCGCTCCGCAATCAAAGTGCATTTCGCACAAACACAATCACGCCAACGGCAATAACGCTTGTGTCCTTTGAGGGCGCTAACCTGCAAAATGATAAAGAAAATTAAGTTTTTTTTCATCATTTATTTTATTTATAAGTAATAGATATTTAAATGACCATTGGACTTAATTTCTGGGAACTGGTAAACAATTAGACTCCAATCTGGGAGTTAACATTTTTATTAATATTAATTAAAAAACAAAAAACAAAAAAAAAGAATTGTTCCATATAACATAAAATGCAGAAACCCTTTATATCTAACAATCGTCAAAGGATGTTTGTAACTTCTTAAGACAAAAATTGGTTTAATTATTTTTGGTGTCTTCTGACCCTAAAGTCCCTGTAGTTGTTAGCTGTAAAGAAGTATACAAAAAGAAAATGCATTTTCCAAATTGTTGTTAATTAAAGGGAATATGAGTTTTATGAGTTGAGTATTAAAAAAGCGAATTTCAGCAAAGTTCTGAGAAACTGTTTTCAATTCCAACAAAACACTAAATCTTTTCTTTGGAATAGAGCAAAAGAAAAGTATTACATCAGCTAAGATGTAATAAGATTTGATATCATTAGACTTATTGACTTATTCTCATACTAACCATTCTCAAAAGTAAACAAAATGATTTTGAACCGTTTTATACCAGCCAGGTTCTTCAACTTATGGAGATTAAAGTGGAAAAACAAAAAATTTTCTTGTTTAACAAACATTATTGGCCATTGGTTGGAATGATGGTTCCAACTTAGTATTCATTAAAATATTAATTAACTAATTTGTGATAAATATATTTTCTCTTTCGTATATAACCGCAAAAGGCTTATGCAAATTTTAAAATTAGAAAATCCAACAATTTGTGGTAAAATTCTGAAGTGAAAGTATCATTTGATCACAAATAGATAAAAATATGTATGATATATTAAAATAAAATAATTAAAATTTTATGTATGGCACTAATAAGTTAAGACAATAAAATTTTATTGACAAATATCATCATCTTTGATTCATAAATATCATTCAACGAAAAGAGGCGGAGACAAAAATCAATTCGAAATGATTGAAATAAATTAAAAAATAAATGAGTAATGCCTGTTCTGATTTGTCGCATTCGAAATTAATTAATGCTCTTCATTTTGATTTCTTGCGATTCTTTGTAGATTCGAAAGTAGTTCTTTTAATGTTTAAGAACTAGATATTACATAATTTTTACTAGAACTATTCATACTTTTTATTAGAATATAAAACAGAAATACATGAGTATTTTTTGTGAAAATATTTAACTGAACTCTACAGAATAATGAAAACCGTCTCTAAAGTATCCACAAACGTAGATAAAAATAATTAATATATATAATAAAAAATTTTATATTAAAATATCTAATAAAAATAATATCAGCATTTTTAAATATTGTATAATATTTTTAAAACAATACTTTTTTCTAAGTAAAATAAAACCAAACACCCACCACGCCATGATTGCGACAACGTGCACATTTCGGTGTCCGCTGGTAGCGCTCAGAAGCGGCGCGTAGAAAAAAGGCGGGTGGCAAAGCACCTAAAACTGGATGTTGAGACATTAAGTTTTGCATATCCACTCCGGTGGGTAAACTCATATTGTAAGCAACTGAAGTAAAGTCAAATTGTACGCAATGGAAATATGCACGGCGATTATGGAGTAAAAATTCCGCGCTTAAAAAATTGGTTAATAAAACATATTCAAACGAATGCGTGTAAAATTGTTATTGAATTTGTAATATTTGTTTTCCGTTCACTGGCAACGCTGAAACATATTTATTTTTTTGTTGCAACAACACGATTTTTGTTTTTTATTCAAGTAATAAGCACATTTAATTAGTTTCTTTGTTCTAAACACTGTATGTTTTTGTTATCAGTTTTTATTTTTTTGTACACAAACCACTGATTATCCTTAATAATTCCGGTTTGTTGCACATAAACGCGCGTTGCCACCGTTGCGACGTTGTTACACGACGGATACTCAATTGAAACTGAATCAACTTTGCCAAGCACCGACGAAGCCCCCAGTCATTGAATCCATCAACCAACCAACGAACCAAAACAGCAAGCAAGTAAGCGCTGCGCCTGGCAGGCAACCAGTCTATCCGCCATTCACACACAGTTACTTTTAGCTAAAGGCAAAAGTAATTCAATGTACACATATATACATACGATTGGAAAGCGTGTGAGTGAGCGAGCGAGCGAGTAAGCGAGCGTGTAAATGTGGCATATAAACGAGGGTTGAAATGGAAACCGCCTGCTCCTACCCTCGCGACCATTGCTGTCAACGGAGTTTCTTGGCTGCTACTGTGCAACAACCACCGCAACAGTAACAGCAGCAACAACAATGAACTGCAGTAGCAGCGGTAATTGCACGTATTGAGCAATGGCAACAGCAAAGACCAAACGACAGAAATACTTGGCAGTGGAATTGGTGACGGTGACGGCGACGGTGCTGGAGTAGGCTGCTGACACAGCTGGCTGACGGACGGGTGTGTAATTAAAAAAGTTTCCAAATTTGAGTTTTTGGGTACTGTATACAAAGTTGCTCACTCAGTCGGTTGTGCCTCTGCCGCCGACGTGCTCACCTTGTATTACAATCGCGTTTGTACATATGTGTGTATGTATGTAACTCTCGCACAGTATATACATAGACACATATGTGCATAACCATTTACAATTCTAGGAGTATATAAATCAAAGAACGCTCTTTGTTGTTGCTACCTCTTATTCTCGTCGACATTGGCGTTGAGAATTCTTTTATTTTAGTGTGAGCATGCTACAGTCCATCGTCAAGACTTTGATATTCCGGTAATATTAGACTCAAAGATGAATTTAGTGCACTGAGCTAATAGAAAAATCATTTTATGGCATGATAATAGAGTACAGGGTAAAAGTAAGTGGTATAGCCCATGCAATTTGACCGAGTTTGGGTACATTTAAAGAAACTAATATTGTTAATTATATTGGAGAGTTGAAACATTGGTGAAATATAAAAAATAGTTTAAAAAAGTTTTCCAAAAGATTATAATTTAATAAAATTGACATGTAATACAATACAATAACATTGTTTTCCTAACTGTAAATTGTAACACCTTCTGTATTGTAATGCTCGCATAAATACAATTTTTCCTGTTGTAAAGAAAATTTAATTGCCATAACGACTTTTAATTGGATGAGTCCAATAATAAGAGAAGCTCGGAATATCTATGTTGCTAAAAGAGATATCTTGAAAATACTTGTTAAGCGCAGGAAGCCCTAAATTCGGAAATCTAATGCAACAAATAGTTGTAATAATTCATATTTTATTAAAGGCATATGATATGATAATGCGGTGCAGACTACCACATTTTCAACATGTGGCGATTATTTTTTGAAGCAAAAATGATTTGCATATTTCATATTTCTACACTCTTTTAGTTTTATTTACTTTTCCCTCCGCTAGCACCTAAAATATTGTGAAAAAGCTGTAGAAGCTTTATATAACATATTAGAACAGAGTATAATAGTTTTGCTCCCCTCACACCTAAAACTAGTCGAGATAGATAGAGAGATGGAGTTATATATATCAAAATGATCAGAAAAATGAGACGAGTTGAGTTCAAACAAGTGGTGGTAACTTGAGCAGAAATTGAGATATCTTGATGAAACTTGGTAGAATTACTCCTTGGCACCATTGCAGTTGGGCGGAACCGGAGCATAGTTATCCTCACAAAATGCCGTTAATCGAAATATTATAATGGGTTATAACTAAGCCATTTATTAAGATACAAAACTCTTATATAGTATAGGGAACTAAATTAGGGAGCGGCTTCAGTGGTTTAAAACTTTTTAAAAAGTGTCTTGGTCTCGCCCGTAAATGGTTTAATGTACATATCTCACAAAACACTAAAACTATATCAACCAAACTAGATGAGGAAAAGGATTTTCCGCACCTCCGCAAACAATGAGAGAATGTGTGAAATCGGGTAATAACTACGCCTACCCGCCATATAACGTTATTGTTAGAAACTACTAAAAGTGCGTTAACTCAAGAAATAAATGCGTCAGACACATTAAATTTTAGAGTGAAGATGATATGGAGGGGAAGCATAGGATTCGGTGTAAAAATTGGACAATGGGTATGGCAGCGCTCACTTTTAGGTGAAATAATCCAATTTGAATTTTGGTGCTTCATATTATCATGACATTTCATCCGTCGTAGTGTGAAAATGGGCCAAATCATGACAACTATGCCTACTTCCCATAAAACACATTTTTAATTTCAATCTAATTCCTTAACTTTACAGGGTACAAATCAAGAAGCACTGAAGATATCGAAACCAAGCTTTGCTACAAACAGTCCCTTTAAGTTATGCCATTTCACTTTCCAAAATAGTCGAAATCGGAACATAACTTTTCAAGCCCAAGCTTTTCATTTTAATAAAATTCAGAAAGCATATTTTCTCGATCCTAAGGTGTACTTGTGTCGGGGCCCCATATACCTAATAGAGTGGTTTCCAACTTTTCAGTTGGGTAAAACCGGTCTAGCCCTTGGTGTAAGCACCATACCCTTAACGATAATTTTTTAATATAAGGTTTGCCAGCACCTGAAAGTATTACTCCGGATTTGATCTTTGCAATTGTGAGACTATAAAATGTTCGGTTACACCGAATTAGCCATTCTTTACTTGTTTTAGATAAGGGCACCTGTCTAACATAGGGTGTTGGTCTCAATTAGATCGGAAATGTATGGTCAGTCTTAATGAGAAGGTCGCGACAATAACGAACAACTCCAACAAACTTGGCTAAGCGAGGGTAGGAGAGTGAGTAGCATAATTTTACGAATAAAATTTTACTCGAAAATGTACCAATGATTTTATGTTGTAAATGTCTTTAAACTGAGTGTTTAAGATAAGCTCTGGCCCTAAATATCAGCAATGGTACGAAATATAGTACTAGAGGGGTTGTTTTACATTTTGTATGATATAGCGTTTGGCTTTTAAATTGAACATGAATTAAAGTGATTTTTGCTTTTCCTTAAGTACTTTTGTCTGTATTTTCGTAAAATTTCTTTACTCGTACATTTGAACTAAAGTACCGATGAACTGCAATCTATAGCTTCCATTTATAAGAATAAATTATTTTAATATTACTGTAAAAATCTTCTCAATAAGATAAATATATTTTGTTACATTTACAAAGAAAATTTCTTCCTATTATTAAATATTTATTTTTGCCTTCTCAAAAAAAGTGTAAATAAATAGTTCGAATTTAAAAAGAAATATTTTCAAAGCAGAAAATTATTGTACATTCAGTTTGTCCATTAAGCATCGAATCCAAAAAAAAAAAGAAATCGAAATTATTACATTTTAAAATTTCAAATGCCTTTTAGACCGAATGTAATTCTCCAACAAGTTTCTAATGTGTTTCTGTTACTCCTTGCTCCTCTCTGTGTTGAATGTTTTTGTTCGATTTTCGCGCTGCTTTCTGCTTGAAAATGTACATACTCAGGACTTGTTGCCCTCCCAACACCAACACCAGCACTCAGTCAAATGATTGTGCAGCTGCCTGAAGAGAAAAGTAACAACGATAACAGCAACAACAGCAACATTTGATGCAGGCACAAGAGTAGTGGTACGAAAGCTAGCAGCAGCAGCTGTAGTAGCCAACCAAAAGCTTTGCCATCGCTTTGGCCACACTCTGGCAGTACCCTCTCTCTTGGCAATGCAAAACTTGTGTTTCTGTTGCCGTTTTGTTGCTGGTTCGCATGGCGGCAGTCGCACTCATCAACTCACACACGCACACAAAATTGCGCACAAATCAAGCAACCAATACCAAGCAACGTTTTGAAGGGGTACAACAATGCAAATGGCACAATATGTGACTGTTAAAATTTGTTGTTGTCCATTATAAAGAATGTCGAGGTTGGCGGAGGAGCCTACATTATATAATGGGCGTATTGTGGGCGCTCCGGTTTGTGAGTTGAGACTTCAGCGCATTCATTTACAATTGGATGAGTGTGTGTGCATGTGTGTGTGCGTATGTGTGGGCCTGTGTGTAAAATAAAAGAAAGCCTGTGCAATGGCGACTGTATTTTAAATTCTGAGATATCCTGGGATTTATTTTATTTATTTCAAAACAAAGTAAAACTCTGAGGATATTGAAGTGTATATTCTAATATATGTATAGTGCGGTATATGCTTTTTATGAGTTATTTTACTTCTCATTTGTACATTATGTGTGTTTGCATCAATTCCTCCTTACATTGATTCTTTCGTATGTATATATTCATTATACAGCATTTCCCTTTATGTTCGTAGTTTTTCTTATTAATATAGAATATATTGTAAAAATTTTGAGAATTCGGGAATATATATATATATATGTATATATGTATATATATGTATATATATATATATACATGTCTTTGATGAATGGGGGAAGATCAGTATACAAAATTTTCAACAATTGTTTAAAATAATTCCAATAATTCATAAATATTTAACTTGACTTTCGCAGAAGCAGACATTTCATCTCTTTATTCGTACTATATCCGTTTTAATTTTGTTTATTTGTATTTCTACCCGGTTGAAATTATTAGTAAAGTATGCCCTGAGTTAGGTTAAGTCGAATTCGTAAATCTTCCTTAATTTATCTTTAATTTGAAAATTGGTTTAAAATGTTGTGTTGCATTTGTTTCTCTCTTATATTTTACTATTGAGAAAAATATTCTAGAACTGCAAAAATACCATTATCAACACACATAAATACAAATGTTTGTCTCTAGTTCACAGATAAAGACTTTCTCTAGGAGTTTGCAGGTTGTGATAAAGAGTTTGTTCAAACTGGTTTTATGAAAAACTTACAAATTGCTGGTTTTAATGGCAAAAAATATATTGTACAATGCATACCTAACCAAAAGCTCTGGCTTAATTGTAATATAAATTAAAAGTTTTTGCGTAAATAATTATAGAAGTAATTTTAAAGAATTATTATTTATGTTAAGTTAGGTGAGGTTGAGTAATACAGCCGATCCTTGTGGCAGGAGATATGCTCATTAACATGTAAATTAAAACATATGCTTACATACATATATTTTTAAGTGAAGTTCATATCATTCTACAAAATAATATTCCACTTAAGTATATCTATTTTGTTACTTATAATTTTTTTAAAAGTTCTAAAAATGCATATGAGTACATACTACTTAAGTGTATCTACATACTTATACATATTATAGTTACATAAATATGTTTGTATAGGTTTCAGCGCACATGCTTATAGCCCTTCACACAATATCCACTATTTGCAACAATAATTGCAGCGTGTACAAAAATGCATTGGGATGAGGTATTTTCCTAAAGCTCCACTCTCATTTTCATTTGCATTGGCTGCAATGTGTTTGGCACTCAAATCTTTACCGCGCAGAATCGTCAACGTTGTACTAGTATTTCAACAAAACAATAACTGAAATCAAAACTAACATTCTCTCATTATTCAAATGTTCGCAAGAGAAAAACAAAACTTAGATTTTCGTTGTCGAATTTGAACTATCATTTAAATTTTATCAGAACTACGGAAATTAAACAAATATAGACATTATAAAATTATTTAAAATATAAATGAAATATATAACAAATGTCAAATATTCTTTAAAGTTATTATGTCATATATACATACAGAGATATATACGTACAGAGATTAAACCTCAGAATTTAATAAGTGCCAATTATGGCAGTTTAATAGAACTTGTAATTTTACTTTTTAAAGCCTAAAAAACTCACGGCTCTTTCTTGAAATTAGAACAGAAAATAAAAAAAATTTTTTTTTTTTATATATTTCTATCGTTTCCCTTTTATGATTTATATGAGTTATACATGGAATATGAAGGCAAAATTAAGTCTTTTTTGTAATAAACACATTCTCCCACACGTCTGAAGTAGTATGTCCAGCTTCTATCATGATGTCAGTTTCTGTCTTCCGAAGAGTTGTTCTTAAGAGACTCTAATTTTCTTGCAGTTATTCTTGGGTTATTCATTAAATCAAGTAATATGTAAAATTATATGCAAGGGTGTATAGTTTTGAACAATAGGTAAAAAAATATAGAAACATTTCTTCCGATATACTAATCCATATCTACTAATTTATATTACACATATTTATGCAGCTACATTTTCAACGTTCATACGCATACCCACAGAAATACATATTTACGTATATATATACTTCAACGAAACATTGGAGTATGTTTAAGATTGGGAGGGTAACCATTCAACCTATAAGAATGTTACAAAATAACAGCTAACAATAACACTTATGTGCCAGCTCTCATGCATACCGCTGCACATACATACTTACATACCAAAATATAACAAAATCAAACCACAAATATGTATAATAAAGAAAGTTGCACAAACGCCATACCATCTGCGCCGTAAAAATATGTACGCCGTCACTAATACACTTGCAGCAATGCAAACTCCGCCTCAGAGCGCTGAGAAAAGAAATAACACAACAATAGTTACAAAACTGAAGAGAGCAAAAGAGAGACACGAGGAAATGCGCATGCGTTTTGGAACGGAGGTGGAGCTACCCTACTTATATGTAACATATGCAAACATACATACATACATTCAACGGACATGCTGATACAAAATTTTAATGCAAATACAAAACTAGAAATGTTACTCGCTAGTTACAAAAACAACGTAAAATAACTTTTTCAAGTGGGCTGAAAGCGACCAAGTGAACATACAAACATATATGTAAACATGTGCAGATATACATACGTATATAGTATCGGAAGGAAATGAATAAAAAGAAAATAAATTTCAAGCAAACGTTGTCGCACAAAAGGACTATTTTTTTTACTCATAAATTTAGGGCCTAAGTGTATGGGTATGGGTAATGTTGCTATTTTTGTTTCACTTAGCGACGGCAATTTGAAGAACTAAACTGGCGAGTGAGGATATGCTTTGGCTTATCGTATGATGTAGGCGTAGATATGTATATGGAGTATATGGGAGTAGTTGAGTACTGTATGATATATTTACATAGATATTTATGTAATCCTACAGTAAGAACGGATGTTGTTATTGCAGTTGTGAAATGAAACTTTATTTCGTTGCATTTGCACAGAGACTTTGTTGGAGGCAGCAAGCAAGCAACTTTTTGATTCATGTGAAAAGTTTTAATAACGAATTGAAGGACAAAAAACGCAAACGCAAATTTTTTCTTTGCTTCCTTTGCGCCGTGCATGTGTGTATGTACATATGTATACCATTTATGAGAGGAGGGGTATAACTATTTATCACATATGTGAGGAAGTGTATAAATGCATCTGTTTAAAGATTTGTATGCATATAAGTACTTATACATATAAGCATTCAAAGAGAAGGTCCTTTGACAATTCACATTCATATGTATGTATATATATTCGTATATTTTAACGATCGTGCTGCTGCATTGTGTTGCCTCAAACTAGTCATAGCTACTGTCGCATTATTATGAATGACTTTAATGAATGCCACCTTGGTGGCATTTCCGAATGACAGCCACTTAAGGTACCACTCCATCGCATCCAACATATACCACACGTCCCACATGCCTGCACCTCACTTCACTGTGATTTGCTGAATGCTAATTCATAGACTTTCATGATCTTACAGTGTTTCAGGCGGTGCATAAATGTGGTTTAAATTATGTAAGTTCAAGCTTAAGCTTAAGCTTAAATATCATTTAACGTTTATGTCTTGGCAAAGGCTTGTTTGAATGTATACTAAAATTTGTTTGACGATATGGTTCGAAATTTAATATAGATATGGTTCTCGAAACATCAGCAAGCCTTACGCAAGTTGTAGTAGCTGATCAATATGTAGCCTTGATCGTGGCTTAACGAGAGAGAATCCATGCTGCTCCCATGATAGCCGGTTCTACGCCACTGGTTCAGACCCGGATTTATATTCAGCCAAGGATTATCACAAGTATCAATATTCAAAACTATTTGTGGAGAGTTTTATACACTTAATATTAATAATGAAATCTAAGTTTGACTGCTCATAAAGAGATCCTATAAAGAGATGCTCACAAAGAGTTTCCAACATGTTTAGATTTTTAAGCATGGGGTTCGCTATATAAATGTTTTAATTCAGCCAATGGTATTTCCTCGTAGATTGATGTCCTTGGAGTACGCTGACATCTTTACCACCCAATATCTACAATGCTTCGCAAGAATACAGTTATATTGTCAACCATAGCGCTTATGTAAATAGTATAAAATGAGGTAAAATTTGTGATAAAGGAGGAGGCTCTATCACCGTGTATTAATTCACTCCGGTGAAAGTCCAATTTTTATACGTTACAAAAATTCCTTTAATAATTAAACGATTAGAGCATACTTCAAAATAGAAGAGTAAAATGGTTTAATGATAATTGACCTATCGCGGTTTCAAAATATGAATGAATGTGAAAACGGGTTCCAGAGCAAGATTTTATGATATGTATGATGATGTGTGATGCATAATAACATAAAATAAGCTGGAAGTCGAAAATCTGTAACCGAACATATATCTTACAGATTCTCTTTTCGACCTTTGCTTCTCATCTCTGACATTACTCTTCCTTCGCCATGTACGGAAGATTTCAAGGAATCCGAAACAATAACTACCAGAGTCCGATGAAAAAAAGTCGTTCTACTATCTAAAGAGAACCCTTTAGCTAAGTTGAAATCGGGCACATATTTCATCGCTACATTTTTTCGGACATTAGCTAATGCTAACGCTCAAGAGCCTTATCACGAAGTTGAAAGCATAAGGAATGTGAAAATTAGCTGATTATTTTTCACTAATAAATTACCTGACTTAGCTCCTTAATGTAGCTTAAGCAATTAATTTCTTATTAAATTATTCCCCATACAAATAAATAAAATTAATAAATAAATTATTTTAATGAATGTGTTTCTCACAATTTTTTTTGTTTTTTTGGCAATGTTCACACAATCATTACCACTGTGCCATCTCATTCGTAACCGACCACTCGAGTGTGCGCATCATTGAGGCGTTAACTACGGTAGCCACAGAATATGTAAATTAGTTTGGCAACATCATTTCACTGGCAACAGTGGCTTGAGTGCTTCATTACCTGACCGATACACTCATCGACGATTACATACATACATAAATACATACATGCACACATAGTCTTGACCAACTAATAAAGCAACCTTTCGTCTGAGTGACAGACGCACAAACGTTGCTTGTGTTCGACGCTTTATTATTCGAGGCGGTCCATTATGTATGAATTTCAATATACGAGTATTTCCGAAATGTTTGCACAAATGTTAAGACAATAATAATAACAGTAGTGATAGCAACACATACGAACAACAATAACAATCGCATAGGAGTATGTGTGTCAGAACATATGGTTAAGCGGCGTAATGCAATATTACAAAGGCATTTCGAATCACTGTAAGATCAACAAAAATTAATAACTAAGAAATTTATTCAATTTTGAGTTAAATGTTGAGATGGTTAAATGTTCGTTGGACGCTACTGCTGTTACGGCTGATTGACCTACCGCGCTGCTGCCTATTTACTTTGCATGCAGATATGTTTGTGTGCGCTTTAATTTTTGTTGGTTTTTAAATATGTACATATACAGTGGCTCCAAGCCAAAGTCAGACACCGTAGAAAAAAATGTTCCTTGCTAAAAATAATGGAACCAAAGCAATTAGCAAAAAAGGCAAACTATTTTTTTTTTAATTACTCATTTATTGCACTTCCAAAATATAATAACAAAACATATAAATTAATTCAGTATTATAAAATATTCTAGTAAAACATTAAATAAGAGAAAATTCAGTGCACAACCCAAACTCGGACAATCAACAAGTTTCTTGAAATATCGAAATATATTTGAAAAATTGATATTTTGTATGAAGACCTTTATTTTTAATAACCATTTTGAGCCGGTTAGGCATTTATTTAACCAATTTTTCGCAAAAATTTTTCAAAAATTTCTAAGCAAAGAGGCCAAATAAGTATTGAATTGAGAAAATTTGTTATTAAGCATTCCAACGATGGAAAATCTGTGCGTGAAATTGCTGAAATTGTCAACAGAAGTCATTTTACTGTTCGCGATATAATTAAGCACTTCAAAACCAACAAAAAAGTGGAGAACAAGCCTAAAGGTGCCAACAAAAAATTTTTTACCGACTCAGATAAGCGATACCTGGTGCGAAAAGTTAAAGATAGTAATTTCCTTAGTACACCAAAGTTAGCTGTTATAGCTGAAAATTAGTTGGGAAAGAAATCTAGTGTATCTACCATCAGAAATCTACTTCATAAGGCTGATCTAAATGGTAGAAAGGCCCGACAAAAGCCGCTGATCTGCAAACACAATCATACCATCCGATTAAAATTCGCAAAAGAACATGAAAATAAGGATTTTTCGTTATGGAAAAATATTATGTTCACTGACGAAAGTAAATTTAATGTTTTTGGCTCTAATGGAAAACCATATGTTTGGAGGAAACCAAATGAGGAGCTGCAAATGCGCAATCTGAGATCAACTGTCAAACATGGTGCGGATCGGTAATGGTTTGGTGTTCATTTTCGGCTTCTGGAGCAGGATCTTTGCATTTTATGGAAGGAATAATGAATCAGAATGACTTTCTAAACTTATCAAACCTCTCTCTAATCTCTCTTATCTTATAAATCTCTAAATCTTAACACAAAAATTCGACAGAATGCCGTTCCAAGCAAAAATTATTTGAAATCTATTTTATTACAAAAACATACAAAATACAATCTTCATACCAAATATCAATTTGTAAAATGCATTTCGATATTTCAAGAAACTTGTTGATTGTCCGAGTTTGGCTTGTGCATTGAATTTTCTCTTATTTGATGTTTTACTAGAATATTTTATAATACTGAATTAATTTATATGTTTTATTTTTATATTTTGGAAGTGCAATAAATGAGTAATTAAAAAAAAAATAGTTTGCCTTTTTTGCTAATTGCTTTGGTTCCATTATTTTTAGCAAGGAACATTTTTTTCTACGGTGTCTGACTTTGGCTTGGAGCCACTGTATATGTACATATTTAAAAACCAACAAAAATTAAAAAAAATAGTTTGCCTTTTTTGCTAATTGCTTTATTTCAAATATTTTTAGGAAGGAAGACTTTTGCTACGGTGTCCGACTTTGTCTTGGACCCACTGTATATTATGTACTCCATCTCAGTATAACTGCAGATATGCTGGCGTTCAACTTTTTTTCTGATGCCTTTGAAATACGCTGAACTCATTTCTAATTACATGCACACATATGTATATACATATGTAGAGACTAGTGCGTTATAACAGTAAATGTTGCGAAAATATACAAATGTCAATTTGATATTTCAAGTACCAAGTACAATGTCTACGCATGAATTGCAACAATGCCACTAACAACAATAATACAAACAATCTTCGCATTGACTTAAGACAATTATCCAAATGTAAAACTACTTTTTTAATCATCCAAATTTAAAAGTTTGTTGACACAATTTTTAAAATCTTAACAAATATTTGCACTACATTGACCACGACACAGTATTTCAAGCACATTTTAAGAGACATATAGTATATATAAATACACATGAATATGTATATAAACAATAATATATGTTTGACATTGTCAAAAATAAATTAAAAGAGGCGACCGATGTATGAATTGATGTTTTCGTTTTGGCTATTGTCATTTAGTTTTTTTTTTTTCTAAAGCTTAACACATACATATGTACATAAATTGGGATTTTTCGATGTGTAGACAACCATGTTTACATGCTGTAATGTTATTTGTAATCAAAATCGTCAAATGGTTTGTAATAAATTTGTATTAAGCAATCTTCGTTACTTATTGACCGATACATTAAACTCCAGGATGCTTGCCCTGACTTCAGATTATATTTTCGTTCCGTCACGTCATTGACTTTTCGTTTGACCGATTGATATTTACCTTCATTAAATTGGCAATTTTTTAGTGAAACTAGAAGTATGTCCTCGATTTTTTCTACCTGCAGCACCACAGAACAGACACATTTTTTAGCTAAGAACTTCGACTTGATTAACTATTATCTATTTCTGTGGCCAGAGCTATATTGAAAGTAAAATATGTCTGTTAGATCTTGAAGGTCAAAAAAAAAATCCAGGTTAGTGAAAGTCACTCCGCATGACCTAAATTCGACCTGAGTTATTGATTAACACTAAAAAGCTTCTCTTAAAATATATTAACCATGGAAGTCGGCTTAAATTTTGTAGGTCTCTCGATTTATAAAAAAATAGTGCACCACAAAATATGGTAAGGGAACTTCGTAACGTAAGGGAATGAAAATATCGTCCAGAATGAAAATAATTCTAACTAATAATTCGAACTATTGCCATAATCACGCTGGTTTTATTAAATTCTGGCTCTGTTATACTAAGATAATTCATTTGAACCCCACTTAAATGCCTCTCTTCCTTCATTCGCTGTGATGTTTCGAAAATAATGCTAAAATGCTAATTTGAATAAATTAATGATATTAATTTATTCCGAATTACAGTTCACATGAAGTCAATAAATGAAGTAATTTCCTTAATATTGTAATGATTTCCCCTTTCCGCCCATCCAACAAGAGAGGCGCGATTCCAATAACCCATGAAAATTGGCTAGTCATGAAAGGTAAGCGAATTTTTAATTGTGTAGATCTGAAACTGTTCAGCTATAGAAAAAAGTTTTTATATTATCCTCAGCAAACTTTTTAAAAAAAAGTGCGAGGGCGAGTGACTTATTCAACTCTGGAAACAAAAAAAAAGTCGCACCAGCCAAACCTTGAGAATACGAGAACGGTGGATGGGGCAGCAGTTCGTAGCCTAATTCGACCAATTTGGCGGTAGCGAGGGACGAGATATAAGCCGATGCGTTGTCATGTAGGAAGTGTACTTTTTAGTACTGCTAAATGGGGCAATTTTTTCTACAATTCGGAGTCGAAGCAACCCAATAATTGGTCATAGTAGAGTCCTGTGACCGGTTTGGCTGTTTGTAAGTGGTCGATGTAGATCACACCTTTTGAATTCCAGGCAAAAGTGGTCATGGCCTTTCCGGCTGATGGAACAATCTTCTTCAGAGAACGTTCGCTGATGAAGTCCACTGTTTCCCCTGTTCCTTGATGTCTGGTATGTCCTTCGGATTGTTCTTCAATAGCCCCCCTGCGGGTCGGGGGATAAGAATAACCCGCGGTAGGCATGCCTGTCGTACGAGGCGACTAAAATCCAAAAAGTGCACTGTATTTGAAATAGACTTTGCTCAAAAATATTGGCTCAGCCATGTCAGAAACGGTGCTATATTACTTAGCTTGAACTAGGTTTATATCACTTTAAATGTACTATACATGCACTTAAAGCGAGGCATTGTAGTTCAAGCTACAAATGCCACCAGTCGAGATGAATGGGTTAACTCAACTGGAAGTAGCCTTCGGGCAACAAGGTCTTACCGGAGACTTGAAATCGGTGCCACGGGGAGCAGGGGCCCGATGGAGTGGTGCAGCTCCATCCTGCTCATTGCGGTAGGCCCTTCGGGGAGTATCGTGGTGGCTGTGGTTTAAAACCTGAATGCGGGTAGAACTGTTTGGTCTGTGCAGTTCAAATGTGGAGTTGCATAGCAACCGGGTGCTTGACCCATAGAAAGGCAGAGGTTTTGGGTAGGCCTCGAACCCCACCAAGGTGGTTAATTGTGCCATTCCACAATGCCGATCGGTACCGTTGATTTTAGCAAAAAGCTATTTTCAACGGGGCGCTGATCGACGCATTGTATTGATCCGTTGTGTTTTTGGACACCGTGGAGTCGAGCTGTCAACGGCAGGTACCCACGTAAAGCACTTTCGGAATCTGTTCTTCAATAGCCCCCCTGCGGGTCGGGGGATAAGAATAACCCGCGGTAGGCATGCCTGTCGTACGAGGCGACTAAAATCCAAAAAGTGCACTGTATTTGAAATAGACTTTGCTCAATCTATAGGCTCAGCCATGTCAGAAACAGTGCTATATTACTTAGCTTGAACTAAGTTTATATCACTTTAAATGTACTATACATGCACTTAAAGCGGCATTTTAGTTCAAGCTACAAATGCCACCAGTCGAGATGAATGGGTAACTCAACTGGTAGTAGCCTTTAGGCTACAAGGTCTGACCGGAGACTATAATCTGGTGCCACGGGGAGCAGGGGCCCGGTGGAGTTGCTTGTCGCTCCATCCTGCTCATTGCGGTAGGCCCTTCGGGGAGTATCGTGGTGGCTGTGGTTTAACACCTGAATGCGGGTAGAACAGTCTGGGGCGGTACAGTTCAGTGTGGAGTTGCATTGCAACCGGGTGCCCGACCCATAGAAAGCAGAGGTTTTAGGTAGGCCTCGAACCCCACCAAGGTGGCTATTGTGCCATTCCACAATGCCGATCGGTACCGTTGGTTTTAGCGAAAGCTATTATTAACGGGGCGCTGATCGACGCATTGTATTGATCCGTTGTGTTTTTGAACACCGTGGAGTTGGGCTGTACAACGGCAGGTACCCACGTAAAGCGCAGCGTCCTCTGTTCTTCAATAAACACTGCTGTGAAGTGGTCTCAGAGTTGCGCTTGTTGCTCGGAGTGTGCAAGCGCAGTGCCCATCATGGCGACAGTTTTCTCATGTCCAATATTTCATGCGGAATATGACCAACACGGCATTTTAAGATCGATGGTCTGGCTGTTCGCCAGTACGAAGTCCTCGCGGTAGTCGTTTTCGGGGCACCTGAGCGTGGGTTTCCAAAAATTGACCTTGAGACCCGTTCAAGCTATTTTTGACGGTTGTCATCAAAGGAGAAGGATCGCCATATCATCAAACAGCATCCAATTGGTATTTGATTTCACTACGCGATTTCCTTTTCACCATCCAAAATCGAATTACCGTTCGATATTGCTATCTTTCCATTATTTTAAAATCCGCGGACATGGCCGCTTCCACGCTTGACAGTAGCCCTCTATGGGAATGCACTATGCGATAGAAAAGTTATTTTGACGCCGTCGGATGAGGCTAAGTACTTACCTTACTTACCGTCTTTGCCTTTACATTAAGTATATATCCTACGTTTATTTTTCCTTCTTATTTTAATAAATCAAATGCAATAGTTTGCTGTTATATGCTATATACTATATAATTAAAAGAAAACAACTGTTAAGACGATAATACATAAATATGTATATGCGTACATATGTTTATAGATTTTATTATCATTTTCATCATTTTCATCATTTTCCTTTATTTAAATAAACTGAAAACTGAAAACATAGAAAGAAATACTCGCATCGAGTTTATCTCCAACCCTTATAAAAATTTTGTCCACAGCTCTGAGAAATTCAAAGTTGCACATCTTAAATGTTTCGTGTTCTGCAAATGACAATTTACAAATGTATGTAAAAGCTTTATAAGCAACACTCTTACAGGCATGCAAGGGAAAATCCAAAAACAATGCAAACTGTTGTAAGAAGAAGAACTTGAAAGAAAAGCAATTTTGTACTATTTTGCACAGATTCTGCCGTTTCTTCTTCATTCACTTGGTGATTTCTCAAGTCTGACTGTTGGTTAGCGACGAACAACAACAACAACAACAACAACAACAAAAACAACAACAACAACAACAAGAACATCAGCAACAACAACTAACAACTGACTCAAATGTATACAAAAAGTTAAATACAATTTCATGCCTCGTTGGACATAACACACCACAACAACAACTACTACAACAACAATATATAATAAATAACTTAATACAATGGTATAATGTCGGCAACAAGCGTAAAGATACCAACAAACGAAACTTAAGTTGAACTTGCAACCTGCGAGATTGAAGTGGAGATGGTGGCGCTCTTGTAATGTGCTCTCTTGCACGACAAGAAGGAGATAGTGGGCTGCTGATAACCGTTGATATACATATATTGTCAAATAATTGGAAGAAGAAAAAAAGCAAAAATAAGAAAAGGCTGTGGCAGGAGTTACTTGTAAACTTTCGAAAGCATGGCGGCCCACTCGCTTGCTTGCGGCATGTACTTTTCAGGCCAAGTGTCAGTTTGTATGCTACCCAGACCACTCGCAGTATTCGGGCCCACACAAGCGACTACGTTTCCGATTAGTTGCGTAGCGGAAATAAAACAATATCCGCTTGGCGCTTTCAATTACATTTTAGCCTACAAAAAGCAAGTGAGACTACCAAATTCGTGGTTGCAAAGAAAAATTTGTAAAATATGCCACGAAATGACTTTATAACGTAGGCAACATCAATTGCTGTAACGAGTAGATCATTGGAGTTGTTGTTATAGCATGATTGTTGTTGCTGCGGTTTACTCTTCGGAAGTCTAATATTGAAACCGTGTCGGTCTCCGGTTTTGTTGCTTCGCACTTGAAATTAAATTAACTTTTTTTCGATCAAATATCCTTGAGTGCATTTGACAGTTGCAAACAGAAGTGGCACATCCAACACAAGCTGGTAACAATTGCTGAGCACAACAATATAAGAGCAAGTAAATAGAATACGTATATGTATACAAAAATGCGTCGCACCAATTTCGAGTGATTTTTAAAACACGAAGCTTGAAGCTTGTTTCTTAATTTTTATCAAATATAAGAGTATATGATGAGAAATGAAAAAAGAGAGAAGCGGTTATATTAATTTTCTTATTATTACCGCAATAAGCATAACCTAGTAAATGGGATGCGGTGTGTCCTGTTAAAAATTTATTTCTCTGTAAATTTTTGAAGAAACAGCATCCACATATAGCATCCATAGATATCCACATAGATAACCTTGAAATGTTTGAGGGGGAGAATCCTTTATCTATGTAATATGTATTATAGTCACGTTT
Source organism: Bactrocera minax (assembly GCA_021498325.1). NCBI lineage: Eukaryota > Metazoa > Arthropoda > Insecta > Diptera > Tephritidae > Bactrocera > Bactrocera minax. The sequence continues at coordinate 3,189,789 of JAKEEE010000011.1, read as the reverse complement.
ATCTCCCGTTGTGATGTGGAACCACATAGAAACAATTAATGGCAAGTCAGATCGGTTGATGAAGCAACCATAAAATACGAGTTCGAAACTGGCAGTAGATGAATATTTTGTCACTCTGTGGTTTGCCAAAACTTATCTTGCACTATGCATCGTAACTTTTGACCCGAAAAGAACCTTTGCCATAGAGTTAATTTTTCAGAAACACTTCTAAGATTATTAAAGAATTAAATTTCTTTCCAAATATTGACACAATTTGAAGTTAATAAAGCGCCGTATATTCATTTTATGAGAAGATGTAGAAGGTAAGAAATTATTTCAATAATATATCATTAAAATTTTTATAAGTTCTGAAAAGTCTTGCCTACTTATTTCTATTTAAATATCATTGGGCGGACGACTAACTTTAAAAAATGGAAGTAGTACTGTAGTTTTATTATAATATACATCTCTTATTGCCCCGATTTATCTGAAGCAAAATTAGAGAGTTCGATAGAAATTTGGCATGTTTTTAATGCTGCAATCTATAGGTTCTCAGTTAAAAGTTAAAAGCTGCGGTAGCTTTCACAATCACACTACACCTCATCTATGCAGGACAAAAATGTATTCTTGTATATCACGTTTCATCGTCCCATGAACGACTGGTCAAATAAAAATCGCGAAATCGATTTGCCTCGCGATCCTCAACACATAGTATTTAGTATACCCTACATAACTCTACAACTCTCTCAATTATTTTAGTGCCACTATATATTGTTATATAATAATTGAAATTTTGTAAAGTTTTCAAATATTTTATACAGTTACAGTAAATGATGATTAAAGTAGGCAGCAGTATTTCCGGTGGATCATTGTGATGATTAGAAAGAAATCATTCTCTTAAATTTGTCTTGTCTCTTTGTCTTTTATCACCCTTCCAAGTCTCTCTAATATTTTTTATATGCTTTAGAAATGTATTACGTGAAAATTTTATGTCGGTGCTTTTGCTTTTATAGAATAGAAATTTTACTAATAAATAGGTAATCGACAATCATATGCGCAATTCAGAATGTCAATAAGAAAAATTCGGAAGTAAATGTGGCACAGCGAAAAGTAGTTTCGAAATATTAGTGAATTTCCATTACTTGGTGACCAAGATTAACACAAATAACAGTTGGAATAGTTAATCTCCAGTCTAGTCTAGTCTCTTTCAATAATTAAGGTTAGAAAATTACTCCATAAAAAAGCGTTTTCACACAAAATGAAACGTAATTATCCAATCGAGAAAATCGAACAAGATTCTTTCTAAGTTCGAAATATTGATAATTTTAAATGAAAATCAAAGCTTGTTTGTTATATATTTACAATAGTAAATATAAATGTAAATATAGTTTCAATATTGGCTGTTTTTCCAATCAATCTGATTCGACTTTAGTGTAGTGCCCTATCGTTGCTTTGGACTTATATACGGTTTGTACTCTTTTGTAATAATCTTCTGAAAGTGAGATCTTCTTATTGTTAAAGTCCATAATGTAGTGGATTAAAGGGAAATAATATTACTCAATACGGTAAAGGTTAAACTAAATGTTTACGAAAAATGAGAAAAAAATTGCGACTCAAGCTCCTCATAATGACCGGAGATTACATTTCTCGAAAATTTTATTAATTTAGTTACCTTGACAATATAAAATTACATTTGCATTGTGTAAGGACTGTTCCAGAAGAATATAAAATATTAGTTACTTAAAAATCTTAAGGCACTTACTATAGTCAAATTATTATCCGGACACATATGTATGTATGTATGTATAAAAGGGTCATAAATACATATTTACAATAACGAATTCAATATTACACAAAATTAAATTTTATCAGATGCATCCTGCATAATTTATTTAAGGTATTTGCTTTGTGCGAAAACAACAAAAGTCAATGGAATTTCCCACGATCCTAATATGCTACACGGTCTCATTAAAGGACCCAGATGGCTCATCATGCTATCTACGAATACAATATTATGCGCTTTCATATGCATACATACATACATATATACATTTACATATATATTTATAAATTTATTTGTTGCACCGCCGCAGGTGGTTGGCGCGCCAGGTCGTGGAGCAAAATTTGATATTTATCTTCAAACCACAGAAGGGTACGGAACAGAATAGAACAAACAAAACCGCGAAAAATGCAAACAAACATACGTAAACCAACAGAATGCCGACTAATACTTCCCAAGCACTTGTGTTGCCGAGAGGAGTGGGTTATTTGAATTTAGGCAATTGAAAGGTATAATAAGTGGCTGCGTCAGCGGGGGTGGTGCAATAAAAGTATCACTTACATAATAACGGAGCAGCGAATTTGGCAATTGCATCTTTCCATTCTTCGATTTTTTCTCTTCTATAATAAATTAAAAAAAAAAGATAAAAAAAAATAGCAAGATTGGAAAATGTTGCAGTAGCCAAATAGAATTGTTACATAAACAATTAAGTAGCAAGCAAATAATTGTTGCGTATCTACGAAGTAACAGAAACAGTTATTTGCTTAAATAGACATTCATATATTGAATAACTTCTTACATTATATCTATAATAAATCCATAAGACGAAGCTGCATATAAGCTGGATTTTAGAAACCTTTGCTGGTAATTGAAAAATATTAATGAAAATATGTATTGCGATTCTCTACCACAGATAAGTTAGGCTTACAAAAAATTGAGATTAGTTTAGGTGTCATGCCCACAATCTAGTTATGACCAAAAATATAGACAACCCAAATTTTGCAGTTGTGGAGTTCGCACAATGAAACAATAATAGGGGCTATGTAAATTTTTTACAAAATGGCCGGAGCCCGCCCACTTACGTATTTTACGTTCATATCTCATATACCACTGCTTTCCCAGTAAATCTCAAGTTAAATCGGTCGATGTCTACTACAATCTCTTTGTAATTATATCCGTCAAATTTCGAACACCTATAATATGACTTGAACGAGGCATTTGGCCAAAAGAAAACAACAAAATTAAAAAAAAAAATCTTTAAAAACCGACAAACGTATCACATTAAGCCAAGTTGGATTTCCTTGTAACATTTAATTTTTTCTTCAGAACAATTGAAGTATATAATGGGTTAAAGTTGTACAAATTCATTGCTAAAACATGACAATATTTACCAAAATAATTTTGTCAAAGAATATACATGTATCAAAGTAAGAAGTCTGTTTTTAAATTACATTTAAGGAAATAATTTAGGTAAACTAATGATTTTTACAAAATGGTTTTTAATTTAAATAAAAAAAAAATCATATCCAAAGCTATTCAAATATTTCAAACAACTTTTCAACAATTTTATGATTTTTAATTAAAGCGTAAAAATTTAAGCTATAAAAAGAGTTGTATTTGTAGTCTAATGCGTTTTATAAGCTGAAAACTCCAAGGCTAGACGAGGGATCGCCACAAACAAAACATCTCTCTCGTTATCTTAGAGTACTAACCTTATCTAGAATACTGTCAAAGTATCATGACGTTTTACCAAATCGATATAAAGTTACACACAAGAGGCAGTAATGCCAGAAAACACTGCGAAAAATCGCGAAGTTGATTGGGTGACCGTGAAATGAAATTGGGCGAGTGACTAAGTTAGTTCGCATCATTGAGATCTCAAAGGAACGCGTAGCTCATATCATTCACGAACTTTTAAAAATAAAAAGATTTTGCGCACGATGAGTTTCACGTTTTTTTAACATCGATCAAAAAGACTTTCAAAGCCTATTTGACTATTTTAAATTTTATTTTAAAGACTATTTGGCACTGATAGAACGAGTTTCTATGTCGAATTATTATGAAGGGATGTAATGAATGAAATACGGATTACACACCTGAGTGCAATCGGCAGTCCGCTGAATGATTGTTGCCCGGTGAAAATCGTCTAAACCCCCCGAAAACACAACAGTCGGCCAGCAAGGTTTTAGCCAGCACTTTTTGTGATTCCCATGGAATTATTTTCATCAACTTCCTCGAACATAAATATGTCGTCTTCGATGCGCCCCAAATCTAATTTGGAATTTTATTCGTTAAACATCGTTTAGAATTCAACATTCTCGCCTTTAAACTTTCTTAGCTTATTATATACATCATCGTTACTTCAATTAAGTGTTTCTTTTTGAATTCAATCATCATTTTCTTAACAGCAGGTTTACATGTTTTCGATTAGATCACATTGCATAGCATTTCTTAGCAGTGGACTGATCTTGAGGAGTAAATTTGTATTATTCGTAAAAATATGTAATTTTCGGCCTTATGTTGTGAAGTAGTAGTAGTAGTAATCTAATCTGGAAATTCTCAGGGACATAACGTTAGTAAAAAAATTTGCATTTGAATGATGAAAGGCATTGCGAAGTTCACAATCGTTGAGTACGCCCTTCTGCTGGCATACTAAATCGGCGATTGTGCGTCAACAACATTTCGAATGTTTTCCGAAAATAAATTTAGAAGTATTTAAGTTATTTAAAGCAACAAAGATTGCTTTTGTTTTTGGTTTGCGAATATTATGTTCACAATTCTGGCGCGATTAGTTACAATACATTTGGGTAGCCGGCTCGCAAGTTCACCGTATTTAAATTTTTGTTTTTTATTTAAATTTAAATAGATGGAAACCAAGTTACAGAAACTTTCCAGACTAAAAGCTATTTGAAAAATCTATGTTTGTTACCCGAAATCATTAAATTTCCGTCTTTAGCAAAATAACACTTCTGGTTATATATTTTTTTCGTGTCTTTGTGTCTATTTTTTTTCATTTCATTTTGTATATATCATATATACATAGTGTCAATATATTTATAACGCATACCCCTGTGCACGAGGAGGTAAAACTTTCCAAATAAAAATCAAATAAAATTCACAGCTGGATTATATAATGAAATTAAAAAACGAAAAAGTTAAAGAAACAACAAACCTTCATTGCCGCACCATATCGGGCCTAACCTGAGGGCATATCAAATCATTTGGATACCCTGCAATGCTACTGAATTAAAATAAATACACAATTACATTTATACATACACACCAAGATACATGTGTGCATACATATAAGTAAGAAGGATTAGAAATCATGCATATAAATTTTTTAAGTACCCACCCCTTCGTTGAATTCGCCATATTCGCACTACTCCAAGTCCTTCTCTCACTAATGAAATTATGAGCAAGGCCGAAAATGCAGTTTAATAGATACTTTGCTACTCAAATGTCATTTGAATGAAAATTAAATGCAAAAAAAAAAGAATTGTCTACAAAACTAATAACAGTATCGTGGCAGGGAAGGGCGCGAAATGGGCGTCAACCGGTTGCATATTACATTTGATGCGCGCATTTGGGCGCATATGCACACGCTAAAATACTTATGCAGCTTACATACATACATACAAACATTGAAACACGCAAGGTTACGCTGAAGTACCTATTCAGATATCGGAAACAATGTTTACCCTATAAATGGGCAAACAAAGCATTGATTAGCATCTCAGCAACATTGGGCAAGCCGAAAAGGTCAAAGGTGGCGAGTGTTTCATAAATTTTACGTAGTAAAACAACAACAACAAAATATTGATGAAAAAATTGCCTAAGCTAATACATGCTTGTGTATGTATGTATGTGTGTCTGTATATTATTAGTGTTGCATGGTATTTGAAACTCTTATTGAATTAACACCCTTATTACTTGCCAAAAATAGTGTTATTACAATAACTACTTCAATGGCATACTTATGCCTACGAAATAATACTCAGTGTGCAATCGAGTAGCTGGCCTCAAATAACATAAAGTATACAAATATTTTCAAGCAGAAAAAAAAACTAATAAGCTATTCAATGAGAATTTGTGAAATTGCAACAAAGATGGTGTCAAATTGATTTCCGGCGACTTTGCCAATGATATAGGCAAACGCAACACGCACATGTTTGTTTGCATATATGTATGTATATTATCAAAATTGCTTGTGTGTCGCGCATAAGTTCTTAAGCAGTTAGTAACAAAGTATTTTTTGCGCTTTCTTTCGCAATTTTATCCACTACACACACACACATATATATATATATACTTATGTATGTATATGTATATGTATGTCCGTATACATGAAGGCTGCTTTGAAATGGAACACTTTTATTTTTACCTTGTTGAATAAGTTGAAATGAACGCACATACAAACAGTCGCATATGGCCATATGCTTACATAAAAGTGTGGGAATGTAAGTGTGTGTGTTTTTTGTATGTACTTATGAATCTATGCAATTTTATTGAACAGCAATCTTGTGAGCGCAATTGGATATTGATTTTTGTAAAATATATTGAAATCGATATTGTACATATGCATGTGCCTATGCATGTATATATGTACCTGCCAATGGCTGCGTGGATTTCCTCTTGGAATTTGATGCTCTAGTTTTTATTGTTTAATTAAAATTAAATTAAATTAAATTGTATTTTCTTGTGCGGAGGAATTGTTGGCAATGTACTATTGAAATAATATGCTCATATTCATATGTGAATACAATCATCATGCAATCTATTTTTCTCAGGCTAGTTTTCAAGCAACTCTATACGAAATAAAATGTAAAATGTTAGATAATGAAGAAGTTAGTCAGTTGAAATTAAAATCTTTCAGAAAACTTTGTTTTTCCAGAGTTCGATTGTATTTCTGTCATGAAAAAACCTTTCGAATAGTTTTGAAATCAGCAGCTTTCGAAATTAACAAAGCCTTTATTTGTCAAAACAGAGGAAAAGCTCCATCAAACATCCGTAAAGATATATTATTCATAGTTATTTATTGTGGCCGATAAACATTTAACAAAGTATTAAAAGTTCTAATTTAGGTTTCGTAAAATAATTATTCAAAGAGCGGATACCATGTATAATTATTTATTTTCAAAAAAAAGTTTACAGTGTCCTATGTTCGAATAATTCATTTCAACTTCAATTACCGATAGTTAATATACAAACCACTATAACTATCGACCACAAGATGGCGCTATCAGTTACAATAAAATCGTTGAAGCTGTAAAGCAGTTAGAAATTTTTATAATACTCACCTCCAACTCAATCGACAGCAATCTATGCATCCCAAATAAAAACATGAAGGACAAATTGTGTAGTTTTCATAAAGTTATCTCGCTTTGCACCAATAATGGTGATAAGTGTCCATTGTGATTGTTGTTTGGTTATCTACTAAAGCGGCTCTAAACTTGGATTGTGGACACATCAATCTTATGATTGGAACCATATTAAGAGCATTTTCGGAATTCGGCCGACCGTTAGGAATTCACTATTTAAAGGCAAATATGAGTCGAAGACCTTGAAAATAGAACAGATCCTTTAACGGTGTTAAAAAACCCTATTGAATTCATTTCAAAACCATTAGATGTTATAAGATATAATAATTGCGTCTGATTCGTTACTTTTCTGTTCGTTTTGTTTGAGTTCAGCTCTCTTGTCATTAAATTTTAAATGTTGAAGCAAAAATTAAGTTCTCCAAACAAGCTAGTATCTAATCTTTCTTCTAGTCATCTTTCTAAAGTGTTATAATCGGTACCCTAGATGAATCTGATTTATATAAGTGGTTTGTTTGATTCACCACTTTTCAAGGACTGGGAAATTACACGAAGTCCTGAAAGTCTAGATTACGAATTCTAGATGACGAATGGAGAATTTCAAGCTCTTTCTTTTATTGAATTGTTTTTGAAAAATTGTTATTGAGTACAACAATTTTGAATAAACACACAAGGTTTTTATTTCTCCATTACATATGCATAATATCTAAATATTAATAAAAAACGATGTAATTATGTAAAAAGTATTGCTTATAAAATAAAAATAAAAATAAATAAAGTGTAACATAAAAGCATTTTTCCGAAAATCTTTTGACTCCAAAGACTCCCAAAATATGTTCACGTCAAATAATAACAGTTCACAGCAGCCAACTCTTATCAGCATGCTTTGATGTACTTACTTCTGGTACTTACTTAAAAATTCTCTTACGAAATTTATTACTGATGGCTTCGCTCACATGATTATGTAGTTACAAGCAACATAGTTCATAGGTTTAATGTAGCTTATCAACATAACAGGTTGGTAAATAAATCCACAATCGACACATATATATACGTGGTGCGTTCAAAAAATAACGGAAATTTTCGTTTATTGAAAAAAATATTCATCTATTCAAATTTTCGTCTACATTAATGTTGTCGCCTTCAAAATAGTCTCCATTCGATAGTATGCAGTTATGCCAGCGCTTATTCTAATCATCGAAACACTTCTCAAACTCGATTTATGGAATAGCCTTTAGCTCTTTCAGCGAGGCGTTTTTAATGTCATCTATACTTGTAAAAAGGCGGCCCTTTAAGATGCTCTTTATTTTTGGAAATAGGAAAAAAACACGCGGAGTCATGTCTGGCGAATATGGAGGCTGGGGCCAGTATTACAGTATTGTTTTTGGCCAAGAATTCATGAACAAGCAACGAAATGTGAGCAGAGTAGAGCAAAAGAGAGCAAAAGCCATGAATTGTTTTTCCACAAATCCGGGAGTTTTTTTTCGGATTGGTTCACCCAAACGGCGTTGAACTTGTAGGTAGTACTCCTTATTGACCGTTTGGTCTTGAGGCAAATATTCATGATGACATTTCCGTTATATTTTGAACACACCACGTATATATAAGTGTTTCAAACATCAATAATGGACAACTGCGTGGAAGTAAGAACATATTTGTCCGTATATTTTATAGCAGATAAATATGTTTTTAATAATTTTGTTTTTCTTTGACTTATCGACGAAAGTTTCTTACAGCTATTTAATAGTATTAAAAAGAACCAAGAGATAATGAGTCAGAATAAAATATATAAACTGACAATATTTGCTTATAATCATATTTGTAGCTGATCTACTTTTATTACTTCTTATACAGATGTATATATGTATTTAAAGTACATCTGTTCTTGTAAAATGTGCAATTTAACTATTTTCTGAAATTGTTAATGGAAAATAAAAATATTAATGCGTCGTAAATGTCTATGTCTTTTTGTTTAATATCTGACAAATTAGAAGGAAGACAGCACACAATCTATCTCGCTTTTAAGCAACCTCTAAGAGATATATTTGAACTCTTTAAGCAGTGAATTACATACTCAAACTGAAAGCTGTTGTTTTTCAGCCAAAGGGGGTCTAAGAATATATATAATTAAAGCATTAACTTTTTAAAAGGAAAATTAAAGTCAAATAAACCATAATCATACTGATTTGATGTTAGGTATAATATCGGTTTGTGAATCCAAACCCAGTGATATCGTATTAAAGTAGAAACCCATCTTAAAATATTAGGAAGCATATCGTAATTTCTTTAATAATTCTGATCCATGTTATAACTAAATGTTAGGGATAGTGATGGTCGTAGCTGAGAGTGTTACAACAACAATGAGACGCCGACTCCATTCCAACCATAATATAATATAATAACCCACATATAATACGTATAATATATTTCATATACATAAAAGAAGTTATTTTCTAAATTTATTAATATTGAGTGGGCAGCTTAAAAGACTGAACATTTGGAAGAACCTATTAATTCTGTTCCTATTAAACAAAACAATGAAACTGTAACACATGCATACTATACAACGAAGAAAGCGGCCGTACTAAAATGTTAAAGGCGCGTAATGTATTATTTAATCCACAAATAAACTACTATATATAGATGACGAGCAAAGATTTTTCATTATCACTATCTACGGCAGCATAAGTCTGCATCAGTTTGTATATAAATACTTCATACACTCTGCAAACTCAAATTGATATTCGTTTCCCTATAGACAGCAGTGCGCCATATAATAGAACAATATATCGAAAATGGTTCCTTTTGTAAGATATATGTCTTGGGCATATATCGGTTGGGACTAGTACAAAGTAACTTCGAAACAGTTGAGAGAAGATAAATTTTTAGACTTATCGTTTATTCGCATTTTAAATTTTTATCCTAATATTTTTTTCAGTTTCAAATTATTCCTCGCACTTAAACAGCTCCCCTTATTCAAAATATCTTAATCGCGAAACATACTTGAGTGACGTAAATTAATCGACGAAATATTATTAAATCAGATGATTGGCCTTAATAATAAAAAAATATTAAAAATGTAAACACATTGTCTAGTTTCTTTCTTGTGTGGTTTACCCTATGATCCGAGTTTACCCGCCAAGTGGTGCTATCATTCTCAAAACTTCATCGGGTTCAATTAATTTCGTTCGATATAGGTTACGAAATAACTTAGTGGTCCTGCGTACTATAAAGTCGAATTTATTAATTTATGGTTTTAATATCCTTATATAAACGATACGTCTTTGTTTTTCCAAAAGAGAGATAACTAACGCTGAGATAGATGGAGTTGTATGTATGGAGTAGACTTTATTTAGTAGATAGCGGAACGTTTCGTAACTTGAAAGTCATTCACTAAAATTCAAACCGCCTAATAGTGTATAAAAAAATGTAACTCTTATAGACTCTTAGTTTTATAAACCATTTTATGTATTGATATTTCGTTGCAATTTTATTCAGCTTTACAAATTTTTATTTCTACAAACACTACAGGGCTGTTACAAAAAAGTTCTATTTTGTTTTTAATTATACGTTAACATCCTCGGAGCGTAACTCTTTCCTGAGGTTCGCTTGTATTTAAATATTTTAATATAAACGATAACATTCTGAAAAATTTAAAAAAAAAATTTATTTACAGTATATAAATATATGAAACTGAATTTCCAGTATGACAAAAATGAGTGATTCTATTTCCCTGCACATTGCTGTACGTGCTTCAAAAAATTATTTCTATATATTCAATTATCACTGCACAAAAGAAAGTTATCAGGTACACTTTTGACCCTAGTGAACTAGAGCAGCAAAGTACTCGTTCGTATTTACTCACATACACTATCAATATTCGATGTTGAAGTCAGTTTTTGGAAAATATCAAGGGATAAGCTATGATATGTACATACATTTAAATCCATGTATCACAAAATAATCAAAACAAGCTTCAGTTAAGAGATTGCCCAATATATACATACATATGTATATCAAGTAGTGAGAGGAAACCGATCCAAAGAACGGTCAAAACACAAACAAAGTATGAAACTGAGTTTATGCATTTGCTTTCTCTCCAACCGAGATTGATGTATAAATATGAGATTTCAATAATTCCATACATCAGTTGTGGTTCTGAGTCCAGCGGAGAAAAGTCAATCGAATACAAAGCAGAAGTCAAAAATGAAGTTCTTTATTGTGATCCTTGCAGTCGTTGCGCTGGTACGTACACCACATAGTTATATACATGCATAAAACATATGTCTACAGTTACTTACGTATATAATTTCCAACTTAGGCATGTGCCGAAGATGAATGGGTTCCGAAAAATGTTGCCGAAATCAAGGTTATCCGCCAGGAATGCATTAAGGAATTTTCACTCAGCGAGGAACACATCCAAAAGTTGAAGAACCTTGAATATCCCGATGAAGAGCCAGTACGGAAGTACTTACTATGCACCGCTGAGAAATTGGGTGTCTTCTGCGAACATGAGGGCTTTCATGCCAATCGTATTGCCAAGCAATTCAAAATGGATTTAGATGAGGCTGAGGTCCTTGCCATCGCTGAGGGTTGTGTGGACAAGAACGAAGAGGGCAGCAGCCCCGATGTGTGGGCCTATCGTGGTCACAAGTGTCTTATAGACAGTAAGATCGGTGAAAGTGTGAAGGCTTACATTAAAAAGAGTGCAGATGAAGCAAAAAAGCAATAATTTACTAGCACTGACCTTCGATAATGCAATAAAGTATATTTTATTAATACAGAGTATAATAGTATTGTTCACATAACGGTTGTTTCTAACACCTAAAACTAATCGAGAGAGATATAGAGTTACATATATATAATTGATCAGGACGTCGAGACAAGTTGATTTCCGGGTGTCTGTCATCCGTCCGTCCATGCAAGCGGTAACTTGAGCAGAAATTACGATATCATGATGAAACTTGGTACACGTGTTTCTCGACAACATTGCAGGTGGGTGAAATCGGAGCATTGCCATGCGGCAAAAATTGGGCAAGGCTCCAAACCCTAATAGACTTAATGTACATATCTCAAAAACCACTGCATCTATATCAATAAAATTTGCTAAGGGTAATCCCTACTGGCATCATATACAGTATGAAAACGGGTGAAATCGAATGATAACCACGCCCACCCCCATATAACGGTTATATTGAAAAGTCCTAAAAGTGCTCTAAATTTTACAGTAAAGATGGTACAGATAGACTGCAGAGGTTTCGGTGTGAAATTCCATATCTAAGGAACTACTTCACCAATTTCAACATTTCATCAATATTTGCATCCTTATGCTGCGTTGTGAAAACGGGCGAATACGGGCTACTTCCCATATAACACAATTTTAAATTCCTTCTGATTTTTTCTCTTTTCAATATATTAATCAACCATTAAGGAAGATATCGGAATGAAACTTTGCACAAGTAGTGCCGTTAGGTAATGCCATTTCGTTTCCAAAAATGGTCGAAATTAGAGTACAACTTTACAAGCGTTCAGATACCAAATATGTGTACCTTAGTGCTTATGGCAGACTTTTTACCGAAAATATCGGTTAATCTGTGAAATATATCAATAAAATTTAGAGAGCATCACTTCCCAATAATAATGTGCCCTTGTGTCACAAGTGATTTAGCTCTAGTAAATACTTCCTTTAGTCCCATATACCTGATATAAATGTTCTCTATCTTCCGGTTGACTTAACACCGTATATATCCGGCAATATATAAGATCGCGAAGCAAAATTAAGTGAACTTATAATCTTGGAATTTTTGGTGGCGAAAATGGTTGAAATCGATCTAGGAATTACCCCAGCATCCATTTACTACACAATTGCACTTGTAATTCTAATGGACTATATGCCGAATACATCGTAAATTCACTAAATCTAAAAATTGGTACGCATGTTCCTTGGCACTCTGAGGAGATTGGTAGTGCAAATAGGCGGAATCGAACTATTGCCACGCTATAAAATGCTATAAACAAGTTCCCAATTTAGATATAAAACTGTAATTTGGTTCAGAGCATCACAGTAGAGGGGCATCGAAAATATATCGGGTATATCGGGTCGAAAATATTTAGAAAGTGGATATGGTCCCGCCTCCTCTTAATTTTAATTTACATGTCTCTCAAACTACTATCAAACTATATCAACCAAATTTGCTCTGGACAAGTCTTTCTGATACCTCCTTACACACTGTGAAATAGAGAGAAATTAAATGATAACCACGCCCATCTCCGATACATGGGTTATGTTGAAAACTACTAAAAGACCGTTAACTCGCTAAAGAAACATGTCAGAAGCATTAAATTTCACAGTCAAGATGGTACTTAAGGGCGTCAAAGGAATTGGTGTAAAAATTTGACAATAGGCGTTGCACCGCCAACTTTTAGGTGAAATCTTATATCTCAGGATATGCTATACCAATTACAACCAAATTTGGTGCGTGACGTTATATTTATATCCTTATGTTACATTGTGAAAATGAGCGAAATCGGAATCCAAAAAGATTAGCTAAAATGAGCCCAATAGAGAAAACCGCTTAATTTAATGCTATTCGAGAGGAGTGCAACAAAATTCCTCCTCAAATTATAGCTTGACGTTTTACGGTAAATTTACGTATTACGTATTTTCGGACCAATACCTAAGTAGTAAAAACAGCTCCACATAAAAATATTTGACTTACCATGTATGGTTGGTGTTTTGATGTCCGCTAGGCATAGTTCTAGACTAGGCATTAGGGTAGCAAGTGCTACTCTTATTTTGCATAAAATAAAATAACAAAATTCAATACTCAAAATTGTGTTATTTGGTGAGTGATTGCTTTAAATTTTGGTGAATGTGGAGGGGAACATTCTGTAGCACATATAATATAAACTTTCTAGCATAAAAATTTGCATTGCTCATTTACGAAAATTGCTTTATTAATACGTTCATGTAAATCACAAACTATTATAGTGACAATCTACAATTTACACCGTGCAGTTCCACCGCTTACTCTGATCTCTTTAATAGCTCTTTAACATCTCCACCGAGTTTGGAAGAAAGAATACACATCAAAACATGGTAGGCTCTCTCATCATCGCTGTCCTCTTTAGTCTTTTCATCACAATCATGAACAATGCTCTTGATCTCATCTTCCGACAAATCTCCTTTGAACTGTTGGGCAACATGCTCGCCTTTGAAGCCTTTACCATCTTCGTAGAGGCCCCATGCTTTACTAGTGCAAAGCACATAATTTCGTACTGACTCTATGTCGGGATATTCATCCTTCTTCCTATTTTTGAATTCTTCATCACTAGATGGAACTTGTTTGACGCAATTCTCACGAATACTCTTAATTTCATCGGTAGTCTTTGGACTCCAATCATCGGCTTGTACCTAAAACGGGAGAAGACATAATTTATTTTCTATTAAGGATACTCGGAGCTTTTAATAAGCATACTCACCAGCGCAATTATTGCAAGGATCACAATAAAGTATTTCATTTTAATTTTCTCGTTTGACAGCTTCACTTAGTGAACTACTGAATTTCTTCAATGAAACCTCCTATTTATACTTCTGCAGGTTGATGTTTTTGTCTCCTTAATATAATATTAATTACCTTCGCGGGTCATCAATATTATTTAATTTATGTAACTATCAGTTTTGATGAACTGATTAGAATTTTTGTTGTGCTACATATTTATGCATAGTTATATATTGTAATATAATATATACATACGTATATGCTTATTAATTACTGTTTTAAATGAACTATTAGTGACTTAAAGCTTAGATTTGAAATGATTGCAGAATAAATTACATTCTGATCAAACGTTGATATGGTAACCCCTTTTGGATTAAGTTTGAATATAGGGTGCTTCGTCTTTTCTGTCGGTATGTAAAAGTTGTCATTTACTAACCGAATGATTGGTTAGACATGTTCTGAAGCTTCTATTCAGTACAGTTCTAACGATGAACTCACGCTGTTTGGTAGCATTAATAAGCACAGTTGGCATATTTGGCGTTTGCACCAAACCCATCACGGGTAATATTTTTGCCAATAAAACGAAACAGTCAAAGGAAATCGATGTCGGGGAATGTTGACTGATTAAGTGCAATTCATTTGTGATTCATTCAAAATGATTCATTTGATTTAATTTTTACAATTATCGCATTTTTCAGTACAATTGTTCGGTCGTGGTTGGCCAAAAGCTCTTCTGAAACTTTCAACGCAAATTCGGCATTTATGGAGAAATATGTTATGTGTTATTGACTTGAAAGCTTCATAAGGATCTCACGTAACATAGATTCTGCGGAACTCAAGTCAGATCTTAACTATCAAGTTTACTGATGCACTAATACCCAGCTAATTTAAATATAAAAACATGGTTTCTAGTTTTTCTCGCCCAATCTCGCTCAGCTAAATATGTATATATGGTTATGATTTGAAATCTCGATATGAATTCTATTTTATTCCTTCCATTTTTTATGCTTGCTTTCACTGATTCTTGCATACGGAAATCAGTTTACTCAAACCTTACCTTACTCAAATTACACTGTCTTCTCTATAAAAAATAATATTTTTAGAGTTAAATAATGAGATCAGAAAAAGTTCCCAGTCAAATGCGCTTAGGATTGATGTTTACATTTCGCATTAAAAAATACATTATAATCACAATACACTAAAGGCAACGGAATTGTGAAACCTTTGGCCTATATCTTGGGTTTTTAGAAATACATTTAGTATTTTCTAAGTTCACTTTGTTACTAGGCGTCGTGTCTATTAAGCTTGATTAAAATAAAATATATATGAATGCAAAATACACAACTTTTTCCTAACCCTGTAAATTCTATCTATTAAAATATCGGTCCAGCAAAATGCTGAGGTGGGCTACTTTGACAGTGTTAGGAAATTTGCTATAAAATAAACTGGAACAACATATATATATAAATGCTCACAAGTATATACAATATAAGATTTGAATATACATATGTACATATTTATTGTTTATGTCCGCATATTATAAGACTTGAGAAGTTATTAAGAACTAACTGTTTCTACTAATGAAGGAACCTGAAGCATAAGCAAAAAATTGATTATCAATCAGAGTTTAAATCATTCGCTTTATAATTAGTATACCTATAGCAACTATACCTAGATTATAAATACAACAAATAGAGGGTTGTGCAAAACTGAAAAACAAAACTGAATGTTATCAATTTTCACTGACAATTTTGTGATTATAATTACAAGAATAATTATTTATTCGAAAACATCACTTAATGAGGTATTCCAGAATAACACATGCCTTGATAATGTAATATTAAATTGAGAACACTAGTTTCCTTATTGTTATTTATATACAGATCGTCTCCTCATTTATATACAGATCGATAATGGTGATCGATAAGAGGGTTTATTAAAAAAAGTATTAAAATTTTACTTAGCCTGTTAATATAATGTATATATACATTTGTAAATAATCACTGACTTCGAATGAAGTTTAATAAATTGCTCACTAATGAGTTATTATCAATTAACTATTAATGATGAAATAAGAGTGCCCAGTTCGAAAAATTTAAAAAACTATTGGAAATATAATTAATTGAATTAATATAAAGCTTAGAATGAAATTACAATCAAGGTATATAACATAACATATTACCCTATTTAGATCTGTAAGTACCAACATATCTTTCTCCGTATTCTTTAGATTATATCTCATACCATTGGTCACTTAGAAACGAATTCATACAATCGCCGCCGGATAATTCGACTGAATTTTACGTAATTCGCGTAAGTTTCACAGACTTCAGAAGAAATGGTGTGTGGAAGAACAGTTTTGTTGGTGATGGCAAAGTAAAAATTACCCGACTACCGGAACTGTCAAATTAACAAATCTGTGTGAATATCGCTATTGGTTTATTGCATACATTTTATGTAATATTTATATTTAATCCCATGAAAGATATTATATTCAGTAGAATATTTTCAATTTCCAAACGATTACTTTTCCATATAACACCATGCTAAATCAATCAGCATATATTATATAACTCAGCATTTCATAGCTAAAAAATTAACAAAGATATCGAAACTAAATCGTTTCCACGACAGTCAGCTCTTTGTAACCCAAATGAAGTCGGATTTTTATCCGGCCAGGAATTATTAACTTAACAGTATTCTTCAAAATTATTTGCGTCTCTATAACAACATATCGAAACTAAACTTAACACATATATTACACTTGGTATGTGGCCACTCTCTTCCAAAAATTGTTGGAAACGTTTATATCGACATCGGTTCATATCTTGAAATATCTCCAGCTTTCTGAAACATCACCCTCGCGCGAATTCTGCGTATTAGGATATAAGAGTAAAACTGAAAATACCCTAAATATTAAATAATAGTTCGGCTCAAAAAGTGTTGTATTAATTGTTATAGGATTGTCATTGAATTTGAACCAATAAAAACTGCTCATAGGGAAGGAACTTAAAGTTTGACCTCTTTATATTGGAATGTGACATGCAAAGTTTAATATGAACTTCACAAATAATAGCCGCAGACAGAAATACCTCTCTGATTATTCCATCGAATTTAGTCTTGGTGTTATTAATACCTCTTGTTCATGTATTTGGAAAATTTTTGTTTGATATAGTGAAGCATACCGGAAGCCTTTTGAAATATATAGATCACGAATCAGTTGACTTGATGTCGCGCTCACAAATTGAAAAAACATACGAAACGGTACATTAAGAGCATGACTCAGAGCCAGTCTCTCGCATGACAGTACTTATGTGGATCAATATTTCAGGCTGGCTTAAAAGTTTGTATCGTTAAAGAAACTAATTTTTTGGCAAAATACCGATACACTGATACACTGATTACACCGATTCAAAATAGGTCGCAGTCTCGGTTTATTCTTTCCAACAACCATTCTCTTGAGGCCTGATAATAAGAAAAATGCAAACGGGGCATAATCCGAAGAATACGGTGTTGAACTCGTAAGACATCCACTTGTATGGAGCTTTCGCATTTCTAAGTATTCATGAGCAATAAACGCGTTTCTTTGATATTTTTATAGTGCAAAATCATTTTGTAGATTTTTTAATGTTTGCGTACGTAACAACCCCTTTTGGACATCGATCGCGTTCATCATCGTAATAATAATAAGTAATATATAAAAAACATATGGTTTTAATACTAGTGGCACCCTCTATGGACTCAATTGGCTCTATGGAAATGCATAGATTTCGGCCAAGTACAATCGATTCACTTTTCAATTTCGAAATTTTCAAGCGCCAACTGTCAAGTCCGAAATATATCAAGTACAAAAAATTTTCTGATGCTTTCAAAATTTAAATAGACACAAACGAGAAATCGGATGATACCCAAAATAATAGTATCCCAAATGAACGCGTTAATTTTCATTTGTATTTCGGATATTTTTTTAAACATAATCAACATCGCTTTGGCATTCTACATGATCAGTGAGGACTCCAATAGCGCAGCTCTGAGGAAAATACAGGACCATTATGTTCACAAAAGCCCATCAAATGAGGCTGAAGGTGATGCTTTCAATGGCGCTGAGGAGCCGGTTTTCTTTTCGGGCTTAATGCCAGAGGATGTGCGTTATGCAAAGCGTCGTTGCAGCAACGCTCTGCCAAAGGCAAACGTCAACTGGGGAGCGCAAATTTTCAGTAATGATGCCGAGAAACACGAAACACATTGCTATGTGAAATGCTTTCTGCGTCGCGTGGGACTCATACGGCTGGATACATTGGGTTGGGATGTAAGTATGTAAGTACGCTTTTCGTCTTGGAATCTCGTTTAGTAATTCTAACTTACCTTGGAAATATTTCAGTTTTACCGCTTAGGCGCGATGTTCCGGAATTTACGTGGGCATCAAAACTTTCCCGCAAATTGCTTCAATGTATTTTCCAAGGCAGATGAAATGAATGGCAAATGTGAGTCGTATTACGGAGTATGGATTCAGATATTTCAAGATTGTCAATTAGGTTTCAATTCCTTTTTTTACTATGACATTCGACTGGATCAATTACAGTTCGTAAAAGTATATAATGATTTACGTTTATTATTTAGGTATATTTCTCTTTATGTATGTCTTCACAGCCTTTACCTTTATATCGGGAACCTGGTGTTCACCCATTTAAATTTTGTTCCCTTGTACTAAAGGAAGATATCGTGGATATGAAATCTCCAGTTTTTGCACTTTGTATTTATCTGCAATTGCACTACTTTGACGGTTATGGAAGAATTGATGTGAGTTTTTGTAATTATGCTCCTGCAACATGTTGCAACAGAGTATGTTAATTTTGTAACAGTTGTTAACTAACAGTTATTTGTAACGGCTAAAAATAATCGAGACAGATATTGAGGATATACAGGTTGACGAGACGAGTTGAATTTCGGTTGACCGCCAGTCTTCCCGTCCGCCCGTACAAGCCATAACTTGAGTAAAAATTAAGATATCTTGACTAAACTTCGTATACATGTTCTCTGTCGCCGTAAGTTATTCCAGCTGGGCGTAATAGGATTACTGCCACGCCTACAAAATTCCGTTAATCGAAAACTTATAAAATGTTATAACTAAGCCAAAAATAAAGATAGAAACGTATAATTAGAAACACAGTCGGTAGTCGGTATATATATACATCAATCAAACTTCCTCAGAACAAGTTTTTCTAGAACGTCCTCATAAACGGAGAAAATGAGCAAAATCGTGTAATAACCACGCCCACCTTCCATACAAAGGTTGTGTTGAAAACGTCAGAAACATTAAATCTTTCTGCAAATATGATATGGAAGGGCTGCATAGGAACCCATGTAAAGTTTTGGTTGTGGGAGTGGCTTCGCCCACTTTTAGGTGAAATCCCATATCTCATGAAAGCCTAAACCAATTTCAGCCAAATTTGGTAGATGACATTATATTTACATCCTTGTGTTACTTCATGAAAATGGGATAAATCGTATAACAACCACGCCCACTTCTCTTATGACTCAGTTTTAAATTTCATATGATTCTTTCACTTAAAAGTATATAAATCAAGCATCAATTAAGATGTTGGAATGAAACTTTATGCAAATGGTGCCTTCAAGATATGCCATCTCATGCGTAAAATTAGTCTAAATCTGAATATAACTTTTCAAGCCCTCATATACTCAATATAAGGACTACAGTGTCTATAGCTGACTTTATACTGGAAATATAAATAAATCTACGAAATATCGTTATTAAATTCGAGGATTATATTTCCATAATAATAATGCACTCTTGTGTAAAAACTGGATAAAATCGGGTAAACACTTCCCCTAGCCCCCATATACCTAATATAAGAGTTTCAAACATCGGGTTGGCATTTTACGGTATATATCGGTCAATATGTAAGATATTTTAGCAAACTTAAGTGAACGTGTAATATTGAATATACCATAGTTTAATGCCGAAAATATGTGCAATCAGCTCACGAATTATCCCAGCTCCCATATACTACATGTGATGATTTTCGTTATTTTAGCAGACTCTATGACGAATATGTCGCTCAATCAGTCCAGACTTCCCCTAGCCGAAAAATTTACCAGATATAATGATTTGCTTCTTTTCAGCTGACTTTAAACCGTTAATGTTGGTAAATATGTGGTGGTGGTATGGTGATATTTTAATTAAATTTAGAGATTAAATGTGTTTCCTTAAACATAATGTGATTTCGCGCAAAATACGAATGAAACGATGATATCCGATAAATGGTATATCGGATAAAAAGCACGCCTACTTCTCATATAACACAATTTTAGGTTTCATTTGATCCTTTCGCTTTAAAATAGATAAATCGAACAGAAATTAAGATATGAAAATCAAACTTTGTACAAATAGTGATTTCAATATATGCCATGTCATGCGTAAAAATAGACGAAATGGGATTGTAACTTTTCAAGCCACCAGATACCCAATATGGACCTCAGTGCCTCTATCAGACTTTTTATCGAAAATATCGGTAAATCTGTAAGGTATTGTAATGAAATTGGAATTTTATCTTTCCATGATAATAGTGTACTCTGGTATCAAAAATGGTGAAAATCGGATAAATACTACCCCTCGCCCCCATGTACCTATTATACGGATTTTCAACCTCTGGGTACACTTTATACCATATATTTCCATAGCATACCATACCATATCATATATTATTTAGATATCTAAGCAAAAATAAGTGAACATATAATATCGGATATACCATAGTTTACCGTCGAAAATGTGTGAAATCGGTCTACGAATTATCCCACCTCCCATATACTACATAAAATGATTTTCGCCGTTCTAGCAGACTTTATGCCGAATATGTTGGTCACTGTGTGAGTTACCTTCACAAAATTGCGTGAAAACATGTTCCCTAATATACTTGAATAATGAAAAGAGTTAATGTGATCAGTGCAGATCTTCCTCTATCCCAAAAATGCCCGATATAAGAATTCCCCACTTTCCACCTGACTTTAAACCGTTTATGTTGGTCAATATGTGTAATATTTTAATGAAATTAAGTGGATATGTTTTCTTAAACACAATGTGATTTCGCGCTAAATATGAAAGAAATCGGTGTAGATCATGGTCTAAGCCGCTTATTCCTAATATAATGATTTCCTTTTCTTTGGTTGACTTTTTCCTCTTGTGTCTAATCTTTTCAATTAAGCCACTTTGGTTGAGTTCATATCGCATATATCACTTTTGAGTTAATTTGGTAGATTTTAATATAAATATCTATGACACGAAGCAAGATATAGCAATGAAAGTACATGAGTCCATGGCCTGTAGTATAACTTAATAACATACCAAATATGACTGCAATCCATTGACAAGTTCGTAGAATAATGAATGTTGAATTCTTCCGTAACATTTTTTAATATAAAGTTATGCCAGCACCTGAAAGCATATCCCTGCCTCTGATCCTTGCACATTGCGAGAGTGTAAAATGTTCGGCTATACCCGTACTTAGCCCCTCCTTGCATGTTTATAAAATACATATATGCTAATTTAAAGACCAAAATTTATGAATAATAATTTGAAGTTACATACGACGGCGGCCTGGTAAATATTTAGCCTTGATACACTTGACCAAGTGAACCTCCAATATCTTTAACGCTTGGAAAATGCGTATTCTGGAGTCCTTAAAAGAAAGCATCCGTGGCGGCAATAACCTCCCAATTCGACTCCCCATTCGATTCACGAAACGACGAAGAAATTTATTCGAATTGCGCTTAAACAGCGTCAAATACTGCTGGAAAGTGGTCTAACGGTTGAAAGTTTCGGTTTTTGCTTACAGTGGACAGTTAGTTTAGTTGCATGGTTCAAAAAATACTCATGCTAATTTTATTTGTCGCCAATTTTGCAATATTTATTGATTATAACTTCGTACGATATTATAAAGATTGCCAGCCTTGACTTTTTTTTGCTTTATTGCTCGGAAATGGACTTCAGTGGCTCACTGATGTGCTTATCCGTCTATGAAAATGTACTAGTCGAGGAGAGACTAAGTACTTACCTGATCACCCTCGTATCAAGTTACATCAAAATATGTTAACTTCGCTCCAACTGTCGCCCACACAGACAGACAGACGAGTAGATAGACGTCACAAAATCTATTTGTATCTGCACTCCCATCATTCAG
Organism: Bactrocera minax; assembly: GCA_021498325.1. NCBI lineage: Eukaryota > Metazoa > Arthropoda > Insecta > Diptera > Tephritidae > Bactrocera > Bactrocera minax. Next base: position 3,167,009 of record JAKEEE010000011.1, on the reverse strand, counting down.
TTATATATAAATCTATATCTACCTCCATTATTGTACATCTACCTACGATCTACAGTGCCTAGCGTTGTGAGAGTATAATAACTTGCTTACTTTGCTTTTTTTTAGACATCGGAAGTTATACATAGCTTTGCAGGATCGGGTCGTTTAACGGCACTCAACGAGAGGGTTATAAAAAACTGCGCACATATTTCTAATGCGCATTTCATGGAGGGTAAAAATACCAAGGAAATGGCTCAGCTGATGACGACTTGTCTGACGAAAAATGTACCAGAAGATTACTCATTTGTCCTCCAATATTGGAATCAAGTAATGTGCGATTATTAAATAAAATCATTAAGCAACGATAACTATACCTTATGGCTGTCGAAAGACATTGCACATAATTTAAATAAAATAAAATAGCACATATGCCATATAGTACTTGTTATTTGGGCTTTGGCCACTTATGTTTTATTAAGTTTTTGATTTGTTCTTTTAACAATTCAAAATGGATTGTGCATTTATCAGCAATATTTATGAGCAAGCAACAATTCATTTAACATTGAAAGTTTTGGTTTTTGCTTACAGTGTGCGGCATTATGTGGACAGTTAGTTAAGTTGCATGCTCCAGTCACTCATGCTTTATTTTATTTGTCGCCTACTTTTCTTTTGTTTAATATTGGATATGATATCTTTATAAATTATTATAAATATTGCCTGTTTAGGCTCTTTTTTGCTTTAGTGCTCCGAAATGAACTTCAGCGCTTCACTAATGTGCTCCACCAGTGGCAAATGGGCGCTTAGTGTTGGATGACGATAGCCTTCAAGGAAGTAACAGGTCTTGTCCCCACTTGTGTCGGGAAATTCTTTGGGCAAACAAGAAGCATCTCGTGCTTTTAAATCAAACTCGAAACCAGGATATTTGACTAGCCAACTACAAGTATAAAGTATAAATCTTTTAGGTATTCTTTATTGGTATCTTATATAAATTGAAACTTACTCTTTCGTTGTTGGGCTCACGTTTATTTTGCAAGCCTCGCTGCCGGACTCAAATTTATTGGCTATGGTGACATTATGCCCAAAAAGACAATAACGTGGCATTTTACGTCCCACCACGCCAGCCAACACTGTGCCGGTGTGCAGACCAATGCGCATTTGAATTTCCTGATCTATAAATAAATATTTTCATGAATACCTTTTAAGATATATTATACATACTACAGGCACATAAAATATGAGAGAACAAAAATCTGTATAACTTGTGGTCTCATATAAGTGTATTGATATAAAGCTTTTCTAGTTAATTGAAAGCAAAAACATTGAGACACTCAACTAAAACTTCTAAGAAATATTTTTTATGCAAAAATTTCAATTGAATTGCCGCAAATGAACATCTCTCACTGTCTCCTCCGTGGCTCAGTACTCGTTGACGAGAATGTGCGACTTATCATCGAGCACAAAAACTCAACATATTGTACTATTTTCGATGAAGTGAATTTTCTTCTCGGTGGCTGCGTTAACAAGTAAAAATGTCGTATCTTAGATTTGGGAAATCTTCGAAGTATACGACGTTGCATAAATGATACGGAATCTGGGTAACTAGACAATTTTTTTTTTATGCTAGAAGAAACGATATTTCGATCAACAATGAGCCATACGGAATAATGGTAAACGATTCTTTGAAGACGACAATTGAAGACGCAGACTTAAGTGATCTCCATTTCTGAAAGAAGCGATCCTTTCCGCAATAAATTCAAACAGGAGCTTTGAATTGCGATTTGAGTATATTGGCACAGAAGGCCAATGTTTTAAGAGCGATCCATTGCCGATTCATGTTTTTTAGGCTAATATTGGGAAAAGTTATCATGAAATCTAGATTGCAATATTGTTAAATCAGTCGAGGCTGATATGAATTATTATTACTCTTTACTGTTACGAATGAGTCCATAACATGTCGGAAATTGATACTCGTTCATTCCATTAAAAAAAAATGCTTTTGAACCCCCTTGTAATGTACCATTAACTGACTAAAAAACTAATAAGAATTCTATCGGGCGAAAGAATGTTTTTCTTCTAAACATTTCTTTCGCTTTCTCAAAGAATATTATTTGTGAACTTAGACTAAATCTCCTAATGAGATAAATGATCCCTTACTCTGTAACTTCTTTCACGTCCATTGCTTAATATATCCCCAAGGGATTTTAAAAATAATTCTCTGCGTAATTTTGGATATACTGAAAGTAAAAAGACATTTCCGAATTATTCGGAAATGTTGTATATGTCGCCTCCGAATGAGTAAGGCAATTTAACAGAACTTTCCACATATTCGCATTCATTTGGAATTGCAAGTACTATGCTACGTCGACAGAAGCTTAATAAGGTTTGAGAAGACCTACATGTTTTACACCTCTTCGAATAGCTGCGGATATTTTGAAAAGATTTTATAAATCAGAAACATAATGGATGTTTTGATATTAACTGAACTGATATATAATATTTATGTATTACTTAACACCTATTCTTTACTCACCATCGTGGGTTATATGCTTAGCACAAGCTACGATCATTTTCAGTGCCATCCATGCTACCTTGTGGGCATCATAGATCGAAGCACGGTGTAAACCGCTTGCCACACAATAAGCATCGCCAATTGTCTCTACCTTGTACACGTCGAAGAGGTCACAGAATTCGTCGAAATCTTTATACAAACTCTCGAGCATACTGATGACCATGAAGGGTGTCGCTCGCGAACAAATACTGGTGAAACCAACAATATCACTGAAAAGTATTGTTACATCCGGATACGTTTTGGCATCAATACTGGCACCCAGCCATAATCGTTCAGCTATCTCAGCTGGAAATATTAGATGCAATAAACTAACATTCTTTTTACGCTCTTTAGCGACGGCGGCATTTGCCTCTTCGATAGAGCTTTTCAACTTGTCCATACGGCGACGCAAGCCATCCTGAGCACGAGCTTGTTCGCCGACCAAAATAACTTCGCGTGTAGCATCGTGTAGGGGGATATCCGATATGAAAAGCCCATTACAAGTGAGGCCATCCAAACCATCAAGAAAGGGTGAGCCCATGAAGAGTAACGAGTTGGATTCAGGACAATGTACCATTTGTCCTTTGATCTCCAAGCCCTAGAATTGCGAAAAAAAAATATAAATGAAATTCTTCTAAACTGATATTTTTCTGAATAATATGTACAGAAAAAGTATGCTGTTTTATCTGGTATTCAATACTGTCAGATAGTTATTTGCTTTATATATATATATGCACTATAGGAAAGAGTCGAATTTAGGTCTAAACATTTTTCCTTTGGAATCTTTATTAAGTTCCATAATCAACGCCATAAATAAAAAAGTCTTCTTTGACTGAAGAATAACTTGAATAAGCTATGAGAGAAATCAAAGGCATACATTGCACATACCCAATGTATAGTTCAAACTCGCAATGCTAAGTTTAAAATTACCCCTATTAATCTCTATTTTACTCCATCTCACTATATCACCTAATATTTATCCCCTTTCTATTGATAACTAACACAATGTAATTCGCCTGTCCGCCCGTCGGTCTATAGCTTACGTAAAAATTTAAATATCTAGATATCATCAGTACATACTTAAAATGTCTGTAATTCAGTAACTAATCCGAGCTTTTCAAATTCGGCACGAGGGGAAGCCGTGAAAATAGCTTATGTGGTTTAAAAATTGTTGGGCGTGACTCCACCTTATTTTACTTTACAAAATATAACTAAAACATCAATGATCTCGAATAGAGCCTCTTTGTGGCAACTCTCAGAAAAAAAAGATCGAAAAGTGAACGAATACCTTTTTTAGCCTCCCTATATCTAATATTGGGGCCTCTATCTTATACGGATGAACCGATTTCAAGCTATATTAGGTTGTTCAGTTATCCGGTTGGCTTTATATCGTATATATTGGAGAATTTGTTTGTTGTGATCATATTTTCTTCAGCATAAGGTGATTTAGTGCCAAAAATTTAGTAAATCCATGTGCCCGAACACAGCTCTTCTTTATTTGTAGAAATATAGATTAAAACGATATTGGGGTCAAGACGCATTAAAGAGGTACCAAATACTGAGTATTTTTAATTTAGAAACAAATTAAAGAGAAGAAAAAATTCAAAATTACAACTCTGCTGCTGCCACCTATCCAATGTGTCTGGATCCATCCATCCATGTGGCTAAGAAGCCAACATTAAAACGAAAGTAAGATAGACTTCTTCCAGTTCCAACAGATTTGTTGGCACTTTCCCAGAGAGAAGGCGATTAAGGATTTAAAAATAGTAAAATAATTTGCATGTATGATATGATCATAGGCGAGACTTCCTTTTCCTCTCACTGTACTTTTTAAAATCTCAGATAGCAGATCCTTGGAAAGGCTTGAAACGTTTATACTGAACAACGCCTCTGGTGGTCTCTCGTAGTCTCTCGCACTACTTCACTACTTTAAATCGCTAATTTTTAAGTTTTATTTTTTAAGGTATTTTCAACTCACCTTAGCTGGAAACTCGCTAATTTTTGGTGGATTCTTTAAAGCAATCAAAAATGGCGTGTATGTACGACGTGCGATATCACGGAATTTCAAGGTCAAACCTTTGGGTCGCTTAAAATCAAAATAAGTGGTCGCATGACATCCGTGTTCGGCTATATGTGGCTTGTACAGTTTGCTGAAACCACGACCTATCCGTAACAAAGTATATACGTAAACACATATATTTAAAAAACTACAAGTAGGACCTTACCCATTTGTAACAATTCCAGTTTCTCATTCATAATGAAATGCCAAGGGAATGCCTTACAGAAGGTGTGCGAATTCATCGCTAAATCGGCAGCTTTGCTGGAATTATTCCTTTGTGGTGGCATAGCTGTTGGCTTAACCATCTCGACGTTACTGCGCTGCAACGGTACCGCCGAACCAGTGTACTCCTTAACCAGCGAAAATAAATAGCGATAGCGACGCGAATCGCCTTCGACCGGCTCAATTTTAATATTGACCTGCACATTGTACAGCATTCGTGTTAAAGCCTTCAATGAGCCGAGTAGCAGCCAAGCGATTACAGGACGTTCGGAGGTGAATATTAGCTCACCATCGCCTGCACACACGAAACCGGTATCGGTAACGTCTTCCTAAAAGAATTATGTGCGTAATTAATTAATTAATATTTTGCGTGTGTCAGAGAAAAAATGTCTTTTCGAAGGTAGATAAGCAATTGCTATTAAATTTATATTCATAATAATAAATATATTGAGTGGGCGGATTTGTATGTCAGTGACTTTCGTATGTAACCGTATTGTTCTTAGAAGGTTTTTTTCTCATTCAGCCTTTGCATTTAATTAGAAGAAGGCACGTTTTTGATTGTCGATACAAATTGCACTGTCAACATTGAAACCTCTTGTCCTACATTTTTAAATTTATGTTATATTGTAGTGGGTCTATTTTTCGCTCCTTCTTGATTAGTGTGACTTTTAACTATGATCATCAGCTTAGCTGAGATACCTATCATTTCATGGATTAGATCGACAATTTTTGAAGTCATGACTTCATTCGTGTGACCGGAATGTACGTCGTTTTCATTAGTTGACCAATATTTGTTAGTGGCCCACTAGCAATAAATGATTTCTTTAATACTAAAAAAGAATATAATTTATCGAAAAGCGAAACTTTGAACTGGACTTCAATTAAAATTTAATGTTCTCTATAGGGAAACTAAAGTAATTATTATGAATGTCCAGTGAAAGACCGAGTATACAATGATTAATATGTTATAGATAAAGTGAGATAAAAACTCCATGATGCCGTCGGTAAGTAACAGATGGGCTTAGAAGTTCGTATTTCGTCTGTGTTTTAAAACAAATCGCGATTTTTGATCAAACATTGATTTTATTATTCATTTGTGTAAATAAAGGCATATTTTTTCGGCGATTACCACTTCATTGTTGCTAAATTTCTTTCAGGAAGCCTTTGTTGAGCCTTGAGAACAGGAAAAAGTGATTGCGCGCCAAATTCGGTGAATACTGAATACGGAAAAAATTTCCGTAATCCAAAAACATTTGCGGATTTATTAATGTTTTCGTCTGTAACAGCCTGTTTTGAACTTCAATGGATTCATTGTCTTCATATGGTGCTCATATGGCCTGTATTTAAATTAGGAAACCGGATAAGTCTCATTAGTCCTTTTTGGTATTAGCGATATTTTTTCACCAAATATAGTGTTTCATTAAGATGTAAACTTTTCTTTTAGACATTTTTTTTTTAATTTACCAAACCTTACAAACCAAACAATTGTGAAATTTATTAAGTGTCTTTTGAAGGTTAGGTCTTACGATAAAATATGTGGGCTAAATTCTAGTAGCGACTTATCATTTAAACGATATGAACTTCTTAGTCAGCCTAATAAAACGTATAAAATCGCAGCTGCTATATTAGCTTGATCATGTGGTCCATGTTTAATGCAGTACTATCTGTAGCATAAGGGCGCTTACGAAAATGATTCGCATGATATTTAAGATTTGATGAAAATCGCTTAGGCAGGGACGGCGCTAATCAAGAAGCAAATATCCCTAATATACGTTTTACAATTGCAGTTTTTATGTAGCCGCTTATAGAAATAGTCGTAAAGTCTAGTTCGTATAGAATAGTTCGTCTCACCTCCTGCAGCTTTAGCACATCGTAGACGCCATCTAATGATCCAAGAAACTCCTGCAGATCAGTGCCAAGACAACGAAAGGCGCGTTCGATGATGCCAGTGCAACACGAAGTGATCAATTCCTCTCCGAGCAATACCAGAATTTCGCTAGCACTCGATTCGTCCATCTCCAGCAGAATATCTTGTATATCGGCCAAGTAATCATAGTTGGGTACGCTTTTCAGTGTGTCCAAATCAATGCGTCTAAAGAGTTGAAACAATTACAGATTGCTAAGGTTAGTACAGATAGACCCTTACTAATGATCTGCTTGTACTCACAATTTAGAAATTTTCGGCCAACTTTGACTGTATTTGGCAATAAGCGATGTTACAGCGGTATTCAGATCGGAATTCTATAAGAAAAACATTTAAGCGGTTGGGCAATTATAGGATTATAATTTAATATTTATTAAAATTATTAGTAAATAACATTTTTTTGCTGTTATTTTTCTTCTTCTTAAATACGCTTTAGAGTCATGAAAACGTTAATAATTTGGTAGAATAGTGAAAAAAAACATCCCTGGATAATCCGTTATTATTTTTAATCAAAACTATATTCAGTCAAAACTATAAAAACCGTTTTTTATTTTGTTTCAGATAGCACCAATTCGTAGAATCACCGCCAGGCATAGAAGCCTTCTTGAAAAAGGTGATAAAGAAGTTTGATCCAGTATTCGCCATTTTGTATCAAGATGCGAATATAAAAATCTTTTATGCACTCAAAAATTCGATTAACCTTTCCTTACTTCCAGTCGGGGACACTCTAGACTGGCCTAACCCTTAATGGGTACATATTCTAATAATTGTACTAATTTGACTACTTATTGCAGTGACGCTTTCTACAAAGTGTGATTCTAAATAGGGACCCTGGTACTACAGCTGTTCAATGTATATTAAACTCTCGGTAAAATCTCATGTCTATTCTTCTTTCCTTTAAATCCTTGTGCTTCAGTCTTCACTGGCACAAGGGGTGGCAGAAAAAAGGATGTGACTATCGATATTTTCAACATATATTCTTATATAATATTGATTAGTCTATGTTGAGTGCCAAATGGGTTGAAGAGTAGTTAAGACCGACAGATTTTTAGATAGGCATAACCGTCATAAACACAACTCCTCACCAAACTATAGTCATGGTAATACTTGGGGTCGATTCTCATCATTCCAAAAACGATAACGTTTGCTCGTCTGACGAAATACACTAGTCTGATATATCTAACCCTCTAACTACCAAGAGAGACGCTTTGAACAAATGTATTTTCAGACGTTTTTATGATAATCAAGAAAGGAGTAAAACGAAAATGGGGACTAATTGTCATTTCATAACGTAGAAGTTTAAATATATTCCAGTAGAAAGCAAGTAACACGAAAGCATTGTCAAACAAAAGTAACTTTTATATTCTTGCAATAATTGCTGGTCAATAAGTATTATATCTTAACTAAATTACTAAAAGTATAATAGATATGGTAAATATGTATATATTTGCGTTTATGTTTTCACTTACCGACGGCGCTGTGAGCAGCTGTATGGCCATTTGTAAATGTGTCAGTGTCAACGCATCTCCCGTTTGCTCTTCATCCTCCAATTGCCAAGTGTTGTTGCTCGCCTCTGCACAAACCGATGGCTGACGTGACAACAAGTCGCTGCGACGAAAAAAGGGGCAAGCCATTTTCAATGTCCAACAATGGAAATATATGCGTATAGTGGTGCTGTAGGCACCAAGTTTGCGCGCCAATTATGTCTGTAGGTTTGTTGTGTTGCGTATACGCCAAGCCGCACTATGCCAAGTGTTACGACTAACCACACTCAAGTTAGCCGTTGTAAGGTTGCAACTACTCGACACTGAAATGCAAAATGGAATTTGTATACACATGTGTATACATATATGTATGATATGTGTGATTTGGAAAGGAAAAGCAAAAGGGAAAGGCGCAGAGAAAGATAAAAAACAGAAAGTAAAAGTGCAAAGCAATAAATGATGGAATACATTGTAAGGCCACGGCGAAGGCAAGCGGCGGGCGGTAAGTAATATCATAGTGGCTTTGAGACACTTTGATAGTCTGACTAAAGTGTCGCTGTGTCATCGGCTCACCAAGTTCAATGTGCACTTGTTTCTTTTTTCAACGACAAAATGTGATTATGACTGCTTTAGTTGTTCGCTTCTGCGATTTGCAACAAAAAAAAAATACGCTGAAAACATTTATTTGACCTGCAAGCTACTGAAGGTTTTTTCCTCATTGGCGTGACACAGGGAGAATTGGGAGTGAGAATGTATTCCAAATATAGTATATATACGCACACCGACATTCACGCCTTCATTACAATATAAATAATGGTTTAAAGCAACTAATTCGATTTTTTAGGCTCAAATTGAGTTCAAGTTTGAATTAAAAAAGCATAACTACAGATGTAATTATAATGATAATCATATTTTTATAATAGAATATCATATTTGGCGAGATCCTTTCGTAATTTTCACTGAACCTTTAAGCTTTTCTATAAAAAGAAAGTTTAGTTGAACAACAAGGTTGAAAATAGTGAAATGTTTTTATAAAAATATTTTAGCTCGATCGTGATTCAATCCTAATATGCACCATATTCAATAAAATTTATAACATAAATTAAGTGTATTTAAATAAAGCGGTTTCAGTGGCTTACATTTGAAAATATTTTATTAGAAAATCTGTTATCTGTTTGAAATGTCTTATTTAAATCAATTGATAAAATAAGTGATCCAGGATATCATAATATGGGTTTCAAACTAAAGAAGATTAACAAAAATTTCTTTTGAAAATTTGTTGAAAAGAGTTATCACTTGTTCCTTAAATATTTGCAATTTTCGATATATATATAAATATTTTCATAGGATCAGCATTTATGTACCACATTACAGTTGTAATAAAGAAATCGTATACTTGTCCTGACATCACAGAGTAATTGGAAACATTTCAACCAAGAAATTTCGCCGCACAAAGAAGAAATGCTTACAAGAAAAATTACAGTAGAAAAGGTAGAAGGTGAGAAAAATTAGTAATTGAGATTAATATGGCACCTTTTCAAATTTAAATATAATTAGTAAATCGCAAATTCAAAAGAGAATGCTATTCATACTAAATTCATACTAAAATATTAGAGTTCATGGTTGTTTAACTAATTTTTACTAGGAGGTCTACTAGAAAGTTAGTTTTTTGAAATATTAATTAATTTTGAACTATTGGTTAAACTTAAATGTAAGTAGTTCTAGCTCTTAGAACTATATGAAGAAAGGATGCATAAATAATACGAAATACATACTCTTCTGAAGAACACAAAAAATATATTCATCTCCTCTGTAACAAAAAAATAACGTCAATCGTTCGGAAGTGGCATCAACCTTGTTTTAGTTTTGACGGAATGAAATCAAATGTTTTGGAAAAAATCAAAGAAATCATCAGCTGACGAAAAAGAAAATTCCTAACACCTTTTTAACGGTAATTTCTTAGTCTGACGAGCCGAGAAAATAATACAAATCAAATACACCATTAATTATTATTATAATTAAAAAATAGCATTTTCAGGTCCACAGCTTAAATGTTCAGCATTTATTCTACGCTTTACAATTTTTCTCCTTCTTCAATTTACTAAACACAATATAATCTCATTGAACATTAAACTAGCTCCCACATCCTTTATGAAAGACCCATAGAAGAAATATGGCCCATTATTCACAAATTACTGAACACTTTCCATTAATTCACAATAAAAGGCAAATTTTATTATTTTACGAATTTGCAATAGATCTACCCACTCAAATTATTTATGGTCTACCTCTCATTGACCTCGGGCCATAACACAAATCGGTCGCTTAGCCGATTCACTTTCTGTATCCTAAAATGAAAACTTGCACCGAATACACATTTTCCCTCGAAGTTTTGCGGTCATATTCGCGACCATATAGGAATAAAATTTAAGCAATATAACGAGAAATTTTCCCAATAAATCTATTTTCGAAAGAATTATCGCGACTCTTACCGAAAATGCACTTTTTTGTATGAAGACAAAAGTGGTGCTGCAACCGCACCAGTTGTTAATGGTGGCGTTGTACTAGGTAGGTGCACACCGACAACTTGCTGTTTATTTAACGAAGGAGTAACTGCTACTAAATCGCTAGCGACCTCCTATCCATATCCTGTTAATGTGCGAAGCTTTAAAGCTGCGCATTTGAAAGCTTTAAGCGAACTTAAAATTTGCTTCGGCGCACTATTCCTTATTTACTCGGTTTTTCGTATGCTCCTGAGATTTTCCTTTTATCTTTGATTTGCAGATTGTAACATTACCGAAAGAAAGGAAGAGCGGAATTTTATAATCGATAACAAGCTTTTGGGGGTCCTCAATTTTTTATAATTTAAAAAACACACAGCAAAATGAAAACAAAAAAAAAAATATAGTAATTTTAATAGGCTTTTCAAAAGCTAGGTATTTTGATAGCTACTTAGGAAAGCCCATCGAGTATTCGAATCCGGACTTAGTATTGTCTAACCCGGCAGGCAATAAAATGTTTCTAAATTATTTCGGCTAGGAAGAAAATAGAGGCATCATATTTAATTAAATAATAGATTAATATGTAAGAATAGCATTAGTTGTCATAAGTATTTAGATCCTTTTAATGCTCTAAAAAGCAAACTTTCAGGATTCCTGAAGCAGCCTACAGGATATCAGTCACCGGCTAAATGTTTACAAGTATTTTACTCTTAATCTGTTGTCATTGGGTGTAGGTTAAATCGAGGGGAAGAGCGATTAATTTGCGATTATCAAGTAATTACATTGTTTTGTATAATTTGCTACGATATTTATTATTTTTGAATATTGTCAAAAATTCGTTGTAATCACAATTATTGCAAAATCTGCTACTTTCCAACTGATGATTTCAAATTTAGTACTATTTTTGAAATAAAAAAATTATTTAATCTTAAATGATGAGCTGAAACCTAATAATACAACCGACTAATCCTTAAAAACTCAAATTAAGAGAAATATTTTGAATATTCATCATACGAAGAAAATCGATTATAATTACGAAAATACAGCCAACTGTATTCGATTGTCATCACCAACATAAATAAATGCGAATATCCGTCAACAACAATAATTTCGATAACAAGTTACATATCTGTGCTCTCTCAGTCCACTTAAAGGGCATGATAAGCGTAAAAAATCATAATAACCTGTTGCACATTAACCCAGAAAACTGTGTACGTACAATTTTGATAAAAACAAATAAGGAAAGCTTCGTGCCGCCGCAAATGGTTTCGCACAGCTTTCCCGACGCACCACCCACCTATCGATTGTGTGTAAACAAAACGAAGCAGCGGAGAATAACAGCTGTCAAAAAGCTTTCACTTAGCAGCCGAGCAGATATATTTGCGAATGCATTTCCATGTGCATAAACGTATAACGGGTGATTCAAATGCAAGTTTCATGAAAACTCAAGAGGTTAGGCCAATGTAAGATTTTCAAAAACTTTAATATTTTTTTTTGGCTTAAAGTATACTTTAAGTTCCTAAAACCGTTACTCAATTGGTAGAATTGTGAAAAAAAAAGAATTTGGGTCAGACAACTTCAGCACTTAAACTTTTAAATGGGTTTTTTTTTTTTGTTTTTTGTTTTTGAAATTACATTTTTCAATGCGGGCGACAATGGTACTTGGAGACTGTTGCACGTATCCACTTGAAAGTTAAACTGTAGCTTCATTTGTAGATAGTAACATTATCTAGTAAACTACAATATGTACGATTCTTTTGTAGGTACTGGAAATTTCTTTATCAACAATTTACTGCTAATTTTTCTGTAAACATTTTAACCTTTATTTCGCCAAAAGCATTTAAAGCTAAAAACATACGTTCTTTAATAGCAAGTGTTATGTAAATTAAGAACCCGCCTTTTTATTTTGTTTCGGATAGCACTAGTCCCTAGAAAAACCATTACCTTTAGAGACCCTCTTGAAAAAAGTGATTCTGAAGATTGGCCAATTAGCCCCCAATTTACATCAAATGTCAGTCAACATCACATATCTAATAACTGAAACGCACACCCTTATGGCGCACCCTACACAATAAAATGTGGAAACGCAATACGTACATAAATGCGAGTGTGGATAAGCTCAAAACCCCAGCTGTAAAATCAACGAAACAATGTACAATGTCAGTTGATTTTGTTTTTGCCTTAACGGTCGGTCGCTTATCATCGTCGCAGCTCTGATTTCGACGACGACATCAACATTGGCACTGACGTTTTTCGGCGTCGTTGAGCATATTGCACCACATGGCGCTCATCTGTTTCGGTGAGCTTGGAGACACTCAATTGCTTTTCGCACGTTTCAGTTTTAATTGGATACCGCAAGACGACGCACGTTGGCGGGGCGGTTGGACGTTTGTGTAAATAAATTCTTTTTTTCGGTATATTTATGTGCGTTTGCTTGCTTTCTTTATTCACGGATATGCGACGCGCTGTTTTTGTGTAGAGTTTCATTTATGTACAAAGTGCGAAAACGGATGAAATCAAAACAAATGAAATACTAAATAATACAATAATATCACCCACCTAAAATATTGTGCCAGCACTTAAGTGAACAAGTAAAAGAAGTTTTGTACAAAAGCAGCGTAAATGAGAAGTCGTGAAAAACCAAATCGCTTGTAAACAAAACGCTTAAAACTTCCGAAACTCCTCAAGAGGAGGGGAGCTATCAAACACCTTACAACAACAAGCTTATCGAAGTAATCGCTAGCCGAATAGGCGTCATGGCTCATATAATGGATCTTGTAAGTTTTCATCTGCCACATATGCAGGTATGCACCAACCTGCTTATATCAAACTGGCATTGGCACATAACCCGCGTCACATTACTAATGTGATATGCACATATGTTTACTTATAACGCGTGCAAATGCACTTGCGGTAGTTGGATTTATTGCCTCGGGCTTTAATCGCCTAACATACATATACACATGCGCCTCTACATACTTTGTGTCATAATATAAAGAGAAATTTTTCTTAGATAAGCACCATTAGTCCTTATTAAACTGCGGCTACACAGTTACATTATTGCCACCAATGGCGAATGCACCGTTAATAAAACTAATTACCACAGAATATTAACTATTCGATTTGAAGTTATTCGTTATTCGTATTATTATTAATGTTGCACACATGACCCTATCCTACTGACTCGCACATGTCTCTTTACTTGAAAAAAGGAACCCGTTAGAGTTAAAAATGTAATAGCTTCAAAGAGTATTTTTAGCATTGAATAAGTTCCAACAAAGTATCAGTAGTTGCTCGAATGGATGAAAAGTTGAAGGAGGACATTAGGATGAACATCAGAAATATGAAAAAAACTCGTTCTAAACTCATATATAATCCTATGCTCCTTCTGCATTCTTGCACACAGTACACTTTCACTCAAGAACCTCGAAATTATATTTTTTATTAAAAACAATCTTCATTTACATCATTTTAGTCGTTTTACAATTTTTACGAAGCTTTTTGATCCTTATAAAGACTTTTATTTTTTTTTTTTAAGAAATTAATGGATTATTTGTACTTCTTTCTTGTTCCGAAATAATCGATACTTTTAAATATTCTATTAAAACCAGTTGCTATTTAAATATTATTATTTTTTTTTTTTGTTCCAATTTTATAGTTATTTATTGAGAGTAGTTGTCGATTAAAATAAATATATATTTTAAATGAAAATATCCATTATTAAAAGCGTGAAATATTATATATTTCTGTAATAGATGGATAAAGACATCTTAGACATGAAGAATATTATCATTGACCTTGCGATATAAAAATTAATCGCAAAAATGTTAAGGAGCAATTTTATTAATTTAGTGGTTAAAACTGCCATTTGATATTTCACTGATAATATGAATGCCGTGTGTAAAAAACAACAAAATACTTGTTTTTTGTGATTAAAAAATTTGACCTTTGAAAATATAGATCGGTTATGCAACAATTTTAAAAATCGATCTGTATACTTAGTTGACTTTTGATTTCAACGAAAAATTCCAAATGGTTTCTCAAACCGAAAGACGAACCACAGGATATAGTTTTCTTACTGGATCGCCGCTGTGCCTAGTTTCTTTTCAGCAAAAACTAACAATTTCTCAATAAAACGAAAAATCGATTTGATTTCTAATATAATATTTCCTTACCTTTCTGAATTTCATGTATTGCAAAAGCAAAACTCACATATATTTAACCTCAGATCCACCATAACGAAGTCATTACCTTCTGTTTTCTTCTGGTCAACTATTAGGACCTAACATTAAGGGTATTACATTATAGCAAGCACACCACATTTTGAAGTGAACAAAATCTCGAAGAGGGGCAGACAGAGAGAGATAGGTATAGTGAATTTGTGAATTGAAAAGCCAAAGACATAGAAGTTTTTTTCGAATGATTACTATAAAATATAAGCTGCATCCTCTATATATGTATGTATGTTCTCCCGGTAACTCCGTCCGATTATTTTATCACTTTCAGGTTTTATATACCATAAGTTGTTAGGGGTCTATTCATTTTCATAAATCAAACTCTGACCAACTTCAAACGAATAAAGCTATATTTAGATTTGGATCTTAATGATATCCAACATATTAACTTTATAAATATAATATGTTTTCACGTTCGAAATTTGTTCAATAATCTTTTACAAGCTTTTACAATGACGGACGGAGTGACGGACTACGATCGACTAAATCATAAAGCGCCTTAAGATGACTTATAGAAATCAATATAGGAACCAGTTATGATAAATATAATCTCAGAGACTATATTTCAGTTGGCTCTCTTCCCCTGTTTACTTGACTGTCTGACTTCGAAGATAGCTTTTATTATTCACTATTGTTCAGTAGTTACCTTTCAACGTCTAGTACTTTCTTTTGGAAGATACTGATCCCAACCCAATATACCCAGATATATAGTTGCCCAGGCTATACAACTACGGATGTATCGCTCTTCATTTTAAACTAGTCTGTATAGATAGAGCTGATGCCCTCTTTACCTATTTTACCACTTCTCAAATCCATTCAAACGTAACAAGTGACCTAAACTAATTTACTATCTTATCCCCTTTAAAAAGAGTTTATAAGCACACTTGCCACTTAAAAAATCAATTTAAAAGCTATCACAAATCTTATTTTTATTTTCAAAAACCTACCTTCACCACTCAAGCATAATCAAACGCTGTAATGTTTGCATACTGCAAACTAACTAGCATATCAAATGGTCAGTAGCCAGTTGTTATCCACCTCCAAGTGTATATCACAGCGTATATGCAATTATTTAACTTGATGGATGTCTCGATTTAATAAAATGATAATCTTTGGTTACATGCTCAGTTTTTCAAAGAATGCCTAAGCAAATACTACTTGAGTAAACGCACTTCCTTACGTTATTATGCAAATAAGCCAAGTCAAGCACCTCAGAACCTGAAGTACATTTGCTAACTTATTGTTATATTTGGCGCTTAGCTATTTTAGTTTTTTGTTCTCTCGTGCGTAGATTGCATAAATCCTTACAAACATTCCGCCATGTCATCTTCCCACAAACCGAAATAGTGGAAAGCTCACGCATGTTTCTCAAACGATTGAGCTGATTGTTGGGGGCATGCTATTATGCGTCAATTTATTTAACTAATTTAGTGTAATTCATATACAGTGATATATGTAAGTAAGTAAGTATTCAGTGATTTATTTTGTTGGGTCGTGATTTTTATGGTAATTTTTTTTTAATTTTCGTTAATCGTTAAATGGATAAAGTGTTTGTGCAAAATTCAGTTCATTAATATAATATTATTGTAGTTAACGCAAGTTCCCATTACAGTTATAGTTGTGCTCACATAGACCAAACAAAGATAGATATCTAGAGTTATTTACATTAAAATAAGTAGAATTAGGATGGGGAATTATTTATCGTGATCTCCCCGACCATTCGTCTGTTCATGTTTAGGATATGTTAATTTCCAAGGATAATATTGCTTTGTGATACCAAGGAATTCCTGACGATGGATCCATAGTCACATGTGTCAACAAAGCACCATGAACCGATCACAATTCGTCGATTAATTTCTTTTTCAGTTAGCCGCATGAGCCACCATTGTACATTGCCCAGTTAAAACCTCTGCAACTAGGAAAACAAATCTTGCAACAGACAAGAAACTTACTAGATCTCCTGTGATTTACCTCGAACCCGAAGCATCTTACGACCGCGAAACTGTTGTAACTCAATAACTAATTAAGTTGCTAAATTTGTGGCACTACACATGATGATCGACATTGACCCATATACCTTTTATCTTTCCCAGATATCGAATAGGAGGATCTCCATGGCTCTGGCTGACTTTATACCGAATATGTCGAGCGATATGTTACATATATTAACCAAATTAAGTGGGCATGGTTTTATACTCTCGCAGCATTTTGAATAATGAGGATATAATAATTTTTACAACATAATGTAGTTTAAGTGAAAGATAGAGAAAATCAATCCAGATCTGCGATAATATCAGTAAGTGGGGATAAAATTAAGTAAATATGGTTCGCTTAGTGCGAAGGAAATCAATAGTATTTGCGGCCCATACCCTCCACCAGTATATATGATCAATAGAGCGATTTCTGTTAATCATGCTGTCATGAAAGTATAATTCCGCGTAAATATAAATCAAGATTTAGTAATGAAACTAAGTGACCACATGGCCTGTAGTATAAGTTCATATGATAGAATAATGACATAATGGAAATCTGGCTTAAATTTTACCTAAAATGAAAGCCTAATTTATACAATTAATTAATTCTTACAAAACACGAGAGTATCTAATGTTTGACTGCGTCCGAACTTCGCTCTTCCTTACTTGTTATACTTATTTTATTTAATTTTAACCACTCTTACTTTATTACATTTTTTAAATTATATTTATCACACATTTTAAAAAATTAGAATCATAGCAAAAAATATATTAATTTCATTAATATATTTTATTAGATATATATTTATATTTATTACTGGTGTATTATGTATGTATTGAAATTAATATATTTTTTGCTATTATTCTATTTTTTTAACATGTGTGATAAATATAATTAAAAAATTTAATAAAGTATATAATATATAATATAATATATAATAAAATATATTAATGAAATTATTAATTATTTTATTTTTATTAAGAAAATTTTTCAATGGAATTTAATGCACATTTTATTAATGGAACTATTAAATTATTTTATTGATTTCATTTTCAATTTAATACTTAATACTATATTTTATTATTTTTATAAATGAAAAAATAAATTTTTAATTTAATTTATAAAAAGGTTTACCTAAATATTTACTTTTTCTCATTAATTTGTTCCACGTTGCTTTCAGAGTTATGTAATGTAGGCACATAAATATTTATGCACGCTCACTTAACTGTATATGTTTATCATTTTTCCATATTTTTTCTCTGCTGAAGGCTGACATGTTTCATCCACTTGCGTTTTTCATGTCCTTGACCTTGTCGTTACTGATTTTCCATTTTCTGTCTTTTTTTCCTTGTTACTCCAAAGGACACATTCACTTTTATGCCTGTATCACAGTTCTCTCCCTACCCTCAATTACCTGTGAGTAAGGGTGTTTATTATTGCTTGACAGCGCCTTGCGTCAAGATTATGGAGAACATTTTCAATGCTGTGCTGAGATAAAGCTTTTAGTTCGCTCTGACGAATGAGAACAGATGAAAGTAAAAGTTGGTCAAACAGATGCACAAAATTTTAGACAACGTTGGAAATATGAATGTATGTATGTATATGGATTCAAGAGCATGCATAAATTATAATACGTATGTAGATTGTAAAACTCTATGGAAATTTGTATTGTGAAAACTAAGCATTTCTACAATAGACTAGATATAGTCTTATATGGCTTATATATCTAACATATTTTTTAGATAAAATTTTTGTACAGCTATCAAATTTACATACATATTTAAAAGTTTAGTCAGGATTTTAAATTCAAAATATTCATGGCGCGGAGATCAGAGGAACGAAGACAGCCTTGAATGCTATTTAAATACATGTTATGAGGGTTGCTACTTACATTTCTGGGCTAAAAATAGAAACGTGAACATTGATTTAAAAAATTGTAATAATTTAGTTCACCAACGGTTGTTGTAAATATTTAAAACCGGTTGAGATAGAGTAACTGTAGTATTATCCTTATGTTTCAGTTTGAAAATAGGCGAAATCGGGTTCCAACCCCCCTTTATTCCCATATAACACAATATTAAATTCCATCAGATTCTTTCACTTTTCAATCAAAAATCCAAACACAATGAAGGTATCGGAATGCTTGTTCCACAAATACTGCCTTCAAAATATTGTTAGTGATACCTTTCGTCAAAACTTTTTTCATACATTTAAATCGAGCACTGCATACAGTCCGACTGAGGTAGCTCCAAAATATACATTTTGAAAGCATCGCTTTTTTTTTGTTATTGTGATCAACCAAAAAGAAGTCATTAGGCGGTGGATCAATTATATCATTTATTTCGCAAAAAGTTCTTTTTTCTTCTAGCAAGCAAACGAATCTAAAAGCCTAACTTCTAAAAAATATTCCATTGAATCTCTAAGTCCTGCATCCACCTTTAATATACGTGGTGTGTTCAAAAAATAACGGGAATTTTCGTTTTTTGAAAAAACTATTTATTCATTCGTCTACATTGGTGTGGTCGCCTTCAAAATAGTCTATTCGATATTATGCACTTATGCCAGCGCACTAGAAATAGGAAAAAGTCATACGGGGTCATGTCTGGCGAATATGGAGATTGAGGCATCGCTACAGTATTGTTTTTGGCGAGGAATTCACGAACAAGCAACGAAGTGTGAGCAAAATTGGGCAAAACAAAGCAAAAGCCATGAATTGTTTTTCCACAAATTTTCCAAAGAGTTTTTTTTCGGATTGCTTCGCGCAAACGGCGTTAAACTTGTAGGTAGTACTCCTTATTGACCGTTTGACCTGTAGGCAAGAATTCATGATGCATTATGCTATTAAAGTCGAAGAACACACTCATATAACATTCCCGTTATTTTCTGAACACACCTCGTATATAAATATTGAAATGTTGGGTACAATAGTTAATAATGGTTAGTAAACCTTGGAGAGTGGCTAATCGAACAGGCAATCGGCATAAAGCAAAAATACTGATAAAATCGAATAGAAATATAACGGCAAATAATTATACTACTTTCAATAGTATCTTTTTTATAAGCGAGCGGAGCTCAAACGCTGCGTGCAAAGAAGTGGCGAATCGAAGACGTTTGCATGTGAATACTACCTAAGTACTTTGAAAAGTTTTTTAAGTTGAGCCTCAAACAACTCTGACATGCACATTTACACGCTTCAGCGATCGGCGGTTATTAAGCGTTCTCGTCGTTACAAACCAATTCCCTTCACACAAATTGTTGGAGATTTGTAATTTGTATTTCGTTTGACAATTGCACTAACAATTGATGCAATTACTTTGCATTTGTATACATTCATGATAATTTATCAGCGAAACGAGTGACAGGTGGGTATGCGCGCTTTTCCCATTTTCCCATTCTAATTCATCAGTTTAATTTGCATTCACCGCGCTGGACTGCCATTTAGTCGTTGGCAAGGTTTTTGTGTTTTTTTAGCTTCAAGTTAAGCGTCCATGACAGTGGATAAATTGTTGAGTTAAATTGTGACTACATTTGCTAATATACATACGCGCTAACAGACATATGTGTGTATATTTAGTACTTCGTACTTTGAGACGATTACTGAGAAACAATGAATGAAGTTGGAATTCTTACTTATATGAAATATAAATTTCCTGAACTCTAAAAAACCTTTCAAGCCAATTTATATGGTATTTGCGGTATTAAGTTTTTTACCTTATCTTCAAATTTCAAAATCAAGTAAGATCATATATCAAAACATTTCGTTACCTAATTTAACCGTTGTGTGGTCAGTTCCAGATTTATTTATTTCTTAGCTTTAGAAAAAACATTGTCTAGGCAATCTCAATTATTCACAAAATTCCTATGTTTCAAATTAAACCCGTCGCCTGTAATATTATGTGAGAACATTGCCACTTATTCAATATACATATATTCACAAAAACATATAAACGCGAGGTTAACATAAAAAGCATATTGTGAGAATTTTTAAATTTCCTCAATCCTCAATCAGGGGTTATCCTATGGTACCCAACACCCGGGCATATTGTAAATTTTGATTTGTGACACGATTTTTATATTGACTAAGTAGCAATTTCTTCTTCTTGAAACGCGTCCGTTTTTCCGCAATTTCCCCCTTCAAACGTTCCAATAACGCTATATAATAGCCACTGTTAATTGACTTTCCACTTATCGAAATAGTTAATAAAGTTTATTCCATGTGCATCACAAAATATAGACACCATAACTTAGCGATCTGAATGTTGCGCCTTCACACGGTTTGGATTCGATTTATCAGAATCATCAATTCGTTGTTGTGTTTGTTTGACCACTACTTTGTACAGAGCTTTCAACGAGCCATATTTTTACAAATGATATGTTCAACATGTTCCTTTCATATCTTTAGACTATCAGCTATCTCGATCAACTTCATTTTACGGTCATCTGAAAAAAAATATGTGTATTTTGTGTATTTCTATCATAACGTCCATAACCACCTCTTTTGGACAACTTCTGTGTACATTGTCTTCAGTATTCATATGGACTGTACGGAATTTAGGAAACCACTTACAAATGGTTGCTTGGTCTGGCGCAGGCCCAGGCAACACTCACTAAGCCTGTTCGGCATTTTTTTTTTCCATTAAAAATATAGTTGTTTAACAACATAGTTTGTCCCTGATGTGGGAAAACTAACGTTAAGTATCGAAGATACCAATGAACACCGATTCCAATTTAATAATTATATGTTGTTGTAGGGGGTATTTTTCTTCTTTCAATTGGGGTATTCATTTTAAGTTAAGAGTAGAAAGTGAATAAGGTGTTGTCACACTAAATTGTTGTAGGGGAGTTATTAGAAAATGATGTGGTCTCGCCCTAAATTTGTGAGAAAGAACATATTCATTAAATAGCTTGAACGTGTAAGTTATCATTTTATAAATTGGAATTCATAACAAAATATTTTTTTGTGGAGGGACCGTAGAACTGATTCCATATATTTTGTAGTCAACACTACCTTTCAAAACACAAAGCCTTTGGACAATTGGATCGTGAAATATAGCATTTTGAGAGACACAAGAGTTGGTAATTTGAAAAAAAAAAGCAAAAGGTTTCGTGGCCATGAAAAGCAGCAGTGAAAGAAGGAAACATCAATAAACTGAGATTGAGATAACTCAACATCTAAGGATATCAAAGAAACGTGTTGGACATATCGTGCATGAGAATTTGGGTATGCAAAGGTACATCGCATCCTTGCAAAGTCACAATGAAGACGTGGCACAAATCAATGAAAACGACGACAAATTTTCTTCGCTTTGTTTCCAGTGGCATTTTTCTCACCCTGACCTCAAGAAAATGCTGACAGGAAAGAAATTTAGCGACGATGAAGTGGTAATCGCCGAGGCCTATTTTAAAGCAAAAGGTCAATCTTACTACAAAAAGGGTATCGAGAATCTGGAGGATTACGATATCAGTGTTTTTTAATTTTGATAAAACAAAGTGTTTTCTTTGAAGTGGTAGAAACTTTTTAGCCCATCAGTTAAATTGGTTAAAGAGTAGGGAGCATTTATCTGATATATATAGTTTTCTATTTTATATATCGTTTTGCTTATATGCTTAAGATAAAGAAATTACTTATATACCATGAATAAGTTGATCTCTTATGTTTTAACTTTAGCTTAACTTCTTAGTTTTAACTTCATTATTGAAACCACCAAATTTGTTCCTGAAGGTATAGTTTCCTCAAAAAATATACCGAGATTAACAGAAAGGTGAGCTGAGTCGATATAGTTATCCACGTATGTATATATTATGATAAAGAAATTTCTTTTCGTTTGATTATTGATTCCCAGAGCAGTGGATTTTAAAAGCGGTTGAAGGTTGAGTTCAGGTTAACTCAGTCCTATGAAGTTCAATAACAGGACAGAACTGTTCTAACAAGTTAATTAAAATAACAAACGAAAGTCTAAAATTTATATACAAATTCATATGTACTACTTATAATTATTTGTTTTTTTCTAATTTCAGCTAAAAACCCAAATATTGAGATTTACGCCGTTCTTCAATGCAGTTATTTTTTACTTTGCCTTCGTACAAGATCAGCAAGCTGATTTTTGGACAACAGTTGTAAAATGTTTGCCGATTGTGATGTTAATGTTGTATGTTGTGGTCAAAGGCTTTGACTTAACATCCGCGTGAGTTAATTCTTACCGTTTCTGATTCCAAATCCTTATTAATTTTTTCCACTATCCCGCTATATAGTTACAGATACTCCCAGCGCATACTTCTCGGCTTAATTTGCTCATGCGCTGGTGATGCATTACTCAATATTAATCTTTTTCTTGAAGGCATGGGTGCATTTGCTATCGCTCATATCTGGTACATATCAGCGTTTGGTTGGAAACCATTCAGACTGCCAATTGGCGTGGCTTTGTACATTTTCGGTACTGTGGGTAAGTAAGGAACATAATACCAAATGAAAGTTCCAAGAGAATGCCCTTGAGCAACAATTGGCAACCCCGAAAGGGAAATTCATCGAGGTATCTAGCAGGGTGATTGGAAGTTTACCTCGTTCATATCCTAGCTAGCATACATATAGATATTTAAAAGGGCCATCTTGCATATAAAGCTCTGTCAGTTCCCACTGATGACTTAACACAGTAAAGACAATAATATTGGAGAGAACTAAATTGTGAAAACTGTGCATATCGATGATCTCCGAATAGTACAACAACCCTATGGATTAAAAAGATATTAAGATAATTACTTTTAAATATTTCAGTTATTTCGTTGGCTTTCAACCGTCTGCACGGCGTGCTCGCTATTGGTGTTCCTATTTATGCTGCCCTCTTAACAACCACTTGTTGGCGCGCCCTTGCACGCGCTCTGCAAAAGCCCAGCTTCTTAAACTCGTTCTGTGCGGTGGGTACAGTTCTGTTTCTCCTGTCCGATTCAGTTATTGCCATTAATATGTTCTTGACACCAGTGCCGTATTCAAGAGTAAGTGGAAATTATTAGACACTTAATATATGGTAGTGAACAATTATGTGAGTTTTAAATATATGTACATATATACATATATACATATTAAACAAGAATAGTAGAAATGGAGATTATGACAGTTTCGTGCGGTTACTTCTTCGGCATGCGTTCGACAGAAAAATATATTGGTTCGTGACATCATGAACAAAAGTTTGAGAATTATTACATACATTATAGAGGAAATACTTTAGTGCGATACATCGGCGAATTCTAATTCGTTAGAGAAAAAAATTTCTGGTTTATTATATCGGTAACAGTTCGATAATTTATTTCTTTTCGAATTATTCGAATATTCGAATATTCTAAAATTTTTTACTTTTCATTAACCAGCTAAGCTACATAATTATTTGTAATTTTTTTGAGTTTTCGGACTCATGTGAAATACGTTCAGAGTTACTTAATTTTCAAAGTTCGAGGTTTCATCTATAATGAGTTTACGAATTATACCGGCATCTTCTGAACTTCAATTTGAGCAAATTTGTCAGAACCGAAATGAATTTTGCCGTTTATTTCGATACAAATGTTGAAAAAGGTCAATTCGCTAGTTCAATTAAGACACTAATTGACTTACTACGCTGCTTATTCAAACACACTCGATGTAGCATAACAATACAATTAGTGTTCAGCAGCATAACAATAAATAATAACAATATATAACAACTTTCAAAAACAAAAATATTGAACAGTCAAAAGTGTTACAACAATTTATATCAATGAAATACTATTGAAGCAATTAGTTAAATTGGGAAATTAATGGACCATTCAAAATACCTTTAATTGCTTAATTAGGAATATGTTTGAATATGGTATAACTATACGTAGTATATATATACTACATATAAGTACATATAACTACACATAGTTGTGTTTCAAAAATACTGATTTCAGTGTTTACTTTAAGAGGTTAGGCCAGTTTACAGTCCAGAGCCCTCAAAAAGCCCTAACTTCGAAAATTTATTCTGGGAGTAAGAAACAAAGATTCGAATACTTCTCTTCTAGTCTTTATTAAATATCTATTTGAGTGTATAAAATAAATTATGTATTGATATTTTTATACAAAATGCCAGCTACTTGGAGAATTTTCGAAATCACCTTTTTCGTTGCAAACTTGTAACAAAATTGAAAATTTTTTACTGAATAATGTTATTGTGAAGCTATAATTAAAATTTCAAACGGATATGTAAGAATTCAGCATGAAGAAAACGCGTTTAAAGTTTTACGAACCCGAACACTTCGACCCTACATCGGATGCGACAGATAAATTCTCTTTTCACTACTCTACCAATTGAGTATTATTTGTAGAGCCTTAAAGGTATACTTTAAGCCAAAAAACGTAAATTTTTTTAAATTCCTAAACCATCTTAAACTCTTAAGGCAGGCATTGCATCCCTTTACTTTTCAATTATTTTTTCGAAATACTTACATATTCAACTTACGATTTGGTTCGTAATTTCCGCAGATCATCATTATGTCCACGTATTATACTGCTCAATTCGCTATCGCATTTAGCACTGCCAACGACAGCCCAGGGCCTTGGAGGCATATAGGAACAAGCGAAATGGCGCGTGTAGGTCATCGCGTCAAAACAAAAGACTGATCAGTTACCGAGCAATTTACGCTCCATCAAAAGTGTCGCTCAAGTTGCGAAGCAATAACATTTTCATAAGCAAAACTGCGTTGCCTACGTCGAACAGTCACCACCAACAAAACACAACAAATGAAAGAAATAAAATGCCCTAAAAACTTCCATTGTACCTTTACTGTCTGAAGATTTTCGTTCGGAAAACGAGTTACTTTAGCATATACTACAAATACGTACATACGTGCATTTTGGAAGTATGTCTATATATGTATGTATCATAAACATGCATTAACATGTATACCATCGGAAAATATTTGTACATAACATGTTACATAGTATAAATATGTATATAAAGTATTTAATCTTGTTAGGCTAGGTATTATAAATGTGTCAATTTATTTATAAAAAGTAGTTGGTTAAATTAACTGTAGTTTTTAGATTTTGGTGTTGTTTTTTTCCAAGAAATAAAGGAACATCTCATTGAAAATAGTAAGTGTTACTTATTTGTATTTATTAGAATTAAATTTTTATAAATATCGTTAGTCTACTCAGGCTTAAGAGTCAAATGATTTCGGAGCTGTAGATTTCATAGCTGGCGAAGATTTCCTCCAACTTGTATGGATGCTGGGCTCAAAACGGTGCAGTGCAATTTTGACCATTTTTAGATCAGTGGTGTCACATCTTTAAAGCAATATTTGTGCAACATTATATTCCGACATCTTTTTTGGTGCCTGATTTACGAAGGCGGCCCAATAAGTACTTAGGCTACAAAAGAAGAAAGATTGAGGAAAAAAAATGTCAATTTATTTCTCTACATAGTCTTCTTTTTACTCGAAACACCTGACCCAGTGATGCTCCAACTTCTTTAACCCGTCTGAAAAATATTTTCTGGCGGTATTCAAAGTAAGCCTCCATGGCGACGATAATTTCGACTCAAATTTCAGCCTGGCTAGTGACTTTTCAAGTTTGGAAACAAAAAGAATTTGCTCGAAGCTAAATCTGGAGAATACGTTGGATGGCGCAGCAGTTCGTATACTAACTCGACCTATTTGACCGTAGCGACGACAGAGGTGTGAAACGGTGCGTTCTCGTGCTAAAATATCACTTTTTTGCTAAATTGTTGGAACCTTGTGACTTTGCTCAGAAATCAATTCGAAGCACCTGGGCGTGTTTCCTAAAACACCGACCTCCGATGAAATATACAAGCACTCTTTGATTGCACTGCGCGATTGCCATTCCAAAAGCAGGAATGGGATCACCGACCCCTATTGTTCCTTCTCCTTTTTTCTAAAGTAGTAAAGTAGTAAATTTCTCCTGCGATAACGGCGTCATTGTGCAGTAAGGCTAAATACATATCAGACCGCCCACCTACATATGTAGCCCTAACGCTAGCATACGTCAAATTTGAGACTATGGCACTCTGAGAAGAGAAAGATTTTTTAGTTAATTCGTCATTCTCTCTCGTCTGAGCCTGGTCGCAAAAATTACCAAAGAATCTAGAATTAGTTCGGACTGTGATGAAAGATGTATATTCATCAGAGGAGCCAATGGTACGCGACATCGTAAGGCGTTGACTTGAACTATTTAGAAGAAGTCAGAAAGAACCTTTCCGATCAAGCTTTTAATAAATACCAGTATTTAATTTTTTACGAGGTACTTTTCTCACTATATCATCCATTATATGAAAACTTCCAAAAACATCGTTCATTTCAAACTTCCAGTTAAGGTGGTCGCCATTATAAATAATGAGTTTCTTCCCAGATATTGTAATCCATGTGATAGCAGTTGCATATTACATGGCGAGTGTCCACATTAACGCTCAAATCCATAACACTTGGACGTTACCCTTATTTATTTTATTTTATAATAAAGATAACGGATATTTCACTATACAAACATGAATAATTAATCACCTCAAATGCTTTATCGAGTTCCCATTATTTCCCATAAAGCATTTTACTTTAGTAATGTGGCAGCATTGAACGCTTTTAGTGCACTGCAACCCTACTAGGATAGTTTGAAAAAAGCTGTTTTATGCTTATTGTGAATTGTCATAAGAAGAAGAACAAGATTCCAAAATTGAGACGCCGTCTGATATAGTACGAAAATTTGATTTCCAACGAACTAATCATAGAATATAAAGTAAAGGATATGCGTCCGACAGAAGTAAAGCTAAACAATCCGCCGGAGGATGCAATATCAGCAGTCAAATTTGGTCCAAAAACAAATCAATATCTTATTGCGTCTGCCTGGGATGGCACGGTTCGCTTCTACGATGTCGTGAATAATGCTATGCGGCAGAAGTTTGTCGAGGACATGCCCGTAATGGATGTTGCGTTTATGGTAAATAGTGATTGTAGAAGTTTAATATACCAAAAATGGCTTATGCTTATATTTGCTTTTAGGACATTGTGCATGTCGTAAGTGGTTCGCTGGATAAACAATTGCGTCTGTATGATGTCAATACACATACTGAAAACATTGTTGGTTCGCATGATGACGCTGTAAATTGTGTTGAATATGCTGAATCTGTAAATGGCATATTAACTGGTAGTTGGGACAAAACTATTAAATTGTGGGATATGCGGGAAAAACGTTGCGTTGGCACCTACGAGCAAAGCAATGGCAAAGTGTATTCAATGTCAGTGAATGATGAGAAAATTGTTGTGGCCACATCCGATCGCAAAGTTCTCATTTGGGATCTACGGAAAATGGAAGAATATATGATGAAACGTGAATCTTCGCTCAAATATCAAACTCGTTGTATTCGCCTGTTTCCAAATAAAGAAGGCTATGTAATGTCTTCAATTGAAGGGCGCGTTGCTGTAGAATATTTAGATCCCGATCCAGAAGTACAAAAGCGAAAGTTTGCTTTCAAATGTCATCGCAACAAAGAGGATAGTATTGAACATATTTATCCAGTAAATGCAATTAGTTTTCATAACGTCTATAATACATTTGCGACGGGCGGATCCGACAGTTTAGTAAACATATGGGATGGCTTTAACAAAAAACGACTTTGTCAATTCCATCAATATGACACATCTATCTCATCGCTAAACTTCAGTCATGATGGCAGCACTCTAGCTATTGCTTGCTCATATATGGATGAATTTGAAGAACCACCTGCCAATGTGCCAAATCCTGTTATTTATGTGCGTTACGTAACTGATCAAGAAACTAAACAGAAATAAAGTATAATTGGAACATGTCTAGTAGTAAGGCAATAGCCGTGTACGTTATATGGTAATTTTACGAAATTTCTATAGGCATTTACACGACTATATACTCAAGAATACCCTTACACTGGTGTATTTGCGTGAATGAACTGTACTATATTTATAAACACATAGCACTTATATTTAAAAATATATGTGTGGTAAATATATGTTAACTGATGATAGACAGTAACAAAAATAAATACTTATGATTGAATTAAAAAGTTTGTTAGCTAAGTTAAATATCATTTGGCTACCTCTGTAAATAAGGTCTTGTTTCCGTTTGGTCTCTAATAGCTTGTGTATATAAATATGGCATCTTATTATAATTCTTCGAAATTCTCAGTTTTTTGCTTGCTCAAAAAAAATGGTAGATTTAAAGTATCTCCTACAAAGCTTTTGAAAGTAAATTAAAAGTCCATTCAATGCTCTCACGCAAATGTATTTGAAAAGGTAATTGTATGGATCAAATTATATAAATGGTTTACCAATCATTAGATAATACAGTAACTAAGACTTACTTTCCATTTGTACTTTGCAATTTTTATTTCAATAAATTGATTTTATATTAAACATTTACGAATTCTCCATCTTTGATATTTTAGCCGCAATATTTGACGATTCTTTTTTGATTTTTGTTTTAGTTGTACTTTTATATACCGATGCGGGACATATTTCTCGATTTAAGCACTCCGAACATTGTGGACGAACAGCTTTACAAATTGTTTGACCAAAACCAACTAACAAGTGATTAACGTCTTGCCATATGTCTCGAGGAAGCCACGATTCAAGCTCCACACGGGTCTGTTCAGGTTCTTTGGTAGGTTTAGGTAACCACTTGAGGCGATTTGCAATACGATGTACATGCACATCTACTCCAATACCGGTTACTTTATTCCATGCCGTCGCCATGCATATGTGCGCCATTTTTGGTCCGACACCGGGCAAAGCTTGAAGCTCTTTAATAGCACTAGGAATGTCACTGTCGTATTTATCTACAAGCATTTTTGATGCTAGTTGCAAATATTTAGCTTTATTCTTGAATGAGGAAAAAAGAATATATTCTATAAATTCTATTAAATTAAAGCATTTTTTACTTTATAGAATGATACTGGTCTTAATAGGTCTTCGAGTTTTTCTTTGTCTATGTCTATAATAGCTTGCGGTGTTAAACCATTACTTCTAAGTCGCTGCATGGCTTCATAAGTAATTTCATCTTTTGTTTGACTTGATAGCATAAGAGCCACAAGCTTTTGAAAGCGTTGTGTCTGTTAAAATAATAGATTGCATTATAAATAAAATGTTGTTAATAATTTCAAATATACCCACCTTCTCATCTGCTGCATCATCGGAACATTTATGACATCCCATTGTGTCTACTGGTGCGTCAACGCTGGAACGCATTAATCTAATATTCTCCAAAATTAGACGCCAATTTTGAGGTTCCCATTTGTCTTGTCTTTCCGTTTTAGCATTAGCTTCGGGCAAATAAAGTTGCATTTCCTCTTTAATCTCACCAACATTTTTCTTAATTTTACCTTCATGAAGTTGAGTATTATTAGATAGAGAATTTTTTTTACTGGTTTTACTGATCGCAGCGCTGGAAGTTGATTTTTCGGATTTTACTGGCACTTCCAAAATTTTAGGTTGCGCCTTATTAGCTTTACGTTGATGTCTTGTTTGAACCGGTGAGAAATATGGTGATTTTACGGCATCTTCAATGTCCTAGGTCCAACAAATAGTCCGTTATTAGCAAAACGTAAAACTTATATTCGCAAAACTCAAAAACGAAGTGAAACTCACCTGCACTTTGGCAACTTGAACAACTCGAACCTTTTCAGATAATTTCTTTGCTAACGCTTTTGTTGTTACAGCTTTTCCACTCATTGTAGAAACTTTTAACTTATTATTAGAGCGAAAATAGCGAAATACTTTCCCGGTCAATTCCTGGTGCTTACCAGTCACAGTGATAATTTGAGATACGATTATCTCTGCATTTCTTCTTCTTTTTATGATTAGTTACATTCACAAAGGTGTCACCAATTTATAATACCAAAACGCTTCTCGCAATTTAAACAGAACACTCTACAGTCGTTATGTTGTTAATGTTAACGTAGCACTTTCTAAATAATTTGGTCTAAATAAAACGGCAGGATATAGACCCGACTGTTAGTAGATTCCTTTTCCCAATTTTTCTCAATTTAGTCTCTCTTAAGCTCGATATACTTAGATAAAGATCTAACTCAGATGGGGTCATTGATCCCTTCGATAGGAAATAAAATTCTAAATGTTGTACTCGTTTATTTTTAACACTATACTAATGACTGACAGGTGGAAAATATTAAGCATTTACATAGTCCTAGCTAAATTCAAATTTTGAAATTCAGAGATTAGCGAAGTAGATAGAGGGAGGAGTAGATAAAAACTCAGTGATGCTACCGAAAGCTTTTCAATGAAGCCTGATAGCAAATTCTTAATGCTTTTCTATACGTTTTATTATTATTATCATTATTTTACATGTAAAACTAAATATATAGAGCAAACAAATTCAAAAATCAGTTTCTTTCTTCCAATTGTAACCAGAAATCATACGAGGATGTAATTAAACCGTTAAAATTTTTCGATAAATCTGGCAACGAATCCCCTGGACCTAAAATAAAATTGAAATTTTGACAAAGAGATGCAGTCAAAAGAAACAGCATATTTCGAGCAAAAGTTTCTCCCGCGCATAGGCGTTTTCCTACAAAAAATTTAATAGTTACACTCACTAATATAAAAGTAACATTTGCAGATTTTTACCTGCACCGAAAGGAAGTGACACATCCTTCTTCAGCGACAGTTTCCCGTTTTCATCAAGAAAGCGTTCCGGTCTAAATATTTGTGGATCACCCCAAGTGCGTTCATCAACATGGTATGCATACAAACTGGGCACAACAATGGTATGCTAGATAAAGACGATTTAAGAAATGCACGAAATAATTTTTCAAAATGAAATAGAAAAAGCACAAATTACCTTTGGTATCTTGTAGCCCATAAGCTCCGTGTCCACCAATGCTCTGTGTGGTACATCTGATGGCACCAGAGTTTCAATTCTCAAGCCCTCACGAACAGCAGCTTCTGTAAAGTGTAAATTCTTTCTATCTTCAAGAGTTGGCAAACGCCCTCTACCTACAACCTCATCTATTTCCGCCTGTATACGTTTCATCACTTCCGGGTTAAGAAGAAGATGTTGTATCAAAAATGTAACTTGTACGCCAATCGCTGTAAACGCTGGAAAAGCAAAATCTACTAAACCCATTATGAATTGAGTGCGATAATAAATATCCGTTTGATCTTCTGCATGCTCAAGCTTCATTTGCTTAATATATAAATCCAGAAAATTACGCTCACTACACTCATCATATGTGGCAATATGTTGATCCACAATTTTCTCGAAATACTCAAAAAGAAATTTATTCGACTCCGTCAAAATATCATAGGCGCTCCATTTGGGAAATACATTGCGTACCCATGGTATTACAGATAACATTTTTCCATAATCATCTCCGTTGCGCTGAAATTGCATACCCATTTTAATCAATTGTAATACCTCGGCTTGCTCTGCACGTGGGCGTCGCTCATTCATCATGATGTGAAAGAAAGAGTTGTATGTAAATGGACTAAACAGATTTGGCACACAAACTCTATAGCCCCCGGGTTTAGATAATTCCCGTTCATGTGTATAACGTGGACCATTTCGAATAAGATCTAAAAGATCAGTTATCTCTTGTTGGATGACTAATTCAAGTTCAGCGAAGCGACGACCAAACCCGAAATCGCGAAGATAGCGTAGAATAAAGCGCCGCTGTTCCTTCCATACTGAACCCTCACGGAAAAATATGCCTAAAGTATAGAGGATGTTCAGTGAATGGAAATTTATGTAAGTACATATACATATTACTAAATACAACTACAACGAACATGAAAAAGATTCAGAAATATTATTGTTTGTTTCTTCTGCTACAATAATATACCACCGTAGATGTAAATGCAAACACAGCTTTTAGTGATTGCATAATTTGAGATAAAAATTTCCTATTTACATGTTTATATACGTACAAATATACAAAGATTTGAAGACCAATATATATGTATGTATATAATATGAATAAACTCATAATCTGACGGGAGCATTTTCCAATTGGTTTTTACTGAATTATTTATACGCACATATTTATACGTACATATATTCTTATTCTAATATATAAATTCATTTTGACTTCGTATGACTTTCATATATTTAATTTAAAAATTTTCATTGTTGATATTTTTGTTCCTTCACCCTATCATTTCGTATGTCTTCATCAATCATTCCATTGACCTTATTTTTCAGCAGAGATGCACTTTAGACTTATGTATAGTTTAAACTTCTATAGTTTAGAGAACTGCAATAAGGCTTCTTACAAAACAACTAATAAAAATTATTCCAATTTTGTCGTCAGCTTTATATTAACTTCGGTTATTTATATGGGAAAATACAGGAATGCTTGTGTTTAGGATAACAGGGAAAAATCAAAAAACAAAAATAATAATACTTATATTGGTTTGCCAGGATTTACAAGCGGTTTTTAAGAGAATTTTTAAGATTTTGATCAAGAAGCAAATAAAAAATTGAAGCAAAAATAAATAAATTTAGCATAAAAGTTTAATATAGAATTGAAAATTTTAGAATAACTAACTATCATAAAGACTTGATGACTTTTAACTTCATTCTATAATGTCAAAATCATGTTAATTTTTTTGTAAAAAACATAAAAAATGCTAAATTTGTACATCTACCTTTAGCTTAGCCTTTAATCTAGCCTTTAATTGCACTCATAAATTTTGCAATTACGTTAAAGTTAATAGGATGTACGAGAATTTTAATTATTTTCACTTTGTACTAACCAAAAATGTATTAAATTTTAAATATTTTTTCTATGTTCTTGGTGTCACTGTGCTTTATTTATTTCACATGTCCCTACTTACCCAACAATTTATCCTCGGGAGCACGCATTGCGGCTAAAAAAATTGGTGGGCGTCCATCAAATTCTCTTCTATTCAAAACTTCCCTCACCCCCTCGTAATTATGCACCGCAACCACAGGAAATGAACCCATATGAAAGCCCACAATATCAGACTTGTACCATTTGGTGAACATCAAAACACCTTTATGCAAATATTTCTTATTAGCCAGCATCATAAATAAATAACTGCCAAAAAGCGGTATGCGCGGTGGACCTTAAAGGGAGGCATCATGAAAAAAAGTTCACATTAATTTCTGAAAAATTTAAAATAAAGAAAACTAACCCGGCGGAAATCCTTCCGGACGACCAACAGCATAGAGATAGGATAAGTAAAGAAAAAACACCACACAAATGAATAAAAGTATTTCCGTTAACATTTCTTTAACTCCACCACGCGATTTCTATAACATTAACTCGTCAAATCAAACCAATGAATGATGAAAATCAACTGCATTTTTGCACTTGTTGGCGCTTTGCTTTTGTGCGCCAGAACTTCCAGTGCAGTCAACCGATGTGAAGAATAATCTGATCGTGACGCAATCCTGTTCATTCCTGCAGAGTTCACATCCATATACTGATAGGCCTCTATATAGTATTGTACAATTGTACATACATACATACATACTATGCTTACCTTGCATTTATTACAAGTCTTAAGTTGGCACATGTTGGTCTGTCGGCAATTTATCAGCCAAACCAAGAGAAGCAGGAAAATTATTTACCATTTGTTTTTTACTTTTGTGTTGCACGACCTCTGCAATAAATACTTTTATGCAATATAAAATATATTGTGTACTGGAAATGCATAATAGCTGAGCACGATTTGTTGGAATATTTTTTAAGGATACCTTAAAATTTCTTATTGAAAGTAGTGAAAGTAGTAAGAAAGTAAGAAAGTAAGAAAGTAGTGAGGCTCCTGTAGAATAATATTAAAATCGAATTGAAATATTAATTACTAAACTTTTGAAGTAACAACTAAGTGGAATTTATTTTACAAATCACAACAGACTTCCGCTTGCCTGTGCTCTCTGTGAATAATCACTGTAACCTAACCTAAAAACTAAATAAATATATATATCTATTAATTTATTTTCATATAAATAATAAAACAATATAGAATTCTACAGCTTTATTTATTGGTTTACATGTACTTGTATTTATAACCATAATCAAAACTGATAACATTTTTTTAGGGTTTATTCTGTTCACACTTAAGCACATAATTAGTATATACTAGTATATATATTATATTTTCACAAAGCAAATTTGTGATTTTAATTAAACGACGCATTAAAAGTCCGTTGTGTCAAAAAGACCAAAAATTGTTAAAATTAAATAATATTTTAGTACTACTAAGAGGGGAACAACTTCATTTTAAGTATTGAATTATTTCTTCTATAAATTTTAATAAAAAAGGTTCTACCTTACATGTTATCGTGAGTTCGTTTTCCACTTTAAAGACTATCGAATTCTCTTTTCGAGGATAGGAGTCTTCATAGATACATATGTATGTATAATATATCCTTCAGAGCTATTTGTTAAGGGAATAAGTTGTGGCGTTAATTGCTAAATTATAATTAATCACTGCTACCTTGTAATAACTTTAAATTAACGATAGTTAAACTGCCTAAAAGATATTACACGTAGTAATTTATTTTCCTACAACATTTCCAGCAAGAAATTCGGTTAATACATTTCCAGTACATTTTGGTATGATGTCTTTTAGATTGTACTTGCAAGCATTTTTAATGGGTTTCGAACAATTTTGCTTTTTAATTCTATATTTGTATTTAATTCAATAAGAATGGAACCAACTTAAATTTTCAAAACTTATTATATTTGAATTTACTTCCGAGGAATACTTGAAAGTGGAACGTCTACTTTAAGTAAAAAAACAAATAATAGGTGTTACAAGCTTTCCCAATAAGGCCAAGAAATTCCAGTTGCAGCCCTTGCTCTGAATGCTCCAGCTCGGAAATAAGTGGTGAAAACGTTGAAAAAGGGAAAAAATTTGTCTTGGGGAACCATTGAATCACCATTAGAGGTATTAGCATCGATTTATCCAATCAGTTTTAAATTTCGATTACGAGAATCGTCGTATTAGCATTACCGAGTAAATGTTGAATGTCCTACTGACCGTTATGAAATATAAACCAAAGTGCAAACCTCCGAATGATTGATCAAATATAAAATTAGCTCACAAATTTATTTGATGGATACATAAGCATAATTAAATATCCCCTAAGTTGCACGCTTAATGAGTATTATCTTGAAGTTTTACGCTTTATGAAAAAAGCTTAAAAACTGTACCACAGTTTTGTCTCAGAAATCATATGCTGCAGATTTAGTTCACTACAAATTTTTCCCGATTCTATGAAGCAGAGGTTTGCTACCATTGAGAGGCTATACTATAAAATGATTCTAGGATAGGAAGAAGTGCCACAACTGTATTATATCTAAAAAAAAAAATCACTTTGAAGAAGACAACATTAAACTTGATTCATAAGTTATTGATAAAAATTAAAAGACACATTGCTTTTAGAACACCACTCATATATATAAGATGCACTTACTGATTTTTTTAATGAGTTATTGATTTTTGTATACAAATCTTAATCTCCAAACTTGGAGGGTTCTAACATTTTTTATTTTTTTTGCTTTTGTTTAGCCATCAAGTATTGGTCTATTTCTTTGCAGAATATGTTTTTTAAACATCTTTAATAAGTCATTATTTTCAACTCGATGTTTTGTGACTTTCCTGCAGGGGCGCCACGTTTGTTTAAAATCTTCCACCTACTAAAATTATAGGAAGCAATGTCATACATTTAAATGAGTTAACGAACGCGAGAATTGGCAGCAACACAGCTCATTCACCCATTCATTAATTTTTGTGAATTTAATCACAAGCGTAAATACATACATATAATATATGGTATATATGTATGCACGCGTGCATTGATACTTGGGTAGATACGCCTAACAATTTATTTTTTATATGTTATGTCCAATTTTAATATAAACAATTATTTGTATTTTTGTTGCTGCTGTTAATGACCTCATCATAATCTTCCAGATTTCTAACAGCAACAAAAAGCAATAAGTGAAGAATGAGCACTTGTGCGAATCTGCAGATAATTATAAGTCATGACACAGGTAGTCGCAAAAATGTCATGTATATTGACAAATGAATGTACATATGCATATATACATATGTATATATTATCATTGCCATGTATGAAAATAAAGAACTTGATGTCCGATAAATAGTAAAAAGTAGAAAGTTCTCTTACGATAGTTTAACCATCAGGCGGTGCGGCTAATTACTTACCGGACCGCCCTCGTATAATATAAACTATAAAATATATATCAAATAGTACCATATATATTTAAGTCCTTTACTGACAACACTGATTTGTATGTGCGAATAGTAAAAAGTATGAGTGTATATATTAAAATAGAAAAAATTCTCATTGCTCTCCATCAGTTGTTCGGAGAAGCGGATAGAAAATATTTAAATCACCTTTAAGATTTGAAATATGAACACAAATTTCCGTTGAATATCATCCTTTAGAATAACGTTAAGAAATAACATTTTAGACATCATGATTGCATGCTGTAGAAGAAGACAAAAATTCAAAAAAATATTATACCGAAACGATCAATAAAGTGATTTGAGCAGATAAAGCCAATCTCTATGTCTATCTGTCTCTCGTTTAAATTAAAGTTCCTGACAGTTATAGAGATATCGAAATGAAACGGAATATGCGTAGTTATTTACTGAAACGGATCCAATAGGAAGACTATAACATAAATATCTCATACAATAGTTTGCTTAGAGTTGAGATTTTGTGCTATTCCTACTTCCAACATTTAAATACACATCCCACAATCCCACATTAGAAACGGTTCTAGATCAGTGGTCGGGATGAGAGGAACTGCGACTGTGTGAGTGAGCACCAAAGAAAAGGCACTTAGTGAGAACTATGTAACCTTACATTTAGAGAATTTCTTTTATTCTTTCGTGAAACAGCATTTTCGTACTACCGAATTCATCTAACATATTTTACAATTAAAATAAATATATTTTCCCCTAAAAACCTTATCTTTATTGTCTTTAAATTACCTAAAACACAAAATGTAATTTATAACACCAAAAAGCATTCTTAATCATAAATAATTTCAGGCAAGGCACATTTGACTTAGCGGCCCAGTTATATGCGATGTTGTTTCGTACTGTCTCGATAATGAACTAACTACTAAATGGAACTGACTACACTAAATGATAGAGCTTAAGTGCACATGTGATGTAGCTGGCACAATCGTGCTTTGAAATGCCAAGCACTGTTTTAGATACAGATTTAATACTCTCACATATTCTGCAGAAGACTATAATAGTTTTGTCCACCTACCAGTTTTTTGTAGCACTACTTACCTACTTTACTACATATTGAAGATTGGAAAAAAATCTGTTTGAAGCACGTCTACTTCCACTAAAATAGATAACTTATCATCAGCATCGAAACAAAACTCAGGACAATTAGTTTCTTCGAAGAATGGCAATTCCCATCTATACAAAGTCGGTCATACCTTTTCTGACCCTTCCCGAAGAACCCACTGTAAATTTAACCTGTTTTCGCCCTTCTCACTATTTTAATGCCGCATACACCGGTCAGTTTGTAATTAATTTAATGAAATTAAGTGGCAAATTGTGGCTCGGTGCTACAAATTTAGTAGTCTTGAAATATAAATAGGGCAATAGTCTAATGAATTTTTTTGTAAAGATTTCGGATATTAACCAAAATATATTCGTAAAATCAAATTAGTACGTGGCTAAATGTAGCAACAGAGTATTATACTTTTGTTCACTTAACGGTTGTTTTTAACACCTAAAACTAATCGAGATAGATATTGAGTTATATATATATAAATGATCAGGATGGCGAGACGAGTTGAATACCGAGTGACTGTCTGTTCGTCCGTCTGTCCGTCCAAGCGATAACTTGGTTGGGTATTGCAGATGGGCATAATCGGACAACTGCCACGACCACAAAATGCCGTTAAACGAAAACCTATAAAGTGTTATAATTAAGCTCCCAATTAAGATGTAAATCACAGTGGGGCTCATGTGGGTTAAAAATTGGGTGCGACCCCTAATACCTTTAATGTTTATATCTCACAAACAACTAAAGCCATATAAACCAAACGTGCAAAGAGCAAGTCTTTCCACCACCTCCTCATAAACTGGCTAAATTGTGAAATCGGATAACAGCCACGCCTATATCTCATATAACATAACTTTAAATTTCATCTGATTCTTTCACTTTACAGTATATAAATCAAGCACCAATTAAGATATTAGTATAAAATTCTGCACAAATTGTGCCTCTAGGATATGCCATATCGTGTCTAAAAATGGTCGAAATCGGCAAATAATTTTTCAATCCCCCATATTCCCAATATATGGACATCAGTGTCTATTGCAGACTTTATACCAAAAATTTTGGAAAATCTGTGAGATATCGTAATGAAATCCAAGAAAGATCTTTTCGTGATCTTAATGTGCTCTGGTGTCTAAAATGGATAAAATAGGGTAAATACTTCCCCTAGCCCCCATATACTTAATATAAGAATTTCTACCACCCGATTGGCTTTATACGGTATATATCGGTCAATATGTAATATATCTTAGCAAAATTATGTGAAAGTATAATATTGGATGTCCTATAGTTTGATGCCGAAAATGTTTGAAATCGGCCAACGATTTGTCCCCGCTGTCCTGATATTTGTATAACATATAATGAATTTCGTTATTCTAGCAAACTCTATGCCACATATGTCGGTCAGTGCGTTTTATCTTTAGAAAATTATGTGGACACATTTTCTCTACTGTACTTGAGAATACAGTCCAGAAACTTCAACTAGCCCAAATAAACCCGGTATAACAATTCCCGACTTTCCAGCTGACTTTAAGCCGTTTTTGTTGGTGAATATAAGTGTTATTTTAATGGAATTAAGTTGAAAGGTTTTCTTAAACATAATGTGGTTTGACTCTAAATATGAATGAAGTCGGTCTAAACAGTGGTCTAAGCCCCTTATTCCTAATACAATGATTTTCCTTCCTCTTGCTTTTTTCCTCATTTACCTAATATATTTAATTAAGCCACTTTGATTGAGTTTATATCGCACATATCTCATTTGAGTTAATTAGGTTGATTTTAATATATTGTAAATATCTCTGATACGAAGCAATATATAGTTATGAAAGTGCGTAAGTTTATGCCTTATAATATAAGTTAATAAGATATCAAATTAGATTGCAATTCATTCACAGTTTCATCGAATAATGAGTGTTGAATTTTTTTGCAACCTTTTTAGTATAAAGTTTCGCCAGTACCTGAAAGTATTTCCCCTCCTTTGATCATTACACATTTACACCCGAACTTACGCCTCCATTACTTGTTTTAATCTACATTAAATGATGAAAATAAAATTCAAGGACAATAATTTTTTCTTGTTCAAAGAAAGCAAATGTGATTATTTCAAGGTACAAGGTATTCAAGCAATGTATTCATTTAGTTGATGACTACTTCATTGAACCCAATCACTTTTCACCGAAAGACTGTGAGTTGAAATTATTATTAGTTCATTCCCATGAAGGGAAGCAAGAAGAAGAAAATGTGGCAGCTTTCTCTGGCGTGATATCTACTTATCGCCTATTCAAACAAGATTCCACTTCTTAAACTGGTAATCTGTTCACTTTCCATAACAGTAGTAAATTTTTATTCTCATTCAGATTTTTACGATTGAAATTCGTCAAAACGAAACAAAAATTTCTTATTATTTTTAACTAATAGACATTTACCATTATAATAAGCACAATTAAGGACAAATTAGAATCATAAAACCCAACGTTCAGTCTTTTATTTTCAAATTAATAAACATATTCACAAAAGTAAGTAAGAATAACATAGCAGTACGTTATTTTCTTTCCTCCACCTGCACCCAGAAATCCAATGGAGTGGTGGAAAACCCACTCAGGTTTTTCGACATATCGGGCAATTTATCGCCAAGCGCCAAAACGAAGTTGAAATTTTGACACAGCGCCGTCGTCACTAAAAACATAATATTTCGAGCGAAAGTTTCGCCGGCACAAAGACGCTTACCTAAAATTATAATTATGTTATTACTTCAATAAATGTTGCCGTAGGAATTCAACTCACCCGCACCAAACGGTAACGTTATATCTTTCTTCAAGCACAATTTGCCATTGTCGTCTAAAAAACGTTCAGGCCTAAATTTCTCCGGATCACCCCACAGACGTGGATCCGAGTGAAAAGCGTAAAGACCAGGTACCACAATTGTATCCTTATATAAATTTCATTTTGAATAACATTATATAAAACGCAAAGTAAAGCCTTACCTTTGGTATTTTATAGCCCATAAGGTCAGTGTCCACCAAAGCTTTGTGTGGCAAATCAGATGGCACCAAAGTCTCAATACGCATGCCCTCACGCAAAGTAGCCTCGGTATAGTGTAAATGTTGGCGATCTTCCAACGTAGGCAAACGTCCACTCCCCACCACCGCATCGATTTCCGCTTGTACGCGCTTCAACACTTCCGGGTACAAGAGGAAATATTGTATGAGAAAGCCTAGTTGTGCGCCGACAGCTGTGAATGAGGGAAAGGAAAAATCGGCCAGACTCATAATGAACTGTTCACGATGGTAGCAATCTGTATGCCCATTTGCATGCTCCTGTTTCATTTGTTTAATATATAAATCAATGAAATTGCGTTCGCTACACTCATCGTAAGTGCGTATATGATAGTCGACTATTTTTTCAAAATAACTGTAAACGTATGTATTCGATTCCATGAGGGCTTCATACGAGCTGGCCTTGGGAAAGATATGACGTATCCATGGCATTATACTTAGCATTTTACCATAATCATCAGCTTCACGCTGGAATTGCATGCCCATCTTGACCAGCTTTAGTAATTCCGCTTGCTCGGCGCGTGGGATGCGCTCATTCATGACAATGTGAAAAAATGAGTTGGCTACGAAGGGACTAAGTATATTTGGTATAGAAATACGATGACCTCCTACTTTGGAGAGTTCATGTTCGTGCGGATACCGTGGTCCTTTACGTATTAGATCCAAAAGATCGGTGATCTCCTCTTGTATGATCGACTCCAATTCGGCAAAACGTCGACCAAAGCCGTACTCGCGTAGAAAACGCAATATGAAGCGACGTTGTTCCTTCCAGACGGGTCCATCACGGAAGAAAATACCTGTAAAATAAGAAAGAATAGGATTTGTGTTTATATGATTCCAGTAAACCAGATAATCACATTTACTGATGTGAAAGTTATCCCTTTAAAATATCTCAGTTGGTTTTACTTTAATTTGTTAATTATTTTACTCATATTCTTCTAACGCAAATAAGTTCATTCATTCCGGCCATATGTCTTTCTGTCAAACATTTCTTTATCTTTTCGCCGAATTGTGGGCAACTTTTGCAATAAGAAAATTTATTTTTATATTTTTTATGCAGTGCCGAAATTCATAATAAGGTTTACATGCGAATTTTCACAAATTTACTGTATCAAAAAATTATTTGTCACTTTTTAAATAGTATTATTAAAAGTTATTTTATTTGCATTTAAAAAATCCAATAGGTGGTGTCGTGGTGTAAATATTTATAAAGTACCGTAATTGTAGTATAATTTTCCTCAAATTCGGTGAAGTCGAGATATTTCTAAAACACCTTTAAGGGATTAGATCAGTTTAGAACCCTCAAGAAAGGGCTAACTTTGACAATTTATTTTGAGAATAAGGAAGAATTAATCGAATTTCCCTCTTTCTAGTATAAAAAATTATACTGACATTTCGATACAAAATTACGGCTACTGAGCCAATCTTCGGAATCACCTCGGTCTCTAAGCCCGACGATGTTAAGAACTCGGGCTATCTGAAACAAAATACAAAATGGGACTTAATCTACATAAGACTTTAATATAAATATTTTGTAAAATGGTGGGCTTAATTGGTGGTAAGTTAAGCAGTGAGATTTTTATAAAAATCATTAATTCTAGTTTTATGAATAGAGTTGTCTGAACAAAATAAAAGGACATTCAGTAACAGTACAACTGTCATGATTGCCGAGCATGCTGCCAATTATCCAGTTGAATTCCAAAATTCTCTTTAGTCGACAGGGTTTCTCATTCATATTCTTCAATAAAAAAAACTTGCGTTCGTTCTATTTTACTAAGGCACTCAAGTTACAATAAATAAAAAAATGTTGCCTAATTTTAATAAAAATATAAAAAAAAATGTTGACACGAATTATGCAATATTACTATCAAAAGGTTTGCCAATATATTTTTATATGCAAAGTTTTAAATTTTTGAATATTTATCCGATAGAAACTTAATTAATTAATTTTTTTTTTAGTCAACTTCTGTTGTCATTTTATTTTTAACACAATTTTTACCAACGATATTTTTCGTTAAAAATTTCTGTTAGATATTCTAAACATAGATTTTGTTTATAAAAATGAGTTTTATAATGCTTTCTCTGCAATCTGTTGAAACTTGACTTGAAAGGGTTATAACTTGTCCGTAAGTGAAGCTTACCATGTCGGCAATAGAAAGACATTTTATTTTAAAAAACCTCAACAATCGCTATATAAAATTTACTAACGAAAAATTACCTAAAATTTCTTTACTTGGCGTACGCATTGTACCCAGAAACACCTGAGCGCGTCCATCAAATTCCTTTCTATTCAAAACTTCGCGCACTCCCTCCACATTATGCACGGCCACCACAGGAAAAGAACCCATATGAAAGCCCACAATGTCGGACTTATACCATTTACTAAATTTCAACACCCCTTTATGTAAGTATTTAGCATTCGCGAGCATCATGAATAAATAGCTGCCGAAGAATGGTATCCGTGGTGGTCCTGCAATTAAAATTCAAGCACATAAAATAATTGAAATTATTCATTTTATCAAAATTCGGCACAAAAATAACACACACACACGCACTCGGGCATACTCACCCGGCGGAAATCCTTCAGGACGTCCGACTGCATAGCGATAGGATAAGTATAGGCATACCACAGCACAAATGCACAATAAAATTTCAGTTAACATTTTGAAATATGCTTAGATACACTTTGTTTGGCGAAATGTTGTGAGACAACACCGATAACCGACTGAGCTGCAATTAACGGCGCGAACGTGCTTTTGTTTACCATTTCAGAGCGAAATACCCAAAGATCGCACACCAGTGTTTAATGCAAAAATAAAATAATTTACATATGTTTATACCTAAATGTATTTAATTGAATCTAATCTGGCTTGTCACAAATTGTGCTAACTGTGTTGGCACTTCCACTTGTGATTGATGTCAAAACAATTTAATAGATTATCATTTAGTAATCGGAAACGTTTATTAATTATATTTTTGAATTTCAATTGAGAATGTTTGGAAATGTTGTAATTAGTCAATTGAAATGCATTTTTCTAGATCTAAGATTAAGCTTAAGCAGATTGTAGAAATATGTGATAATAGTTTTAAAAAGGGGGGGGCAGTATTAATAACGAAGTGTGTCTCCGCGAACTTAAGCCAAACTATTTTTACTTTAGTAACTAATTTAATGAATATATGTACATACGTAATTAAAATATGAGCTAAACTTAAGTCCAAATATAATTTAAACAAAGTTTTAATTAGAGCGCCACCTAGCGTATTACTTCAAATTCATCCAAATCAGCAAATTGTACAGTTACAATATTAGAGTTACATATATTCCACAGAATTAGTTTCAGATCAGCAAATTTTTAGACAGTTTTTGTTATAATGGTGCCAATGTATCCTATATGGTATACCTATATACCACTTAAGTACAAAAATGTGACTAAAAGTGCTGTATGACATACATACCTAAACATTACAGTATATTTACTATGACACTAGACAAGCATGTCTGTGTGTGTAAATACGCAGATTCGTTATAGTTACCGTTTAAAACAATAACAACTTAATAACTTGACACGGAAATTAATTATAATTATTGAATAACTAAAACGCAAAATGATAATATTTA
This sequence comes from Bactrocera minax, assembly GCA_021498325.1. Taxonomy (NCBI): domain Eukaryota; kingdom Metazoa; phylum Arthropoda; class Insecta; order Diptera; family Tephritidae; genus Bactrocera; species Bactrocera minax. The sequence continues at coordinate 3,122,095 of JAKEEE010000011.1, read as the reverse complement.
ATTATATTAGTATTCGAATGCAAGTACTTACATATTTTCTTACCGACTGTCAGGAAGTTCGTGTAAGGAAATTATTTAAAACGCCTTGTGTGATGTATATATTAAATAATTTAGAAGAAAATCGTTGGCAAAAGTGCTAGTACACATCTTTTTAATACAAAACATACCCATTAAGAAATTAAAATTCAGAATAATCGAAAACTACTATATTTTTATACTGCTGGTTGAAATAATAATTTATGTTTTATTTGATATGATTTATTTCGTTTACATTATTATCGACGATATTTAAAAATTTTTTACGGTAATAGATAATTATCGAACTAGGGTGCTAGGATCTTTATAAATTGGATTATTTATTATCGGTAAATACTCGAATAATGCAAGAACCGAAGGCAGATTTGTTTCAATGAATATTTTAGGTTCATTTCGAAAATCTTAATGTTGGGTATAAGAGGAAACAAATTAACAGATTCCACCCATTTCCGACTTTGACTTTCTATGACTGCTTTGAATAAGCAGACATAAGGTATGTATACTGATAACAAACCACATTATGTATACGATAACATTTTCACCTCGTTTCATTAAAATAATACACATATTGATCGATACATATGGTATAAAGACAACCGGAGGCCGAAAATCATTATTCTGGGTATATGCGATTTCATACATAATATATAATATTTTTCTCATTTGCTCAATAAATATTGCCACTCAATTTTATTAAAATAACTAACACATTGACCGACATACTCCGCATAAAGTCAGCAGTAATAATGAAAAATCCTATATTTGGTATAATATGGGGGCTGGGGTTTTAGGATGACAAGACAAGTTGAATACCGGGTGACTGTCTGTCCATCTTTCCGTCCATGTAAGCGATAACTTGAGTAAAAATAAAGATTTCTTGACGAAGTTAGGTCCACGTGTTCCTTGGTCCTATAAGGAGATTGGTTTTGCAGATAGGCAGAATCGAAATATTTCCACGCCCTCAAAATGCAGTTAAACGAAAACCTATAAAGTGCTATAAGTAAACTCCAAATTAAGACACAACTGTAATTTGGTAAAGAGAATCGCAGTAGGAAGGGACAAATGTGGGATGAAAAATGTGGGTTTGTAAAAAGTATGTGTGGTCCCAGCGCCTAATAGGTTTAATGTACATATCTCATAAACCACTAAACTCTTTCATAAACCCTGAAAATAAGCCCTTCTAACACCTCCTCATTCAGTGTGAAAACGAATGAAATCGGATGAAGATCACCCACCCACTCCCCACATAACGGTTATGTTGAAAACTACTGAAAGTGCGATAACTCCCTACAGAAATACGTCAAAAGCATTAAATTTTACTGTAAGGATAGTACGGAAGGACTCCATATGAGTCGATGTAAAATTTGGAGAATGGATGTGCCATTTGGACCGCCCTCTTTTAGGTGAAATTCCATATCTAAGGAACTACTAAACCAATTTCAACCAAATTTGGTGGATTACATTACTCTGATCTTTATTATATTTATGCTATAGTGTGAAAATGAGCGAAATCGTGGACACTCAAACCTACTTCCCCTATAACAAAATTTTTCATTTAATCTGATTATTTCACCTTACAGTATATAGAAAAGATATTGAAATCAAATTTTGCTCAAATAGTGCCTTCAAGGTATTTTACGTTCAAAAATTGTCGAAATCGGTATCTAACTTTTCAAGCCCTCAGATAACGAATATGTGAACGTCAGTACCTATGGCTGACTTTTTACCGAAAATATCGGTCAATAATCAGTGAGATATCTTAGTGAAGTCCGATAATAATGTGCCCTTGTGTCAAAAATTGGTAAAATCTGGTTAATACTTCCTCTAGTTCCCGTATGAATTCTGTTTATGTGGTTGACTTTTCCTCATGTACTCAATATATTCAATTTTACCCCTTTGCTTGAGTTTATATAGCATATATCTCATTTGATTTAATTATGTTGATTTTAATATATTATAAATATTTCGGACACGAAAGCAAAATATAGTTATGAAAGTACGTCCATGTCAAGTCAAGTCTATGTCTTATAATATAAGTCAAAAAGATACCAAATATAACTGTAATCCATTCAAAATTTCGTCGAATAATGAATGTTGAATTTTCACCCAAAATTGTTTAATATAATATCAAGTTTGCCAAAACCAGAAAGTATCGCCTCGCCTTTGCATTTTTGCAGTTATCACTTACAGATTGCGAGAGTATAAAATGTTCGGTTATAGCCGAACTTAGCTGTTCCTTGCTTATTTCGATTAACGGTACTTTGTAGCATGTTATGGCAATGTTGCAGTTTTCCCAACGCCAATATCAACCTCCCCAGAGTGCCAAGGCTTATTTCACCAAGTATTACAAAAAGATATCTCTGTCTCGATTAGTTTAAGGTGTTACTACAAACAACCGGTTATACTCGCAATATTTTGCGAGAATATGAAAATGATTGGTGTAAACCTATTAGCTGAAATTTGAAGTAAAATAATTATTTTTATATTAAAACTTATTGAAGAAATTTCTACAGGGCATTATATTTAAGTGCTAGCATTTCAATTGAAACCAATTAAATTGTACTTCGTGTTTAATCGGTACTTGACAAATGATTGAAAGTTTCGTAACAGTTGCAGAAATACGAGTATAAACGAATTGACTATTGACAAATAACAACATAAAGTAGTCTTGGTTCGAATACAATTTAAGCTTTTATGCCACAATAACCCCAATTACAAGTACAGTATATACATCTATGTAAAGTCAAACTGATGGACTTTGAGAGGCTTCGGTTTGGAACCTTTGTTGAAGTACTGAGAGTCCTGTGTGGATCAAATACATCATCCTCTCGACATAATTTTACGATTCTGACGTCAATCGATATGGAACCTTTCAGATTTGAGCAACATTCAAAAGATTTATTAATACTTTTACTTAAACCCGATTTTTCACTAATTTAACTAATACACTAAGGATGAACTTGTACGACAGGTATAAAAAGACGAAAATCTATTATTAATGTAAGTATACGTTTTAAGCCAGAAATAAAATTTCAAATAATAAGATTCCATCTATTTTTATTTTAATTAGGTAATAATAAGTATGCTTTAATTTATAATCATTAAATGCTAATATTTCTTAATATTATGTTTCTTTTTCCTGAAAACTGTTAACTGGTTTTAGTGATAGTGACAAGCGAGTGCGTGACTTCTGCTCAGTGGATTGTTAATTCAAGTACTGGTGAAAATAAAACCTATGTTTAGAGGTCTTTCCAAATCCCCTTTGCAATCAAACTCACAATTTCGGCTGCATTTTTTCAAATAAAAAATGCTTACCATAAAGATATCCACCTTTTCTCTCTCTCGCCAGCTCAAAAGCGCAAATTAAATTCATTATGGAAATGAAATGAAAAAAGAATCATAATTAATAGTAATTTTAAATATTACACTTTTTTTATTTTTTAAATATGTACATACTTATACGAGAGTGCCGAAATTACAGACTGCATTCAAAGAACACACACTTTCTCTACAGCCTTGACTTGGGTTTGATGTCGATCAATGGCAATGACCTGGTAAACTTGAAAACAAACAAATTCTAGTAAAAGAGAGTATTATAGTATAAATATTTATGGCTTAGGGGTGCATTGGTCTTTCTTTCTTTGGTTATAAAATATTATATTATATCATTTCGAATTTCCATTCGCTGGCAATGATAAGAGAATCTGTGCAAAGCACATACATACATATGTATAATCAAATTTTTCTTTTCATTTTTGAACAATCTTTCAAAGAGTATTTGATGATTGATATTGAGAATACTTTTTTTCACTTATTTTGAGCGGCACTTTGTAAATGATAGATAAATCAGCTTGGAATTATCTAAGTTAAAATAAGCAAATAATTCATAATAAGAAAAAGAAAGCATATTTGAAAGGTAATAAACCTAACACAAAATGAGTTGAAGACCTTGCTTTCGCTAGATAACTATTTAATGTTAACAATAATTCTTTTATATTATCAGTTTAATTCAATTAATTTTTCATTAAAGTTTTAGAAAAACGCCAACCCTTTTCAAAAAACATTTAAACAGTAAGCTTTGTTAAAACTTTTTAGTTAGTAGTATTTTGTACTTTATAATTTTTACTTAAAAATTGCTAACATGTGGCAACCTCCTAACATCTAACATTTTTTTTCAAATCCACCGGATATTGCACTGTGTAACTAAACAGTGATATCTCTCATACCTTGTTTGTCATCTAATACTTTAAAAATTTCCAACATAAAAGTTAAAGGCAGATATCGCTATAGTTTAATCTCTAGAGATAATGACCACCTCATTTGCGTCCATTGTATTTTTGAGTATAAGTAAGACAAGGACTGTACGACGCGAATATTAAAAAAATTGACAATTAATGAAATTTTTATTATTTGAATGGCAAGTTATGAAATGTGAAAAATATTAATTGCGTGTTGATGAGTTAATAAAATACTATGTTACATATACTATGTTAAATTAATATGTTACTACTTGTGTTAGACCTAATTTTTGACGATTACGCTCATTGCTGACCTAATGCCTAGAAACTGATTGAACTTGCATTTTTATAATAAAGGAATAATTTTTGGCTTTGGGCCGCCGAGGTGTAGTGATTATAGATGAACACTTGAACTACACTGTGTTTGATCCACGAATCGCTCAATATCAATATATTGATCAATCAATAACGCTCAGAAATTTTTTTTCCTAATATCCATCGCCTTTGACAGAGAATAGAAATCTCCAAACGTAGTTTTTGGATTGCTGATTGAAGTTACTCTAGAAAATCTGAACCGACTCCATGTTTAAAATTTGTTGGACCTTCAATTGTTGGACAACATCAAGATGCACGCCAAAGAAGAGAGAAGCTCGCCTAAGCATCTGGCAAAGATGTGATCATCATCGTATATTTATATAAATATACCAGCTAGGGACATCTTCTTTGGTCAAAATACATTCTTTTATTCAGTGTATGTTGGTGCCATCGATGCCGACACACCGATTATAGCAATCTTCCAATTTTTCGACATAATTTTTCGAAACGATTTGTTTTTTGTTTCAGAATAGATCTCAGCCTCAGCGATTGCGTCTTCACTGCCGCTAAATATCTTTCGAGCGTGTATAATCCTGAAGTCTGAATTATTAGGATTATTGAATTATTAGGAGAATACGGCACTTTCTCTTTCTTCATATGGATAATGCTTTCGATTTCGTTCTTCAAATGTTCCCATAACGGCTATCCCGAATAAAAATTCAATTTATTTTTGTTAATCCCTTTATGGAATTTCCGTTTTATTTTTCATCGTCAATATTAATTATATAGTATAATATTTAGTAGTTTTGATAAATATATGCATGTATTCAAGTTAGTATTTATATGCATGTATTTTCAACAGTGCATATCGACCAATTACAGAATACGAATATATAATAATAACTTGAGAGAAATTTGGTGTAATTAGATTAGCAACGCTTTAATTCACAATAAAATAGTACAACCAACAAATACAATACAATTAATTAATCATATATACATATTATGCGTAATTGCATATAGTACATATGTACAAATAGTGAGGATTATATGTATGTTTTCAAAAGCGATAAGTGAATTTTAAAACTTAACATTATTTGCAATTCCATTTATTCACTTTTTTATAAATATAATTATTTTTATTTAATACTATTAGTTTTTGCTTTACTCTATTGTTTCTGTATTGCAATTAATTATTTCTTGTAAATGTTTAAATTTGTATAGTAATAGTAAATATTTTAGAACTTTATATGAACAGTGCATAATTTGAATTGCTTTTATTTAGGCTATTTTACAGTTACGCGCATAAAAAATGCACACAAATGTTAATTTTATATTTTTTTTGGAAATTCGTTTGAACAAATGAAAAATTATCTCTATTTACCCATTATCATAAAAATTTAAATAAAATAAAACATATATTATGGTTGTCACTTTAACTTATAAATATGTTTATTATTATGAGTGTGATGTACATATGTATATAAATGCTTCACCTTTATATGTTTATCAATTAATAATAATAATATCCCGCTCTCTTATAAGCAAGCGATAGAAGAATACTCGCTAAAACAATAAACTGTATTTAGAACAACAACATAAATCGATCATTTCCTTTATACGAGTTCAACGAGTAAAAAAAGCGACTTCACTCACATGTATAATTAGTTGATATCGATTCGCCAAACCAATAAATCAAATAGACTGGTCTTATGTATGTATCTACATATTTCCTTCTGTCGAATTTAACTGTATAACTATGTTGTTCTTACATGTAATTGTTTTGTCAAGCGAGCAGTGCTCAACAAAGTCAGTAGTGTTGTGGCGAATCGAACACGGTCATAGTTATGCGTTTAAATTAATATAATGTTAGGAAATTTTCCAACAACCACAGCAAATATCTCGATAACCGTCAGCAATTATACTACCAGTGTTGTTAATTACCTTCCGAGAAATTTGGGCTGATTTGACCATTCTTTTGCCACTCGTTTACAAAAAAACAGACTTAATACAACTATATATATGTATATGTAAGTACAATAATTTTCACTTTTCACTTTTCAATTATTATGTGAGACACATAAGCATTCTCGTATACGCTGCAATATAATTAAATGCATAAGCAGGTGCAACGCCCACTAAATGTAATCTATATATTTTTCTGCATATATTTATGTACATATGTATGTATATAATTTAGCCTAGTATGTTTTGGAGTATTCGCAAATGTACGTACATACAGGACTAAATGTACACGCATTCTTGTACAATCGCTTAATTTAAAGTAATGTAAAATGTTCGTTGACGTCTTTCTTTTAGAAATTTGATTTATTTGCTTATCTCGAAAACTAAACAAAAGTTAAGTAATTAAATAACTTAAATAAGCATAATACAAGAGTAAAATTAAAATTTCAACATGTCCTCAATAACGCGTTTCTTAAACAACCCGCTATAAAATATAAATACCGATATCTTAAACTTTTCAGCAAATTGATTTTTCTACAATAAATGTATTTCATTGTATGTTACACTCTTAAAAAATCGTATGTGCAACACCAGCTAACAATTAGTTTTTGGTCTTTTAACGCTTACTTTTTTGGAATGTTTCGTATGGAGTGCTATTAACATTTTTTTTTTTTTTTGTTATTAAATTTACTTGTTAACATATTTATAAATACATCTATATGCAATTAATTACATTTTGTTCTTAATATTGTGAACGTATATATGTGTATGTTTATATGTAAGTATGTATGGTATATCTAATGCGTACGTTGCTTTGAATCACTCATCGTGACTGGCAAGTTAACTGGCAACAAATGATCTTCGTCAAAATGTAGTATGTAGGCATATGTATAAGTATTTATATTTATAATCGTCTATACGTTTATAAAGCGCTTGCTGCATTTATTCATGCGCCTGCGACTCTTGCTGCACCAGCTTGAAGCGTCGTGGCGACTTAATTGAGCCTCGGGAGAATGACTTTAGTTGCCCCTTCTGTGCCAACATTTTGCATATGTAACGCGAAATGAGCGTTTGCGGCCGATTCTGCCACTCGTGCATTACCTCTTTGGGTGCATTTACCTGAATTTAATTGATATCATTATTATTCTATATAAGATATTATGTTTCAGTTCCAAATTTAGTGTTATTTAATCTTTTATGTCCTAATTTTTTTTATTAACTATTATAAATATTTAACTTTAATTAGGTAGGAGGTCTAAACGATGATATATTCACACTTTTATTTACATTTCAACATTAGACGAATTAACAGTATAGTCAAGCCATGGTCCATATTGTAATCCCTCAGTTTTTAAGTCTTAATTTTTAGAACTGTTATGTATATGTTATAAAAAACATTTCCACAAATATTGGACCCGAATCGAAAAAGGAGCACTTTTTATAATGGTTGAATTATTCGTTTTGACTAATTATTGTTTCTCATTTTCTTATTTACTTTTAGGGATTTTTGAAGATTTGTCAGTACCTTTGAAATTTTGTACCGTTGGGAAAAATTTTAAAATTTTAAGATAAATATGGAAGAATGAGGCAAAGTTAAAATTTGGATCATTAATAAAAAAAATCAATTTGTCTAATATTTTTACCCAGACAAAGAACTGTCTGATGTTGCTCGAATTATTTTACCTATTCCAGCAACCTAGATTTTGTTAGAAAGGTTTTTTTTAGCTTAAATTCCTTCTCTCGAATCTGCAAAGAAAAATTTCCGAAGCCTGGGTGGAATATATTATCCTAATAAATCTCAACTAATTGTTCCAAGATAATTTTTTATCGAATAGGAATGCTCTTCATGTAAGCAGTAATAGTCGACCTAACTAGTTCGTACCAACTAGGAATTAATACTTTCAATATACTTTAATACTATCTTATACTCAGAAATCCCTTTGCCTCTAAACATAAACATATAGACAGGTCTAAGTGATTTTCTGTCTTTGAATTTGACACAAGAGGTTTTAGTTGTTGAATTTGAAATAATTTTATTTATCAGATTTATCAATTCTACTTTAGGAATTAAAATGTATCGGACCAAGTTATAATACTTCTTCAACAATACTTATGAAATACTGCGATCCCTCTAAACTCACCTGGTCGCCATTTAGACGATTCAATAAAGCAACGCATACGACTGCCGCCTTAATGCCGGCATGATATGTAAGTGCAGCGAAAATGGTGCTCTCCATTTCGATGTTGACCACACCTTTGCTGCTCAACATTTCCAAATACTCCATTTTATCGGTTTCGGTGAATTCGCAGAATGCGCCATCCAAACGGCCTTGACCTACAAACGCAAAAACAAAAATAAATCCTATGCATTTTTAGTTTAATTAATTAATTCTAGATACCTTCATAGAAGTCATTTGTACAGAGAGTTTTGCCGATAATCGTGTCATAAGGATCATCCTCACTGGCAAGCGCTTTGAGCTCACGTGCCAGTTTCTTATCCAATTTGGCAGGTCGTAGTACAGTTTTGCCCAAAATTGTCTACAAACAAGTACATTTTGTAAGAAATAGTTATTTCAAACAATTGGCTTTGGGGTTTTCACTTACAAATTCGTGCGCATTTCGCAAATGGCTATCGAGCGCCTCTTCGGTGATGATAACAGTACCCCCCTCAACTCCAACACCACCACAAGTGCCAATACGTATAAATATAGGGTCTTGACACTTGGCGTGATACATGAGTTTGATCAATTCGTGCAACAATATGCTGACAGAGGGTGTTCCCATGCCGTGACTAACGCAAAGCACTGGACCTACTTTGTACATTGAGTAGCGATATGAATAGGCGCTGATATCTTCCAATTTTGTACCGGCGGGTAATTTATAACCTATTTCCCCCATAATGAAATGTGCAAAGTTTTCCATACGCTTTGGTGTTCCGCCCATGCAAACAAACTGAAAGTAAAAAACGAAGACAATTTTCGGTTATATTACTAAAATGCAAATTAATTTTGAATATAATTGAGTAATAAAGTTTTTAGGGATTGTAGCTGCTTGCTTATTCATGGGACTTCTCCAGAAAAGTTTATGATTCCTCCACTCATCAAAATGCGATATTCGATCATTGAGTTAAGAAAAAAAACACGTTTCGAGTGACAAAATCAACACAGAAATAAAATATATCTACTTTCTAATCCATTTGCTGATGATTACGCGATAATGACGTCTGTATTGGAGCACTTGGACATTCCTCGCAAGTAGCCTAAGCCTTTAACTCTTGGCGAATTGACGAAGGAGTACAAAATTCTGTCCGTTAATAACTCGAATATACCCGGTGTAATTATGGATGGTGTAGTTATGTATACCATATAAACATTCCAAATACGGTAGAAATTGTGACCAAATAACAGAGCTATAAAAAAAACGTAAACTTAAAAATGGGTGAGTGGTAGTAAATTTTATATTAACTGTGTTATCTGCGTTATCTCCCTGATACTGAAATTGGCTTCTTTCAGGCAGATGAAAAAGATGCCAGTACAACTGATAATGTCACATAGAGGTCTGGATTCTCCTAGTAAAGCAGCTTAGCGATAATAGCGAATAATTTTACAAATATTACCATTGCAAACAATAGAGCCGTCTCTCAGAAGCTCTCTCATACAAACCCACTATTGATATCAGTGAATATATTCACTAATTCTCTTCTGTGAATGATTTCATAGGAGTCAAACCCACAACTATTGCACACGAAAAGCTCCAGTTAAGGCCACTCATATAACAACCCTTTCCCTAGAGTCCAACCCTGTGGAAATAACTCGTTTCTTGGTATAACAGTAGGTGACGATGACTATACATTAATTTCCCACAAAATAAGCTGGATAAAACCGTTGCAACCATTACTATCTACTTCAACTGTATTTTTACCATCTAACAAACTAGCTTATTATTGAAGGGTTGAAGAAAAACAAAAATTTCTTTTGAACAGCTTAGTGAGACAGTAGTGTGTTAATTAATTGAATTAACTGACGTCAATTTACTCCTGACAAAATGAATTTACTGCAAGATAGTATAAAGTTGTTTAAATGTCACTATTTGATAATTTATAATATTCATAACTTCAAATCTCATATTCATTGTATTCAATATAGAGAGAGTGAACTATATTATCACTGGAATGCTTGCTTGCTTATTAAATCCACTATAAACCGAAGCATACGTTTAGGCGCCAATATAATTATCACTCATGTTTGCACAATTTCCAGCCCATTACTCACACTAAATATTTTGTTTCGCTTAGTTTGAGTACTGAATTGTTAGCACGCACATCTAAACTTTCAATTTGCACTTAGCAAACAATTTTTACACATCTACGAAATTTCAAACTTGTTCTTGCTCAAAATAGCGCACCACAATTTATGCATATTTGAGCAAGGCGTGAAAGTGGTCAAGTTGAAGGTGAGGTAGTATACCGAATTTATATGAATTTTAATCAAAATATATGTAAGTATTCAAATATTATTGTTTATGACATTATTTATGTAGCTTGTTGGTAAATTTTGCATTTCTAGAAAATTCTGTTTAAGTGATTAAGATTCTGATAAGTGATTAATTTAATTTCAAATATTTATATTTTTAAGAGCTTGATTTTACCAATGTTTGTACACAATGTCGTATATACATAAATATTATTAATAAAAATATCTCTCATCATATTGTATAAATTATATAATATATGTGTATTTCTTTCGTGAGGCATATATTTGACCTTTAATACTCTAATATAAAGACACATATCAGCGAAAATCATTTTAATTAGCTAAAAAGGTATGACACATTTATGTTAATTTGCAATATTACGCAAAGAGATACCTATGTATGTACGTATGTATGTTAATATTATATAAGAGCTTATTAGCTAGCGCATATTTAAATTTGATCTAGGGATTTTAACTCAAATAAATTAATTTTATTACGTTTTAGTTTAAAATGTATTATTTTAATAATAGGCGAATTAATTATCTCTGCAACTAATGAAGTGTGTAAATGATTTAAAGTAAAATTTACAGAATTTTAATAATACATCAAAGGTTCAGTTTTATTCGGAGCGACTTTTCAATTTTATTTAATATTATCACATATTTATATACACAGTTATTAGCATTATACATATACATATATTAATTATATATTATATTTATAGCACAGTTAACATAACAAAAACATTGCGCAATAATTTCAATGTTAATTATGGGGAGACATATTACTAGACTTTTATATAATTTACAAACAAAAAATATTGTTATAAGTTGAATTAGTTAATGCTTTCGGTTTAAAAATAACGGTAAATATGTTACTGGAATTTTTTCAGAAAATAAAGGGTTAATTTATTAAATTATCTCACATATTGATTGATATAAGCTAAAGTTATAAAGTTAACCTCTTTCGCTCATTCCTGGAAGAGAGTTGACAGGTTTTCTATAAAGTATGCACTAAGCTTTGATTCGATATATAGAGAGAATTAAATATCTTGAATGAAAATGAGTGATGCAAAGGTTTTTATTATTACCGTTGTGTGAGACGATGACGTAGTCATTATCCGATTTTACTGAATTTTGTTTTTTTTTAATTTGATAACTGTTATTTTGATTCACTTGCTAAAATATTATATTTCTCTTCGAGTATAAAGACTGAGGCCTAATTTAATTTTGGTAATTTATAAAAAGAACAAATCTAATTTCCAATTTCAAATAATTCAAAAAATTTCCTAATAGGAGGTTAAAAATTTCAAAATGAATGGAGGCTGTAAATTGTTGTAAAATGCAAGAGCGTGGTGAAAGAATATAACGCTGATGACTTCATAGAAACCAGATATTTTCGATGTGCCAAATATTAGAGAGTATCGAATCGAATAAGCAACTAACTTAAATAAAATAGTCTGATATGATCTAATTGAGAGAGAATGTCTAGCGATTATACCATTTTAATTAGGTAAACTCTTACGTAGCGATCCTCACACGTAGCGTGGTAAGATAGGAGAGGAGAGGAGAGGAGGAGGAGGCATTATATTTTAGAAGTAAGAAAGTTACACTTACTTTAACATCACCGAACATTTCGTGCAAATCGTGACTTTCACTGCCCAGAGCGAGATGGTAGAGAATATCTTGATCCATCAATTCGATGTTCGAATTACGCAGCTTGACGGTGCCATCGGAATATCTAAATGAATAAAAGAATATAAAATTGTTAATAAAAATTTGTAACGATTTCCTCTAAATGTGTTAGTAAGAAGCACGATTTTACTTTGGAATATTTATAAATACTTAGGATCAAAAACATGTAAGAACGCTCAAAGCAATAAAATATTACTAGCATAAAAATATATATATATTTCTATTGGCTAGCAGAGGGTTCTCATAAAAAATAAACAGTGCAACAAACAAAAATTAATTATACGGTTCCGATAAAGTGCTTATAATTTGGATATTAAATGAGTGTACTAAAATCAAACCTTCTACAAAACTTCAAAATTTATACAACTTTCGTAAACAAATATATGTATATAAACAAATTTACTTAGAAAGTTATGTGGAACTTTTTCTGTCCCATACATATGTATGTTTCTATTAACCTCTTCACAGCCTTACATATACAGATATACGTTTTTTAGCATACTCGTAAACTTCTGGATGAAAAAAGGACTTTCAACTTATTTTCATGAAAACAAATAATTATTACAATATTGTTTACTAAATGCCCGGTAATCTAATTTATAGCATGAGAGTTAAGGAAACGAATTAAAAATTGTGTTTAAACATATTGAAAATATTTCAAAACTTATAGATAAAACGAATTGTTCAAAATCCATTTAACGGAACGCAATTCGATACAATACAGATATTCGAATATCAGAATTCGGTAATCGTTAACCATATTGTAATGCAATTGAAGCATAACTATTCATAATTTGTGTAAAAAAACAGTTTGGAAAACGACCTAACTCGTTAAGTTTTGAAAAATAGTAATAAGCAGTATCCGCAATATGAGGGAATATTAAAGGAATCTATGTACATATGTCAATCCGAATATTCTGATTAAAATCTGCAAATTAATCGGATATACACATACACTATTTGGATTTTATCTGAATCAGTGGATAAACAGATGGTTCAATATGCTGATGGTCCAGGGACTACATATGTATGTATATATGTTTATTATTATTATATACTTTTAAATTTTAGTAAAATTTTTTGTAATAAATTAGTCTAACGGGCAGCTTTATTTTACTACGTAGTTGTTTTGCTACTCTGATTTAATATTTATTTATGTGTACATATAAAAAACAGAATTTCCATATTATTTATATGTTTATTTGTATACTTCTATTAACAGAACTTACTTATAAAAACAGTTGTTCAATCAAAACGAAAAATAAGTTTGCAAATATGAACAAAATAAAAACAGCTGATAAGACTTGTATATATATAAATAAATATATAATATATGTATGTACGTACGAGCATACCAATTAAACAAATATCTAATGCTTGAGCAATAATTCCATTTTATTTCGTATTAATTCATAAACTAATCGTTGGTTAATGTATATAAGACCTCTCATTCTCATTCACATACAAATTAATTCAGTAATCGGCAAACATCGCAATGTCATTGAAGTAACAAACTTTATGATATACGAAAATTTCGAAAAGCGGCAACTCATGTCGAAGCAATAAGCATTTTAAAATTGATAAAAAGGAAAGTGCAAACGAAAATGTTAGAAATACCCCAATCTACTGCCAAATATATATACATATGTATATACACATTAGGGTAGTCCCAAAAACAATGTATCTAATCATATTAACCACACTTTTAAAAGCTACTTGCACTGTTAACTGTTACTGATAATTCCGTTAATTGCCCTTGACCTTTCAATTACATATCAGTTAATTAGTGTGACACACCCACCACCTAAGCGATTGCTTGCTGACATAAATACGCTAAAATGTGAATATGTTCGATTAAAAGATAAGAAAGCCTTTAAAATAATTATTTTTATTTAATAGCAACGCCGTAAACAAACATACATATGTAGAATGATGGCTTGGGGCAGTAAACTGGTCACACTTCCGATAACAGTAAACGTGCGTTTCATGGGTGCATAAATAACAGTAGTAAGTAAATATTTATGTAAATGATAATGCGAATTGCAAATGATAATCTGCTAAAAACCAAAATTTAGTCAAATGATTAGTAATTTTAGTTTATTGTCAACTGTAAGCCTAGAAATCGTGAATTTTTGATTTTTAACTCAAAATTTAATCCAAAAATAGAATTAATTACAGCAACAAAAACTTTAAAAATTGCGAAGAAAAATCTTAAAAACTCATAGTGGGTGGGCTTTAGAATACCATCCCCCGAATTCGCCATTAAAATGGGTATCGGCGGATAGATGTGGTTCTCCATATCACGAATATATATAAATATTGTCGCCTCAAACTTATAGTTTGTAAGATATTTGCATTTTAAGATGAACATTTAACAATTTTAACTTAATAATTTGAAAGAATTGAGTACACCACGGTGTTGGACCGACCAGGGTAATTTTTTTAAAACGCGGCCAAAGGCCGCCACTGCAGAAAGGAGTTCTAAGCGGAAAACTAATAAAGTGATAGAGGGTATAATAACACCCACTTTAACATTTAGTTTTTTTGTAATGGATACTATTGCTGTTACTTTCGAAACACTTTGTACTTCGTTTCTTTTTTTTTCGTTTTGCTATTAACTTTGTATTTGGCAAATTGAACTGAGTTTTTTTTTAGCGCGGTTAGTGTGTTTGTATCTTTGTTTTTGTTTCATTTTATTAAATTGGAAAATTTGCTTAACTACTATTTTTACTGGGTATATATTTCCTGCATTTGGGGTATAATCTTTATTTTTACTTATTGGTGATGTGGTAACACTTCTTATTTGTCAAAATGCAACCCTTTTGTTTTATCTGAATAAATCAAACTGAATAAAAATTAAAATATTGAATTAAAGGTATTTCTTCTATAATTAATAAAAAATAAATATGTAGAAAAAATTTAGTGAAGTGTTGGTGTAAGAGAAGTTCACGGTATAAGTGTAAAATTTATTATAATTCGAAAAATAACACATTTAAATTTGTTAAATTTTCAACTTAAAATGCAAATAACTTAAAAACTATAAGTTTGCGGCGACAATATACATATATATTCGTGATCTGGGGAACCTCTTCTATTCGTTCATACCCATTTTACCCCCGAATTCGGGAGATAGTATTCTAAAGTTTACACCTCCTAGTAAAACATTAAAAATATTACATTACTTTTGCATTATAATAATCTAATGTAATTACTATTTTATTTTTTATTTAAATATATTCCAGTTGTTTCCCAAGTGTATCTCTTTTAAACAGTGTTGACGTAAATGGCGGGAATTTATGTCATTCGTTTGTCCTTAAATAAACTAACAATACTTTAGTAATGAGCGAACCGCATCAATTCCACGAATTACGAGCAACGAGATATCTTGCAATTACTTTCATAGAAACAAGTAAACATTGTATAGGCTAGTAGTTTGTACAATGCAAATAAACTACCGAAAAAACGAAATTGGGAGCAATGGGAAGCACTTCTGTTTCTACAACAAGGAAATGTAATTTGTTGTCTCCCCGGGATATTGATATTAGCTCTATAATCTTATGCTAGCAGTGGAAACTTGATATTACTTATGGGTTGGCAACAGTTGTCGTGATAATTATTTTTACGATACTGTCATTTTGGTAGTTTGACAGATCCGTTTTCAGTTTTACAAAAATATTCACATATTTTAATATTGATCAATCGACATTCTGAAAAAATCACTGAAGTATAGTCTTTCAAAAAATGCACTTCCAGATCATAGAGATAAGTTCCCATGTTCTAAAAATGCATTCGCAAATAAAATTGAGACTTTATATTTTTCCGCACTGAGGCTGAAGCCTTTTAAAATACTTTCCTAGCTGGAAAATGCCTGCTAGACGCCATAACACAAACGATTTTAACAAGGTAAAAAATACCAACACAAAAAAAAAAAAATAAACCAATGATGGTAGTTTTATTTATCTGGTAATTACCCAGACATATGGTTGACTATAATAATTGCCTGTGAAAACGGAGCCTTACTTAAGAAAAAGTTGTAAGTGTATATACATTTTAACAGTTCCGTCACACTCTAAAAAAAATTGTTATTATTTATGTGAAGACGAAATGTATTTATGTATCCTTTCTATTCGCGGAATGCGTTATTAAAGTAATTGACACACAATTGAGGCCAATGTTTTTTCTATAACTTTATGTACATAAATATTTGCATATTTTATGCTTTATCGAGAACCTCTTTTCCTCTTTTGAGTCGATCTCTGACGTTGCCTAGTATTAAGGGTCCCGCTTAAGCAAATAAACTTCTGTTTTTGTTTACTTAAATACATAGCTACATACACAAAAACCGAACTAACGTCTATACAAACACATAACAACAGTAAGAAGCTGCCAAAAATTACTAAAGAATTATCTTCAATTTGCATACGTCGTCAATTTCAATTAGGTGGAATTTCTGTATGTTATAATAAAAACATACAGCTTATATAATTTTCACGAAATTAGAGCGGTCACCAATTTGCATTTCTTGATTAATAAAATTAATTATCTTATACATATATGCAAGCATCCACCAAATACATTATTTCTACCTTGTCCAAACACAAACAGTGGCGTGGAATTCATACTCCTCCTCGTATTCTTCACTGCAGCGCTCGCACTCCTCACTACTCACAGCTATTAGACCAGTAGTAGGTGGCATTTTTTTCACGCTTCCTTTTTGTTGTTTTTAATAAATTAATCTTTAGGTTGAAAATCACTTCTCAGGATATTTTTTTAGGACACTTTGAATAGAATATAAATTTCTGCAATATTTGTTTAAAATCGAATTTGAAACACAACTAGGTGCGATTTATACCGAAACACAATAAATGACTTAAACGCTTCAAACGTTCAAACTTGACTGATTAGTTTTCGCCGCGGCAAAACTTTTTATTAAATTGTTCATATGTATGTACGTTGTACATAGATCAAAAATGCGGTGGGTTTATAAGAGAGCCATAAAGAAATCAATCAAATGTATGTTTATACATATGTACGTATGCATACATAGGTATAACAGAGTACTAGGGAGAAAAGGTTCGGCCACATCAGCACAGTAGTCGCTTCTCTGCAGTAATTCCAAGTCACCCTGGTTTTGTCATCATATAGTCCATCAATACACCCCTGTCAATGGCTTCATCAGTCATTTAATATTGGAGTGTCATTTTCGAAGGATTGGTTCACACAAGAACTGTCCGCATCTTAAATGTATTTATAATAATATATTATAATTAGCCGTTTTTATTTTTGTAAGCGAGTGCGAAAGGAACATTTCACTGGATTATAATTTCGCTGAAGGTATTTAACAATACTGGTAACATTTTATTTGTCAGAATATATTATATATATTTTAATTTATATTAAAAAATGTCACAAATGAGTTTCAAATTCATTAATCGACGAAACTATTGAAATTTTTCTTATTAACTTCCATTATAAGTCATAGACACACATGGTTTAATTATTACATTTTGCTTCGTGTCCGATATATAATATCTAGACCGATTTCATTAATAAAACAGATTATGTTTAGAAAAACATATTAACTCAATTTCATTAAAATATCGCACATATTAACCAAAATAAACACTTTCAAATTAGCTGAAATTATTATGAATTAGGAAAATCTGAAATCACGATATTGGTTTTATTGGGACTTGAAGAGGTCTGGACTGATTGCATTAACTTTTCGCACTACTCAACTACACTAGAGAACATGTTTCGACACTATATTATGAAGATAACTTACATTCTGACCGACATATTCGGCATGGAGAAGTCATTATGTGTAGTATGTGGCAACTGGAGTAATTCTTGGTCTGATTTCACTTATTCTCGGAATTAGACTATAGCATCTCCAATATTATATGTTCACTTAACTTTTTTAATATATCTTACATATTGACCGAAATATGGGTGTATGGGGAGTATTGACCCGATTTATCCAGTTTTGGCATCACGACACATATCGCCACAGAAAGATACTGCCTAAATTTCATTAGTATATCTCTCAGATTGCCCGATATTTTCGGTAGAAGTCAGCCATATTCACTGAGATCCACATATTCGGTATCTGTGGCATCCTACTGTAAGATTTAATATGTTTTACGTGCTTCTTCCCCATCCCATCACTTCTTCCCATCTGCAATATCAACTATATTGGCACTTATTATTATGCCGAGGAACACGTATACCAAGTTTCGCCAAGAAATCTTAATTTTTACTCGAGTTATTGTTTACACGGAGGGACGGACAGACAGAAGGACAGACAGTCACTCAGAATTCAACTCGTCTCGTCATGCTGATCATTTATGTATATATATCTCCATATCTATCTCGATTAGATTTAGGTTTTAAAAACAACCGCTGGGTGAATAAAACTATTATAGTCTATAAATCAGCACAAATTGCAACTAGACTAGATGTGGTTATTTTCGGAAAATTTGCCGTTTTATCACTGCAGCGATTGATTGGTTACGTTTGTTTGTGTATGCCCGCACATACATATGTACGATGGTATGTGTAATTAAAGAATCACAATTGGCTAAATTGGTTTGAGCCGGCAGCCGGCTGTGCAGATTTTTTGTTCTCAATACGCGCGAAACAGCTGTATACTTCCTTAATTATTTCTAACTCCTATTTTCGGGCACGCATAAAAAAATATTACTCACGCATAGATAAATCCTATATATAAGAACTTATAGTTGAGTACAAGGTTCCAGAATTATGTTCTTTAAGGTGGCTTATTTTCGTTTTTCGTCTCATTTTTTTTGTTTTTGAGTGCTCTTATATATTTCAACCAATGTGCACTGCAGGAAATCGTAATGTCCCAAGTATAAAGGAATATTTTTTCTCAGAAACAATTGAATTTATTTTAAACCTCGTACTCATTAAATGAGAGGGCTTAATAATATAATAATAATAATACCGTGGCTAATCAATAAGTTGTTTGCTCACCAAAAATCGAAGCCAAAAAAATTGCTGCTCTTTTAAGATATAAAAACATGGTCCGAAATGTAAAGAAAGACCAGCTATTCATAAATGAAAAGTACTTTAGCGCTAGAAGCGATTAAGTTATGGATCAATTGGATATTTGTTGTCGGACGCCATCATATCCATGATGATAATATAATCATAATCATAATTTAATTATTGGATTCGCCACTTCTCTACTTGCTATTGCATATATATATATATATGTATATATTTAAAAATTATATAAAACGATATATTGAGGTTTGGTCTCGTGTCAAACATTTTTATGTGAAAGTGAAATATATTATCCAGCTATTCTATAGCTTTTTGATTATGCCAGTTTATTTGATTAATGCGAGTTGCTTGCTCTATTCGCCTCTCTCCAAGGATTGTCGCAGCTTTTGTTTTATAGTCTCTTGACTACTATATAAAGTCATAAGTATATACATAAACCCAATTTATTTTTTCAGTGTACATTTTTTCTTACGAGTATACATATAGATTTTACTTCTTTATTAATTGCAATTAAAGCGTACGTACATATATGTTATTAGTTTTTGTGTGAAAATTATGGAATTGATATTCCTTCTGAAATTATAATATAATATTAGCAACCAACTGGTTTTATTTCGGCATTCAGTGGAAATAGCTGTCGCGATATAGAATTCTTCTAAAAAGAATTCTCATTCTCATTTTCTCTCACTCAATATTTTATCTCTTGTCGCTATCAAGTCTCTTTGAGTCCATCAATTCAAAAACTACTGGTTTTAATTTTAATTGAGAGCTATTTCATGTCTCAGAACTACACTCGGAGCTTTGACCATTGCACATTTAACAAGTAGGAGATTTGGAGTTGTGGTATTATTTCACTGTTTTTTTTATAACACTTTATACTGAAATTTTTATGTTTCTGCCTGATAACGTTCAAAGTACTGAACCTTGTGGTCATATTTGCTAATAAGACGTTATAAAATCACGTTGGACTACCAGCACTTTGTTGCCAAGTTCGAAGTCTAATAGCCGACCAAACAATATTGTCATTCTTTTAAAAAAAATTCTTCCAAAAATTAGAATTTAAATAAAAAACAATTTGTAAATAGTATACATTAATTTTTTGCAATAGTTCACAAGATAGATTAAATTAAACTCCTTTGAGGTTTTTGTGCTCCAAAATAAATATAGCTGTGTTAATAACAACCCAATAAGAATATTTATGTCGAAAAATAAATGTTCAATAATAATTTCCAAAAATTAGTTCTTAAGTTTATTTTTTGATCTTAAATATGTGATTAATAAAAACAAAAAATTATAAAAGTTTCTTAGAGGGCAGATCATAAAGGCTGACCATTATTTGAGTGCAAAAGTATATAAACTCTCACTCTCCGCATTTGATATTTATATATGTATATACACATGTACATGTATTACTGCCAACATAGGAGGTAGCAAGAAACCTGTGAATATCAAACAGAGGGGCTCGACTTCGCTAACTATTATAATACATTTATGATTGGTGTGTTGTGAGCGAATTTCTCAGATAGCTTTTGTTTACATATATGTGCTATATATGTATGTATATAT
Source organism: Bactrocera minax (assembly GCA_021498325.1). Lineage (NCBI taxonomy): Eukaryota > Metazoa > Arthropoda > Insecta > Diptera > Tephritidae > Bactrocera > Bactrocera minax. Next base: position 3,100,782 of record JAKEEE010000011.1, on the reverse strand, counting down.
GCACATAAGTATATAAACGAATGAATATAACAAAATACAAGATTATTTCTATGTATATAGTAATTTTTATCGGAATTGGCTTATATACATACATATACATATATCGCATTCTACAATACATATGTACAGTGGCGGACAAAAGTCTACATACACCGCTTGTATTTGTTGTGTAGAAAGTACAATCACTCTTCTGAAAAATGTAGGTATACAGTTTTATTTTAAATCCTTTTCTAATGACATATACTAAAAAAAATCCATTACCTAACTTAATATAAAAAGGTTATGGTGGAAAAACCCAAAAACGTCCTTGACAAAAGTCTACAACAAGACCGGTTTCTTAACAGGTAGATCGATATTCTGTGTTGCTATAAGGATAAAGTACCAATTTTTTCACATTTTTTTCCTTTATTATGTAGTCTGATTTGCTAGTATTTAATTTAGTTGTGGTTTAATCACTTAAGCATCAACAATGGCTCCTCGAAAAGAAATTTCTATTGACGTAAGAAACCTTGTTATACAGCACAGAAATGAGAACAAATCTTATGGCGAAATTTCAAAAATTTTAAATTTAAGTCGTCCAACAGTACAGACCATAGTAAAAAACTATGAAAAAAATGGCTCCACCGAAAATAAGCCGCGAGTTGGCCGCCCGAAGAAACTGTTTCGAAGAGACATCTGCTTGATTCTCAAAGAAGTGAACGATAATCCCAAAGTTACTGCTCCAAAATTAGCCGAAAACATAGCAAGCTCATCAAATAAGTCTGTCCATCCAAGAACAATTCGAAGAGCTCTGAACAATAACGGCTTCCACAGTAGAACACCTCGTAAAAAGCCTATTATTGGGTTATTTACCTTATTTCTGAAAAGAATCGTAAACTTCGCTTAGAGTTCGCCAAAGCAAATTTGGACAAGGGAATGGATTTTTGGCAAAAAGTTTTGTTTACAGACGAATCGAAGTTAAATATATTCGGCAGCGATGGAAGGGCAAAAGTTTGGAGAAAACAAAACACTGCACTAAATCCGAAAAATATAGTACCAACAGTAAAGCATGGTGGCGGCAACGTAATGGTTTGGGGAGCTGTTGCGGCATCTGGAGTTGGAAAGCTTGCTTTTATTGAGGGTAATATGGATCAGTTTAAATACAAGGCATTATTGGAAGCTAATCTGAAGCCTTCGGTGGATAGTTTGGAGCTTGGTGCAGGCTGAATCTTTCAACAGGATAACGATCCAAAGCACACGGCCCATATTGTCAAGGATTGGTTGCTTTATCACGCTCCAAAGCAACTACATACACCAACTCAAAGTCCAGATTTGAATGTTATTGAACATGTCTGGGAAATTTTAGAAAGAAAAATTAGAAAAAATCAGATTTCCAGCTCTGCAATACTCAAAGAACGCATTACTGAAGCTTGGAACAGTATTACTTCAGCAGAATTGACAAATTTAGTAGCTTCGATGCCACGACGGCTTCAGGCTGTTATTGATGCAAACGGTGGACCAACTAAATACTAAAAAATCAGGTTACCTAATGTTAACCGAAAAGTTTTCGCTCTAAGATAAGTTATGTATGTACTGTATGTAGACTTTTGTCAATCCTGAATTAACGTTTTTTTGTCATAGCTTTACTATTTTATGTTAAAAAATGGATTTTTTTTTTTGTTTTTCATGATAAGGAAATATATTTGAAATAAACTGTATCATTAAATTTTCCAATAAACTTTTTTTACATTAAATCTAACGGAAATAGGGGGTGTATGTAGACTTTTGTCCGCCACTGTATATAAAAATGTAACTAATGTGGACATGTCCGTTGCTCTTCATTATTTTTACTGTTAACTGTTAAAACGTTTGAATCAGCTTTTTTAAGACAATTTAAGAGTGGATAAAATACCGATGGAACCCATGTTTGTATAATGCGTTGTTTATTGTTCTTCTTTTCATTTATCATATTTTGTGTGTCTATCAACAGTTATAAACAGTTTTATATCTAGTGTTCACCACAAACAAACTAGACAGCCAACTGCCTTTTTCTCATAAAGCCAATTGGTACTTTTACTTGCCGTTATCTCAATAGATGTTTTGTTTTAGTTTTGAAAGTTCAAGTAACATTATTCACTTGACACATCAATTCTGGGAAAAGATGGATTTATGGGGTTAGATTAGTAGTATAATAGTATAGGATTTAAAAAAAAAATCGATTTTTTAGGGCTAAAGTACACTTTAGTGTCCTTAAAACATTATTCAATTGGTAGTAAAATTTTAACTGTAACTTTACAGTAACATTATCTATTAAACTACATACGTTTCCTTTGTTATTATCAGAACTTTTGTTTATAAACAATTTGCTTTTCACACTTTATTTGTTAAATTCCACCATAAAGCTAAAGAAGTACGTACTATATTAGCAGGTTTTATGTAGATTAATATACCGGTTTTTTGTTTTTTTAGATAGGACACAGTTCCTCTAGGTTCTCTTGTTGATGATTCCGAAAATTCACCCAATGTGCGTTATTGCTTTTTAACCAAAGGTCAATATAATTTTTTTATATATTTAAATAAATGTTTAATAAAGCCTGAAAGAAAAATTCGATTCCTTTTTCGTTACTCCTAGAACAGAGTTAGGTATTTTTTGAGGGTTCTAGACCGGCTTAGCCCCTTTAACTCCATATTTTACTCTTAGTAGCATAACTACCATTGCTCTTCTCAGTATTTAAAAACAAATAAATACTTAATGTAAGCAAGATATAATATTTTGTTACAATATATAAAAAAATATAAACCGACTTATGCTGTTTTTCTTACGAGCGCAAATATAGATAGCATAAATATATATACAAATATTTGGAGTTTAGAATTTAGAGGAATTTATTATGACGTTATTTATACGTCACTGACTTATCGAAACCAGCTTATATGAACTTTGGTGCACTATTAAAAATATATATGTATGTATGTAAAAGCGTAGTGCATTATTAAATATCAACATGATATGAGAATAATTTTTTAGAATTCATTAGTCAAGCTGATAAGATGAACATTAAAGAAAGTGAAATAAAGTGAAAAATTTTAATTTTAAATAAGAATAAGCAATAGTTTTACACAGTTATAATTTCACTTATAAATAAAAAAGTTTGTCCGCATGTACAATATTATGATAATTTCTATTAATTGCATCAATAGCTTATGAATGCCAAAGGCTTAAATAATGCCAAAAATCGCCTTGCCTCCCTCCTCAACTTTATGAATATAAGCATGTATGAGTTTAGGTATCTATTTTCAATTGGTTAACATCATATATCTTATGTAATTTTGAATACATAGTCGATTGCATACATTCCAACATACATATAAACAGACACAATCGGATTAATTGGGTCTCACAATTGCCTGACAAACATCTCTGATATTGTTTAAAAGAAAAAACTGATTAAATAATCAGCGGTAAACAGTGACGTAGTAGTTTTTATTAAGTAGATCCAATCATTGTTGCGTACATTTGCAATGTAACTACCCGGTAGTGAAATACACTAGTTCAAAACTGGTTCGGTTCTGGTTCACTATGCTCCATAACTAGTTAGCAACAATGCTCTTTTCAGTATGGACAATTTACGAATTCAAAATTGCAAAGCGTGCTGACTCTCAATTTATTATCTTTGTTTACCAATTCCCTTTTATAGTTTCGAAGCAGTACGAAATAGATAAAACTTCGTCAGTTGTTATTAATTATGGGTTTTTTAAACTATATTATTCTGAACGATATATTGACCTTTCCAATGCATGTTTCTCTGTAAGACACGTACAAATTTAAAAAGATGTATATGTAAGTCCGTAATTGTGAAGGTCCGAGCGCCACTGTATTAATTTGAAAATTTAATAATTTTCTCGCAATATTCAATTATTATTGTGTGTTTATTTCGCATTTTAATGAATGAATGTTCAATTACTGACTACCCCGCAGCAAGATGTATGGTGACAACTCCAATAAAATTTTGCTTGTAATAAAGTGTTCTACACCAACGGCTATGTACATTCTGTGTAAATTAATATCCAGAAAATTAGTTGTTTCTACAACGTCTTCCCATAGTGATAGTGGTGTTAGATAAGCCTATTTTTCATAGGTAGAGAGTAATTGGTTGGTCGTATAGTATTATGAAGTAGTTAGTGGAACATACATTTAGTTTATCAGGGTCGTGTCTGCATAAGTGGTATGTAATACAACATCTAGAAAGTAATTTTTTTAAGACTACTCTTGCGATAGGGTTATCTTCTGTCCCGAATAATGTATTTTAGGCTTGATAAAGAGCCGAAAGGAAAAAAAATGAATGTGTACAAGTTTTAGAAAATCTCAAAAACGTCTTAAAATTGCTCAAATATTTCGGAGAAAACCTAGGATATTGTGTCCGAACTTGCCTTTTCACCTTTTATTATATTTATTGTTATATTAATTGCCTAACATTATTTAACTTCTTTAAGTGCTAATCGAATGAGGGCCTAGTTTGTATGCTTGACTTCGTGTACTGTCAAAAATTAATAAAAATATACTAAAATGTGTAAATGATGAACTCACCGACTTCACTTCACTCTTAATAGCCGAAACACCTAACTGAAAGCGCTTTGTCTAATTCGACACTTCTTTGCAATACATTCTTTTGACGAAATTGACAACTTTTAAAACTACCATTACACCTTAGAAACTTTCAAGGTAAAGAAGAGTGCCTCAACTGTCACTTTATGACAACTCGAAGAGTGTTTAGAAAATGTTTGCATTTGCAATTTGTATTACTTTAAGTACCGAAAACCTCGGGATCATCATCACTGCAGGATTTTACAAATAAAGCAACTGCGCAATACACAAATGTGGTATGATATTTACTTATGCAAATCTATATATTATATTATATGCCAGATTTTCATACATATGTGTGTATGTATGTATATGCTCAAAATTGCGCACTTCCTTTTTTCATTTCCATGAAAAATCATATTTTTGTTACAAGCTGCGGTTATGACATTATATGAGATCTGAATAGTTGTGATTAAAAATCAAAACTATACAGCATCTCTGACATACAAATGTACATATGTAAATGCAAGAATGTATAAGTGTACGCTGCACTAAATGGGAATGCCCCTTTCTTCTACAGATGTTTATTGTACTTTCAAATTTAATCTAAACGAATAATGTTTATATTATACTTAATTTTATTAAAGTAAAACGCATAAAACGAAACCATTTGATAATTGGAAACTTTCCTATACTTGAACAAGCTTTCAGGTCTTGAAATAAACAAATAATTCTAGAAGTGTTTGTTAATGTGTTAATACAAATAAAGATTTCTAAAGACATATTATATATGTATGTATTATAGGAATTTACATATACAATAGAGAAATAACGTCACCTATAAACTTCAAAGTACCTTATAGCTCTTAAACTTAAGTGCAATTATTACTTTGAACCTTCTATTGGTTCCCTAGACCCTGGAGAATGTGGTTCGTAAGAATCTAAAATAGCGATTTTCGAAAAACTTAAATGGAGTGAGTATCAATTGCAAAATGCTGCGGAAATCTTTAATTTTGAGATAATTTAGAATAGAGATAACAAGAAGTATATAGAAATGAATAAAATTGATAAAAATTTAAAATGTCTGCATTTAACAAGGCTTTCCGGAAAGTATTTAGCTGCTCTGTAATCTAAGCACTTCTGAGGATAGAGTTACCGTTTTATTAGCGAAATATGTCCATCTAGAATAAGTAGTGGAAAATTAGACCAACAGGATCGTCTTCATGTCATTAAATACTCTTAGTTTTTACTTTTCATCTTAAATTATTTTGTCATTTTTATTTTAGAAATTTCTATTACTGTAAAAGTCACCCTGTATATTTTATTGTCCTGCTAGAAAAGGCACATATATTTTGAGGCACACAGATTTTTGCCCGTGTTTTTTCTTTTTTGATAGTTATCATGGAATAGATATGCACTTTTATTATTTATTATTTCTTCTTCTACTTTTTATTCACTGCGGTCTAAGCCAGAAAACAATGACCTTATTAAAAACGTTTAAAATCAAATCTTAAAATTTTTTGCTTTGCTATAGTGTCTCACCCTATAGATATGTATGTATGTACGTATATATATTTAGACCTACGCTCTGCATTCTGAGAAATATCTCAAACACTCAACATATCATTATGAAAGAGGAACTTTCATTCATACTTTTTGCTGACATTAATTGCTCTAATTAAAATAAACTCAATTTTGCCTTTCTTCGCAGAACCATACAAAAGCTTTTATGTTTCAATGAATTTAAAAGAAGATACGAAAAATGAAAAGACAAGCAACCGGGGGAAGAAATTTAATTCATTTAATCATATAACTCTTCATTAAATGTCGATTGGTGTTTTCTATTAAGAAGTGGAGAAGTTTTGCAAAATGTTATTACGGTGTAGGTTCTGTGGGACAAAGACATCAAAAATAATGCTTAATAGATAATCAGTCAGCCAGTCAGTTAGTCTGTCAGGAATAGATGCCTCTTCCTATAAACCCTATACCTTGCATTATTATCATAATTACATAATTACATAATTACATAATTATCGATCAAAAGAGTCATCTCTGAAAAAATTATATAAAACGGGTATCAAATGGAAAGTGTTGCGGAGAGCGTTAATACAGATATATTTAAGATAGACTTAAATATATATAGAGATCTATATATATTGAAATAAGTCAAATTGAAAACATTACAAAATGCTTGGAAAAACGTGAGCTCTCCGGAAAGTATTGAGAGTTCTACAATTTAGTCAGTTCATTGGATAGAGTTGGCGCGTATAGGTTATATTATAAAATGTTTGCCAAATGCTAAAAATTTAAGATTCCTTCCAGAAAATATTCAAGAAGTCTTCAGTTTAAATATATTTCGAAATAGAACTGCCACCCTCAGAAAAAAACGGAATAACTTATTTAAACAAGTGTTCCGACAATTCTTGACAAATGTTTAATTTGGATTTATTATAGAAATTTAAATTTTATTATATCTGAATGAATGAAATACTTTGATATTATAATTTTGTTATTATTAAATTAATATTATTATATTATTATTATTATTAATATTAATTAGTATTAATTAATAATATTAATTATAAAAAAAATATAATATATAATATACAATAAAAAAAATTATAATAAAAATATAAAAAAATTAATAATAAAAATATTAATATTAATATTAATAATAAAATTAATAATATTAATATTATTAATATTAGTAATATTAAAATTAACGATTACAAAAGTAATATAATAATTATTATTAATTTATGATATGCAGATTCTCTTATGTGAAATAAATACAAAATTATTCAGTAATTATAAACAAACAACAATTTTTAATCGAATGAAGTACACGTACTTATATCTTGTTCATACGCGTCTTATACGGATTTATCTAAGCAACACTGTATTTTATTTTAATAAACGTCACTGACAATATAAAGTTTAAATTTCAATGTGTGCAGTTACTGTGTGCATCTCACCTTAACATGTCAATATTTGCTCTCCCATAATAAAGACAGAGCATGTGCACATCTGCATTCATGTACCACATATATAACATGTGCTTACTTATATTAAGCAGATGCACACAACCGATATCAAGTAAGGCACGTACAAACATACCCAAGTGTAAATATGCGAAGGCTATTAAGGGTATGAGTAGGAAATTGCGTAAATGGACATTTGCCTACACAATCATTTATTGAGAAGTGCTCGATAGAAATAGGTTCATGCACTTATTTCTTAAACATAGGCTGGCTTTATGAAAGCACTATGAAAGCCACTCGTCATACGTAAAACTTATGCGTAGGTACTCACATGTGAGTACATACAGTACATACAAAGAAAATGAACACAACATATTTTAAAAATTAGTCTCCAAACAGAATTTAGAAACAGAAAAGTAATAAAGCGCTAAGAATTTAAGGTGTGCAAATATTTTCAGGTGTCAGCAAAACTTGATAATAAAAAATGTTGCATATGAATTCAACATGCCAACAACCAAAAGGGCAGAAAATCGATGTTGACATATTTCAAACTGTAACATAACGGTGCCAAGGCAATGTTATGTATTAAGTTTGGTTCAAATATCATAAACAGCTAAAGAGAAATGTTTCCTCTAAGTCCGGTTGCTATAGCTTTGGTAGACATTAGAGAACTTATTATAGAGCAGAACCATGCTCAATTTTAAATAGTTCGCAAATGCCACGCCCTATTGCGATTATCAGTAAGAAAATTAAGTTTTGTGGTGTAATTTTTAAAGTAATTATGGCAATTCGTCTCATAATCTTAATCATTTTGATATATATATATATATATCATATATACACATACATATATGAACGTATTCATATACATATATATATATATAACTCTATATCTATCTGTTAGTTTTAGGTGTTACAAACAACCGATAGGTGAGGAAAACTACTAAACTCACTGCAAAATATTGCGAGAGAAATTTTGGATTTGTGTTATATAAAGTTTTCTTTTTTCTTTTCAACTCTCTCCAATTTCTTCATGATTATTTTATCTTAGCTGTTTATAATATTTTGAGAACCAAACAGTTTATTTGAGCATATCATTTACAGCAAATTTCAAACGTTGTTTGAATTATTATAAACATTTAGATTTAATTTATTATTAATTATTAATAAAGGTAATTCCAGCATTTTTACTTAAAAAGTTGTAATGTCAACATATTATAGTACACACTGTATACTGCGCTGATTATTCCTAACCTGATTATTCTATGCTTGATTCGCTTGTTGTACGGCTAACTGGAACTGAAAATTATCTGAAGAGGATGAAGTGTGTAAGTATTAGTTTGTTGCCAGCACACACAAACAAACATACGTGTGCGTATATAGAGAGTGTATTTTGATTCGTTTTTTTTTTTTTTCTATTGGAACTCAATTTAACAATTGACTGAGTACTTGACAGGTTTACAAACTCTTAAGCATAGCTATTGTCTGCGTCAAACAAACACTAAAGAAATGTGTGGACCAACAAACCAGTATTTACCAGGATATGCGTGAGACTTCGCTGCGCTCCTCCGATAGTATTATCGCAATTACTTAAGCGGATGTGCTGATGGGGGAAATCAGCGATCTATAAAGGTTAGTCTATGTGAAGGTCTATGTGAAGGCCTTTTATAGGTGCGCAGCATCGTCCTCGGTGTGCGCGCCTAAAGATATGCTATTAAATTTAATACTTTATTCTATGTAGGCTATGTGTTGCTACTTGTGGCGTACTTTTTAACATTTTCTTTTTATTTTTCTTTATTTGTAATTTAATTTAGTATTGTTAACTTTTCGCAATATCTGATTGCAAGGCATTGTTGTTTAGGATTTTTTGGGTGATTTAATTTTGTTGGCTAATTGATTGTTAAAGGATTAGCTTTTGAAGGCAACTTTTTATCAATTTAATTATTTTTAGAAATTTTTTGTATGGATATGTAAGTTCTTCACTAAGGTCTTGAAATGTTATCGTTACTCTGATTACATGCTGTTCAAGGATATATGTTTGTTCAGGTAAGGATTGTTTTTAACATCTAATACTAATCGACATAGAAATTAAGATGCATTGACTGACATGCGCAAAACTTTTTGCGCAGATTCCTAGACACACTGTGGTGTTTGTTTGAACAAATATGAAACTTCATAATTTACTTAGTCATTATTTGATATTATAACACTTATTTCCGAAACAACTAGGAATAACAAAGTAACCGTTAAACTTAGCGTCATTAGATACAAAAGACTATCGTGTGGGTTTTTAGGTTTGGGACTACTGAGACTTATTTTCTCGGCGGGGCTTTCAAGAGACGCAAGGAAAAAAAAATAAGCTAGAAAATAAGCAATTGTGGCCATATAAATACGGAAGTAATTGCAAGTGGAACATTATTAATTAGTCTGGAACATTACGTTTCCAAATGATTAGTGATATGGTTTTCAGGAAAAGAGAAAAAATTGTATAAAAATTTGTTGTACAGTACGAGTATTCCCAAAGCTTATTGCTGCATTATATTTTCTTTTGTTGAGATATTACCGAATAATGGTATTGATGATGCTCGCCGTATTATATCGTGGTAAACGCAATTAAATTTCGAACTGATGCATAATCTTTAATCATAGCCACTTGATTTTGTGTTAAAATATTTTCAATTTGTTTTCCAAAAATATGAGAAAGTTCAAAATATGTATTATTTATATTTTCTCAATTATGTCTATAATAAATATATAACAAACAAGTAAGAAAGTGTTCAGTTCGGGCGCAAATGAATATTGGATATTAGATTTAAAGATCTAAAGTAACTGTTTTTATAATAATATATAGATATGTACGGTAAAAAGACAATCTGAGCGATGGAAAACCTTGTATTCTTAACATCGGGCCTAGGTAAGGGTGTAGACCAAATTCGACCATTGTTAGATGACGAAATGAGATGACAGCTTTCATAGGTCAGTATGAGTATTTGCGCTAAGCTTGGGTTCCGATTTTGATAATTTTGTCCCACTATGCCCACATTTAGCTTTTGAGGTAAAACATATGTGGAAATATTTCTATAATTCCGAGTTTTACATCTCAGGCGTTATTCTTAAAATAATTATCAAACCTTTAGTAGGTTTGAATTATTTTTGATCAACAAGCTTTCCACTGTTTTAAACAAAATCTCGCTTTTTACTGCTATTCTAAATTAAGCTATTAAAAATGGATCTCTGCGAAGTCATGATAAATGTAAAGCTCTTCTGAAATTATATATTATATAATAAGTCAAGTATAGAAATAAAAGTAAAGCTCAGCCAAGCAAGAAAAATATACATAGCTGAAATAAAAAAATATAATGCATTTTTACACACACTTTCTATAAATACTGTTAAATACAAGCTGAGATATTGCGGAGTTACAATTTTTCTACAATAATAAACTCAGTTACACAGTTAGTACATAGTACGTAACTAATAAGAGTAAAACATATTTGTGGGATGAAAAGCTTGTAGGTGGAAAAAATTTATATCATGATCTAATAATAATTATAACTCGTAATTACATTCATTAATACATTACCTGTTTCCGCAGCATATTTGAATTTAGGTATTTATGTATGTATGTATGTTTGTAACAAAGTGTTCAAACAAGTATAATATGAAAAAGTTTCATAGTGATAACAAAAATACCATTCAAAAAATGGTAACCCTATCTTTAAATAATTTTCCTGTTGCATATGCCAATTTAACTACAAAAAAATCTTTGCATTGCTGTATTTAAGTAATTATTTGGTAATAATAATATAATAAGTGTAATATGGACTCACTCATCGATCTCTTCCTCGGAAATTGAGTGACTGTTGCCACCGAAAAGTGACATCTTGTGTTTTATCGGCAAATCCTCGAACTTAAATATTTCTGTAATTATATTAAAAATGAGAAAAGAGTTAAATTTGTACGAATTTTAATAATATGAAAAATCTGCAGAATAGTATAATAATAGTAGTTGAAAGATAATAAAATAAGGTTGTCATATATTTTAAATTTGTAAGCGAATAAAAGTAAATTGATAACATAAGAAGACAAAATAATATATGTCTCAAACTGTACTGTTTGTTGTAAGAAAGCTTACAGTTGAAATTTGGAATTTTGGAAATTTGGAATTTGAAATTTGGTTTTGAAATTTTTGGAAAGCATTGCCACCAGTTTAAATTTTGTATTGAATTAAATCGATAAACTAACCCCCACACTGCAATACGTGTTTCAAACGCAGAAGGTTTATAAATGCTTATAGTCAAAAATATTTTAGAGAGGTTGCCACTTTTTTATAAAATAGTTTAATTTAATGAATAAATGAAATCATACAATATGGATATCAAACTAAGCTGGTTTAGGAAGACTTACAGTTGAATATATGTATATAGATAGATATGTTTAAAAATAGTTGCCACAGTTAGAAAAAGTATAAAAGAAATTCATTATTACAATATTGGTATCAATTGAAAGGTATCCGAAGTATTTGAAAGGTTCTTTGTCCACAATTCTTGTCTCATATTCCCAGAAAGATTTAAGCTTGTTGTAACTACCTATGCTAATCTGCATTTACATATTTGCAATTAAATAAATTGATTATATGCAATTAAGCGATAAAATTTACCTACAATGTAATTTGTGTATGCATTGATCAATATTCTATGAGTAGATATAATATATTGAAAAATGAATATTTCATTTAGTCACAGCTGTTCGCACCACATGCCATGAACATTAAATAACCATTAACTGAATTCGAAAGCGCTGCTTCGGGGTAATTAAAAAAGGTACTACTGCACTATAGTCTATAATTCGGCACCGTTGTCAATATTAACAAAGTGGTGAGCAAAAATAATATTAATTTGTATTAAATTTTTAAGGGGCGAAATGTGTGCAATTTAAGCTTAATACATAAAGAGTTAGCATAATTTCAAATACGGTTTTTGAATTGATGGAATGAGTTCAAAATATTACAAAAAAATATTTATATTCAAAATCGAGATGGGCTTAACTTTACTTTTTATACATGTTGACTACGATTGACTTAGTTCTTTCTTAAATATTCGGAATATCGATTCGGAAAAAAAAGGTTTTCAATTATTTCCATGGAGACACATCGGTCACTTAAATACGATTTACAACATATATAAATATGGAAAGAAAACAATAGTCAATAAAATCTTTTTTTTGCTTCAAAATTCCTTAGTAGATCCAGTTCCATCATGTTTACAAAAACTCTAAAGGGTAAATATTAGCTGAATTGTGTTTATTTCATTTGCGATTCAAAGTAAAACCACAAAATGAAACGAAACTTTTTAATTTGCTATACATTGTAAACCGTTGCGAATTGGCATTATATAGCGAAAAAGTTTATTGCGAATTATCCATATATATCAGCATATAATTTTACTTTGATAACTTTCCATCATTCTCTGCAGACGCGGCGATACCAAAAGCAATTACCAAGCTGTGGCAAAATTTAATTCGCGTGGTCAATCGCAACTTTATTATCACCACTAAAATAAAATTACCAAGAAACCGGAATTTTGATGGTTTCAGCGAAATAAAAAGGTTCGCAAATTTGCTGGACAAAATGGTAATACATTTTGTTACTTATAAATATCTTTTGATGTATATATTGTACATAGACAAACACAACCAGCTAATTTGCTGCTATAACCATGAAAATATCTCTTCTTCATACCCTAACGAAACAAGTTGCATAAGGGGTTTTGGTCATTAATAATAAAACTCTTCTATAATATGTTATATATATATATTAGTTACCATACCATATATACCATATACCATATTTTTAACTTTTTTAATTCTATATTTTCGCTTTAACCCACGCGTATTCATAATAATTATTAATTATCCAAACCTCTGCTGCTTTATGTTTAAAATGTTTCTTCTTGAGCTCTCGATCAAATTGCGGTAGCAATAGAATACTAGGTAATATTGCGAATCACACGTAAAAAAAGCACAATTTGAGTTACATACTTAACATACGAAAAAAACGAACATTTTGGAAAAATGGGATTATTTCTCTTGATAGAGATAATTCTTCATATATTTCTCTTCTCTTCATTTCTCGTAAAATTTTACCCATTGATGCTCAAAATTTATTAAACCGTCTGAAAAATACATTTTCTGGAGGTCTGCAAAGTAGATCTCCGTGGCAGCGATAACCTCCCAGCAAGACTCAAATTTCTTCGCGGTGAGTTCCATCTTAATGTGTGGAAACAAAAAAAGTCGAAGGGGGCGTAAGTAGTATCGACCAATTTGGCCGTGTCACCACGGCTTCTACCTCGGCCGTCATTATGATGGTGAAAGAGTACTTTTTACTTCGCCTGTAATTCGGCTTTGAATAGGTAAAATAATTCGGCATAGTAGAGCCCTGTGATCGTTTTGCCATCCTACACGTGGTTGATGTAACTTGTTAATCCCATCATCACCATTCCAGCCGATAGGACCATTTTCGCCTTTTTTGGAGCAGGTTCGTCGACTAAATTAAAGTGTTTCGACTGTTCTTCGATCTTTAGTATGTTCCAGTGCATCCATATTTCGTCGACGGTCACAAAACAATATAGAAATTCCGTCGGACTGCGCTTAATTTCTGTAGTGGTGCCATCCGACGGTGAACCTAAGTACTTATTGGGCCGCCCTCATAACAGTGGTACAATACCGAAAGCGAATATTTAACAAAGAGCTCTTGGTTCCTTGCTAGGGCAAAATCTTAACGATAGCTTGCTAATGATTACATTTTTGATCAGTTGTATTAATATTTGATACTTCGTGCGAAATATACCGAAAAAAAGTCCGAGAACCCACTTGCACCTTTTTAGATTCCAAGAGTTATGCCCAATCGGTAGCTTGCATGATCCACCCTAATGGAACATATTTGAAAATAAAATGTAAACAATCTGAGTAGCATATTTTTCATTTTATGATTACTTTGCATGCTTTAGTGGCATGTAATAAAAAAGTTATGCAACACTGCAGCAAAATTTTGACAGCATTGCTGCTGAAACTTTTCCATCTGCTTAATAGCAGACTTGTCCGATAGTGAGCTGTCGTGCTCCACCGACTATCAAACCAGTACATACAACCAACGTACATCCTTCTCCACATGTAGTGGTAACAACTCGAAATGTTCTGTGCAGACACCAATGCAAGCAAGAGCAACTATGCTCACACACCGCGCACAAAGGCGTCAAAATATTCGCTTTGTTACCAAGCCATTGTTACAGCTACAATCTCTATGTCGCAAGGGTCTCATTGTGCGAAAAGAAGTGGTTAATGTTGTTTGTTTTGGACGTAATTAGATTTGGAGGAGCACGTGTCCTTCATGCTGACTTTTCACCTGTACCCTGCAAAGAGCAGCCGTTAATTGTTCAAGTTGAAATTTCATAAAGGTCGAATTACCAACACCAGCATAGTTACATATTTGTTATATATATTTATGTAAATACATGGTGGTGCATGCAATTATTTGTTTTTACCAATTAAGGTGTTAGGCTATTCCAGATGCCTCAAAAAAGGTTTGACCTAACAATTTATTCTCGGAGTAAGGAAGAAGAAATCAAACTTCGCTCTTTCAGGATTTATTAAACATTTTGTGTTTAAAAAAAGTGTGTATAAAACAATGTATAAAAAAATTTATATTGGCTTTTCGATAAAAAAAATGGCTACCACTGGGTCAATATTTTAAATCAGTTTTTTCAAGAGGACGACGGTGTATCTGGGAACTGGTGCTATTTGAAACAATAATAATAAAAAGCGGTTTTTAATCCACATAAGACTTGTTACTAAAAGCAGTTTTATTATTAAACAAAAACTAATTTGTATTTTAAGCTAGTTAAAAATTCATAAAATCGGTACATTTTAAAAATATCCGATTCATTATTTGTTTGTACAGAACACAGTTTATTGTGCAGAATAAGAAAGCTTTCTATTGAAAGAGCAGGCAATCGATAGTCTTCAAACACTTCTATAATATTTTCAAAGAAAACACCCACAAAAAATCTGCACCAAACAGGTAATGTGTAATGTATGTCACGGAATGTCAAGGAATGCTGACTTTTCGACGATTGCGTCATGATTCTGATTCCCAGATTTTTCAGCCCATCTGGTAATATCTCTCAAAGTATTTTACGCATAAAGAGATTAATTTCGTACTTCGTATGATATTGACTTTCGTCAATGTTTTTTTCGAGAGAGAGCTGTCGCTGTCAAAATGGCATTACTTGTGCTTATAGACTCACCCTATAAATATGCTTTGAATACATACGTGTGTGTCCTCCAAAGGAGTGTGGTTATGTCGTCAGCTTGCTAGCGGCAGGCAACCAAGCTGAATCGTGAATATTTGCTAATATATATTATACATGACTTCTCCCGTCTCCTTTGTCTGCACCAAAAATTTGGCGAAAATTTGATTTGTTCCTAATTTTTTATCGACCTTAGCAGACGTGAATTTTTCACATTGTCTCAGTTGTTGCACCTGTGAGCGTGTTGGGTTAGACACTACTCATATGTTGCCAAGTTTTTCGCTGTTTGCGTTGCCATTTTTCGAGTACACTTGTGGCTTGTTTTTCCGAGTTTTTTGGCAGTGAAATATTAGATTAAGCATGTCCGCAAACAAGGCTCATTCATGTAAATAGAAGATGGGCTTTTACGAAATTTGCAAAAACATAAACACACATTCATAGGTTTGTATGTGTGTAATAACCGCTCGCTGGTGGAACTAATTTTCCTCCAAGCATTTAAGCTTTTACTTTTATCATCTGCTGTGCACAATTTGAATTCAAGGTTTATGTGTACGAAAAGTGAGACAATACAGCTGAGCTCAGTGGTAAAATGTGTGCAAAGACCTTTGAGATTAGTGAGTCTTACAATAAGATGAAAATATTTTTTTTTGTGTAAAGTATTTATTTATTTATTGTTCTACTGACATTAAAAGCCCAATGGGTTCAATAAATCTCAATTGATAATAAAAATTTTATTCAATAGGAAAGAAATGCATACAAATATGGTATATATATATATATATATATATTCACAGTATTCATGTCGAAAGGACCATTGAATATACAGACGTGGGAGTAAATATAAATGCCGTAATTTTCAAATTTTTCGATTATTCCTTTGGTAATCGCAACGATTACCTCTTCATTGTTGCTAAATTTCTTTCCAGCAGGCATTCTGTTGAGGTCTTAGAATAAGAAAAAGTCCCTAGAGACAGATCCAATACGTTGGATGCGGAGCCCAAATTCATCGAATTTTGTTATCGCTTTCATTGATTTATGACAATTTGTATTATATTGATGAAACAGCCCTTCATTCTTCTTCAAATACAACTGTTACGCGATTTCGTCCAAAAATGTTATAACGTTATGAAATAATCGCTTCAAACGGCTCTTTTTCCTTTTCAAAGGAGTCGGTGGAATATTCCATGCGTACCCACACCATAGACGCTATAACAATGCCAGCTGACTGTTGCAGTCTTACACACTTTGGATTCTGATAAAAAATAGTGTTTCCTTAACACTTTTTTATTTTATTTTTACACTTTATATTTACTTTACACTTTATATTTATTTCAAAATACAAAAATACACATCACTCGAAGTCATATCTCGCGAACCAATTATTGGACTACTATGAAATTTATACACGTGCCATTGATTGTTACGTCTCTCATAGAAATGATACACGCGATCATATAAAATATATATACATGGATATGATAATAAAAATAATACTCCTCAGTTGTGTATAAAAAATCAACTCACTTTCAACGAAGAAATTACGAAAAATAGAAATAAATAACTTTGATGACTAAAAGAGTGCCTGTTTAAAAGAGATCTATGGTACTCAATAGGCCTATATTGAATTTATTTTCCTTACATCTGACATCAATTAACATATAGGGAAGGCATTTTACGCGATTCAGGCAAAAGTATGTTGTCAATGCCGAACCAGCCTAACCGTATATGTATAATGTAACTATTTCATTCGACCCTCCAATTTGCACAAAAAACATATATGTTTTGAAAACTACTTCTCAACATTAGTTAGTATAATAGTAGTGCAATAATATTTGAATCAAACTCTTATGTACTTCTGAATTATCTACATATTTTTGCAGTTTACAGATCGACAGGTGACTTAAACAATCGGAATATACAGTTATTGGTTTCCAATATAAATCAATATTATAATTATCGCAATAGTAAAGCTATCTATTAAATTGCCTATACGACATAATGAAGTCTGCAAGAGGCTCCACACTAAGCCATTTCTGAGCTGAGGCAGCGTTTGTTAAAATCAGCATCCACTCAATTCAATCGCTTCAAACGAAAACCAATTAATTCTGTTTTCTTTTCTTTGGGGTTTTTACATCACCTGGTTCGTTCCTGGTTCGTTAAAGTTCGCCTGCGTGACTATAATGCATTAGGCAAGCAAATCACATCACATATTATTTTTTTTGCGGATACAGTACAGAAAACGTTTGGAATGGAAATAAATTTGCACAGTTTTTAAATGTTGTTACGGTGAAATTCTTCACAAGTGGTTAACTGTCAAACCAGTCTTTGCATTAAATGCTTTATCCCTAAAAGGCGACTTTTATAAACCATTATCAAAACAACAAAATTATAGATAGGACAATTCCCCAAAAGTGGTAGCCACGCTGGGAATATGTATAAACATAAACATATAAATAAATTGTATAAACTTTCTTTATTTCCTAGATTAAGCAATATTTTAACTATAGCCTTTTTTCGAACATGAAACAATAACTATTCCGAGGACGAAAGCTTCTGACTCGCTTAATGGTGTTACAATTAGTAAATAGAAGCCGCTTCATTGAGATTTAAAGTGTGAAAGCATTTTGCTTTAAATAATAGTTTATTTGATATAGGCACGTTAACTTCAACTAGTCGATTTAAATGCTCTAAAATACAATATGTAAATGAAAAAAAAAAATACAATACCTGTAATCTTAGCTTTTCAAATTCATATATATATATGATTATATATATACACAACGAGATATATACGATATACAGCGATTGTAAACCCCATTCTGACACGGGATGACTTCAATATCTTTGTAAACCCCCTGAAAACAAACACATGCCGATTTGATCGTGCTTTTTAATTGAACAAAATTTTTTGATTTCTGTATTATCTACCTACCATACATACTTATCAACATGTGGTACATACATATAAAAAATCAGGAGCAATTAATTATCATGATTATTCTAGAAGCGGTTTCCAAAAGCTTAAATAACAGTAATTAAATGGACATACCACGTGTGCCTAACTGCTAAAAATCCCCAACTACTGACTTTTACAGTGCATAATTATCTTTAATTATTTTTGCTTATATGAAAATTTAGGCTACCAACAGCTCGAACGCTATAAAAATTGTAACCTATGACTAGGAACGGAATTTATTCCAGTACGATTGTATAAAAATTAGTATGTCTCTACTACAATTGACTATCCGCATAAAATAAATTTCGCTTTTTGGTTCCTTTCATACTTTTAATTCTTTTTCGACGGACTGTTTGACGGTATTGACTAGTTATGCCATTTTTTATATTTTTTATTTAACAGACAGTAACCATAGTTGCAGCTATTTGCATTTTCCAACACTTATGCACATACTGTTGTCTAAAAGTGCCCTTGAAAAAGTAATTCAACTACCTAAAGTATGAAAAATGAACTTTGCCTTCGCCGAAACTTTGCGGTCGTTTACAGCACTTGCACTTTTTCGAGTGGCAACAGTCCACATAATGACGTACATGTATGCAAACGCATATGTATGAATGTATGGATGTGTGTATGTGCCTGTACGTATGAATATGCAATTATATTTAAGTTGTATTACTTAAACTTACTTTTATTTGCGTTGCTATACTAAATGTTAATAAAATTTCATGAAAATACGGAAAGTTGAAGCGAAAAGTTCAAAGCTTTTAGAGTTTTTTCATAACACTTCTGAAGAGAATTCAAACCGGATATCAAAGTAACATTAGCCTTAAACTCGAAACGGGTTTTATTGAAAGCTAAAGTAACACTAATACTAAATATATATTTTATTACAAGACGAGTCCACAAAAGTGTCATAATATCATTCTGATTTGCTGCATTTACTTGTAACCTTTAAGCTTTAACCCTGTAAGCCTGGAAAATCTATAAGTTGTCTGGAAAATTATCTCAGCACTTCCTTCTGTCCCCTGTTCTAATAAATTCCTATTCTTAAATTATTTTCCTATTTCTAAAAGGATTCCTATCAGAGAATTCCGTATCAAAAAATAGACGCATTTGGAAGTTACAGTCCGCAAGAACAAACAATCTACAATCATCTCAGATTGCAACGCCAAAGAAGATAGGGCTATGTAAAGGAAGGTTCTATTTGTTTTAAATCGCTTGCGAAGGATTGATGTATTTTTTTGAGAAGTAGTTTCAAGTCAGAAATACAATAGTACTTTTGACTATGACTTCCACCACCCCGTGGCGCTCATACACTCAATTCAGTCGGCTATTCGAGCCGCTTACTCGTTCTTGATGACACTCCAGTAGGATAGTATTATATGGAAAAAATATTCCCATATTAATATTTTCAAATTAATGAAACTATTTTGAATATAATAATCAAAATACTTATTACAATGGAACACAATATAAATGGTCCCACACAACTCAGTTATAACAAATCTTACTTACGCTGATAATATCATATGTTCTGATATGATTTCTTTGGTCTTTATGTATCAATACATTTTTATATACATAGATATAACACAGTATATACAATAAAATAAATATGCATATACGTATATACGTATTTATACATATATGTATATGTGCCTGTAATCAGTAAACATTTTCCGTCAACTATTTCAGCAGTCTGCAGGCGACTTATTTGGCTATAAATTTTGTAGTTATACATAAATAATGATAGTAAAGATTAATAAATGCGCCTCATTTCCATTTCAACGTCAGGATCTTAAAGGAATACCACGTCATACAATATGTATTCATAGAATATGAATAACTGTTCAATGCATGTTTTGGCATCCCTATTTCTTCGCCGCCTTCCTAACGCATAAGAAAAGTGTTTGCTATTGATTTTTCTGTTGTGTATATTCTTCTGTAATTGCTCATTTATTGGACGCTTTCCTCGGCATACACTTGTCGCTTTTTGTGCGGCTCTTTTTTTTTTAATTTTTAGCAGATTAATTATTTTTTCTTAAAGAAATTGTTATAAATTTTGGCGTGTGGGTGTGTTGTGTATACCAATGAGTAATGCGTTTGCATAATATATTTTTAATTAGTAATTTGTACATAAATACATAGGTAATTTGTAAATATTTGTGTGACCTTTGGTGGTTGATTGCCAAACTAAAACATACAATTTAAGTTAGCTCCCATCGTTGCGCCATGTATGCTTGATATTTGGGCACAAGTAGCGGTATTTTTTGATATACATACATATATGCATGCATATATTTGTATGTCTATATATGCGTATATGTAACTTATTTACTTACTGAATTTTGAATTTATGGCAGTTATGGTTAAGAGCTGTTTTCCCGTTGGCTACCAAGTTGGCGTCCGGCAACGAATTCACTTTTTCTTTTATGTCGAAATTTAGCAAATTTCGAGAAAAATGTAATTTTGAGCTGGATATGTAAAGCTTTGATTTATGCCGCACACTAAAGTAACGGTAATCGCTTTTTAATGGATGACTATTTTTGCGCTAAAATAATTTTATTCGATAAATTTATCGATATTTTTTTGTATTTTTTTTTTACTTTTTTTTCGATAATATTTTTAATTTATTATTTTGTTAAAAAAATTTTCTGCTACAATTGAGCTACCGTTGTATAATTCTTGTGGAATGCACGCTGTCAATTTGTGTTAGCAATCTGTCACTGCAACTGGCCAATATCGTGCAACTAAAATATTACTCCAATGCTTCAATGCGACCACACACAATTACAACCAACACCCCGAAATGTACAACGCTAACTGATTTTGCTGTTTTATGGCCAGACTAACTGTATAACTTGTATATACTATGTGTATGTACAACTCCATGTTCGACACAACTGAGTAGCTCAGAGACAATGTAAATAAACAACTAGGCTCTTATGTAGTGCTTGGCCAGAAGCGCTCATGCGACATTTCACTCACAGCTGGCGAAAGCTGCGCACAACTTCCGCAAAACGGAACAAAACAACAACAAAATAGATTGCTGAACTTGCTTAAATGTTTGTCGAAAAATTCCAGCAAATATGAGGTAATACTGAAATAAAACAAAATAAAATAAAAGTGGATTTTTTCCGCCGCTGATTCATACATTGACTTTGCATGCAGTCGGTTGGCTACAATGAAAACCGAAGATAATGAAAAAGCAGAAAAAGTGAAATTAAATTTGTAATTAACTTTAATGTTTAGCGCTGTTAGCGAAAATGACTCAAAAGCGGAGCATTAAATGAAACGAACATACTTGCACCCACACGCCAAATAAATCAGACAAAAAGCTTTTCTCCGCACCTTACTATACTACTCAGTACTCAATACAATTTTTGTTGTGATTTATGAGCGCAGTTGCCAAGAAAAGCAAAGCACTGAGCGCTAAGTTGTGCGCAGCCCATGGTATCCTGCAGCAACAACACACACACACTCGCAATCTCGGAGTGACATTTCCAACGCTTTGTGTATGCATATATTCATGTATATAAACGAAAGCAACGCACATATAAATACAGAGATTTGTATTCAAGCGCTTTCTTAGCAATGACGTTGAATAAAATACGCTTGCAACGGCTGGTGGTGTGACGCTCGTCGGGGTCATATCAACAAATGTCACAATGCGGCGAGCGAAATGTTGATAAATGTATGAGCACACAAGTGCGTACATCTGTAAGCTTGTAAAATTATAACTGTATGCAAGAATATATCTACATTTGAAGTAAGCAGCAAAGCATTTTATATTTTAAGTACAATTGCTCACATACACCTCTCCCTTAGAAGTAATGGCATGCTCATTTCGTCACGTTTATTTTATTTGTTGCTCTTGTTGTAAGCCCTGCTAACACTTGCAGTTGTACATCAAAAGCATACAGACAAATTTATATAGACATTTCTGAGTACACACGCTTGAATGTCTGACGGCGGCATATCAACATGGATTGCTCACTTTGGCGTATGCGCAACATTTATATATACAAACGTTTGTGCGTATTTTATGCAGGTTTATAACATTCCTCAAGTCTTACATTTACTCAAAAAAAAAAAACTAAAAACTGTATTGTTCATTTGTAAATGACATTAAAAATTTAGAACCACATATCCATTTAAACTGGAAGGCTCATATATTATTATTTCAGATATGAATTCAAGCAAAAAAAGGGATTCAAGCAAAAAATTCTATCTAGAGTCTTAGATATAGACATTGCTTAACAGTATAGGATTGAAGTGATACTTTTATATTTATATTTTTATATTTATATTTGGAAGGACTCGAAGCTTCGCACTATCGAATCAGTATCGAAGTATTGAAGCATCGTTTTACAAATATTTTACTCTAGATCAACATTATGCCGAATAATAAAACCATATTTTCATTGAAGAAAGACCAAAGACTTTTCAGCTCAGGTAGTAACTAACATCAATGTCGCAGAAAAACGAATACAAAAATGCATTAAGCTTATTAGGATGAAATATATAACGAAAATAAAAATTCAATAAAATTTCAAAAATCAAGTATTTCACATTTGACCTCACCTTTGATCACCTTTGATTGATGGAGCACTGTATTCTGCTTCATGCGTTCAGGAATTATTGAAACCAATCGATCCGATAATTGTTGTAAGTTTTTCTTTATTTACCGCATATATTTCGATTCGAGTATTTTCTATACATTTGGCAACAGTTTTTAATAGATTAATTTTTTAAGTAAATATTTCAGGTACTTTAATATTTATCCTGCTATTTGGAGCGGATAAGAATTTAACAATTCAGGTATCATTAAAAACGCTGCAGTCATTCTTAAGTTCTAAATAGTGTAACAAAGCGATTTTGTTTATTTATGTAGATTAAAAAGCTAAAAATAAATTAGAAATATTAAATAATTCAAGAATCAGATATTGGAAACTGTTTAATACAAAATTACGATAGCTTCATTAAATATCACAATTGACCAAGCCAAAAATTATTAAAAGTACCTCAGATGTTTTCTTGAATTTATAAATCAATTTAACTAATTTTAACTAATTAAAATTGTGAAATGCAAAAGGCAACATGCAATACATTTCTTGATTGCGATATTGAGTCATATTTCTAAAAATTAAGAGGAGGGATTAAAGTTTATATTTCCAAATTGGGCCATAAATATGGTTTTTGGTAAAAAATCAACGGTGGCGCCATCTGTCGAGAGTTTTTATGTTTATATCCCTCCCTAAATGCAAATAGAGTTGACAAATATTGACTGAAATTGGATGAACGTTATGGCTGCGCATATAGAACGAAGAAACTCACATTCATATTTATATATCATTCATAAATACAGAAAAAAGTACCATTAGTATCTATAAGTTTCTCTAAATTTACTGTTCAAACTATTGAAAATTCCGTGATGTTAGTTTCGAAAAATTTTCCTGTTCAACACAAGCTACTCTTCCTTATGATCGCAGAATTTCTATTGTTCAGATTCTTCCTTTCTCCGCCATATTTTTAAAGGTATGCATATTCCTAATCTATTTTGTATTGATCATATTATTAGTACATTTTTTTTTTTTTTTTATAACTTATAGAAACTACAATAAAATGCCACCTTGAATAACAGCCTTTCGACAGTAAGAAAGAAGACAAAACAATTGATGGCAAAAGCGGTAAGTTAATTAAAAATTTTATATCCTTATTTGAATCCATATATAAATACTTATGTTAACACTTATATAAAACTACATATAAATACGTATGTATCTATTCACATATATTTATATGATGTGTGCGCCTCCATTACGTCCATAGTTTCCAAACTTATCAAGCACACACATGTGCAAGTCATTCTGAGAGTTAATAATTGAAGTGTATAATAGTGAGTATATCGACAAGTCGTAAAATTCAAGGATATATTTACTGAGAGCAGTATAAATCGGGTTGATGGCTACTTTTCTTATCTATATTCAAAACGGTAAATCGGTATTATTAACTTGTAATAATTTCGTATTATGGTACTCTTAAAAAAGTAGTACTCTTAATCGGGTGGCTTTTCTAATTAATGATATATAGATCTATTTTAATTTGTATTTTTAAGTCCGTACTTTTATATTTAATATATATACATACCTACTTACCATAACCTGAACTCTTAGTATAATAAACTACTCTGAAGGCACCCATATATACACCTAAATGAATTCGTAAATATATATAATAGTCACGTTTCTGTGACTCTATACATTTGAGTTTATAGGTATGTAAATAATGCATACACAAATCAATAAATCAGTAGAGCTTTTCACTCCATTGCGTATGAGCAACTAATTTTCGTAATGCAGTCGGCTTAGATCACTCATACGCCAAGCCGGTTGTGTGGGTGCTAATAAGAGCTACCAATTTCATATGACAAATTCCAACACCGTATGTGCCAATATATATGTAAGCATGTATCGATATGACTCACGAATGGCTTACATACGTACATATATATGTATGTAGGTGAGTATGTCCATTTATTTAAATTTTACAGTAATCTTAAAATTCAAATTATTTTGAAAAGATTCATGGATGAGATAACATTGATCATATATATTAAGGCGAAGAAGAATGTTTTAAGACACTAATTTTCTATGAATTATTTACTGCATTAAACCCCGCACATCATGAAAATGTGATTTCTAAGAAGAATCAGTGGCTCACTTTTTTCGCAAGTGTTAACTATTTAAATAATTTTTGGAATATATAGTTTATACAGCTTGAATTAGAAAGAGTAGAACTGATAAGGTGTTTATTTGTAAAGGTATTTTTTTCGAGAAATAGAATTTCCTGGAGAGATAGCTGTCAAACCAACTGTCAAAGTAAATACAAGTGTTTGTCATTTATGTTCAGTGTAGTTTGGAAAAATATCATGTAAACGTTTGCACTGAAAGAACATTTAAAAATCATTGAATTTGTTTCCAAAATTCACAATCTTCCTACATACCGGCTATAAGCCACTATTTTAGCTTAAAGGGTAAAATATTTGAATATTTCTATCTGTAGTACAGGTTCATCCTTTTTTAAAACTGTATCTACATCTTCAGTACAGTAATAGTTACAGTACTGTAGTGAGCGCCACCGGCAAATGATTCGGTACTTTTTGGTTTCCCACATCAATATCAATCGTCTAAATATTAAATGATTCAAGCCAGGAATGAACTTTTTTTGATCGCATAATATAAAAAATATACGACTTAATTAGATACTTAGATCATATGATTAGAATTCGTTAAACTACTTTTTGTGAGCGCACCTTTTTAGCGAGTTAAGGTGCCTACATTGAAAACAATGGACACGTCTGTATGGTCTTCATAAGTGGCCTAAGTAATACATGAGCACAATATGAAATCAAAAATTATACACGAAATACGAATGGATTTGACGTAGACCTACTCCTTGCACCATCTATCGGATTTTACAAAAACATATCAAGCTTTATTGTCATATATCTTTGGATTTTAATGAGTTTCGAATTTTTAATATTCCACCACTTGGGTAGCTTTAATTTTCATAGATCATAGCATAGATGAATATATATTTATAAATCGATGTACATTTCTAGGAAAAGCTAGTGTATGGACCGCAAAGTTCACTTAAAATTATTTGTAGTATCCAAGAATAAGTGTAAGTTCCTGTTAAGCTTATTGCGCCTATAATGGCTACTTTATAAGCCTATTCTCTTTTTATTACCTAAGCTGAAAAGCGAAAGCATGCAATCAACAGCATTTGGGTACCAAATATATATGTATACAAACTGAATACACACAGATATGAGAATACAGACGTAAGTTTATATGAATAGTTGCTCCCATTGTAGGTAGGATCTCATACTGCACACACAAGTTTTCTTTCTCATATATGCACACACATACTTTCATATTTACTTCAAAGTCTGTGACCTGCGTGACCTTTATAAATCTCAACGGTGACGTTGGTGCGAACCTGATATCCTAAAAAATGCGTAGTAAAAATGGCGAAGCCCAGTTCTCCTCCTCATTTTCGATTGAAACTCAAATCCTTAACAGCGACAATTTATTAATATTGTTATGTAATTCAATAGAAAAGACTGCCAACTATCGTGCAACACAATAACCACTCTTAATAACTTTAAATTGTATACCCGTTGCTGTCATTTTGCACCGAGTTGAGTGAGTGACACTAACAACAAACTAGTGCGCTTCGCCTATAGCGTCTCACGCCAATCATAACTGTGTTGATTCACTTGTTGGTTGACAAGGAAAATAATCAAAAGTGCGTCGCACAACTCCTGCTACTCTTCATCGAATGTAAGAGTGACTGAGTTGCCGTTAGCAGCGCGTTTTAGGCGACAGGCATCCGTCTGTTAATTGCGATTATTGTTGTTGGTAATGTTGTTGGTAATGTTGTCGGACCACACGCACAGCTGGCAACTAACGTCACACAGGCAGGCAATTTGAGAATTATTTAAATTGCCAGCGACAGCTGATGCCCCAACAACAAAAAAACCACAAGAAGGCAAAATGATTAACAAAGGAAAGTTTAAAAGGGGTTGGCATAATAAATGAGAATAAAAATAAAAGACAAAGAATACGTAATAAATCTTTTTGGTGGAAAAAAATAATATAATAAAAAAATGCTTAACGAAACATTTTCGAATAAACACACCTTATTTTTCCCGATAAACTGTTAAATAATGTATTTGAAAATGGAAGACAATGTGTGAGTATGAACATTTATATTATAAAATCTCACTATACTAACAATGTAAAAGGAACAGCTTCATAAGAACCCCTTCAACCACGTCATAGGCCGGAAACTCCGTTGAAGATAAGAATAGAATTCCGGCACTTTAGTGGCACAAAATCACAAAAAAGACGAGAGGAAGAGTGCGTAGAGGGCACAGGCGCAGCGGAGGAAGAGTATTGGTTGGTTGGTAGTCATACCAGATGCAGAATGAAATTCGACCGGTTTTGTTAAGTACACAAGTACTTTACAGCAAGACAACAAAACGTTTTCCTTTAAGTTTAAGTAAGCAGGCGCACCTACCACGCCCACTTTTCTAACTGTCACTCATTCACATAGAACATGTGTTATTTACACAACAATAAGAAAATTGTTAGCTGAAATTTGAATACAAATTCACATAATCGTATAAATATATAGATTTACTGTTATATTCTAGCCATATATATATATACATATATCAAACCTAGTATATATCATACTATATAAGCATATATGTACACAACAAAAGCCAGACAGCCAAACAGATAATCGGTCAAAACCGTTGAAACTTTTACCACTGCTTTAGGAAAGCCGAAAGGAAAGAAATATATTTCATTACATAACTGTTGAGATAACTGTATAATATCTAATATGTAATTTAATTGTTGTTGTTAGTCACGCAGATGCATACATAATAGCATGTGTTGAGTCGATTCGGGGATACACGAAAAGCTTTTTGAGCGCACTTTGAGTGCATCACTCAATGCTCACTATTGAGTGAAAAGTATTTTAGCCAGAAATACTCATGCTTTAATTCGTTTTTGCTTTCTTTGCTCTACGAGGTGTATACAAAATTCTTTATCCTGAGCGTTGCAGTTGAAATTCTTTCTTACGAATTTAAAAAATTTTCGAAAAATTGCGTGAAATTGTAAAGATGTAAATATAATATGTATTGTCAACAAATATAAGACGGCAAATATCGACTGACATTATCATTGATATAAATAGTAAAGTTATGGTAATACATCATACGGCTCTTAAATTAGGCTAGATCTGTCATCAATTTTAGTGCTGGTAATTTTCATCCCAACTGATATATCTGGGTATTCTCACCAGGTTACGACTGAAAAATCATGACATGAGAGATCACACCCAAAATTTTTTCTAGTGGGGATTTTTATTTAACTTAAATTTTTTATTTTTTTTTTCTAGATTTTCACTTTGAAAAGAACTTTGTAATGAGAAATTCTAAAATATTACCATTTAGATCAATTAGGGTCGTATTTGTAAAATACAAAATTGTACATAAATCACGAGCCTTGAAAGAAATTCGAACTATATAGTCCGTAGAATACGAGAATAGTTTATAAACAATAAAGTAGTTCGATATAATTACTACTTATGATCAACATAAAAGCGTATTGAAAGACTCCCGAGATATTATACATTTTTATGCCCGGCCATTTTTTCTCTAATAAAATACTAAACCAAAATTTTTTCTAAGACCTTCTTCGGGTGAGCGTGTAGATATTTTTTTTTTAAATGTGACCAACAACTTAAAAAGAATGAAGCGATCACGAAAATATGAAGCAACCGGTTTTATGCCGTGCTTAAATACGCATAACCACTAAGCTCAAAACTGGTAGTTAAGGAATAAAAACAATTATTTTTACATCCGAAATGAAAAATATTTCTACTTACCGATACTTTTTGTTGCTCTTCAACAGCCCACCTCAGATATTTGTAAGTGCTATTTGTTGTATTTTAATATTTTTTCTTTATATGTTGTCGCTTTTCTAATCAAAAATTTAAGTGATATCTTGTTTGTTCTGAAAGTAAATACATTCACAAGATTCAAATCACACAAGATCGTGCCAATTGTGCTACTTTGCTCGAAAAACAAAATTCTCAAACCGTGCTTTGAGGTTAACAATCTATAAAGCATCGGACTTTGAATATAATATTTAAAACTCGAAAAAATTTTAATAGGTAATACATTGTTAAAAATTTCCATCGAAACAATAAAATTTTTATTCAACTTAAGAATGATCATACATATGTTATATTCACTCAAAATATTTGCTTAAGGAGCGACTAGTTAAGCAATAGTTTAGAATTCAATATACTGAAATGCTATTCTTTCTATAATTACAAACCAACAGCTGACTAAAAATATAAGTAAGTGTATAACTAAATATTTTAGAGTCCAAATCACATTACAATTAAAATTACTATTTTATCTCTTTTCAAAAAATATATGGAAAAAGTTGAAATTTGTGAACTGAATGTGTTGTTGTTGCTGTTTGCGGCAGAAAATATTCCTCAAATAATTTTGAAGAATAAAAATGCGGGTCTATTCCGATTGTGAGCTGTGTATCTTACTTTTTTTTCACTCGATCCAATATTTTTGTATTGTGTTTTTTGTTCAACTCTTAGTATATTTTTATACGATTCTACATCTTTTACACGACGAAGCAATAAATGTTAAATGCAATAAATACATTAAAATCAAAATTTTTTGTAAATACAATAATTTTAGAAAATTGTTAAAATTGAGTTTCGAATAATTTTTTGTTTGTGATATATAGCAATTAAATATGCGCATATGTATGTAGTATTTTTTATATAAAATTATACGTATTTAAACACAAATGAAAACTTGCCCTTTTTAATACAGATTAATAGTTAACACGATCCGAAAGGGGAGAAGGCGAACTAGTTTATATGTTATAATTCACATAAATTTCCGAATAAGTCATTTCGAATTTTATTCATTGAACGAATAAATTTATATGTCAGTTCGACAGCGGTAGACCAATCTCCCACCCTGGCTAAAGCAATCAAAATAACTCAACCAAAACAAGGCATGCCTGGTTGAGGCCTTATGCTCCAGTGAGAAGTAGTTAAGGAACAAATTTTCAAAAAGTACATTGAGCGAAAATTTTATTTTATCATGCTATATCTATCAAAGCATAATCAAAACTAATTCAAGGATCACAATTTCATTCTCAGCGAAACACAATTAGATTTCCAATATTAAGAACAGTTTATTTCTAAGTATATACTTGTACTTGTTTTGCAAAAGAATACCTGGGAACTGGAAAGTTTTGCACTGAATTTATAACAATACATAAATATTCTTCGAAAAATATTATTATAGTCACTCATAGCTTCGATAACTTTCAACATTCCTTTTATAAATATCTTTGTAGGTTTATTTAGGTTAGGTTAAATTCAATATCTTGGTTTTAGTTTTACTCTACTACTTGCACATACAAATTACAAAATCCGTTCGGCTTGACCTACTCAAGTCTGGAACTCATCCGTAAATTTAGGACAAAAATTTTGTTGAGTCTTCTAAATCTGCCATTAAAATATTGACAACCGTTGAATTAGTGTAAATCTATTTGGCATTTACTTGCATACGCACATACATACGAACTTGTTTTGAATAAATTTATTTGACGCAAACAAGTTGCGTAAAAACAATATAACCATGGCAATAACACAACAACAATTGCGACAGTGCATTGTCAGTGCATGGCATCATCTCACTAGACAGCTGACTACCAAACAGTTGTTATTGCTTTGCTGCTTGCGAAGCGCTTTAGTTGACATGAATCATGAAATGCAAAATAAGCGAGCAATAGGTGCTGAACTTCTTATGCAGAGTGCAGCATGAAAATACACACACACACAACGTTGGTATGCATTTATACTCCCAATTTAGAGCGAATTGCATCAACAGTATTAAATTACTTGCACTGCGTCTCCTATTTTCCTTATTACATATATATAACTATAGATTTAGTTTTAGTTTGTTGTACAGTTTAAAGATCATATTTATTTCAATCACAGCACAGAATACAGAGAATATTATCGTACTTCATCGTATATGTATATATAACTATGTTATTTCCAAATGACCATACAATATTAAGAATGTTGTTAATAAATATGTATGTATGTGTGTTCATTTGCTGTTAAAATGTATTTCAAGTGTAAGGATGAATGTGTAATTAATGATTTGAGGAAATTTGTAGAAATTAGCAGAGTTTTAACGGAGAACGTAGTCTGTAAAACGGAGTCTCAATAAAGCACCTGTTTGCAAGGAAGCTGCGGTAGGATTGGTATTAATTTAAAGTGTTAATAATTATGTTATTTGTGTGATTTTATTTGAGACCGTTATGACTTTATTCTTGATATTTTACGATTAATGCCTTCGCATTTTTATTTGATTGCTTTCAGTGCTGGATAGTCGTTTAAAATTAAAGGAACGTTTACAATAAAATCTACATACAACCAATACATATATTTTAAACTAGAGCTATTGAGCAAGCATAGATATTACATGTAAGGTATGTATATGTATGTATATCTGTATTTTTTTAATTTCGCAACCCACACACAAAATTACAACTATGCTATTTAAATTATGTGTTATATTTTATTTAAAAAATAATAATCTCAAAGGGTAAATTAAATTAAACAAATTGTAAACAAAAGTAAATACAATTTGCATTAGGTAATAAAATCACTAGAATATTAAAGAATCAAATATAGTTTATATAAGCTTAATTTAAACATAATTTGATTACATGAACACAAAAATTACAACCAAATAAGTATACATAAAAAATAATTAGAAATTTTTAAATGCAAACTAATAAATTGTGACTAAAAAGTAGTGTTCGAAAAATATATATGTATCAACATTTTAAAATTCATTAATAGTAAATATAAGTGTCAGAGATTTGTTCGTTTCTATTAAATCGGTCCCAAATCAAAGCATACTCGTCTGCGCAAACTTAAAGCTTAATTTATATAAAAATTTTCCGCTAGCTGCTTCCTTTTCAAACTCTTCATAAGTTTTCACTAATACTGGTAATTGTGTGGGAAAATAGCGCGCGCTGGTGGATAGTGTGGATCATGTTGATTGCGATAGCGACGCGCCAAGAAGACTGCCAGTACCTGGAAATTAAATGTAACATGTATAAATATAATTAAATTAGCACTGACTGTATTTACAATTATATAATCAACGTAAGAATATAACATTATATGTAGATAAAACAAAAATAAATAAAATGATGCATATAAATGGTGTAAAAGTGCAGTGAAATTATAATATAAATATTTACAGAAAGCAAATTTTATTAAAATTTATATAAAATATTTGAAAGGCTGGTACACCACATAAGAAATCATTAGCAACATAACCTAAAAATAATATTTCAATTTGATTACTGTAAAAGCGGCAGTTAGTATGATATTTATTACGGTCAGGGTAGTTTTCGACAAAACTTTACATTAACGGTGAATAATTTCCCATCCTATACAATTATTGGGTAAATAAATTTTAAATAGTGATGTTTGATATGCCAGACAAACTAAAAATATGTTTTATATAACAGTTTAGAATCCAGATCACAGAGGAAAATGTTACGAAAGCATTTACAATCCCCAATATATATAAATATATATATATTTACAAGTTTATTAGAACTAATATTAAATTTAAAGATTAGTCAACCGGTATTGAAAAAAATACTATGATATGTGAAATTCGATACCAAAAGTGCAGTAGAAATGGAAAAGAAAATAATTGACTATATTCATAAAATATAAGACATAAAGACCAAAGAACATATTTAAAGTTTTAGTGGTATAACTATTGCTCACCCTAGTATTTAGGTACAATACTCGTATAGGTGTGTATAAGATTGATGATGGTGGTAAAAACTCAGCTGTATAATCCACTTGAAACTGCTGTTAAAGTGCATTATTATATAATATATTGTAAATTTGTGTGTATACTAAGGTGGCGTTATTAATTGCATGCCCAATCCAAAAACGGTACTAATGATCAGCGGCAACGGCGGTACAATAAATATACATTTGATACCTGGCTTATGATTAAATCCCAGTTTTATGATTTCACTTTAGCAATTATTAAAAAAGATGCCAAAATTGTGGCAAGCATTTGCGTTATGTTTAAAATGTGTAAGTTATCATTAAATATGTTTTATATTATGTGTGTTGTTTTAGTTTATATATATTTATATTTATATCTATATGTACATATATTTGTATATGAATCATTTTCGTAAACAGTTATGATTGTATGTATGTATAAATATAAATGCAAGAAAACCTATGATGTTGGTTAGTTTTTTTTTCTTTGCTTCTTTTTTAAGCAGGATAAGGAACGTAGCATGGATGAGTTATGTATGAATGCGTATTAGAATGAATTATATGTATTGTTTAAGTATGTATTATTAGTTGATTCGTTTCATGCGGTGCACGGCATTTTATAGAAATGCACTCGGCAAACCGCGTGGATCTTTCTGATTGCGATAACGAACTGTTAGCCATACACCAATGAACTGCATGTTTGCATTTCCAAATAAAAAAATTAATATGAATTTGTTAATGTACCTTCAAGTATACTATTTTTGAAAAGTAGAAAACTGTGTGCTTACCTCAGTGAAACTGAAGAAAATTCCTAAACCGCCACATAATTTAAATGCATAACTAATCTTATCTTCCAAAGCCGGCAGGCATGGTGGGCAAATGCAATTATCCATATAATCGGGACAACATTTCTTAGTAACAGCTTCACATGATGTGCCCGTATGTGTTGAATTAAATCCACAGCAAATAAACGTATCCTGCACTTGTTTACGCATAGAGTCTGGTACATTATTCCAACCCTCCTCTGCGAACTCTTTTTGCTGCTCGGAATTGACAGCCAAACAAGAGCTGGCAATGGAGAATTGAATGAGGAAGAGCATGAAGAGAATGATCATGTACTGTGCATTTTAAACGATTTCAAGTTAAGGAAACTCTGAATAAATTGTTGGCAATATTTAGTTTATGAATTTACTTTCGCAAAGCACAAAGCGCTTATAAGTGTATAAGCGCCTCACACCAATTGCCTTAAATAAATTGTGGTACTACAAATAAATACGTAATTTATACATGTATGTATGTTATATATGTAAATTAAATATGCTTCAATGCACATAAGGTCAATCGAAGCGATAGCCTCTTCATCAACCAAAGATATGGTTATCGAAGACGGAACCATACCGAATATGTCTTCAATTACGAATGTAAATGAATTTTTGTATACGAATTTTAAGAAGCTTAATGAGTTTGTTCATTTTCTTGTCGCATTGAGTAACCTTAATTACTTTGTACTGTTAAATACCATAAATTAGTCTCGCTTTGAAAATATTTTATTTGAAGTTGGAGATAAACATATCCTCTGCTTTTCATTGCCTCCGTATGCAAATATGCACAATCTTGTTATCACAATAATATTTATCACAAGAACTTTCTTAAAACCCTTTTTAAACCTTTACTTATATGTATTTATATTTATAGATATTTTTTTTTAAAGGATACGAAAAACAACATCACTTGATGATGTTTCACTGCACCGACCAGCCCGAGGATTGATATTAATATTAATATCACGCCACAGGCTAAAATACCACCCACAATTGGTAGATTTGTGACAATGGAAGCTGCACGCGCATAGACGCCAACGCCAATCAACAGGAATCCCACCATCTGTTATTAAATAATGAATGCACACGGGAGAATATTGTAAAAATTAATAACTCTTCGAAGGATTTGGGTGGGCTTTAGAATACGCCCGAATTCGACATTAAAATGGGTATGGACGAATAGAGGATGTTCCCCATATCACGAATATATATGTATATTGTCGCCGCAAACTTATAGTTTTTAAAATATTTGCATTTTAAGTTGAAAATTTAGCAATTTTAAATGTGTAATTTTTCGAATTATTATAAATTTTACACTTGTACCGACATTTTTCATACACTAACACTTCAGTAAATTGTTTCTACATATTTATTTTTTATTAATTATTGCAAAAATAACTTCAATACAACAATTTAATTTTTATTCAATTTGAATTATTCAGGCAATAAAATAAGGGTTTTATTTTGTCAAATCGCAAGTGTTACCATATTTACATATTTTGCAAACGAACCTAAATAAATAAAAAAGGGAGATTTCACCCAAAATACATAAACCATGATCATGCAATGAGTGTTGTGATTTCTATATTTCCCTTATACTGGTAAACCCATGTGTGGGATCGACCAGGGTTATTTTTTTAAAGCTCGGCCAAAGGTCGCCATTGCAGAAAGGAGTTCTAAGCGAAAAACTAATAAAATGATAGGGGTTATAATAACTCCCTCTTCAACATTTAGTTTTTTTTTTAATGGATACTATTGCTGTTACCTTCGAAGCACTTTGTACTTCGTTTCTTTTTTTCGTTTTGCTATTAATTTTGTACTTGGCAAATTGATTAGAATTTTTTTTTGCGCGGTTAGTGTGATTGTATGTTTGTTTTTGTTTTATTTTATTAAATTGGAAAATTTGCTTTACCCTCTATTTTTACTGAGTATATATTTCCTGCATTTGGGGTATAATCTTATTTTTACTTATTGGTGATATGGTAACACTTCTATTTGTCAAAAAAGTTGCATTTTGCTTTGTTAAATAAATCAAACTGAATAAAAATTAATATGTTGAATTAAAGGCATTTTTGCTATAATTAATAAAAAATAAATATGTAGAAACAATTTAGTGAAGCGCTAGTGTATGAGAACTTCACGGTATAAGTGTAAAATTTACTATAATTCGAAAAATTACACATTTAAAATTGTTAAATTTTCAACTTAAAATGCAAATAACTTAAAAACTATAAGTTTGCAGCGACAATATACATATATATTCGTGATATGGGGAACATCCTCTATCCGTCCATACCCATTTACCTTCGAATTCGGGGGATGGTATTCTTACCAGGCCAAAGAAAAATCCTCTTTATGTACTCACCACATACAAAATATTCAGCGCAATTAACGCATTCTTCGAACAAGTAAAACCTCCACACATTTTAACACCAGATAATATATAAACTTACACTTTTATTTAAAAATTTCACTTTTCTTATTTTTATTTTTCAACTTTATGTGTTAACTTAACTGAAAATCGTATACTAGCAGTTCTTTACTTGATTTTACTTTATTATACATTTGCTTTGCATTTTGCAGATTTTCTTAGTGTTTCATTCCAATTGTTTCATTTCATATACATCTGTTACATAGAGTTGCCGTGGGTTAGCAATAGTATAAATGTGGGAATGCATGAAAATAAAGGAAATTCGTTAAGAGAATGTCATATTTAACGTTCTCTGATTGGGTTGTTGGAAAAATTTATTGGAATTTACAATAACACTACAGCAAATCACACAACAAAGACCAATCTATGGTTTAAGCGCTTTATTATTATGTTATTATTGAATAATATGAACGTAGAAAACAATTAAAACTTAAAAAATCGGTTTTTTGAGGGCAAGCATGTTTCGTTAATATTAAAATATGAAATATCAATTATATAAAGTATTTGATGCTTCTTTGGAGACACTGAAGAACCATTTCATCTTAAAGTTTTATATTTTGCTTTGGATATTCATTAAGGTGTTAAAGTGTTAAAATATATTCTCAAACACCATTTATCAACAGCACAACAATTTGAAATTTATAGAGTTGACTTAAGGAAATTTGTATGGCAAAGCTATTGTTTCTCAACTTGAGAAAACTTTAATTCTCAACTTCAACTTCATTGCGCTCGTTCAAAGTTAAGGGCAATAAGGAAATGATACGAACATTGCAATTTCAGAACAACAAATTTATCAAAGATTGAATAAATTCAATAGCTGATGTAAAGCAACATAATTCTTATTAGAATTATTATTAAAAGTACTTTATAAGCGAATAATTCATCCACTTTAATGAATTTCGCAATATGCGCCTAAAAGCACAACTCTTTTTTCATACGTACACATTAATACGAAGCATTTCTTCGCGCTGCTGTCGCAGTGACCAGTGAATATTCACAAAATGCGTTTACTTATCAGAGAAGTTGACAAAATCAAGCGAGTAATGATCACCTGCGCTTGACTTTGCATTAAAGCTTTACTCTGTAACATCCAAGTACACACACACATAGAAGCAAATACCAAACGCAGCAAACACTTGCGGAGATCTTCGTGAAATGGAAGGAAAAAATGAAAGCCAAAGAAATACTCGTAGTTAACAAGCAGTAACAGCTCACTGTGTTTGTACTCGTGCGATTTGAGCGGCGTTTGCGGATTATTAGTCAGTATCTGTCTGTTTATTGTTTGCGGTGAACTGTTTGCCAGTTTTTATAAGTGAAAGATTTAAGTGAATACAAATTTTGATAAATTATATAATAAAAGAAATAAAATAAATACAAATACACAGAAGTGTGTATATAAACTTCATTTGTTTTTATCTGTTATGTATATGTGTGCAACTGTTTTTCAAGCAGTATCTGCTAAAGCGTCAACCTTTATGCCTTTGTGTTAGAATTGGCGACCACGCAAAGTAAGTAGATTATACAGCTGTTAACATTTTGCGAAATACATATATATTAATATTATACTTAAAGCAGACAGATGATTGCGTTTGAAAATTGCCAATTTTGTATTCGCCTTATGCGACCACTTTGACCACAAACCCGACATGAAGTGTGAAAACGTGGCTAAAACTAAAGCGATTGCTACTAAAATAAAATCAAACAACAAAACGAAAAAATAAAACAAAAAGTAAAGGACAAAAAAAAATTTGTTGCGGTGTTCATAGAGAGCATATGTGTATATAGGCAAATTTTAATTAATATTAATTATATAACAAAGAAAACAGTTTTTGTTGTTATTTTTTTAGCAAAAGTGAACTAATCCACCACTTAAGAAGGTCTCATACGAGGGTGTGTTGGCGAATTGTTAGCTTAACGCTCAAAACGCATATTTTTGAACTACGAGTATATTGTCCCTCTCTAAGGATATATATAATTATTTAATTTATATAATTCATTGCAATTTGCTTTTTTAGATTTCAATGATCTTACGTTTTGTATATTTTTGCGAGTTTCCTCTATGTTGGGAACCAACTTTGTTAGTCAATTTACTTTTTATTGTTATCAAATGAGCCTATGTATGGATCTTGACACATATCTACTGAATTTTCTGATATTTCCTTGACGAAAACAGGAACTAACCTTCATGAATTTATTTCTGACTAAGTAATGTCAGATTAGGAATATTTTTCAAAATTTGTTAAATGTTTTATGCTAAGAAGAATATTTGAGAGAAAACTGATATCAACTTTTTCGATAGTTTATTCTAATTTATTGATTTTCAACGGATTTGCCAAAAAGTTCGTCATTGCCCACATATTTCATTAGTTTTACAAATTTTAACAATCTGGCTATTGTTTTCAGATCAGTTTTTGGAACGAAAATATCATATTTTTTGCCTTCTAGAACCAAACAAGAGTTATCGTATTTAAATAAATTTCTTATTTGAGGAATAATGAACATAATTTCTTAGACTTTGGCTTTATTTAATCTTGAAATTTTCTGGCGAAGGCGCTCACAGAAACAGGAGTTCAGAGGTTTGGATAAACTATAACATTCTGTTTTTTTTTTAGAAATTAATTCTCTTAAATATGGGACTAGTTACGCAGAAATAACAATCAGTCGCATGTTTTTGTATTGAAATTATGATTTTTGTCACTTAATTATATTATGAAATCTACACCGCATGGATTGCACCAGAAATGCGAAAGCAGCTTTCATTCCGGCTTATTTAAAGTAATAAGAAGTGGTTGAGTGGATTATTGATCAGACACTCTCAAATAGAATATAGTAGTTAATAGTTATAGTAATTAATAGTTAATAATATAGTAATATTAAGTAGACTGCAAATATTTTGCGACACCCTAGTATGTGTTTTCAAATAATATACACATGCATAAATGTCTTCATCTCTGCGAATAAGCATTTATTCGCACTGAATTGTACATACAAACAAATATATATAAATATATATGTATAAACGATTTCTATGGTCGTCAAACGGAAGCGAATATAATTAAAACAAAACAAATTGAAATAATTGTGAGTACACACCCTAAAGTGTGCGAATATGCAAGGAGAAGCAGTGAATCGAATTTTTCCAACTCAGTTATGATTTTCTTTTAAATTTTTGCTCTCTTTGCTTTATACAAACAAATATTTATGTGAGTGAATAGTGTCTGTTATTATTGCTTAACTCCGACTGACGCTTCTGTGACGTCACAGCTATACAAATGTTGCATTCCAAAGCGTTCACCGATGCGAAACGGTGTAATTCATTTACAATGCCTACAAAAAGAAATAGCAAAAATAGTTAATAATAACTTGATTTATGATTTCACATTTCAATATTTTTAATTGTTATTATATTTACTTACAGATAAAAATAAATGTATTTATATCTATATCTATATAAAATAAGTGTGATTCTCGTTCAAAGTACTGTGATTTATTTGAACAAAAATAACTTAGGTTAATTAATTAATTTTATAATTAGTTGAGAAAAAGTAAATCGAATAAAATTAACAAAATAGGGTCAATAAACATTTTATTTAATCTTTTATAACATTTATTTTAATGCACTTAGCCGTACAAAGCAGCAATTAACTAATTGGTCAATTAGCACTTAATTAACAATAATTTGAACTAAAAGTCCCTATGTAACGCTGTGAAATATGATTACTGAGCGGAGGTAAGCATTTGTTTAAAGGCAAATAAAATGTCAAAAGAAGAGAGAAATTCAGTAGAATAATTCAACATCTTTTTAATAAAATAAACCATAAGTTTCGTAGTTAAGTTTTTATCAAGCTAA
This sequence comes from Bactrocera minax, assembly GCA_021498325.1. Taxonomy (NCBI): domain Eukaryota; kingdom Metazoa; phylum Arthropoda; class Insecta; order Diptera; family Tephritidae; genus Bactrocera; species Bactrocera minax. The sequence continues at coordinate 3,060,413 of JAKEEE010000011.1, read as the reverse complement.
CTATTAATTTTTTAAGCCAAATAAAAATATGTTTGAAGACCATACACTTTGAGTCAATTGACATCTTAATTGCTTCAGCTAATTGACCTGTTTGAATACGACCTTATCGTCAAATATATTATTGAGATAACAAATCTCTAGTGGCGTTAAGAACTGTTTTTAAATAATATCCCTATCCCTAATCATACTGAACAGCATTACAAAAAAAAAATTAGTTGGAGCCTTTTTTCTAAATTTTGCTTATAATTATTTGATTCCGCATAACCGTACATTGATGCAATATTTTTGTCATGCTTAGTTAATGATTGCGCAAAAATCTCCAACAATTTAATAAAATAACTGCTCAACTCATTCACACATATTCAACAAGCGAAAGAGACAATGGATATGAATGGAATTCTTTGTTTTTTGTTTAAACAAATTGCATTTTGGTACTGTCATGAGAATTTTTTAAGTTATTTAATGGCATATTTCGTAGAATGACAATTCGATGCACTGAATATACATATATATAAACATTAGAATATTAGACATATGTATATATATTTAGTATATATGAGAAGTGGATAAAATCACTATTTGCATGGCGATATTTTAAAATCTATCATATAATATTCATATTATTAAATTTAACCCGGCTCCTTAAATATATTCTAGCGAATTTTTTCATGGCCCCAATCGACTTTGATTGATATCGATCTCTGAGCTTTAAGGACAGAAAATCATCACAATCTGGTGAGTGATTTTAATTTTGACTTCTACTCATTGCAGTTTTCTTTAATTGCGGTCTTGTGATACTCACCTCACGATTTCGCACTTCATATCCCAAGCTTCCATCAAAATGTAAATGTGATGATTTTACAGCACGATTCCTTCCACTTTTCAATATTATCGTTGGTGGGCGAATCCCATCATGCAAGTGTTCTATTATCTAATAGCTTCCTGAATGCTCCATGGTCACTATTTCACTGGCCACAATAGTTTTTATGATTCCACAGCAGCAATTTCATTTGAAACGCAAATTTAAACCCCTATGTCGTCTTTGAACTCTCAATTTGGTAAATTGTTTGCTTGTTTTCAGACTCCGAGGGTAATATATAAAAAATTTTGAAATTTTAACTACGTACTTACATATGTAATATAGTAAGAAATTAAAGAAATTACACATAGACTCTGAACGTATCCAAAAACCCTGTTTGGTATATTATAGATTTAAAGTTTTCATACAACAAAACAGATTCCGAATTGGGCAATAAATTGTGTGTGTTGAAACCATTTTCTGACATCTTCGTCAAGAAAAGTGTTTACACGTATATTTTAAATGTCAGGTATACGAGATCTAAAAAATAAATTATGAAATAAATAAACCAACGGACAGGTTTTAAAAGTTTCAACTAAAATATATTGTAAAGAATGTAACCTCAAAATATTCGTTAATATATGTATTTATATCTATTTTATATATTTATGAACCAATTCAGTCAGTCAATCAATAGATTCACCATCTTACCCCATTTACTGTCTAAGCTATCTACTTTAAAATCAAATTCCATATTCTAGTCAAATGGGACTAAATAAATATGAATATGAATATGAATATGATCATATTTTCACCTATTTATTTTCAAATTTCATAAACTGACCCCGAATATCGATATCGATCGTATTCGATACATGGAATAGGGAAAAGATTTATTGCATTCACTTTTACTACCAACACTTAATGATCTTCAGAACAAAATTTCCTAATTTTAGAAAGATAAAACGAAAGAACCGAGTATCTTCCACATATCATTAACCATTTTCGAACTGAGAGTATGACCTCTGAGTCCTATGATATGGAAAATTTGTTAGAAAGAAGTTAAGTATTTTGTGAGATGGAAAATTTCATATAATTATGGACTGTACCGACCACATAGTCTAATTTTTAAACAAATCCGAGCGAAGCGATTTAGGCTTATATTTTACGCTTGTGGCTATCATTTTGTTAGAGGGCAGATCTAAGCACACTTTTCCAGAGTTTAAAAACCACATATCCCCAACCCAGGATACCAAGAAACAGGACTTAATACTAAACAGAGAAAAGGCGAATCGAACACCACTTAACAACAACTTTATTTGGGTCTTATTCGACGAGAGTAGATATAAATCGTAGATAGACATATTTTTAACCGATTGCATGATCAATTTGGGTTCTCCTTTTATAAACTAGTTTCACCTAAAAAATCTTTTGAGTCTAAGAATGATGGAAATAAGCAGTTACTATAAATGTCCATGCTTCTAGACATAACTTAGTTGAGCGGTGTGATTTAATAGCGGAAATTGCATCGTGAAGGTAAAGATCAACTGATCAATCTTTAGTTTAAATAAACGGAGGGTGAAAGAGCCGAAATCGATTGAGTTATGCAATTATAACTGCAGCCGCATACGATTACGTATTTACGAAAACATTTAATAAAACCACAGACAGTTCATTATCACCCCGTGTTTGGAACTCTAAGATAACCATGAATGCAATAGTTCAAACTAAAAATATTAATTCTTAAACGAGGAACTATCAAAACCAACCGCACATGCTTTCAAATATAGCCACTGAAATTAATAAACAATATTTAAAAACTCACCAATAACTTTTATCCAAAGTAGGAAAATTTTAATAACTTTATATGTATGTATGTATGTTGAGTCAAATGTTCACTGTTATCATACTTGGCATTAGCAATATTTACATAAGGCATTATTAAATCACACCCACTTGAATTTTTCAATTAAATTCGTGCATCAAAATACACACGCCTGAGAATTATCTATTTTGCAAACTCATTCATATATGTATGTATGTATATTCATTGACACATCGAATTAGCGTAGCATTTAACGCCTGAATGGGATTTACGTAATACGCAAAAAGATTTATCTGCTAAAGATTTTTAGTGCAAAACAACTGTGAATATTAAGTGATATAAACACCAAGTAAGTGATATAAAGCACTTCCTTATCGATTGTTTGCCATTTTGGTGAGATCCACCCATCATCCGGTGATTCAAGGCGCCAATCAATAATGGAAAGATTTATCATGAACTCCACTATTTATGTTTGCAGAGTATCAGTAGACTGCTTGCTAATTGTTTGTGCTAATTCCTAAGTAAATAATTGTTAAAAAATCTAATGTTTCAATGAAATAATTTCCGTTGAAACACGCCCAATCAGCCATACACAATTAATTTTTTTTTTTTGTTTTGTTAGAAAAGTCCATTATAAAGAAATTAGCAGTACATTCTGCGATTTGACTTCTCACACTTAGTCCTAATTCGGGTCGTTTTATGGACAGACCGACTTCATCAACGAAAACAGCAGAAATCTGAGAACTCGCGGTGAAATCTGGAGAAGACGGTGGATGGAGCAGCAGTTAGTAGTCTAATTAGACTATTTGGTCATGGTGACGGCGGAGGAGTGAGCCAGTGTGTTGTTATGGTGAATGAAGAGCACTTTTTTCTTCTACAGATGGGGTCGTTTTTTCTGCAATTCGGCATCGAATCAGTCCAATAATTCTGCATAGTAAAGCCAGTGACCGTTTGCTCTTCTCCAGGTGGCTGATGTAGATCACACCATCACTTTTCCGGGAGATAGAACAGTCCGCGCATTTTTCAGAGTAAATTCGCGGATAAAGTCCACTGCTTCGACTGTTCGTTGGTCTTTGTTGTGTGCCAAAAGATCTATGTTTCATCGACGGTCCTTACCGTTGCAGAAACGGTAAAGAAAACAAAAACGGTGCAGAAACTCCTTCGGATTGGGCTTAATCAGCGTCAAACACTGTTATGGAGTGGTCTCACGGTTGCGCTTGTTGTCTGGATTGAGCGAACGCGGCACCCAACACGCCGACAGCTTTCTCATGAGTCATGAGCAATATTTCTTGAAGAATATGAGACACGCGGCCTTCGGAGATGCCTACTGTGCCCTCGCGCATACATTTTCTGGATCTAAATAATAATCAGTGGGAAGAGAATTTCGGTCAAAGTACATATTTACAAATGCAAAATCTTCAATTCAAATTTTATTATTCATAAATGAAACAAATCAAAGTGCGAAACACTTTAGTTTGCTCTAATCTTAAATTTTCACAAATACAGAAACAAAAGAGCTTTGTAAGTTTTTCAGCACGTGTAAGTCAAGAAGCGTTTTCGCTCTGCCAATAAACGTGAGAGAATTTCATTTTGCAGTTGCGTATTTTACATTGTAGATGCTGCTACCGTTATTTATATTATTTAGATATGAACATATAAATATGTATGCGAGCGTTTAGAAGCTGTAACGTTAAACGCAATGGACGCTGAAAAAATTAATTATTATATTATTTGTGTAGATAGTTTTTATAACTATGTATGCATATATATATACATATATAAGTATGCATATAGCTGTTTTGCAAACAAATAAGTACATATTTGCATACACTAAAGGTAGAAATGCCGAAAATGTTTACTTAGCAGTTTAACATACCTAGATGAGTTGTTTCTTCTCAAGATCTTATCTTCATTAGCCTAGTAGGTTTTTCTCTAGTTGTAAAACTATATTTGTCTTAATAAACAAGGCGTAGAGTCAAAGTTGTATAAAGGGGCGACTTTCACTTGTAGGTGCCTTCTGCCACTTTAAGCATTATCTTTTCGTTTTATTAAGCAAATTTCTGATAATGTGTTGTGTATGTATGACCGATTCTGCTACAATTGAATAAATTCAGTTCGTAATTATCATCCTTGTAAACGTGCTTTTGATTCTCAGACTTTTTACAATCAAGCAATTTTATATTAGTTACGAGCATAATAAATTAAGAATTATTTGTAATAAATGTAAGATATCAACACCACTTAAAACGCGATCATGCAACCCCTAATTTCTGACACTATCACTGATCCCTATACTATATTTATGTCAATGCTGTCAATGCTGTCAATCTTCAAATGTATAATATGTATCCTCAATGGTTTCAAATATCTCTACTTTTATGGGTTTTCGAAATAGCTAAGGTCAGGAGAGTTAAAATATGTGAATACATTAGCTCTTTGCAGAAATGAGATGTTGTTTTTGGACAAAAAAATTTTGTCATACCGTAAACCTAATATAACTTAAAAGTATTATTTTTTGTTTATGGTGGACAATTATGGTAAGAATTTCTTATTTACTACGCCAAGGTAATCAAATAAAACAGTCGGTAAAACTGTGGCATTTCAACGAACATAGCCGTGGCTCTTTGGGGATTTTTCATTGAGGCAACTGGGAATGTGTTTAAGCCATCTCCTCTGCGATTATCACGTAATGGTTATTTCGATCAAAGTTAAGTTCTTTGTATCTAATATTCGCAGAGATACGGCTTATACCCAGAAGAGTAGAAAAATTATTCTGTCAGGAGCCTTTGTCGTTACCAGCTTCTTTATTTTTGGGTCGGATTTTGAGTTGTTACTATTTGTAATTGTTTTTATTACAACAATAATATCTACATTCTGTTTAAACTATTCAAGGGTACGTACATTTATCTTGCAAAGAGCTGTTGGAAATCGGTCAGTATAGTCGATACGATATGCGATATAACATGGAACCACCTTAAAATTACTTGTCTACTCATATTCCAAAAGACTTCAATCAACCGATGACCCATTCAAGTGGTTTTATGTGACAGAGTAATTTAAGATTTTATCTTCCAATCCAATGTTTGGAAAACTTTCCAAAAGAATACCAATAAGCTTAGATTCTTGCTTGATTTTACTAATTGGCGCTAAGGTGCTATGTGTAGAGACGATTGACATGTTATCCTAGAACCAATTCATGGAATTTCATTAGGGAGAGTTAACATAATGCAGGGTTTTAGAGATACGAAATTTAACGAAACGGTGGACTGTTTGGTCCAGAACTGCTAGTATCATTGTCAAAATCTCGTACACTTCGGGTATTAAAATGACCAAAACAATAATTGAATATAAAACATTAATTATGATATAATATATCGGTGCACCAGCAGTATGGTAGAAAATGAATGCGGTCCCGACTACTGGTAGCAAAATAAGAGAGAGACCTCATATATGTATGTTGAAAAGGCCAAGTGGTATTATGGAATGGAAAGCATCACATGATATTATGAATTGGCTGTTGTTGAGACAGTGGAAGAAAATATTTCCAAAAAAATTAGAAGAATGTTGTCAAGTTGACAGTCCTTCGCTGGATATAAATCGGAAACTGTTGCGGAGACACGGAGCCTGTACGGAGATCCGACTATCATGGTGAATTCTGAATTGGGTTTAAGTTGCGCTTAAAGTTAACTTCGCCTTAACTTGCTCTCATTCATCAGGCAGTTGATAACCCCTTGATAACTTGTTAACCCCATTGGGAATTCAAAAAAGTACGATTGTTAACAGAATCAGTGAAGCAACCAGTCAGAAAGACCCATTTGCTTCGGTTCTCCATTTACTCATTATCTCGTTCGAGCGAAATAACCTTACACTCTTATTCAAGTTGGCCCAATTTAGACTTGTATTTATCTTAATGATTCATTTCTTTTGCTACACTTTATTTTCCACAATAAAATAGAGGTTACAAGGTATTATGCATATGCAAATGTTACTCGTAATACTCTAGTAAACGCAGAAAACATTGTTTAGAGAGTTGTTAACACGTGACAAAAGACTACCTGTTTCGTTTAGTTTGAACGCGTTCATACGCGAAGAATTTTATTGCCCAGGTTCTTTGATTGATGATGATTGTACGAGCTGGCGACGGGGCGACGGGGAAAGACGAAGGCTCGTATTCGGGCAACCCGCTTTGTGTTCTTGTTCGTAACAGTTCGCTGCTATGTAGTTAGTTTGGCATTTCTTTCCATTTTGAAATCCTTTTCATGGGGGTGATTGCGCTTACTTTCAAAAGAATATTAAGAAGAAGAAAAGATATTAAGAATATTTCAAAAGAATATATTATATATAAATTTACAATGTGTTTAGAAATTTGAATTTTATCGTCTATTTTTTACCTATAATATGCACATATACATGTATACAAATATGCATAATACAACAGGAATATTTCAGAAAATGGTAAATAAGGATAAAAATTAGCTAATGAAAAATATTTTTGTGTACCATTTAAATAAAGGTTTCAAAAATTTGAGAATATGATATGAAAAGAAATGTAGAAAGTTGCCTGGGAATTCGAGTCGCCCGTGTGTATACAATGGGCAACACTTAAGAGAATTTCCCGATAATGTACAACAAACGTTTCCGTGTATAAACCCAGACTTTGCGAGGAGATAACGCGTACAGATTTTTGGATTCATTATATGTACATATTCTAAAGCAAAACAACAACAAATAAACAGATGATGAGGACAGATGAAATAGATGAATGTGTATATGTATATAGGCTTTGTTGATACACAAGTATACATGTACGTTTGTACATGGTTATCATAAAGTTTTTACAACTTTGTTAATCATTTCAGTTAAATTCTGTTGATTTTGGGAAATGTCAACAAGTACCTGACCTTTCGCAAAGCTTTAGCATGAACGTTAAGAACAAATAAACATAAGCTTCTTGTACATGTGTATGTATGTATGTTTATGTGTATATATAAGTTGTCCTTATTGCCGCAATAGTTGTGCCGTGAATACACTGAGTGATTTATGAAGACAGCCCATGCAACAATAGTCACATGTTAAACCTGTGATAATTGGAGAAATAACATTTATGGTATGCGAGTTCATATATACATATCTGTACTAGATAATATATATTATACGTCCTTAATTAAACTTAGGCACACTATGTGCTATCACGGCACGACGAAGAAACAATTCAGCCTCAGTTTGATTTTTATACTCTCGCAACATGTTGCTACAGAGCTACTACTTGGTACACCGTCACCTTAAGACTTTGGTGTCTTGCCAACTTTGTCACCGTAAGACGGTTGGTATTGCAGATGGGCGTAATTGGACACCTTCCACGCCCACAAAATGCCATTAATCGAAAATAGATAATGTGCTATAACTATGCAGTAAATTAAGGCATAAACGTGTAATTTGGTGTAGAGGATCCTAGTAGGATCGGGCATCTGTGGGCAAAAACTTTTGTAAAAGTGGGAATGGCCCCGCCCCCCAATAGGTTTAATATATATATCTCCGAAACCGTTTAAGCTATATCAATCAAACTTACTCCGACTAAGTTTTTCGAGCATCTCTTCATATACTGAGAAAATTAGTGAAATCGGATAATAACCTCACCCACCTCCCATACAAAAGTCATAAAAAATACATACAAAAGATAAATCGCTGAAGGAACACGTTAGAAACATTAAAATTTGCAGAAAATATGATACGGAAGGCTTGCATAGGAATCCGTGTAAAGTTTTGATGATGGCGTGGACCTACTTTTAAGAGAAATCCCATATCTCAAGAACCCCTTAACCGATTTCAACAAAATTTGGTACGTTACACTATATTTTCATTCTTATGTCACGCTGTGAAAATGGGATAAATCGTATAACAACCACGCCTAGTTCTCATATAACACACTCTTAAGTTTCTCCTGATACTTTCACTTTTAAGTAGATAAATCGAGCAGCAATTAAGATATGAAATTCAAACTTTGTACAAATAGCGCTTTTAAAATATCCCATCTCATGCGTAAAAGTAGACGAAATCGGATAATAACTTTTCAAGACACCAGATACCCAATATTAGGACCTCAGTGCCTCTATCTGGCTTTTTATCGAAAATATCGGGAAATCTGTAAGATATTGCAATGAAATTGGCGGATTATCTTTCCATTATAATAACATGCTCTGGTGTCAAAAATGGGGAAAATCGGATATATACTTCCCATAGCCCCCATATACTTAATACAAGGATTTTCAACCTTCCTGCAGACTTTATACCATATATAACGGTCAATATATGAGTTATCTCTTTTAAATCTCTTTTAAAGAGAGCGTCTCTTTCTGATAACAGTGTGTCCATGTGCTTAAAATGGATAAAATCGGGTAAGCACTTCACCTAGCCCCCATATACATAATTTACGGATTTTCAACCTTCCGGTAGACTTTATGTCATATATTTCGGTCAATATGTAAGATATCTTAGCAAAAGTAAGTGAACGTGTAATATCGGATATACCATAGTGTACTGCCGAAAATGTGTGAAATCGGTCTGCAAATTATCCCATCTCCTGACTCCATCCATCCTCCATTATCTGATTTTCGCTATTCTAGCAGACTTATTAGATTTATGCCGAATATGTCGGTCACTGTGTGAGTTACCTTCACAAAATTGTGTGAAAACATGTTCCCTAACATACTTGAATAATGAAAAGAGTTAATGTGATCAGTGCAGATCTTCCTCTATCCAAAAAATGCCCGATATAAGAATTCCCGAATTTCCATCTGACTTAAAACCGTTTATGTTGGTCAATATGTGTGATATTTTAATGAAATTAAGTGGATATGTTTTCTTAAACGCAATGTGATTTCGCGCTAAATATGAAAGAAATCGGTCTAGATCATGGTCTAAGCCGCTTATTCCTAATATAATGATTTCCTTTTCTCTGGTTGACTTTTTCCTAATGTATCTAATAAATTTATTAAACCACTTTGGTTGAGTTTATACCGCATATATCATTTTTGAGTTAATTTGATAGATTTTAATATAAATATCTCTGACACGAAGCAAAATATAACAATGAAAGTACATGAGTCTATGACCTGTAATATAAGTTAATAAGATACTAAATATGATTGCAATCCATTGACAATTTCGTCGGATAATGAATGTTGAATTCTTCTGCAACATTTATTAATTTAAATTGTACCAGCACCTGAAAGCATATCCCCGCCTCTGATCCTTGCACATTGCGAGAGTATAAAACGTTCGGTTACACCCGAACTTGGCGCTTTCTTACTTGTTCATGATTAGTTCTTGTAGGCATTCCATCAAAATAATCTACGAAGAAGATATATGCATACATATGTACATATTATATATTCACTGGCGACGCTGGAAGTGGCCGCTTCAAAGTTGATTAGCTCACCTGTGTCTGGCGCTTACAAGCGATATGCAGAGAGTTTCTTCTTTTATCGCTGCAAGAAAATGATTAGCGAGAAGTACCGCTTTGAACTCAAAATTTCTAGTTTGAACCAAATCGCTTTTATTTTTTAATACATAGATATGTACATACAATAGATAAAAAGAGCAAGAAAATATACATACAAACCTATTATTGTCAGTGAATTTATCTTATATCATATGATACATTTCCTCAACACATGCGCGTTAAATATTACACATATACATATACATATATATTTATATTTATTTTTATTTTTCTTTTAAGCTTTTAAATTGTGCACAATTAGTAGTAAGAAACGCTGGTGTAAAGCGCTCGACACTCTTGAATTAGTAAAGAAATAATTATGCTTCATATGTGCATATATGTGTATGTATATATATATATATATATGTTTCGCACTGATTCCAACAAAAGTATCTACTATGCGACGACGGCATTACATGACAGAAGAAATTTCTGCCTTGGCAATGACTTATATATAAATGACAATCAGTGTGGCTGGCAACAATTATGAGATCGTGTTTTTCGTTTTAATTTGCAAACTGAAGCAAAATTACTAAACATCAGCAAGAAAAACAAAAAAAAATTTAATTAAATATTAAAGTGAGGTGTTATAATCGTATTACCTTCGTAAAAAGTTAAGATATAAACATCTGTATACAACAATTTACTAAATATATAATGCTGAAATGTGCATATTTTGTTCTTATTTTGACTCATGACTTCGCTGACTGCTGCCAGCGAACTGGTTGAGCCAGAGCGCAGCAAACTTTGAAATTCTGAGGTTAGATAGCTATTAAAAGCCGTTTGGGGAAATAACAGCGTTTAAAACATACTCAATCATCACAACATATTTTACCTATCCGTGAATAGCCCTGAGCACTCCAGCATACTCGTGAAAGGAATAGTTCGCCTTAAATCGACACCAGGCGCACACATATCCGTGTCTGATTGAAAAGAAAAATGTTTTGGAATTAGTGTTTTGAATATTACTGCACTAGCCAGCCCTACAGCTTAGTAAGGCTTCCTGCACTTTAAGGCTCTCACCATGGCATGGTTCCTTTCCGAACAACATAATCGGATTACCAATTTTTAGACAGAGAGTGATGAAACTCTTTTGGACAAATCATAGCAACGGTTAGATCTAGAAATATATCTTTCGGACCAGTATCCAAGCTTGTCAAAACTCACTTTTCCAAAATAGTGTTGTTCTTAATATCTGGTTATTAATTTTAAGGACATGTTGCCACGACGATTTAATTGAGATTACATCTCACATTTCGGACATGCGCCCATCTTGTCAGCTTTAATTTTAATTCACATCGTATACCCAGCCCAAAAGGTTTTGAAATCAAATATTTATGTTGCAGCTGATAAATGGTAAATAAACAATTTCTTTAACAAAATGCGAGACTTTACAAACCTAGACAAATTCCGTTCCGACCGACCGAAATATCGAACCAATGGGTCAGTTGCTGTTGTTTGGTTTGATGCCTTTCTTTTACTAGATTAGAAATTAGAAGATTAGGAGAAACATTAAAAGAAGATTAATAATGCACTCAAAATTCACAATTATATATTTTTAATTGATAATAAGAATTGCTTTATAATTTTTATGTCAGTTTGTCAAATAATAAAACAAAACACCACAAAAATGCCAAATTTCAACGTAATTTTAAAATATTTTAATTTTATTTTTAATCTAGTGAAATGATTATAGACCGAGTGTATTGCTTTTTAACTTTTTTTTGGCTGAAAGTTTATTCCAATTTTTATAGTTCAGACATGATATGTGTAGAAAGTTTCATGAAAACACTTTGCTGGAGAAGTGAAATTGACTGACACAACTTATTATGGAGTAATATGCATATTTTGAGGTTGTAATATAGACACTCGGGGATCAACTCGGACATCAACTCGGACATAACTTAAGTGAGGTCAGGTATTAAGCACGCTACAGTTATTAGGAGATTACACTTGAAAAATTGCAGATAAGTGCTTTGTAATGCCAAAGGATCCGGAAGACGGATTAAATCTTCATGTATCGATGAAGCGTTTTGACCCCATCATAAAGTGATTGATTTCTATTCCGTTCAGTAAGCCGAAAGAGGAGAGTGGAACTCAGACTAGTTCCCAGTTTGATGATATTGAGACAAGAGTGCAGTTCTCAGCGATTCCGTTGGACATTACATTTTTAACTAATATTAAGCGCACGGTCAATGAACTCAATGTCGTTATGCTGTTTTGCTATCGAAGTGAATGCTCATCTCTCTAGAGGAGGCTACATTCCAGAGCAGTAAATCAACTGATACTTTAATGGCAGTCACTCCCGGTCGGAAAACGCTGCAGTCTCCGCAAGCCCTAAGCTAGAATTGGTGGAGAGTTCACCAAAATAGATTCCTAGCGAAGTGAAAGTACCACCTCTTGGTAGTCTTAATATCTTTATTTTCGCGATTCAAGAACTCTTATCAACTTCATCTAGCATTATTATATTGACATCGTTATTTCGACGTCAGAGTGGCTCCCACTCGACCTTGATACTGGCATGAAGCTTAGAATTAAGATAAGGATGAATGCATAGATTGTTTGAATTATACGACGGTTTTCACTCGATCATAAATTCACTGTGAGCGTTCAATGGGAATAATTACATAACATTGGGATTCGATGCTATCAAAAGTAGGACTCAAATTTTTTTTAAATGGTGTTTTCAATTAATAGTAACTATTTTTTAAACAACCATTTTTAAAAAGACTATTTAACTGGCTATATTAAATTATACTAGATAGCAGACGTACTTAATAAATAAGTTGCTCATTGAAAAAGAAATTAAGAAATCAATCGAACGATGGTTTGATTGGCACAAACTCGGTTAGAACTCTGAATATAAGTGACCTATTTTAAGTCCCTCCTTGCTTTTAGCTTAGTTTAAAATTTATTAAAAGTAAACCTAAGCGAAAGGAGCTACATTTGGCGGTGTGCCTCATCTCAAATGGAAGAGTTTGAAAAGAATTCCCAGCTTAATATGTTTAACCACCGATGGCCTAGTGCATTTCCATACCAGGCTCTGCAATTGGTTTGATTTTCTGCAATTAATTATTTCATATATAAATTCAACAGCAGCACGATCGCACCAACTTCGGTGAAGAGTACAGGTAGTTAGTAAAGTTATATTAATTTTACGTTGTGTAAAATTCATCAAACAATGCTCTGAAGGCCTTGTTAGAATTAGAAAATATGCTTTTAATATTTCACCTTATTTAAATATTTAAACAAAAAATATGCATGGTAGAATTTAATTATTGTGTTTAACTCGGTATGACTAGATTCTGTAATAATTTCAGTGTGGTTGTGTGGCTAATGTATTAACTACATATTGTTCTAAATGATTTAAGATTACTATTTGTATTTTGTCGACAATTTATATTAATTATTTGTTTACATGTAACGCATTGACACAGAAGTGTCAGTTTTAACGAGTTCGCATCGCTTTTAGAAGTTTTTGTTGTTGTTCATGCATTTATTTTTCTAACAAACTAACATACATACCCATGTCCCATCAATATGTAGGTAAATGACTAATTTCGCTAGCACTGTAAAGTAGAGAAATGCAAATTAGTTGTTTTGTCAAAACGCCGTTACATACCGCAAAACGTTGATCGAAGTGTGAAGCTAACAGCGCTGTTTTGTTATTGTTTTTTTTTTTTTTTTTTTTGTAGTAAAAGTGAATTCGTCGAAAATCCCCTCAACCAATACTGCGGAGATCACGCGGCGCATGCGAAATGACGGGTATCTACAATATTTGTAATCACAACTGTGTGTCTGTAATTTTTGCAGGTGCCTGCGGTGCCACAAACGGTGTTGATTGTTTCTGTTGCCGCTGTTAGCGCCACGCGTTTTGCCTGTTCCGTGGTTAGGTGACGAGTAGTCACCACTCATGAACGGCCACTACCCGATTTGGGCACAACGCCAGTGAATATCAACTCAAAGCTTAGCTGCGACATTTTCTGCTTAAAAAACGCTGGTGTCAAACTTGTTCAAAACCATTGGACTAAAATTAATGAATAGATTTGGTTTTTTCTCGTTCATAGTTGTTTTCGATTTTTTCTTAACATTTCTTGTTTATTTTTTCTGTTTTGTTGGTTGTTTAATCAGGAATCACGCGCTCGGCGGCTTATAAAGTTATCATGTGACTTTCAAATAATACAACTCTGTCCATCATGTGATCAAATGCTTATATATATGTACACATTTAAATATACCAGTCAATATATTTATGTACACACATATGTACATTTACCCTACATTCAGTAATTTTGACAAAATCGAATCGTCAGGGGACTACAAATTGATCGACTCAAAGAGTGGTCGATAACAAATTTTCTTGCTATATAAAATCTTAATTGTAAAAATAAGTGTCCAATAGAAGTTTTCAATATTCGCTTTTAACAATTGAAGGCTTTTCTAAAATAATTTACCAAGAACATAAGCTCAGGTTTGTTTGCATCCATTGTTTGATTATTTTATATCTACACATATACAAATTTTTAACGAGTATTTTTCTATTACCGAAAGATATTTTCTCAAATCCATTTTCTTTTAAAAAAGCTTTTGAATATTAAAATTGCCCGTTCTGTTGAAAATATATAAATTGGTCTAGGAGCCAATAATGAACAGTGCGGGAATCGCCATTTGTTGACAATGTTGAAATTGATTTGTGGCTTTGCTAAGACCAGAGCAATTTGGATGTTAGCAACTTTAATACCTCATACGAACTAAAACCAATGCTTTAAAACTTTGAGAACGCAATTTATAGTAACAACAGTTATAATTCAAATTGTATTGCAAGTAAAAAATACACAAAATTGACTATGCTCCTTACATAGTTCACAAAAGTTAGTTAAGAAGTAAGTGATGTCAAGAAGTAATAAACTTTCCAACAATCGCACAAAAATCTTACAAAAGGCAAACGATAATGGAGTATATTTTTGACAGTTAAGATATTACCAGTGTTTTAAAATACATTCGAAGAAATTTTATACGAGCTGCGCAATCTTCTTCCGCTCGCTTGCTAAACATTTATTCTTTTTTATGTATTATTATTTGTAATTATACATAATAAATATGTAATTATTTTTATGTAGGGTCTCTTATTTATTGACGCGCCTTGGACAATTTTAAATATATGCACATATATATATGTATTTGTATATCTTGTCATCAATACAAGTTTCATCGTGCGAAATTTGTAAACATATTTTGAATAAATACATATACACATAATATATGTATGTATAGTCTGTGGCGCCTTAACGCCTCCAACGGCAAGGGTTCAGCTTGTAGCTCATTGTATATCATTTGCAAAGCCAAATGAAGATATGAATGAATTGGCGTTGTGCAACATCATTATGCAAATTCAAATACGAGGGTGATTCGAAGTGTTCAACATATGTACATATATAGCCGTGAGTAAAAATTAAAATGTAATAATGCTACTGTAAGTATTATTATATATAATGAATAGATCTTTGTAATGTGCGTTCTGATCAAGTCTTCTTTAAGATTCATTATTTAATCAATAATTTAACTTGTATTTCACAACCATAAAAAACAGATGGGTTGTAAATTTTTAAAAGGAAAATGAAAAATTTGAAAAGGAAAGCAAATAAACATTTAAAATAGAAAAAGGTCTTTGTAGATGTTTTACCACAAACTGTACGTAATAACTGTCTAAGGTAATAAATAATAATAACTGTAATAAGGTTAAAACTTCATATTTCATAATATATTTTGAACTCATTTTATTGTACTACCTGACCTGAATCAAAGTGGAAATATGCCTCCGTATCTCATCACCAACGACAAAAGGTTTATTATTAAACCAGACGGATTGAAAAAAATCAATCAATAGTACTGAATCCATAAGTAATTAAGTGATGAAGTAATGAAGTACTCCGTAAGTTACAAGTATACATATATATGTATTTATTAGGCTTGAATCCATATGTTTTGTACCGAGACCTGATCTTCAAGGGATACATATGTAAATACATTTGCAAAATGTGTGCAAAATGTGTGCCTCGTAAACTGATGGTTTTGAGGAAAAAAATCAGCGACTACAGCGATATTGGAAGGTTTTATTGCATAACAACATTTGCATAAATTGGTATTAGAATACAACGTATTCTTCCGTGAAGTTTGTTTCAAATTTATTTAAACAAAGATTTTTGAAGAAGAAAGTGTCAAGAAAGAAAGAAAGTGTCAATTTAATTGCGAGCCACTATATTTTTAAAGTAGAGAGAAGACAGAAAACGACTATGCTAAATCCATATCCAAAACAATACTAAAATAATCTAATTAAATTGATATACAGTTGTAAAAAAATGTCACAACGTATCAAACTGTTCTCGTCTAAACATATGCATAAGTTTACATCCATATATAATGTGCACTTTATTGTATTGGATTTGTCTCCACACAACTGATGCATAATAATAGAAAATCCAACCGGTTCGGCTAAAACATTCCAACCGATGAACTAACTGCTTTTAACGGTGCTAATAAATTTAGTAGTCTGTTTTTTTATTATAATGTACAGTAAATTTATATGTGCTAGCGATCAATGAACTTCATCCTTCAGAACAATAAAATCATCAGTGAAATGGAAATTCACACACCAAACCACTTTTAGCTTATCTGACACCGCTTTTACGCTTTCTTAACTATTTTATATAATATAATTTCATTTCTTTTATTCATATCGTCTATTACTCTACAAAGCGATATTTGCTATGCGGAAGTCCCTAAAAGGTGAAAAGTAACGCATTAAAGCGGTCTAGCAAATACGATCTCTCCCCTTTGCTGATCAGCATGCAAAGTACACGATTTAATTCTATAATTCCTTGAAGCATTTTAATTTCATTTCTTTTTTGAAAGTTATCATTTCTGATCTGGCGAGGGAGTGAATGTAAAGTAATGTGTAATTGTAAAATAAGCATATAACTGGGTTTTAAGCGTATATACATATTATTACGTATTTAGAAAAATGTGTACCAATTTCATATTTCCTTGGATTATGGAACAAATTTCGATTCAATTTATTTTTTACTTTCTTTCAATTTTTAAATGCTTATAAAAGCCTGAACAGTTGCGAATATACGACAGAAAATTGTGCTGGATACAACTATTTTACATCTGATATCAATAATTGATAATATCTGGTATCAATAATTGATTTTTACATCAAACCATAGACTTTAGTCTTTTTGTGGAATTATTTGCTATCTAAACTAACATTTATACTGTTAGACTGTAATGGCTATCTTACTGTAATATGGTTCAATTATTCTAGCACAAAACAAGAAACTATTTCTGGATACTGGAACTGAACTGAACTATGGACTAGAACTGAATATTGGTAGCATTCAGTATATTGCATATGGCATATTGTAGAATATTAGCTCACAAATTAAGATTGGCATCAAATTTAGAACCTTTAAATTCTGCTGTGCGCTATATAGTTCCTTATTAAGTGTATCTTAAGATCTGAAAACTAAACTTCCTCCTATGCGTCTTACTAGTACTTTAATAATTGAGGCATAGGAATTTTGTTTGAAATAAAAATGCACCATTGCAAACGCTATAAAAAGTAGTCCAACGGAGTTAATTAGGCTAACTGGGCAATTTACAAACACATTTCTTATTTCCAATTTCTTAGTCATCTCCCTCATCGCAAGTTCGGCCTAATAAAGTAATGGTTTCACGTGCTATATAACTGGTTGCCTCATCCTTCTCGAATCACTTATTACTTAGACGATTAATATTGACATGGGGAACAGAAAATTCGACAGTTATTTGCTTTCAAAGCTCACAAATGGTAACGCCAGCTCGAATATCAAAGGCATATAAGCAAAACATAAAAGACATAATATAAAGTTTTCTGGAAACAAGAGGGCCTTGAGCAACTCTTCAGGATAGTTTATACTCCAAATTGGGCAAAATTCCTTATTTGGGAGGCCGTTGATGCATAAATGTGCTCATCGTTGATATGTGGTAAGTGTTCTGTACGTTTCCCACACAGAACTCGAATTTCGAAAATAAATTTCCACTATTTTGTAACATCATTACAAATTATATGCTGAACATGAAACTCTAGAAATTTTGTTTACCTCAAAAAAGACGCCCCAAATACTAGACAAAACTATGTCTTATTTATGTTTAAGGACTTAAATAACTCGTACTATATTTCCCCCGTAGTAACGCTTGAAAAATTTAATAGCTTTTAGTTAAACAGTTTGTACCATTACAGAACTCACGTTCAATTGCAATACAAGATCCCAATTAAGACTGAAAGCACTTAAGTGCTAACAAAACATTGAGATAAGATGCTTCTAAAAAGCATACACATATTTTATTATTCATTTTTATTTTCAGTTTTTAATATTTTCCACCTATACTCCATTATTTGTAGTAAATTAATTTTAATTTATTGCTTCACTGTTTTAAAAAGTCTTAAAATCATTTTTTCCTCTTCCTAATTACACCGTTATATGTATTATTCATATCTGATACTCTAAAAAATGCTTTACCTTCAAGTTCTTATTAATTTTTGCAAAATATCTAAAATTACTGATGCAAGTTGGTGGAAATAATGTGGAGGTGGCATTTCATGAGATGGCAC
Organism: Bactrocera minax; assembly: GCA_021498325.1. Lineage (NCBI taxonomy): Eukaryota > Metazoa > Arthropoda > Insecta > Diptera > Tephritidae > Bactrocera > Bactrocera minax. The sequence continues at coordinate 3,041,632 of JAKEEE010000011.1, read as the reverse complement.
ATTATCCTAGTATAAAATGTAAAGGCACAGTTTCCCTTTTTTTATGCTGCTCAACAGGTTTCGGTATAACGTTTGGGAGTTCCCGTTTTATGAGCAGTTGGGGAAATTTATCTCTCTTCTCTGATAAGTGAGAAAATAATAAGAAATTACAAGGACTTCCTTTATGTGTTGGCGATGAAATGTTTAGTGACCCATTTTCAGTAAATTCAGGACATCTTGTGCCATTCACAAATATTTATTTGAAATTTCGTAAAATGAACAAATTAAAAATTTTTCAAAACCATTTAAACAACAACAAATATCGAATTTTTGTTAAGTATTACACAATTATTAAATATTTATCTAAATCTTTATGGGTCACATAAGCCACTTTTGTTTCAAATAAAATCAACAGTAGCATATAATTAACATATTTAGCATAAATTAGCTTTATTTTTCTCTTCTCACTTCTATTTTTTTGTGCAACTGTATTCTATTAATATTTCTCTATAGAACTTCCGCAAAATCTACAGTTTTTATCTTTTTTCTAGATTTGCATTGCTTGCACGTTTTAGTTGCAATTTAGCACGTGACTCTTTCATGTTAGTGGCCTATGTTGAAATGACAATCAAATTGCATCGTAGCGTGCTGCCTACAGCAAGCACATACATACAGTAGTTAGTTTATAGTTTATAGTATAACTCTTACATGCTACTTGCTACGATAACTAACCTTTAGCCAATATTTTGCTAAATTTAAATGCTAGCAACGTCAGGCGACATTGAAAATCTGCGATCGTTGAACGTCTTTTAGTTTAATAAAAATTATTTATGGATCATGTACTTAATGGCATATAAAAAATTAATGCCACGATTTTCGAGTCTGTTGAAATGCCAAGTAATTTTTAAGAGAAAGAAATATATATACATATAAGGAAAATGCACAATTGTATTTTTTACTTTATAAGGAGACATGTTTGATTTATGATAACTGAAGTGCATAATGCCTTAATTATTAATAATGTATATCTTTACTAATTACCCTCGAAAATTTGTTTTTAAGGCTAATTTTCCACATTACCAATATTGTAGTGTTTCTTTCGTAAAACTCTTCACTTTATAGGATTTTTTTTAACTCATCAATATTTTGGACTTAAAATTTTCAAATATGTAACAACCTTAGCTGCAGCTACCAAGTTAGGTTAGGTTAAAAGCCTACTAAGGATCCCACTTTGACAGCTAAAAACGCCGGTCCATTATGTTGCCTTATACTCCTAAGCTAAAGAAACAAGGATTGTATAAGGAGATTGTCGTGAAACATAATAGAAACATATAGTATTAGGAAACAACTTAACATATCATGGATCTCCGATTTGGGAATTTCTTTAATATTAACTAATTTGAAAATATGGAAGTACGAAAAATGTGAAGGCGAAGTCCGCCGATAACATGAGGAATACGTATTAAACTTGTTTACTTTAAATAAATAAGATGTAATATAACTTTTGAGAAAACAAATTTAGTACATAGCTACTGTAGCACATACACATACATCCATACAGATTATTACTATAATCATCTTTTATATGCATGTATATTACGAATGTATATTGCGTAATAGATGAAACTACATGTTTTTCGACAACAAGAGTTTCAAAAAGTATAAAGTTAATTATCATTTTTGATAAATAATATCATTCTGACATATGTACATACATAAACCCAAATGAACGTGTGACATTTGGCGCACGCTTACGATATTGACATTATCAATCTAAACAAATGACTATATATGTCGATAAAAAAAAACATCGGCGCTAACTAATTTTTACAATGGTAAACGAAGACAATTCAAAAGCATATTGTGTACCCGTTAACGATCTTAGATGAAAAAAATTAAAAGCACTTAACAAACAATTGATAAAAAAGTCCACTTCCGGAGGATAACTGTAGTTATGTACATAGAAGGAAAGGAGATAGGAGGAGGAGGAGGAAAGGAGAAGGAATTTTTGCTCTCCAAATGACTATTACTAATATGAGTTTTTATATACGATTATTATCTTTAGCAGCATGTCTCTTTTTGCTTTCCAATATCTGGCCAAAATAGGCTTGGTTGTCTCTTAATTGCAAAAGCCATTTTCGGATTCATCCTAAACAAATCTAATCTAATCTAATAATAGAAATGAAATAGATTCTCTGATTGGCTCCCACCGAGATAAAAGGATATATTTCGCATGGTCTTTATTCCTTCTCTGTCCAATCCACTTCCTTTTTCTACTATCGCTTTTGTTCAAACCAATGATATCTTTGTCAACCAAATAGTCCCGTATTAGAAATTATTTGTGATAGTTCTGCTGATCAGACAATTTTCTCTAACAAGAGATTAAAGAAATCACAGGACACAGAAAAAAACAGTAACAGTTTGACACTCTTTTTAATTTATCTTAGAAATTTTTAATATATTTTCTTCTGACATTAGAAGCGTGTCAAAAAACGTGCGTGATAATGACTATATTAAACATGAAATTACATATACTTAAGACTTATAATTTTAATAGCTTGACTTTAAGTACTCGCATATAATAATTTATTTTGAATGTGTGAAAATATGGCGATTACAGAAAATGTAAAAGTTATCTTTTATACATATGTGCTAATTAAAGCTGGATGGAAAATGAGACAAAAGTAATATAATTGTGCGACAAATACTTTATTTATTGTCATGTAATTACTAATGATCATTTTTATGTTTTACAATAATCGCGTTAAAGGCAGGTCATATTAAATTATAAGCACTTTTACAATTAAATATAATATACTTGTATATATTTACATACTGATCAAAGCTAATTAATTCAAGTGATATTAGGGCGACAGAGAATTACTCTGAAATGAAATGAGAAACATAGCAATTCAAGTACAATAAAAGGAATTTTTGTAAAAATTTTCATATTTTTCCAAGATACGAAAGACATTCAATGTTCTCTCTCATAAGGAGAACAAACTTAAAACTCGATATATATTTATTTTTCAGGTGAACACAACATAACCTCAGTACACTTGTTATATGGAGAAATCTATTGTTAGTGCTTCTAAAATAATTCCTTACTGCCTCCTTAATGTCCGAAAATTTAGTGTTTATTGCCGACTTGAGTTCTACTGCATTACAAATTTATCCACTAAGATCTTGATTAGAGAGATTAAAGTTCAAATCTGGTCTGCATGATGGAGGATTGATTTTCTGAAGAATTAATATATTCCTTAAGCCTTTGAGAGACGCGGTATGTGAACTGGAGCGTTGTCGTGAGGGCAATCAGGATTGCGCTTCTTTAATTATACTCCTTTTCGGGAACTCAATTTACAATCAACAACCGTTTCCCTCTTAATCCCTCCGGCATTAATACTTATTTCAAGGCCGGTCTATATAATTATTATGTCACTGCATATATTCTTCTTTATTTTCAGCATTGAAGTGCGGATGCGAAATTTTATCTCCATTAACAAAGCGATCGAAAATAATCATTGAGTTTTCCCCGTAGTCCTCACCCCTTTAAAATTTCTTGAAATACAAAAACCTTGACGACTTGTTAATTTAATAAAAAGTTCAATAAAATATAAACCTTAATACAAAGCAATTGCAGTTTAGTTTAACTTACACCTGATTTAGACAAAATAGAGCCAATTAATATTTTCTTTAGTTTTCTTTTTAATTAGATGTGTAACTTACAATTTCTCATTGCATATTGAAGCAAATATGTTCTCCGATATCCGCGACGTCACTATGTCACATCGATTTTTAATTGGTGCACTTATTAACATTTGAAATTCTGATTCAAATACGTGGTGTGTTCAAAAAATAACCGGAATATTCTGCGACTGTGTTCTTCGACTTTAATGGCAAAGTGCATCATGAATTCTTGCCTCCAGGTCAAACTGTCAATAAGGAGTACTACCTACAAGTTCAACGCCGTATGCGTTAAGCAATCCTAAAAAAAACACCCGGATTTGTGGAAAAATAATTTTTTTGTTTTTGCTCACTTTTGCTCAATTCCACTCACACTTCGTTACTTGTTCATGAATCCTTGGCCAAAAACAATAGTGTAGCGATGCCCCAGTCTCCATATTCGCTAGACATGGCTACGTGTAACCTTTTCCCATTTCTAATAGGAAATAAAGAAAGAAAAGGAATAAATATGGAGAACCTTAAAGGGTCGTCGTTTTACAAGTATAGATGACATTAAAAGCGCATAGTTGAAAGAGCTAAAGCTATCCTAAAAATCGAGTTTGAGAAGTGTTTCGAGCGAAGCGCTGGCATAAGTGCATAATATCGAAAGGAGACTATTTTGAAGGCGACAACGTTAATGTAGACGAATGAGTAAAGTTTTTTTTCAAAAACGAAAATTCCCGTTATTTTTTGAACACACCACGTGCATACAAAGCACGTAAATTTATGGGCATATACATATTTAATGCGCCTTGGCAGTCCATATTTATATATTCCCAACATTACAGAATTTATAACAAAAGTACATAATTATCGTTCAATAATTCATCATCAAATATCAAATATCAAAACTATAGCCCCCTTTACTTGAAAGATATTTGCGACCACACGTCTGCCATGAAGAAAGTGACTTTCCCCTATTATATGTATACTCGATAATATTTACAGGGCGTAGAAGTCAGGTGGCTTGGCACATTGACAGCAAGTTATAGTAAAGAATATACAAATTTTTACAAACCCACACGTGATATTGATGCATATAATTTAATAATCGAATTGAAAAACATGGAAGCATACACATATGTCGAATTATAGTTAGAGGGAAAGGTAAAATATTACAATAAATATCCCTTACATATTAATATATTATATTTCAGATAATTATGTGCAGCAGCAATTAGCTCATAGTAGAATTAATTGTGTGTAGAATAAACGTGAGTGTTGTTTATCTTTGCTTTGCTACTAGCCTTTTTATACAATCAAATAATGTTTTCAAATAATACTAGAGGAAAACGCAAAAATAGACACTGATTTAAATGATTATGCATGCAATAATGTTGATCTCGTGTTGGAAAAAGTTGAAATAAAAATAAGTAGTATTGTGTTTTTAACACGAAAGTGATTTAAAAATAAAATTACAAAGAAGTTAGATGATTACATGGATGGCCTTCATTACTTATTGCATAACCGCGGCACGATAGTCTACTGTTTTGTTGAGAAAGAAATGAAGTGGACCAATTATCAGCTGTCGGAATGCGTTCCTTTCATTTCTAAAATGTAGTTAATTTATCTAGTTTTTACGCTAAAACGTTTTGAGATGTTTGCGTACACCGCCAATTTTCATGCATCCGATTTGTTCATATTGAGATGCTTGGTTTGCAATAGTTCAAATCAGAGTGACATTTAATTAACTAGAAATTTCGTTGGAGATTAACAACTAATTTCACTTGATTTCATATGTTTTGCATAAACAGTGTGCATCATAATTTATGTAAGTATATAACACTGGATTTATTTGAAATTTACTAACTAGTGACGTTGTACATTGGGAATAGTGGCATTTCTCGCTGTTTGGGAGTTTAATAAGTTGACAACGTTGGGATATTTATGGAACAGAAAATCTTTTCGAGATATATATATGAAATGATATTGCATGACCAAAAAAATTACTGTTTCTCCTTGTGTCTCTAATGCATGAACTTTGTATTGAATGTATTGACGGTTACTGGTTTCAGCAGAATGGTGAGACATGTCGTACTGCGAATCAAGCTATTAAAAGTCAAACCAAACACTCGTGTCAAAATCATCGTTAAACCGCCCGTGATACTTGAAAATGTACTGGAAAACGAAGCAAAAAAAGATAATTTTGCTGTCATCTAAAAGGCGTCTACTAAATTGATGTTCTATTTAAAAAAATAATCCAATAAATTGCAAAGGCCCAAATGAAAAAACTCATATGTAGAAGTAGGAGTAGGAGCTCATCGCAACTACCCATAACGACGCGAAACTCTGTGGCTAAATTCTCTGCCTATGCCACATACATCCTCTTGGTGACGTCATGACTTAAAGACAATCAGGTTAAGCACACAAGAAAATATCTTTCGGGTTTGAAATTCAAAATACTATAGCGCTTGCGAGCTGAATAAAGATTTCAATTACTACTTCTCAGTTTTGGATATACCTTCGAAATTTGTTGTTTTATAGTAAACATAAAGTTATACTTAATTACCTTAATTCTTAATCTTAACCTTAACCTTAATTCTTAAATTACATAAAAGCTTCAATATAACCGACGGTGGCGCTTTTTTGTTTGTTCTTTCTTTCTATTCTGCGTGTGTAGTGCTTCCAGGGCGAATAACGTCTTCCATTTGTTCCATAACAAGTTGAAAATCCACGCAATTACGAGTAAGTTTAAATTAGTTTCAATTAAATGCTTTCTAATTGTTTATTTATAATTGGATTTATTAGCACTTAAAATGCGTTCGCTTTTCATAAGTAGTAAAACTATCGCAATTCTTGTAATTTAAACTGGACAGTGGCACTCATCAAGGCCATGCAAAGAAAATTTATATTATTTGCTAGAAAAATATTTTCATATATATTCATACAATATTAAGAGTAATGACAATGCTTTTGATATTTAAGCACAAAATGAAAGCGTTCAACAAAATAAACAAATTCATCACTTCCATTAAGAAAGTGTATCAATATTTGCATTATTTAATATAAAAACTCAAGCTTTTGTTGAAAAAAGAACATCAGCAGTTTTCCACATTCCTTTCAACTTACTCATACAAAAGTATTTTTTAATTTACAAAATGTTTTGTTGCGCTTACTTCATTTCACTCTCTTTAAATCGAACATCACTCGTATGTCGAATGTATTGAGAAATTAATCTCATAATTCCAGGTAGTTATAGATAATTTCAACCTTTATAAACCAATTAAAAATAAATGTTACTAGTATGAAGAATTGACCTAATAGGTATCCTGGAGGCAATTTATTTAGGTAACCAATAATTTTGAGTACTGAATAAAAATTACTTTTGTGAAAATGAAGTGAAGCATATGTGTATGTACATACATAAAGTTATAGCATATCCCACCGTCACGGACCCTTGATAAGTCGAACTTCTTAGATCTTCAATAATAAAATTAAATTGATTTTGTTTACAGTTATCATTTAACAAGAAACAGCTGTGAGTGCTGTTACTTGAATCCAATTTTACAAAGTGAAAATTTTTGTTTCAAATAAAATGGAATTGCCCGGGCAGGAATGACGAAAATATTACAAAGTGCTAAAATTGAACATACCGAACATTATGTTCGATAAAAATATTTTTTCACCCATTTGTATATATAAATATGTGTGTGTATGTAATGCAAATTTCGCGTACTACTTAAGTGCGTTCGTTTGTTGTAGTTCTGAACAATTAACCGAAACTGATATTGTTTATAAGTACAGCAATAGTTATCTACAGACAAAAATACATACACACACATTTGCAGTTGAGGAGAATGTCGGTTAAACCAAAAACCAACAAAAACTCGCTCATAACCCATGCGATTGTCGGCATCGCTCGGCCATTGTTAGGTTTTTGCCTTTAGTTGGCACTGAAAATTTGCCCATTGTGCGGATTCTAATTTCATTCCTCATGAATTGGCATTCGTTTGCGCGTGCAGAGTAAATTACGAGTATTTAGGTGCCACAATAATTGATTGAAAAAAGGTAAATAATTTTAATTGTATAATATATTTGTTTGTATGTATGTAGGTACATAGAGTGCATTTACTCCAATTATAAATATAATTAGAAAGTGTAAATTCTGATAAGTAGTAATTGAATGCAATAATGAAATAATTAGAATTAGTACGCGATGTTAGCATAATTTGAAACGCATCGTTAGCAGTAATAAACCATAATTATTTGGAAGTTTTTGTTCGCTAAATTCTATGTACTAAGTACAGCGAAATTTAGTTAATTAAGGTCCGTTGGACATTTGGAAAATTCTTGAGTCTGACAGTGAGGATGGCAATATCGAATCTGCGGTATTTGATAGCAGGTTCCATAAATAAAAATAAGAAAAATAAATAAATAAAAAAACTTCCATAAATTAATTTTTTGTTATTACATCTGATAAGAACCCCACAAGAAAGGGTATTGACTTCATGCCATTCTATTTAGAATTATACAAAAGTTTTTCCCTGAGGTGTTTCACATCACTGCAAGATTTTGGCTGTTCAAACATATATACATATTTTGATGTTTTATGCAAGTTTGAAAATCAAAACAAAATGAGCGTTTCCGAAGATTATTTACTGCATTTTTAAAAGTCCTTTAAAATGTATAATTCAAAGTAAGTGATGAGACATTGGTCTTTTGCCGCTAAGGTTGGATCAGGAGAATATGCTTAATACGGAAGCAATTCGAAGCCTGTGAAGCCGGTGTTTTCGGTCGATTTTGAGCTTTAAGATACCCAAAGTTACTTGAACGTTGTATCCTATATGTTCTTTTTACATTTCTAGAGTTTCATTTAGAGTTTCAGCTTTCTTGATCAACTTCATTATGACCATTCAAACCATTTTGTTGAATTTTTTTAAGTTTTCGTCCATTACAGCTTCTATTCGCCTGAGGTAGATCCCAATAACACTTTGTTGTCCAACACCTGTAAAATTTATACTACATGTCTTTCGAAGGTTAGATCTTACTATCAAATATTTCAATTCACTTCTATTGGTGGCCTCTCATAGAAATAATATGAAATATTGCTTATTAAGTTAAGAGTGTGGATGGAATTCGATTGTAGAGCAACGCATGAGCAACTTTCTGCTCTCTTTCGTCAATATATCTCAATTTTATAGTGTGGGCGAGAAGACTTACTGGCAGACCAATAATATTCATTGTAACTTCAGTAAAAGCGCGTTATATGAATAAACATTTATAAACGTGTTCGAGAGCAATTAATTTCGTGTTAAAAACGAAAATAGCAATCCAGGAACATTAAGCTCTAATTAAGCAAAATCAGCATTAAAATTAAACTATAGAAATCATTTACAATCGCTCTTCCTTTACTTGAACCTTTAATTACAATGGTATTCAATTCTCACGATGCCTTCTGCCTTTCTCACGAAACATTTTTGTCTCATATGGGATGTTTTAATTAAAAATTGAAAGTGTATATATTAATGTATGTAATGTGTAGTAGAGAATTGGTTGATTCCAAGAAAAAAAAATTTTGCGCATATGTATGCTAAATACTGATAGTTTAAATTATTTAGAAAATATTTTGAATGAATATGTTAATTTTTTCTTTCATTCATTAAATAGTGATAATTAAAAATTCTTTCATTTTTTCTTTTTTGCATTATAAAAATTAAATTTTTAGGTCAAACAGGTTGAGTGAACTGTATAACACAAAATATTTAACAAACTGGAAGCTGTTCTAATAAAACCAGAAAAATGTCTGAAAATGTGGACAAAATTAAACAAATTGTTTTTATTTGTACGCAATTTTACACAGTTACTTGTGTGTTCTTAAGTAGAAAAGGTTCAGTAAAATATTTGTTCATTTTACGTTATCAATATTTCACTTTTTAAGAAAAAAATACAAATAAATTTCGATGATTTCGATTATGCGATATTTGTTTTTATGTATGTATATGTATATCAGTAGTATATAGTTTATCATTTTTAACTTTATAAATTTAATGACACACATTTGGGTTTTTATAAAAAAATTTCGCAATTTTGGGAATAAGTGGTGATGGAAACAGCACTATGGAGGAACACGTCACTACCTAAAATCCATTGAACTGTGTTGCTGTAATCCTTTACTCTCTCTTTACTCATTTGCCGATAATGATTAGTTTTGTATCGCAACTAATAAATATAAGGATGCAGGATTATAATCCTCAACCCAGCGAATAGTTTCATACCATTATATTAAATTTGACCAGGCCTGTTAAAAAAACAATCAAATATTTTCAGTACTTTTTATGAAACGACGCTTTATTATCAGCTTCAACATATTAAAATTTTTATGGGTGTGGAGAGGGTTGACCGTTAGTCTCTTTAGTGCATTTTTTATGACTCAATCGGCCAATAATGTGACCGGTTTATGACCCCTGCTATAAGATTTTTTTTGAATAATCAAGTCTTTTGATACAAGCATAAAGGCGACTCAGCAAAACATCAAACAAAATAGAACTAGTTAAACAATAAAGGTCGAGCTTTCACTGCGATCCGTTCAATGCCAATCCAAGAATTTTCGAGCACAATTTACTTCGTTTCACCCAGGTGAGATATATTTCCTCCAATATGATGATCTGCCGGAATGCTTTAGGCCAACAATATCTCTTTTTTATAAAGAAAGTTCCTCAAAACTTTTTTGCTGCATCTTCAGTAATTTCGCAGCACTAGTTGGAAACTTGAAATTTTGTACAAACTAATTTCAATATAAATTTTAAAAAGACTTTTTAATTTTTAACGGGCGCAGCATTTACGATTTTTATAGCGATTTGCCCTGAATATATTTTCACTAGTTAAAAGAGCTGTCTGATGATTCACTGTTTTTGAAACTTTTTTTTTTTAAATATAGCTGCCTAAGTAAAGCAATGGTTGCTTAAGGAGAAATAATAACAGCGTATATTATAATTCTCGATAGTTAATGACATTAATCCCCGTTTACAAAAAAAGAATTTACATGACATTACAAAATTCCTATGGAATATCCATTGAACTTGGAACTCAATACAAGTAATGATATACGACAAGAATATGAATAAAAGCATTCAGTGTGAACAGGTGTTGACAGAAAATAAATAGATTTGTTAACAAATATTTGTTTATTAAAATGGTATGAAACAACACTTCATTTACGAGATGTCGCTACATTTCACATGAAAAAGTCGTGCAGTCTCTCCCACAAAGCCAGATCTCAACGAATATGAGCAAATATTGGTGAAATGATTTCCAGTCTGTTATTATGATAGGCTTGTGGATACTTTCAAACTTTTAAAAGTGTAGACACCTGCTTTATTCCATTCATATCTTCAGTATATACCTTCTGGTATATGCTGAGCTTTTAAAACAAATGTACATTCCCTCAATAAAAAAAAAAAAATTATATTTTATAGATATGGAATTTATCAATTATGAATGTTTGCATATCAATAATTGTGATTTTGAGTTTTTCTTTCGCTCACTCTAAAAGTAAACTTTGCATTATGGGTCAGTGTCTACTTGGCCAAACGACCTTTATTTTACAAAGAAGAAAAAAAGGTAAAAGTTTAACATTTTCTAAGGTCTGTGTGGGATTAAAAAAAGTATTATTGGTAACCTTTTCTGAGAGGTCTGAACCTTTTTTAATTAAGAATTAACTAACACAAACGCAGCTCAGTGATAAATAAACCCAAATATATGGTATACGTAGTGTGTTCAAAAAATAACGGAAATTTTCGTTTTTTAACAAAATATTTATTCATTCGTCTACATTAATGTTGTCGTCTTCAAAATAGTCTTCATTCGATATTATGCACTTATGCCAGCGCTTCGCTCGAAACACTTCTCAAACTCGATTTTTAGGATAGCTTTAGCTCTTTCAGCGATGCGCTTTTAATGTCATCTATACTTGTAAAACGACGGCCCTTTAAGGTTCTCCATATTTATTCCTTTTCTTTCTTTATTTCCTATTAGAAATAGGAAAAGGTAACACGGAGCCATGTCTGACGAATATGGAGACTGGGGCATCGCTACTCTCTACTCTCGCAACATGATTCTACAGAGTCTATTAGTTTTGTTCATCTAACGGTTATTTGTAACACCTAGAACCTAGTATGCAGATGGGCGTAATTGAACATCTACCACTCCCACAAAATGCCATTAATCGAAAACAGATAATGTGCTATAACTAAGCAGAAAATTAAGATATAAACGTGTTATTTGGTACAGAGGATCCTAGTAGGGTGGGGAATCTGGGGGCAAAATTTTTGAAAAAGTGGGAATGGCCCCGCCCCCCAATAGGTTTAATATATATATATCTCCGAAACCGTTTAAGCTATATCAATCAAACTTGCTCCGAGTAAGTTTTTCTAGCATCTCTCCATAAACTCTGAAAACTAGTAAAATCGAATAATAAGCACGACCACCTCCCATACAAAAGTCATGTTGAAAACTACTAAAAGTGCGATAACTCGTTGAAGGAACACGCTAGAAGCATTAAATCTTGCAGCGAATATGATACGGATGGCTTGCATAGGAATCCGTGTAAAGTTTTGGTGAAGTCCTAAAGCAGATAAATCGAGCAGAAATTATGATATGAAAATCAAACTTTGTAGAAGTAGTGCCTTCAGGATATGACATCTTATGCGTAAAAATAGACGAAATCGGATTATAACTTTTCAAGTCACCAGATACCCAATATTGGGACCTCAGTGCCTCTATCTCTCTTTTATCGAAAATATCGGGAAATCTGTAAGATATTGTAATGAAATTGGCGGATTATCTTTCCATGACAATAGCGTACTCTGGTATCAAAAATGGGAAAATCGGATATATACTTCCCCTAGCCCCCATATACCTAATATACAGATTTTCAACCTTCCTGTAGGCTTTATACCATATATAACGGTAAATATGTAAGATATCGTAATGAAATTGGAGGATTACATTTGCATGAGAATAATGTGGTCTGGCGTCAAAAATGGGAATAATCGGGTAAATACTTCCCCTAGCCCCCATTTACCTTATATACAGATTTTCAACTTTCCTGTAGACTTTATACCATATATAACGGTAAATCTGTAAAATATCGTAATGAAGTTCGAGGATTATCTTTATATTATAATATTGTGCTCTTGTATCAAAAATGGTAAAATCGAGTAAGCACTTCACATAACCCACATATACTTAAATAAGGATTTTCGACCTTCGTGTAGACTTTATACCATATATAACGGTCAATATATGAGTTATCTCTTTGAACTTTAGAGTGCATCTCTTTCTGATAACAGTGTGTCCATGTGCTTAAAATGGATAAAATCGGGTAAGCACTTCACCTAACCCCCATATACATAATTTACGGATTTTCAACCTTCCGGTAGACTTTATGTCATATATTTCGGTCAATATGTAAGATATCTTAGCAAAAGTAAGTGAACGTGTAATATCGGATATACCATAGTGTACTGCCGAAAATGTGTGAAATCGGTCTGCAAATTATCCCATCTCCTGATTCCATCCATCCTCCATTATCTGATTTTCGCTATTCTAGCAGACTTATTAGATTTATGCCGAATATGTCGGTCACTGTGTGAGTTACATTCACAAAATTGGGTGAAAACATGTTCCCTAACATACTTGAAGAATGAAAAGAGTTAATGTGATCAGCGCAGATCTTCCTCTATCCAAAAAATGCCCGATATAAGAATTCCCGACTTTCCATCTGACTTAAAACCGTTTATGTTGGTCAATATGTGTGATATTTTAATGAAATTAAGTGGATATGTTTTCTTAAACACAATGTGATTTCGCGCTAAATATAAAGGAAATCGGTCTAGATCATGGTCTAAGCCGCTTATTCCTAATATATTGATTTCCTTTTCTCTGGTTGACTTTTTCCTCATGTATCTAATATATTTATTAAGCAACTTTGGTTGAGTTTATACCGCGTATATCACTTTTGAGTTAATTTGGTAGATTTTAATTTAAATATCTCTCACACGAAGCAAAATATAATAATGAAAGTACATGAGTCTATGGCCTGTAAATAAGTTAATAAGATACCAAATATGATTGCAATCCATTGACAATTTCGTAGAATAATGAATGTTGAATTCTTCCGCAACATTTATTAATTTAAATTGTGCCAGCACCTGAAAGCATATCCCCGCCTCTGATCCTTGCACATTACGAGAGTATAAAATGTTCGGTTACACCCGAACTTAGCCTTTTCTTACTTGCTTTTATTTAGATTTTTGACTAAAATTTTACATAAATTATTTTACTAAAATATTACATATGACTACTTATAAACGTTGCTGAAATGGTGGAACTAACAGCAGAACATGTATAGTATTATCTACTTAGCTCTCACATAATGATCACATAAGCTTCTATTAAACCATTTGATTTTATATTAAACAGCTCGTGCATTTACTGAGATGTATAAGTCAATGTCATATTAACATACTTACGTCGGTCCAGAATTACGTGTGCCTAAAGGTGATGTTCATGTGTTTGATTTGATATTCGAAAAGCGTGATCAATATCTCATTTAAACTAACATACATATGTAGCCTAATCAGAGATCATCGGTACAAAATATAATATATACCGATTACCAGATTTTTTTTGAAGTTTTTCACGAGTGCCTTTCGAAAGGGCAAAAGCAAATCTAAAACTATATTAATTCCCACACAAAACCATTATTTTTTAGAATACTATTCACAAACTCACCGAATGATCAACGCTTCAAAGAAAGGCCTCGCAAAGATAACCTTTTATGCCGTGCATTATTATTATTATTATTATTATTATTATTATTATTATTATTATTATTATTATTATTATTATTATTATTATTATTATTATTATTATTGTTATTATTATTATTATTATTATTATTATTGTTATTATTATTATTATTATTATTGTTATTATTATTATTGTTATTATTATTATTATTATTATTATTGTTATTATTATTATTATTATTATTGTTATTATTATTATTGTTATTATTATTATTATTATTATTATTATTATTATTATTATTATTGTTATTTTTATTATTGTTATTATTATTATTATTGTTATTGTTATTATTATTATTGTTATTATTATTATTATTATTATTATTATTATTATTATTATTGTTATTATTATTATTATTATTATTATTATTATTATTATTATTATTGTTATTATTATTATTATTATTGTTATTATTATTATTATTATTATTATTATTATTATTGTTATTATTATTATTATTATTATTATTATTACTATTATTATTATTGTTATTAGTATTATTATTATTGTTATTATTATTATTATTATTATTATTATTATTATTGTTATTATTATTATTATTATTATTATTATTACTATTATTATTGTTATTATTATTATTATTATTATTATTATTATTATTATTATTATTATTATTATAGGACATATAAGGAATGAGAAAACTGTTGAACTTTTAAACAGTAAATTTCTGTGATGTAAAAGTCATAAAGGTACACAAATAATTTACAATTCGATATCGACATGCAAATTGTGAGAGCTTCATTTGAATCATTAGAAATGTGTAAAAAAATTCATGCAATTTGAAAACATAACGTCCTATGCAAATAGCACATTAGAGAAAGATCACAATGGTACAGCCGCTTCTAATGTATGCAAGCGTAAAATATTCAAGCGCACGTTTCTACATTATAATATAGTTTTTATACTCGAATACTCGCCCATTCACTGACTACATTTTATGACGACTATCTGTATGTATACGTACACCTGTACGTACCCCTAACGTATAGAAATTAACTAATCGATTTATTGTACTACGAGCAGAGTGAAAATAAAAATTCAATTACATAATTCAAGGGCTGTACTCGACTTTAAATTGACAACTGGCAACGTATGGCGGACGACAGTGCAAACGGTGGCGATAAATAACCGATCAAGTGCTGAATATTTAATGGAACGCGAGCTAGTTAGGGTTAAGAAAAAATATGGAAGATTGCGCACTAATTGAAAGGCAATAAAAGTTGTCATAAAAAGCGTTAAGTTTTCTATATAATTTAATTTGATTCAGAAAAGAATGTTTTATTTTTATGTATATCCATATTATAACATCCGTGAACCAACAGGTATGGGGTTTTAAAGCTTTATGATGTAATATAATAATAAAAGTAATAAGAGCGAAAATATTGACGTTTTATTTTAAACTGCAAATGCCTTTTTTCACACTCACTCTAGATTCAAAACATAGCACATATACTAGTATAAAGTACATATACTAGTATATATGTATAAAGCTTTAACTTGTTAAGATATTAAATATTATTGGTAACACATAAATAGTAATTTACGCTTACAATGTACTGCTTAATAATTGTGATAATTAGAGCAGCAGTCGTTGGCTTTAGTAAATATTTCTAAACAAAAATAAATCATAACCTGCTAACTATAACGAAAACATTTCTAATAAGTATGTCAATATTTCAGTAAGTGGGAATTTTCAAGGTTCTCTATCCAGGTATTTAAACAATAACAAAATGAGAGTATTCTTAGAATTGTATAGAAAAATAGTGACGGCATATTTTTATTTACTAACATAAAATCATACTTAATTACTAATTATTAACTACTCACTAATGCTGAACAAATTCTGCATTAATTACTTCTAACGATACTTATTTAATGCGAACAGTGAAATAATGAAATCAAATGATCACGTGCCATCTGAAGTAAAATCTATTAGAAAAAAACAGCAGAACACAGAAACACACCTACTGCATTCACTTTTAAAAATTGATTTGTTAAGCGAACCGTTTTTTATGCCCAGTGCTTTTTTTCACTTATGAAATTAAGTAATGCGCCATCATTGATTTATTAAAGCGTATATTTTGCCGAACTTCTACAAATCATTTTAGTATAATAAACAAGAATTTTCAAAGACAAAAAATTTACAGTAAAAATAACTCTAAATTAGACGAATTTGGTTAGAACACCTCTCACATTAGGAAGCAGAACGGAACGGAAGTTAAAAAACGCCGGAAAAAGTGAAAGTGTACAAAACTATTTAGAAGAGAGAAAACAGTGAATTAACTATGTTTGGTTATATTAGGTTAAGTATTAATTTGATCCCCGCAACGAAGATCACGCTTGGTCAGTTGTAGATCAGTCCTATGTGATTCCAAAAACTTCTAAAGTTGCCCACCACAAATCTAATTAATTTCAATTCCAGCTAGAGCCTCTACAACCTGTTGAGGACAAGGAGTTCTGCCAACCAGTCAAAATCCCGCGGACACTTAGTTGAACATTCACCAGGTGCATAAAAATCCGTTGCGCTTGAGCCCAACCTTTGAATGGGGGTTGCACAACACCACACTTGCACTGTGCATTGCATGTGCGTATTTATTTATTTGATTTAATAATTTACATATGCAGGAAAATATTTTCTTATGCAAATTCATTTTATAATAGCTTATCTATAGTTAGGTCTAGTTAGGTCGCAACATGTTTTAATTAATTACGTATATTTAAATTATGTAAACCATTCTGCATTCCTTTTATCGTATGTACTGACTTAATACTTAATTGCATTATAATATTTTTGCTGCGTGCATTGACATGCAGACAAGGAAATGTGTCATATTATGAAATATATCACTACACAAGTTACAGCAGTATGTGTACCCAAGTACTCAGTACTGAACCGACACTCAGTGATTCATGCTTTGTTTTACTTGTATTTTTAAGGTAAACTACTAGTTATTATTTTCATATATAGTGCGCTTTCCTGCACACCTATTTTGGGGAGGCTGTTCAAACGAATGCTGATATAAGAAATTTATTTAAAAACAGTAGCAAACTTCAAAAATTGAATGGGATTTATTTAGAGAAAAGTAAAAATAACCTCATAAGAAGCTATCTCATACTATACTATTGTACATGAGCCGGAAAGGCTTTGGCTTAACAATGAAAGGACGTTTTTTCTTTTCATGAAAATTTGTCTTAATTCTTCGAAAAAGTCTATGTATGTAGTAATACATTTATTGTAAAAATCCCACAACCTTTCGATACCCTGAAAAAACGCATTTGTTTCCATCCTGGCCTCCTCATTTAAGCGAACTGTGTTTTCATCAAACCACTTTTCGAGTCTTTGCAACAGGAAATAATCGCTGGGGCCAAATCTGGCGAATGCGGTTGATGGGGGGTATAGTTGGCGTAATTTATTTTTAATAAGTTGTAAATGATTCACATGGGAATGTTTTTAACTAATTCATTCAAATTCATTTCATCACGTTCATCCAACACAATTTTACGAAGTTTCTAACGATACTGCTCTGACCCTCCTGAACAAAGGTTTGGTTATGATGAAATATAGTAAACCAATACTTAACCGTTGAATATGTTTTGGGGTAGATTCATAGTAAAACTTATCAAGCTATTGCTTCTTCCTCCTATCAGGAGACAATGTTTTATCAAAACACGAAATTAACTTATTCTCATTGTAAACAAAAATAGGCATCGTCCCTTTGAGAACAATCACTTGAGAACGATTGGATGAAATGTCATGAAACTAGTATTCTAGTTAAGGTTAGTACTTTTTGCTTATGGGGTAATCTCGCGGTCAGGCTAAAGACTTTTTACCCATGTACATGTACATGTACATAACTAGTTCCAGTTGTCTGATGAAATCTGATTCATCATCAACAATTTGTGTTCTTCCCCTTTCAATTCTCCTTAAGCTTGACGCTCTTACGCAATTTCTTTGAAGTCTCCATTGTGTTAATGTGTTCATGTGTCCCCATTCAAGTGTATTATTCTCTTCAAATTCGTTTTCTGCGCTAAATTCGTACTATTTAGCTGAAAATGCGTGAAATACCGAACCAAACCAGCATTTAATTATAAAGGTACTTTTTCCATACTTAATAGAGATATTTGCAAAACAAAATTTTAGTAGCTATTTAAATTTTTATGAAGTTCAAAACATGTGTCTATAATTTTCCACCCTCTACATAAAGTTGTTTTAGGCACTCTTATTTGCGGTCGGTTATATAAATAAATCTATTTGCGAATGAAAAATAAGTAAACTCAGACTTTGTAAACAAATATATAACTTAAGGAGCAAGTTTTGCAAACGTTTTCTCAATATCAAGAGAAATGAAAAATTTTGTGGACCGAAGAGTAAATGCTATTTTGGCATATTCGACCCTAAACGGGAATAGTTTACTACAAAAGTAGTTCCCCTCCCCTTGCCAATATGTATTTCAAATACGAAGTAGATAGTATATTGAAATAGGATAGATAATATTAAATGCAATAACTTAACTTTAGCATCATCTAGCGGCTTTGAACTGCACAACGATAACGCTCTTATCGGGTTTTCATTCACATATCTTGAAATTTGTTACAAATAGAAGCTTAGAAGAAGTTTGCTCAAAGATTATTAAGTTCACTAAAAGTGAAACTACAGAAATACTCTTTGTAACAAATTTATAAATACGTTTAAAATATTATGTTATATAAAGGATCTATAACAAATCTCATTTACGGAATAAGTTGTGCTATAAGCACAATTATTTGCGGCCGTCTATAAAAGTCAAAAGTTTTAGTTATGAACTATTAAATTCCTTCAAGAAAGTTTGCTAACAAATTTGTAAATTTTTCTTAACTAGTTCCAACTGTCTTTGATTATTTTATAGTATTACTAGTGTAATCATTTGTCAAAAAGGGTAAAAAATGCTATTTCGTAAAATCTATGTTAAGAACTATAAATTAAAAAAATATTTTTGAAATTTTCGTGCCTATTAAAAAGTGAAATATTGCATAATAAGTACGTGCCTTAGGCTAATAATAGCACGCTTGTAATTCAAATGTGTTTAAATAAATTCGAAATATGCCTAGCCATAGCTTAAAATGTAGAAAATTAGTTAAACTGGCATTAATTATGTATTTTAAGCATGAAATACTTAAGCTTAACCTGCGTAACAATATTGCGACAATGAATAAATTATTAGCTAAGTTGCAAAAATTCAAACTAGGGAAATCTAATTAAGATATCACTTCATTCATTAAACGCACAGATCAATATTCATGCCACTAAAGAAGCAGCAGCAGCAATGATCATCAAGATAACGGATGCTGGCGCAATTATTAGCAATAATAATAATAATAATATATATACAAGCTAATAATATATGTACAGACATACACACATTGAAGGCATAAAGGGGTACCCACTTGTGGAATAATATACACTTGAAAGCAATTTCATTTCACACACTCATTTACATAAGCTGCGCTACGAAAGTCGAAACGGGGCACCACTGCGTGTACGTAATCTCAATTGAAGATCAATTGGGTTGATCGATCACAATCGAGTTGCGGCGAATTAAGTGCGAATCGAACACACTTACCATCATATTCAGTGATCTGCCAGCAGCTATTGTCAATTTGTATTTACGACACATTTACAGATTTACAAAAAAAAACAGATATATTATATTTGTTCATTGACGCTACGCAAATTAAATAAACACAAACGATTGTGGCGTGAAATTCTAATTGGAGAAGCATGATGTGTCAATAGACGAGCAAATATCACGGGCATGCTTATATTTACAGTAAACATACATACATACACACATGCATAACATATGAAGAGGCAAATGCTTCCATAAAAAAGTTTTATGCGAGTCCTCGTAAGTCCAATTAAAACATTAACACGCCCACAAGAATATATATACAGGAATAATAATAGGAACGCCAAAAAACATAAAAAAACATGAAAACATGCTGTCATGTGAGAAATCAATTCAAATGATTTTGCGTTTATGTTTTGCTGTTTTTTAAAGAAATGTAAGCATGTGCCATGCGCGTGTCTCTTACCGGCGGCGGCACGTTTAAATATTCAGTGATTTTATAGCGACGCTGTTCTCCAAACTCGTCGATGACGTTGCTGGTTTTTTCTCGTTCAGATAAGCTCTAAGGTGTTTGTATTATTTTTTTTATGTTTAACGAGAAACCGCAACTAATTTAAACCTGTCAGAAATTACACCGACAGTGTTCTGCAGATGACGAGATACATACAAACATACGTGTAAATATTTACGTATAAAAAATAGATAACTGCCCGCAAAAGTAGATAAAACCGCATGCTCGCCCAACCAGATACACCACTTCACTGTATTGTGTATTGTCAACTAAAATTTACCTAAAAATTTACCCAATAAACATTAAGGGTTAAGTAAAGATAAGAACCAAGCATTGATGAAAACATTGATACTCACTTATTTTCTGCTTTCTCTCAGCAGTAAAATAATATTTTTATATTTAATTAAAATATTTCACTCTAAGGATCTCCAGAAAAACATTATATGCTTATGCTAGAAGCGGTGCTTTCACAAATTTGGGTGGCAGAGCTCACTTCAATTTTACTGCTTCCATTAACTCTATTAAATTTTGCTTCATTTGAGGTCAATTATTTTTAAATAAAAACTTAAATTGGCTCGAAAATTTCCTCAGGTTAAAAGTAAATGGGGTTGAAATCACTTTGTACTAATATATTATATACAATACTAATAGATAATTTTGACTGTTAAATTTTTAACACTTTACCGGCTCTCAGCTTAATTTTCAAAGTATCAATTAAGATATCTGGGGCATAATCAATAATTAATTAATCAACTATTATTAGTAATTAACCAACTCTAACGCCACCTACTAAAACAAATTCTTTAAACCATACTTCGCTTCCAATTAAACACATTTACCAAAAGATTAGTTAAATGCGAAATAGAGATGATTCTTGATAATATTACTATTATTGCGCCACATGGAGGTTAAAAGTTTCCAATATGCATATAATACATATCGATCGAAATTTTTTATGTCGATAACCTTATCCGAAAATTCAAACAAATAAACATATATCTATTATTCAAAATTGCGATTTTCTGTTTCAACCTCTCCGATTTTACATAAGTTCTCATGTTGGAATAATCCGGACAACTTTCACTACACAGTTTCTGTAAAGAAATAATTACCACCAATTATAAACTTCACTGTATTTTATTAAAAAAAAATACCAATTTCCCGCTACATTTAGTAAGCCCCCAATAAACCAAACCTGACACCAATTTGAATTTCTCAAAAGTGAGTGAATTCTTTGAAATTCTCCTAAACTAGATGCATCCGTCGAACGACTACAGCCAAGTGAGTTGCGTACGTAACCTCAACTCCGTTTGGTGTATGCTCGAAACATAAACGCAGCATTTAAACATTTAAAATTAAGTAATAAGTGATTTTAGAGAGAATGTAGGACTTAAAAGAGCTTCTCATACAAATCATTAACCGCTCGGAAACTTTTCTGGCTCTATATACATTTACCCACATACACTAAGTATTACCAGACAACTAGTGGAGGCGTAAATTCCATATTATATATTATATATATTTTTACACATTTATTAACAGGAGATATAACATTCAACAAGAGTTTTACGCAAAGTCAAACAAATGTACGCATGTATTACATGTTTCCGCGACTGCGCATGCGCGTCAATGCATATTGGTCAGATAGACAACTGCATATGACGCATGTAAAACACAATAATAGCAGCATTAATTAATCGGTTGACGTATGCAAACATTTACAGACATTATAAGTATGTAGGCAGAAAAATTCATAGGACTGAACGGTTTTCTAAATAATGAGCATTTTTATAAAATTGTGTTAGTTTTCACACTAGGTACTACATTGTTTATGGGTAAATTATTTACCCTAATAGGCCGTCTAAATTGGACATTCAGGTTTGACAGGTCGCACTTCAGCAAGAATAGAAGACATTTTAGTAGATTTTGCCTAAAAAAACAAAATTTACTGGTGGCGTTGATAGTTGACACCTGAGATCTTGGAACAAAACAAATACGGCGCACACCACAAAACTACTTCATAGCAATGGTGATAGTGATAGAAGGGTGTATAGACCAAAAACAGTATAGAATCATTACTAGACATTTACCATTGAGAAACAAGATAAGGTGGAATCTGCAGAATACATGGTACGGGTATACACTGAGGATAACAAAGATAATTGCAAATGTTTAGCCTCCGACCGATTGTGAAGAAATATTTTCCAAGTCAACAATATTCTAAAATAAATAAGGCTGGATAGTGTAGAAGCAACTAAAATTTTGCACTAATCCAACAAGGTTTATTTAAGGTTTCTATTTTGGACTGACTGAGCACAATAAGCCTAAGATTACTTCAGCGCTACCGCTTGTGCTCAGACGTTCCCTTTCAACCAACCATTGAAGGAGTACTAATGCAAAAAACTCATCATCAAAGTTGAACGTTCAATATATAATTAGCAAATATAGGATAGGACGAAAATATTTTCTTTTTCTGGCAACGATTCAAAATGTTTTCAAAAATAATAATTGGACATCACTTTATCTCTGATTTAAGTTCTTCGTTATATGGGTTCTAATAACCGTTCGATATGTACGTTTCGAAAATTTTAAGGTTGCATTAATCGAACTCTATTCTACGGATATTCATAAATATAACCAAAGTTGTGTCAGAAATTATTATTCATTTGAAGTGCCATTTCCCAAATAATTTTTACGTGTATTTATTCTCTTATTATAAAAATTACCACTCACTACAATTAAAAAACGTAAACATTTCCAAGAAATCGCCAAACGCCAGTGATGGTGAAATTAAATGTGTAGCTCAACTGAAACTAACCTCGCTCATAAATAATTAGAATTTCCATTTAATTGTGATTAAACTGCAGTTGGGCTACACAGATTCTACAGATTCAATTCACAGGCATCTTTTACACATTTTTGTATCAAGCTAAAATATTTATATACATAAGTATTTAAATAAGTGAAACCCTCTACAATTAATAGCTGTTTTCTTACGCCACTTGTTAATTCGTTAATTGGCCGTTTTTCCCGTTTGTTAACGAGTAACAAAGTTTTGAAAACGCTTTGGTCGGCTGATAAATTGTTTTGATTCGTAAATTGCTATTAATAAAATTTTATTTTATTTTAAGTTTATTTTAAGAAGTCTAAGAAAAAATGTTTTCACAATTCACAAATTAACAAGTTGTGAATACCGTTATTGTAAATATAGCACACACAAGTCATATTTATATGTATTGTATTAATGAATTTCCCTATATATTGTATTTTCTGTCGTTATCGCCTCTGATGTCCCATGTGAGCAGGGTGCTTCATTTGTGCTGCTGGGGTCATGACGAAATTCAGCAAACCAGTACTTGACCTTTGAATATGGTGGATAAGATTTCCCGACACACTTATCAAGTTATTGGTTTGCACTAACGATGTTTTTCCTCATCAGGAAACTATTTTTTTATAAAAACATGAAATTCACTTTTTTCAAGTGTCACTCACTTTGAGACCGATAACTTGGGAACGATTTTTTCAACCCATGCAGTATGTCTTGTCTAAATATAGAGAGTTATATATTTAGCCTGGAAATGGGATTGCTTATGCGCGGTACACCTCAGAAGCTTGTCCTTAGAAAACAATATGTTGTGTATTTTAATAATTATTATAAAGAAAAAAATTCCAAGAGCTTCACCTTCATATATGCATATTTATATAAGCAAGTCATATGTATTTATTTTAATATTAGGCATAAAAATAAATATCGGTAAATGTGTGTCATAGATGGTACTTTTTATACCAGTTCTCAATTCTTGGTATAATTTTAATTTACTTAATTACGCAAATTATACCGTAAATTCTATACAGTTTATTTATTCACAAATATACTGAAATTACAAAGCAAAAAATATGGCATGCCGTATTAATATTAATATCATAAAGGTATACCGTTAGTAACGATGAAAATCAAATTGACTTAAAATCCTATACCACTTAAAGTTAGGGTTTTGCATACAAAGCTGACATGAATTTGATGCTTTTGACAAATTAGACGTGATATGAAAAATGCATATTATAAGCGGCAGATAAGTGTGTGCATACATGAATTTTGCATTCCAAGCGTTGATATTTCCACGTGATATCATATTCTCTCGCCTTAAGCACACATTCCCATACATTCGTGAATGCATGTACATTGTTCCGATGTATCCGTTTTTGTTTTTTTTCGACATTTCCGCATGCCCTGGCCAAAATCTGATTAATTTATTATTATTTATAAACACCAACTTTTGAAGTCATCGCACTGCTGACATAACTGAAATCATTATTTATATGTAAATATTTACTTATCTATAGGTATAAAGCTTGAGAAGTGAAAATTATGGTTGGAGGAAAAAAAAGAGAGTGGACAACTGGAATAAATTAATTAGGTTAGTATAAAAGCAATAGAGATAGAATGGCAAGTTTATGGCAAATGGCCACTTTAATTAGGTATATATATATATATTCTTGTAATGAATTCAACTCGATAAATTTTTATTGCTATCGCTTCTAAATTTTTTGGAAAGAGACAAAAACTACAACGTAGTGGGCAGGAAAGTGGCAAATCGAAAAAGTGAAGGTCAAGTCGTTCGTTTTTTTGACTGTACGGAAGGCAAGATAATATTATACACCAAATTTTATTCAAATTTGTAGAGCAGTTGAAGAGATATGGAATTTCACATAAAATTTTGAGGCGCCATTCATATTGCCCCAATTTTTATACCGATTAACAGGCAAAAGTACCGTACTATCCTTTGTACGTTTGGCTTTAGAGAGTTATCGCACTTTTAGTAGTTTTCAACATAAAAAGTGATGTAATGTTAGGCGATGTTATTTTCCGATTTCCGATAGATGTTCCTGTGCAGTTTTTAAAAAGTCGTGTTTATGATCTGCTTCAAGAATGGTTTTAAAATAGACAGAACCATATTATTACTTGGTGTAATATCTGACAAAATTCTTCAAGTATGATCAAATTTGGCCCTTTCCATCTCGTAGTTCCCATAAAGTGATCTCCGAGCTTTCGATTTCATTAAAATTTTATGAAAATGCAACGTTTTACAGATATTTATTCGGTATCAAATACGGAGCCACGTGCCAATTATACTAATTTCCCTCTAAACGCTTGACTTCAAAGTCTTTCACACTCTATAAAAAGTATGGTAATGCTTCAATTTAATTTTACTTACTTGTTATTGAAAATAATAAATAAGAAAACAAGATTACATAATCAATTTATGAAAATCAATATTCGCATTGCACCTAGAATGCGTATATATGTACATAACAATACTCACAAGCACCACAAGCACCACAAGCACCACAATCACCTTTATTAAGTGCAATCAATTTCTTATTATTGATTTATTATCCAGTTTCCCCACGTCTCTCTGTCTTCCTAATACATATGAACATATACACATACACACTTTTCGTCCTCCTCCCAATTGATCTTCAATTAAGTTCGACTACTTTTCAATTCTATTTACAACTTTTCAATTAAGTTGCAACCAACAGGTTTCCTGTGGCCTATCACTGCCTATCACCGACATTTTTGTTTTGCTTTTATTTTGCTTTTATTTTGCTTTTATTTTCCTTTTACACTCATTTAAGAATTTATGAACATAAACAAAATTAGCTTCAAGTATGTAATATAAAACTTATTAAGCAGACACATGTACTTGCATACCAAATAATTCATAAATCGATCAGTTATGAATCATTATAGTATAAATAATTAAAAAGTGGCTGTGTTTTTACTTTTCAAAGTTCAATACACCGCTGATGTTTACGATTGTGTCCGACTAGTGAGTATAAGGAAAGCCAATTTTCTCAATACATACATACACACAACACCCAATTATTGACTTTCGCATGCAAAGTGTCCACTCGAATCGTTAATGGCACCGCACTTACACGCCTCGTGAATTATATATATATGTATGTATCAGCGTGTGTGTTTTTAACACAGTGCCTCGCATATATTTACGAATAAACAATCAATTTATGATAGTTTTAAACGATCGCTAGCACACTATGAATAAGAGTAAACATGTCGTCTTGCTAGCTTCAATACATGCGCAATCGTTTACATAAATGCTCGTCACGTGATTTTGTCAACTCAATTACAGATTTATACGTTATAAATTTACTATTATTGACTCTCTTTGAGCTTGTTCTGTTCATTTTCTGACACACATTTTTAAATTAAAAAAAAAAACATTCCATCCTAGGCATGCCAGCACATAATATCATTTATATAGATTAAATTATACTTATATATAGTATACCTATACTGAAATTGAATAAATATTTAAATATATGCTGTTACAATTAACAGATTTCAACGAACCTTAAACTAATTTTGAATTAATTAGTATATTATTAGGTATTTTATAGATATAAATAATAGTATAATATAATAGGTAGGTATAAAATAATAAGTAACCGTTTTTTTTTATTTGTAACTTTTATAATTACATACACGTTTAAGTTACACGTTTGTCTGATGATACGATAAATAGTTGAGAATAAGTGGTTTAGAATTATAATAATGTGCAGTTCGTATTTAAAAAATACGACATAGCTCAAAATTGTAAAATTTTTAACATTGAAAAATAGTAGGGACGAAAATTCTATCCTTTACGTTATAATAAATATATATTAAATAAAAAGTGTTATAAGGTTTGTCTTTACAAAATTAAATAACTAATGAAAAAATTCCAAACCGTTTTACCATATGGGGAATTAAATTTAGCGTCATCATACTTGCGTTTGTGGCCATGACAAATATTTTCAACATGTTTTCTTAGTTTTTGTTTTATTTTTTCCAACACATTTAGAGTAATCTTTTAAAATATATCTGGTGAACATATGACAAAAGTAATGCAGAAACGTTGGTTCGGTTTTATTACTATATCTTAAGCCTTTATAGCTCTAACCAAATCTCTTGCTTTTAAGAATTTTTCTTATTTCTTTCTTTCCACAACATTCGGATCTTGGTAACCGTAACTAACCCGGGTCGCCTCAGCAGCATTCCCCAAAACGTTTTATGAAATATTTTATACTGGTTTAAACTCCTCCTACGTCTATTTCAGACTGCCAACACCGTGGATTATGATGATCCAACTGCAACCTTTATAAATCAAATACTTCAGTTTATTTTTCGTGGTATCACAGTAAACCCTAAACTTAACTTCAGCCATTGTCATTTCAGTGAGCAAGGCCAAAAACGTTTTGACATTTGCGAACCGGTGGTCAATAGATTTTAGTGATGCTTGTATTATACATATATTAATAAAGTCCTATTTAAAACACAAAATTACTTCGGTTTACTTTTGAATATAGTTCGGTAATAGTGTATAATCAGCGGTCGTTGTGTTCTAACAGTTAGAGATTCGCACTATCACTAAACAGGTCCTGGGTTCAATACCCCTTCAACTAACACAAACACTTTTGCTAATAGTGGTCTTCTATAGGCAAGCAATAGTAAACTGCCAGATGTATTTCTGCGGTGGAAAGTTTCTCGTAAAAATAATTCATTAGCAGTCGAAGTTAACTTGACACGTCTTGGTTGGAAAACATAAAAGCGCACCCCAAAAATGACTCGAAACAAACATCTAACAAGGCAGTGAGCCCCAATTATATATAATATAATATAATATATGCGTACTTTCTGATTTTTCAAGTTATTACCTTTCAGTTACCTTTTACGAGGGATATGGCTCTTTTGTTTTTACAATCAATATTCTTGTGTGGTACACCATTGTCGCTTCTACTTAAAGTTTTAGAAAATGTGTTAGAGATTTTCTTAAATGTAGTAAAACAATTTTAGCTTAGTGTTTCGAAATATCAGCCTATTTAATATTAAAGCTTTTAGTCTTTATCTCATTTAACGGTCAAAGTTCACATTATACTGACCGCCTCCATTTATCGTTTATTTCATATTTAATATCTCAAGTCCAGATCGATAATTTTTGTGTAAGAATATGACGCTAAATACATCAGGACGTCATGATATGAATATCATTTCAATTGGTTCTACGATTATCCAAACCGCTCAGAGGGTTATAAATTACTATAAAGATATATATTTCTACATTAAATCATCTGAAGTAATTTTCTTTTTTGTTTTCATTATCATAAAATACATAATTTAACATTGAGAATTTTGAATCTGTCAATTAATTTATTAAATTTTTTTTTTTTGCCATTCAAAATCAGCCTTATTTATACAATTCCGCCTATCTCGTTTGACTAACATCACATGACCTGATAATAACACCTAGTGCGTTAATATTTTGGGGGATTTTTCTACAACAAAATCAAAATCTCAAGCAGGCCAACGAAAATTACGAACTAGCTGCCACACATGCACACACATTCAAAAACACATACAAGAGTTGGTATTAGATGTAGAAGGTCATTGTCGCTATTGATTGGTTCTCTCTATGGCCAGTGGGTTTTTTACACAAAAGAACAGCGTCGAATTCAGATGAATTTTCAATGCTATTTCTATACTAATTTACCACGTGATGTTTAAACTAATACGCAATGAGACATACAAGGGGGTTACCATGCATGTATTGCACGTGTAAATATATTTGTCAATATGTATTTATTCATGCGCACATAATTATTATGTATTCAAAAAATCCCCATGTTACTTTTTTTTGAAAAGAATGACCTGAACACATAAACAAAATTAATATTCGTAGCTGGAGGCATGAAAGTTTTGGGCATTAACAATAATGAGAAAGCATAAAATTTAAATGCAAATAAAACAAAAAAATAAATAACATATAAAAAAAAGAAAAACAAATATAAAAAAATAAAAAAAAAGTTGGTTAGTAGTGTAAAATCGGCTTAAAACTTTGGATATACCAAAGCTAGGCGTAACAAACCTTAAGAAACGAGGCTTTCCGGCAAATAAGAGAGAGAATCACTGACTACTATTTGATAAAGTGGGACGAACCTGAATAAAATAGCAGAAATCTCGTAAAATGTATGAAAATTCAACAAAAAACAATAGACTAAAAGATTCGTAAAAAGCGTGTTATTCCGCTATTACTACAATTAAAAAAATTAATAAACGATTAAATAGTCTCTCTGAAATATAATTAACGTGAAATGAACGAGTTTATTTTGTAAGCACTATAATTTTGAATTTATATATAAATTCGCTATATAACATACATAGTATATACATATACTAAGTGTATTTATACAGAGGGTGCAGAGGTGTTGTCACAATTACGTATCAGTGGGAGCAAGTTGTATATCTAGCGAGCTGAGCAGTTAATAGCATTCCATGATAAAGCGTCACTAGAGTTAAATCCATATGTTTTGTACTTAGACCTAACCTTTAAAAGACATGTATATTTAAAAGACATGAGGCAAGTATTTTAATGTTCGAGCTGACACTCCATAGATATCAAAAAACTTGTCGGACATCGTCATGAAAATCTGAATATGCGAAAGCTCAGTTCAAAGTGGGTACCGCGAGAGCTCACAATCGAAACAATCCAACATGCCTCAAATCAAGGAAAATGAGATCAAAATTGGTTTAAATTGCTTCCGCATTCACTGTATTCTGATAGACCATGGACATACACTCTGGACCTCAACGGCTTTTTCCAACTCTCTCACCTCAAGAGATAGGTGGATGGAAAAAATTTAATGTCAAAGAAGAGGTAATCGTCGCGTCTCAGAGCTTTTCTGAAGCTTTTATTATAGTTTTATTACTATACCTTGCTTTGAATATTTCGAAATATTTTGTAAATTACGCAACTCTGGAGAAATACGGAGCACTGTTTTATTTTATTTTTAAGAATTCGGATAAGGATTCTAAATCGCTTTTCACGGCTTTCTAAATGTTGAAGATTTTTAAGATTTTTGTTGCACTAACTTTTGCGTACACATCCATATATAAGTGTTAATTATCATACTAAAAATGGGGGTGATGATGATAAAGGGGAGATATAACTGGCAATAAAATAAATCAATAACAATAACATTTCAAAAAAGTCAAAAACTTTCTTTAGTGCTGTCAAGATCATATAACCATCTAACGACCATTTTAACAACCCGCCCCCCTCACCTTTAACCCTGTTAGTATATGAAAAAAATATACTGAAATAATTTGAAAGTCGTGCAAAGAATTAACTCATATCCCATTAGTAAATAAAAAAAATTACATCAAAACAAACAACAATATTAAAATTTCTACGAATGAAAAATTTGATGATTGTCATTAGATACATGAGAATGAGTAAAAGCTTTAAACAAATCACAAAGCTACTAACGAATTTCTGGCACATATGTACAAAAACAACCAAACACATGACAGTAATTTAACGTAAATTTGTTTATGAATGTCATTACATAGTTTCTATATTGCAAATCATTTGGAGTAAGCACATGTATTCCTATTTGTGAATGTCAATATCACAAACTGCCTGAATTGGAGATTATAAAATGTTGACTCTTTCATTCACCAGAAAGGGTTTTGTTTTATAGATTTATATTCTTATTGTGAGGCAAACGTCAAACTGCTTACGCTTTTATTATATAAAAAGATTTTCAAAGTACTTAAAACTTCCTTCCTTCTTAAACAAAGCTGTCGCAGGACAAAAATTTTTCGGTTTCGGTGGACAAGAGGTTTTCGAATCCCACTAGGAAGATTATTTTATGACTTATTAACATTGAACATCAGCTGCAAAAAACAAAAATAATACGAATTCACATTTCAAAAAATTTTCATTTTATATGAATACAAAAATTTAGTGCACTGGAATGGCCCCAGGACAAGTGAAACTAAATATATAAACTCATGAAAATATTCCTAGAAAATTGCAAATTCTTACTTTAGTAAATAATTGTAAAGAAGTTGTATTTTAATTAATTTAATATAGCTTTTCGTTCAGTTAGATTTTGTTGGCTTTCGTTTTCAAAATATTTTGCAGACTGTTTTACGTAGCTCTTACTTTCTCGATTTCGCAGAGGCATAAGCCGAAATAAAGTTTGACATATGTGCGTATGGTCATAAAGAAATCGAAAAGATATAGATTGGAAATGGTAAATCATAAATTTTCCTAGTAAAGAGTGCCTCTTTGGGAATAAAGGAAAAATGTATTTATTGATGAAGATATACATGATAAAACTCAAGTTAGTTAAGAGCTGAATTTTATAAATTTAAGAAACCAATCTTCAGTTTTCGCTTCATAAATACAGCTTCTTCATCTTAAAAAAGAATGCGGAACTGCTTTCGTTAGATTCTCTTTTAAACCCCAAGTTTAAATTAAATTATACACAGAATTATATGCATATATAATTTAAAATACCGTATGATAGGGTAATTTGCCCCGCCATATACTCCACACTCCACCCAACTCCACAGGGTCCTCAAACCATGATATTCAAAACAATAGCAGGCCATGTTGTTGGGTGGGAATTCTGAAGCCCACCTATACTTAGTGCTCTGTTATACAGAAAAAAATACAAAATATTATTAGTTCTTTTAAGAAGCATCATTATTCTCCAAAGAATACTATTATGGACGAATTAAAGCGAAAAGACTGCCAAATGATGTGTGTTACATCCAATAACTACATCATGATTCGACGAAAAATTTATTTTATAAAATATTATTATATTTATTATACTATTTTTTTTTTAATATTTAAATTTTTTTTTTTTTTTTGTGATAAAAAATTCATTTTGTTTCGAATAAAATTCAAGTCTTTATGAATTGAAATGAATATGAAGTATTTTGCAAATCCTTTTGCTTTTTCAAGAACCTAACATTTTACAAAACATTTCCAAAAAATTTAACGCCCTTAATCACGCATAAACGCGAGAAACAATTCGAATGCCAAATGGGTTGAGCAAACAGAAGATTTCAACAACAAACTTGCTGGGAAATTCGCAACACACTCGCTTTCATCGCCGTACCATTGCTGGTAACTTCACGAATGCTATCGCCTCCACGATCGCCTTCTATGGCTACAAGGTTTTAAGTTAGAATGCCAAAATCACCGATGGCGCATAGTGATTATCTTGCGGCATTGGCAAACGCCTACTACTACTAAAATATAATATATGGCCAGTAGACAGTTGGGCACGAGGATATGCAAATGATTATTCTTCAAATTTACGAAAGATAAAAATTATCTAAAGCCTTAAGTAAACATAAACAGAGAGCATTTCTGCAGTGAAATGGGAACCGGTTAGAGGCGGTTCACAAGTAGTTTGACAGCCGCGAAAACACAAACAATGCGAGCGAAAACTACCTGCAAGCGACTAAAGCATTCATTGGAGCAGTAATTAAGCCTAATGAGCATAGGTAACACAATACATACTCGTATGTGTAACAGTGTAGTGAATTGAGCGCAGTGGATTTTTGAAAATGAACAACTCGCTTGATGCGACGCAGTGTCTGCGGTAAGAACAGCGTGGATTTTGCAAAAGAAGAACCTATCTCGCGCAAACACAATTCGCTACGAATAATGCGACAACAATAGTTGAGCAAACATAATAAACGCAGCGCCGAAATAAACAAACAACATACACGACCGTATGTATGTACGAGCATTGAAAGCTAAAAATGCAAAGCCATCGAAAAATGAGAGTAAATACATGCTATACAAATGTCAGTAAGAGCACTAAAAGCCGAACGATTGATACACAGCCGACTATGCAGAGCTGCGCTGACTGACGATCAACGACAACGGCCGCAAATGACTCGGCGTTGACGAAGCAAATAATCGCTTTGATTTTTATAAAGACACCGTTTGAGCCAAGTTCGAAAACAGTTTAGTTTGAAACATCGCTGTGACGAGATAACTATTTAAATGCAAAAATTGTACAGTGTCGAATAACGGTCAAAGTTAGTAAAACTTATATGTATATACTAAAAAAGAAAGAAAATCTAGTGTGTGCCAATACAAGTAAATGAGTAAATTTAATTGAAAACACGCTGCAGCAATTATAAAGCTAAACAGCTATAGTATTAAACGGTCTCTAAAATACTTTAAGCGAGCACAAAAATAGTGAATAGCGGCTCGAGCTAGGCGCTGTGCTTTAAACGTTCAAATCACCTTTTATAAGTGCGCCAAGTTGGTGTGTTAGCGAAAAATGCTAATAAATTTGCACTCGTATACCAGTGAATAAAACAAAACCCTATTGAATTTTGCATGCATTCCCCGATTGTTTTGAATTGTGGCGTTGGCTCGTAATCAAGCAAAAAATGTAAGCATTCTAAAATACTATATGTGTAGGTGTGTATATATATACATGTGTAATGATTTGCGGAAAGAAAGTTATAAGGTTTTATATTTCTTAAACCTAGTACGAATTCCCGCTGCTGTATTGACATTTAATAATTTCATAATTAAAGAAGAAAGCTTCGAGCACCGGACAGAAAAAATATAAAGTAAACCATTTAAATTGTAATTTCTTAAAATAGTTAAAATTCAATTAAACTGCACTAAAAATTCATTATATAATATGTTTGAAAACTCAGTTGTGTTTCTGCTCAATATTAGTCTGTGTTTTCTATATATTAGTCTGTACTAAAGAGGTGACTTTTTTACTTTTATTTTGTGACATCAGATTTAAATGTATATTTATCTTTATTACTTAATTCATTACTTTAGTTCCACATATAAATATTAAAACCTATCAAAAATAGTTGGGCTCATTTACTTTTTGGCATTCGCTATTACTGCCAACTACTAAAATTATTAATTAATTTAATAATGTATGGG
Source organism: Bactrocera minax (assembly GCA_021498325.1). Lineage (NCBI taxonomy): Eukaryota > Metazoa > Arthropoda > Insecta > Diptera > Tephritidae > Bactrocera > Bactrocera minax. The sequence continues at coordinate 3,007,187 of JAKEEE010000011.1, read as the reverse complement.
ATTATACTAAAATCATCAAAACATATTTTATTCACTATTTAAGTAAATAAATGTTTTAACTCTAATGAAATTGTTCAAAAATAGTAAAATAATGAGCAGAAAATTTTAAAGGACAATAAAATACGTGCTAATTTTTTTTTTTTTGCCACTGCATAATAAGATATTGCATATGAAGAAATAAATTCGTTTCTAACAGTTCGTTAAATAGCTGGAACTGTGCAAACTTTCGCTTATGTGTTTTTTACACTCGCTGAAGAAACAGTATTACTCAAAAGCAAAAGAGGGAAGATCAATTAATTTTTAATAGATATAGCTGATGTATATAGTAAATCATAAATAAGATTGAAGTTTATAGAATTAACTAAATATAGATTAGAGTATAAGACATTTAACCCAGCGGTTTAATATTCTTACATTTCGTAAACAAAAATTGGTGTGCTATGGTAACATTTTTAACTAACTTTTTGACTCAAGCGTTAAATAAAAAATTACGTGTTGCGCATAAACATATTTCCCCAACATTACGCACCCCAACCCAGTCACTAAATTAAATAAAAATAGTTCATTAAAAAAATTTTTGTTTTTGAATGAAAAATACGTGAATAGAAATACAAATAGAGAAAAAATCCTAAATATAAATGTATATTATTTATCAGCGATTTTTAAATTCCAAATATCATTGAACTAATTTTTATCGTATAACAGAAAAAAGTAAGATCGGCGTTTTATTAATTCCAATATAGCAAATAGTGTGTGCCGTTTACAATTGCATACAAATGTTTCAAAATTTCTAACACGATATTCGAATGAAAAAAAATCGTCAAGTTGACAAGAATATATCTTTCGTAAAGGCTATCACGCGATGGTTTTTAAACTCCTCTTCACAATTAATATTCGGAGCGCTCCTTTCAGGGCAGCTGTGAGCGTACATTTTCCATCACAATTCTGAGAAATCCCGACTTATTTGCGATTGAGCAAACAGTTGGACAAAGAAATCGCAGATCACTTTCTCGATCATTTGTCTAAATCAGCTATAATAATATGTTTGCCGTCTTTCAACAGTCATCAATACATAAGCCCTTTCTAAATTAAGACATAAATATAATAATTCATAAACACATAATACATATATTCTAAAATAGATGTATCTATGTAATGGCGGCAACACCTTTGTTCAATGCTTAGATGTATGTGTTTGAGATATAATTTCAACGATAATTGTTAGAAAGCAATTCTCTACAATTTCATTTTTAAATATTTACAAATTCCTTTTCCGAATTCGAACCCACAACCTACCCTGTGATAGACCGCCAACTTGCAATTCCCCAAATAGTTATTCTCACTGTACTGGTACCTTATATTTCAGTATATATATATTTCAGTATTTTTGAGTGTGAACTATGAACTGTCATAATACATACACACATATATGTATATATTTATATTATATTACCAATACCTTTTTAATATTTATTTATATATGAAATCTCGTGCGATGCTTGGTACCAAAAACTCGAATGTGCGAGTACTTATGTATATATGTATGAACATATGTTAAGTAAAATATTTAAAAGTTTCTGAAGCAATAATTCAATAAAATAAATTAACTCAATTGATTCTGATTGTCATGGGCTGTCTCAAATATATACAGACGTCCTAAATTTAGGCTCTCAACCAGCTGCCATTTTCTCATAAACATTTTTACATATGTACATGTGTATATGAGTTGGTTTTTTTCCAAATTTGTACAAAAAATATTTATTTATCATAATTCAGTAAGTATATTACGCATAAAGTAATGCAAAAGTTTTAAAACACATTCAAATGCAGTGTTATGCAATTTAAGTAATGCAAATGTAATGCGATCAAAATTGCGAAAAAAACTAGAAAATTTTTTGTGGTAATAAGTAAAATACATATGTAAGTCGACTTAAGATAACATGAAATTGTGAAATATGCTGACTTAAGGCTCTGCTGCGTTTTATGTAAAATGATAAAAATGAAGATAAAAGGATGCCCAAAATTTTACTAGAAATCAAAAAAGATAGCTGCAGCTTAAGTCAACTTACACTACTTTTACATTGTTACGGATATGTTTGCATAAATGCACATCACAGTAAATTAAATACATATATGCGTACATACATATAGTATATATCTATGTATATCACTACTGTGTTTATGTTTTGAAAATAATTTACTAAAGACGTAAAAAGTTTTATTACAAAAACATGAAAATAATAACTCAAGAATGTGAAAGAAACAAAAGCACAAAACGGAAACGTCGTCATTAATCAAATCTCATATTTCGTCCATTGCAGCAAAATTCCAAACTAATAAAACGCAAAAAGGAAGAAAGGAAGAAACAACAAAATCAAAAGTGTAACGCAAAAGCAACACAACCTTATACAAATCCAAACAAAAAATATTATTTAAAAAAATCTTCACAAATATTTTGCGGGCAATCGGATAACGTCGAAATACGAGCAGCAGAGGAATAGCAAAGCCAACAAAAAATATTTGCAAATAAAAGTAAACCAACGATAACAACACTTACGAAGAGTTTACTGCACATCGGTAGCTGTGTGTGCGTCTGCGCGCGAATTCTACGCCAACAAGCAAATACTTTCCCAAAGACAGCTGAATACATAAAAAAGTAACAAGTGACAGGTAGTTGATTGCAGAAGTGACAAGTGTCGCATAAACAATGAAGACAAATCCCGCATTAGATCACGTGTATGTGAACGATGGTTTCAAGTGTTCTTCGATCAGCATAACGACAAATGGTACCGAACAGAACGGTAGTAGTGGTGGCTCGCAAGGATCGAACGAGTTTATATGTAAGTAATGAGTGTATAATAGTAAAAAAATCTGCAAAATTAAGACGTAGCTCAGAAAAAACGTAAACACGTGGTTAATTAAAGTAATTAAATAAATTAAAGTACATCTTTGAAAGTTATTTCAAGTTCGTTCATCCTTAGTAAGGCCATAGTAGACCCTAACTCATTGAATTATAAGTAAGTAATTTTTCGGTAATTTATTAAAAAGTTAAACGAAGAATTTTTGATAAAGTAGTTCTCAAATTGTTTCATCAAATGTTGTGTTTTCCAACGATTTTAAATTTTTTTACGATCTTTGGTTATCACGTTAATTCGAAAAGTGAAACTGAAGAATGTTCCAAAAAATTCGCAAATATTTCGCTTAATAAATGGATAAATTTTTTCACATTTTGTCCTCTTACATCGATTTGAATATTCAAAAACTAAGGAATAACTGTTATTAAGAACCCACATTAGAAATTATTAAACAAAATTTTAAGTATTTGCAAACGTTTCCCTTCCAAGCCAGAAAACCTTTAAGAAAACTAGTTGTAATAAAACATATATCAGCCGATGTGATAGAGAAGTTAATACCTTAAATTTCTGAACAATGTATGTTTTCATTTTAGTGAAGTTAGCTATACGGGAATTAATAGAATAATGTTGAAAGAAAACAAGAATTAAAAAAAAAAAAATTATAAGAAGCAGACACGTGTAGCTAAAAGCCTTAGGGCCAGAAACCGAAATTTTTAAATTGAATGAATGAGACGATGTCAACAACGCTGAGCAAGTCAATATTATACCGCCCAAAACACTCTTTGTAACCATATATATAAGAAATTATATTCAAATAAGTCGATATTGTCGATTAAATTGTTTCATTAAAACAAATTTTTGTAGCCATTTGATTGAAAATCCTACTTGGCGTAATAATGCCCCTTATATTATATTACATTAAATTATCAAATTATTTCATTTAAAACTTAACTTTAACTTTACTGAAAAAATTCACTTCTATAATTCTGGTACAAATCATGAGGCGTTGTTTTAAACACAGATAGAAACATAAAAAAGTGTTTAAACATGAATAAAAGTCATTCACCTCATTACCACCTAAATCCACTTTGCGTTTATATAAAAACTAAATTTGACATATGTAATTAATATAAAGTATGTACAAATATAGACGCATATCTATATATATATATATATATATATATATATATATATACGTTTTTATGTATGCTTGTGTGTGTTTGTATTCGAAATCACTGTCAAAAGCCTGTTGAACGATCTCCGTCTTCGAAGTGGCAAAGGTAAATATTGAATTTAATGAGTACCGATTATGGCTTATTCCAATTCAGCTGTCATACAAATTGACACTTACCCATATGCACGCTTGTATTAACATACACACAACATATTTACATATGTATGTATGTATGTATGTCAGCATAGACACAATTCCGCAGCACGCGAATTAATGTGTCAAATTGCAAATATTTTAATGTTTTCCCTAAATACGCGCATACAGACTTAGTAAAAAGTTTAAACATTAGACGTGTGCTTATTTTTCGAACCAAAAATAATACCTATTATTTAAATATTTTTTGTATTTATTGGTTATTATTAAATGCTGTTAGTTTTATTAAAAAATCGTGTAATAATAATAGTTTAAAAAAAATGTATTTTTCTATGTATAACACATATGTATAACTTTAAAACAATAACAATATAGTCTGAAGATTTCCCTTGTCGAATTTGAGTTGTGTGAAAAAAAGTTGAGATCCCGTACATATCCGAGGTGCTGAGGAATTTTGATAATAATTTGCCAGATTTCACCAGAAAGCGCCAGTGTACAATACTTGAAAAAAAAGCGATTAAAAATAACAAATTTGATAAAAGAAATGGTATACTCTCACTTTCTCTGTTTGATATGTCTAATAAGCTACTAGCTGTAGTGAGCTTACAAATAAATTCTTCTAAATCGTATGAAAAGACAATAAATTACTTTAATTTTTTTATTTCCCGCTTTTTTACAATTTGAAAACCGATCAGCTTGCCATGCCATAAAAAAATTACCATTAAATCTCAGTCACTATTCTTAGCTGAAAGTGTTTTCACACTTTTTTGTGTTAATCTTCTGCTCTGAGCGAATTTGCATGTTTTTACATTATTTTCTTTTATTTTACATTATTTATTTTATGTCAGCACGAAAGAAATTTCCTTAAAAAATTCACTTTATATACTAAGATTAAAAAAGCAAAATTAAATATTTCTAGCTTTTTCTCATCTTAAATTCAGAAAACCTTCCACATAAAATACATTCCTAATGTATATATGTATATAAAAAGATATACAAATATATGTAGACTTGTATGGAAATATGCACCTACATGTCTCTTATTACAATACGTCTATATCGCATTTTACGTTACCGCAATATTTTTCATTTTTTGTTCTTTTCTTTTTCACGGTTTGAGCAAAAAATCAAATGCCGCACCGGTTCGCACGCCAACGCTGTTAATTGAAAGGCGGCCAGCGTCAATTCGCTTCGCTATTGAACTTGTCTCCGCCACTGACCCAACAAAAACTTATTAATATTGAGAATTGTGTGCAATTGCCATTAGTAGGTCCTATAACCAATATGCATATATATATAAATATTTATATACCAAATTAGTGCACGCGAAGTTAGCATTGTATGTATGTATGCGTAGGTATCAACAAATTCAGATCAGTACCCAACCACTGCACCAAGCACCGTTCGTTGACAAATGATAAACATTCATACATATTCATAGATATTCATAGATATATTGGTCGGATTTTTTCAAGTTATCTTTTTTTATAGGAACATCGACGTTGTTTTGACAATCAAACTAGACCACTTTTTGAAAACAAAACTCTTTTTAACATTCGACCGTATCACCGATCACAGAAACTCAACCCTACTCCCCCATGAACAATAAATAATTCACTACTTTTTACAATAACAGTTTACTTATATGTTACTAAGCATCATCTAATAAATCAGCTAATATGCAGCGCAGTTTATTGAGAAAACCTTTTTACCTAATTGATGCATATAACTTCATTTTAATTCGCCGCCAAAACAATTCAAGGAAAAGTATAAATTTGAAAAACTAATGAATGCACTTTAATAATAGGAAATCCTTAATTGTTAGTTGATAGACAACCCATATAAAATGAAGCAAGTTTCCTGCTCAGTTAGTAATTCACTTAATTGCTATCAAAAACAATACGTCATATAATAAATTATTAGCTCCCTAGTAGCTCAACACATCCACACGATCACAAGGCGCGGGAAAATTGTTGAACACCAATACAAAATACATTGGAATGATCATTATAATTACGTTGAAAGCTGAGCTGTTTGTATACATAAGCTCAGCTAACTGTACAATGTGCACCCTTGACAATGAAAATTGTGTAGTTAACGAAAAATAACAAAAATAATAACAATATTCAAATGTGACTCATGAACTGTTGAGCGAGTATTTTTTTCGTACAGTTTTTGTTTGTGCTCAATAAGTGCTTTTCCGCAGTGCTGCACATGAGTTATTTTCACATACAACCTTTTGAAAGTACAATGGTCTTACGCTAATATATACATATATGCAAATGTTTGTAATGTATTATTGAATTAAACATAAGCTCGTGTTAATTTTTTGTCAGAAATATCTTTGAAGCGTTGATTAGAGGTCAAAATCATTTAATTGTATCGATATTCTCGAAAAGATGTTAGTTATCGCAAGCTCTGAACGATTCTAATGTATTCAAGAGAATTGCGAGATATATATACATAAGTTTCATTTTCGATGTCTCTGTGGATGGTTGGGCTATAAATTGTCAAAATGAAGCCGAAGAGAATCGAAATAATGTTATATGGAAAATAGGTATGGATATTAGACGATTTCGCTCATTTTCAAACTATGCTAAGAGGACATTACAGAAGTATTATGTAGTAAATTCCTTCAAATCCGTCAAAGAGATTGTGAGACGCAAAATTTCTCATAATAGTAGACGATACCACGCCCACGCTCCAGTTTTTGTGCTGATTTGCGTTTCGTAGAATCAAAATATCATCATCGTCGCTTAATTTTTCTCTAGCAGCATGATTTAGATAGTTATCGCTATTAGTAGCTTGAAACAGTACCGTTAAATGGAGAGTGGTCGTGGTTATCTGGTGGTTATTAACTTTCCACGCCATGTTGAAGCAAAATTTTCCAGCAATCAAATTTATTATTACCCAGACGACGCCTCACATCACCCACGTGCACGCTAGACTATATGTTCAAGTCGCAACCGACCACGGAGTTTTTTGGATAAGAGATTTTTGTAATTATTTCGGTCACAAAACGTGTATTATTTTTATGTATATAAATTTTTCATTTTTCATTTCACAGTTTCCGTAAAATTTTTTCCGTTTTTCTCTCACTTTTGCAGTAACTGAAGACGGCAAAAAAATGATTCCACCTATTAAGACAATGGATTGTGCCAAAGCATGGGTGCAGGATCGCACCAGACGCACCTTCAATCGCAAGACACTTTACAAACGCCTGCCCATACTCAATTGGTTACCGAAATATTCCCGAGAAGATGCTGTGGGTGATGTGGTAGCTGGTCTCACTGTGGGTTTAACCGTTATACCACAAGCGCTAGCATATGCTGGTGTAGCCGGACTGCCCGCAGCAGTAAGTTGAAGCATTGAATTAAAAAATAAATAAAAACTTAGGAAACCATATTATTTAAAAAATTTTAGAAAGCAATTAACTTAATTGAGCTAAAGTTACTAGCAATACTTAAAACTTATTTTCAATTTATTTCTGACTCCATTTTCCAAAACAAATTCTTTGTTGTTAATTTTTAATTCTTTTATTGATTTCTTTTTTCAGTATGGTTTATATGGTTCCTTCTTAGGCTGTTTCATTTACATTTTCCTCGGCAACTGTAAGGATGTGCCCGTGGGACCCTCCGCAATTGTGGCGCTACTGACCTTTCAAACAGCGAAAGGTTCGTGGCAATTGGCGGTATTGCTCAGCTTGCTTTGTGGCATTGTCGAGTTGTTTATGGGCATTTTTGGTTTGGGTTTCCTGCTGGATTTCGTTTCTGGTCCCGTCTCATCTGGTTTCACATCGGCCGTTTCACTGATCATTGTTGCATCACAAATAAAAGACATATTGGGTATAGCGGCGCCAGGTACCACATTTCTAGAAATTTTAACGCATATTTATGAAAACATCAAAGAGACACGTGCCTCGGATACAGTGTTGGGTCTCACTTGCATTGTGGTGCTGTTGATGATGCGGGTACGTTAACAAAAAAAAAAGTATTAACTTAGAAACAAGCTTGTTTACTGAAATTTTTTTCTTAATTGCCAACAGCTGCTGTCATCATTTAAGCTGGGTCCCAAGGAGCCCACGCTCCGCTCAAAGACACAGAATGTGCTCAACAAAATCATTTGGCTCATCGGCACCTCACGTAATGCCATACTAGTAATTGCCTGTGGCATCTTGGGTTATATCTTACATAGCGACGATGGAAATATACCGTTCCGTGTTATAGGCTACATTCCAGAGGGCATGCCCGCCTTACAACCACCACCATTCCGTATGTCGGCCAATGAAACAGTCTCTGGGCATGAAGAAGGCTTTATTGACATGGTAAAAAATTTGGGTTCTGGACTTATAGTGCTGCCGCTCATATCGTTGATGGAAACTGTTTCCATTGCCAAAGCTTTTGGTACGTGCACGCATTCGAGCTTAACTCCAAAATTTAATATAGAAAAATAGTTTCTTTATTTAATCACATAATTTTCTACCAACAGGCAATGGCAAACCAGTGGACGCCTCACAGGAGCTCATTGCTATTGGTATTGCAAACATTGCCAACTCGTTCGTACAGAGCTTCCCATCCACCGGTGCACTGAGTCGTGGCGCTGTCAACAATGCCAGTGGCGTGAGAACACCGTTAAGCAATATCTATTCGAGCTCTTTGGTCATACTGGCTTTAATATTCTTCACCCCCTACTTCTTCTTCATACCGAAATCAACGTTGGCAGCTATTATTATTGCTGCCGTTATGTTTATGGTGGAAGTGCGCGTAATTAAACCCATGTGGCGTGCGAAGAGTGAGTTCCGAATTCTTATGACCAAAATAAATGGCATGTCTAATAATCAATTTATCTTGCATTTTAGAGAGTGATCTTCTACCCGGCCTCGGTACATTCATCGCTTGCTTGATTTTACCGCTGGAAATCGGCATACTAATTGGTGTCGGCTTAAATGTGATCTTCATATTGTATCACGCGGCGCGTCCCAAAATCACCACCGAAATTCTCACGACATCAGCGGGCAATGAGTATCTGATGATCACACCAGACCGTTGCTTGATGTTCCCCTCGGTGGATTACGTGCGCAATCTAGTGACAAAGCACTCTATGCGACAAAATGTGCCCGTCGTCATCGATGCCTCACATATTTACGGCGCCGATTTCACTGCGGCCACTGTTATAGAGTCGCTGCTCAGTGACTTCGCAGCGCGTTCACAGCTCTTGTTCTTCTACAATCTGAAACCCAGTATTTGTGCGTTATTCGAAACACTATCGCCGGCGGAATTCGTCGTCTACTATCAGGAGGAGCAGCTAGATCAATTATTGAAAGATCGTAATTATGAGCAAAAGAAAACGATAACGGTGTAGTTGCACCTGGAGAAGTCTAGTAATTACGGTAATTACCAATACATTGCCGTCATGCTATTGTTGGGTGAAATGTGATCGTGCTGAGTCTTGGAGACCCACACCATAAAATGATTGGTTAACTGTTAACTATTCGTGTTTGCTTTAGTTTTATAAATATTACTTGTTGGATTTAACTGATTTATTGTTTGTAAAGTATGCAACTTCGATATTTTAAATACGTCCCGAATTTTAGATATGTTTACATTACTTACTCTTTTATGCAAATTATGTAAGTACATATGTATATGTAGTTGCATAATGGTTCTAATTTTGTAAGCATATTGTGAAACCTAACAATGGAGTATTATTTTAGTATTGATCATCAAAAATGAAAAAGAAACAAAATCGTGTACACTTTCAAATATTGATTTATGAAATGTAAATATTTGTAAATTAATTTAAATCAATGCAAGTGCGTTAGAACTCATTTAGCTTAAAAATTTCTTTAAAATTCCAAAGTATGCACTAAACCAGGGATTGTTAAGCTTTAAATTTCAAAATTTACAAAATGAAATGTAAAGTACAATAAAAGAGAAACGCCACGAGTGCTATGTACATAGTTTTTAATACGAATCATTTCGAAGTTCGTCGAAAATATTAAACTAAACTAAAATTAAATTATACGTAATAAGAGGTGAGCAGATATTATATAAGTAATGCAGCATTCAAAAAAGCACGCGTTATGAAATAATTGTACAACTAACACAACCAACGAGCACGTACTTCCTTTAAAAAGTATGTACTAAAGAGTGTATTCGTACATAAAAGTCCTAAAATGCTAGTGAGTCTTACCATTTAAACCTAATTTTTATATATTTATTGTTACTATGTTAAGCAAATAATCATAGATATTTAAAAATATAGTGTTAATTATGACTTAAATATTTATTAAGCAGCTGTGCAATAAAGCAATGACGTTGAAGTCCTCAGAAACGGTTGATATTTTTGTTTATGATTTGCAAATCAAGTATTGATATAATATAAGTTCTTCTGGATTTGGAATATACACCACATTTGGTTGATACTAGATTATTTGAACCAGACAGCGATTTCGCAACCTGTATATTCGAGAAAAATTATCAAGTCTTTTTCGAGCTTTATTTATACTGTGATTCTAATACTGAATTAATGATTTAACGATTACAGTAGTACTACACTGATATCGTATTATTACTAATAATCAGTAAAATTATTAGTAATATCCTAATTCTTTTTAGGGACGATAATTATCAGAATGGATTCAGTAAAGGACTGGACCTTTTGTAATTTGAAATATTTAAAATGTGTATATATTATATATAATTTATATTATAAAATTTGCATAAATAAACCATGCTAAAAAAATGTTTATATATAAACTCCAAGAAAAGAAAAAAGAACTTCTCGGGCCTGTTTTGTTTGGGTATGCCGTAACAGGTAGTGTTTAGGTGGCAGCTCCTTATTTTAAATTTTTTGAGAAATAGCTTAATGTGCTTAACTAAAAATGAATTGATAATTATGGCTTCGTTAATTTAACATTATACCTCATTACATTTATTAAAGAACCTTTTTAATGAATTTTGCCATATTTATTCAGAGTTATTTACAACGAGTGGCAACACCACATACAATTTCTTACAAGTACTGTACGTAAATAATTTGCACGTGTGTCAAACAACTTCACATTTTAGTCGGCACAAATTTTTTTTAGATTAAATTTCTATTTTAACCTCTTATAAAATTAAGTTACGTTTATTATTCGTAATGAAGAGATTAAGTGACGAACGTGCAAAGATTCTTTTTGAAAAATTATCCAAATAGTGAGTAAAAACGAATACCATAATATAACAATAATAACAAGTATTCATTAAATTTGTAGCATTGGTACCAATGTGAAGCAACTGATTGATCGCCCGGACGGCACATATTGCTTCCGTGAGCACAGGGATCGCGTTTACTATGTATCTGAGCGTATACTGAAGCTGTCTGAGTGCTTTGGTCCCGAAAAACTAGTTTGTGTTGGTACATGCTTTGGAAAGTTTTCAAAAACAAATAAACTGAAATTTCATATTACGGCGCTATACTATTTGGCCCCTTACGCTCAATATAAAGTCTGGGTGAAACCATCATTGGAACAACAGTATCTATACGGCAATCATATACCAAAATCTGGTCTAGGACGTATTACTGAGAATGCCGGTCAATACCAAGGGGTAGTAGTCTATTCTATGAATGATTTACCTTTAGGTTTCGGTGTGTTGGCGCGTTCCACAACGGAATGTAAAACTGCAGATCCAATGACCACCGTTTGCTTCCATCAGTCAGATATTGGAGAGTATATAAGATCAGAAGATACGCTTTTCTAGGTTTAAATGTATTTATATGTGTAATTAAGAAGAATAAAAACAAACATTAAAATGTAGTGTATGTATTATGCAGGCGAAGCCTTAGGAGATAAAGGATATGTAATATATTAAATTTTATTTTAAGATTTAAAGTTAAGTCTTTGTCTAATATATCTGCTATTTTTTCTTTTTTTTTTTTGTTTTTTTTTTGTTTTTTTTATTTTAAGTGAAATTTTTATAAAAACGAATTTGTAACCATAAACCATTTCAACGGGAAAATATTAAAAAGATACAACACTCGTAGTTGCCAAGACTCAGCACATTTGTTTTGTTGTTGTGTAATTCCAACAATCAGCTGATAAACGGCTGTGAATATAGTTGGTTCTATAAAGTTATCTGGTTTTTAGCATCCCAATAATTGTTTTGAAAAATATGAGTTATATTAGGAATGGCAAACGAATACTCTTAGCTGGAATACTGCCAAGTTTACCGGGCGATCCATCGCGAAATGATATAGTTTCCAAAGATACAAAGACGTACAAGTCATACTTACAAAACAGCCCCGATCTAAAAGAAACTGGCTTGGATCGACTTAAGAATATGTTTCAAGTTGAGTAAGTTTATAAATTAAAAATAACTCCTTTGATGTTGAAAAAATGCTTTTCTCTCCAGCGAATTCGACAGTATATCTTCCGAGTTGAACTCAATTTATCAAGCAGGTTTTGTTGGCTTTTTATTCGGAGCTATCTATGGGGGTGTTATACAATCGAGAACAGCCTATTTGAATTTCATGGAGAACAATCAAGCAACAGCATTTAAATCACATCTTGACGCGAAAGTTAGTTAGAACATTTATATATCTCATATACTTTGCTGATTATTAATTTATACAGCGCAAGTTACAAGATGAAGTAACCATGAGTTTTGCGAGAGGTGGATTTAAATGGGGATGGCGAGTTAGTTTATTCACAACTTCTTACTTGTAAGCATTTAATTTTATTGTATATAACTTGTTAAAGTATTTTTTTGTTTTGTAGTGGAATAATAACTTGCGTTTCGGTTTATCGAGGGAAGTCTTCCATATTTGAATATATTGGTGCCGGTTTCATTACAGGCAGTTTATATAAATTAAATTTGGGACTGCGAGGCATGGCCGCTGGAGGTATTATTGGTGGTGTGCTAGGAAGTATTGCCGGTGCGGCATCGTTGGCGCTTCTCTATGCATCGGGTACCTCCATGGAAGACATTCGCTACTGGCAATATAAAAGGCGGTTGGAGCGTGAAAATTTAGTGCACGAAGCAATGAAGGTAATTGTAATAAATAAATTTGAAGAATAATTTTTGATCACATGTTAACTTTTTGTTATTCAGAAACAAGAAGATTTGGCTTACAAAACACCCAACATTTTTAAAGAACACGACGCAAAAGTATGTGATAAAATAACTCTGGATCCCATTAAGTAAGAGATAAAGAGAAATAATATAAAAATAATTGTATATGTTCTTTGAAACTAAAAAGTAACAAATTAAATATGTTTAAATAGATGTACATATGTATATTTTATTATAGATACAATTCTATTGTATATTGCAATATTTAGACGATCAAATACAGCTACATTGAAGACAACATATGTATATTCTTAATTGTTAGATACACATGATATTTTACCATTTAACTATTTTATATACTAAATGTTTTCTTTCAACGACAAAAACTTTTTACCCAAAATAATTTTAATGCAATAGAAATTACAAATTGAATATGAATTGTTCGAAAAATGTAAGGGAAATTGTTATAAAAGTATTTAAAGACAACGTCTTATCATTGGAAAGCAATAATACATGAAAATGCATGAATATTAGTATGTATGCATAAGATGCCATACATTGAAGCATTGAAAGATTAATATTGCACACGTACGAATATATGTAATTTAATACTCCTATTTCGTATTTTTTATATGGTTTAATGTGAAAATGCTTGAAGTCCAGTTTTTGAATCCTAATTCAATGCGAGTTTATCATGAGATGGAAGAATAAGGAAAGCATTAATCATACAGCTGCGAGGGGAACATTCAGCGTAGTATTTCATGATTTGTCTGTCCTTAAGATTGCTCCTGTGGACGAGTCAAACGTTTTGCACCACGGTTCGGTGGGCCTTTAGGTTTTGCAAACGCTGGTCTGCTGGCAAGTTTTCTAGGATGGAGTTCTTCGAGCAGAAACTCCTCAGTCAATTCTACACCACTGTCAATTTCCAACTGTAGATAAACCAAATATATATATGAATATATACTTATTGACGAATTCTGTTTGATTGTTTACCTTTTTCACCACACTCACACCTAGGGCATTCAGATTATCTAAAAACGGAGCTTTGCAGCTGGAATACATCATGCGCTCACGTACCGAACATGTATACCCAGGCATAGAATAAATGAAAACAAATGCCTCTTGATAGTCACCATCATGAGTATGTTTGAAGAGATACAAATGGTAGCGAGCATGCTCGGTTGGTATTTGACGAGACAAATCAATCAACGACACAACTGCTGCTTTGGATATATGTATACGTTCCTCTTCAAGATCAATGCGAAATTGTAAATAGTCATATGAACCTCGGAGCAAATCTTTTATAGCTCCCACAGTGGCGTCGGTTAAAGGGCACGCAACTCCACCTAAAGTTTGGTGTCGCGTGTCGGTATTAATATCGGTGTTGATTTCAGTTTTGCGCAATTCTACAAGCTCTTCTTCACGTGTTGTTAATGGTGCTGGCGCCGCAAAGTCCTGCTTATGTCTTACATATCCTTCAAAGGTAGTTTCTTCTATTGATGTCGCATGTATCTCCTCGGTTATATGTGCCGAACCAAATTCATTTTTAAGCGTTGCTTTTGTGGAAGCGTAAACCATCTTTTGTCGTATTGTGGCCGTATCTGGTACCCAGCTGAGCAGAAGCCATGCATATCCCAGCGATGTTTTACTATCCAAACGGTAGAGTATGTAACATGGTACATTTTCTTCTATTAATGGTCCTATCAATTTGTCATAGTCCCTTTCCCAGTCTTTCTTCGCATCTACGGTAGCAGTGCAATTTAGTTCCTCTACGATAACATTATTATCAATTAATACCACTAACACCCTTTCCGCTCATTTATCACAAAAACTTACCATTTTCTATTGATACTTTTATCACACGTAGCTTTCCGTTTTTGCTTTTCGCAAAAACTTTGGTGAGTTTTTCGTTAGCTAAAATTATATTTTAAATTATATAGAATAGCTTATTTCGAATTTAAAATATATTTAATATACCTTTTATCCCAGTTTGATGCGACATTTTTCTATTTTTGGCTTATTTTTCAATTTTCGGCAAATATCTGGATCTAAATTACTCACTCCAACACACCAACAAAAATGTTTACTGTCTCCAGTGTTGCGTTTTTACCTACATTCTATTTCAACTGCTAAAAAGTAAAGTTTTTTGTTGCATATATTTTACGAATCAATTTTATAAATAATGCGATTAAATTTTAAATTCTCCTAACATATTAAAAACAATTAAAATTTAATACTACCTTCTTTATTTATAAACAATTTGAATTAATTTATTCTATATTTCTTATAAGAAAAGTATATGAAACATGGCTTGATTTGGCAGCACTAGTCCACAGCTGCTCGTATAAAATTTTCAGTTCTGCGGCAACGGTAAAAAAGTTGAATATGATGTATTTGTTGTTGCTGTGCTGTCATGGCGTAATTTTCGTTGTTCTGCTTAGAAAACACATACATATTTAAAAACAATCAAAATTTCTGACTACTTAAAAAAGAAAACAAATAAAAAAGTGTAAATAAAGAGCGCTAAGCTAAAGGTGGTCCTTTGTATAATTGTCTATTTGAACAAAAAGTTCAGATAGTATAAAATGAGCGAATTCTTTAAATCAGCAATGGGTTATTTTAATACAGCCCCAAATGCCAACGTTATTGGAGATACTGCGAATAGTAATTCTGGTAGTGGTACTCCAGTAGCAAATATAACGACAAACGAGTTTTGTGGGCAAATTGTTGAAGTGGCAGGACACAAGCTTCGCGTAAAGGGCGTTAATGGAGAAGGTAAGTATTGCATTCTTCCTTAATTTTAAGCATGTTAAAAACTGATTATTAGTTTTAGCTACTTACTCACGTCTTAAATTATTGTAATGACAATGAAAAATCAATAATACAAAAATGTTTTACCATATGAAATGCACCCTTATAAAATCCGCAATCAGTTTATTAAAAATAAATTAATTTCAAACAGAAATTGAAAATCAATAAATTTTTACATATGTGTGCAAATATATTCCACAAACTTGAACATATAATACCATTCCTTTTAATCGAGGGTAAAAATATTGAACTATACTATATATGTATGCTCTTTCCGCACTATTGTTATCTACAGAAAATACATATGTTTTTTGTTATCAAAAGTCCCTCACACATTTTTAATATTTTACTTCTGGTGCGTTTACTTGTAGGCGGATTTTCCTTTGTATATATCGCGCAAGATGTGCAGACTGGTAAAGAATACGCCCTCAAGCGTCTCATAGGAACTAATAAA
The DNA here is from genome assembly GCA_021498325.1 of Bactrocera minax. NCBI lineage: Eukaryota > Metazoa > Arthropoda > Insecta > Diptera > Tephritidae > Bactrocera > Bactrocera minax. Next base: position 2,990,684 of record JAKEEE010000011.1, on the reverse strand, counting down.
CAAGCTTGCAATGCCATCATTAATGAAATTAACACTCATAAACAACTTTCTGGACACCCGAATATTGTTACATTCATTGGCGCAGCATTTATTGATAAAACTACTGGACCTCAACAGCGTGCAGAATATTTACTACTAACGGAGCTTTGCAATGGTAACGATTTAAATTTATATAGTGTGAAAAAACTTATACTGTATTTCCTTTATAAAAATAAAGGGGGTTCTCTAATTGACTGTATGAATGTATCATTCGACCCGGCTTTGGTTCTGCGTATTTTTTATCAAGCATCACGTGCAGTGGCTCATATGCATATTCAGACACCACCAATAAGTCATCGAGATATTAAGGTGCTAATAATGCTTATCAGTAATTTTTTGCAAATATTGATCAGATAATGCTAATTATATATATATATATATATATATATTTCGCAGATTGAAAACTTTCTTATTAGCAATGATAAACAATTAAAATTATGTGATTTTGGTTCAGCTACTAAGGAGACATATGCACCCACAATTGAATGGGGAGCAAAACAACGTAATTTACTTGAGGATCAGGTATACTACTACTTTATTGTTCCTTTTTTATACTCGCAACAAATTTATTGAAATATAAATTTTAGTTAAGCTCTGTTACGACACCAATGTACCGCGCACCCGAAATGCTGGACACCTGGTCCAATCACGAAATTGGTATAAAGGTTGATATCTGGGCTTTGGGGTGCATCCTATATGCTTTATGTTTTCAAAAGCATCCTTTTGAAGATTCGGCTAAATTACGTATTGTAAATGGAAATTATATTCTGCCCACAGATTCTCGTTTTCAATGTTTTCATGAAGTAATCAAAGGTACTAATAATACAACTAATATATATATAAACTTAAATATTCAACTACAACTTGTATAACTTGTACACAACTATAAATACAACTTGTGTTTATAAATGCTAAAATTTTTTCTTCATTAGGGTGTCTTACTGTAAATCCAGCGCATCGCTTCAATATATCGATGGTGCTAGAACGTTTGGCTGCTATTTCTGAAACGAAAAATTGGTCGCTCAAAGGTGCTCTTGAATGGCAGGGGAAACCCATAGAATCCCCACAGCCAAGAAGTCCGATAAATGGCACAAACCCTGCAAATATTAGTGGTGGTATTACTTCACGACATCCGCCAAATACATCTAAAATTGTCGAAGGTAGTGGAAAATCTAGTTTCCATATAGATGATCCTACAGATACGTTGCCACAACCGCTACCAGCTAATAATTCTTCAAGCGTACATACAGCTGTAAATTCCAGCACATCAAATACTAGTTTATTCTCATCATTACGTGGTGGTGCTGGCAGTTTTCTGAAAAATCTGAAGGATACCTCATCAAAGGTCATGCAAACAATGCAGCAAACAATTGCTCGTACTGATTTAGATATCAGTTACATAACTTCGCGTGTTTTGGTGATGCCTTGTCCATCGGAAGGTTTCGAATCAGCATACAAAACTAATAATATCGAAGATGTACGATTATCCATTGAAAGTCGGTTTCCACCACAAAAAGTGAGCATTTACAATTTTGGCCCAAGTAACTGTCCACGTTTACCACCGCCAGTGCGGACTGTAGAAGTTGGTTCAATATATGCTTGTTCGCAAGCGCATTCTCCTGGTTTACAAGGCATATATTCTGTTGTTGAAGACATGTACGGTTTCCTAAAAGCCGATCCTAAATCAATAGTTATTGTACAAACGAGCGACTCAGGCGGTTGTTCCGCCGCTACAATAGCTGCAGCACTGCTGATGTATGTGACTTTAATTAATGAGCCCGAGGATGCAGTCCAAGTATTTGCTGTAAAGCGACACCCAATTAATCTGAGAGCATCCGAGTTCCGTTATTTATATTATTTTGGTGATATTTTGCGTCCAACCCCACTATTACCACATTACAAAAGTATCAACTTGGTTTCGTTGTGCTGCCAGCCTGTGCCTCGCATGACAAAAGCGCGAGATGGGTGTCGCATTTACATGGAAGTCTACTGCAATGATCGACTATTGCTAAGTACTTTACAGGATTATGAAAAGATGAGGTGAGTTGGATATTTTTGATAATTTTTAAATATTTATGAATCATAAAAACACAAATTTAAGGTTATATTTGTCGGGACCTGGCAAAATCACACTGCCCATTAATCTAACTGTTTGCGGCGATCTGATAATTGTGCTTTATCATGCGCGCAATGCGCTTAAGGGCATGGTACGTCCACAGAGTTTGAAGATATGTCAATTTCAAATAAATACTGGGTTCATACCGGAGCAAGAAACATTGATTACATTTTCATCGAACGATTTGGATGACTTACCTGATGCTGATCAGGTGCCACCTGATTTTTCTGTTTCACTTTCACTAACTTTCACGGACAACGAATGCCCGCCAAGCAGAAATCCCCCTTGGTTACCGGCCAAACCAAAACGCAACCCACAACATCTCTTCAGTTCGCAGTTGGAATTCGAAGAAATGGTGGATAATTTTGGTAATTTTTCTAACAACACTTTTGAAGGTTTACTATTTAATTAATTCTTGCTATCTACGTCTGTTATACATGTAGTAACGAAACCAACTTCCAATCAACAAACGCCGTTAACAAAACCGGAACTTATAACACAAGCTGTGCAAGAACCCTTACGTTCCAATACACCGTCAATTTTACCGGATGTTACTGAAATACGTCACGAGTACACGCAACGTACCCAACCAGAACCATCGCCGCCAATAGATCTGCTTAATTTGAACCAGCCGCAACCACAGCAACCGTTACAAGATCCACAGGCAACAGCTATGCCAACAAGCGATGCAAGTTTCGATTTGCTTGGAGCATTTGGTGATGACCACTCATCTGGTATCGGGTCGGCACCAATACCTGACATCTTAGGTAAGAAAATTACTAGTTTTCGAATTGCTAACGTTTATTTAAATAAAATGAATTTATTAAAATATATATATATTTCGTGTATATTTGTAGAAAACAATGTGCAGCCCACTTCAAGCGCCGATTTGGATGATATATTCGGCTCGGTTGACTCAACGACCCCCAAAATCAGTGTTGAATTCAAAAGCTTTGGCGGAACTCAGCCGCCAATCGCTGGTACTGACACAATAGCTAATGCAAGCACGTCCAGGCCTAAAGTAACACCGACTCCGGCAACCGGTGCTTTCTTCGGCTCAGTGCCAACCTTCAATACAAATAGCAGCAAGGAACCATCACCACAAAACGTTAGTGTACTCAAAAATTACTAATTTAACCAACTAATTACTAATTATTTATTTTTTAGACAAAAGATCCATTTGCTGACATTGCCAATTTGGCCTCTGGTCTCAACATCAACTTCAATCCGCACACACTAGGCAGTAAATCAACAGGTGCTACACCAATCGGAACCAGTCCTTATACAACACAATTCTCTAGCCCAACACACAATACAAACAGTGTGAGAACACCGCAACCGTCGCAGCCAACAACTGTCTCACCGAATCACATGAAATCACCAAGTGGCGTTGGTACTTTTGGTGCCTATTCTAACCGACCGTCACCCCAATCCACTGCAGCTTCGGCAGGAGCAAATGTGCAGCCGAACCGGCCAGATTATAGTCGTTCGAACTTCGATACTTCTAAACCCGCACAAAGCACTGGTCCACAAGCTAAAAATGCCGACATTTTCGCTGACATACTGGGTGAACAAGGTTACAAGTTCGGCAGCAAAACAAATCAAGGACCTCGATCCATTAACGAAATGCGTAAAGAAGACCTTATAAAGGAAATGGATCCAGAAAAAGTTAAAATTATGGAATGGGTATGTGTGTGCGAACAAATTTCTTTTAATGCACGAAGTTATTATTATTAATTAATAAAATTTGTTTTATAGACTGAAGGCAAGAAGAGTAACATACGAGCGCTCTTATGTTCCATGCACACGGTGCTTTGGACTGACGCAAAATGGACTAAATGTGAGATGTCTACACTCATAACGCCATCCGATGTGAAAAAGTCTTATCGGCGCGCCTGTCTTGCAGTACATCCCGATAAGGTGAGCTAATTAACACATATAACACATTAAAATTCCCTTAACACTGGCATACATTAATTTGGTAAATTACAGCATAACGGCACTGAATATGAGAGTATAGCAAAATTAATATTTATGGAGTTGAACAACGCTTGGACTGACTTCGAGAATGATGCCACACAGCAAAACATATTCAACACATAAAATGCATAACTCAAATACATTGTCACATACCTATTGAATTTTCATAGAAATTTAATTTACAATTGAGTATAAATTTCCCTAAACTAGTTTTTAAATGACTGGTATACATGCATATATATGATTGGATAGGAATCTTTAATTATAAGTTTCGAGTAATAACATTATACCAATTGTATTCATATACATATTTTTTGCAACAATAATTCTAAAAACTAATAGCCAATGTTTATTTTTACAAATGGTCTGAACAATTTACTTAATTTCTCTGCTAAGAAAATGCCTTAAATAGTTACTATTGTTATGAAATTATTTATTTCGCTATCGATTTAAAGAACTTTTTTATTTGCAAATTGTGATTTGGGTAAAAAAAGATTGAATTTAAAAAATTATTTTCATTTTGACAAACTGCTTGTAGTAAACAAGACTCCACAAGTGAGAGAGAAGTTAGTTTACCATATTTGTTAAAAAAAAAAATTATTATTAAATTGTTTATTTATATAAACAATGAGTAATGTATGTAAATACGAAATGACTATGATAAACAATTTGAAAAAATATTGCACAACTTTATCATTATTATTTTTATATTTTTTTTTATTTAGTAATTTTCAATTAAAAAGTGGAATGATACATGTTAATACTTATGAATGAAAGATGAGTGTGCTTTAAATATTTGATACTTCTGGTACAAGTGATAACAGTTAAAAGTGTTAACAAGGAAAAAATTTACTGGGTCACTTATTTGAACTTAGTTTATGAGCAATTATACCGTTAAACAACGAGACAAACTCTCTTAAGTGATTTTGCATACTCTTTTTAGCTCGCCTTCATTTATAAAATGTAATTCGCTATGTATTCAGGGCGACAAGTTTAATTATAACAGCTGAATTGGTGATGTGGTCAAATTCTGAAGCTACAAATATAAATAAAATATTTGTAAAAACACAAGTTATCGGTAGTTTTATGTATATTAGTAATTAAATTTAAGATTTTTCTTCCTTATAATGATTTGAAAATATGAAATATGCATTACATGTATTTTTGAATAACATGAGTATTAAATAGAAATAATTAAATAGGCTAGCGCTTTATATATTTTAAACTTAATGCAATCAAAAAATCTAAGTGCACCATTCCAAAATAATTACATATTTAAATAGGAATGCGAACGTTGTATATTTTGTCCGAGTGCAATTCGAAGCCTCTTATTATAGCAACATACTTTAAAAAGAATTTTCCTATATTTTTACTATTACTTATATTTACATAAAATATGCATATAAAAACGGAAGTGATGAAAACGTATCCAATTATTTACAAGGAAAAGGAAAGAGTTCAAAAACATAATTTACGAAATGTATGTATGTAAATTTTATTGAACATTTATGGTGACTACTCACAATATAGCCAATGCTCAGACACCGATATTTATGTATGTATGACATTTAGCATAAATGTGGCAAAATTGGACATTTATGATTAGTAAATGACAAATGCAATCATATTAACTTGCTGCATACGTTTACATATTTTTGTGGAGTTGTATGAAATGAAAAATGTATAAAATAAAATAGAATAGAAAGTGACAAAAACGTATATATTTGGTATTTTATTACACATATTTAAGACAGGAGATATGTATATTAAAACATCATGGAACAATTGTTAAATGTTTTCGGAAATCAGAATCAGTTAAGATAATGTCACAAGAAGCCACCTAATATAGTTACAGTTGCCTACTTATGCGCTCAGCCCCTGTGACCGTATATAACCTAGGTGCACTTCATCCAAAAGTTCCTTTATGGAACTATTCATGTGCAACCCTAATATGTGTATCCGCCTAAGCACTACCAGCGCGGCAGACCCCCAAGATTTTCCTACCACTACAACAATAACTACTAACACGGTCCCCGGTAACTATGCTCCCCTATAGATAAGACAGTCATTGTGTTTTTGTTTTTACTATAAATAAATAAACATTTTCGAATAGTTTTGGAGGGTACTGCTGAGTTAACTAATGGATATAATTCCAGATATGATCTGGTTTCATGGTTCCTATTATGAAAGAATGGTAGATGAATCTATCTCTAAGATTACTGTTGAGAAAATTAATCAAGTGATCATTAACAGCTCGCCGGGTTGGAACAGCTGACACGTCACCCACTTAGGAACTGTTAAATATTTCAAACAAATCAAACGACTGTTATTTTGTAATATGTCTAAGCCGCTTGGTTACTCAGATTTTATACAGGTGTATTTTCCTCAGAGTTATAAATGAGGTTACAATGTTCAATTTTAGGATTTAGTCGAAAATGTATAGAACTATCATTTCATTACCGAAAATATTCGTGGAGGGCACAAAATTTTTTAAACAAACATATTATTTAGCCAATGTTGTCGCTGCTGTGCAAAATAGATTTTATCCAAGTTTCCAATCTTTGTAGCTTTGCAGTTGATGTATTTGATGCAGGGATGAATTTGAAAGTATGGAATACACCATTTACTAAGTGCATGTGCATACATTCAATTTCAGTTTAAATTTATTCCTTTCAACAAATTTTGTTTGATAAAATGTTAGATGATTTTGAAAAATTGTTAAATATATTTGTTCAAATATAATAAGTTTCGTCTTTATCTGATTTTAAATGCAGCACAAGATGTAAGGTTAAAATGGCTCTTACAAATTTTTGCGACATATTCCTATTAGTAGTAAAATTTACAAATACTCCACTTTTATCGCTCCAGTGCGTATTAGAAGTAATAGGAAAGACGGTTTAGTAGTCTTGGGGTATTCTTCTTCAAGGCAGGTTTTATTATTTGGAAAATGTCGATAGGGCTCAAATCGTTAAGAACTATTATCCGCAATATCTTGTGTATTATTGATAACGAAAGAGTGTAAATCTTAAATATTTAGAAAGTGGAAAGTGATTAATAAATGTTGTAATTGTGATTTGGACAAATCTAAAAATGGAAAATCTCGTTAATAAAGGTAAAAATAAATTTGCGACACAAACGCACAAAACCACTCCTGCACTTAATCAAACGACAGAAGACGACTATTTCATTTTTTTTCTATTTCACTTTACTGCGTTTGTCGATTGGAGCTGGCAGATGGTGTAGTTTTGTCGTGCTGCTAGAGTGTGGTTGCGCAGGTATTTTAGTTTTTAGACAAGGGTTTCGTGTTCAATTATTAAAAGCGTATAAAATTGAAAAATGTGTCATCCACAGTGATAAGAGAATAAGTAATAATTATTCTATTGCTTTTTAATTACTTTAGTAACATTATTACTTTACGACATCCGCTTATACGTCGATTCCGAATTACATTTGTATTTGTATAATTTGTACTTTCGAAGCCATGACACAAAAGGAACTTAAAATATAAGGTGCATGTAAAGTGTTTAAATGATTAATTTTATAATGTTTGTTTAACTGGAAGTTACACTTGCTATTTGTTTTATGGGCACACATTTACTTACATACCCACTATTTATTGCGGTCACACTAGATTGCTGGTAATTACAATCAGGCATGGATTTTGGAATACAGCTTTGCTTGTCTTCACTTGTCAAATAAATAATTTTCAATAATTGTTGAATGGGAATATTGAAAATAAAGACTACTTTCACTACCATGTCAGCGACGCTTTTATATACTTATTTTTTGTTTTTTGTTGTTTAGTTTATTACCAAGTATATGTGAGAAATGTATAACTTAGGGAATCACTCTAACGGTGTTTACATTTATAAACTTGTAATATATCGAAATATTAATTTTAAGTTCTCCGATGGAAACGTGAATTCAAGACATACTTTTTATATACATAAGTAAAATTTCCATTAGTTTTACTTTACCTTTTCTCTGAGTGTAAGTTAAAGATTCTTAAGTACAAAAAGAACAAAATGTCAACACCTAAATTTAGTTACAATTTTTACTCCTTAAAACTTTCTTCCAGAAAGTGTTCGGTTCACCTCAAATATAACTGTTATCGAATGTACATTTACTACATTTGAATTTATTGACTTAAAGAAATAAAATCTTCCCTCCAATTCTTCATACAGTGAATATTGCTGTTAGTATTTGAATATCCGACGAGTTATTATTAATTATATTTTAGCAAACTGCTTATTAAACTAATAGAACTAATAATTAATAATTCTTTCATGTTTAGATAACTTTGCGCAAGTTGTTCGGACACATTCAGTAAACTTGGAAAGTGTTGATGTTAATGCATTAGACGTGAATGCTGGCGCTACTTCTCCTAGGAATCATGTTTCGGAGCAGCAGCAGCTACAAAATCAACCACAAAAGACAAAACGCAAACACCGGCGGGGCAAGCCAAAACCCAAAAATGCAAATAAACCATACAAAAATTGGAAATTTCAGGTGCCGCGACCAAATTTTAATGGATGTGGTATGAACAACAGGAATGGAGCACGCCCCAAAATCCTGCGATCACGATCATTGGTGCCATACAATACGAATAAATTTCTTATGGAAGAGCATTTGGCGGAAGTGCCTAGTTCGTTGTTAACACCCTCTGGTCGTACTCGTGATTCAAGCTTTTCTGTCGATTCAGAAGATAATTACTTCTTCTCATTGCCAGAAGATGAGGAGGAATTTCTTACAAAGGAGTTTGCTAATGTCTATGAAAAAGCTCGTGTGGAACGATTGGAAAATTTGACTAAACAGCAATTAATAGAGGAATGTTTACAAATTGAAGATCGATATTCATCAGACCAAGGACGTCAACAACAGTTAAATGTGCAACGTATTAGTTCAGAATTTATGTCGAAGATACGAATTTTAGAGGAAAAAGTACGAGAACTATCACGTGAAAATTATAGTAAGTTTTGAAGTTACTTTTCATTAAAGAACAATTTTATACTCGATAACATTTAATTTTAGATTTACGGTGTCAATTAATGCGTTCAGCGGCAATGGCCGTTGCTGCTTCACCTCCTTCTGCTGCACCACCAACGGGGGCTGCCTGTCAACCTACTCCAATGGACTCTTCAAGTGTTGATAGTGAAAGTGACAGTTCCAGCTCTTCCTCTTCCTCATCTTCATCTAATAGAAGTGCTGGAGTCCAACGTAATAATAATATACGGCAAAGACGACTCCGACGAAGCTGTTCTTCACGTAGTTCCTTAAGTGATTACCGAGCTTCTAATGAGAATGATCAAATGGAAAGTGATGAAGGAGATAATATCGTGACAGGTGCTAACGTTGTTGACGTAAATGCCGAAAATAAATCTCTACGAGCTTTGACAAAATTTAACTGTGAAGAAAGCCAATCAAATCCAAACGATAGAAACATTATTGTTGATGCAGAAATGGAAGATGACTTCCCATCATTTGCTCCTATTTTAGACAGTGTAGATACCGCACGACCTTCGGAGAATGGAACAACAGCTGCTTTAGAAGCTGCTTTGTATAATAAAAATGCAGGAGCAACAGAAATCGTGGAACAAAATTGAATTCAATATCGCGAATATAAGTATTTATCTTTCTCATATTTTTTGCCGTAAAACATGACATTTATTTGCAAAAAATTTTATAATGAAGCTTTCAAACATAAAGTGAACCAAACAGTGTCTCAATTAAAAATATCTATTTAATAAATAACATTAATCATGTTTATGAGGCTAAAATAATTGTTCCGAAGAGAATTCAATAATTTTTTGCAACTTCTACAAATTCAGCAGTCTACACATGTGTATAGTGTTAACAAAAAATAATTTGTGTATACGACTAAAAAGACCAATTCAAAATCGGGCGAAGTATCAATATATTCAATATAAAAGGTCTAAAAGAAATTGAAGTTACCCATTTCGTTTCGTTGCAAATGTATTTAATTAAAAAAAACTTTTTCATATTTACTATAAATTGTTTTATATAAGCGGAACAGTTATTTGAGGTCAGGCAAGAAAAAAACAGTATGATTAACTTTTTGGCGTATTTTTTATTTGGTTCTTAATGTTAAAAAGCTGACTGGTGTTGACATCTTTTCAAACAAATTTATGCATTTTTAGTTTTAGAAAGTGCATTTATCATTTAAATTACGAATTTCTTTTCCTCATGCTTACATCTATATACATATAAACTAAAATAATACTAAGATGTGAACTTGCGTTGGTAAATTTATTAATATTTTGTAGACATTAACCAAAATAAAAGTCTTAACCTTTTGTACACAACCCAAAAGTAAATTTGGAAGCGTACAAATTGTTTGTACAAATTGTTTTAATACATACATTTATTTATTAGTCACTTGTCGTAATGCTCGAACATTTTTGGTAATCATAAATATATGGTACATATAAAAATACCAAACTTGTGATATTTTCGTGTGTAACTTTTAATAAAAAATTTAGAAAAAATTAACCTTTTTGGAATATAAAAATTGAAAAATAAAAAATTAATACAAACTATGAGTATTTGGTCATTCACTAATATCTTAAATTAAATTTCTCAAAAACTAAATATTTATACTAATTTTAAAGAAAATATTAAGACAAGGCTCCAACTGTTTATATATGATACACAATATGAATTGTGAATAAGACGTTCGGTTAAAAAGTGAACTTATATGTATGTAAATAGAAACATTTTGCAACGCCCGCTAAACTCCTCTCAATCGTAACTATCTTGTGTACTTTAAAAACGACTGTTTAAAAAATTGTTTCTCTTTAAGGATTAATTTATAAAGACAAGCTTGTATATAAATAATAAATGCAAAAATTTGTAATTCCCATATATACATTAATATTTTACGTTAATAATAATATTTTATTATACATTTACTTAAATAGAAATATAGTTTGTAGAAATTAATTTTTTGAAAAAATAAAGTTTTATAAAAAGGTTTGAAAATTTTTCTCATCAGAAAGTCTTCATTAAGGGGATTTAATTTTTTTTTTTTTTGAATTTCAACGATTACCTTCCAAGAAATAAAGGTAATAATTTACTTTAAAACGTTTTACCTATATTACATATTTAAGCCGCTTAAGCCCTAACCTTGATTTTAAAAACAAAAAATTGCATTGTTAAGTACCTGATCTTTATTTTTAAAAGTTTTCAAATAATTATTCGATATCGATAAAGTGAACTATTATCGTTTTGCTATGCTCTCACCTTAATTGAAAGCAACCCTGTGTGAGAAACGCTAATAAGAGAGTACGAAATTGAACGAGACGTCATAAAGAAGGAAAACGTCAAAGGCAAAATAATCCGCATTTTTTGCAGTTCCAAGAAAAAATTCTCGCATTTAATAACTGTTTTTATATTCGTGAGTTCGTTGATAATAAAAAGATTCTTAGAACATGGATAAGATAACACGAAAAAATGTGCCAGCAGAAGATCTATCAAATGTGGAGTTTGAGACGAGCGAAGATGTAGAGGTAGTGCCAACTTTCAATGCTATGAACCTCAAGGAGGAGTTGCTGCGTGGTATTTATGCCTACGGTAAGTAGCATGTGGAGAAAGTGAATAAACAAAAAAAAAAAAACACTTATAATTTTTTTTTCTAAATATTTAGGATTTGAAAAACCTTCTGCAATACAACAACGTAGTATAAAGCCCATCGTAAAAGGTCGGGATGTCATAGCACAAGCTCAATCTGGTACCGGAAAAACTGCAACATTTTCAATCTCGATTCTACAAAGTTTGGATACTACATTGCGTGAAACACAGGTGTTGTGTTTATCACCAACTCGCGAGTTAGCGGTTCAAATACAAAAGGTCATACTTGCTTTGGGAGATTTTATGAATGTGCAGTGCCATGTATGTATTGGTGGTACTAACTTGGGTGAGGATATACGTAAACTAGATTATGGTCAACATATTGTGAGTGGAACACCTGGACGTGTGTTTGATATGATTAAGCGACGAGTTTTAAGGACCAGAGCAATTAAAATGCTGGTTCTCGATGAAGCAGATGAAATGTTGAACAAAGGTTTCAAAGAACAAATTTATGATGTTTATCGTTATCTACCTCCAGCAACACAAGTTGTGCTAATATCCGCTACATTACCGCATGAAATACTCGAAATGACTTCAAAATTCATGACAGATCCAATACGTATTCTTGTAAAACGGTGAGTTAGATAAATTGAAATTACTTTCCATAAATAGGATTGTAATTATATCTTATTTGTATATTATAGTGATGAATTGACCCTGGAAGGCATTAAGCAGTTTTTCGTCGCCGTCGAACGGGAGGAATGGAAGTTCGATACACTTTGCGATCTCTATGATACATTAACAATTACACAGGCCGTAATTTTCTGCAATACGAAGCGTAAGGTAGACTGGCTAACGGAGAAAATGCGTGAAGCGAATTTTACTGTAAGCTCAATGCATGGTGATATGCCTCAGAAGGAACGTGATGAAATTATGAAAGAGTTCCGCGCTGGCCAATCACGTGTACTGATCACAACCGACGTATGGGCGCGTGGTATTGATGTGCAACAAGTTTCATTGGTTATTAATTATGATCTACCAAATAATCGCGAATTGTACATTCATCGAATTGGACGTTCTGGTCGTTTTGGACGGAAGGGTGTTGCAATTAATTTCGTTAAATCCGATGATATACGTATTCTACGTGATATTGAACAATACTATTCCACACAAATTGATGAAATGCCTATGAATGTGGCTGATTTAATTTAATTAATGAAACATTAATGAAAGTCAGACCAAGTTGCACTAAAACCTTAGTAATTAAGTATTTGGTTGAGAACAAACCAACTCTTGGAAATAAATCAATTTTAATTTTAAATAACAAATATTTGAATGAAATAAATTCAGAACAGAATCTACATCTCTTTTGTATTATGGATTACATCGTTTTTGTAATTCCCGAGTTTGAGTAACACAATTTCTTTTAATAATTCGCAATCCAAATGTAGTCCCAATGTTAATACTCTGTATTTATTAAGCATCCGTTTTCTTTAACTTATATTAAATTACACTACATTATCCTTTGGTTTACCGAAAAGCCTGTTATAGATGTACTCATCATTAGGCTAGGTTTTTTTAATGTTAAAGAAATGAAAGAACTTTTACGTTAATACCTCCGGTTTAGCGGGTATATTTACGAGGCTATTTGCAGGTTGCATTTGTGTGAACGCATTGCTGCTACTGGATAAAGGTCCGTTATCCATTTTCTCTTTTGATTTTAAAAGCGTCCCCAAAACAATTCCAACGAATAAAATTAGTCCTACCTGGTGATTCGAGAAGAACTTTTTCGCACAGTCTGTTGGATTATCAATATTTAGTGAATATATCTGAAAAGAAGAATGAATATTTGTTAAACAAATACATATTGCGATTATCTGTAAAGTTACTTGTTGCACTAAGTGAGCGCCGACCACACCGACTGCTGCATAGTATGCAACTGTTTGTTCGGTAGTTATACCAGCTAATGTTAGACCTGAGAGCATAGCTGCTGTAAATCCAGATAGCCATATTTTAGTGTTCTCTCCAAATCGTAAAGCTGTTGATTTCACACCGATTTGTATGTCGTCGAATTTATCTTGATGTGCGTATATAGTATCATATACAATTGTCCAGCAAATACCGGATAGATACAATGGTAAACAAGCTTCCCAGTTGACAGCGCCTTGAGTCGCACACCATCCTAAAAGAGCGCCCCAATTGAAGGCCATGCCAAGCACAAGTTGAGGCCAGTAAGTTATTCGTTTCATTAGCGGATATGTTATAACTAATCCCAATGAACTTGCACCTAATACTATTGATTGCCAGTTTAGCTGTAGTAATACTAACAGGCCCAAACTCAATTGAGCCGATAAAAATACAATAGCATCAAATTGTGTTACTTCACCCGAAGCTAATGGACGAGTGCGTGTACGTTCCACTTTTGCGTCAATATCTTTGTCCCAGAGATCATTGATGGTACAGCCGGCACCGCGCATTATCAGTGCGCCTGTTGCAAAAAGGCCTAACATTTTCCAATCAGGCCAACAACCGGCATTTGCACTAAGCGCAATACTCCAACCACAGGGCCAGAATAACAAGTATGTTCCTGCATTATAAATGATATTATTGAATATCTTGGTATTTTTATTAACATATAAAACAGGAAGTGTTACATACCTATAGGTCGATCCAAACGCATTAAGCGGCAATATGGTGAGAAAGCTTCCTTTATGCTTTTCTTTATTTTATATGATTTACTAACACTACTTTCAGGCTCATAGCTGGAGGATATTCCTCTTGACGCGGACACTTTTTGCAAATGGTTGTTGTCTTCATTACTTGCGTATCTCTTTGTGGTCGCATATGGAGCAATTCTTGAAATTTGCTTTTTTAATTTGAAGTTTAAGTTACGGTTATATTGAGTATTGACAAAGCGTTGTCTAGGCGCTTTCGTGAAATAGCTACAAACACTAATACCAATGGGTACATTTTTGCCATTAATAGTGCACATCCTTTCATCCAAGCACATTTGTGGTGCTGTATAGATAACTGTTTGAAATCTTACACTTTTTTGGACATATTGCAGATTACGTAGCACTGACATGTTGATTTGTTGAGGCGGGTAACAGAACTAAAAATATTAAGAAGTAAATTTCCGGTTTGCATTATAAAGTTTGTTTAAATATGATTAAATAACCTCTCAGAGCATGGCAAGATTTGGTTAAAAGGCGAGTTTGACCCCTATTTTAATTTTTTTCTCTTTTTTTTTGTACTTTTGATAGCTTTAGTAATTTTAAAACTTGATTATAATCGCTTGCATATGCTCTCTTCTACTGCTGCATTTTTTGACTTCGGCATTCGTTTCGTAACCTTGAATATCGCTTGCTTTTATTTTCAATTAATGCATAGGAATACGTGAAATTGCTCCTGCTCTTTAATCACAGTTAGCCAGCCATTTTGCTGTCGGTGGTTATTATGAGATATTTTATAAAAATAAGTTTGCTTTATTCTATTCAACTACATTCTAATGTGAAAAAACACAAAAACATATGGCCGCTAGCATGCTTTCGACACTTTGCTCAATCATATTTCATAAGGGTGGTGAGGGTGTTGCCAACGTTTGCGAATATCAAAATGTATTTAAATCTATAGTTCGACGAAATAAACTGAGAATTTCGTACATAAAAATTCTAAAAACGTTAGGCGGATGGCTGAATGTTTATAGTTACGTGTTCCAAATGAAGAGATATTTGTGAGGGTAAATGCTGTTGTTGCCGCCAAAACACTCTCCAAATATTTTTGGAGGATACTACCGATTTGACAGCCCTTAGACGAATAAAATTTCGAATCCATTCTTGGAAACGGGCTATACTAGATAAAGTCCGTTATTAAACTGCGTCGATGCTTATTATATACCAAGAACTAAACTCTAATTTCTTTCAACAAGTTGACAACTATGGCCTTCATAATAATTATGGTAAAGTTATAGGCCACATTAGAACTTTTAAGAATTCATGCACATAACCCGATCCACCAACCATATCGAATGGTTCACGAAGTGAGCTTCACCACATTTTGCACACTTCTTTAAGCACAAAGAAGTTAAGTTCTTGAAAATGAACCTCTTTGCGCACGTAACCAATTTATTTGTACTACCAATGGTTTTGCACACGAACACCTAATGGCCAGCTAACTACTATAATAGAAATAGGTGTCACAAGTGTCGCTATCAAATCCATCTAAACATTCATTGTCGGCGCAAAAGTCGTAAGACTAACGTGTACACGGAGTGAAGAATTGATCACAACAACAAATGCATGATTGTTATAACCCAAACAAATATTTGGAACGCTACTTCGATTATTTGCACTTTTTTTCTATACTCGGCCTAATGTGTATATTATATGCTAATAATGGATAATATAATAAAGGAGATACGTTTGATTAATGAATTTATAGCGGTATAGGGAAGGGATTATTTAAAGAATTTTTGGATTTTTTAACAATTATTAATAATTAATAAACGAAGACACTATTGCAATGAAAGTGTAATGCTATTTAATGAAAAACTTTTAATTAAAAAAAAATCTGCTAACAAAATTTACAAAATAAATATTTATAGTTTGCATGAAAATTTTAATTTATTAATATTTAATTAAACTTTTTTTTAATTATTTAGCAAATAATGCCGTGTTCTAAATTATGTAATGCATATGCTCGCATACATTTATATCTTAATACATCCGTTTATCTTTCTTATCGTGAAATGACCTTTCAACAGATTGCGTTGTCACTCTATTTGTAACACTGCCTTACAAACCTAACACTTATTATGCGCTCATGTTGCCATACACTTGCATGTGTGTATACATGTAAGTGTTTAAATGCAATTACATCAATAGCGCAAAACGATCGTCGTTTCGTCTCTTTTTGTACTCTTTTGCTCTGTTAAATTCATACAACCGACTCCCAACCACCCCGTAGCGTTGTTATTGCTGTACGAGTATCTCTTATCTATGGGCGTAAATATTTATTCTCGTCACACTCGTTTGGATTTTTCGTATAAACGTTTTTCCTTAAAAAAGCCCAAACTAGCTACATTGCAAACCAGTACAGGTCTTACGCTCGCTCTGTGTGCGCGCCTAGCAAGTTTACAGATAAATCGCCCGGTGAACGATCAAAGATTAGTGACCACAATAGTGACCACAGTGTATAAAACAACGACGCTCCGCGTAATTATTTACGTAGTTTTGATTACGCGCTCTCGCTACTTACTTACTTTTTTTTTTAACAACTAAATAATATTAATTATAACAATAACATAATACACATACAAAAATTTTTATGAAAATGGATATGGGTCATATGCACGGTAATGATAGTATGGCGGCGAAAGCTCATTGTCCTGTGATCATGGTGGTAAGTTTATTAGTTAATAGAAATCATGCCTACGTATCTACAAACAAATATTGTATATACAGCTTTGCTAAGTTATGTTTATATACTTATATAATTTTATGTTAGTGCGGTCTAAGCTGAGCTTTTGATTAGTTGTGAGTACACTTATTTTTTTACTGTACAAATTATCTCTTCTCCACATTTTACTTATCAAACTCAACGCTTGTCTCTTTATTTATACAAATCACTTAATTCAACGGTATTACACTCTCATAACCACATACATATGTATATATTATTGAGAATATTAACGGAAAGAAAACTCATTGTTTGTAATAAGCTTGATATAACGCCTGAATTAACTAAGGTAAATAATATATATCTGTATATTAGATATTGCACAGCAAGTGGCTATCCGCACACATACACACTACTAGCGTAAGGTCATTTTACAAAAAAAAGGGAATAGGTAAATTACTTTTGCTTTGATTATATAATTTTCCAAGTTATAAGTTACTATGAAATTAAACCTTTACTTGCATACAAGAAACCATAAAATACTAGAAACAAATGATTGGCATTTAATTGGCAAATTATAGAGTCCGGTCGGTTTTAAGCTACTTTAAGAAGTTTGAGAAGCTTTTTCATGTCAGAAATGCAATCGGAAATTGGATGCATTCCCTCATTGTAGTGTTTAAGCTCGTAAATTAACTTTTTAGGTAGCAGTGGAACGAAAATTCACAGAAAACAACACATACTATAAATGTATGCTTAGAGAGGTGGAAAATTCCAAGGAAGCCAATTATATTTTAGACATATCTCCACATAATTTAAGTTAATTAAAAGAATTAACTTCGATTTTTAAAGTTTCTAAGTAAATATAGGCTTAAATAATAAAAAAGAATTAAATACTTTAAAAAACGTGAAGTGTTAAGGTTTTAAGTCCATACTTTTTTAAGATAATAAGTTTGCATTCTAATAAATGTTTGCGGTTCTTAGTAACAACAAAATAAACTATTATCTATAAAAAATGTGCACATATCCTCTAAAAGCATTTTCTTAAATTGAGTAAAAATTAGCTACAAACATGACAGCATTTCGATTCTACAAATTTGCATAACTATAAATTGATGGGGGGGAGGTGGGAAGCTATTATTTGTTTTCAAAAAAAAGTATTATATACGTATATAATTTTTCCTAACCACAAATTAGTACTCACAATTAAAAAGACATACATATATAAATAAATAATAATATATTAAAAACATATTTTTTCCCAATGGTTTGTGTAAAGTTTTTGTTTTTTAAAAGGGCAATTGCAAATCACTTTAAAACTAATTTTACTAATTATATTATTAAGGACTGCTTAATAGACTACAGGTCGCTACGCAAACCTCAATTTATCTATTATAATCTATTCTACAAATTATCGCCATGTTCAACTTAACAAGCTTACGCATTATCACGACTCCGCTATGGTACAATTAGTTAAAAATATATTAGATTACACATTGATACTAATTAATTCTAACATGTTTAAGAACAGTTAACCTTAGTTTAATATGTTCGGCTTAAGACTCGTATATTTAAGCAAAGTAATCGTGGTTCAGGACAAATCATCAACCTCTTTAGACAAAGGGATATGGGACCAAGGTTGAAATCTAACTTCCTCTTGTGGGTAAATTGGTAAGGATTGAGGTTTTGGTAATTTTTTGGTAATTGTTGATATTTACGGAAGGATAATAAGCGTATTCTCTAACGTTCGTCATTCATAACGGTTAATAGTAACCAATATTTAATAAGTCTCAGCCTTAAGCGGTACATGACAACTTCCGAATGATCAGCCCAGGAATCATATATTTGGTTAGACTTTTAGTTATTTTTAGGTTTAACAGTTTCTCTTAGCAATTAGCAGTAGGATGTAGGAGTAAATCTAAACTGGTGTCGGCAAAGAGTTTAAGAGTTGAATTTTCACAAGCTTAATGTTGAAAGTATAATTTTTGTATGTTTTTTTTACAAAATAACTATCAAATGCTTATTAGCTAGTATATGGCCTACTCCTAAATATCCTGCCTCGTCCATCTCCTTCATATTATGCATACATAAAAACCCACCAGTCTTAATTCACTTTAAAAGCACTAATTTTCAAAATATTTCTCTTATCTAAACTTCTCAGTTCCATGGCGGACATTGTGAGCGCATACTTTGGAGGAGTTGGCTCGCCAGTACGAACGTAGAATTCATATTCTCTTGCTTAGCATTTGTTGTGATGGGTTTTCTTTATGAGGCATTGAAATTTTTGCGTCAACAACTTATCAAACGCGCTGTTCGCAAAGAAGCTGAACGCATCAATTTGGAATTGGAGTCAAAACAGATTACTACTAGCACCTCTGGGTCGATTGGACGTAGTTCCAGAGAA